>CATOUR010000032.1:14577500-16977500 GCA_951848785.1 Callosobruchus maculatus
ACCCATTTATGGCAATTTTCGTTCACGCATGCCAAAGATTGGCGATTTCTGGGCGCTTTCATGCCAAACGCTGGCTATAAGCATGCTTATAAACCTGGTAACATGCGATATACTCGCTTAGAGCAAGGCGTGAATGCGTTCCACCGTCTTACTGCGCCTGACTGTAAATTTAGTGGGGATGGAGGATGTGTAAGGGGTTATTTGTCTCTTTTCAACCGATGGTTTTGCCTGTATGTACCTTCTCTGTTAGTTGCGTTTTGTATTGGAGATTTCGCACCCCAAATCCAACTTCGCCAGTCGTGTATACTCGAACCTTAAAATGTCCGAGGTACCACTTTGAACTTTTCAGCAAACGAATATAGGTACGCATAAAATACTGTCAGTTGTTACTTCAAAATCGAGTTCAGAGTGGTAACAAAAAAAATCAGTGGAGTTTTGTTCCGCTGTAGGAAGCTGTATATACCAGAGCAACTACTGCTGCTCTACAAGGCATAGATTCAACCATCGTTGGAGTATCCCATGTATGGCGATGCGCTCCGGAGAAATCTCTAAAGCTTCCGGACACACTACCCAGAAGAGAGCAATTAGACTAATCGATACGCCTAACCTAACAAAGGACCTCCACAGCCTGGAACATCGAAGAAGGTTCGCTGACCTGTCCCTGTTTTACAGATTCTATCACGGAAGATGTTCGAATGATCTCCCCCAGATAATAACACCGAAGGTCGTCCGAACGAGGACATTGGGGAGAGCGAGCTCATCCTTACCAGGTGCAGGTCTCTCCTCCCCGAACCAGTCTCCTCCAGCACTCTTTCTTTTGGACAACTTCAACGCTGTGGAATGAGCTGCCGGGAAATTTGTCTCCCAACGGCTACATCCTGCAGCGTTTCAAATCTAACGTGCACAGATACTTATCATCTCGCAGCGCTTCTACAGCGCCATAGGCTTTTAGCCTTTGCGGGAGGCTGACTATAAAAAAGTCAAACCTGGTACTACAGATGAAACAGTTACTATACTCTGTTACCTGACACTTTAGACTGGCTTGACGTCTATTTGATAGATATCAGCTGACGAAGAAGTGAATCTTGTTCTACCATTCCACCGTTCTTACTCTATGTTCCTACTGTGTTTGAGTTCATGTTTGCGTTGTGCATTTCTTTTATCGCTGGTGGTTATGATTTTCGTTTCGTTTTTTATAGGCAAAAAAGGCGGATGTTGACAATACGTTGATAGCATAGAACAAATGGTACTGTCATCGTACATGTGAATAATTGTGATGTTTTGTGGAAATGACAGAACATTGTGTTTCATTTACATTGTGATTTTTTGATGACCATCAACTTTAGTTAACCTTCTCTATGTTCCGTGCTCTAGTTTGTTAATATTTCTACTTCAACTCGACGCTCAAAAAGCGGCGGAAATTGATCGTAAATTCAATATGGGCATGTAACAGCCACTTCTGCGCTGTCTGTCTTTCGATTTACCGATGGTCATAAACGGGTTCCTGACAAATGGATCATGAACATTTTCACGACGAAGCAAAAATGTGGTAACTTTTTTTTGTGAAAGTTGGTGAAAAGGTTAGAGAGGTTTGGTGATTAGTTTCAAAGTGCTTTGTATGACTATTCGTGGAAACTTTTTCCCTGCTTCCACTTAGTAGTAGTGAGGGTAAGTCGACATTGTGTGGCAACATAGAACAATTCTACGTCTTCTGATTGGCTAATTTTAGTCCCGTGACATCACGCGACTAGAACAATTAAAATATTTTCCTTCTTGTTTCGCTATCCCAGGCTCAAAAAAGTCGGGGAAAAATGGCAACCATTAATGAAATGGTCTACCAAAACCAATAATAAACAGAAATCATGCTACTAGTCCGTTCTACGACAGTAGGGTACAAAAGTTGATCCCACGATATGGCACCTGTCTTATACCTGATGGTGGGTATGTTGAAAAATAGCTGAAACATTGCCGTACACGTTCACGTTAAATATGGACCTGAAAGTGTATCTTCTTATTTTTTTTAAACAGGGAATACTTACTTTCTGGATGCGCCTCATATTTTCAACAACTTGATATATCTTGGCTGAACGTATTTGAATAATGATTATATTTCAATAACTTACCACATGATATTGGTATGGTCGGAGCGTTCGATGACCCTGACGCAATGGAGATTCACAATTTTTATATAATCCTCGGCTCCATGCAGACTGTTTAAGTTCTCTTCAACTATTAAGGTTATTAAGGTGTCCATTAAAGCTTTTATGGTTTGTACAGAAACTTTTCGGCCCAACATTTTTTTGGAGTAAAACTGAAACAACATAGGTACTCATACAGTTACTCGTATCAGGTATTTCAATACTTTGGTGTTAATCAAATATATACAATTGTGCTAATCTCCCACAACAGGGGCGTAACGTGTACCCTGGTATAGTGTTGGGACGAGCGAGCTTTACCGAGCGAACGTTCCGATAAATTCCGTAGTTTACGGTTAAGTTCGCTATAGTTGAAGCGAAAGTTCCCACTTGGAGAATGTTGAAAAGAATCTTTTTCCTATTATTTAGTGTGGTATTTGAGAAATCTCGCTTGCACGTTGCATACAATTGCTGATGAATTTTTGTGATAAGAATAGGGCATAAAGGGCATAGGGCGTAAAGGTTTTGTTTGGGAATACTTTAGACAGCAAAGTGTTAACAATAAAACTGTGTACGCATGTTTGTTTTGTTCTTTTAATATTCTTATGACTTTTTAAAGAAGTAAGTCATTGAACGGTCCAACTTTGGTCGCGAAAACCATTTTGACGGCATTAAATCCGTCGGACCGGCGGTCAAAGCGTGTACAGACGAGAGCTTAAAATGCGTGACATCCAACTGTTTCTTCTTCTTCTTATGACGCCGTCTCCTTTCGAAGGTTGGCGATCCAAATAGCTAACGTAGTCCTAGATACGGCCATGTGAAAAATGTCAAGCGATGAGCAACCAAACCATCTTCGGATGTCTTTCAGCCAAGAATTTTGGCGTCTACCCACAGACCTTTTACCTTGGATTTTTCCTTCTATAATCAGTCGCAGAAGCTTGTATTTTTCCCCTCGCATGATATGACCTATATAAGCCGTTTTTCGTTCCTTGGTGGTAAGCATGAGTTGTTTTTGTTTCTTCATACGATTAAGGACTTCATCGTTCGTTATTCTTTGAACCCATGATATTCTGAGTATACGGCGATAAATGTACATTTCAAAGGCGTCAATTTTCTATTCTAATGTAGCATCTAGAGTCCAACTGCCACATCCGTACAGGAGAACCGAGAAAATGTAGCATCTGACCATGCGTATCCGAAGTTTTAGGCTGAGATCTGACCTTATGAAAAATCTTCGCATACTCATAAATGCCTTTCTGGCCTGTTCAATGCGCTATCTTACTTCTTTCTTTGGGTCACATGCCTCATTTACAATACACCCCAGATACTTGTATGACGATACTTGTTCCACCATACTACCATTGATAATGAGATGGGCCTGTACAGGTGTCTTGGAAAAGGCAACGAGTTTAGTTTTTGCAGTATTTATAAGTAGGCCAAAGTTTTCACTGTATCGTACAATACTATCTATCAGCCTTTGTAAGTCCTGCACATTCCCAGCTAACACAACGGTGTCGTCCGCATACTTGGATGTCATTGATTATTTTCCCGTTGATCTTAATTCCATACTCCATTTCTTCCAGAGCTTCTTTGAAAATAGCCTCAGAATATATATTAAATAGGAGCGGCGATAACACACAACCCTGTCTTACACCTCTTTTAATCATTGCCGCTCCTGATGTTTGGGAGTTGGTATTTTTGTGAAATTTATTCAGGAAAAGTCGACAGTTTTTGTTTATCGTTTATGCAGTAATGGTAATGATTATGCCATGAATATTAATCAAAACCAATTATTTACCTTCATTACACAAATACAGTTTTAAAAACTAAGAAAAAACACGCTTTAGTGATAAAGTTAAATAAAAAATAAATATAGTAACAAAAAAAAAACTAAAACAGACGCTTTTAAAGAACATCGGAATAAAAAGTTGACCATAATTTTTAAAATAAGCTTAAAACAATAGTGAACGAAAAACACTAGAGTATGATTGTGGAAAAAGCGTGGACGCTTTTCGTCATATTATTCGAAAATCGAGCGCCCGATGCTTTTTTCAAAATAATACTAGTATTTTTCATTCATTATTGTTTTAAGCTTATTTTAAAAATAATTATTTTATTATTTTTCATTCATTATTGTTTTAAGCTTATTTTAAAAATAATTTTTAACTTTTTAGTTTTTTAAACTATATTTATTTTACTAGTAAGATCCGCTGCGTTTCAGTCCCTTTCTAACGATTGATTTTGGTGACATTTTTAATGATATGTTTTTATTAATATTTTAATGCTTATAATGTTGAATAAAGTTCGTTTGAGTTTCGATAAAGTCTGATGTAACCATACATTCTCCATAAAAGTAGCAACGTCCGATTAAGCTAGTTCCTATTAATTAATTAATTTTCCAACACTACCCTGGTAACAAGGGATGCTTGGATAGAACAATAAGAAAATGAGTTTATAATAAGGAGACTGTTTTTAAACAGCAAGCTTCACAATACAAAATGGTATCCAGTAATGACGCTGCTCTACATTAATAAAAATACTTCGAATAATATTCATTGAAAAAATAATGGAAATCCCTCAAGAGGGAGTAAAGCAGATGCCAAAACGTTGGAATTTTGTGAAAATAACATCTACATCTAAATCATCCTTGAATCCGAAGACCAGTTGCATATTGGATTTGACACTCAGATCTTCAAGTTCACCTTATAAATCTAAAATCGTTATCTAACTTCGTATCAGGACGAAAACTTGTGTCATGTATATTTTGAGTGTGCTTGTTACAAATCCGGACGTCATTTCGAGCTGCCGTCTCAGGTAACGAATATTAAAAATTTTCAGATCCTCAGATCTTCAAGTTCACCATAAAAATCTAAAATCGTTATTTGGCTTCTTATCAGGACTAAAACTCACATCATGTGATGATGACGCTAATTACAAATCCGGCCGCTGTTTTGAATTTCAGGCTGAGGTAACGAATGTCAAAAATTTTCAGATCCTCAGATCTTCAAGTTCACTATAAAAATCTAAAATCGTTATCTGTCTTTCTAAGAGGACGAAAACTCACATCATGTGTAGTTTGATGATGCTAATTACAAATCCGGCTGTTGTTTTGAATTTCAGGTTCAGGTAACAAACATAAAAAATTTTCAAATCCTCAGAACTTCAAGCTCAGCCTAAAAATCTAAAATCGTTATCTGGCTTTCTATATGGAAGAAAACTTGCATCATGTGTAGTTTGATCACGCTAATTACAAATCCGGCCATTGTTTTGAATTTCAGCTCAAGGTAACGAATATCAAAAATTTTAAAATCTTCAGATCTTCAAGTCCCGCCTGAAAATCTAAAATCGTTTTCTGGCTTCCTCGCAGGGTGAAAACTCGCACCAAGTATAGTTTTATGACGCTAATAATTACAAATTCGGCCGTTTTTTATGAACCCCCTGTATATTTATTTAAAATGGAAGTATCTACCAATACCCTATCTCGACTAGTAATTTTTGCGGCGTTGCCAAGTTATAAATTATTTTTCCAAAAGATCCAATAAACATGTCCCTTATTTTATTTAACATGGAAGTACACCCTAGCTTATGGCTTGAACAAGTTTTAACTGGTTTCCTAAAATAATGAAACCAGAACGCTCAAATATCTCCACAACTGCCGCAACTGGAAGGATAAAATTCAATACCTGGGAATTTTTGAATATGCAGAATTTAAAAATGCTAGCAGCAGTGTTGTCAGATTTACCACTTTTGCGTTTCACCTCATAATTTTGTTATTTCGAATGGAAATCCCTATTTATGACGTGTAACGTAAGAGTGGTAAACCTGATAACATTTTTGAGTTCTGGAGCTTAGGACATAAGCAAGCGTTCCGGTATTGTTTACTGCAAAAGCTTTGTTGCCGTATCTCAGTGATTAAAGAAAACAAAGTTTTTACATTGCAAAAAAAATGAACAGGGCATTCCATTTAGAATAACAAAATTATGACCTATAACGTGAAAGCGGTAAATCTATTTTTTATTATTAAAATTAAATATAGTCATGACCATTTTATTTTAGGCAACCTAGTTGGTGGTATTTGGAAATATATTTTAATTGATAAAATATAATTTTCATACGGTATCAGTGAAGATCGGCCCTACTTGGGATCTTAAGACTATAATCATATCCATCATCGCAGATTTGTGAAGTGAAAATTCTCGATACGCACATTTAGATTAAGAATTTCAGGAACTAGCAACTAATACTTACGCCATCTATAACAGTGAGCAGGCTTCTATACATTTTGGAGGAATCGATACTCGAATTTGCATGCTGCAAGTTCTTGAATTGTTTTATGAGTGCTTTGAAAAATTCATCTTCATATTCGATCATCATCAGGCCCGTTGGCTGGCTTAATACTTCTTGTAACTGTGTCATAGCCTACAAGCAAATTGAAAATGTTTACGTTATTATTTGTACACTTCATCGAAGGTGAACAGCACTTATTTCCCACAAATATAGTTAAAAAAACTAAAAAAACACGCGTTTAAAGAATATGGAACTAAAAAGTTAAAAGTAATTTTTAAAATACACTTAATAATGAACGAAAAGTATCAGTATGATTGTGAAAAAAGCGTCGGACGATCGATTTACGACTAATATGGCGCATGGCACTAAGCGCTCTCGCTAAGCGCGTTTACTCTTCGAGCCGAACGCAACGTCTTGTACATTTTTATGTGATAATCGCTGTTCATTTGCATTTGAGTATTCTGTATGATGGAGCCCGCGACAGCGGATGTTAGTTCTGGGCAGAACCTTTTAGAAAAACCTCTAACTTTTATAATTAATTATTTTATTAATTGATTATAGTTCCACAAGTAAACCCGGACTTAAATATTCAAACGGAATATTAATGAAAAATACGATTGGGTGTGCAAAAAATAAATTATTTTTTTATGTGCCAGATTTTTAAGAAAGATAAGATAAGATAAATAAGGGTTGGATGATTTGAAACACATTGCGTAGAGGGCAAAGAAACACGAAAATTCTGTTTCTCATTATGAATGCATGCATGGATTTCAGTGCTTTGCAAAAAAATGGAGTCAAGTTGACTGACTCAGTACTTCCCACACATAATGACAATACTATTTTATTATTTTCCATTGCATGAAGTATAGTCCAAACTCCCCTTGCAACTAAATTATCGCCCATCCGCCCGCAAAAACAACATTCAACACAAAAACCCTCGTAAATAGTTTCTGGCGTCTCCCTCCTTAGGAACTAGGGCGCCACAGTTTTTTTCTGCATGCCTGAACTGGACGATGCGAAACGATCAAGAGCCTCCAACCCATTTAAAAACGAAGCTTGAGCCGTTTTCCATTCTCGCAGCGGTAATAAGTTCTGTGTCAAAATTTTATTAACACCAATTCAATAATTTTCGCTTTACGAAATATACATAGAACGAAATAAAGCAAAACTCGTATGTACAGATCACAAAATTGGTTTCTGTAATAGGCAAGCCAACGTTCTAATGGACCTAAAAAAGTGTAATATGCCGCTAGGTATTTCTTGTACAGGTCAATAGACGGATCATTATGAATACAACAAATTTTTCAGTTTTACTACCACCCCACCCAAACAAAATTGAAAATGATCAGGAACCCGTAAAACGCCTAAAAACACCTAAAAACAAAGTATGAGCTGTTTTCATATTTTTAGTTTTTTTATTATTGCTGCGCCGCCACTGATACTATTTTTCCAAAACATACGCGTTTTCCATCCTCGCTGCGGTAGTAATAATGTGTTAAAATTTCATTAAAATCAATTCAATGATTTTTGCGTTACGCAATATAGAACGATCTAAAACAATACTCGTATGTATACATTACAAACTCCAAGTCCCTTGGTTTTTATAATAAGCAAGGCAATGTTCGGATGTACGTAAAAAGTGTATTATGCTGCTAGGTTTTTCATTCAAAGATCAATGGACAACCCATTATGAGTACAACAAATTTTTCAGTTTTACAACCCCCACCCTCCAACCACCCCAAATTCTCCCTCACCCAAAAAAACGTAGAAAATGATCAGAAACTCCTAAAACGCATAAAAACAAAGTTTGAGGTGTTTTTATATTTTTAGTTTTTTTACTATTGCCGCGCCGCCACTGACCCGATTTTTCCAAAATATACGCGATCTCCATCCTCGCCTTGGGAGTAATACTATGTCAAAATTTCATTAAAATCAATTGAACAATTTTCGCGTTACGCGATATCGAATGATCTAAAACAATACTCGTATGTATACATCACAAATTCTAAGTCCCGTGGTTTCTATAATAAGCATGCAACGTTCGGATGGACCTAAAAAAGTGTATCATGCCGCTAGGTTTTTCATTCACATATCAATGGACAGCCCATTACGAATACAACAATTTTTTCAGTATTACAACCCCCCACCCCCCAACCACCCCAAATTCACCCCCACCCAAGAAAAAGTAGAAAATGATCAGGAATAAAACGCCTAAAAACGAAGTTTGAGGCATATTTGAAATTTTTTGTTTTTTGCTAATTACTCCGCCCCCCGTATAACGATTTTCAAAATTATAGGAGCATTACCTACTACGACCCTACAGCATAACGCTGCCCAAATTTCATCACAATCCATGCAGCGGCTACTGAGATTACGAGGGTAGAAAAACGCGACAGACAGACAGACCGACGGAAATGAGTGACGTGGATTTTCGTTATGTACACATCATAAAACGCCCAAAAAGCGTATTATCTCAAAATCGAAAATTTTCGCGATCACAATACTCCCCTCACCTATCGGTGTGGGAAGTAAAATGAAAGTAAGTGAACAGTTGTACAGTGCTTATTATATGCACAATCTGTTTTTTCTTGTGCCCACCCTCATTCAGAACCCACGAGCCGCCACTGCTGAAATCGACGACAGTCCTTGATCAAAGCCGTGATTAAATCTGTGGAAAAGGCAACTAAGACAGATTCTGTGCGTCTACAAGACCTAAAACCATACAATGTGCTCACCATGTACGCCATGTTGGGATTATCAGAAGCCGCTTGTCGTAATAACTGTTCGATAACGGGGTCGGTCTTAGCCAGTCTTGGGCTCTTTCCCTTGCTTATATTCAATTCTAATTCGGCCATAGCGTCACTCAATCTTGTTTGCTGCGAGGAAGCCTTTCGTTGTTCCATGAGTACTTTTGCTTTTTCTTTCACCCTGAAAAGACCATACCATGAAACGATATGCATTTGTGCAATCTTAAAAAAATCAAAATGCGTGAACTACTCGGACGTAATAGATGAATAATGGTTTTTTAATGTTCCATAGTCATATTTAAGATAAATTTTGACATAATGCTTACTGTGCTCTAGCTTCATCTAATGTAGGGATTTTGATCTCCTCATTTAGGAACGACAGATTAATTTGTTTCATTTGAGGTATCGGTTGTAAAGGAATCACCATATTGTCGAGGTGTTGCAAAAAATCGGGATCCAATTTATATGGACCTTCAAACTCTTCTCGGGTCTCTTGAGCTCGCGTAATGGTCCTGTAAATGTTAAAATAGAAAAAACTATATGTAATGTAATGTGATTTCAAAAAATGAACAAATATGCAGAGACATATCGACGCCCAGAGCTCCCGAATGAACTATTTTGATAAAACAAGGTTTAGAGGTAGCAAATATGAGCTTTGTGTATCTTCAATTTTCAATTATGTTTAGTAATAGTTTAATAAAAAGGTCATGTACAAGCTGATTCAAATAATGAGATAGTCGAGAAGTTGATTATGTATGCACATATGTAAAATCTTTTAATTCTTCTCTGATAAAAATATTCAAGTAGTTCGACACGATACTGTCTAGCCATTTATTAGTGCAGGCGATAGAGGTAGTTGAGCATGTAAAATTCGAGTGACGGCAACTATGACCGGACCCTGAGACCCTAAATAATAACAAAACACATCTTGCCGCCAGATGTTATGGTTCCTTCCCATGCCCCTTTTCGTCCATACAGTAAGCACGTTTAGTATGTTTCTATATCCGATGACGTTAAAACGTTGCTTTGTTAAGTCGTGTGTTTTTGAATAAATATAAAATGATACGTGTTATTGTGAATTTTTAGTGTCAATTTTACAGTTTAAAATTATAAATGTGGTATAAGCTCTCAGCAAGATTTAATAAATTTAAATACTTCCAAAGGTTATGTTATTGATGGTATGGCTCACAAAATTCAGTTAAATAAGTTCAGTTCTTTTAGAGATTTTGCCGAGGCATTCCTCAAAAATGTTTTTCGATTTTTTTTTTACGCGTTAAGAGAATATATGTAATATTTGATAGATATAACAATATTTCTATGAAATTTTTGGAGACAAAATTAAAAAATAAAATTTTTATACCAACAAATTCCACAGTGAGAGCGCCGTTTGACTTTACTCAAGTAAATTCTTTCCTACTTTTTTCAATGTGTAATTAAGTATAAATGATAATCTTGAAATTAGCGCACATGAGGCATGGTGTCCTCAGTCCACGACAGCGCTGTTTCGATATTCAAGGTCATCGGGTGGACCTGGGTAAAGCCCGGTATCAGGGTGATATGAAAGCAGTGAACCAACAGAAACAACTACTCCGAGGGCAAATACCCCTACTGGCATTGAATTACACTATTGGCACGAGTGCTGCCTTCAGCGAAACATGAAGAAAATAAAGAGTTATTGCAAGCCGGACTTATACCGGGTTATTCACGTTATTCGACACGGAGCATTATGGCTAAAGTATTTGATGAAAAAGAGAATCAGCACCTTGAAATTATCCGAAATGCGAGGTTTCATCTCAATAGGAAGCCAAATAAAGATTTTCGATTTTTTTAGGTACACCCGCCCGCCCGAGAGATCTGAAATTTTTTATTTTCGTCAAACGAGACTAACACTCAAAACTGCGACTGGATTTGCAATCAGCACCTTGAAATTATCCGAAATGCGAGGTTTCATCTCAATAGGAAGCCAAATAAAGATTTTCGATTTTCTTAGGTACACCCGCCCGCCCGTGAGATCTGAAATTTTTTATTTTCGTCAAACGAGACTAACCATTTTCGGTATAAGTAGATACCAGAAAAAATTAAATATCACAGAGATTATAAAATTTAGAAGCTGTGACTTAGCTGTATTACTAGGCATGAAATGCGTCAGCTTAGGTTAGATGGTCAAATTTGAATTAGGAATATTGAACAACACCGATTTGATTGAAAATTTGAAATTAAACGAAAACTACCGGAGATTGATACTCACAACCTTATATTATTAGAAAGGCTATCAAATTTTACATTTAATCGTATAAAAAATAGGCATTCCCATTTGAAAAAATCAAGTTATCTCTGATTGAGGTTTCTTTAATTAATCGACCGATTTCTCCAAGCACAAACGTAATTCAAATTTGACCGTCTACCCTAAGTTGACGCATTTCATACTTAGTAAGACGGCAAAGTCACAACCTTCTAGATTTTATAATCTCTGTGATATTCAATTTTTTTTCTGGCATTGCTTATACAGAAAATGGTGATTTACACCTAAACGGTTCGCCCTATTAACCCATTGCAACTTAAAAGTAGCCAGTTGCCAGTTTGAAATGATCATTTAGGCAATGAACACGTGACATCGCATATTTGGATCTGATTTCCAGTCAGTCTTGGGGGTTTTTACTTGCCGGATTATAACATACAATTCACACATAGTGTACTAGACTATTAGGGACTCTACCGACATGGGCCGATCACGCACGCGGGCTTGTTTTCATTTGGTCTAGCTTGGCTGTGAATACAGTATAGAATTCACCAAGTAATCTGAATATGCAAAATATATAGGGTGTTCTATTTAAAAAAAATAACTTTTGATACATTTTGTGTTTTGAACGTGAAAATATTTTTAAAATGTAGTCTTAATAGGTCCCTATCCATCCGAAATTATTATTTTCTTTTTCATCAGATACTTTAGCCATAATGCTCCGTGTCGAACAACGTGGATAACCCGGTATAACGCCCTACCCTGTTTAAACCAGTCTTATGGGAGCTTTAATAAAGACACAAGACTGTACTGTTTGTTGGTTACCATATGAATATACTCTGTTAGTTTACAAGAGGTAGTTTATTCTGAACAACATAAGAATGCGTCAGGTTCGCATTTAGTCATAGTATTATAGTCTGTTTTAATATGCCCAAAAACAATTCAGAGGGACTTCGACTTACGGCATAGGGGGAAGATGTTCCTCTTCGACTAGTTCATCTGCCTCTAGTGTTTTATCATTGTCGTCCATAGTGATAGTCCGGTTATGAACGATTTCTTTTTGAGGGGAAATTGGCATAACCGTTGTTATCTCTGCCGCCTTTGGTTGAGGCGGTCTTTTGCTAGCCCTTTTTATCCTTTCTTCCAACAAAGACATATCCTTGTCGGAGATCTGCAATTGAAGCATTTGCATCAACATAAATACTGTAACATAATATATATTATGGTAATCGTGTATTAGCTGTCATGGATGATGTAAAGTCAAAGTGTTTGGTTAGATCTTTGACGTGTAAACGTCATCGAATCGCCTAGTTTTCGGGCATGACGGATGGGCATTCTAGAATGTCATCTGGATGTCTCGAATTCTCTAGATGGTTCGATGAAGTGTATACAGAGCGTTACCTTATCTGCTATACAACCTTAATGCGTCCCTGTACATGAAATGCTGAATATGGCAACAAGGCTTAGAGAGAAAGACAACATATTCCATTGCCCGCTGGATGGCACCACTATTGGCATTTCAAGAGCTCTCTAGGGACTCTAAAGTGAACTAGTTTCCTAACCTAACTTTTCTATATCCTTTGTTTACATTGTTTACAATGTTCTGTGTTTCCATCAACTATTATTTTAGCTTTTCGGTTAATTATTTTAGGCTTTACACCTTATTATTTACTGCTACATATTGTATTTTTCAATACAGAAACTACCAACTACTCTGATCATCCTGAACATGGCGTCTAATAACGATTATTGTTGTGTACCACAGTGTAATTCTTGAGCCAAGAAATTTCCACAAATTGCTTGTGCTTGGTCTGGTAGGAAAAGCATTGCCCAGGATAAATATATGGCTAATCTTGTACTTGACATGCCTTGTGTCAAATCAGCAGTTCCTAGACGTGATGTATTCCTAAATCCAAATGACCAAATGCGCAGAAATCTATATTTGAATACTTTGTTAAAAATTTACCAAACCTTGCTATTGCGACACAGGTGAGTATACGTGCTGATAGTCAGCCTCATTTTAAGTAGTCAGGTAGTTATCCATAGAAAAGCATTGAAACATTAAACATTAAAATAGTTCATACAACTTTCAAATGTCTATTAACCATTTTACATTTAAAATATATATTTTAGGAAAGGATGTATCAAGAATCCATCTGAATTAGACACTAATACAACAACTACGACTACAGAAAACATTGAAGATGAATATGGACATGATGTACGAAAAATCTGCAAGAGAAGCTTTTGTATCAAAGACAGGCCATATTATAGTAGACTGTGGTATGATAGAATCTGCAGGAAATAAATGGCTAGGCTTTTCACCAGATGGTGAATAGGGAAGCAATAGCTTTATTGGAAATTAAATGCTTGTATTGAGGTAACTATCTTCATTATTATACTATAAGCGATTCCATCAAGCGAGTAATCTGTGTTCACAGGTAATGACTGGTTACAACCAATGTCATCCAAGCGAGTGAAACTGTTCCTGGTTATAACTTGATGGCATCATGAACTAGCCCTTTGTATGTCATCATTAGACATCTTCGTAACCAGTATTTACAATGGTTAGAAGCTTTTTCAAAACATCATAATTGTTATATTATTGTGTACTTTACTATTTCTATTTACTTTGTTTAAGTTGTGCTGATGTGTTTATGTTGTTTGTCGTTTATAGGTTTTTAATTGGATGTAAATTTAATAAATAGGGAAGAAGGAAGGTCTACACATTTTCTTAGAGCAGTTTCAAATATATCAAATTACATTGCTAAAGCGTCAATTGTAGTTTTAAACTGTTGTCCGATGTTATATTCAAAGAAAAAATTCAAATGCAAAATACAGATCAGCTGACTGAAGACAAATGACAATCTGAACGCATACTTCGCTTCTTACATCCAAGCCTTTACAGAAACTGTGATTGGGTTAACCCGATCAGTTCGATCACTGATCCTGGCGTTCGGAAAGTGATCTGGGATCGGTCAGAAATAGGGTAGTACACTGTTGTACAGTAAGTGATTGCGATCAGATGATTCAGATCAGTAGCTGCTTTACTTTACCATCTATTTTTTGTTGTTAAACCAACTTTTTCGTTGTTCGATGTCCGTTAAATTCATGGAATTATAAATGCCACTTTACAGCTGTTTGACATATAACTGATCTATCTGGATCCAGATCAGGGTTTCCGTAAAGGCCTTATGTTTATCAAGAAATAGGGTGATTTGAAGGTTAACCAAGGGTTTCTTAATAAAGGCATTTATTATTATTATGTTCAAATCACAAACCACATTTTTGAATATTCATAAAATTATAACATTGTATTTTAGGTATCACAAAGGCAATTGAAGATTGCTTTCAAGAGTGAAATTTTATTTTAAATGAAAATGGAAGGTACACTTTGAAGAAGAAGCACAAGTATTATGGACAAGTGCAGCTAGGCATGGCCGTACTAAATTTAAGCAAATGTTATGTGTGTTTATATGCAAGCTATGATGGTAGCTGTGAAATTATAACTGTTTACTTTGACTATTACAAAAACAATGTTAATGAAAATCAAAAGAAACTATTTTTCTGAAATATTATATATAGTATGTGACCAAAAAATAGATGGCTAATTTCTTAGTCTACAATAGCATTGTTTCATTTTCAAACCAGAAATTATAAATGTGTATAAGAATAATACTGAATAAAAACGTTTTGAGAATAAAAAAAATGTATTTACAAAAACATACAATATAGTAGTCAAAAAAAAATTAAAAAACAATTCATCAGAGTAACTTAATTATAAACTAATTCAAATGTGCTCATAAAAATCTTTCATCAGATAATATAGGGGTTATGCTACAGATAATTAAAAATATTCCATCAATTTTTGAAACTAATGACCATTGCAACCTTCCACTAATCATTTAAAAAAAATTTAATCTCTGATTGGAGATCTTTCAATGTGCACTTGAGCTGCAGCAATCTCTTTATTAGCTGTAGCTTTTTGGTTTTTGAAAATGGGGGGTCTTATTAAGCCAATTCTATACATTACACATAAATCATCAATAAGATAACCTTTATCTACCATAATTGAATCTCTAGTAAGAGATAAGTTTTTGATAAAATCACTTTCTTCAAAAATCAATTTGATGCCCTACCACCATAAGACCTACTAATAAAAGTGATTATACCCCCAGGAGATACACCAGTCTTGAATTTAATTGTTGTAGATTTTTTATATTGTGAATAAAATTTTAATCTATAACATAGGCAGCTTGGTCTTTGCATAAATATTTCTAGGCAATCCAAAACAGCTCTACAATTTTTAAAACATCTTGGCGAGTTTTCTACTGAAGGAAAATAAATGAAATGAAGAACCTGACTTAGCACAGTTAGAAAATCAAAAAATATGTTTTGCACAGCAGACCCGATATATTGAATAATGCACCCAAAGTAACATAACTCGAGTCCAATTTTAATTTTGTCATTGTAAGAAGAACTCTTTCTCTCACATTGAGACGATGTGTCCTTAAATCAATTATACAAGATTCATTTATCATATTCACAACACAATCAAGTATTTGAAAGTTATTAATGCCTGTAAAACTTTTTGAGGCAGCATTTGTTTTCAGCAGATCACTCAATGTATTAATTCTATCAGTATTAACTTGCACTTCTGAATCTTGCACTTTTCTGCTTTGTAAAAATATCTGGTGTAGACCTTAGTAATTGCACAAAGTTTGCTGCAGCTTGAACATTTACTTCAAAATCACATTCTTGAGGATCTTATTTTTGCTTGTGCATGGACCTCTATCTCTCCTTTTATATCTATCAGTTCGATCAGATGAGGTTTTGGAAAACCCACTGTACTAACAGGAAGCTTTTGTGAAGGTTTAAAATTCGACCTCTCTGCGTGGTTAAACCTACAATAAAAGATAAATACATATTCCTTCATTATTTAGAGAGAAGAAATATTAATCTATATGGATTTTTCAAATCACTGACAGTAATCTCAGTCAGTTATTACCTTTGTTAAAATGAAGAGAGCACACTTTCATAGATTTGGACACCTGTTTGCCAATTTTTAGTTTCAAGATCGAAGCTTTTCTTTGGTCCATTAAATACTTCCCCATCTCATTTTCTATATAAACTTGCCTAGCATTTGCCTCAGAAAATCTATGAAAGGTTAATTTTCTTTCAGTATCTTTCTTGGCCAAAGAATTACACTGTGGTACACAACAATAATCGTTATTAGACGCCATGTTCAGGACAGGATGATCAGAATGGTTGGTAGTTTCTGTATTGAAAAATACAATATGTAACAGTAAATAATAAGGAGTAAAGCCTAAAATAATTAACCGAAAAGCTAAAATAATAGTTGATGGTAAATCAGAACATTGTAAACAAAGGAAAAGGATATAAAATTTATAAAAAGTTAGGTTAGGATGTTAGGAAATAACTTAGATAAACAAGGGAAATAATCTGTCAGAAACAGTTCACTAGAGAGCTCTTGAAATGCCAATAGTGGTGCCATCCAGCGGGCAATGGAATATGTTGTCTTTCTCTCTAAGCCTTGTTGCCATATTCAGCATTTCATGTACAGGGACGCATTAAGGTTGTATAGCAGTAAAGGTAACGCTCTGTATAAGGCGCCACGGGTAGCGTGGCGGGGGTAGTTCATGAGTTTACTCGAGTTGAGTTGTAGCTGAGATAAGGTTAAGAGATATTGTATTGAGTTGTGACATAAAACGGTGAAAGTTACGTCCAGATTGATTCCTTGGAGTACAGAAAAGAGGCCGTCCTGACAATACGTTTTCAATTTTCAATTTACCCGTACTTGGCTTATAGTAAAAGAAATTGTTCAGTGTTATTGTTGGAATCATCAAACTTACGTTTCCCACAAGTTTGTATACTTTTTCGCCCACGATGTAGTATGCTTGGACAACACAATTCAGAGCCGCATTCCTGACAGAGTTGTCTCGATCTGATATCTGCTTTGCGACCTCTTTCATGCAAGCCCCTGGAGTAGGCATACAAATGCTTATTCCTGAAATATGTAACGATTAACCCTATAGTCACATAAATATATATGCTGTTATAATTTCACATTATCATAAGTTTCTCCTACAAGCTGTCCTTCTTGTGTAGTATAAAGACTAGATCCCATTTTACAGTCCTGACTCTCAAACATATTCGCTGAATTTGAGGTTTTTCTTTTAATTACGCAATTTTCACGTTATTTGATTCTAGATTGAAATATAACTACACTTATACAGGTTATTTTGTATTATTTTTTCTATGACTATCTATTTTCATTAGTTGGATTTCTGTGACAAAAAGGCGATCTCAGCATGTGTGTTGTTGATGATGATACTAAATCAAATCTTTCAGATATTTTTTTAATCTATCAGATAATCCTCTTACATTATGCAAATGTGCTGTTAGAGACGAGTGATTGCCTTGGAGCTAAAGTGCGTGAAATTTGATTAATTCTTGAGGATAGGACAAAGAAGTCCTACGTTAAATGTAAGTCAATTTGTTATGCATGCCTACGAATTTTGATGCTTTCTGTTATTTGTTTCTGTTTTGTCCTAGTCTTTCGTATTTTTGCCGGACATTTTTCTGGTTGTGAGAGAAACTGAAAATACCTTACTCCAACATTGCTATAAATACGGCCCTCAATCGGTCAACAAAGGCCTTTTGCTAGGTCGGCGATTAAAACATCTGTAGAGAAAATCAGGAGAAACTTGGGCCATGTGAAAAAAAAATTAATGGAGCAACTACGTGTAAAATAGCTTTGTACACTAGGCTGTGAGTCCCCCATACTACGTAAATAATAATAATAATAATAAAAAACTATAAAAATATCTACAAACACATTTTAACAAATGCTTCAATTGTTTCGAAAGTTCACGGATCATTTAAGATTCTTTGACAAAAATGCAAAATTTCTAGAATACTATACGCTACTAAACCGCCCCTATACTATAGGTTAATGATAATCTCTCCTATAAAATCTATGAAAACAAACCATTTTTCCAAAATAGTAATCAACATCGTATGAAAATGTGCATGCACTAAATACATAATACTAATAAAATACCATTATCGTCCTTCTCCCTGTCAGTGAATATGTAAAATACCTTCATGCCTTTCATGGAGGAATATTTAGAATAAAACAATCACAAAAATATGGACGCGATTAACGAAACATGGAACAAAACTTATATGCACTGTCAAAAAACGCCACTAAATGCAGCGCAAGTACTGACAATTTCATGCCGTGGATTTACAACCTACATAACTAACAAGTTACCGAGACTGCGAGGAGAATTCCGGGCCGAAACAATGCCGAAAAAAACATAGTTGTGCAAAAAATGGTGATGTATACGAGACGAGCAATATTTATAAGGATAATTTCAATACCTGAGAACAAAAAAAAAACCGTGTAAAAAATGCCATTATTGGAGAGTGATAGTACATTATATGGCGAGAGCAGGAAATGCCGTAGTCAAATGTATAAATAATAAAAAGTGATTTTATTAAAACAAGGTACGTAAATACGAGGGCAAGTCAAAAATTAACTACACTTTGGACATAATTTCACCTACTGACTTCGGTCCGCGCTTATTTTATTGTTATATTGAGTTGTGGTCAAGTTTTATCCAAATTCCTCCATACGTCTTCTTTTTGTTGCAGACAGAGATGATGGATGCTCCATTATAATATTACAAGAAAGAAAAAACGAACTATCATCAATATGGGGGAGGTGCACTATCACTTGTGGCTCGAGAAGTTCAAAAGTGGTCGAACAAGATAAGCTCATACAGAGGGCGGTTTTTTAGTATTGAGGGGGTTAGGGTTCAGCACCCTAACAGTTGCCACTCAGCCTTAAGGCTTATTGTGCACCCCCGGTTAAAGAGATAAAAACAGTCCCATCCTAAGGTCTTTGCGATCTTTGAAATGCATTGGAATATGCTCTTCCGGCATACAGGATAATGTGTACCACAACAATATGACAATAAAATAAGCGTAGTGAAGATAATTTTTGACTTGCCCTTGTACATTAGTTAGTTATCTGCAACTGATCAATCCTATAAAACCGTGATACAATGCATAGATTTATATCAGTATCTGTGGTTTCTGTAGATTAAATGTATTTGTTTTATATAAACACTTGCAGCATAACCTTCATATTTTTCTATATTGAGTTTGCTCACTGAAGCACAGACAACTGGTGCAATGAAATTGTCTAAAATCTCTATTGGTATAATAATAATTTCTTTATAGCAAATACATTGAAAGATTAGTGAACTCACCGTAATCCTCAATCAATGATCCCAAAACATCCAAACATTCGGCTCTCTGCCTGGCGTTTTTTGACTTGATGCCTTCCATGATATAGGTGAACAGTTTGTTGACAGGATACAGTCTGTTCGTCTGATTCAGCAGTGCTTTTACTCCATTTCTTACGGAATCTTTGGGATCACCAATCTAAAATCCCAGTCTCATTATATTTGTTTTATATATTTGTCGAGGTATTCTCAAAATACACCGTGTCCCAGGACGAATCCCGAAAAAAGAAATCACTCTCAGGTTTCGGAATGTGAAGCCGACATCAAAAGGATGTAGTCTGAAATTCGCATTTGTTACAGAGAAATCAACGTTTGAAGTTTGGTTGTAAAGATAACTGAAACGTGTGTGGTCCACTTTCACTTTCGGAATTCCTTGCAAAAACGGAGAAGGTCGGATTACGCTAACGGGTATTTTGAATGTTTTTGTCGATTGTTTACAGCAAATATCATATGTTGAATATATTTAAGGGGCCACACATTAACCATTTCGCGATCTAATTAAGGGAATTTCAACTTTTTCGCTATTAAGAATAAACATATAATTTAATTACTATATTATATCATAAGTCGGAGCCAAAAATTCCTCAAAGTCTTCGGGATTCATCCTGTATATGTTACGCAGAACTAGTTTTGAGCAAGGAATACTTCCCAAACCCGAAATATGAATTTTATACGGCTATTGCCAACTTTATATTTATTTGAGTCCGTCACTGGCGCTGATTAAATGGAAGAAGCAGAATTTGTGCTTGTCATTCAGGAAATATACAGAACTAGTCCTGTGCATTTCAAGTTGCGCAAAACTAGTTCTGTGTATTTCAAGATGCGCAAAACTAGTTCTGCCTATTTGGTAATGCTCAATAGCCGTATAAAATTCATATTTCGGGTTTGGGAAATATTCCTTGCTCAAAACTACAGTCTATCCAAATAAGGGATAGACCAAAACATAAACAAATTCAATTGTGACCCTTACGTAAACGCCGCTGTGTAGGTGGACAGAACAATCCTATTGGTCGATTGGGGTGGGCGCCATTACACCCACCCGAATAGGCCAATAGGAGCTATTCTGTCCACGTAGAAGTCGGCATTTACGTGATGACTACGATCGAACTTGTTTATGTTTTGGTCTATCTCTTATTTGGGTAGACTTTAGTTCTGTGTATTTTTTTCGCCGAATTCGGGTATTGGGCGTAACATATACATAGAACAGTGCATGTGACTTATCAAAAATACAGTTCAAGTGAACATAGAAAGTTCAAAAATTGAATAATACGTTTGCACCACAACTTTGTTACACATGATGCGTTTCTTTGGCAATGGATATGTAAGAAAAAAGTTAATCAAGGATAATAGCTTAAAACTGAGCTTCGAGCCTTCAAAAGGGATGGATCCATACCTTCAATACCAGATAGGGAATGAAAGACGCGGCCTCATTCTCCAGCATCCTATACCTAGTGTCGATGAGCATATTGAATACAGACTGCAGATACTCCAGGCCTTTGAGCAAAACCGATGGATTTGTGTCGAAGAATCTCAGTGTCAGCCATTTCAGAATCAAATCCAGATTGGCTATCAATGCTTGACTGTTTTCTGGCAGATCGTCGTTCAAAGATTCAATCGCTTTTATGTGATACCTGAAATTTCGTTCAAAACTGAATTATTTTGAATTATTAAAAAATTAATGAGATTCTTTGTGTCTACATCTTTGTCGGTATGTTTGTCTGTACGCATGCTATTGATCAAGATGTGCACGGGTATACCCCCTCAAATAGCACTGTTGGGAATGCCGCTTGGAGAACTCCTTTTTGTCCAACCTACCAGACCTTCAAAATTCATCTGAAACCCAAAATTACATCACACAGCCCATCTGCGCAGGAACTGAAATAAGGATTTCTCACAGCTTCTGAGGCAGCTAGGGTCATTTACATTTACTACTTTCATGAGTGAATTATGTCCATTCAGCCGTCAGTGGCGTGTAAGATACCCCACTGAAGAGTTGAGCGATTATCTCAAAATCCAAAACCACTCTGCCTTTATCCGGACCCGCTACAAATCCCTATCTAAACTAGTTGTTTGTAACCTAAATCAACCAAGTCAACATTATCCTGGCAGCTACCGATGCCTAATGTATATTCCGGACCAGGGGATCTTTTACCTCTTCGAACTTTGTATTAATAATAACGCTGTACTTAAACTGCTGTTCAACGGCAGCCTACTAAAATGCCGTTAACAGATATGTGACGTCAATGAAGTGACGTATTTGACGGCTTTGTAATCGCTGTACTTAAACTTCCGTCAAACAATTTGTGGATTCCATTTTTTAGACAGCATTATATAACGTTTCGGGGGAGGGGGCCGGACCCTCTGGACCCCCCCCCCATTTGATTGTATTATCCCAAATCTTTTTTTCTCTATGATTTGGTTTCTCTATACTGGTGTTTTGCTTCTCCTGAAAATTTGTAATATTGAACAAAATGCAATTTGAAAGTCTGCTTCTCTAATTGTCAATTAAATTAAAAAATTTGGTGTTCGGTTCTAGACTTTTATTGAAAACTATACCCAGAAAAACAGATCATGCAACATTATGGGATCTTTTCACATAAGTTACAGTGCTTCTTTTCTTTTTCTATGATAATTTTCTTGTCCTATTGGACGTCCTCGTTTTTTTATTGGAACAGGCATCTTCAGTGTCGCGGCCATATAATATCATTGACTCAAACTTTTCAATAAGATGATTGCTGAACTGCTGACGTCATTTGGAACTGATTCAGTGATATAAGCTTCCTCAACTTCAACTGTATCAAATATTATATCCTCCTTTACAATTTCAAATGGTCTTAGAGATGAGGGATTTCTATTGTCTTATACCAGAATTGCCTTGTCACCAGGCGCCAGATGATTTTACAGAGAACTGACACTGGAATGATAGCTTTGCATTCTCTAATACAATGGCTTTAGTCGTACTGCTTTGGGCTGGAAGATGCACCTGGTCAAATCCTCCAGATTGTTCAACAGAAACTTGATTTTCACTTTCGAATACAACTTCATCATTGCTTACAATAAAAAGAACCGAGTCTGATTCTCGCCGCTATTGTTTGCATTTACAATTGCAGCATCAGTATCAGTGGCCCATAGCGTTTTAAGATTTTTCAATACATTAAGTCCTTGCTAAAAAAAAATAACGTGCCTGTCCGTTGAGCTGCTCAAAACTAATCGGAAAACTTGCCCCAGTCAATACCAATAATATCCAGATTACCATAATTCAGCAAAAACTGTCACAATTTTGATGCAAACAAGTCGAAAACAATATAACCGATAATGGAAAATAGCAATTTTTACAAGAAATACAATATGCTATTAGCAGCATTTTATTGGGCCACTGTAGTGGGCTACCGTTTGACGGCAGTTTAAGTACAGCGATTACAAAGCCGTCAAATACGTCACTTCAGTGACGTCACACCTGTTAACGGCATTTTAGTAGGCTTCCGTTTGAAAGCAGTTTAAGTACAGCCTAATAATAATCTTTATTATTCCAACGGTCTTGCACCCAATCAGAGGAGCAATTTGAAAATACAGTACAGTAAAGTTAAAAATGTTAAATATAATGTAAATATGTTAAAATATATCGATAAAGACAACTAACTAGATTTTAAACTACTTAAAACGGTCTGCAGGCTATCAAAATTGATATTGCTATTTTTACAATGTTTAACAAATGTGCCACATATCCCGTTTATAGGGGACATTTCAGATATTTTCGTTCTACCACATGTTATGTTATGGAGCGTGTAGATCTTTGCGGTACTACATAAGTAATATTTAATAAAAAGTTCTGGACAGTCCAATTCATTACTGAGAAGTTTATGTAGCATTGTAATGAGTCAAAATTAATTATCTGAAATAATGCATTGTGTGGAAAAGCTGCATACTCTAACTTACTTCTTATGAATGAAGTATCTATAATATTTAAACTCCTTATGTCTGTAAAATTTGACCAGTTTCTAACACTATATCCCAATACTTTATTTACAGAAGAGATCTTTTGCCTTATATGTTTCGACAAAGTGAATTTAGTATTGAATATCACTCCCAAACCTCTGAATGTCTGACATCTCTCTATTGTGATGTTATTATTTTGATAGTCAAATAATATTGGACTGGACTTTCATGTAAAACGTGAGACCTTACATTTCCTTATATTCAAATTAAGCTGATTCATCACACACCAATCACTCAGAACGTTAAGGTCATAGTACAATTTTAGACAGTCATCAATATTCTTACTTTCGCAGTACATTTTTAGGTCATCTGCAAAAAGTAGATGCTCACCTGAAATCAGAATGGAACATGTTTGCAATAAGAGTTCTGTTGACATTAGCAGACATCATTTGATCTCTTAATAGCTCCACGAACTCCTCCCTAGGTTGAGTGAAGTTCCATCTAAGCACCTTTAACTTTGATTCATCGATTGTCCTTTGGTGTTTCAAGTTGTTAACCGCTAACAATGGAGATGTGTCGATGTCTTCTTCTTTCTTTCGACCTGCTGTTGCAGGAGCTGATTTTGAGCCTGTAGCACCCTGAAAGTTCAAAAAATTATCAATATTTATACTATAAACTCATTTAATAATTATGTTAGAAGTAACACAAATCCAAAACAGATTTGTCGGTAAGGACAAATGTGACATCTTTATATAAATACCTTTGGTTTGACTGCATTTTTCGCATTTGCAGATGGCTTAGTGCCTCGCACGGTTTTGTCCTCTTTTTCAATAGATTGCTTCTTTGGTAATGCAGTCACTGGTAAATTGGGTCTGACCTGTAGAATATATACTTATATAGTAATAAAGTATTATATTGTTTTCATTTAATATTAAAAATATGTTGGCATTGTTGCAATAATACATAAATAAATAAAATGATAGTGAATACCTTATCGAGATTCGCAACAACAACGTTCTTCGAACCAGGTTTCAATTTTTCGGTCTGTTTAACCATGCTTTCGTATCCCAGATGTATCATCACACCCAAAATGGCCTCTTGAGCGTTTTTGCGTACTTCAGCATTTCTGTCTTCAAGGTTGTTGTATAGGTGAGGTACCAGCGAAACAATTTCTTCTTTAGGTACGGTTTTTGGAGTAACTATAAGGTATTTAATATAATGTTCGTGATTAGGTCTAACCGTCTTGCCTACAATTCATATTCATTTTTGGCATGAATAGTTGGAACTAATCCGCGAATATCGAAGAAAACAGGGAATTGTTGGATCCCAAATGTATCCCTCCAATATCCAATCTGTATCGTGCCTAGGGTTTCTACGATGTACCGAAGCATACATGTTGCACGGACGCTTGTAAGCAGTTTTGTAATTTCTCAATACATACTCCTAATCTGTAATTTATTAGAAGCTATATAGCCCAACGTTAGTTAGTTAGGTGATTCCTTTAATCGGCTACAATACATAAAATAGCTAATGCGAAACACCGACCAAGAAGTTTACTTATAAGGAAAATATAAATAATCATGAAGATAACAGACTGAAAATACGAGGTACGTGCAGAAAGTAAGTTTCGTTTGGTAATAAAAAGAACTTGTGTATAGATACAGAAAAGTTATTTATTGCACAAAATTCTACAACTCTTAAACTACTTTTCCACATAATTGATAAAATATTGCAGGCATTTGTCATAGCGTGGTACAAGTTTCTGTATACCTTCTTCATAGAAATTTGCCGCCTGTGTCTTCAACCAGTTGGAAACAGTTTCTTTCAGCTCGTGGTCATTGTTGAAGTGTGACCGCCAAGGAAAGACTTGAGATGTAAGAACAGAGAACGTCGCTAGGAGTGAGGTTAGGGCTGTACGGAGGATGGTCAAACACGTCCCAGCCAAATCCCCGTAGGAGGTTTTTCGTCACATTTGCAGTGTGTGGTCGTGCGTTGTCGTGAAGAAAAACAACACCTTTTGACAGCAATCCCCGGCGCAATAAGCATCTGCTGTGATTGTTTGACCACACGGTAAGAAATCAATGAGTAAGATGCCTTTCCAGTCCCAGAACACTGTGCACATCATTTTTCGAGGCGTCAAGATTTGTTTCGGCTCAACCTTTGCTGGGGATGAAGTGTGCCTCCATTCCACTGATTGCCGCTTACTTTCAGGGGTATCGTAAGAAACCCAAGTTTCATCTCCTCTGACAAACTGTGTCAGAAATTCTTCGCCGCTTTCCGCATAACGGGTCAAAAACTGAAGTGCACTACCCATCCGTGTTGTTTTGTGTTGCTCAGTAAGAAGCTTTGGTACCCAACGTGCGCAAAGCTTACGAGATTTCAGTTTTTCGGTAACAATTTCATGCATCAGTGATCGTGAAATTAGGGGAAATTCCATAGCGAGAGCACTAATTGTGAACCTTCGGTTTTCCTGGATCTTGTCATCAATCGCGTGAACCAGTTCTTCTGTAACCAAAGATGGACGCCCACTTCGTTCTTCATCGTGCACGTCACTACGTCCGTCATTCTCTCTCTTCTCACCATCGAATCACTCATCGCATTTGGTCCGTAGACATCACAAATTTGCCGATAAATTTCACTTGGTTTCACTTTCCTCGCATTCAGAAAACGAATCACAGATCTGATTTCACAAGCGGCTGGACTTTCAATCAACAACGACATTGTAAACAAGCACAACAAAGTGTACGTGACAGACAGCAATCTCCAAATGGGGCACTTTCTTCTCCTTGACACAGAGCGTCTACCGCGCATGTGCGGAACTAAGATCACAGCGCTGCAGCGCAGATAAATTGAAACGGAACTTACTTTCTGGACGTGCCTCGAATATATATAGGGACTTAGCGTGTTATTAACTATCGATATTTTGTGCATGAGCAGTAACATGAAATAGGTAAATGATTCCCAATAACCATAACGAAGTGTTTCGAAGTTCAACCTTCCACGCCTCGAACCATATATAACCTCAAATGGTTCAAATGTTGTATGGTAATGCACATTCTTGTGGAAAAGGAAAACGAATGGGTGCCCTTTTTCCAATAATATTTTGAAAGATTTCCTCTATAATGAGGATAGTTTAACGCATTAAAGGTTATACCCGACCGTAACAATTAATACGTCAAATAACGAAACATGTGGTTACTTTTTACTGATCCAACAAGTCACTCTTGTCTAGCAGTCGTTAGCACTACCGTAAATCACGTTGACGAGAATTTACGTTATCTTAGGCGTTTTTAAGTGGTCCAAAAACTCCAAAATGACAAGAACAAAACATGTAGCTTCACCTCATCGTTTGCTAATACGCTAAAGTCCGATTCATAATCTCGACGATGGCGTTGCCGTTCGACGTTCGTAGCACAAGGCTGCTATTCATAAACTCGACGTCGTGCCGTTAGCCTAGCTTTCCAATCGTGTTTGTAAACATGTTCTGTTGCGATTTATCATCAGTGTTTTTGGCTTTGTGAAAGATCTTTGAATTTTCCTGGTGAAAATGGACAGGCAGAACCAATAACCAATACAGAAAACTTGAGAAAACCCTGGAGAAACCCCAGAAACCTTTTGACAGCTAGTCGTCAACAATAATAACAATATCACATGACCGGTACCGACGTCTATGATTGGCTTATACGCCGGCTACGACGGTGGCTACGAACGGCGGACGGCAAAAGTTAAAAGATAGTTATGTCGACCGGCGCGCCCAACGGCAGACCAGACGGCGGACGTCAAATATGAATGGTCTTAAGACATTTCCATGTATTTATGTTGCAACTGCCAACGGCAACGTCGAGTTTATGAATCGGACTTAAGATATGTTGAACACTCCATGTCCAATACAATATTCCGTTAAGTTTAATTATGTTTTGGAATATTTCGTTTCAAGGAGGGCGTACCTTTAGGTAGATTTTCAGCGAGCCAGTTCCACAGTTCAACCCTTAGTGCCGGAGATCCACCTTTGAGCGCATCACTGATCATTTCATTCTCAAAGAACTCTCTGTAACCACACTGTTCCGCGAAGGCGTTGACAGCATCCAATGAAGCAGATCTGGTTGTACTTTTGCTGTCGCCCATTCCTGAAATATACATGAAACGAAAATTAACGATTTAAATTCCTATCAATAAAGCTGATATTGCACAAAAATCATGAAGTGCCTTGCCTTACCTTGCAAAAGTCCTGGGAAAAAAACTTTAATATACTGTTTAGAAGGTGGACCCATAGCCTTAGCAATCGTTTCACATAAGTTGATTGCAGTCTGTGCAATTTTGGCGTTGCTGTCTGTGAGCCTTATTGCTAATGCTTGCGGTAAGTCGCCCAAATTTTGTTTGATGAATTTCGCTTCCTAAGAGAAAGTGGAAAATAATTAGCTCTGACATCGAAGTGATAAAGGAATCGTTAGTTCCAAACACCGATTATAAATCTAATTAGACTCCTCATCCCATGAATTACTCCGTGTAGGCCTAGACGACGACTGAGAGTACGACCGATAGCAAATATGAATCACGTTAACGTAAACTCTCGTAAATGGCAGTAGTATATCGCCTAGCGGCATTCACAAGTTCATAACACAGTTCAGTGGGGCTCTTGATACTCATATCTAGCAACTGTTTCGTCGTATCCACCCAGCGTGCAGAGGAACGGCCACGGCGCCGCCCACTCGAGGCGTGACCCTGAACTACAAGTTTCTCCATATTATCGCTTCTGTGAATATGTCCGAAGAATAGGTAGTTTTCGTTGATCTTAATTAATCTGACCGCGTCGGTTAACAAATACGTTGTCAGAACCGCTATTTGACAGATAAATAAATAGTTTTCGGAGCACGACACCACTGTAAGATGCCCCCTAACCTTATTTTGAGCTACAATTTTGACACCATAACGTCAAAATAGCAGATGAGTATTGTAAAGGTTGTTGTTTGAAAGAAAATCATAATTCAATAGTGTTCGCTTTAGTTTGCCCCAAAATGATGGACGAGTTGATTTTATTGGACTCCAGTAATGACTCAGATTTTGAAGGTGCGATCTTGTTGGAAGTATTTGACAACAACAACATCGAATACGGAGTCGACCTTTACGGGAGATTCAACTTAGATATGCTCTCAGAACAGGAGTGTAAAGTGAATTTTCGCTTCGAAAAACGGCATATTCCGAGATTGATACAAGCACTCAGAATTCCAGATGAGCTTAATATAGACAGCTAACATAAGGTTTCTGGGCAAGAAGCGCTTTGTATTTTGCTCTGGAGATTGAGCTACCCCAACAGGTTAGCTGACCTAGAGCCCTATCAAAAATAATTAATATGATCTAATTTTTATTCGTGCTGCGCATGCATGTCGCTTCGTTAATCGCTATGGCTATCGTCCGTACAATACCGGCATTTAGCGGTTACGATATACGTAAAACGAAATGCAAATGTCAAAGTTGTCAAATAGCGTTAAACGGAACATCACTTTGTAAGTAACGAAAACTGCCTAATGTAAGCATTCTCGTCGCCAAAATGGAGGACAGTCTCTTTGGATTACCGAGCTCATCCAGTATGGAAACATTAGTTCGATGGGCGGTATAAGGAATTCTCAGCATTCTCCTCCACGTCCACATTTCAAAAGCATCTATGCGAGCTCCATCTGCCTTTTTAACAGTCCAAGTTTCCGAGGCGTACAAAAATATGGAGAACACAAGAGACTGAACCAGCGACATTTTGGTAGTTTAGTGATGTTATGGTCACGCCATATTTTAGTAAGCTTTGTCATGGCCACCGTGCCTGTTGAATGCGCCGTCGAATCTCATTCGACCAAGGTACACAAAACTTTGAACTACCTCACAACGGCCTATTGACTTTATTTCTCGGTGATTGTCATGCTCTCTATCTACGATCATAACCTTGGTCGTGTTGTAGTTAATACCAAGACCATATGCTGCGCTGTGTTGTTCTAAAATGTTTAATAGTGCTACTAGTTCTTCCTGAGAAGCAGCAATAAGGGTTGTATCGTCAGCAAATCTTAAGTTATATATTTTGCTTCCGCCAATAGTTATACCGCCATTCCAGTTGTCCAATACCCGTCTCATCACAAATTCAGAGTTAAATAACATCGGAGATAATACGCATCCCTGACGAACTCCTTTTCTGGTTGCTGTTTTACCAGACAGGTTACCATCAATTCTGACAAGAGCAGAGCTAGACTCATAGAGTTGCTGTATGAGAAATACTCCCGTAGAAATAAGGATTTCCCAAGCATTATATTTATGTAATATCTTTTATTTCTAACTTTACTCCAGGTATCTTCAATAACTCTAACGATACAAACACATGGATACATGGACATGCATTTCGTAAATTTGGCTCTCCTACATTGCATTTGGGAAACAGTGCTCCAATGTCCCGTCCAAATATTCTTGTAAACAGATGCGTTTACCTAGATTTATAGTCGGTGGTTTCAAATCAATGCAATCTGTCACACACGACAAGTAGTAGAATGCATAAATGTACCTGTATAATCGTGTTGATTTTTCCCAGAGCCTCACATCTTTCTTTCCAATTTTTATCTGCTAGTTCGTTCAGTAAACTTTCCGTGATCTGACTGCTAACATCAGTCCTTGGTATCAGATCCTGTATATTCACGGGTTCCGGCTCTGCTGGTTCATCTTCCTCTTCTGCGTCGAGGCTATTGCTGCTCGCTGATTTTTTCACTCCTGAAAAATTTCAGTAAAAAAAGCGTATCACATTTAAAATGCGCCAGCTCTCCCAATTCCGCGTTTCAAAGTTTATTATTATATAGGCTCTTTCAAAATAAAAGCGAAAAACTTCAGGCAGGGCTTTGTTTCAAAAAATAGCTGGTAGTCTCTTATTTACATAAACGATGCATCAGTGTTGAAAAATGATTTTTTTTTAAATATTATTATTACTTAAAAAGCTAGATATATTTTTTTCAATCGCAAGATTTACCATAATGAACATCTGGGAAAAGATTAACCATTCAAGTTTGTTGAAACAGTCATATATCTATGGCAAGTTAAGCAATCGCAATCAGCAGAGCGTTCAAAATGTTTAGGTTTTATCCTTAAAAAACCAATATAATAAAACTAGCTCGAGAGTTTGCATAGCTACAAAAACAAATTCGCCTTGAGGTAACCTACTTATGGAACAAATTTAGAAGCAAACACAATTGTATTTGCTTAAAGTGACAAGAATTAGGTGCTTCACAGTTATGATATGACAAAACTTCCGAAGATGTGTCTACTACAAATATACTGAAATTCTCTGTCAAAATATCAACCATTTCGACATGTTGTAAGTTCTACAAATAACCAGACGCGCGCTGGTGTGAGAGTCTAATTGCTTTTCTCTGGACTGCTGCGAGTTTGTAGTGCCCAGGCCCGGACTTATCTGGGCTTCACGTAAGCACGTTGGACGGTCAGAAGTACCTTCTGCCTGTGTGTACATAGTCGAGCTTTTTTCTAGCAGCTGTTGCAACTGACGAAAGGTGTACTTGCCATGTTTTCTGCAATTTTTACTCCTACAATCCTGAATTGGTGAGGTGTTGACATAGCCTGATTTTTCGCTAAATCCAATACTATACATATGGCTGAATTGTTATTGAATATATGTAAACACTTAAATACGTAAAATTAACTTTATTGCACCCACTTTCTAATGATCCAATGTAATCTGATACTATTGGACCTCTGCGCTCTTGATGCCAATTATTAATAAGGTGTTTCATATTTTAGTACCACAACCTGACGTTTACGGATTTAGATTTAAAATTTTCCAAACGACTAGAAAAGTCGTTGTCACTTTTTAGTGTAATTGATATTTAAAGCTTCCAAATGCAACTCATAAAGTTGTCGTTTATATTTTAGCTTACTATTAATTTGTACTGACGGGAAATACAGTTGTTATTATTATCAAATACGTAAATGGCGGGTGAGCTTAATTTTGCGAAAGCAGATGGAATATACACTGACCTCTGACAGGCGCAGGCGGTTTTTCGCCTTCGTGTTTCTCGATTTCTGCATTTATCAGATCTTTCACAGTCGCTTTTTCATTTTCGAAAAACACCATTAAGGTGGGTCCTATGTAAACATACAACGTGCCCAGTAAGCTAATGGCGGCTTGGCGGACACCGGGATTCGACGAAGACAAACCTTTCTTCGAATGTTCGATCAGTTGTTTCACGTTGATGTTTCTGTAAAATAAATAACACAAGACATGGGTTTAGCTATAGCTAGCTATAAGATGGGTTTTATTCTCCTGCTACATAAAGGCCCGGTCAAACAGAGGGCGTTCTAGACCGCGGCGGTCCAGCGTTCTCTAACGCGAAGAGGCGCGTCGTTTGACGCGCGGCTTCTCCTCGGACCAACTAGGCGTCGTTTCTCTTGACGCTTCGCTTCGCGTCGCTTCGCTTCGCCTGAATTGGCGGTACCAGGCGGCGCGCCGCGGCGAGAAGATCCAAATATTGCTTGATGCCTCTCGCATATTTTCAGTGTTTAGCAGTATTTGGTAGGAAGTGGTGCTAAACTGCAGTCTCTGGCCGTGATACAAAGACATTCGTTACAAAGGTAATTTAATTACCCAGCATTTTAATTTGTTTTTGTTTTTTACTTCTTCCATAGTGGCAATTAAACTTAATACAAAGAGTTCCTCTTCTGACGAACTGCGCATCGTACCTCACTAGACAACGTATCTCGTTAAACTGCTTAAAAACAAATAAAATTCGCGACGGCAAGCTTCGCGCCGCTTCGCCCCAGTTGGCGGACATCGATTAAATGACGCTTCGCCTCGCGCCGCTTCCGTTCGCGACGCTTCGCCTAAGTGGGCGAGCAGGGGGGCGAAGCGGCGCGACGCGACGCGCGGCTTCCAAGGGCGCAACGCGAATTTTATTTGTTTTTAAGCAGATGAACGAGATACGTTGTCTAGTGAGGTACGATGAGCAGTTCGTCAGAAGAGGAACTCTTTGTATTGAGTTTCATTGCCACTATAGAAGAAGAAAAGAAACAAAAACAAAATAAAATGCTGGGTAATTAAATTACCTTTGTAATGAATGTCTTTGTATCATGACCAGAGACTGCAATTTAGCACCACATCCTACATAATACTGCAAAACACTGAAAATATTATGCGAGAGGCAAGAGAAACGACGCCTAGTTGATCCGAAGAGTATTCGCGCGTCAAACGACGCGCCTCTTCGCTTCGCGTCGCCTGAGTTGGCGGGCTGCCATATAACCTAATGTAAACTTCTCTGGCGTCAAATCAATAATTTTCTTCGCGCCGCTTCCGTTCGCGACGCTTCGTCTAAGTTGGCGGGCACGTTTGACGCGACGCGCCGCTTCGCGACGCTTCCGTTCGCGACGCTTCGTCTAAGTCGGCGTAAACCTTTACCGCATTCCGTTGTTTATACCAAACAGGCCTGTTTGACGGGTTAAGCAAAAGCGTTACGCCAATTTTTGTCAAGATATCTAGTGATTCAAACATAGATGAACTCAAGGCACGGTCAAACAGAGGGCATTCTAAAACGCCGCGTTACAGCGTTCCATTGTATTATTAGAGAACGCCGGAATGCCGCGTTCTAGAACGCCCTCTGTTTGACCGGGTCTTAAATCAATGTAACTTGTTAGTACGTAATGTGTCTACAGTTCTGGTCCTGAGTACCCTTGAAGTAACCACGCAATGCATGGATATACACGATTGGCAAGCTAGGATCTAGAATGCCGATATAAACGCATTGGACGCCAGCCTTTTAACAGGTTAAAGAGAGAACACAATATCCCCCCCCTCCCACCCATTCTTTAGAATACGCGTTCCGCCGAGTTGCCAGATGTGGCGAATTTCCGCTAACGTGGCGATATCTAAACATAGTTGGCGACCAAAAATCGTAGCTGGGCGATTGGCGGTTTAGTGGCGCAAAACACACACAGTTGGCGACTCTTGGCTATTTCTAATTTTTAATTTAATTGGTTTTCCTCTCAACAATCAGTGCTAGTCGCATAAAGCGGCAATATTGCCAGTTGTTTTACAATTTACAGCGCATGCTCAAAATAAAGATAGGCGCGAAGTTCCATTATTTCTGGTGGTCCAAAAGCGCCCCAACATCTCAAAATAAACATTATCTGAAAAGCTGGTGTTGATTTGCAATTAGAAAATGACCCTTAGATGTTTTAATTGATCTCACTGGGAAGTTGTTTTAATTCCAATCAGATAGACAGACAGTTAGTGGCGGGACCCAACTGAGATGTACAGCATTGCGTGTAGCTATAGGGTACCCCAATAGGAGTGATAGGTTTTCTAATAAGGATATCTAGACAGCGGTCATAGATACAAACGTTATCCAGCTGACAAAATATCCAGTAAAGTTATTACGAAAGTTCCCGCTGAATTGTAAATACGCAACGCGCATTTCGTAGTGAACTCGGCCCTCATCATGGCTTCAGTGAGCAGGCAATTCGTCGCACCGTGGAAAAGTTTGAGCGTGAGTACACTCTATTGGACCTAAGGAAAACAACCCGAATGAGAACTGGTCGACGTGAAGAAAATATCGCCGCTGTAGCGGCCAGTGTTCACGGCGACCCAAATTTGTCGTTTCGGCGCCGAGCCGCTGAATTGGGCCTCTCCCAAGAGACAACTCGGCGAATTTTGCGTATGGATTTGGGACTGCATCATCCGTATAGGGCTCTACAAATGGACGAAGATCCTCATTTTAGCCAAAAAAATCATCTTCTCAGACGAGGCCAATTTTTACCTCAGTGGCTGTGACAACAAGCAGAATTGTCGTTACTGGGCTGTGTACAATCCACAAATGACCGAAGAAGTGCTCCAGTACCCGAAAAAATTGAATGTATGGTGCGGATTTGAGGCATGGCGGCATCATCGGTTCTTATTTCTTTCGAAATGAGGAAAAAGACACCGTTACATCCAATAGGTTACACTACCGAGCAATGTTGGAAGAATTTCTGTGGCCAGAGCTCAACAACATCCATATTACCGACATGCGGTTCCAACAGGATGGAGCTACGACCCACACAAGCGACGCAACGCTCGAAGTTGTTCGACAGAAGTTTGGCGACTGGATTATCACCAAACGAGCGTTCATTGATTGGCCACCGCGATCGCGTGATTTACACATATACATACATACTCCAACAAACCAGCCACTTTGGATGCTCTCGAAAACAATATTCGAGTAGCCATCAACGCCATAACGCCGCAAATGATCCAAAATGTCATCAGAAATTGGACCGACCGCTTGAGGCACCGCCAGGGAGTCTGAAGCAGACATGTGAATGATGTCCTATTCCATACATGATGTCATGGATGTAGCTTCAAAATAAAGCCAAACCAATTTGATATCTCAAACCATTGTTGTGTTATTTAATTGTGTTTTCCTATCGTTCTTATTGGGGCACCCTATAGTAAACTGAATGTTGAAACAGTCCCATAGCAGTTCTCTCCAGGGGTACAAGACCTTTTGTCCGACCTGAGAGTCCGAGACAATCACAATAGCCCTTAGTTTCTACAATAAATACGACCCTGCCCACAAGTAATAGGATAATTTCAATTTTACATATTTTTGCAGCAGAGGTCACACTCACCCACAAAATATATCATAATAATAATAATAATAATAATAGATAATAATAATAATAATAGATAACCCCCATCAGGTGCTAGAACGTTGTCGCTCGTTTGGGGGCTTAGTAAGTGACTTTTTGATGGGCAAGCTATGTCGGCTGATGGCTCATCGGAGGCTCTAATACCACCGCGGGGTTGTCATGCCGGCATGGCTCGTGATCAACAAGTCACTTCAACCAAGGCTAGCACACTCAGGAAGCTGTGGGCTAGGTAGACTTTGCATCCTCTATCGAGCACAAAGCTTCTTTCCCCAAGCTATCCTGACCCCAGTCAGATAGGGATTTGGCAAATCCGGGGAGAAATGCCACAGAAGGCTGAGCGCCGGTCCTTCTGTCATATACCGTTATTGCGCCCCACACTTCAACGACCTCAGCAGGGCGTGGCTGGGGAACGTTGTGGGGGGTACGCAACCGGGGGGCTTGCCTTAACCGGCCGGCCCGCGAGGAGAAAGCCTCAACAAAACCCGACAGTAAAGTCGCAAATCCTCCGGAGCACCTTGGGCCAACTTCGGAGTAAATATAAGTCCCTTCTCTCCTGGAATGGGCGTCACCCGGGAGAGCGACATTTAGATCGTCCCTACTCGTGGGAACACGATGGATAGAGTTAATTTTATAAATAACCAACGACGGCCTAGGGTACGTCGATTAAACTCACCTGAACCCCAAACCGAAAAAGAAGAACCAATAGGAGATAACCCAGTTGCGGATGTTTTGCCGGTAGAGCCGGCAACCACCAAAGCTGGCAAGCCAAGACAGCGCTTACAGTGGACTACTGAGATGAACACATCTGTAATGCACTGTTACTATACCGCCACAAAGCTAGAAACAATCTCCACAGGCTACAGGCATGAACTACACAGGCTATTTACAGCACAATACCCACACCTCTCAGCACGGGTAACTGAACAAAGACTTATTGACCAAAAACGTGTCATTACCAAAAATAACCGACTTACACCTCAACAACTACAAGCTATAAAGAATCTTGTAGCGGACGAAATAAATACAGTTGAAACGAATGATTCTCTAGTCAATGAATCAATCACGGAAACACAAAACGATCATACCCTAAACGATAAGACTCCAAACACAAACACAACCAACACCACCAGCACACACTTAGAAGAAAACCCAGAACATGAGTTTATACCAGATGCCCCAGACAGTATGCACTAACCGGCCTCCCACAACCACACGAAACCAAAACGTTACTCAAACACCTTCCTTCACACAATCTGCCGAACAAGTGATGAACGCACAATTTAACAAATGGTGTGGCACTAACCCTGCACTGCGAGATCCCCTGCCCAGACTAATTTTCAACAGCAACACCCAAAAAATATTACATACAATAAATACCAACGTAATACCACAATTCTTAACAAGCGGCAGTAACCTAGAGGACATCCACACCGTCATATATGCTGCCGCAGCAGCCACACTTATAGTTAACGGCCAAAAACTTCCGAAACGGTCTAATAACCACACAAGCAAAAGGTCGAAACCTAAATGGCAAATGCGAATCGAAAACAAAATTACCACAATCAGAAAGGAACTGGCACACCTCGCACAATACACCAACAACAACAACCGTTCAAAACGCATACAGACAACAATAGATATCCTCAAATCCAAGTCGCCCCAAAAATCAATACCAGAAATAACTGATACACTGAAACAAAAACTTGCAGTCTACGCAGCTCGACTACGCAGATATAATGAATCAAACGACAGAAAGGACGCTAATAACCTTTTCCAGAAAAGTGACAAACAATTCTACAAAAAGATAACAACCGACAACCAGATAACAGCAACAGAACTTCCTAGTAAACAAGAGTTAACTGAGTTTTGGGGAAGCCTATGGTCAGAACCCAAAACACATAATGAAAACGCTCCATGGATCAGACAGGAAGAGGAAAAACATCAACATATAGCGGAACAGGGAAACGTTATTCTTACGCCAGAGGAAATAGCTGAAACAATAAAACACACTCACAACTGGAAGTGTCCAGGCGTGGATAATATACAAAATTTTTGGTACAAGCAGTTCAGCTCAGTATACGAAGTGCTCACAGACCAAATTAATAAAGCCATACGCCAACCGAATAGGCTTCCCAAATTCCTCACGCAAGGAATAACGTATATAAAACCCAAAAACGCAGACACCAAAAACCCTGCCAACTATCGCCCAATCACTTGTCTTCCCACCTTGTACAAGATCATCACCGCAACGATATGCAGAAGAATTGAAAAACACCTCACGGAAAACAGCATCCTGACTGAAGAACAAAAAGGATGTAGAAAACAAAGCCAAGGATGCAAGGAACAACTTATAATTGATAGTGTGATCATGGAGCAAACCAGAAAAGAACACAGGAATCTTCATACCTGTTTCATCGACTATAAAAAAGCTTTCGACTCTGTACCCCATAGCTGGCTAACAAAAACTCTTCAAATATACAAAATCAACCCAGGGCTTCGTCAGTTTCTTACAAGAACGATGGAGACATGGCGAACAAATATACACCTTCAAACTGAGGACGGTCATATTCAAACGGATGAGCTACATATACGTCGTGGTATCTTTCAGGGTGACTCTCTCAGTTCACTATGGTTCTGCCTCTGTCTCAATCCGCTCTCCAACACACTTAACAGCACAAACTGTGGTTTCACCATCAGGCACCAGAAAGCAAATCAACACAAAATCAATCATCTTCTTTACATGGATGATCTAAAACTATATGCCGCCACAGAAGTGCAACTGAGAGAATTACTCAGGATAACAGAAGTTTGTACGTCAGATATCAAGATGGAGTTTGGCATGAGTAAATGCAAGGTGCTTCACATCAATAAAGGCCAATGGAAAAACCATCCCGAACAGGAAGTAGTAACTGGCCAGGCGCTAGACAACATGGTCAAGGATGAAACGTACAAGTACCTGGGTATCAATCAAAACGCTAAGATAGACCACACAAAAATCAAATCACAACTAACACAAGAGTTTAAAGACCGCCTTATTAGACTGTTAAAAACGAAACTAAATTCTAGGAATCTTACAAAAGCTATTAACACATTTGCAATACCAATCCTAACATATTCATTTGGCATTATCAAGTGGTCGCACACTGACATAGAAAACATCCATATACTCATCCGAACAGAACTCACAAAACACAGAATGTCACATCCCAAAGCATGCAAGGAAAGGCTCACCATAGACAGAAAACAAGGGGGCAGAGGAATTATAGATATACAGTCACTTCATGCAAAACAAATAAAATCACTGAGACATTTTTTCCACAGTAAACAAACAAACTTGCATAAAGCAATAGTAAAAGCAGACAAAAACTACACACCACTCGCCCTTTCTTGTCCAGACCACGCAGCAGACGCACACAACCACATACAAGCACAACAAGAAAAAATAAACACCTGGTCGCAGAAGGCACTCCACGGCAAACATAGATACCGTGTTACACAAGACCACATTAATGAAAAGCAGTCATACACCTGGCTGCAGGATGGCCAGTTCTTTCCGGAAACGGAAGGTTTTATGCTTGCTATCCAGGACCAAGTGATTGCGACACGAAATTACAAGAAGTACATAATGAAAGATCCATCCATCTCTGATGACAATTGCAGAAAATGCCACCAACAGAAGGAAACAATAGAACACATAACTAGTGGATGCAAAACTCTCGCTGGAACTGAGTATACAGCCAGACATAACTCTGCAGCCAAAGTCATACACCAAGCACTAGCCACAACAAACAAGCTAATTGAAAACACAGATCCATACTATAACTACACACCGACCTCAGTACTAGAGAACAATCAATTCAAACTATACTGGGACATTGAAATACATACAGATAAAACCATCCCAGCAAACAGGCCAGATATAGTTTTCCAGTCAAAGACAGACAAAGTGACCTACTTAATAGATATTGCGATTCCCAATGATATGAACATCCAAAACACCTACGCTGGGAAGATATCTAAATACACCGATCTCGCCATAGAAATAAAACGACTATGGAAACAAAACAAAGTTGTCATTGTCCCCCTCATTATGTCGGTCTCAGGCCTTACTCCAAATACATTTACGCCACACCTGCAACAATTGGGCCTGGATGAAAAGTTACATAAAACCTTCCAAAAGTCTGTAATCCTCAAGACCTGTAGCATTGTACGGTCCTTCCTGAATTCAGAATAATAATAGGTCAGGTATTGACTTGGCACAGCCCGTCAATACTTGTTACTACCGCAACCATGCGAGAAAAAATAAGACATGCATAATGATAATAAGAAAGATGAATAATAATAATAATAAACGTCTTTATTCGTCATCCATATAAATTACATACAATAGCAGTAAATTTAAATAAATAGAAGAAATGTAGATGACGAATGGGCGAAGTTCAGCCGTACACCATAGGTGATGCACTTCTGTTCTACCCACCGACTATAAACCTAGGTTTATAGTCGGTGGTTCTACCACTTGACCCCTTCATACTGGGTGTTTCGGTTTTGACAATTTTCACAACCGCAAAGTCGCCATATCTGGCGATTTTCATTCCTGCATACCAGAGATTGGCGATTTTTACGCCAAAAGCTGGCTACAAACATAGTTATAACCTGGCAACATGCGATACTCGCACTTGAGTGAGACAACAACGTGCTCCAACAAAACTGCTTTCTTACCGCGCCTGTAGTGGGAATGTAGAATGTATGAGGGAACGTCTCTTATTAACTTTGCCCGTATGTATACCTTCCCTTTTAGTCGCATTGGAGATTTCGCACTCCACCTTCAACCTTGCCAATTGTGTATTTATAGTAAAACTTATGAAACTTAACCTATCGCATCAATACACATATGCTAGAAGATACAACTTTTACACATAGGTGGCATTCATCAAATACACGATTTAACAATTTAATTTTTTATTGATGGACCAGTTAAGCGTGAAATACTATCTAAGGTGGTTTCGTTTTTGAAATTATTGCACACCAGTTGAAGAAATACAATATGTGCAAGTAATATAAATCTGATAGACCGTCAAATAATACAGGATGCTTATCTCCATCTTACTCGCACGTGCATGCGTTTCAAAATTTTTAACGACGATTAAGACAAGCAATATATCGGAACTGGGCAGTAGTAGCGAATTATAATTTTGGGGTGTAAATTAGAGCAAATATGGTATCTTTTCCTATTATTGCGTCACCCAATGAGGTATTTGTTTTTGACCACGTGACGTCAGATTCAAAATTTTTAATGGGACACCCTGCATATTTGTGACTTTTTGTGTTCTCCCCGATAAAACAATTCCAACAAACTAGCACACTTGGGGTCTAAAGTTATTTATTCAAGAGCTACATGTACTTAAAGGATGGTACCACTACCATTGATTATAACATGTACCATTACAGTTAAATTATTTTGGCAGTCTTTCATAATGGCAGTCCTTTAAGTACCTGCAGCTCTTGAATTAATCACTTAAGACCCCAAGTGTGTTAAGTTTGTTGGAACTGTTTTATCGGGAGGAATACAAATATCCACAAATATACAGGGTGTCCCATTGAAAATTTTTAATAGGACGTCACCTGACCAAAAACAAATACTTCATTGGGTGACACAATAATAAGAAAAGATACTATATTTGCTCTTAATTTACACCCCCAAAATTATAATTCGCTACTACTGCCCAGTTTCGATATATTGCTTGTCTTAATCGTCGTGGGACACCCTGTATTTGTGACTTTTTGTGTTCCTCCAGATAAAACAATCCCAACATACTAGCACACTTGGGGTCTAAAGTGATTAATTCAAGAGCTACAGGTACTTTAAGGATGGTACCACTACCATTGATTATAACATGTACCCCTACAGTTAAATTATTTTTTAGTGTTTCATAATGGTAGTGGTACAGTCCTTTAAGTACCTGTAGCTATTGAATTAATCACTTTAAGACCCCAAGTGTGCTAGTTTGTTGGAATTGTTTTATCGGGTGGAATACAATAAGTCACAAATATACAGGGTATCCCATTAAAAACTTTGAATCGGACGTCACGTGACCAAAAACAAATGCCTCATTGGATGACACAATAATAAGAAAAGATAGTATATTTGCTCTAATTTACACCCCCAAAATTATAATTCGCTACTACTGCCCAGTTCCGAATATATTGCTTGTCTTAATCGTCGTGCACACATACTTAGATCAGAAACATGACAACGTTGTCTTACGAAAATTCTAGGGCCGGTGACTTTTGCACTATCTTCGGTGGTCGGTTTGGGTATACAGCGCAAGCAAAGGCCAAATCGGCCCATTCTTATCAAGAACGAATGGTTATAGAAATGGTACGCACCCGAATCCAAACTCCATGATGGCGTTTGCCATCCATCCCAACAGCTCCTGTTGCACCTTGGGGCTCTTCTGCGTGAAGGCGTACTCCAGCACGGGGGTCGAGACGGCGGGCAGTCCCCCGGCCGCCTCGGCGACTGCCGTTAATGCCGCTAACGCCGCGGGACTGTTCTTTGCGTCGCCGCACTTCTCGGCGATGTCAACTAGACACGCGTCTACCGTAGTCGTTGAGAAACGGCACATCTCGGCCAGCTGTCGGACCAATTCCAGCTTTAACTTCAATACCTGCGAACAATGTGGTTTTCATGGTAAGTGCCATAGCTTACAGAATCACATATATGCGAAAAAGTAATAAAAATTATTTGTTTTCCCGAAGTAAACAGACAAACTTTACATAGGTCAATAGTAAAATCAGACAAAAACTATACACCACTCACCCGATCCTGCCCAAATCACGCAGCAGACGCACACAATCAGAAGAAGAAAAATAAACCCCTGGTTGCAGAAAGCACTCCATGGAAATCACAGATACCACGTTACATAAGAGCACATAAATCAAAACCAGTCATACACCTGCTTGCAGCATAGCCAGCACTTTCCACTTTATACTTGCTGTCCAGGACCAATTGATTGCAACACGAAATTACAACAAGAATTACATAAATACAGATCCATCCATAACCGACGATAATTGCAGGAAATGTCACCAACAAAAGAAACAATAGACCACATAGAAAGCACATGAAAGGCTCTCGCTGAAACCGAGTACACAGCTAGATATAACTCTGCAGCCATAGTCGTATACCAAGCACTAGCCACAACAGAAAAGCTAATAGGAAACACACGGATCGATATTACAATTACACACCCGATATCAGTACTCGAAAACAATCAAAACTATAATACTGGGATGTTGAAATACATACAGACAATACTATCGCAGCAAACAGGCCAGATAGTTTTTCAGTCAAAGGCAGACAAAGGTAGCTATTTGATAGATATTACTATGTATTCCCAATGATATCGATATTCAAAACAGCTATTATAGGAAGACATCTAAATACATTGATCTGATAATAGAAATAAGACGACTCTGGAAACAAAACAAAGTTACTATTGTCCCCCTGAGTATGTCGGCCTGAGGCCTTGCACCTGTAACATTGTACGATCCTTCCTAAGTTCAGATCAATCAGGTGTTAACTTGGCACAGCCCGTCAACAACTGTTGTATTGCAAGCATTCAAGACAATCTGAGAAAATCAAGATAATAATAATAATAATAAAGGCAAAAAAGGATGAATATGGAGAGAAGCCTGCATCCTAAGTCCTCTGTCCCGCGAATATACCTCCCGCGACACCTGGGAGGGCGTGGACTATTGAGTTTGGAGCGTCTGCACAACAGAGTAGTACTGGCCACTGCCTGCTATGTAACGAACAGCACCGATCCCCTGATCCGCTTCGTGCGAGAGCACGAGAATGCGGGAAAAGGAGCCTTTCTTTTTAGCGCAGCGAAACGAGCAGCCGAGGAGCTCAGCCTCACACTCGACTTCAAGCGGAGGTGTCAGCAGTCCATTACGGAACTTGCTCCCGCAGAATTAAAAGCCCACATTAAAACTGCCGAAGTCGACTTCCTCTTAAGACTTCATAAAGATAAGCCAATGCATGGAATCTTCTACAAACATCTAGGAGAGCATGGCTTGTCTGAGCAGTTGACCTTCTCTTTCCTAAGGTCTAGTGGGTTGAAGTCGGAGACTGAGGGCTTTATAATGGCTTGCCAAGACGGTGTCTTCAACACCTTGATGTACCGTAAAAGGGTTATGGGTGTAGATGTACCCGACACCCATTGTAGAGCTTGCCGACAGGCGCCAGAGACGCTTATGCATCTCTTGTCGGCGTGTAAGACGTACGCTGGGACGGCTTACGTCCATCGGCACAACGCGGCTCTACGAGTGCTCTACTATCATTTAAGGCACTCATACGGTATCGATGAGACACCGGTGCTGCCATACGCTCCAGGGGATATTGAGTCCGTTGTGGAGAACGAGAGATGCCGGATTTACTGGAACTACTCGTTCCCCACGCTCGAGCTTGTACAGGCAAACAAGCCCGACATAGTCCTTCTCGACCACCAACAGAAGACGATGTTCGTTATAGAGTTTTCGGCGCCTGCCGAGGTGAACATCGTCTCTAAGGAGGAGGAAAAGCGGACCAAATATCAGGAGTTGCTCGGACAACTTCGCAGGCTCTGGCCAGACTACACTGTAAGTCTGCTGGTTATGGTCATTGGATCCCTAGGGGGAATGAGGAATACGCTGCTCTCTGCACTGCGCAAAATACCGGTGTGCCGTGCGGCGGCGCACATCTTAGCCGCCAGAATGCAGAAGGCAGTCATCCTTGGGTCCCTTCGTCTACTTAGGGCGCACGATTCGCGGACCCAGTGATTGCTCACCTCACGGTGTGAGGAGTAGTCATTGGGTAATGGAACAGCAGCTCGGTGTGTCGGAGCCCGGGCTGCACTTTTTATTGACATATGTATAATACACCTTCCAAGGTGAACATCGTCTCTAAGGAGGCACTGCCTGCAATGGGACGGGGAGCGCCGATCCCTTGATCCGCTTTATGAGAGCACGAGAATGCGGGTGAAGGAGCCTTCCTTTTTAGAGCAGCAACGCGAACAGTCAAGGAACTCAGCCTTACACTCGACTTTACGCGGTGTCAGCAGTCCATTACGGAACGCTCATAATAAAGCTGCCGAAGTCGACTGTCTTCAAAGACTTCATCGGATTCCAAGAGTCCAAAAAACACCCCATCTCGGAAATGACCTTAAACTCCCAAAGAGGTATATGAAAACATCTGCAAGCAATCAGAGTGACAACTCAAATCTTATGCTGGATAGTTGGCAGGGTGGCAATGATTCTGAAAAAACAAATAAGTATAGAAGATTTATGGACGACTTACGCAATCTAAAAAAAAATCCATTTGGTATATTTGGATGTGCACGTCAAAAAACTGTCTATCGCTGAACACCCTCTACAACGTAGAAAGAACCAATATACTGTTTTTTATATACAGAAATGTGACATTTATCATAATAATACACTGTTAAGAGAAAAGTTCCCATCCTACCTGAAAGTGTGTATCCTTCAACCCAGGCTTACGACAGAGAAACCTTATAACTGCCTGTACTGGTACTGATTTGGCATCCCACATTTGAATTGTTGATTGCAGTTGCTCAGCAGCTGCTAACCTGCAAGAATATCAGGAGTTTTATAACTACATATATGCAGATATACATTTGCAATGTAAAAGTCCCACACAAATTCGTTACCACAGAATAACTTGCTGCTTAAAGTGAAATTGCTTGACAACTAAGAAATAATTTGGTGTGAATGTGCGTCAAATTATTCAATTCCATCCTTGAAAAACATTGCCACGCCTCAAAACGATCAATATGACAAGAAAGGTGACGTACCTCGTTTTCCAGTTGATGCTAGCTAGATCTTCAATAACACTTGCTTCGAGTAATCCAGATATTATTTCATCAACTTCTTCATCTGATAACTCCTTCTCTATGTTCTGAGATGGCGATTTTTGAATTGACTTTGTACCTTTAGACCGTACCACTGTTGCAGAACCCGAACTAATTATATTCTTCTTTTTAGGATCTACAATACATGTAATAGTGAAACTGTTGTTTGGAAGCAGGAGCATGATAAATTAAAACTATTGTGAAGAAAGTTATCATTCCATTGGTTAGGTAGGTTTAGTCCTAAATTTTTTTATACATAGCTAAGCAGCCGCGCTCTGAGGAGATTACCGAAGTTTGTTGATACGGACTTTGAATACGCCCAACAAAGACATGTGGGAGTCCGCTCCAACCGATGGCGTTGGAAATCCCGGAAACAAAGGTGAGGTAGTACCACTGGATTTTTGAACATGCTCAGATGAGCAGGACCGTTCGAATACAGGTAAAAAGGTCATCAACCTTACGCATGTCACAAAGCGGCTAGGTGTGGTACGTTAAGGTTTTCAAACTGGAAATAATCTTACCTGCTTTTTTAGCACCTGCCTTATCAGGCACAGAAGCAGAAGATGCAGATTTTTGTGGAGCTACTTTTGCTGGAGCAGTTACTGGCCTTTCTTTTTTCACACCAGGTACTTTAACAGTTATCACAGCCTTATCACAAAACTCCTTGATTTTTGCCATTTTGAGGTTATCCTTCTCCAGCTCAATTAAATATGGTGCCATGGCTTTTTCACCTACTAATTTCATCAGAGTGCCGATTGCTTCGGCTGATGCTTCTCTAACAGATGGGTCTAAAAAGTAAGATGTTTTGAATATTTCTTTAAATCACTAAAAAACGTTATTTGAAATATATTGCATACTAATGATGCTTACCAGGTTCGTTGATATTTTTAACGAGAACCGTCGTTATGGCCTTCAGTAACTTTTTGTTCACAGATGTTGCTATGGTTTTTGTGAAAGCTCTTGCTAAGAATAGGGAACATTCCAGTTTTACAGATGGATTTTTGTTATTCAGAGCTTCTAATACATCGTCTAAAATAGCTTCCAATGTCGTCTAAAAAAAAATAGATTCAAGTTAATTGACTCAGTACTTCCCACACTTAGCGGTGTTATCATTTTATTATTTTCCCATTGCATGAAGCTATAGTATGAGATCCCCTTACAACCAAATCATCGCCCACCTGCCCTCAAAAAGCATCCAACACAAAAACTAGTAAATCGTTTCTTAAATCTCTCCGTAGGAACCAGAACGACACAATTTTTATTCTGCGAGCTTTAACTGGATGAAACGAAACGATCAGAAACCCCCAAATTGCCTAAAAACGAAGTTTGAGCTACTTTTCTATTATTAGTTTCTTTATTATTGCTGCGCCGCCAGACATGATTTTTAAAAACCACATGCATTTTTTATCCACGCCACAGTAATAATACTGTGTCGAAGTTTCATTAAAATCAATTCCAGGTTACACAATACAGAACGATGTAAAACAATACTCGTAAGTAACATACCTACTTCAGAAAAAAAATCAGTCCCTTAGTTTCTTTAATAAGCAAGGCAATGTTCCGATGGACCTAAAAAAATGTATTATGTCGCTAGGTCCTTTTTTCGCAGGTCAATGGAGGGCCTATTATGCATAAGAAGCATTTTCAGTTTTGCCGTCCACCCCAATTTTACCCCCCACCAAAAAAAGTAGAAAATGATCAGGATCTCCTAAAACGCTTAAAAACGAAGTTTGAGGATTTTTTTTTTGGTTTCTTGCTAATTACTCCGCCGCCAATACACCGATTTTTAAAATGTGAACAGCGTTACCTACTAGGACTCCACAATATATCGGTGCCCAAATTTCCTCACAATCCGTGCAGCGGTTACTGAGATTACGAGGGTAGAAAAACGCGACAGACAGACCGACAGGCCGATTGAAATGAGTGACGTCGATTTTCGTTATGAAGACATCATGAAACGCCCAAAAAGCGTTATTCACCTATCGGTGTGGGAAGTCACAGCAACGCCCATGCTCTAACAGGCATGATGAGTGTGTTCCCAAGACCCCGTTGTTATTATTTACTGTGTTCACAAATACGATGTTATTTTTTACAGAAATACGCAGGATTTAAATCTTGTGTAATTTCCACGTTACTCAATACAGAACGATCTAAAGCAATATTCGTATGTATACGTCAGAAAATTGTTAAGTCCCTTGGTTTCTGTACTAGGCAAGGCAATGTTCGGATGGACCTAAAAAGGGTATTATGCCGCTAGGAGTCTCTTTCACAGGTCAATGGTCAGCCTATTATGAATACAACAAATTTTTGAGTTTTACAATCCTCCAACTCCCACCCAAAAAAGAGTAGAAAACTCAAGAGTAACAACTGAACATAGAGGTGGTAAACAACTTATTCTAATAGGCCACCAGATACACCAATCATAATTATCTACTAGCGTATAGTATCCAGAAATATCCCATTCTACGTTAAAAAACACGGTATTTTGATGGTTCAGAAATGATTACAGCAAAACCAATAGAAATGTTGACCTCTACCGCGTTACTGCATATTTCTTCATCAAAAACGCAAATTCTGAAGTCTTACATAAATTTTCAGGAGCTGGCAACGCCGGCGACTTATTTACGGTAGAACCTCGACTGTCAAACGTTTGTTTTGTTTGTGAGTCTTTTATGCTTGGTTAGTAAAATCAAATTCGCTATTTGTTGGTAACTGTAGTGAAGCTTTGCGGACTTGCTGTGCGCTATATTCGAGTCTAGTTTAACAGTTTTTCGCGATGGGACTCAAAAAGTGGAGTGTTTGTAACATGGGTTGCATTGGAAGAATTTTCAGGTTAGTTGATGTTACACAGCGTTGTTTACAATCTGAGCTGTCACTGTGAGGTCACAGCTGATCAATGTTTCGAGGCTGAAGTGTCAAAAATTTGTTTATTTACTTCAGATAATGGCTTTGAGCACGCCATGCTGAAGTGGTTTATTTACTACCTCTATGTTCAGTTGTTATTCTGAGGTAGAAAATGATCAGGAACTCCTAAAACGCCTGAAAACAAAGTTTGAGGAATATTATTTTTTTGATTTTTTGCTAATTACTCCACCGCCAATTTTCAAAATTATAGCAGCATTACCTAGTAGGTCCCCACAGCATACTGATACCCAAATTTCATCACAATCCATGCAGCGGTTACCGAGATTACGAGGCTAGAAGAACGCGCACAGACAGATCGACGGAAATGAGTGACATGGATTTTCGTTATGTAGACATCATAAGCCGCCCAAAAAGTATTATCTCAAAATCGAAAATTTTCGCGATCGCAATATTCCGGTCACCTATCGGTGAGGAAAGTAATAATACAATGTCAGCCTTAAAAATAGATACCTAGTACTATAATAAAAATAACCCAAGCAATGTATAGAAATTACTCTGATGGTTTCTATATACAACATTTTCAGCAGTAATAGACGTGTGTTAGCATAGTTCTATTTTTTCAATAAGAATCCTTCAAATAAATAATGCGGATTCTAAGAACAAACATACATTTAAAACGACACATTATTAACTTAATAAAGATGATGTTTACTGATTAAAATACTGGTAACCATTTCAGAGTTAGACAAAACCAAGTATCAGCAAACATATTTTTACCTATAAAATATTTTACAAAGAATATTCAAATATTAGAATTTATATGTACTTACAGTGAGATATGTAGCATCGATAGCTTCTCTCAATGCAGATACAACATTTGCTTTCTTTTCCTTGAATTTCTCTAATAATGCAGGCACGACGAATCCTGCGTAAGTTTGGAATTTCTTCTTCAACCCATTGGCAATGCCTGCTATGCACCGTCCCGCGATAGCGACACATATTACGTTAGTGTCTTTTTGTACAACCTAGGAACATATTATTTTATTAACCCTATATGGCATTGTAGTTATTACTCATTACCTTTTTGAGTGCCCTTATAAGGTCACCATAGTCACCATTTTCAAGTTTAGGGGTTTTCACTAAGTTTTCTAGAGCGTCAAGCACCTCTTTTCTTTCTTGCCACTTTTTGGCTTCAATTTTCTCATAAAAGTCTTTTGGTAGCTTGGAAAGTATATCTACGGGATCTGCTAGCTCATATGGATCTATTGCAGCTACTTCATCATCCTGTTCTTCTTCTTCGTCGCCTGTAAGCATTATTGAGTTAAGGTAACGATGTTGCTCCATTCAGATGATACCGGTTATACAGAGTTTTTTGTCCAGTATATTATGAACATAATAATGGTAAACCACTCTTTATTTTTTATGATACAATGAATTAAATATATAACAATTAAACCAATTTTAAACACATGAATATTTGTGCACAAAGATATAATAATAATAACAACGAAAGTATATTACAAAAAAAAAAAACGTAATAAACCAGAGATATGAGAGCAGGCGACAGAAAAGATCTGCCTGTGCGCCATCTGGCCATCTGACACCCGAAGGGTTCTGTCGCCTGCTCTCACATGCTTCACATGTCTGGTAGACATGAAAATTCTGATGCTCTCTATCTCCTTCAATCGACCTATGGCACACTGACGATCGCTAATAAGCGTGAAACAGCTGTCTGCCTACTGGTGGATTGACGGAGATATAGAGCAACCCTCGTAAACCAGAGATATGTTCCAAAGACAGCTAAAAAAATTTTGTGTACTGATCGAGTACTTAGTGCTGTGACGTAAGCTCCATTTGATAATAGTGCATCTCAATTGTCTATTTGTGTTTCTTTTTATAAATTATCATACTTGATATCATTATGTGTGACATTTGTATATGTTCATTATTATTTGTTTCATCTGTGACTGAGCACGGTTGTAAATATTTCTTATAAGTCAGACAGAAAAAATATTTAATTATCTGAAAGTAGCTCACCTTCGTCACCATTTGCAGCCTCAGCAGCAGCTATTGCTGCTTGCTTGGCCTGCTGTGACCTGATATACCTCATTGGTGTTGCCTTCTGGCCTTCGATTTTCGCGAATTCAGCTTCTAGCTCAGTCATCTGGACTGCCTGTAGATTAGCAGCTTGCAATTGGGGTTTCAGCGCGGCCCCGATCCAACGATACATTTCCACAATCATCATTTTAGTTTCATCACGAACTGTCTTATCCCTGGATGTAAGATGTAGGATTACAAATTAAGGTGGTTGTATTTTGGACCAATAGAGATTTCCATTTAAAGATATTGGTAAATATGAGAAACCATAGCCTCCAGCTGCAGTTTCAGCTTATGGTCGAGGTCTATGGTCTAAGAGGGACGAAAGAAATAACACCAAACAGAAAGAAAGGGTAACCAGACTAGCTGCAGATAAGGTGATACGTTGGACAAATTGAGTTCGTCTATACCTCATACAAGGCACAGCCTTCGAGGTGGCGCTATTTTGTATCGCATTACAAAATAATAGTAATAATAATCGTCAAGAGATTATACCTATAACAATGTATCAACCTTACAATATATTCAAACACATATACAGGTCCTATAGTGATTGAAGTTCTATTGGGAAATATGTGTGTAAAGAAAAATACTACAGTATGAAATGTAAATATTGAAACAGTGAGTGAATGTCCCAACGAGTGGCAATGTGCCTGTCTGCCGTCTGCCTAGCGCGCTCACATAGACGTTGAAATTTTTCTTTGAAACATAGGATTTTCCATTTGGAATCAGTATTTAAAAAAAACCAAAAACAAAATGGAATGTGTGAACTCTTCATAATTATTGTTCTATAGGAGGCGGAACTGTTTGATCCTACTCCAAATACGTATTTTTTGATACCATAGGTTGTATGCAACTGGTATACTGATATACCAATTGTGTGTTCCAGGTTAGAATAATGATTTGAATTATCCACAAATTTCATTACGAAAATAACCCAACTTTACTAGCTCTTGCACAAATATTTTAAGTAGTGGTTCATAAGTGACCAATTTTCTTCTTATTGATCTATAGTGTGTGTACTCCAGTTTTGGCATAGTGATCTTGAAAGGTAACTACATTAACTTATTTAAAGTCAAAGTTAGGTACCTAGAAGAGCGAACATTCCAAGGAGTCTATCTGGTGAACATTCTTATCATGGTATTGCACGCTTGATAATAAACACTATACAGGACTGTACTCAAGATTCCAAGAATCTAGCCCTCAGTTAAGTATGGCCCCATCACAGATATCCTGTGCATGCTGTAATAGACAGTATGATGCTGTGTACATGGTTAAATGTTGTATTTATAAGAAGCCTGTCAAGAACTCTTGTGCACAGATTAGCTTCAGAAAGGTTGGACCAATTAATTCGAACAAAGGATATGACTGTGTGCAAATCTTGTTGAACTTTTGGCAATGAAGTTAAGGATTTAAGGTATCTCATCTTAAAACGATATACACAGAATTAAGAATGCTAAAAATGATATAAGTTCATCAGATCAGAATGATCTGCTTGAAGAGTATATTTCTAAGATTTATGAAAGAACCAGACCTTGTAAGAACCTGATAATATTCAGAAACTGAAGAATAGAAGCAAGGTGCTGATGGTGTATCTAATGATAAGAATTTGGTCAAAGAGATATTACAAGTTACTGATCAAACGGTTGATGGAAAAATTATTAGACCTATTGCCTGAAAGGAAGGCACTGTCCAATGAAGATCACATTTTCCTGTGGATCTGAAGCATCCCAAATCATTAGGAATTCTAAGAAACTCAATAGCAAATGTTTGTCTCATACAGTTCTTTCTTTTACACATGGATTTCCCAACGGAATTCAATTACTGCCAAACCTGGATGTATATTATAAATTTATCATGAAATTAAAAAAAAGTCTTGCCTATCAGCCAACAATGTGCTTATTTTCTTCAGCAATGGCTTGACACTGACGATTTTTGACCCAAACTCCTTGAGTGACTGTGTGGAGGCATTGACGCAAGCAGACACTATTTTTGGATTCTTTGCTTCCATGCCCTTAATAAGTTCTTCTTGAACAGCATCCTGTTTCTCTATTTCGATGTACATCAGGATTAACTGGAGTGCCAACTCTCTTGTCTTGGTTTTTTGTGCTGCCACACATTTTGATACAATGCCAGACATCACCTGATGAAATGAAATTTGAAAAAAATTATTAATCATATATAAGCCAAATAACAAAGTAAACTACTGCTGCTTTAAACAGGTTACAACTAAAATAGCAACATATGTACATTTTTTGCAAGATCATATTTTAGAGCTATAATAGCATATAACATGTAGCAACCATAACAAGCATGAGTGTTTACGAATTGAAGGTATTTACGTCGTTAATATCTGGATCACAAAATATTTTATTCTTTCAATCTCTATGTACAACATTTTACTTTTCTGATGCTTAACTTTCTCTTGTAGTGTGATTTAGTAAAAACAAAAAGTGCATCTTCTACATTACTAAATATCTTAAATATTGGAAAATATACAATAGGCAATAATAAAATTGCATACTTGGATGTTACCATGAGTGGATTGAACATTTAAAAAAATCCAGTTAAATATACCTCTACAAGACATAATGCTCTCCATCCAAACATTCTCTTTTTACAATCAGTGTCAGTATTTGTATTCAAATACGAAGTTAGGAAGTGTTTAAATCAATTATCATGTATAATTTTTTTTACCTCAGATACTGTCTTCCCTGCATGGGCGTAGTTTTCCACATAGGCCAAGGTAGCCTCAAGTCCCTTTTCCTGCCCAAGAGCATTGCTATCAACAACAAATTTTTTCACTAATCCTAAATATTTGCTGAATTCAGTCGATTTCTCATCATCAATTTGCTTAAAAAGTTTTGTCACCTCTTCATAGCCAGTAACTCTTACTTTCCAAACTTTGTGCACACATTTCTCCTCTGCTGGTAATTTCTTAAAGTCTTCTTCTTCCATTATGACACTGAAAAAAATAGACTGCACAATGAGTTTCACAAAAATTATTGATCAAACTCAAGAATTTGACTTTCGTAATCAACTTTAATATCTGTAAACCATTCACAATACATATCACAATTATAGTAATTAATGTACTATGAAGAGGTAAGTGACATTTCCTGTGGTTTGGTTATTGTGATTCAGTAGCCCATACATGGAAATACATCTGTAAACTATTTATTCCAATGGAAGTGGTTCTAGTGAAGTTGGTGCATGTACACCCTAATAACTGCCATTATTATGACTAAATAGAGACAGAAGTAAAGTTTTGCTCTGGCAAAAACCAGCACAAAATATTTGGTGTTAGCTAAAAATTGGCCACAACTTTCTCTTCAGTGAATCTATTCTTTCTTACATAATTGGTATTCATACTTCTGAAAAGCCTTGTTATGGTAGATTAGCAGAATTAGTTTTGGCTGCAATCAAAACTACTGTTGCTTTCAGTTGTTAGTTACAATCTGCCCTCAGGATTGACAACCAAACTGATTTATTTAAGATAATATCCTGATTTTTAGCCAATGTTTCAGTGCCCTGATGACACCTTAATTAGGATAGGCCAACAAAGCTATAATAAAAAATTAATTTTTTGATGGAACTTTACTTTGCCCAATAAATATTTTTTACAGACAGTTAAGTATATATTAAGTTAAATAAGAATTATGGGAGGCTCGGGATATATCGGATGACTGTAGGAACGCATTTGTTGATCTAGGCATCCTTACATTTCCCTCAAGCTACATCCTAGAAAACCTTGTTTACCTAAAATGTAATTATACCAACTACCTAACATACAAGGATATACACCAATATGACACAAGAAATAAACAAGATTGTGTAATAAAATACTGCAGGGTTAAAAAAAACACAAAACGACCCCAGTTATTTAGCGGCAAAGTTCTTTAACAAACTGACAATGCATATCAGAGAGCTACAAGAAAGACATTTTAAAGACGCATGTAAAAGAATACTAACTGAAAATGCTTTCTATAGCTGTGTAGAATTCCTCAGCTTTGATTCCAATACTTAGTGAAAATTATTTATTACTATTATTATTTTTAATATGTAAATAAACTTAGTGTCCATTGTCCAAATTTCAATGTCTATTTTAAGATTACCAAAAAAATTTAATATTTTGGTCAATATATGTGTATAGAATGTACAGGGTGTCACAAAAAATAGTGTCAAGCAGAAGTCCACCTAGAAGTATCTGAATCACCCCCATATATGTTATGCAATTTTTTGTAGTTTCCGAGTTATGAATTTTTTTCTGAATTTTAGAGAACTCTCTACCTTGACAACTTAAAATTGTTCCAAAAGAAAAACCAAAAGATTTTTCCAAATTATCTTTTTTGGTAATTAATCTTCATACATAAAATAATCGGTTTCCTAACTTTGATGAAAGTCTTAAAAATTTTAGTCTAAAGTGAAAAATTTATCATCTGATAATTATGACTCAAATCTTCGACTCGCAATTAAAAATCCGAAGAGGTGATTTCATGATTTCTAAGCAGGTCTAAAAACTTCTTCAGACTCTCAGCTATCACAATCATTGAAAAAAGGTAGTACTTAATGAGACTAGTTTCGCTCCATTTGACCTTCAAACACAAGAGGCGATGTGTTTTTCAATTCATCAATAACTTATGTTAACGCGTTAATAGCAGATTGATTGTCAGTACCGCAATAATAAACATTAAAAACGTATAAATTAAACATTTATTAAAAAATATCCAATTTCTTGCTAAAAAACCACAAGGAGCGCATTCTTCAAAACAGGTTTTTACCTGAGTGCCAACAAAAAGGGCTAACGCTAACACAGTAAACGGCGATGTTAGAAAGAGGTAGCTATGATATTGTTGTGATGTCTTTTCAAAATGTGTCATTGCATAGGTTGTTCTCGTTGTCTTTATTCAGTCGTCTGTGTGTCTTTGCGGCTTTAAAACGATACGCTTTTGTTTGAATTGGTGTTGTTTCTGTTGTCTGACTAGTTGGCTATTCCTACGGACCTTGAGTGTATGACAACTGAATTTAACGATGCTGTTTTCTGCAAGAGACTATGCAACAAATGGATAGGTCATGGTGGACCCACCCCGCCAGGGTCACCTCACTTAAATCTGATACAGTTTTTTGTTTGGGACTACTACAAAAAACTAGTACTACAAAAAACTAGTTTATGCTAAAGAGTGTTGAAACATCAGCGAAATACACAACAAATTAACACAGGATGAAGAAACAATAAACAACAATCGAAGAGCTTTTGTGATGGTCTATCCTGATTTCTACCACTTTTTATTTGGCAACCCTATCTGGCCTATGATATTGATGAGGTTTATCCCCTTGTTATCACAATAAATTGATGGCACCATATGAATACAACCTGAGCAAAAGCAATATTGTCAGGTGCCCTTCTGACAAACCTACTACAGGTTCACAAATTATATTAAGATCAGGGTATGCATAAGCTATGAATGAGAGTATCTAATCATCCATGTAGTGCCCAGGGGACTTAGATATCTGTATGGCGTTGGTGCTATTGATTGTGGAATTAAGGTATACTCAGTATCTAAGGTTCATCATTACATAGCTTTAGAAATAACATTTAAATCATGAACTACTCCATGAAAAGTCTCAAACAGCATTCCATTGTGAACTTACTGCTTTATGAGCATCTCCAATTGAAATGACACTTTCCATTATTCTTTTTATTATCACATATTTCTACTATACTGCAAAAGCAATACACATATTGTTCTAGAAGAAAAGTGCTGGAGAAGGCAGACAGCTGTTACAGCATATTTATCACTGTTTAGATAACTACAACTTTTTGCCCCACAATTATTAATAACATACCTTAAAATCACAATTCTAAGGTCACACTTGATAGGACTTGTTATTGCACTTACATTTACAAGCACAAAATACGTTCAGGTATGTGTAATATCCTGTTGAAGAGAATTATCAAAGAAAATTAGTTCAAAAGTCCGTGTGCCTGAGAAACACTACTGACTACTGGAATGCAACATTTTTGGTCTAAAAATACAAGTGCTCTAAATATATTCTTTAGAGAAGATGGAAACTATAGAACATTTGGAGATGCTTGGTATAAGATCTTTTGCTGTCGGGTGCTGAGTTAACCCTGACTTAAAAGTACTATCATAGATGATCAAACAACTTACCTTTTAAAGTAGACGCTACAGGGTTACACAAAAAGACAAATGGACTACTTACAAATTACAAACGAATTTCTAAAAAAGGGAATCAATTCCTCGGGAAGTTGGAATGTCGACAAAAAACTTTTTTTATTGCACCTTCAAAATGTCGGAGAGACGGTTATTTTAAACGCGAAGCTTCTTCAAACACATCAAATATTTTCGCAAGACGTAGTGGCCAAAAAATAGATAGGTGAAGTTGACAATTGATTTGACAGTGACAGTGACGTCTACGCATGTGCAAGGTGAAATTCAAAATGACGACCGTTGCGACGTTGTCTCATCTTACACTTTATCGTAGCTTTGGGCCTTATTTCTTATTTGTTTGAGTCTGCCATTTAAAACGTCCACAGTTAAGCCGCATATTTGTATATTAACCTGAAGGACACCTATGGAGTCATTTTAAGATTTGGTATTCTGTTAGGGAATGAATGTTGTGGGCACGTTGTGTACAATGGCACTAACTGCAAGAAAATGAAATACGGCAATCGTGTTATCGTGTAAAAATTATCCTTTAAGCTAAATTCAGATGCACAAGACATCCGACGATACGACGGTACGAAACTGTTCCTATTGGTTGAAATATGTTGGTTTGACATCATTTTGAATATTTCAACCAATAGGAACAGTTTCGTGCCGTCGTATTGTCGGATGTCGTATGCATCTGAATTAAGCTTTAACCAAGAAGACTAGATGACAAAGGTTGTAGATTCAAATTAAAATTTAAATAGTGATGCCCTTCAGACGTTACATTGGTAGTCACATCCATTTAGATTAACAGGAATAACTATGTACAAGGCTACTTACTATTTAAGAAATCGATTAGATTAGAATCGTCTAGGGTCCATAATATGTGCGCTAATGGTGGCCATACCCGAGTGTCAGTGGCGTAGATTTAGGGTATTGATTTTGTGATAGCAATGAGTAAAGATCGGATTATATATGCATTTGCTTCTGAAGCCTATTCTCACTATCTCTCTATTTGTTGCATATTTCAACAAAAGGTGCTGCAACTGTTTTCTATAATCACTTTTGCAGCATGTTGTCACATTAGGTTGCTGCTGGATAAACCTAAATATTAGTCTCACGCTTATGGTTGACAATATCTTTAGTAGCTAGGTACTTAGATGATGTTTCAAGTCGGACGATTGATGGTATTGGTCTCATTTTGCCGGAGATAATAGGTCTGTTTTTACAGAGAATCACAAACCAGTCAGAGCCAATCAGTATTCCCCATTGCAGTTGTCAAACTATTTCTGACTAGTACTGGCCAATCAAATTGACGCTGACTAGTTTGTGATTGCTGTAAAAACAGACCTAATAAAAACTAGCAAAGCACCCAGATTCAAGCGATCTCCAGTCCTGTCCGCGAATGTGAAGCGGTCTTTTCCGACATATACCTAATCGCATTTTGAGTAGGTATAGAAGGCACCGTCTTATCAATGAATATAACAATAATATCATGTAATTTGTGTTTGCAAGAGCAAACAAATTTTACATAGCCGTTATTAGTTTTAATGTGAAAAACAAATGACTTTTGTTGTCTTTTGTCCATGTTTTGAGGATTTTCTATACATATTTTTATGCATATTTTGAAATGTTTTGGTTTGAATTTAATCAGACCTGTAATAATAACATTGTTACAATAAAAGCGCAGTCACTGGAAGTCATTATTTATCAAAAAATATTGTTTTAATAGGCCCGGAAGACGGGAGCGTAGCTAGAGGGTGTTTGAAACCACTTAAACTTTTCGGTAGTCGGAAAACTATACCTTCTGGTACTATACACTAAATTATTATTATTATTATGGATGACGCTCTTTAGATTATTGTATCCATCTGTGCGGTGCCCTAAGGCAAACACGATATTACGTCATCGGAAAATTAACTGTGTGAAGTTTTAAATAAGCGGAGGATTTCTAAGCTCCTAGAACATTAACTCTCGCACGCTAAATGCTCAGGCCAAAAAATCTAAATGAATACCTACTAATATGCAGGTTCAATCTGATTTATAATATAAACATCGGCGCGTTGTGAGTTGTAGGCGTCAGATAATGATTCGCTGGGAACAGGACCGAAATTAGGACAACGCTAATAGACATCTTATTTGCTATCCTCTCATCTTCGCATCTGTCGACTAGAAACATGTTTATTTTCTTATAAACTATATGCTTTTTACATAACATTCAGATGTTCAATAAAGTTAGTAGCCCTATACAATACATATTCCTAATATACTAGGGCGTATCCCAAAAAAGTGCTGGCAGAGTTTTCCAAAAATATGCTTGAAGCTAAAACATTCAGAGGAAGAAATTTCAGCACAAATGCCTGGTTATTGAAAAACATATGAACTATATAGTAATCTTCAGCATCGAAACAAGGGCAAAATACTATTCTAGCAAAACAAGAATAACTGATAGGACACCAAATTAGTAAGAAATCTTTAGCAACGCTTTGGTAGCGTTCATTATTAATACCGGATATGACCAAATACTTTTTCCGCGATATTCTAATAATTGTGCGAACTGAATCGAGTAAAATAATTAAAAAAGGAGCCGTCTCAATTTTGGAAAAAAAACTTCAATACTGAAACAATACTCAGTTTCACATTTGTTGTTCACACTTGTCTGCTACCGCCCAACCTCATATCTCTCACAACATTATTTAATAATCTTACTGATTTTTTGACCGCTGCTCTGTACTTATCCTCAGATTACCATCAGAGTTTCTTTTAGGACGAAAAGACGGAAATAAAAATGCTCCTAATAAATGTTGAATTTTATACATATATATAAAGTATATAATATAAGAGATCATAGGTTTCAGTTATTATCACAGACAGACACATTTCTTATTACAGTTATATTTTAGTTACATTATAGCAGCTGTTGGTATGAATTGCTCTATGAATCATTTAGTGGAGAATTTGATAAGCATAGATCACATTATAATGTGTAACGACACAAACTTAATTTCAATTAAGAAATTTACACAAAGGTTCACAGCACTAAGACTTATAAAGCCATTTTTTTTTTCATATAGCATTATGACGATCACACATCTGTGCAAATATGTACACAATATGATAGCATCTCTCCATCTTCAAAAAAATACATTTTGAAGAGAATGAATAGCTACATCTATTCATTGGTTGAAACGAGTTTTGAACAGTAACAAACGGTTGACAAAATTTTAAACTGTAGAGAATAGCGTTATATCTCGTGAACGGTGGGAATTTACAATAAAGTAGCGAATTAGTATTATCAAATGACCAATTATTGAAAAAATGTATGAAAAAGAAAATCAGAAAATTTGTTCCAAGCAAACTTTGACACTCCTTAAGGCACGATGTGAAAGAGATGGTCGATGCCTACTTCTTATACGTCCCTCCAGAATAGGCTAAACTTAATATCTCATCAATCATGTAACTTCACAGTGTCTCTCTCTCTCTCTTTTATTTCTTTTTCTCTTTCTTTGTTGACATGTTATAGGTACCTTTGTTTGTTAATTGGCGAATAAAGACTACTACACTACTACTACTACTATGATGGAGTGGTCATTCAACCAGTGGAGGTTAAAACGTATACTCAAAATTCTGCCTGTCAATCTTTCATACATCATCAGATGACTCTGGTGGTCAAAGAGGAATCTTTCCAGTAGCTTCTCTGAGAAAGTCCGTCTTGTTGGGTAATAGGTCTTAGTTGAAGCTGAAGCGAAATAAAAATGACATTTATTAATGTAGGTCTTAATGTTCAAAAGAACTAGAGGTAATCTGCTATTAACTGCTATGGGCTTCTACATTATCAGGTACTAGTAGGCACCCTCGTGTAACATGCAAAATAGAATTTTTGGCCCTTCTCCACATCTTTGTCTCATTCTTCTTCAGCCCGCAAACAATTGACTGGAAACTGGAGCAATCTAGTCACTTCAATTGTTGAGTCACGATTTTGTTTGTGGGCCCATGCTGGGCCTGGAAGATAGCACAAAAGACCTGATAAAAGCCGACAACCTTAGTCCTGTATCGAATTCGAATTGAGCTTAGTAGGAGCGCCATGGTGTGATTGAGTGGTATAGTAGTAGTAGTAGTAGCAGGTCACCTTTTTAGATTTAAGACATAAACATTAAACTCAGGCCTCCTACACTAATATTATTGTTCTGCCCTACCTTCTATAACGACATCATCCCATTCTTTAGGAAGATTATTAAGGTTGCTGGTACCAGAAGCTTCCTTCAAGATGCTAACGTAAACCCTACCACATCTTATGTTGGATGAATGACAACTACGCCATGAGGTCAGATTATCCTGAATCCTGAGGGAAACTCCCGAGAAGCAGAAATTGTCCACATTATATTGACTCCATACCTCGAATGGTCCAAGAGGGTCATAGTTTGCATGGCGGTGTCTAAATAAATCATAATATTTTCCTTCTAACAAGTTTTTCGCTACATTTACATAAGTGTTATTCAAAATATCATCAACATACGGAGTGAGCTTGTAGTACCCGATCAGTCCATAACTCTACTACTATAGCAGATAGCAAAAAAAGTTCTATACAAGAATTTTGTAGGCAAGGATATGCTCAGAAAATATTTTGATTTATACAGGGTGATTCTAACTACGTGGTGATGCGAACATACATTTTTTTTAAATGAGACATCCTATATATTGTTTCACATTTAGATTCCACTAATGATCCCCGTTCTAACAATATAGTTATTGTAACATATTTTACAGGGTATTTCAAAAGTTATGACCATTTTTATATCCAAAACACTGTCAAATGAGCATACTGTATATAAAAAAGTAATGGATCAAAAATTATGTTATTTCATAGCTAGACAAAAAATATTCTCTAGTGACAGCGCATATTCATATATAGGGTGAGCTAAAATGCAGAATCTGGATTGTATTTTTTTTAAATCTAACCCCTATATTCGATTTCACCAAAAAAAGATTTTATTATGCTCTTTCATCTTTGTATAGCATTCTATATACCTACTTTCATCAGGTTCCAAGATATTTAAATTTCTCTGCTAATTTTAAATATACCTTCTATTTGTGTATTGAAGTTTATTTATTTTGAAAAGCAACTATGGAAGTTCATTTTTATTTAATGAAAAACAAAAATATAAGCCATAATAGTATTTGGTGGAGTCAAAATCTCGAATTATTGAGATAAAATATAAGTCAAGCATGAGGAAATAATTTTATAGACGTGATGCATAATTATCGAGCAGATGTATTAGGTAGGCTTTGAAATATTGACTGTTTCTATAACCTTCTCAATGATTTCGTACTGTATGAAAACCGAGCAGTAAAAATGAATTTTGCTATGAAAGAACAAATAGATATGATTTGGATATTACGAGAATCTTTGCGAAATTGCCTGATTGTCTCTACAATATATCGCGCAATAACAGTGATATCCAGAACGGAAGCTAATTCATTTGAAAGATTGAATAATTGTTATATTCGTACTGGGTCAGTCAATATTTCAAATCCCTCCTGATAAATCTGCTTGATAATGTACATCACATTAATAAAATTATTTTCTCGGCATATACTTAACATAATTATATTATCTCAATAATTTGGGATTTTCACTTCATGAAATAGATATAATATAAAATAAATAAATTTCAGTACACAAATAGAAGATATTTTTAAATTTGCAGAAAAATCCAAATATTACGGAAACTGATAAATGTGAGTAGGTATAGGAAATGCTGTATAAAGATGAAATAAGACCATAATGAATGCATTTTTTTGGTAAAATAAAATATGAGGGTTACATTTGAAATAAAAGAGGAAATCTAGATTTTGCATTCTAGCTCACCCTGTATAATTATGAATATGCGTCCTCGACTTTTTTACAGCCGACAATAAAACTAAAGGACATTTTTTATCTTGGCATGTAAAAAAATTAATTGTTTATCAATTACTCTTTGATATATAGTACGTTCATTTGACAGCGATTTGGGTATAAACATTGTCATAACTTTTGAAATATCCTGTATCCTGTGTAATGTTACAAGTTGCAATACCTGATATTGTTAGGATGGATCTAGATCATTAGAGGAGAATCTAGTTATGAGATAATATATAGGGTGTTTCATTTAAAAAGAATGTACCTATGCTTGCATCACCCTTTATAAATCAACATTTTTCTGAGCAACTGCCTATAGCTTTTGTATGCAACTTTTGTCCTTCTGGAGTAGTAGTGCTATGGAATTCGGTACTAAAAGCTCCCTTGTATATTCACGTTTATTGGTGTGTATTTGCGGATAGCCTCTTAAGTTCCTCAAAACTAGATTTACCCATGATGATTACGCTTATGTGGCATTTGCCATACGCACGGCTGATATATACTATAACTTTTGATGATCATGAGGCAAATGAGAGGCGGAATTGACGAAAAGGCCACAACAGCCTTCGCATGGATGTAGTTGCAAAGAATTCCGAAAGCGATGGGTATCACTAAGCCGGCGATGATACCGATCTGACGTATTACGGGCTTTAAATATCTGTTGCCTCTACAAGCGAACATCTCTGTCCACGTTGTTTGGATATACTTCCTGCACACTATTATAGGTATACAAGCCAGCAAATATACAGAATACAGCGAAGTGACACAAGCTATCATTGTCGAAGTGGCTAAGATGGCGAATGAGAAGAAGAAACAGTTCTGCAACGAATCATACTGAAGGTTTGCCTTCATGAACCGTAAAATAGAGGGCGTCACAAAAGTGATGGCGTTCATGTAAGACACTGTGACCCCAATGCTCTTCGAGCCGCATCCCATATTTTTCTTCAGAAGTTGCGTGAACTTGGAGAAAAAGACGATGGTGCTGGTAGTGTAGAGGAACTTGACCGTCAACAGATCCCAGTTGGTTGATAAGTTACATCTTGTCAAATTCGTGATCGTGCTTTTGATGGCGAGTAGTATGGTGCCCAGTATGGAACCTGTGTCAGGGACGTGAGCTAATTTCACGAACGATTTACTCACTTCTGGGTCAGATAGGTCCTCAAGTATTGCCTCAGGCACCGTTAAGATGATTCCTAAAATAATAATCGTAATAATAAGTCGTATTTATTTCAATTCAATCGTAATTTATTTCAATGTTCGTAACGATAACCAATGCATATCTATCTTGCTGCCCTATAATGATATAATACCACGCCCAAATACCTAGGTGTCACACTAGATAGGACAGTGTGGTTTAAAAAACATATTCAGTAATTCAGTCCATCGCAGCCAAAGTAAACAGCAGAAAGAACATCCTGCAAAAATTATGTGGAACCTCATGGGGTGCCTCAGCATCTACGCCCCGTACATTGGCCATGAGCTTTGTTTTTCTACGGCAGAATTTTGCACGCCAGTGTGGCTAAATAGCTCACTATACTAGACTATCAGACCATAAGATGCATAGTTAAACAATTATATTAGAAATATTACGGGTTCTAATCATCAAATCAATCCCAACCTGCTGGCTTCCAACACTCAGCCAAATAGCTCCACCACCTATCCGGCGAGAAATTGCTCTTCTGAAAGAATCTAACAAAATCAAAACAAATCCCTCACTGCCAGTTCATGAAGATATACCTGATCTCTCCTTGCGCAGATTAAGGTCCAGATGATCACTAGGTAATTACAACAGCTTCCCAACTTGAATCTGATGATTTTAACCTTTTAGCCATTTAACGACTAACCAGTTAACAGGGCAGACAATAGGGCAGGCATTTGGGTGACCCAAACACCAGAAGAAGTGAGCAACAATCAAACTGTTGGTCAAGAGCTCCCTGGTTTTGAGCTCCACCGCAAGGAATGGTCGACCCTAAACAGAATTCGCACGTCGCATGAAGTGTGCGCTGATTGGTTGTGCGGGATTCACCACAAAGCGACTGTGGAGTGGTACGCTAAACTGTCAGACAAAAAGTGCAAGAATGTGGCCTAAGAACATATCCAAGCCACAACAAGGACTTCCTCCAAGTCAAGCCATCAGAAGTAGAATGGATTTCCAGGGTCGATATTAACTTTATATCCTTTTGGGCTCAACTGATTGCCAAAGTTTATAACAATGACTGGAAAGCTCAAAGCGAACAGCAGTTAAAAGAAGAAGAATAATGCTAAAGATGAGAGAAATTGATTTAGAGTCTGTCCAAAACCTAATGAGGAACATTAAGAGGAAATTGCGAGCCGTGGAAGATCATAGCCCAATAGCGGTACTTTAATATCATTTTTATATTAAGAAATATCGTTACTTTTTGTAGTTCTTGTTACAGTTCAAATATGTTATTGTGAGATATTTTTCTAATTTTTTGAAAAACTTCTCAAAACTTTTGCAACATACGTTATCTGTTCTGCCCCCTATAGTTCTAGGGATATACAATGCATTATGGAGAACGAGAACTCCCCGATTTATTAGAATAACTCATTCGTTTAGTTTGCTCTGATCGCTAACAGAAGGCGATCTTTGTTATAGAATTATTTGCTCTTTTCGAGCTGAACATCTTGGACATCTTCGCTATGGCCAAACTTCACTATTAGTCTGCTAGTTATAATTATTGGATGGTGGCACTTACTGTCATGCCATTTAACAGCGCACATCTTGTGTGCGAGAACAGGGTCATCGATCTTGAGTTACTTTCGTGCCTACCTTTACTTAGGATTAGGACACGGAGTTCGATTACCTCGCTGTTTTTGGAAAAATAATAAAGCTATTACATACATATTGCATTAATGTAGGTTGTTTTCTAAAGGACAAACAACACAGTAAACTACTTATAGGTCGAGAGTAGGCGGCAGAAAAGATCTGCCTGCCTGTGCGCCATCTGGTACCCGAACGTAACGGCAAACCAAAGAAAGTCGCTGCTAAACAGCAGCAAAATTCTTGGTGGAACGTAAAGGCGCGTTCGCTTGGCCTGACCAGAAGAGCGCGCTTCTATGCCAAATGCATATAAGAGTCGATATACGAGGGTTGCTCTATATCTCCGTCAATCCACCAGTACGCAGACAGCTGTTTCACGCTTATCAGCGATCATCAGTGCGCCATAGGTCGATTGACGGAGATAGAGAGCATCAGAATTTTCATGTCTACCAGACATGTAAAGCATTGTCTGCGTATGTACTGGTGGACTGACGGAGATATAGAGCAACCCTCGTATACTTATAGGTCATTTAGACGGCCTTAGGAAAAGTTTGTATGATTTTTATTGGATGCTGATACATCGTGGTGGTTCTGGGACCAAAACCCGAAACCTCTAGGCTACTAAATGTGTATATTCACCCTGAAAAAACTTGGTACGTACCGATTTTGGAAACAGCCAGTACTGTTGCCAGCAAACAGGCGAAAACGAATCCTATCTCAAACAGAAGTCCAGCAATAATTGGTCCAATTAAAAGGCCCAGTTTTGTTAGAGCGTCTGTCACCTTCAAATGATATTTGGTATCATGCGCGAAACACAGCTGAGCTAATATGGCCTTGGTGAATTTGGGAACTTGGTTAGTTAGACCTATTTCAAAAACGTTTAAGTAAGTATCTGAAATCTCCAAATTAAAGTCGCTACCATATTAAATTGGCTGATGATTACAGCATGGGACAAACTAAGAGATATATTAGGACTATGTTTGAAGAACATTGAGCACATGTAAGATATGACATCAATGGGTGTGGTCGCGGTTTAAGCCGCGGTCTCTACATGGATGCTAAAACAAACTTGTGTATTCTAATCAGACCGAAAATGTCGAAAATGACAACAAATTGACTTGTTTTCACATCGAGGTCCCGCGCCCCGAATCGAGGGAAACGCTCCTCGTCGTTCTGAGGCTTCTAAGCGGATAGAGTTGCTCCGCTAAATTAACGCATAAAGGCCACCACAGACGTCGTTCTTGTTTGGCAGTTTTACCCGCGCGGGTAAAACGGTACGGGTGAACACGAACGACGACCCTGTCCACACACTACTCGTTATTTCGTTCAGTTTCTCTGAAATCCTAGTTTCATAATCCACATCGGATTCATCAGCATTCATCATCATAAATTTATGGATCATATGACAACGTTGGCAGTGGCAGCCGCAGTGGCAATAAAAGTAAAATATCCAAGGAAAAACGTTCAAAATGGGCTAAAGAATAGTTAATTAACAATTAAACAATTTTCATACGTGAATCCTTTAACTGAATTACTAGTAAAACCGGGAGATTTGTATAATTATCTACGAATGAACGAAGAAACGTAAACGGCACTAAACAAATCCGTCCTTCTTAAATGCTTCGTAAACACACACAGGCAGACTTGAACGAGCACGTTTAAAAACGGACGGTTAAAACACTGCCAAAAAAGAACGACGTCTGTGGGGGCCTTAATGAAGGAACAACTAAAGGATCCCACAGACGTCATTCTTTTTCAGCAGTTTTACCCGCGCATATAAAACGGTGTGGCCATCAAAAACTGTCCTTCTTGCTGGCGTTGATTTTAACCGCCCGTTTTTAAATGTGCTCGTTCAAGTCTGCCTGTGTGAGTTTACGAGGCAATGAAGAAGGACGAATTAGTTCAGTGTTGTTTACGTTCTTGAAAATTGTTTTCGCTTAAGTACCCTTTCTTTGGCCCATTTTGAACGGTTTTTCCTTGATAATTTCACTTTTATAGCCACTGCGCCCACCACTGTCAACGTTGTCGCATGATCCATAACGAATTCGATTTGGCACTAGGATTTCAGAGTAACTAACCGGAAAAGCAAGTAGTGTATGGACATGGTCGCCGTCCGTGTTTACCCGTACCATTTTACCCGCGCGGGTAAAACTGCCAAAAAGGGACGACGTGTGTGGGGGCCTTAATAGATTATGTATTTAATACTCCCGCTATTTGAGACATGCGTAACATGAAACAGTCGTTGCTTTCACTGCTGTTGGTACTGTTGCTCCTATACCTATATAATTCAATTTAATGTTTTATGACAAAATGGTAAACTAAACTCGGTATAACAATGTTTCTCTTGGATCGATTTTTCTAACGAAATCTGTCTGCCTCTTACTGACACGGCGTGGATAATTGAAAGTTAAAGGAGAAGCTCTTTCGGTATGTTCGATCCGACATCGATGTAAACTGCCGCCACGATGTAGACCGCGACTGCGCTCATCGATGTAACTCGGTATTTCCTTACCCTAGAGATTGGAGAGATGTCAACAAATGTAACCAATATAGTGATAAAGACTCTATTGCAAAGAGCATGCTATTTGATTTACTCTCTGAGGGCGGATTATACAAATGCCGCCTTAATAATTAGGCAGTTATCTGACGTATCCCCCTGACAAGTAATAGCAATAGCACCTCCTGGGTAGTGTATTGGTTGCACAAGTTAGATATACAGGGTGTCCCTAAATTTCCTTGACACCTGATATTCTCGTAGCAAAAAATAGTTCAAACGAAAACTGAGTGAAATTTTTGAAGGAACTATAGGGTCTATCATATATATACCATCCTTTCAAAACATTTTTTTGTCAACCCTTAAAACTCACCACCAACTTTTACTTCAAATAGCACCACATAGATTTTCCTACACAAATGATATCCCTATTTTATTTAAAATCTTCTGGAACCTTTGATTTTATACGCAAACTTATTTTTTGCGTGAAATCATAAGCATAATGTAAATAAAATCAGAATTTGTTTGACCCAAAAATAGATAAAAAAGAAAACTAAGTGGGTTTTAAGGTGTATTTAATAGACACTTTCGAAAATAAAATGCATTTTTTGTCCTTTTTTATTACGAAAGTATCAAAAAAAGTATTCTATTTATCTTATGCTTATAGAAATGGGAAAAAATGGGTTTGTGTATGTGTATGAAATAAAAAGACACAACAACATTTTAAATAAAATAATGACCTCATTTATATAGAAAAAGCTGTGGGGTGCTATTTGAAAAAAACATTGGGGATGAGTTTTAGGCAGTGGCGTATATAGAAATCGATTTCGGGGGAGGGGGGGGGCATCGGAAAAATTAAAGTTTATTTCATACGTTATAATATTGGCGTATTATAATCCTAACTTAAATATAACAATGTACTAATATTAACGAAAATAATTATGTATAACACATATGCATATCAGAAATGTAAATTTCTATTTTCATAGATAATAATTGTAAATTGAAGCAAAGAAACCAAGGTGTACTTCCTAATCAGACATCTATGATCGTTAAAGTTTCCCTATTTGCTTTATTATTAGATTACATTTTGATGTCGCTGCTAATTTTATTCAGAACTACATTTTTTGACAACTATATTTCAGCCCCCCAGAGAGCTTCAGCCTCTTCCCAGACGTCAAAACTGAATGCGTGGTTGGTTTCGGGGGGGGGGGGCAGGCCCTCCGCCCCCCCTTATATACGCCACTGGTTTTAGAGGTTGAAGTTCTCTTTTCTATTGTTTATCTTACGAAAATAATACGCCTCAAACAAATCCTTATTTTATTTACCTCATGCTAATGACTTTATGAAGAAAAAAGATTTGTGGTGTATAAAGTCGAAAGTAAGTACTCGAAAGATTTTAAATAGAATAAGGACTTAATTTGTGTGTAGGAAAAACTATTGGGTGCTATTTGAAAAAAAGTTGGGGGTGAGTTATAAGGGTTGGAGTAAAAAAAATGTTTTGTACGCTTAGTAGCAAGTACGTTAATACTTTAAAAAAGTCCACTCAGTTTTCGTTTGAACTCTTTTTTGTTACGAGAATATCACGTGTCAAGGAAATTCAGGGATACCCTGTATAACGCAACGAAGAGGAGTGACTATTCTGAATCTTGTAAACGCTAGTATAGCTAGCAAAACTAAAGCCGGGAAAGAAAAGTTAGCTTGGCGGGTGTGTAGAAGCTTGTTGTTCAACGTTCAGGAGATAAATTATTCTGAAGCAGGCCACAAGATAAGATACAACATAAAAGTGCCAGTCTGAAGATATACTTACTATACATACTCCTAGCGAAGATAACGATCCAATAGTTATTAGCAACCATAATAAGCAAGTTGGAGATAATCGAGAAAGTGAAAATAATTAACATCGATTCTCTGGGAGTATATCCGTCTTTGATGTGTTTCTGAAAAAATGTTACAATAGAATACGAACTCCGAATATTTCAGTGGAAGTATGTAACGTGCCAACCGTTACATGTATGGATATCTTTATTTTTGTTTTTTCTCTGGGAATTTATATCTCTGGCTACCAACCCAGTATGCGAGCACGATCCCCTGCCTAAGGTACCGACATAAACTCTGGTTTGGTTGATGCAACGAAGTTGGGTCGATGCCATGTCCTTATGAAATAATGTTTTACTAGAAGCAACATTTTTATCAGCCTATGATAATTTTGGATTGGTTTTTTTATTCTGCCCTCCACCGTGTGCTGGGTGAGGGTGAATCTCTAATGAGGAACGAGTCTTCCACTTTGAGCCATCGCAGATTTCTGTCTGGGGGTCTGGGGGTTAAATGAATGTCCCAGAAACGGACTGGACATCCTAGGGCGCTCTCCACCTTTGCACCCCAGCAGGTGTAAACAACCCTCCACTGTTGGTGGCCTTAGCATAGGCGTAGTTAGGTGGGGGCTTGGTCAAAAATCCAAAAATAAACATTTGTTTTTGTCTTGTAATAGTTATTAAGCCGTTATGAATCAAATCATTCAAACATTCCTCGAATTTATTTTTGTAACATACACAGGGGACCCCAGCACACTTTTTACATTTCTCACATTTCACACTTTTCATTTTTTTAATTACACCTCATTATATTATGAAGTTGTTTCCACTCCAACCTGACCCAAAGATGTCGGGTGCATTTTTTTAGTATTCACAGTTAGCCAATGCCTGTTGATAGTATCAAACAAAATTAAAATTGTTGCTTAGCCCGTCTCCGTGCACTAAACTAGTCTAGTTTAGTAAGCCTGAGATTTTTCTTGCCCTTCGACTGTAGTCTAGCTGGATGGAGATGTTATGGCTTTTAAGGTTACTTTCGTGAGAAGTATCGTTACTAACTTCACATAAATATTCATGCACACCTTGAATATACCCCACATTTTGAAATTTGAAATATAAATGAGTAGGTGGATAAAATCAAAATTCCTAAGGCCCGGTTTCTCAATGTCCAGTTAAATATTTATCTGGAAGATAACGGTTATCTGTCGGATAAATTGTTTAAACAATTGAAGGTTGAACTTACGAATCCATGTAAATCTTATCTGACAGTTGTATCCATAGAAACGCTATCTGGCAGCTACCTATCTGACACTTTCAACTGGACATTGAGAAACCGGCCCTTAGGGTCGTATTCATAGTCGATACTTAAGGGTCCCTTAGGGTTGTATTCATAGTCGATACTTAATAAGGATCCCTTAATACGTGAGGGACCCTTAAGTAAGGTTTTGTGTTTCAAGACCTTTGTTGAGGGTCCCTTACGTAAGGCTCCCTTGAGTGATACTCAAGTAACGCAATGTCAACATGACATGTCAACATGACATTTCGTTGCAGTCAAGGTGATTTTGTAGGTTAATTTTGGAGTACGGTATTGTCAGTTTCTGTCACATCCGGAAAAATATCCGACACAAAACACGAAATACTGACACAAAACAAAAAGAGATAACAGAACACATCAAAACGCGTAAGCATAGGCATAACAAATTGACTTATATTTGAGATATGACAAAGTTGCCGAATGAATCACGCCGTCTCGTAGATGTTGTCTAGGAAGCAGATACACAAGGAAAAGCCACACTTGAGGATCCCTCAAGTATCCCTTAAGTAATACTCAAGGGAAGACTATGAATACGGTCCTAAACGAATACATTTTTGAGTCAGGACACAATGTGAATAGTGGAATGAAGTCTCCATACTACACAAGGAACAGGGAGGACAACAGTTGGAAAAGAAAAATAAACCATCTGCCTATATAAAGTTGAATCACGATTGCTTTTCTGATTCATTAGTTGACTGTGTCTCAGTATGGTTTCTACGTTTTGAGGAAAAATTTCACCAAAGTTCTCCAAACCAAAGAGTGGATCATACTTTAGTACAGCTTTCCTTAGGTTTGTTAGATCCGGAATGAGATGCGGTATTCTTTCATAATGGGGTTTCAGTCTGTGTGTCTCATTATTCACTCATGAGAGTTCGCGATCCTAAAACTGGCCTCATTCTGGATTTATGACGAATGCAAATGCAACACCATGTTTTCTTTAAGATGTCGGAATCACTGCTAATTAGTTAGGAAGTTAGGCCGCTTTCTGATTTGTCGGTGCGGGAGCGGCGCGGATTCGGTTCGCTCGGTATACGCGGTACCGAAAGCTTGCCGAGCACCTATATTTCAATGTGCGTTTTCTGATTGACGCGGAAAGTGCGGGCGCGGAGAGGGATCGTTTCGTTTTACCGTTAGTCGGGACGAGTGTCCAGGAGCCGGTCGGCATTTTTCTGCAATAATACTCTTGATATGTCATAGGAAGAACTGTAATCAACTGTTTTACATTTGTTATAATAAAAATACTCTTGATTTGTTGTATTATTAAGAACTTCAATGAACTGTTTTTTTTCTTTTATCATAGTAAACACAATGCCGTCACTATACGCAAAATATAAAATCCTAGAATTTCGTATGGTGACGGTATTGGTTTTAAATGATTGTAATATATCAAGAACTGTAAATAACTAAAATGAGACCTTTTAATTACCACTTACCTTAAAGTAATAAGTAATCTTTCATCAGCAGTCGCATTCTCTAAATCTTGTATGTTCCTTTGTTAACACTGGTGATAACAAATTCAAAAGCTCTTTGTACGTTTTTTTGACATTCTATACATCGATAAAAATTTTTGGTCGTCTTGGGAAAGTTCTTGAGCCGCAACAAAAAGTCGACAATTAATGTTCTTCTCGATGTAAGGATGACGCCAATAACGTTTTCTTTTTTTACGTAGACGATATAAATAACACACTAAAATATCTTCATCGCTTGAAGACGACATTTTCGTAGGACGCTCAAAGCGATACTGCAGGATTTTTTACCGAGAATATACAGATAGGTGAGTAACTGAAGGCAGTGCGGAATCGTTTCGGTGCCGAGCTAACAGATCCCGCGCCGCTCCCGCACCGACAAATCAGAAAGCGGCCTTAGTTAGCAAAAAACATAAAAGCTTTCAAAATAATTTCTTGTCAAATTTTACTCTTTGATGAATGCCACAGAGCTTGTCGAATCATTAGTGAAGTTTATCTTCAATTATATCTGGTTTTTGTTTGTGGGCCAACGAAGCATTGGAATATATGTTATCAGTTGAATTATAATGATATAAATCTAAATTTCTTCCCTAACAGCACTCACCACAACACTTCCAGATATTAATTGGCAAGCGGTACAGCAAGAAGTCAAAATACCAACAGTCAGATTGTCACCCCCAAGTACGATTATATGAGGTGACAGGAAAGCATACATTAGGCCATATGATAAGGAATCCTGTAAAAATATTATTAGTATTGTAGTTTCCGATTATAATATTTGACAGGATGATCGACATCAATGATTGGTTCAGAAGCTTTTTAATTGCGACAGTCCATTTCACGCAAGAAGACAACAGTGACGTCACAATTACATAGGTGCGCTATGTACGCATAATAACGGCTGCCGTGGAGTAGCGTGGGTTAGATTGATTTGCGAACGTCGTTTGATAATCGTTTTTGTGCGAGCTATTTTGTGCGGTTTGTTTTTGATTTTGTGTGGTTTTACGATTTACCTAAGTTGGCGAACACAAATTTTGTGAAGCGACGCACTTAGGTTTTGCATTATACCATTATTTGAATTCGAATTGAGAAAAGAATTGTTACGCCTCTGACTATAAGCATTTTCATACGCCATGTTGTGAAGTTAAGGGCCGGTTGTACAAATGCGGGTTTAACACGAGCTTTGTTAAACCTAAGCTTAGCTAAGCTCAGGCTTAAAGTCGACACCCGTTGTACAATCGTCGGCTTAGTTAAACCTGGTTGATAATGAAATTCACTACAGTTAGCATCAATGTAGCAATACGTACTGACATAATCATCTGAAAAGTTGCCTTTTTTGGTCAGGCACTTATGACAGTTTGTGTCAAATTTCGACAATGACCGTTTCTGTCTCTGTTCTTTCATTTGCTCTCCTTGTTAAATTAGACACAAATCTTTCAAAAAATATGACCTAATAGAAGTGGCAAGCAATTTGAAGGTTCCTCCTTGACATATCATGTCACTTGTATCAGGTTAGGATTAAACCTCAGCTAAGCTCGCGCTAACCTTCGGCTTACGTAAGCTCGTGTTAAGCTTGGAGACGTGGTTTAACGTCGGCTTCCCTTAAACTGAATCTTGAGCTTGCATTGTACAACCGGCTCTTAGAGCGACGGCGTCAATTGTGTGACGTCACTCTTATCTTCTGGACCGTACAACTATTTCAGGAAGTATAGAAAATATTTCTGGGAGAGGCCTATGGGTAGTTGATGAACCAATGAACTATTGGTTCTTAAGGTGCGTTTAGATTTGAGCACGCACGCAGTGAGCATACGCGCACGGCATTCCTTCCTGGAAAATGGGTTTATCCACCTGTTCGCGAACGGTGCAGTTGTCATCAAGAAAACAGCGATAAACGACCAAAAAATAGTTGCGGCTGCATTTATTGTGATTTACGGTTTAATTAAGAAGAACTGTCGAAAACGTCGTCGTTGGTGGAAAACGCAAATTTTTTGAAAACGACATAATTTACTAAACATTCTAGTGTCGGAGAGTGGCTATGATCAGTTCAAAAATTTTACAAGGATGACCAAAACAGAATTTTGCTAAATTTAATAACGCCGAAAATTATAAAAAAGGAAAAAAATTTTAGAAGAGCAATACCTCCAAGAGAACGCTTAGCCGTCGCTTAAATGATCCTAGTATGCTATTCATCTTTTTCTGTGCTTCATTAATGTCTAGATGTTCAACATTCATTGTATTAACCAGTTCTTGCCATGCGTCTTTTTTTTTGTTTTGGAATAGTACTGAGGATGCGTTACATCCCATAAAATGGGCAGCTTTTAGTATTCTTGTATCAATAATAATGATAAATCGTTGGACCATTCCATGATATAGCAAATAAAATAACGCCATGCACTATCACAACAAAATAATAAATAATAGTATGCGCGTACAAACCGAAGTCCTGTTTAAATCGAGCATGGACACTAACCGGCTCGCGTTCGCGCCTATTCGCGCACAGAAAGATTCAGAGCGAGCGTGCGCGCACAGCTGTTTACCCACAGAACATTCGCGGTTGCTCAGTGTGTGCGTGCTCAAATCTAAACGCACCTTTAGGCTGTTCAGTCAACACGAGTGGTCGGCATCCTCAGAAGCGGATGTCACCTGTTCGGTGTGTTCCAATAAACTGAGACAGCGTCACAGGGTTGGCACTTATCTACCTCGGATTAAGAGTGGGGGCGGCTGCGCTGTGCACCGGCGATGCCTGTGGAACCCCTGCGCATCCCAGAATCTTTGCGTCTCTTAAGGCGGGTATCCATATTCTGTTGAGTTTGTATGCTTCTTCTTTGTTGTTGAGGTTGTACTTATGTTTATAAATGTCAACGGAAACCCTGTACAATCTGGCGTAATACGAGGAGGTCATAGCCAGAACCTGTGTCTCATCAAACTAAATTTTGTGGTTACTGCTTTTTTGGAGTGCATGTTTAGCTACTGCAGATTTTTCCGCCTGACCTAATCGGTAATTTAATTTGTGTTCCGAAATTCTATTTTGTACCGATATCCTTGTTGTTCCGATGTATAACACTTCCACAAGTACATGGTATCCGATAAATCCCTGATGCTGTCCACGGATCCCTTTTGTCCTTTGCCGATCTTAAGTGCTGTTGTATTTCCCCAGTTGGTTTGTATGTCGTCCAATATTTGCCTTCTACAGTAACCTCCCAATTCTATCTGTGACCCGGGGAACATAAGGTAGGAAAGCTTTGGCTACTGGTGGTGGTTGTGGTTCCTTTTCTATTCTACCAGCTCGCATAGATCTTGTTATTTGTATTTCTGAGTACGCATTCTTCAATGTTCTGGCATGGATGGTGGTTCAAATTGTTGTGCAAATAGTGATCGGTGTGTGTCGGTTTCCTATACACTCTGTGTCTCAAGGTTGATCCTTCTCTGGTCAATAGCACACCAGGAAAGGCCAGTTATTGTTTTCCTCCACTTCCAGCGTGAACTGGATGTTCGGATACAGACTATTTAGGTGTTGTATGAATTCCACTAGCCTGTCTTGTCCATAGCTCCATACAACAAATGTGCCGTCCACGTATCTGAACCATATTTTGGGCTTATACTGAGCGTTGTTCAAGGCCGTCTGCTCTATCTTCTCCATCACAAAGTTCGCCACTACTGGACTCAGAGGGTTTCCCATCGCTATGCCTTCCATCTTTCCATACATTTTGTTGTCCCATGAAAAGTACGTTGCAGCTGTGAGTACATGCTTGAATGAGTTGCTTATATCTTCTGGGACGTCAAAGCTAACCAGAACATCCGTCTCTACCAAACCTTTCTTAACTCAACTCTTTATTAACCCCACAATGATTCTCTTCGAGCTGAGAATAATTTAGATTTAGAGATATATATGTGAAAGTTGGATCAACAATAATATTATATTTATTGTTCGTGACTGAGGAGGAGGAAAAGTAGATGAACAAAACAACGAACAAAAGGCATAACCACGGATCCACGCTTTACTGTTGAACTATATAAACTATTAAATAAAAAGGAATGCTTATATTAATTTTCAATATTAGCTGTCCACGGTCAACGCCATACCATTGGACTAGATAAGGTAATACTGTATGATAGGTACCTATAATAATTTCTAAAAAGCATCATTAGCCTCTGGCGGTCATAACTTACATCAGAGAAAAATAAAAAATACGAAGTTAGAATTTTGACCATCATATAGTATTTAATGTAAGGTATAAATTGTTTAAGATTTTAGGGGGGAAGCATGGGGGCTCCCTATGACCGCCAGTGTCATTGGCTTTATGATACTGGTCGACAATAAAATAAGATTGCCTAACAACTTACGAAAAAGGCTATCAATTGCAACTTGATGACTGTGCCTAACTGAAGCACTTGGTTTATAGTGCTTCTTCCAAACCTACGCCTTTTTTCAAAAAAATCTAAGCTTCTGGTCGAAGCGCTTCTTGTCAGCCCGGCTCTTGGCATCTTTCTCATTTTATAGCACGTAGCACTTTTCTCCTAACATGCCTCATTATATATTGGTAGTACCTTCAAATACTTTCGTTTTAATCCATTATAGATGGTTCTATAATTACTGAAATTTTAAATTCAACAAAGAACTCGTAACCAAAACTAATAATTTAGAAGGTGACATTAATGACAAAGTACACCTACTTTCTAAACGTTGATGACAATTTCTATTTTCGTGACTCGTTTTTTAAGGGATACATCCACACATACTTTTTCGAATAGCATAGCTTTTGTGTAACCTGATTATTATTATTTGCGGTTCATAGTGGGTATGTCACATATGTCAACAACATTATTTACGGCTAGATTTCGTTTTATACTTTATATTTTTATTTTTGCATTATGAGTTTTTGAAGAATAGTAATTCATTGATCTTAGGTACAATATAATTATACATCGATTAATCACATAAATGTAACAAACTCCATCTATTTTATATGGCCACTATGAGTTCTAGGTTTAGAAAACTACAGAATTTGAGACCAAATTATATTTAATAAACATTACTAACACACAACACAAAACTATAACAAAATCAAAAATAAACAAATAAAACACCTTAATGCTAAAAATTTTATTATTATGATTTGACTTGCATTTCATGTAAAGGAAAAACAATTTTTTTTATGTAAAGCAACAAATGTATCAACTGTTTGGTCTGTCTATGCCTTCTGCCCATTCATTTTCTATATAAATAGCAACCTTGTTTCGGTTGATCGTTTCGGGTTTATTGTATAGTTTTGAGTAAATTTTGGGTTTTAACAGTGCAAAAGTTAAAAGACTATTTTAAACAATTCAGGAAGATTTAAATACTGCGGATTTCTGTGAAAAATAACATTGTGTTTGTGAACACAGTAAATAATAACAACGGGGTCTTATGAACACATACATGCCTGTTTTCTATAATCTATTGGAATTCGTTGGCACAGATACGGGTCGCGTCAGTGTAACGTTGCCGTGTTCTTGCCGTTTTGAAATATACATTCGACTACGTTGCGTGTTGTCAAATTTTGCCCTAAAATAAGTCCTCAAAAGGCAAAATATAGCAAAACATAAACATATTTAATTTGATTTTGGAAAATTATGATTCCGTCGCTATAAAATTAAGTATATCTATTATAGTTATTACTATGTACAAAACTTGTTCGAGGTAGTCGAGGTCGAGGCTGATGGAGGCGGATGTCCGCCCCCCCCCCGAACCGCGGGCTCTGCGGTTCCTTTTGGCACGCCACTGAACCGAAATGAGGGTTGAATAGATTTTATTTAAATAGATTAAAAGCAAAAAAACATTTTTCAAAAAAATCTGCAGCTGTGTGCCTTGCATATCCATTTCGCCGTTGTCAGCTGACTTAGATATTAACCAGGGGCATGCGTTGAGTTTACATTCAGTGGCAGGTGGAAGCAATAAGTATAGTTGGCGGTGCAAGGCATTAGCATGCTCTATCCGCAAAGTTCCAAACATTTTTGTTTAAAAACCGCTTCCAAATGACTCTAACCTTTATGTTTTTTCATGATTTTATGCAGATTGTTTAAGTCGCAAATTCCTGAAGTATTCCACACGTTTTTTCCACGGTCGAAAAAAAGCCGACATGGTCAGCAGAACAATTTTCCAAGTTTTCTACACCCTGTTAACCGCCCATGCGTGTTATACGCAGCGATATTAAAATGTCTTTTGTAGGTCTTCATGTCTTTATTATTAATGACCATAGTTGGACTAGGTTGACCCCATTTTAAAATTGATTGTTTTACTATAAATGATCTGCACGAAACAAATTTTACTTTTCAAACAACATATAATAAAGTCACATGCACATGCGATATCTCCACTATGAGGACGGCCGAGGACCTTCCCTGGACGACGCACCCACTCTCTCAGCAGCCGCATCCATAACGCTGCAGAACAGGATGTTACAAGTCTTTAGTCCGATTGGGGAAAGAAACACTGGGTACGGATTTCACTATTTATTTTCACTAACTATGTACACTACACCTAGCCTAATACTTAACAGTCTAATTTATCTAAAGTCACTACACTAATTTATATTGGTCCTTAACTTCACTAATTTATATCACACTTCATTTATTTCGCGCGCGCCACTGGACTAACGCGTATTACTACCGAACGCTGGCTGTCACTGTAACTGTCCTCGTCTCTCGTCCGACGGCGCTTTTATGCTAGGCGGCGCCATCTCTGGAACGTACGCGACAGCTCGCGATCATTACCGATTGTATGAGAAGGAATTTGTCTAGACTTCACGTATATGGTCGGACGTCCAGGACCGAACTGGCACAAGTACTTGGAAGCGAAATTTAAATCGCTTATTCGGTAGCAATAGGGATGCATATGTAGAACTTGTAGAACAATGACCTTCGATCTTGCAACGCGACAAGTGCTCGTAGGAAATCTTCTTCTTCAGGTGCCATCTCCATTTAATGAAGGTTGGCGACAATTTCGGCATACTTATTTCGGTCTTGAGTGGTACGAATTAAAGATGATGTGTTCATACCAGTCCAATCGCGTATGTTTTTTAACCATGAATGTTGTCTGCGACCAGGACCACGTTTACCTTCGATTTTTCCTTCTATTATTAGTTTTAGTATATCATACTTGTTGTTCCGGTATATGTGGCCCAGATAAGCAGTCTTTCTTCGTTTTATTGTAGTAAGCAGCTCTCTTTCCCTTCTCATACGTCTAAGCACTTCATCGTTAGATATGTGTTGAGTCCATGATATTTTTAATAACCTACGGAAGGTCCACATTTCAAAAGCTTCAAGTCTGTTCATGGTATCCACTTTTAATGTCCATGTTTCTGCTCCATATAAGAGAACTGAGTGCACGTATGCCTTTACAAAACGGTATCTTAGGTTTAAGCTCAAGGTTGGGTTACATAACAGGTTTTTCATCTTTAGGAACGTGGCTCTGGCTTGTTCTATGCGTGATCTTACTTCAACGCCAGGGTCTACATTTGTCGTTATGTAGCTGCCAAGATATTTGAATTTCTCAACTTTCTCTATTGCGGTGTCATATATGTTTATGTTCAGTTGTGGGTTTGGAGATCTTGTTATCGCCATTACTTTAGTTTTTGTGACATTAATTCTCATGCCTAGCTGATCTCCTACCTCTACAACTTTGTTGATTAGGCGTTGAAGGGCCTCTGGACTGTCCGCAATGATAACCGTGTCGTCTGCATAACGTATGTTGTTCAATATCCTACCGTTGATTTTTATGCCGTCTTCCTCATCGCCTATTGCTAGATTGAATATGTGCTCAGAGTACATATTAAATAGTATTGGCGATAAAACACAACCCTGTCGTACCCCCTTTTCTATAAACACCGGTTCTGATGTTGCTTGTCCATATCTCACCGTTGCTTCTTGGTTCCAATAAAGCTTTCGAATGAACTCGATGTCTTGTTTGTCTAACCCTTTTTTCTGCAGTAATGACATAAGGACGGTGTGATCTACTCGATCGAAAGCTTTCTCGTAGTCTATGAAACAGGCATATATATCTTTCCTCATGTCTCGACATTTCTGGAAGAGGATTGATAAACTGGCTAGTGCTTCCCTTGTTCCTAATCCTTCGCGAAATCCAAATTGCGTATCGCTTTGATCGGCTTCACATTTGAGGTAGATTCTAGCTTGTATAATTTTAAGTAGGATCTTAAGCACTTGGCTCATCAAGCTTATCAGCCGGAACTCATCACATTTCTTGGCTTTAGATTTTTTAGGGAGGGGAATAAATATAGAGGTAAGCCAGTCTTTTGGAATATTACCTGTTGCATAAACTTTCTGTAGTAACTGGAACAGTGGCAGCAAATTTTCTTCTTCTAACAGTTTTAGCATTTCTATGTGGACTTCGTCCGGACCCGTTGCTTTTCCGTTTTTACTCAATTGAATTGCTTTCATTATCTCCGATTTTAGAATCTTTGGAGCCTGTTCACATGCATTACTGCTGTCATATATTCGTGGCGTATCACTAGCGAAAGTTTTCTGTATACATTTCGTAGGAAATAAGCGATCTTTTCCTACGGAATACAGACGGTTGAGTTGGTGCCGTATTTTAGGCGTCGCGTCCCGATCTTGCTTTCCTGCATCACCGTCCTGCATATAGTAGAGCAGGCGTTTTCAACGCGCTCCATGGATAGAATATGTATTACAATTAGCTTGCAAATAAAACAGATATTTACAGCGCAGATCAAGAACTGCAATTTATTAACAACTTCTGAGTGGAAGCAGTGCTTCCATTGCATCCATTGACCGCACGCCCCTGAATACTAACAAAATAATTAATAAGGTTAGGTTCATGTGTGTCGAGCAGAATTTTTCCTGAAGTTGAACAAGTAGGTAGGTCTTGTGACACTCATTGTATTCTTCATTGCTTTCCTCTTCCTTCTTTTTTTATCACTTTAGCGTGGCTGATAAAGTGATAAAGAAAGAAGGAAGAGGAAAGTAATGAAGAAAGGAAGAGAGTAAATACGGGGAAGAACAGTTTTTTGGAATAGAGGGCTGAGGGCTTTTGGAGATTTTTTAAATATTCCGACAAGCGAAATCTGTTTCTGCTAAAGTTTGTTCCGAAGCCTAGTTTTTTGGTGGAATAAATAGCATGCATTTTGATAGGTATATCAATTATGATCAGCCACCGATTCTTTCGCTCTGAAGCCTCGTGTCCACTTGCAAGTAACTTGTGATAGTTTTTGCAGCAAGTACTTGCTTGTTTGTCTACTACACTATCTTTTGATTGTTCGCAAATTTAATCTAGGAAATTGCTTTTGCAATTTCACTTGGACTTGATTGTTCTGATTGCATATACCTACACTATAGATAAGATGTTGTATACAAAATCTGTATCTGCTGACTCAGCAGCAGCAACAGTGCTGAGGTAGTGATATATTTAAATAAAAAAAAGAAAACAAGAGAAAGATAGTAAAGGCGGAGAAAATGTTGAGCGAGAAAGTGGATTCAGCGTGGAACTACTCTAAGGATACATGACCTTTAATGAGTCAAAGAACTCCCAAGTAGGTACTCTTATATATTTCAATAGTCCCCTGCCCACTTTTTTTTATTTTTTCTCCACTCTTGGTTAACTCAAATTCTGTAGCTTCCTTTGAATTTCCGCTGAAAAAGTATTAAATAAGTCGGCCAATTTTTGGAATACATACTGCTTTTTGAATTTGTCCTTAAATTCTGGAGTATGTACATTCCATAATTCAGGATATAATTCAAAATTTTCAATTAAAAGACACGTGTCTTCTCCCGTCCAGCTGAACTTTTCCATACTTGCGATTAACAACACTACTTGCTGCAAGACTTTCGAAACAGGCTCGAAATGTTTGTGGCAAACTAATTTCCTGAGAGTAACCGTGTACACTACAAGTTCTCAGCAAGTCGCAAGTCCTTTATGTGCAAGTAATTTTGCTGCAATATTTCTCTAATGACGTCGTGCACACGCTACGCAAGTGACTTGTGAGAGTAACTCTAGCAATTTTATTTGCTAGTTGACACGAGGCTTAATACCTCGACTACTGATATTGAAAGCTGCAATAAGTTGTGATTCAGATTTCTATACCATCAGGCCTGTGTTAAAAGTATGGCTATGTGATGCAGGCTGGGAATATTCTTTATAAAAGTAAATAAACTATATTGGCATACGCACCAAACTCTGAATGATACTAACAGTCGCAGCACGTGTTGTTGCAAAGACATATTGTACATTTTGATTTGAAATTTCCTATTTTAGAGGAGGAACTTCGACAGTTTCAGAAGCCTAAAAAATAAGCCCTAATTATGTTTCTTTGTCACAATTAGGTATATAGGTATTATATTATATTATCAGAAAAAGCCTCAATTGCATCTTCAGTCGTGCCTCCAAAGCAACGTAGATGTGTGGCTTGATCCCGTTTGCGATTTTGCAACTGTCTAGAGAATTGCCTGGTTGATCAGTAAAGCACAAAAAAAAAGGAATAGGCGTCCTTTTTTTGCTCTCCAAAAGATTCGGTTTGCAATTTTGCTTACGCGTTGTATTATACTATTATACAGGCTACAACTTGAAATAAATTAAGGTAGTAAACCAAAGTAAGAATGAATAGATTGGAACATTTTTTGCAAAATTTTGTTAGAAATTTTGGTTTCGACGATAACACCCTCGATATACCTACGTGATACGTGATTGTTTCGATACAACACTGATTGCTAATATTGTATGATTTCAGGAATTCCAGCGTTTATCTAGGTAATATAATGACTAAAAGACTATTTATTAGTTCTTTCTGCAGATAATTCGGTGTGTTTGTTTTTTCTTTCTACTTTTGTACACAATAGCTGCAAAAATTATTCATTACGATATAAAAGTATCGAATTTATATTCTATGGATGACCATCTCTAATAAACTTCAGCGTTGCCCGATTCACTCCTTCATCCGAGAATAGCAGAACTAACGTGAAGCGACAGCCGGCGCCAGCGGCGGCGTATTTGATCCTCCTTTAATGCGCAGGCACCATTTCTGATGACCTTGAATGCTTTGATTTGACGTTGAAACGGCATATTTACTGCTGATAATTGTAGTACGAGAGCTTGACGTGACATGAATACATAATCGCGAGACTAACAAATATTCTTGGCTGACACCGGACTACAAGCAATTGACTCAACTGACTGTAAAACAGCATATGGCGCATGGTAATAAATAAAAATTCAATATCTAGAAGTTTAGAAAAACTGCTAGGCTCCTTGAGGAGTATTGATTTAAAGCAATAACTAAATCAAGTAACGAAATAAATATAAATCAGTTTGATTTTGTGTGTAACTGATGTACTACGGCGGTATTAATGTAGGAGACATGTGTACACATACAGGATTAAAAAAGGAGGAAGGGACATTAATAATTGTTTTCATAACCACCAAATTTCAACGATTAACGTTTGGTTATACTGGCGTATTTTTACGTTCTAATAAATAACCATGTTGCAATAAGAAAATCGAAAAAAATACGACGGATGACGGATTAGATTGATGGGCTAATTCAAATAGGTGTAAAACCATTAGTTTTTTAGAAATACTTATTTAGACGATATACTGTACGTAACTATATAATCTAAGATAGCAGTGCGTCAGGCTAATAAATCAAAAATTGTTAAAAGTTGGATAAAATATCAGTATATTATTATATTATTATACTGGGATAATGAAATAAAGTACTTTCCATTCACTCACATACTTTCAAAAAGAACAGCTGAGCACAGTAGTGGTGTAAAGAATACTCGCATTTGCGAATATTTGCATATTTTTAGATATTCGATTCGCGAAATTACTGCGAATATTTGCGGATATTTTTTAATGTAATAGTTGGTTAATAAAACAAAATCCATTCATTTCATGAGTTTTTTAATGTAAAAACTAACTTAACCTCGTAATCACATATCAGTCTTCCGTTTATCACTTGATATCATTTATCTATTTAACGTTGAGCAACGAAGCTCTACAATTAAATTTTCATAAAAATTTAACAAACAAAATTAATCCTTCTATGATAATCTTTACCTAAGTTTTAAAGTTATAATTATCTTCTTGAACAAAACTCAAAATAATAATCAATAAATAATACTTTTACAATAAATAATCTATAAACAGAATTATTTAACATAATAGTTAAACACTTTAAGCAAACAAAAATAAAATTAAATCTTTCATATTAATATAAAACTGAATATTCGCATTCGCCAATGTTGGCAGCAGATATTTGTGTTCACATCCGCGAATGTCAAAAATCTGACATTCGCTACATCACTATAGAGCACAGTTGATCGGATTATGACTTAAAATTAACAATTTACGTTTGTCATTTAAATTAGGCAATCCAACAACCTGTTAAGTTGATTCAATATGTTGGGGAAACATCTTTACCTGTTACCGTTTATGATTATTTTTGCAAATTTCCTCATTTACAGTGGTTTCTTGAGAATAGTTTTGGTTGAAAAAATCAATATGCCATATATTTTTTATACATGCTTTGTGGCTAGTTCTCGATCTAATCGAAAAAGACTTTGATTTTATTGAGTACCTGCGGATACACCTCATCGGTTTGTGACTAATTAAAATGAATGATCCCGAAGAAGCAGGAGCTGATGGATAGCCAGGATAGCTGCATTTAATCTTGATGATCTCAGGCTCAAAACTTAAACATAAAAAAGCTTCCAAATCGTACGCAAATTTGTGTATTATTTGAATAACAAACCGAAAAACGTCAGGATTTTCTAATGATAATCGGCTTAGATCCATCTTGAAATAATTGGCATTTTAATGCTATAGGAAGGATTTTCATAAATATATTAATAAATCATCTACAAGTATACTTCTTTTTTGGAGTGTAGTAGAAGTTTGGGATTTTCCAGGATTTACCGAGAATTCAGCGTCCGGTTTCAAAAGAACTTCTGTCAGGACGCGGCAACGCTGCAACGCATGACACTTGACAGCTGACGTATCTTGCAACGAACGTCCACTCCATTATGGCGGACGGCGCCGATCGTAAGAGGAGCGTGTGAACAGTTTTTCTTGGATTACGTTTACGAGACGCACCGAGCGGTCCTTAGCCCTGCGTTAGTAATAGTTCGGCGTGCACAGAACCTTATGGGGCCCAAAGACATGTCTATGAAATCCTCAGTGCCGGGAACACACGTTACCGAGCAGGTGTCGTTCAGCTAAAACATATTTTGCCCGCGACCCTTCCTACATACGCGGTTGTGATGGTGTTTTTCGAGTGTACAGGATTTCAAGGGGACTTTCACGAGATGTGCAGGTAATTTGGAAAGTTACGAGCTATATCTAGTCTTGAAATTACAGTCAAATTGCTCCTTTGTAAGGTCATTTCCAATACAATGTTGCTTTGTATTTGAACATCTTGTGCAAAATAAACTTAAATATTGGACTTATGTGTCCGTGTTGGTATTGACTTTATACTATTATAATTGTACAGCCAGTTTCTCGTTTTATACATTGTAATATTTTAACCCAGACTATTTGGTAGCGAGATATACAAGCTATACAGTCACATAAGCAGTCTTGTCTAGAAGATTGCTCAGGAAAGAATATGATGACAGAATCTTAACGTGCAAAAACTTTTTTCGCGAATATGTAACAAATAAAAAACATTGTGCATTTTTATTATGCATATATCACTCAATTTTTGTTAGCCAGGTTGTAACTGACAGAAGAGCCAATCTCCATAGGTATATTCCAAAAGATAATTTTGTTACATTCACGAATTAATACATACATTTTAAAATTAGTATTTTCTACTAAAGAAGTGCCAATATAGGCCCTTTGTTCTTGCTTATAGATGCGTGATTTTATAACACTGCAGTGTTTATCAGAGCACATGATCAGGGAGCACTGAAAATTCAGCTCGGTATAGAATAGATCCATCTTGTCAGTATCACTCTTCTCAAGCTTCAGTTTTTCTTATTCTAATCTATACCTATACTTTGTTGGATATACTGTATCTTTGAGTGAGAATTTAGCAACAAAATTTATTCCACCCCCAGAAGAGCCATGCCATGACAAATTTACTTGGGTCTGTTGTTACTGCTGCCATGCATACTTGGCGTTCCAAATGCTTTATTATAGATAGATACTGTATCTTCAATTTTTAAGAGAATTCTCATATTATTCTGAACAATGTATTTGGAATTCAACACCAGGTTTCACCCTATTTTAGCAGAAACCCGAGCAAAGACAATATCCTGACTTGCAATACTTGAAATTTTTAATTCAGATCATCTGAAGAGGATAGACTGCTTGCAACCATTTATTGTTCATTACATTTTTTATTTATTTCTCAATTTGTGAACCTGCTAGGTACATTTTAGAAGTTAGTAGGGTGTGGAATATAACCATTTTGCTCAGACACCAGCTTCTCTTTAACCTTAATATGTTACTTCTGTCTGATTTTATTCAAAATTTGAAATAAAATGAAAATTGAGAGATTGATTTTGACATCTTATATCATCGGAAAAGCAATCAAATTTTAAATTCGATTGTATGGCACTCCCATTTATCTGATTGCAACAGTCTTATTGTGATTTCCTTAATTAATCTACCGATTTCTGAAAGTATAAAAAGAAATAAAATTTGATAAAAGCTGACACATTTTATGCCGTACACAACAACAAAGTCTCAGCCTTCCATGTCATATAATTCCTGTGATATGAATTTTTTTCTGATCTGATTGGTGATTTGCCCTTAAACTGTTAAGTCCCATGGGTGATACATAAAGCCACACAAGAATTGACTTAGGAGTCCAGATATATGCAATACTATACAAGGGATTCTATGTAAAAAACTAAATTTTTATTAAACATATTTCAAGTGGCCAAGTCACAAAATTTTAAAAAATAGTAAGCCCACTATCTTCTGACTATCTTCTAACAATTTTTGCTAAGTGAACAGATATAATGAACTAGGGACTAGTCCTGGGACTAGGGCAAAGATGCAGTGCATAAGCTGGTTCAAAAATCACATTGTGGTGTATACAATCGGCTGACATTCCAAATAATGTCAACAGCGTATAATCTGCAAAGTATGGGTTATGTGTTAAAATAGTTTAAGGGAAAAATAAAAACCTAGCGATGTGAGGATATAGGCACAGTTCCTTGATGGACATTCTGGTCCAGTCAGCCTGAGGTGGCAACATAGAATCTCACTTTGGAAAGGATAGAATAGAATAGAATAGAATAATATTTATTGACAAAATAATAATACAAAAGACAAGGGCATGCACTGTCAATAAATATGGAACGCCCACAAAAGGCAGAGCCTTGTACGTGGGATGGCCTAAATCTAAAATTTAATTAAATTAATTAAAAGACGACATAGAGTAAAAAAATAAAATGGCAAAATATTAATAGTAAACATTATTTCCAAATTTAAAATCACATATACTTAACTTTACATCATCTAAGCGTATTCCATCACACTGATTACTTCATTTTTTTGTTTTTAAATCAGTATGGTTAGATCTTTCAGTTACGGGTAATACAATTTAGGTTTCTAGAAACTCCTGTAATATACGTACTTCTGTATTTCACTTCTGGGGATGCTGGACATCCATGTTTTTACTTTTTTTTTGAATAGTTTATAATTATTTATTAATTTAATTTCGGGGGGAATGACGTTATATATCGAGGGTGCCATGAAAAGGTAGGAGCGAATAAAGCTGTTCTTTTCGGGTTTTGGTACCACGGCGGCATTGCCGCAACTGCGCGTTGGATATCTATGCTCCACGTACCGAAGACTATTTTTTGATTTATACTGCTGTAAGATTAGGTTGAAAAAGTACAACTGACTGATGTCATGCACCACTCTCCTCAAAAAGCGTATCAGTAGGGAATAAGGTAGGCTTTTTGTATATTCTTTTTAATATTGTTTTTTGTATCTGCTCCAGAGGATGAATATGGCTTTTCATTGCGTTACCCCAAGCTACAACACCATAAGAGAGGTGACTCTCTACCAGTGCATGATATATTATTTTCATTTGTGGTATGGTGAGCAATTCACCTAAAAATTTTATTTTATATAAAATATATCTTATTTTTTTTGTTACAAAAAGTATATGTTCGTCCCATCTTAAATGTGAATCAACATATACACCCAAGTATTTCAGACTATGCACTTGATCAATTTGTAGGATCTGGTCTTTCAGCTTTATGTTTAATGGCTCTTTGGGGGGCAAATATTTAGAATATGATGTAAATGGTATATAATAGGTCTTAGATGTGTTTAATACCAGAAGTTTATGCTTAAACCACTCAGCCACTTCACCAAAATCATTTTCTACAACGTTTTTCAGTTGCGTCCACGTATCACCATGATAAACTACTGCTGTGTCATCAGCAAAGCTGATAATGTCTCCCTTAGTCAACAACATGTACAGATCATTAAGATATATATTGAATAGTAGAGGACCTAATACAGTTCCCTGAGGTACCCCATATCGCACGATTTTCATAGAGCTAACTGAGTTATTAACTTTCACACATTGTAGTCGGTTTGTTAAGTAATCTCTCATAAGTTTGTTTGACCTACCTCGTATTCCTATACGTTCTAGAGCATCCAGAAGCTGTTCATGATCAACCGTATCAAACGCTTTGGTTAAATCAATAAATACAGTTAGGCAAGGCCGATTTTTATCAATATACAAGTTTATTTTGTTTAGTAGGCTATTTATTGCATCTTGAGTTGACGTTTTTTCTTTGAAACCAAACTGCTGATCTGATAGAATACTATAATTGTTTAAAAATGATACCAATCTAGATTTTAGGACCTTCTCAAACACTTTCGCCAAGTTTGATACGACTGATATAGGCCGGTAGTTGGTTAACTTAGTCTTCTCGCCAGATTTAAATACGGGTGTAACAATAGCTTTCTTAAAAGCGGCGGGACATTCACCAGTCTCGAATGACCAATTAATAATATAGGTTAGAGGCTTTGCAATTTGGTCGCTTATGAATTTTAGAGGTTCTGCTTTGAGGCCATCTAGCCCGGGACATTTCTTGTTTTGTAATTTATTTATAAAACCGGTAACCTCTGCTTCACAAGTTTCTTCTAAGTAAAAGGTATTACAGATATATTTTCGTGGATATTGTTTATTTGATGTAGGCTTTTTATTTGGGTGTATTAGGTTACTAGCAATATTGGTAAAATAATCAGCAAACAGTTCGGCAATATTTTGGTTTCCCTCAGTTGTTTCAGTTTCCGATACAATTTTCTCAATGTCTCGATTTTTATTTTTTGATGTTATTTTATTTATAGTGTTCCATAACCCAGAAGACCCTTTGCAATTTTTTTCAATTTCTTTTTGATAGTAGGTTTTTTTTGCTTTCTTAATTTCCTCGGTTAACTTATTCCTGAGTGTTTTGTAACTTTTTGTGTTTTCAGCGGTAGGGTTTGCGATCATGTCTGTATAATTTATCTTTAGTTTCCATAGTTTTTAGATGTTTTTTACTAATCCACGGATTTCGAATGATGTCTTTTTTATTTATTTTTGTTTTATTTGTGCAAGATTCAATGATATGAGTCAATTTGTGTATAAAAGCATCTGTAGCTAAGTTAACACTAGTCGCCTTATACACGTCTGGCCATTCCTCTTTGACTACTGCTGTTTTCAATTTATGATAATCGAGAAAGTATTTAAATCTAGGATCTTTATTTCTATCAGTATTTGAGGCTTCAGATATTATTTGAAGGATAGTTGAATAATGATCCGAAATATCTGTGTTAAGCACAAAAGGTTTATACTGAAGGCGCTGATATTCGTCTCTGATAAAGATGTGATCAATGCATGACTTCGAATTACCTTGAACCCTCGTAAAACAGTTAACATATGAACAGAAGCCATAGCTACTCATGTAATCCAGATAAGTGTTCGATATATAATTTTTTTCCATAATATTTATGTTAATGTCACCAATAATGTCGGCTACACACGTTCCGGCAGGCCTGTCAGTTCGAACTGAATGGTCCGCCGACGTCCGGTCGCCTGAGCGTGTGTATGGTCCGGTCTACCTGTCAGTTAAAACTGTTCAGGCGACCGGAGAAGAATCACATCTATGTTCGTCCCTCCGTCCGGCCTGACGTCCGGTCGCCTGAGCGTGTGTATGGTCCGGTCTACCTGTCAGTTACGACTGATCAGGCGACCGGAGAAGAATCACATATATACCCTGTTACCCGATACTTTAAACTGTCAGCCGTGTCAACAGCGAACAGCTGTTCGTCTAGTGATAACTAAAAATACTCCAGATTGAGTCATGACGTATCAATCTTAAGCTTTGAAGGAATGCAGGGCTGTATTGAGTGGAAGCATTACTAATAACAAGTAATTGACACTTGGTGACGTTTTCATCTATGTTCTGAGGTCCATGCTTATTTTACATTTTCTCGGAAAATCCGGCGTGTCTTTCAGTATATCAGTATGGCTGGTCGGAATGATGATGATAAGGTACACTTTAAATGAGGTAAGAATGAAGATGAAAGCATTTTTAGCTTAAGCTTCAGTTAAACTACCTTATTATATTAATCTTACTCTATGTACTTACTTTATACTTTTCTCAAATTGTACCTTGTACGTTTCAACCAATACATATCCCACTAGTGATGCAAGCTAACCATTGATTCGTCCATATTGCTATATAGGAGTATTGTGATAGTCTCTAACAATATACAAATCAATAAAATAATCTATTTCTTTTAACTAACCATTTTTGCTGCGAATTTCTGGATATTGAAGCAATTTCTTGTTTACAACAATAGTCAATAGTCATTATTTTTTGGCAAATATTCAATAAGAATATTACTAATACGGTTCTGATCGCAGGATTGCCAATCAACACCACTAGTAAAAAATTAAATTTGAGATGCACTTCTTCGTCAGCTGATACCTATCAAATAGACGTCAAGCCAGTTTAAAGTATCAGGTAACAGAGTATATGTTCGTCCATCCGGCCGACCTGACGCACTACGCTTGGTCCATTCAAAAAGAAAGGGACAGACAGCTGGTGTTTCCACGACATTTGGATCTCGATACGATCCCAAAAAATAGCGAATCGACCTTGAACAGGAAACGTTTTGAAAACGTATCCAATTGATGTTTCCACTATATAGTGACTAATTCTTCGATACCTCTCAATATATAGAATAATAGAAAAAAATATCAAATACAAAAGTTATTTGGTTAAGACGAAATTAAAAAAACATAAAAATATTTTGAATTATACAGGGTGTTGCGGGAAAGTAGGGTAGTGATCAAATTGATTTTTTTATATGGAACCATAATTTTTTTTAATTTTTCTAGTTTCTAATTTCCATTATCATATTTTATATATATAAAATATTTTTGGGATTGGCTGCGATGTTGCCAAGTTATAATTTATGTTCTAATAATTTCCGGATTTGCAAGGTCGCAAGTAATACGTCCAAATTGATATATTTCTTGAACTTTTCTCAATAATATTATACAGCACGTTACTTGAATATTAAGTGAATATTATTTTGGTTGTTATCAGCAATGCGCATCTACAGGGTGTTTTTGGCAGAATTTTAAATTAACGCAATTTGAAGGTCATTTTACTCTGTTTTTTTAAATGTATGTTTTATTCTAAATCGAAATATCTACTAATACCCTATCTCGCTTTGTAATATTTTTCTTCGCGTTTGCGACGTTGCCAACCTATAAATTATTTTACCAAATTTTCAAACAAATATCTATGGTGTTTATTAATAGAACACACTGTATATTTTATTTAACATAGAATTACTCCTTAGTAATGGTTTACGGCGTGAACAAGTTTTAACTGGTGTTCCTAAAGTAATAAAACCCTTTTCCTTACACATACTGCCTATTTCGAATACCAGGTCGGTAAAAGGTACACGAACGCTTAAATATCTCCAAAACTTGCTCAGCTGGAACGAGAAAATCTATATCTGCAGGTTTTCTAACATGCAGAATTCAAAAATTATAACAGCAGCGTTGCCAGGTTTACCACTTTTACGTTACACGTCATAACTTTGTTATTTTCAATAAAATCCTCTACTTATCTTTATTGCAATGAATTGCACATGTCGAATTTAGTAGGATTTCATAACTTCAAAATTTTGTTTCTATTGATTACTGAGATACGGCAACACCACTTTTTCAGTAAAAAGTACCGGAACGCTTGAATATCCAAAACTGCCACCGCTGAAGCGAAAATTATCAATATCGGAGAGTTTTTTACAGCAAAATTCAAAAATGCTAACATCAGTGTTGTCAGATTTACCACTTTTACGTTAGACTTCATAAATAGGGCATTTCATTCAAAGTAATGACGTGAAAGGTAAAATTGGAAAATCTGACAACGCCGATGTTAGCATTTTTGAATTCTGTATGTTCAAAAACCCCTAAGTATTGAATTTCGGCGCTCCAGCTGTGGCAGTTTTAGAAATATTCAAGCGTTTCGGTACTGTTTACTGAAAAAGCAGTGTTGCCGTATCTCAGTAATTAATAGAAACAAAATTTTGAAATTGTGAGACTACTAAATTCGGCATACGCAATTAATTGCAATAAAGATAAGTAGAGGATTCTATTGAAAATAACAAAATTATGACGAGCAACGTAAAAGTTGTAAAATCTGGCAGCGCCGCTGTTAGAATTTTTGAATTCTGCATGTTCAAAAACCTGCAGTTATGGATTTTCTCGTTCCGGCTGTGCCAGTTTTGAAGATATTTAAGCGTTCCTGTACCTTTTACTGACCTGGTATTCGAAATAGTAGTATGTGTGCAAGGAAAACGGTTTTATTATTTTAGGAACACTAGCTAGAACTTGTTCACGCTATAGACCATAACTAGGGAGTACTTCTATGTTAAATAAAATATACAGTGTGATCTATTAATAAAAAGGAGATATTTGTTTGAAAATTTGGAAAAATAATTTATAACTTGGCAACGTCGCAAACACGAAAAAAATATTACAAGGCGAGATAGGTTATTAGTGGATATTTTGATTTAAAATAAAAGATACATTGTTACATTTAAAAAAACAAAGTAAAATCACCATCAAATTGCCGTATTTCAAAATTCTGCCTAAAGATGCACATTGCTGATAACATCCAAAGTAATATTCATTTAATATTCAAGTAACTCCCTGTATAATAATATTGAGAAAAGGTGAAGGGATATATCAATTTGGACGTATTACTTGCGACCTTGCAAATCCGGAAATTAATAGAAAATAAATAATAACTTGGCAACGTCGCAACCGATCCCGAAAATATTTTAGGGTTGAATAGAAATCAATGATGGAAACTAGAAGAATTTAAAGAAAGTTACAGTTCTATATATAAAAAACAAGTTGATCACTATCCAATACTTCCCGCAACACCTTATATATTTCAAAATATTTTTAGGATATGCGTCTTAAGTAACCAAATAACCTTTGTACTTGACATTTTCTTTTATCAGGTATACCGTGCCAGATATCGAGAAATTACACACAAAATGTTTTAAAAGCCCGTGGAAACATAGTGACTGATCTTTCACATTCGCCTGAACGTGTGGAGGGGCGTCAGCCAATCAGAGGCGACCCGTCTTTAGGCGGCCTTGTTCAGTTCGAACTGACAGGCCTGCCTGAACGTGTGGGGGCGAGGCGACCGGTCTTCAGGCAGACCGTTCAGTTTGAACTGACAGGCCTGCCGGAACGTGTGTAGCCGACATAAGGATTTGAACTACATTTTTGCGGTTTTTAGATCCATCCAGATATTGAACCAGAGAAGTCAAAAAGTCAATAGCAGATGAAGCTGGTGATCGATAAATTGATATCAGTTCTAGAGCAACATGTTCATAGACTAGCTTGGTTACAATTATCTTAATACCACAAATTTCAATAATACATTTACTGGGGCGAAGCTTCTCTTTAATGTAAACTATAACACCATCATTTTGGTTGTAGTCACCATCGTTGTATAAAGTTAAATAACCTGGTAAATTGTATAAAGCAGAGTCACCCAGACGCCAAGTTTCTGTCAGAATAATTATATCAAAGTTCACTCCTACCTGTTCTAGCAATACGTTTAGATGATTGAAATTTTTGTCCAGACTTCGTATATTCATGTGGAACAATTTTATATTGTTAAAGGAAGTACATAGGTATTCTCTCAATAATGTTGCATCCCCATTTACTGTCAACATGGATTCATCTGGAAAGTCCAAAATGTATTTAGCCATGATATATTGAAGTATCAGCAGAAAAAACTTAAATGATGAAAATTAAAGAACACTAGTAGACTCACAAATATTTTAGCATTCACTATAAACGTAATATGACTAAAACTTACCTAAACTAATACAAACAGATCAAACAACGTATTATAAAGTTAAAATGAGAACAGGAAATAGTTCTATAGAGAAAATTGAAAAATTAACTAAAGACCTAGGTAGTTTAAAATTTTTTATACTTTTTCGGCGGTGGTTGTTGCTTCTCTTCACTTTTTTTTCCTGTTGACCTTGTGAAGATAGAACTTTTTGAAGCACCACTTAATTGTTTTTCTACATTGTCACTGGCACCTCTTTTTCTTGCTGGACCTCTTCCTTCTTCTTCTTCTTCCTTCTTTTCTTCAATTACGTTCTTGTCTAATTCGCAATCCTCTGCTTCATAGATTCCCTCAGCTTCTTTTTCGAGCAGTTTCTGGGCAGTGTATTCTTCCCCATTTACTACCAGCTTATTCTTCACTATTTTTGCGCTGAGGTTGAGTTTTTTGGCTTCCTTCAGATTTTTTTGCAAGATTTTCTGCTCAGCGCGGTCTTCCTCAGACAGGTCCCCTGTAATGACTATTTTTGTCCCTTTCAACTTAGGAGCGTTCTTTAGAATATTTAGTTTCACTTTGTTTCGCAATAATTCCACTTTTACCGGTCTCGGGTTGGCAGGATTTATATTGCCCAATCGGTATATGCAGGAGATATCTTGATCTAATAATTCGATATTCAGTTTACTATCGATCAGAGTAACGACTTGATCGTAAACATTTAGATCTTTCGTTTCATCTAATCCAAAAATGACGATATTATTTTTGATGACTTTTCTCTCCAGAATGTTAACCTTTTTCTTGAGAACCTTGTTTTCTTCTTCTAGGTATTGCACTTGGTCGCTTAATAAGGCAATATCATTTTTCTGTTCGTTAAGTACGTCTTTTAATGATTTTATATCGTCCTTTATCTCACGTAATATTTCATACAAATCATTGTTAGTTTTTTCGCCCGAGTCGCCCATACTAATACAAGTATGCTAAATATTATGGGACTGTTTTTCTTGGTTTTTGCTGGTGTGAACAACAGCGATGTGGAAATTACTTGTTTATTCCGTTTTAATTAATTGATAGAAATTCTAGGTACTCACTGCGGCTACTTCAGTTTTTCTTTGCTCATCAGGACGAGCATCCTTTAGTTCGTTATATAGCCAAACTTCACTATTTTACTTCTTACTTTTCACAGTTAAATTGATAAACATTGTGAGAGCGATACAATATATGTGTATAGCCATATAGACCAGGCGCAAAATAAACCCTGCAAGGGCTGAATCTTTATGGATTAAAAAAAATTAGAATGTCTTATATCTCTATATATCATTTAGTTTGTAACATTCAGAATTTTAATTAGGCAGGGTTCCATCACCCCAATTTGAAAAATTCACTTTTTGTGATTAACCCGATAAATGATATGAATGTTGGCACAACACACATTTGTTTCCCTAGGTAACTCAACCTTCTGGTAAAAACGTTTGAATGTCAGGCAGTCATTTTATGACGCCAACAGACAGAACAATCCAGGGCCACACTAACATTAAAGAAGAAAACCAAACGTGGTTGCCAGGCACGTATTTAGGGGGGGGGGGTCCAGGGGGTCTGGACCCCTCCGAAACGTATATAATGCCATCTAAAAAATGGTATCCACAGATACAGACCCCCTCCCCGGACGACAGCAAATTTAAGGTGGTATTTTGTCATTCAGTAATGTCAGCTTTTCTAAACGAGGTGTCTGGTACTTTTTCCAATATTCTCGAAATTACTATTTCTCTATTTTTCTGTTCTTTCTATTTCTTGAAGCACGGATTACTAGCGTACGTTTCTAATTGTCTATCTGTATAAAAAAAAATTAATTAGTCCACTATTTTGAGAAAATGCATTCTGAACAGTCGGACAACCAGTCCGACAACCGAGCCGACAACAGTACAAGTAAACATGTAAACCGAGATGTAAACATTTAGATAATTCGACATTGTACCGAAATGGTAGTCTCACTTATAGGTTTTACTATTATTATAATAGCTATTTATGTAACAAGTACATAATTAGGTCTTTATGGACGAGTCCAAAAGTTTATGACAGAGCCAGCAAAGCAAAGCCCAATTATTCACGAGTTGAATACAACGCTTTATGTTCGACTGCAATGCAGAAATTCTATTTTCTGAAATGGCTATTATTATTATTCGTCGCCTTATTGCTAAAATTATTTCAGTACTACCCTGGACAGAGAACGGTCTGCAATAAGGGTTGTTTAATGTATAACCAGGTATAACTGAAGTTTTGGGAGATTGATTTTTAGACATTAGACTGTCATGAAATTTACTGCCGGGTATATCTCGAACGTTGTTATTATACGAAGTTTGCCAATCTGTACCATACTGCCTTCGTTTTTCTGACTTGTTTGGGAAGGATGTGCTACTTATTTATAGTTGAAGAGTGTAACTTCTAAAGGGTCTAAGTGCCAAATATCTCAAAAGGAATAATCAACCAAATACATATTTTTCGTGTAATAAAACAAAAATATACCAATGTAACGTTATATTTACTCTTATCATCAACTAATACAAGTTATATCGTAGTTAGAAAGACGCACCTTCCAAACTTCATAAAGAAAAATGGAATACATTTTCAAAATTTTGTAAATGGTCTAACTATCAAACAAACGAAAGTTTGAAATAATCTAAATACCAAGTGGGATAGCATTAAAAATGAACTAAATCAAACAAAATCAGCAATTTACATATTCTAAGTACCAAATCTGCAGCAAATGAAACGAACTAAAGTACAAACATGGCTGTCATAGTACATAGGCACTCTATATTAGAAAAATAGTAATGAAGAGAAAACAATTTTTCAAAAAGGTGTCTCAGGTTTTGCGATTAGATCCTCATAAAAGGCACAATATTTTAAAGGAATATAGTCCAACATAGATTTCGGATTTGCCAATTTTGCCGCACTTATTCGTGATTTACACTCCAGTGGTAGGATTACATCTGAACGGAAACCTTCAAGTATTTTTCCCTTTTTGAGAACATTGCATCTTTCCCATGGAGACACATCACTGAATTTTTTTTCGAATGTGTACAGTAAATGGAGTTTCATTTGAAATTCGCAGCCACGATGCTTGAGAGATGTTGAGCTTTGCGGTGTCTATGTAGGAATCAGCAAAGTGATGAACATCTTGGAAATCATTTTTCTCCATATGAGTAACTTTATAAGGGTTCTTATGGAAACCTTCTTTCATCATTTCCTCAATATTTTCTGGAACGAACAGCTTCTTCACCCTCTTGCGTTTCTTAATTTGAGCGAAATCTCTTTCACACGGTGAGCACTTAGACCATTTAAAAGTAAAAAGCTATGGCTCTTAGTCGTAGAGCCATCTATGAGACACAATTTAACGCAGTTAGAAATTCGGTGGCATTTAGCTCGTTTACAGAACAATTAGCGATGGCACATCGACTGGTTTGAAATTAAAAACTCGAAAAATGAAAAACTGGCACTTAGACCCTTTAGAAGTTACACTCTTCAGTTAACGTTGCCTGTATAATTTTTTGTTGTTTTTCCAGATGTTCCGCGAGCTGAAACCGAATCTTCCCCGTTTCGCGAAACAGCCTCGGGCGGGCCCTTGGTGGGCGCAAGCCGAAGGCGACCGTGCTGGTCGATGATATGCTGGCGCGATGGCCGAAAAGCCTGAGGCGGCGTCGCCGTCGGCCTCCGAAGGCCTCCCGCCCCCTCACCACCCTTTGCAGAACCACCTGGTCGCCGTCTATGTGGCCAACGAGCCTTCCGAATACGGTTACACCCCCCATCGGCCGTACGCCAACGGGGAGGAATGTCTGGTGACGTACCACCAAGCGGGAGTGGTGGGGGAACCGCCCGCGCCCAGTCCGTCCAGCTGCAGCAGTCTCAGCAGCTCAGCAGATGAAGGAGGCGGGGCTATAAGCGGCTCCGCCCACCAGGAGGTGGTGCTGTATGAGGGATCGCCCTCTGTGGTGGGGAGAAGCTCCGGGGGCGTAGTGCTAGCTGTCAGACAGCAGCAACAAGGCAGTGGCGGGCAAGTGCTTGTGCAACATCATCATGTGCAGCAGCAGCAGCAGCAGTTTGTGACAGTGCCCTATGGTTGGAAAAGGATACTTAACAACGGCAGCATCGTTTATATCAGGTAGGCGGATCTTTTTGCACCGAAATATATGTGATACGCAATCTCACCGAATATAGGCAGGTTAAACAGTATAAAGTTTCTAGGAATATATTTAGACCCTACAGTTACGTTAGGATGTACATATTCATAATCTATTAAAAAAATTAGATCCATTTCGTATAAGATAAAATTACTGACAAACATTCTAACAGAAAAGTATCTACGTACAGTAAGTATACTATACATTAGTAGAGTGCTGCTCTGCTGTATGCAGAACATATAATATAAATGATTTAGTTGTCCTTCAAAAAGCAATTCTAAAATCCATGTTTAAAAAACCAAAACTGTATCCTAGTCACGATTCGTTCAGAGAAGTTCTTATATACGATGTCAGGCAACTTTATTTCTTACATGCTATCACTCGTTATCACATAATTTCAAATAAACAAGATAACATCAAACACAACCTTAGCACAAGACATAAACTACACGAAAAAGTCATACCTAAAACGAGAAAATCGATTATGCAGAACTCATATATTTATTTGGCACCAAAGCTATATCAAAAAATACTTAATGATATAAAGGAATTGCAGTTCAATGAAACGCTTCAGAAAATGTCTTAAAAAAGGGTAAACACCGAGGTAAACACGGTAGAAAAGAAATACATAAATCAATAAGCAAATCATATTGTAACTGAATCCATAACTAATCTAATAATTTGGTAAACAAACTTCATTGAAATTATTTATTATCACATTTATCTCGATATAGGTATACATAATATTATGTATATTATTATATACATTATAACACTAATTTGTCCATGTACAAAGCTTGGACCTTCTATGGATGTTATCATATTTATTTACTCATTTTTTCAATAATCTTTTTTCAATGTATTTTGAGAGTAAATATGTAAATATTATTATCCTGGTTTTCCGAGGGTTTTCTAAGCTTCTCTAGCAAATTATCATTATTATTATTATTATTATAGACATAACAAGAAGGTTAACTTGGCGTCCGCGAAGTATGTCTCACCACCGATCGGGAGCCGTTACGTTGCCTCGTTTATTTACAGGGACATTCTGTTGTGTGATGTCGGCCACATTAACGTTACTTATTGTATGAGCAAAATAAAAATCTACGTAACATTGACATATTTATTGTACGAAGGGCGGAGCCTGAGAGTGACTCTTCTTGTTATGTTTACGTTCGGCGGCAGTATATATAACTCCTGGTAAAACTTCAATAACCTTGCGTTGCGCATTCCTGCGACTATTAAGAGGGATCAGATGCAATCTTTTTTTTTTTAAATAATGCTTGCGGAATAATATTCGATGAATTGACCAATGATCATTTCCATGGATTTTTTCCATAATACTGGCTCTCCCAATATGTACAGGGTGACCTAATAAGAATGGACTCCGGCAATATCTCGGTAACCGTTCATCGTATAACTTCGAGCAAAAAATATTATTAGGTAAATCGGCTGTAGCTACTGAGTCAAGATAACCTTGGACAATTTTTATATAACAAATTACAAGGCAAGAAAAGCTCTTTCAAACGAGACCTAGCTTGTTCAGTTCTGTTAACTTCTCGGTTAACTTATACCAAAGTTATGGCCATTTAAATAAAAAGCTCTATGACATTCCCCCACCACTGGATCTTACAAGATAGAGCAAAAAACGATTAAGAAAAACCTTTATTTGCATATTTTTTGAGAAAAATACGTTCTTCTGATTGACCGTAACAGTTACGCCCCCTAGCGGCTACTTGCGAAACTTGAAAATAATTTCCAGCGATTTCTCTTAGCCGATTTACCTGATAATATTTTTTTCTCGAAGTTATACGATGAACGGTTACCGAGATATTGCCGGCGTCCATTCTCATTAGGTCACCTTGTACATATAGGTATTAGGTAGATGATGTATTTATTTTTACTCACTAAAAGGTTCTCCAAATATTTCTTCGACTAGGTTTTCATGGAAACTCCTTTTATTGACCATAACAGTATTTCTTACGTACGTCATCATTATTCTGTTATTTTAAACGGAGTGCCCTATTTATGACGTGTAACGTAACAGTAGTAAATCTGACAACAGTACTGTAAGCATTTTTGCAGGTATTTTAAGGGTTCCGAATTTTTAACTAAAAAAGCGGTGTTGCCGTATCTCAGTAATTAATAAAAACAAATTATTGAAATTATGAGATCTTACTAAATTCGAGATACACAATTCATTACAACAAAAATAAGTATGGCATTCCATTTAAAATAACAAAATTATGACGCGTAACGTAAAAGTGGTAAATCTGGTAACATTTAAAAACTCCCAGGTATTGAATTTTATCGTTCGAACTTTGGCAGTTTTGGAGATCTTTAAGCGTTCCGGTACTTTTATTACACGAAAGGGTGTCTGGACTAACCAAGCTAGTAGTTTCCGAGTTACATGTTATAGTATGTATGGGGCAGCTTATAGCAGTCAAAAGAATATTCCTGCCACTCCAATTTCACCCTCTTCCAGAAAAAATGCAACTGTTCAGCAAACCATAAGAAGTCTTAAAACGAGATTTCGAGCATTTCTGGGGTTGATATTTTGCTAATTACTCCGCCGCCAATGTAGCGATTTCGAAAATTGTAGTAGCATTACCTCCATCATCTTTGGCATGAGGAGAAAGATTCCACAGGTTTGTCTTCAAAGCCAATATTCGGTAAGTCTGTATAATACATAATATTGCCAGGGTCTTTACTGCTTAATAGAGAGTCTTTGATGAATACTAACATTTTTGGTTACCTTTCCCCACTCCAATTTTACACCCCCCATACAAATGCGCGATAAGGACCTTTAAAAACGCCTAAAACGAAGTTTCGGGCATTTCTGGGAATTTTAATTTATTGTTAATCACAGAAACGTCACCCCACCGATTATCAAAAATATAACACCATTATCTACCACGACCCTCAAAATCGGAGCAGCGGTTACTGATTTTACACGGTTAGAAAATTGGCAACTGACAGACCGACGGAGACACGTGACATTTTCGTGGTTTGTTTGAAATTTGCAGACAAGGTAGATGTTTCAAAAGGTCTGTTTCGGACCTCCATTGTCTATATAATTTTAGATTACAACGTTTCGATTGATGTGGTATCTTCAATCGTCTTCAGGTAAAACAGTTTTACCACATCAATCGAAACGTTGTAATCTAAAATTATATAGACAATGGAAGTCCGAAACAGACCTTTTGAAGTATTTTCGTGGTGTAGACACTATAAGACGTCCAAAAGAAACATTTTCTCAACATCGAAAAATTATGTGATTACAATACTCCCCCTCACCTACGGCATAGGAAGTGATAATTATAGCTATAGAAACATCAAATCCAACCGCTTAAGCTACGTTTGAACATACCTCCTAAGTCTATAATGGAATGATGCTATATATCTTGTATATGACCATCAACTAGCGCTTCGGAACAGGCAACCAATCTGGCGTTTTGTTTTTGTTTGACAATAAGAGCCACTTATGTAAATGACGATCGCTTTGCGAATGATTAAAAGAGATTTTTCTCCGATGGCAACGCTGTTATCGTAGATCGGATGAACGATATTTCGATTTGCTTTATAATTAATTGGACAGCTGTATAATACGGTGGAAACCAGCTACACTTACTTATTTCTTTAATTCTGGAACTAAACGGTGTTTCGCACTTTTTATATCAGCGTTTAGAGTACGTAAGCTAGACCATATTTGGGTATTACTCTGAAATTCTGAATATTTTCCGGGAGTCACCAGATTTGTATTAAAAGCCTAGATGACTTCTATGACGAGTGAATATTCAACCACACATTTTGTTTTGATTATATAGCTTTGTCAATAAGAATCTGTTAATTCTTAGACAATAAAGTATACTACTTACTTATCTATAGGAATTTTCATGTTTTTACTTTTTAATTATCTCACCGACCGACGGCGACGCTACTATGTTGATATTCAGGGCCTTTAGGGCCGCATTCATAGTCGTCCCTTGAGTGATACCGAGAGTGATACTTAAGGTTCCCTTAAGTAATACTCAAGGGATACTTGAGGGACCCTCAAGTGTGGCTTTCCTTGTGTATCTGTTTCCTAGACAACATATACGAGACAGCGGGATTCATTTGGCGACGTTGTCATATCTCATATATAAGTCAATTTGTTATGCCTATGCCTACGCATTTTGATGTTTTCTGTTATCTCTTTTTGTTTTGTGCCAGTATTTCGTGTTTTGTGTCGGAAATTTTTCCGGATCGGACAGAAACTGACAACACCGTACTCCAAAATTAACCTAAAAAATTGCCTTGACGGTAACGAAATGTCACATTGACACGTCATGTTGACATTTCGTTACTTGAGTATTACTCAAGGGAGCCTTACGTGAGAGACCCTCGACCACGAAACCTTCTTTAAGGGACCCTCAAGTATCGACTATGGATACGACCCTTAGCCTTGTTGCAGTTGTTAGACTACCATAAAAACATATATACATGTCACATCAATCCTTTCCAAGTTATAGGCGGCTCAAGGTATCAGTTTTATTATTATTATCGACCACCATGAACATTTCTTTAATTTTGGTCCGGTTTTTTCCTAGTTATAGGGAAGGGGGGGGGGGGCAGATTATTGGATAGACGTCAAACAGGCTCGATCGACAAAAATAATCTCAAAGTCGAAGTATATTTAACAGTTAACAGCGCTTGCTCCGTCTATTGTGTTTTTTCGATCAACGATTCGTTTTCGAGAACTCCATGATTTTACTCGCAGATTTAGAAGTATGGTGATCACGAAAATGTTCGATTATGAGATAATATACTTTCTGGGCGTTTTATGATGCCTACATAACGAAAATCCACGTCACACATTTTCGTCGGTCTGTCTGTCTGCCTGTTGGCGTTTTTCTAGCATCCTAATCTCAGTAACCGCTGCATAGATTTTGATGAAATATTGGTAGCGATGTGGTGTGGGGTCGTAGTAGGTTTTTGGGTGGGGGTGAAATTGGGGTGGTTGAGGGGTGAGCCTGCGGGTGGGGGGTTGTAAAACTGATTTTTCTATTCATAAGAGACTGCCCACTGTCATGTGAAAGAAAGACCTAGCGGCATAATACACTTTTTTAGGTCCATCCGAGCATTGCCTTGCCGATTACAGGAATCAAGTGACTTAGGGCCGGTTTCTAAATGTCCAGTTAAATATTTATCTGGAAGTTAACGGTTACCTGTCAGATAAATTGTTTAAACAATTGAAGGTTAAACCTACGAATTCACGTAAATCTTATCTGACAGTTGTATCCATAGAAACGCTATCTGGCAGCTACCTATCTGACACTTTTAACTGGACATTGAGAAACCGGCCCTGAGAGAATTTTCTGATGTATACAAAATACATACGAATATTACTTTAGATCGTTCTGTATTATGTGACGTGGAAACTTTTGAATGGACTTTAATGACATTTTGACACAGATTTATTACCATGACGAGGTTGGAAAACGCGTATGGTTTCTTGAAATCGTTTCAGTGGCGGCGCGGCAATAATAAAAAAACTAAAAATATAAAAACACCTCAAACTTCGTTTTTAAATGTTTTAGGGGTTCCTGATCATTTTCAATTTTTTTTGGGTGTCCGAGAAATTGGGGTGGCTGGGGGTGGTGGTCAAAAATTTGTTGTATTCATGATAGATTGTCCATCGACCGGTGAAAGAAGTACCTAGTAGAATTACACACTTTTTTTGGTCGGGCGGGCGATGATTTGGTTGCAAGGGGATCTTAAGCGGCCTACAGACGTTGATGCATGCGGCGATGCACGCATCGACTCAAGGTTTCATGAAACTTGCATCAGTTGCATAAGTTCCTACTCACACCCAAACCTGTTCCGATGCCGGGATCGACTTTTATGCACGTTTGATGCAACACAAGAATAGTAGGTTGGAATTATTTTTTTGCATCGACGCAATACTATACACGTTGAAACACTTGAAACCTGCATCAGCGTCACCGACTCGGCGTCACGGCTCACCGACCAAAATGGAATTACAGATTCTGCATCGCTGCAAGCTGCAACTGACAACAAATACGTGATTCAGTACTACACACGCTGCTACCTGCATCATGAAACGTAGGAGTGGATGCCTGCATCGCAGCATATGTATCAACGTCTGTAGGCCGCTTTAGACTATAGCTTCATGCTATGGGAAAATCTAGAGGAAAATAATAAAACTGGTATCATCGGAATGCGGGAAGTGCTAAGTCAATCAGCTTGACTACATTTTTTTTAATAATTATTAACACAAACAAAACAAAACCTTCGAAACCCTAGAAACCTTCCAGGTTTAAACCAATGTCAGGGTAACATCTTGCAGTCAAAATCAAGGCAAATATTTGATATATACGGGGGGTTTCAGAGTCTTTGGTGACAAAACTAGAGGCATACTTTCGAATTGCAATATTGACGACCCAATTTAGCGGAAAATAGTTTCCAGAATAGCCGTTTTAAGAGAAATTTAAATTAGAAGCCGTACAATGGAATCACACATTTGGAGGCAGTTTTTAAAAATTCAAAATACTCGATCCTATACTTGCACTAAAATATAACACGTGAATTAACAATTTTGAAAATCGCGCTTGATTTTTGAAAAGGCGTCATGACTTTATTCCAAATTCGCGTAAAAACAAGTGTACTTATTTGAAAATGAATTAATGCACTTTCTCATTTCATGGTAATGGTCAAATCAAGATCTTACTTAAATAGTCCGAGAAAAATGATACAAATTGCATTTAATCGTTTTGCTCATATTATGCATATAGATTAGTGATGTAACGAATTCGCATTCGCGAATGTTCGCATATTTTTGGATATTCGCATTTGCATTCGCGAAATTACTGCGAATGCTTTGCGAATATTTTTTTCATGGTAATGGTTAATAAAACAAAATCAAGCCATTTCTCAAAATGTTTAAAGTAAAAAATAACTTTTGTAGATACAACCAGATACATCTAAGTTTTACTCAGATGCATAACTGGTTGATTTTTGAAAACCGCGCCAGGACCATTACTTTGATTACAAAATATTATTCGGTTGTCCTTGGTGTCTTGATTTGAAAGACAACCCTGCCCTGGATTTGACGTTCAATGTGTTTCTGGTCAGAAGCAGTAAACTTCCAATAATAATATTTCTCATATATCAGTAGATTTTGGAAAATGGCACCATGACTTGACTGATTACTATCCGTTATTCGGATGTGCTTTTTGTTCTTTTTCAAAAGCTGAGCCAAAACAAGGGTTCTCAATTGAACATAATATGTCTGACATTGATGTGATCTTCAGTGTCGTAGGCAAGGTTAAATCAAGGTCATATTGAAGTAGCTGGAAACACATTGTGCAACTTGCCTTTCTTACATTTTTCTCGTGAATGCGTTTCTTGTCAGAAGCCCTAAACTTCCAATAGTAACCTTTCACAAATGCAAATGAAAAATATGCTAAAGTGAGTACTGCGCACAGTCCTCATAGTAAGGAAGTATTTTTTAATGTAAATTTCCCAAGGTAGAGTTAGTTTCTTGCGAAGACCTTCTCCTATATACCACCTGCTGTTATTTATTATGCACAATTTGCACATGTTTACATCGCCACATAATGAGACAAGCACGCTGTTAGATGTATTTATCACCGTATGCAAATCGGCAATCTCTGTTTCATTTGTTAGATGGATTTCACTCCGCCTGTAATCCTATTCCGGTTTTTGTTCAAAGCAAATTGGCACTAAGCAGGTTATAGATGTTTTGTATAAAGCAGGGGTTCTCAAACCTCTCTTCGTTAAGCGGCCCACAGACGCTCCGGAAAACCGCAGAGGAAAACTGCACAGTCCTGGCCTGAAGGCCCTTGCACTTTGGCCTGAATACACCCTCCTTCACAGAGGCTCAGGAAACCGTTCAGTTCAGTTCAGTTCTAGCAAGCATGGCACCAAAAGCGCAGGCAATCGAATGGCTTTTCAATTGAGGTTTTGAATAAATTTTTTTTTGTCATAAATGGAAAGATCATATATAAGTTTTATAACAAAACTGTTTTTGTTTTCTTTTTTTCGCAATAATTCAAAAGTCAAAATAAAAATGGGTTTTTGGATCCAGTACCGAAAACACGCCGACGACTCCCGAGCCGTGTGACGTCACCATGGCGGTCAGGATGCTCCTTTGACCAACGACGTCCTACTCCGATACTAATTCCAGATTCCCAACCAATCGCGAAAATACGTACTGGTAAACTGGTACCTAGTGAATATTTGTAGCAATACAGTCGATAAATAAAGCAGTAAGTAAGTACCTAATCAAATATGTTTCGTTGAAAAGATCTCCTCAATCGAAGGTTGGCCCAGTGGTTAGAGAGTCCGGTAGTGGATCTCAGGGTCTTTGGATCGAAACCCAGGCCTTCCAACTTTTTTTTAATTTTTTTCTATCAAAAAATTTATTGATGTGCTTTTTGCACTTGTTACGCACATCTTTTCTACGATCAACATAAATATGTGAATTAAATTTTGTTAGACATATTACTTGCACTGCACAGTGCAAAAACTAAGTACAGGAGGCGGTGGACAATTCAAAAAATTAGTGGAAATGAGGTTTGTCCGTCAATATCAATCGCCATTAATTTTTTTTTCTAATGTAATAGTTGGCTAATAAAACAAAATCCCTTCATCCATTCAATTCATTCATTTTTAAGTTTTTTAATGTAAAAAAGTAACTCAAACTCATAATCACATTCTGTTTATCACTTGGTATTATTATTCATTTAACTTTGGGCAATGAAGCCTAACAATTAAATTTTCACAAAAATTTAACTAGCACTGTGGAGTGCAAGTAATATGTCTAACAAAATTTGATTCAAACACATATTTATGTTGATCGTAGAAAAACTGTGCATAACAAGTGCAAAAAGCACATCAATGAATTTTTTGATAAAAAAAATAAAAAAAAAGGTGGAAGGTCTGGGTTTCGATCCAAAGACCCTGAGATCCACTATCCACTGGGCCATCCTTTGATTGAGGAGATCTTTTCAACAAAACATATTTGTAGTGGAATCTGTAATCTGACTTCAACTTCAATCATTCAAAAACATATTTATTTCGATCGTAGACTTCGTCTCGAGCTGCAAACTTCATTCATCGTCTATGTTGCAACAAATATACACTATACTGCATCCACTGAAGAAAAGGAGTAAAAAATTATTTCAAACCCATATTTTGGGGCTTTACTCGGATAAATCGAACTTAATTTTTCTTTTTATAGTAACATCACTGTTCTCAGTATGCAGTTTTGTAGACGATGTGCATATAACCCTTGACCATACAGTAAAAATTTACATATATTGTGCATGGTTACTCCGTTTGTTCGGTGGATAGGGTATAGTTACCAGTACGTATTTTCGCGACTGGTTGGGAATCTAGTATCGGAGTAGGACGTCGTTGGTTTAAGGAGCATCCTGACCGCCATGGTGACGTCACACGGGTTCTGGAGCCGTCGGCGTGTTTTCGGTACTCGATTCAAAAACCCATTTTTATTTTGATATAACTTTTGAATTATTACGAAAGAAAAGAATACAAAAACAGTTTTGTTATAAAACTTATTTATGATCTTTCCATTTATCACAAAAAAATATGTTTTTTCTTAATTCAAAACCCCAATTCCACATCCGGCGGCCTGTACAGTCCGGCGAACCTCCACATACGCTCCGATAATAATCCTTGAGGCCAGGACTGTGCAGTTTTTCCTCTGAGGATTTCCGGAGCGTCTGTGGGCCGCTTTATTGTTGCGAACCAGACTGTTTGAAACATCATTATACTGTTTGCCGCTCTGAGGGACAATCAATACGTCGATCAAACAACTTACACAAAAATATAGCAGGAGCATAATTTCTGATTTTCCCTCAATTTGATAGGTATAGGGCCGATTTAATCAACATGCATATTTAACAAAGAATTTAACAAAGCTTTTCTATTGGATGTTATCGGATGTTATTTAGCAAAAGCTTTCTATTGGGTATTGAGGGCTAGGTTAATAAATATCGTCCAATAGTATCTTATCAATATTGAAAACAAAACGTCAAAACTGGATGACACTTTTCATCATATCGTATATAAGCTTTATAACAAAACTATTGTTGTAACAAGTGTATATTTGTTGCAACATAGGCGATGAATGAAGTTTGCAGCTCGAGACGAAGTCAACGATCGAAATAAATATCTTTTTGAATGTTTGAAATTAGATCACAGATCCCAGTAATAAACTACCTAAACAAATATCTTCTGAGGCGATTTTACTGTAGCATGCTGGGTGGCCGAGTGGCAGAGTAGCCGACATCGTTTGACTTGGTATCGCTGGTGGTGTTGGTTCGAACCCAGCCCGTGCAACTATTTTTTTTTATTTTTTTTATCAAAAATATTCATCGATGTGTTTTACTCATGTTACACACATTTTTTTGTATCATCGATATAAAAATGTTTTTGAATCAAATTTTATTAGACATTTTACTTGACATATTGCAAAAGCTAAGTACCGGAGGCGGTGGAGAATTCAGTCAGTGGAAGTGAAGTTTATCCGTCAATATCAATCGCCAATTGCTCTGATAGCGGTATCAAAATGAAATTATTCCAAAAAAGTAAAATTACTCGTAATTTTTGTTGTACTAGTAAAACATCTAATAACATTTGATTCAAAAACACATTTATGTCGATGGTACAAAGAAATGATATAACATGAGTAAAAACCATTCCAATGAATATTTTGGATAAAAAAAGTACTTGCACGGGCTGGGTCTCGAACCAACACCACCAGCGCGATACCAAGTCATACGTGACGGCTACTCTGCCACTCGGCCACCCAGCATGCTACAGTAAAATCGCCTCAGAAGATATTTGTTTAGGTACTTTATTACTGGGATCTGTGATCTAATTCCAAATATTCAAAAAGATATTTATTTCGATCGTTGACTTCGTCTCGAGCTGCAAACTTCATTCATCGCCTATGTTGCAACAAATATACATTTTAGTTACAACTGTTACAAGTATTTTCATGAAGTACGTCACACGGGTCAGGAGTCGTCGGCGTGTTTTCGGTTCTGGATTCAAAAACTCATTTTTATTTTGATATAACTGTTGGATTATTGCGAGAAAAAAAAACAACACAAAAACAGTTTTGTTGTAAAACTTATATTTGATCTCTCCATTTATCACAAAAAAATTATTCAAAACCCTAATTTTTTGCCATCATCATTTAGCAGAAGAAAAAACGAGCGATCAAATGTACAGTTTTTGCGGAATCTGATTGGTTGAAATTAGCAATTGCTAAACTTTTGATTAAACAAGAAAATGCAATTTTTCACCCATTTAGGATGAAAAATCAGACTGGAAAAGATACTAGACGGTTCATAATGGTCGATTTGTATATAAAGCATGTCATTTTTAACCTTTTTGAGGTAAACTTCAAGAGAAATCAATAGTTTTCAGAGAACTTTGACAGATGCATGTTCTTGAACGGGCTGCTCTGATTGGTCAAATTGGTCAAAGCCTTTGTTAAAATGCGCCTGTTGATAAGAATCCATAATCTACTCAGTAGTATACGATTATTTACAGTGATGGGCAAATGCCCGGTATATTGAAATTTGGGTAAATACCCAGTATCCAGAGTATTACACCTATAGTATATATACTCAATGGGTACTCAATAGGTATATACCCTATTGCTGCTTGGATAGATACCGGGTATATACCCAGATATATTACTTTTTTCGTTAAGGGTACACTCATTAACTATAAGACTATAACAAACCGTTATTATAACAGATTCAGTCTGAAAATCAAATGTGACAATGGATCGGAATAAAAACGGCAAAATAAAACGAGGTAAGGTATAGAAAAATATAGTTTACTCATATACCCAAATTTTATTTACCTACCCTTCGGGTATTTACCCACCGCCATCACTGATTATTTATAGCTCTTTCCGGATATTTATTATCTACTTGGTACCACAAGTACTTCACAAAGCAGCGTTGGATTCTCTCAATATTGTCTACTATTTGTGATAACGAAACCAAGGTTTTTATGTACGCTTTTGCTGTAATCATGTTTATTGATCTACAAATTTGATGTCGGCCTGGAGTCGAATAAAACTCCCGACATTCATGAAAATCGTGCAAACCGTTTCCGAGATAATTGAGGCGTCCCATACTTTAGACTCGCTCTGTATTGAAAGTGTACACAAAAAGTTTTTACGCCTGGCGGTCAAATATTAATGTTCTCCATAATAAACACAACCCTCATTATTTTGACTACAGCCCTTCATTGAGTCACTTTCAGTTGTTTACATTGAAGTCCGTGATGTCACAGTCCTTTGTATATTTTTTATTCAAATTAGGCGTAGGTCATATTATAGATTGTGAAGAACTTTCGGGTACCATAATTATACTTTGTTGCCTGTCGCACAACACGCAATAATCTCCTGTTTTTTTTATACCGACGCATCCTATTGGGTACGCCTAGGGGTACGCTATGCACAATCCTCTCACACATGTGCAGAATCTTTTAACCTTGACCCTGTTAGATTTTCATTTAATAACTTTCAGTGTCTGGTTTCTACATCGAATTTGATGGAATAGGTACGTTTAGTTTTGGTGTTTGTTATACGTTATTATAACAGATACAAAAAAAAAGATTCGAATATTATTTTTAGGTAGAGCTAAGGTCTACATTTTAAAATTATTTTATAATATACAGGGCTATTGATAAAGTCACGCCATACCAAAGTTGTGTTTTTTCAAATGGAACGCCCTATACATTATCCCGAATTGGAATTGTGCTCATTTTCCCTATTCCGCAAATATAGGGTGTTATCCGGTTATACAGGGTATTATCAGCTATATGGCAACTTTTATGTGAAAATCTTGATGGAAACATCATCCTGTATCAATAATTGGAGGCTTGATTCTCAACGCTAGAATAATTTCGTGGTTCGCCAGTTTTGTCCAAAATTATCAATTTTCTGCTGTCTTTGATTTTGTATACAGAGTGAACCAAAACTCGCGACCATAATTTTCTTTGTTATTTGAAATGGAACACCCTGTATTTTATAGCATTGACAGAAAGTTCTCACAATATACTTCCACTTTTATAAGCATTCCCTACACCTAAAAGTAACAGTTATGGAGCTATTTCGATTTGAAGTAAGTAGTCAAACAATATTTTTGCAAAATTCTGGTTTTTAATAGAGTTGGCCATGGATGCTATGCTTGTTATATTTGTTAACTAATTGAAATTAATATTTTAGTTTTGATTCAGTTTCAATTGGCTATTACAGTTGGCAACTAACAAATTGAAAATTGCAAATGCAATATAAGAAAAGAAAACTACAGAATCTTTAACAAGAGTATATTAGTTATTACAAGACAGTTTAGGTGTGAACGTATCAAAAATGAGAAAATAGATTATGGCTAACCATGCAAAAGTGATTGACTCTTGTCTCATAAACCGAAGACTTTTCTAGCGGAAACCCTGTTACGACTTCCTGTTAGTTCTTTCATTCCTGTCCTTCGAGTACCTAGCTCCACAACTGTTACATTTAGGTATAGGGAATGCTTAATAAAAGTGGAAGTATTTTGTAAGAACTTTCTGATGATGCTATAAAATACAGGGCTTCCGATTTAAAACAACAAAGAAAATTATGGTCGCGAGTTTTGGTTCATCCTGTATACAAAATCAAAGAGCAGACACTTGATAATTTTAGACAAATCTAGACAACGACTAAATTTGTCTAGCATTGAGAATCAAGCTTCCAGTTATTGATTTTTTAAGATACAGGGTGATGAATTCATTAAGATTTTCACGTACAGATGACCATATCTCTGAAATTATCCTGTATTTAACCTAATAAAATCCTATATTTCCGGAATAGGGAAAGCGAGGATAATTCAAATTTGGGATAATATATAGAGTTTTCCATTTGAAAAAAACAACTTTTATATGCCGTGAATTTATTAATAACCCTGTATCGAGCACTGTATATTATAAAATAATTTTAAAATGTAGACCTTAGCTCTATACAACTTTTTTTTAAAGCTTTTTTGTTTCTGCCATAATAACGGAGGTATCAAACATCTGAGTATACATTGATCACCCTGTATATGGTTAGTTTTTTGCCACTACACTTTATTAAACTTGTAATGTCTACAATAATTGTAAAAATAGAGTTTATTAAATAAACAAATGAATATAGATAAATAATTGTTTAATAAATTGTTATAATTGTATCGCGTATGAGTATGATTGAAAAATAAATAATATTTATTCCTGTTATGATAGAGAGCGAATATTATCTGTGGTTATAGTATGTCGGGTGTATATAAGAGAACGCGCGCGAAGAGCGTTTAAACCAGTTCCAAAACGGCTCGGTGGATGCGAGATGGCGAGAGAGCAACAAAAACAGGAGAAAGAGATCGTCAGCGAGTGCGGGGATAATACAGGTATTCCAAGGACACGTTGCTGCACATCAGACCACTTTACTGCAACGCTCGTAAAGCTGTTTCACAGACACAATTATTATCACTCGAATATTCCAATTTTGAAGACCATTATATAGCTGAATTAATCATGAAAGAAAAATAGAAAATTGGTGTACTTGGAGAATCAAACAAAGCACAACAATCCCATACAATATTTTTTGACTATTATCTTCCATAACGTACTAGAGAATCGGAGCTTATGGCGTTTGGCAGATTAAATGAGTAAATTCACATACTAAGCTCCAGGGTCTCCAGGAGGCAAGTATACATATATCGCCCCATTGAAAACTAAGATTTATGTAACGCATCCCATTTCCAGATCGCTGTACAGCAGGATTGTAAAAAGTATGGATTTTTTTGAATTCTTTTTCATTAAATCTTGGTAGTGGTTGGTTTTCTATTTGCCTAAAAATATTGGTTTCGATTTACAATTAAAAAAATATCTTCCTCATCTGTTAGCATATCTTCAAGCTCCAACAAAACCATAACATCTATTATTATCTGTAACAGTCGACGAAATGAGTTGTGGTTTGAAAGACGCAAAAGAACTACATACTTCCCAATTCTGGACTCTTGCTTTAATAATCCAATTCCTGGCAAAATAAGATCCTTTTAGCGACGTAAATGTTTGAAGAAATTCTCAATACTTCAAAGCTTTAAAAATTGGTGAAACCCCCAACAGAATGCCGATGCTATTCAAACATTACTGCGCATCATTAAACAATTGTTATCTGCCTCAACCTCTTTTATCTGTCGAAAGAGTGTTTTCGACATTTGGTTTCTTACATTCCAAACTTTGAAATCGCTTGGGAACCGAGAAAGCCTCTAAATTAGTTTTGCTGTATAAGTGTTTCAATAAATGATAAAATATGTGTTTAGGAAGTGTGTTTTATCAACAGTATGTATATGAACGTTTAGTTTTAAATAAATCTGTTTTTGCATTTCTTGATGTTAGAGATATTATAAAATGCAAGCTTACAGGATATATTCATCACTGTGCTCATGAACACCCAACCTGCTCAAAGCATACAGCATACATCCAGCATACCCACAATACCTAATCTTCTACTACTTCAAAAACACACACCATACTCAGACCCTTTAAATAACATAGTTCAACATGCACCAAAAGGTCGGCCTCAGAAATATTGTCATTCACAGTAGAACATGCGTTTAGTTGTAACACTTCCAGAACAACAAATGTCTCGAAAAAATACAAACTGGATGCTGAGCCGATATCCATTCTAGAAGAAACTTTGCCGCTAGTAAATACATTTAAAAAAAACGTGTAGTAGTAGTAGCACTAGTAGTTAACTTTACTAAAATATAAAAGCTACATTTCAAAAGGCGGAGTTCAGTATCACCAAATCACAGGGATTTGGCTTACTAGACTTCCTCTCAACCCTACCTACCCTAAACTTATTTCTACCTGAAAGCATCACGGAACACTTCTGTAGATCAAGCTCTAAACAATGAGCTCTAGAGATTCTCTTTAACTTGTTCAAATCATCCGTAATTTTATTACATGCTTCAACTGATTTTCCGGAAATGAAAGAAAAGTAAAGTTGAGTATCATAAGTGAGCTGAACGTGAGATAGACAACTTAAGAGCTGTGAAGTATAAATGCAGAAAGGTATGGGCCCTAAGATAGAACCCTGAGGCACTCCGTACGACAAACTAATGGGAACGGAATATGTTTCTTTAACTCGAACTATCTGCCGTCTGTCTTTCAGATAACTAGTAATGAATCTTCAGAAAGGCCTGCACATTTTAATATTGCTAATAATATTTTATGATTACTTTTGTCGAAAGCTTAACGCTGTTATTCAGTTCTTATCCTTTGCGTATAAGATGTAAATAAATTTCAGCAATGCAGTAGCGCAACTATGTTAAAGTTGAAAGCCAGACTGAAAAGAGAGTAAACTATTACAGAAGTTTGTTGCTGTTAGCTAACACATTTCTCAGCTATTTTGGAAAGGCAAAGGAGTACACTTATTGGTCTTAGGTCTTTGGAGGATTTACTTTGTCAATGATGGATTCTTACTCGTACACGATTTCCTGTACAAGATTTGGTTCATTTTTTGTACAAACAGTTAAACGAAATATATAAAAAAAGCAGGGATGTTCAGGGCACAAACCTATTGATAAAAGGTCTGTTTTTACAGCAATCACAAACTAGTCAGCGTCAATTTGATTGGCCAGTACTGGTCAGAAATAGTTTGACAACTGCAATGGGGAATACTGATTGGCTCGACTGGTTTGTGATTCTCTGTAAAAACAGACCTAAAATATCTTTGAAATGGCCTTATCTATACGCTCACGAAATTTGGCTAACCCTGTATTTAACTATGACATGTAAGTTAACTATCGAACTGATTCCCAGATATACGATCAGATTAAGAAACCAGGCAGCAATAAGGTAATGCATAACAAAGGTAAAGCAGACTAAGTCTTAAGATCAATAATAATTGTTTGGCCGGATTATATTTGCGCAACAAAACGCTGCAAACGAAACAAAAGCCATACGGTTCACTGGCAAAGGCGACCGACGTAGAAAGGTAATCAAAATTAGAAAGCTTTTATCGCATTCATAAACGAGTGGAATACGGAAAAGGTATAGGCTGGGCAAACTCGAATGAATACTTTGCATAAAGTCGTCTGACTTACGTGTTGTTCAAACATCAGTGCAGTACGACTTGAAGACTGTTTTGTGACGCTTTTTGACAAATAGTGCCGTTGTGGTAAGTGGTATCGAAAAAAAGTTCAAACGATATATGCGGACAATGATATTCTTCACAATTTTGATGTGTACATTTTTCGTGTGCGACCAACAGTTTCCATTCTACAGTGCCCCAAAGTTAGGGGATGGTTTGTGATTGTTACTAAAATCAGAATTTTATCGCGTATTAAGTCGAAGGACGCTATCAAAAAGTTCTGTAACACATTTTATCCTAAGAGAATAACATTTCTCATATCACTATTATCTTCAATTTAAAAAATAACACATTTGGTCCGTCCTAAACCATTGAAAAAAATATGCGGTACTCAAAGTTATAAAAATAATCCATCCTTTGATATATATGAGAATTTAGTTCTAAAACCTGCATAACGTTCCACTTATCAGCTTTTTTTTATTCTTACGTGATTCTTACAAACAGAAACGTCACAAACTGACCTGTGAATGAAATAATTATAGGTTAACACCCGTATGCACCGTTTGGCGATTCTAAACCTAAGTTCCCTAATCACGTTTTGCTAATCTTTGGCATCTAGCCATGCACCGTCAAGAGATTAACTAATCCAGATCGGAGGTACGGCAAGGTTATGTTCGCAACTGACTTACTGAAGCCAAAGAAACCTTTGGCTTAGCTTTTTGGCACTCAAGCTTCAGTTAAAGGTATGAATAACAGTGGTGCAATACGGGGGGTCCACCTAAGATTAAGGGCCGGTTATACAATGCAAGCTTAAGCTTTGGTTTAAGGTAAGCCGACGTTAAACCACGTTAGTTGCAAAACGTCCGTTGAACAATGCTGGCTTAGCCCCCCACTCCAAGCTAACACGAGCTTACGTAAGCTGAAGCTTAACCCGAGCTTAGCTCGGCAAATAACATGATGTGTCAAGGAGGAACCTTTAAATTGGTTGTCACTAGGTTAGTAGTTGGAAAGATTAGTGTCTAATTTAACAAAGAGAGTAAATAAGATAACAGAGACAGACACATCCGTTGCCCTAATTTTACACAAACCGTCACACTGACAAACTAGAAGAGGTTATTTTTTTAGATAATAATTATGACAGTACTCATTACTCCATTAGTGCCAACCGCGGTGAATTTTATTATCAATCAGGTTTAACTAAGCTGACGATTGTACGCCGGATGTCAATGTTAAACCTAAGCTTAGCTAAGCCACCGTTCATTAACAAAGACAAGTAGGGTCACTCTAAGCTCCGCCCCCAATGTGGTCTTTCCTGCTGTGCTCTCGGATACTACGCAAGTTGGCGGATTCTGGCACCCGGTGATCTCGAGCAGTAGCCGAACGCTAACGTCTGTGGTTTACAGGGTCAGTCCACCTAACACGCGACACGGTGCACGGGATACAATCGGTCGGATCTACCGGGGTGCCTAAACAAGTAGTGTTTGTGTGTTATTTAGCGTTTTGCGCGTATTTCACAAAAAAATGCCGGCGACATGCTCTGTATATGGCCCCATGGTTTTTTTATATTTGTGCCTACTTATTCCCATTGATTTTTAAAATATTTGTTTTTAATACTTTAATTTTATTGTTGACATGATTCTTAAGTTTTTTAAATTCATTTTTCAAATTCGTGTTTCCCGGTTCTTTAACTTTTTGTTTATAGATTTTGACTCGGTTTCCAATCATTTCGAGAATTTCTTGATTTATCCAGTCGTTATTTTCATGTATCCTAGACGTCTTTTTGAATTCCGAATCTTTTTTACAAGAAGTGATTAGTTAGAATTAGTTCCTGAAATGATTGAACTTCTGTAGTTTGAATATTCTTTTCAAATTTTGAGATGATTTTTTTATGATCTATTCTGTTTACTTCTTTTCTATATTTTGTCGCAAGTACTTTTATGTTTACACCTAAGGTTATTGACAACAAATTATGAGTAATCAGACTGTTACTGTTACTTACTACTTGAATCGTACATTTTAAATTACTACATCTGTCTGACAAAACATGATCTATAATACTACTTGAGCTATTTGCCACCCCAGTAACTGCATCTGCAGTTATTGTGTTGAATGGTTTATTGAACAATAAATGATATTCTATATACTATAGAATTCATTTCTATTGACCCCCGTATAAGTAAAGTGAACGTCGACCGTTGACATCGACCATATCGCACAGTCGGATTCCCTGTAAGCATAGTAAACGAGATCGCACGAAGGGAACCCCTCTGAATTCGAGGCGGCTCGCATTTGTGAGACTCACATCAAAGTCGGCACGGCGAGTGACCCTACTTGTCTTTGTTAATGTACGGTGGCTAAGCTTAGCTCAGTTAAGCTTAGGCTTAACAAAGCTTGAGTCAAACAGCCATTTGTACAACCGGCCCTAGTCTCAATTAAACAAGCCGGTACAAATGGCCATTACAACCAAAAGGAATTGATTCCTCAAAAAGACCAGATAGATAATAATATCAATTTATAATGTACCGGATGTGATTTACTGAGCATACTTATGAGTTAAGCGATATAAGCATTTTCAACTCCCAAGGAAATTATTTTCCAAAATCGATTCTATTTCAAATATTCTCGCATAAGTAGTATTTGAGTAGTATTAAATTAATACTCGTATTAATATGCCAGATCTTATTGACTGAATTTAGTATTGGTCATGTCATGAAAAAGTTGTACTGTGACTTCGAAGCAAAGCCGCGGTTAGTACTTGGGAATTTAGAACAAACCTTAACGAATGTTGTATCTCTAAGATCAAAAAGTCGTTGAATATTTCCAAAATTCATAATTCTTTCACGTTATAGTAAAACATCTATGAGGGTCTGTATCATTTCATTAGCTCACGTCTTTTATTCTTTCTCTCCACGGTGGTTCTTTGACTTAAACAAAAAATCTTCATTATATGCAGATGTGTTTGCGTGAGCAACTTCAAAATGCGTGGGAAGTACAGTGTCAAACTGCTCGAAGCTTTTTTTATCTGGTCTGCATCTCAGCTGTTATACATACATACTAAACATACTGTTACACGTCGTGTTGTGAAAAGGAAGCCTTGTCACGCTTCCTACCCTAACTAACGATTCTTTCCTATGGTTTCATTCTCTCCAGGTAGGTATATCAGCCCTCGACGTTCGGCTGGTAACTTCTCTGCGATACCGTTTTAAAACGAATTAGGGTGGTGCGTTATTTTTAAATACCATCTGATACGGCGCTGACACAAAGCAAGAGGTGGCAAGAAGGTGTAGGTACTTTTGCCATGCGTAACGAAAAGGTCGACTTCACGGTGTATAAATGAATTGTTACCATCACAGAATGATTTTTGTGGAAAAAACACTTCCTAAATTTGCTGATTTCTTGTTGTTTATTAGCTTCACCTGTATGTGGGTTTGTGAGCTTATAAACATGTTATTCCATTCCATTTTTATTCACAAAAGTTCGTAACTTATAACGAAAAATTCATTAAATTGGCAAAGCTTAGGGGTGGGCGGTAATGATCGATGTTTGGAAAACATCGTTATTTCACGTTCGATGATCGATGTTTCTACCATCGATGTTGTTAATTTGAACTATCGTTGAAAATATAGATGTTTTGAAAAATTTGCATCGATGTTTTGCTAAAAATTTCAGTTACAATTTGAAAATATACAAAAAAGTAAACTTAGTGACTCTAAAATTTTCTGCGCTTCGGTTTTGCTGCATGATTTAAAATACCAATCGAACGCGCTTTGGGTTCCTTTGTAGAGATGTGCATTCTACTTCCTTTCAGTGACCTAGTTCATAAACGAACTACTATTCTGTACGAAAACAACAGCGACGCAATGGTGACCGATTGACGTCAATAGGAATTTATGGGAGGGGGGTTAATCGCAAGCTACTAGATTTGGCCGATTGATAAAGCTGTGATAAAGCCACGGCTCACGTCCTCACAATGGAGTTAACTCGTTTTCTGTGTGAATTGTTTTTTTGTTTGTTCTATTTCAAGTTGATTTGTGATGGACATTTGACATTGATTGATTAGATGAAATTCAAATTCGCTAAAGTTGCAAAACAATTTGAAAAAGGACATAGACAGTCAAAACCGAACTGAAAACAAGTTAGCTCCACCAATCGGTCAAATTTTAAAGCTTGCGATTATAGTCTGATTAGGAGCATTGAATAACTATAATAATACAACAGGTACAACCAGCATAGTTGGGGACTAACGCGGATAGATGTCAGGGACCGATTCGCACAAATGTCCACATTAAGTTTTTATATTGTGTGCATTTGTTCTTTATTAGTAGAAAGTATGTTGTTAATTCAATTTTTTAAATCTTTGTTTAAATTAATAAATTTGTTAGTTTAGCTAGTTTCTGGACTGATTATTTCGTGTTTGCATATATCATTATTTATTTCTAACTTTAAAATTGAAGAACATCAGTACCCGAATATCGATGTTTTTATGATATTCAAACATCGATGTTTTGAATACGATATATCGTAGTTATCGATTGCAGACCGTCGATGTCCAACATCGATGTTTTCTTTCGATGTCCCATCCCTCGCATAGCTGCCTACCTCATAAATATTATATGCTTTCTCATGCTCCTAGAAAGATAGTTGTTGAATTTTGTCAGATGCGTGATAGTAACTGCAACACTGCGCCACCTGTTGTCTTAAACTGTAACGTGTCATGTGTCGAACTCACTTCGGGCATATCCATCTATAACTGATGGTACGGAACTTTGGCGCCATCTTTCGCCTGAGTTGGGATTGGCATTAACAATTCACATTCACAATGTCTTGTAAATGACATAACGTGGTTCTGTGTTCTCGACACTAGGACAATGGTAATAGAATTACGTGTACCAAAATGAATAATTTTGCGGGATGTGTAGCTTAGGTTCAATTAAAAATACACAAAGAATAGTTAAAACAAAGTTGGCAGCTCTACGGTTCACATTTAGGTTTTGTGTCAAATGGCCGAATCGGATTATCAGTTAGAGATGAACCTCTTACCGGTCGACCACAAACTGCGCGACCTGCCACAAAAATTACAGAATTAACGCCTCGATACAAAATGATCGACGGACTGACATGCAAAGTAGGCTTGAATATCGGACACAGTTTTATTAGATAACGGTTATGTCACGGTGAAAACACAGTCTCTCGACGATCGCCGAAGCTAAGCAGCGTTGGGCGCGGTTAGTACTTGTTTAGGTGACCGCTTGTAAACACTGCGCATCGTTAGATTTTTGTAATATTATTTTTTAATAGAGGCTGTTTTTTATAACCCTAAGTAAGTGGCTCTTTAATTAAATTTAAAATTAATAAGTTGCTGTTAATCGGGGAGTGTTTTACATAAGGTCTGGCAGGCAGCGCTACAATCAGGTTAACGTCTGTCGGGACCGCTAGTTTATAAAGTTAACTAAAAGACTAAAAATAAATGTAGTTTAAAAAACTAAAAAACACGCTTTTAATGAACTAAGAGCTAAAAAGTTAAAAATAATTTTTAAAATAAGCTTAAAACAACAATTAACGAAAAATACTAGTATGCTCGTGAAAAAAGCGTCGGGCGCCCTATTTACGAATAACATGGCACAAAGCCCCCTCGCTTTTTCACAATCATACTAGAATTTTTGTTTCATTAAAATTATTTTTAACTATTTATGTAATATCTTAATTTATCAATTGATGTTCTCTTTGTTCGATCCTGTTTCACCGCTGGCCTAAATGGCAGTAAAGTTTACAATAATAATACTTTATTTCCAACAAGTTACACCTAATAACAGGGAATGCTACATAAATCAGTGGCTACTGTGTAATAAATAATTAATAATTAATACACTAGATAGTTAACTTATATAAATAAGTACCTATAACAGTCTGTCTACTAACACAGTTTAATGTCACAAGCATTACATACATACGTTCTGCAAATACAGTAGCAATGGCGAACTCAGAGAAACTTTCAGTATTTGGCAAAAATGTAGTATTTTCTTGTACTTGTGAGTCATCGGCACCAACTGCTCTAGTCATTAGTCTCGTGTTCTGTGTAGGCTTTGTTACTGTTTCCCGGCGCCACTTTAGGAAACGCAGTGTTAATTAGAAGCCAACAGTGAAGGCTCATATGTGGATTCTCGCTGAGCTATTTTTATATGGACATTTATTTTTGATTGAAAAAACATAAATGTTCGCCTCTAATGAGAATCGAACCCTTCCCGTCACGAGCCCTCGACTCTGACCACTGAGCCAATCCGCCCCCCAAAAATGTAGTATTATTAGGAATCGTAAGAAAATTATGGTCGTGAGTTTTGGTTCACCCTGTATACAAAATCAAAGAAGAAACTTGATAGTTATAGATAAAACTAGACAACCACGAAATTATTCTAGCATTGAGAATCAAGCCTCCAGTTATTTATTTTTTATAAGACATATCTGAAAATACCGTGTATAATCTGATTAAACCCTATATTTCCGGAATAGGGAAAACGATCACAAATCAAATTCGGGATAATATACAGTGTGTCCCAGCTGAAATTTGCAAGTAGGGATCAACATGATCAAAAGTTTTCAGCATATCGGTATATATATCTGTCAGAGATTTAGCATTCAAGGCATTTGATATATGTTGGGTGTTGCATGCTAAGTTAGTGTTTGTCGATCTCCCATTGGTGGATCTATCATGCTGATCGGGAGAAACGAATCCTTTTATAGAATGAAAGATTGTATCATGGAGAATGATCTCAAAAAGCTTTCCAAAATAGCTCAGAATTGCTATCTGTCGATAATTGGCTATATCAGATACGCCCTATACTAATTTGACCTACTATTTGATGTACCCTAAAATATGTTCGGTTATCCTTCACGCAATCGACACCTTCTGTTCTCTGAGGCCAAGCCATACAATGCTTCGATGGGCTTGCTACGATACTTTCTACTTTATTAATCGAATTAATGGCGTTGCCTGCCTTGTTATAGTCCGGTTCAATTTGGGATTGAACATTATCAAAATACCTATATGGAGAGATATAGGAACCTACGTGTGTTCGGATTAAAATAGAATTCAGAAAATAATTTTTTTTCAAGCGTATGAGAATAACTCTACAGGGTGTCGGAATACCAACAACGCTTGTCAGGTGATAGACCTCACTTTTCTATGAACATTGAGATAGGAATTCATGAAGCCTTAAAATGCTTAATTTTCAAGATACAGGGTGTCAAAGTTTTACTTTTCGTTTTCGTTTTTCTCAATTATTCCGCAGTAAGTTGAGAAATCCAAATTTCAACAACGCTTTTGGTATCATGAATAGAGGGCGCCACCTACGGCACATTGAACTCATTTAAATTACAAAAACTTTTTTCGGTTTGGTGCATCAATGTGAGGGTCAAAAAATCGTTTCCTCAATGCGTGAAAAAATGAAGTCAAGTTGATTGGCTTAGTACTTCCCACACATTACTGTGATACCAGTTTATTATTTTCCCATAGCATGAATCTTTAGTCTGAGATCCCCTTGCAACCAAATCATCAGCAGCCCTCCCCCTAAAATTGTCTTATGCGTCTTTCCTTCACAGGTCAATGGACAGCCTATTATCAATACTACAGACTTTTCAGTTTTACAACCCCCACCCCCCAAATCACCCCAATTTCATCCCCACCCAAAACAGGTTATTGGGAACCCCTAGAACATCTAAAAACGAGGTTTGAGCTATTTTCATATTTTTTGTTTTTTGATTATTGCTACGCTGCCACTGACACGATTTCTAACAACCATACGCTTTTTGTATCCTCACCACGGTAGTAATACTGTGTCAACATTTCATTAATATCATTTTTGCCGTTTCCTCGTTACACAATATAGAACGATCTAAAGCAATAATATTAATATTCACATTGATGCACCAAACAGGAAAAAAGTTTTGTTAATTTAAAAGAGTTCGATGTGCCGCATGTGGCGCCCTCTATTCATGATAGCAAAACCGTAGTTGAATTTGAATTTCTCGCCTTAAAAAACCACCCGATACGTAATTTTAGATCGTTGTGCCTTTTTATTGCGGAATAATTGAGAAAAAACGAAAATAAATCTATCATACCCTGTATCTTGAAAATTAGGCATTTTAAGGCTTCATGTTCATAAAAATGTGAGGTCTATCACCTGTTAAGCGTTGTCGGTCGATTATCCGGACAACCTGTATTACATTCGGCAACACAAACCTTAGAAATGTCCACTATTTTATTTTATGAGAAAAATAATAATAATAATTTTTATTATTGTACTATTATGATAATGAAAAAAGGAGTCTTCCTTTTTAGAGCAGCAACGCGAGCAGCCGAGGAACTCAGCCTCACAGCGGAAATGTCAGCAGTCCATTACGGAACTTGCTTCCGCACAATTAAAAGCCTATATTGAAGCTGATGAAAGAGATTTTTTTCATAAAGATAGGCCAGTGCATGGAATCTTCTACAAATATCTAGAAGGCCATGGCTTGTCTGAGTTGTTGACTTTCTCTAGCGGGTTGGTGTCTTTAACACCATGGTATACCGTAGCTGGGTTATGGGTGTATATTTACCCGACACTCGTTGTGGAGCTTGCCGGGAGGCACCGGAGATGCTTATGCATCTCTTGTCGGCATGCAAGACGTATGCTGCGGTGCTGCCATATGCTCCAGGGGATATAAGAGATGGCTGTAGAGAAAGAGAGGTGCCGAACTCACTGGAACTACTCGTTTTCCACGTTCATACAAGCAAATAAGTCCGACAGAAGGCGATGTTCGTTATCTAGTTCTCGACACCTGCCGAGGGGAACGTCGTCTCTTAGGAGGAGGAAAAGCGGATCAAATATCAGAAGCTCCTACATCAACTTCACATGTTCTGGCCGGACTACACTGTGAGTCTGCTACTGATGGTCATTAGATCACTAGGAGGGTTACACTGCTCTCTGCACTGCGCAAAATGCCGGTGTGCCGTGCGGTGGCGCACATCTTAGCTGCCAGAAAACAGAAGGCACCCCCTTCGTCTACTTCGGACGCACGATTCGTGGACCCATTGATTGCTTACCTCACGGCGTGAGGAGTAGTCACTGCGTACTGGAACAGCAGCTCGGTTTATCGGAGCCCGGACTGCACCTTTTTGTTAAAAAAAAAACAAAAAACCATAGCAACGACTTATTGTTATTATTTTATTGCATAGTGTCTCAATGATTTTGTTACATGTAAGAGCTTTGTTTTGAAGCTTGAAGAAAAATGCAAATAATGAGGCATGTTCTGTTTAGAAAAGTTCAACTGGTCCCATCACTTCTGCCCGACCCTTTATAAACCAGTTTCTTACTGTTTAGTTGACACTTAAAAACCCTGAAGCTATTTTACCCAATAATCCACCGATTCCTAGCTTTACTAAAACCCTGTACATATTTTTTGTGGTCAAACATTCCTCTCTTCGTGAACATACCTTGTATATATTTCACGTTGAGAACTTTACAAAGTGTTTGCGTGACTTGGCTTGTCCGGCTACTAAAAACGACACGAAGCCACACTACACTCAAGATCTCGGGGTTGATAGAGTTTAAGGGTCGCTGACTTCCTAGCTATTGCTAAGAGAGGAAAATAACTTACTGTCGTTTGAAAAATCATTCAGCGGTCACATTTCAAACAACTTCTAGCAGATGGAAGCTATTTATCAATTTATAGTTCGACTGCCTAAAGGAGGATCATTTCTACTTACTTGCACTAGTAATTTTTGTTGTACTTACTTATGAAATGTGTCATAAAATATGATTCATAAACATATTTAATTCGATCGTAGAAAAAAAGGTGTGTAACATGTGCAAAAAGCACATCAATAATTTTTTTGATGAAAACAAATAAATAAAAAGTTGTCAAGCAAAAGATAGCCAAAACTACAGGTGCTAGAGAAAAACTTAATACAGATTCGGAATCAGCATGAAAAAACTGGTCCGGGAAAAATCCGGTTTTTTGTCAATATCGCTTCCGGTTCCACAGTGAAAGCGCTGTTTGAATTTACTCTCAAGTAAATTCTTTCCTACTTTTTTACAAACAAAACAAACAAAATCTTTGAAAGTAGACCACTAAACTAACTTACAATTATTACTTAAAGTCACTCTAAAAGTAACAAAATACAAGATTATAACAAATCAAATGATTATTCGAAAAGGTAATATTTCCAGAGAGAAATATAAACTTTAAAAGCATTTTTCTCAAAAACTGAAAAATGTGACTTAGGCACTTTTTACATTAGACGCTTCAATTATTTCATATTTATATACGCTCATCACTGTTTTAATGTTGTTCGTAATTCTGGTCTGAAGTGTCCTTTTTGATGATTGTTTCGGACTGTTATAAGAATTTATTTACTACTCTCCATAAACTGTAATGAATTCCATTATGTCACATCCGAATTAATTCGTGAAAGCGTCATCTTGAAAGAGGGTTGTTTCTTGTTTCCCCCTACCTTATTTTGTATTCGTGGCCGTTACCTTTTTGACATCCTTTCATAAATTATAAGCGAGTTGTTATACATTCAGAGCGATCAACTTGTTTCTGCAGCCCTACTTATTAAGATTACTTCAAATGAAGAGGGTTAGACTATTATGTTGTACTTCAGCAGTAGAAATTATAACATAGCACATTGAAAACCCTATCAATTGAGATTTGAGAAAGCTCTGTATATATTTTTAAATATCAGGGAGCGATTGACGGCGTTGTACAAATGAATAAAAAACAAACACCTTTTATGCGGATATAATAATAATATAATAATAGTATACTATTTAACGATGCGGTAATGGCCTGATCCTGTATCACGTGAGTTATTCCTTCTGCGTTATATTGTCAGGTTGAATCCTTATTTGTCTGGAGTATGTATGTAGATATTCTAAATCTCAATTGGGAGATAGGGATTCTCGCCGTGCCTGTTCAGCAAAAACAATAAAGTGGTTCTGTCGTAAATTACGATAAAGCAGCTTCCCCAAAGAGGAGAAAGACGAATGGATGCGCGTCGACCTCGCGAGGAATCCTGAACATTTCCTGATTCCTTAGCATAATGGCATATACGTTATTTAACCGGTTGGCGAATTTTCAGAATACGTGAAATAGTACGAGCCAGGCTAATCGTATAATATATTAGCAGGAACAATTGACAGTACTCTTTGATGAAAGGGAGAGGTTAAGAGCCATTTCTACCTACAAATGTTTTAATCAACGACGATAAAAAAATATAGACATTTCTATTGACAGTGTAAAATATTGAAAAGATATACACGGAACGTTGATCTTAATTCACTGGCGACCGCTGGTGAACATAGTAAACAAACATATTTTGTAACATCTTTCAGATATTTCAGTACTGTTAAGTAGGACAAAAAAAATTAGCTAAGCCTTTCAGAGCTGCGATGTGGGTAAACAGTAATGGTCGTTTTAACTCGATCATGCTCAAAAAAAAAGCATCAGATTTGATGGTTATTACTAGCAAATTAGATTAGAATAGAGCTTACGATATACTTCAACTACAACTACATACTTGTACTTCACTTGAAAATACTTTAGTTACATTAACTCTGATATTACACTACTCAAGTAAAGCCTTAGATAGGTTTAAATCAACCAATGGTACAGTAGACTAGATAGAGCCCTGCAATATAATTGAAATAATCAGATACAGGACTAATTTAAGAATAATTTAGGTTTAAATAAACGATATCACAAAATAACATACAGTTTAACGTACCTACTGAAAACTCACGCAACAACACTGACAAAGAAGTCTCACGTTGGCTTACTAGCTGTGGAAATGGAGGGTCACCCAATGGTCGAGATACCTTCCGTCAAGCGTTTGGGGATCAACATCAACAACAACATGTCCTGGCACGACCACGTCGTGCGTCGTCAGTATTGCTAAAACATCATCCCAGAAGCTTGGAGTTTTGTTCGGCTGTTGTATACACGAGAGCTAGTTTTATCTTGATAGCCGCTTTACATTCAGTGATGCTTTTCTACTTAATACAAATACTGTAATGTTCGGTTATAACGAACTTCATGGGACCGGCGAAAACGGTTTGTTATAAGCGAAGTTCGCTATAAACGATAAATAAATAGATGTGTATTTTTATTAATACATTTATTAATACATATATATGAGGGTACATAAAATATATTTTGTAATATAGTAGATACATCAACAACTGTTCTTGAGTCTTAATTTTAAAAAAATCTTTTATTTTAGTTTGTTTTATTTTTGTGAAATGAATATCATTAATATGTAATTCTACTTCGGCTAATTGATTAAAAACACTTTGCGGAGTATTTCGTGACTGAAGAAAAAACGAACGTTATCAATATTATGTTCAAGTGCCTCTGATGTGGTTGGAACTGGTCTCCATTCTGTATTCACAAGTTCTTCATCTTCTGCCTCCTCATCGTTATCAATATAAACTGAAGAAGACACAGAAGCGACAATGGCATCATCATCCAAGCATTCAACACTTACAAGATTATCATCAATACGGACAAATTCATTGAACTCATTTTCAGAACAAGGAAGATTGTCTATAGAATATTGTTATCATCTTCCTTTCCAACTTTTTTCAGCCATTCGGCTAATGTCAAGTCATCGTCTGAATCCAAATCATTTTCCACTTTCAGGAAACCACCGTGTTGAAAACAATTAAAAATTGTTTCTTTTGATACCCTCTGCCATGCCATATGAAGGACGTTTTCCATGTAAGAGGTTGATAGAAAAAATTTCACCTCCACTATCAATAAAATGTACAATTTTCGAAAGAAGAAGTCGACGGTAATGGCTGTTTAAGCTTTGGATGACACCCTGATCCATAGGCTGTAGTTTGGAACTGGTATTTGGTGGCGTGAACACTAACTTGATGCAGTTCAAATTTCTAATATCTGGATGAGCTGGGCAGTTGTCCACTAACAATATGATTCTTCGGTTTTTACGTCATAACTCTCTATCCCATTCCCGCAATTCATTCGTAAAAATCTCTGAGGTCATCCATGCTTTTTTATCGAATTTGTAATTTACTGGCAACTGTTTGACATTTTCAAAACATCTAGCGTTTTTGGATTTCCCAATCACCAATAACCTTCGTTTTTGTGTTTCTGTTAAATTTGCCACCACCAGCACAGTGATTCTTTCTTTGGAAAGCTTTCCGCCTTCACATTCTTCGCCTTTGAATCTCAATGATCTATCAGCGATAAAATCCAGTTTTAGGTTCGTTATAAAAGACAGATCTTACGACAATATCAAAGTTTAAGGTCCGTTTTATCCGAAAGTTCGTTATGAAAGGGCTCGTTATTTGCGAAAAAATTAACACACCTTTAGTAATACCGAAGTTTCGTGCCTCTAGGTTTGGTTCGTTATAAAAGTTCGCAAAAAGCGGGTTTGTTATAGGTGGACATTATTGTACATATGTGTATTTAAACTAGAATATACTTATCGCGACTCTATCGTATTATATAGGTTATATACGCTGCCATAGTGTATAATAGAATAGAAGAAACAAAATTGATGGGTTGCTATAGAATGTCTAAAAAACTTTTGCACCTGAAATACACATTTTGTAGTCACACTCTTTCCCCTGCTGATTCGTGGTTAATGAAATCAGTAAGATTTGAAGAAGTAACCTTCAAGAGACTGTTCCGATCAGGTCGAGATACCTTGTATGCATTCGGGCTTCTGAAAAGTTATAAATATTTACATACATTATAGAAATAAAAGTAAAAACAAACATCCGTAGCACATCTTGATCGCGTGTGAAACAAGTTGTACACAGTCGCCGTTTAACACTTCATAATTCATCTTTTACAACGCGCTGTAGCATTCTTATAGAAGGCAAGTGCATGTTTACTTCGTTTCTCGTTTCACTGCTTGCTGTCAGCCATGTCCTTTTTTTATATCGCGTCATTCTCTGGAAAGATTTGGTGAGAAACGGAAAACGAAACTTGGATGATGTATTTTAAAATCACAAGTAGCTCGTAAATGAACTATTTAGAAGTTCTGTTCCTCACTATTTTTTTAAAAGCTTTTATTTAACTTGCAATGTATGTACACGATAAGCTGTGTGACGTCATTCTAAATCCAATATGGCGGATTAGTTATTTTTAATGCACTTCTTACAATATGGGTATCAAATGGAAGGGCTTGTGGACAGTAACTCTAAAAATAATGTGTCGTCATTCTAAACTTATTATATGATTATTTTACTATTATTTTACATGTTATTTACTGGCATGTGGCAAATACTATAGCAGTTCAGCAGCATGGCTTTATGAAGGGGCGGATCCACAACTACTAACCTGATGTGCACAGCTCAACTAATTTCTGAGACCATTGAGACGCACGGGACCAGTTAGACGTTATGTATTCCGACTTTTCTAAAGCCTTCAATCGTCTGAAGTATGAAATATTATAACAAAAACTATCTGGTTTTGGAATAGCTGACGATTTGCTTTTATTCATCAAATTATATCTTATGGAGCTTGTTCAATATGTTTCCCATCTTGGGTATGAATCTTAAGACCTTTTTAGTAACTTCTGGTGTGCCCCAGGGGTCTGTATTGGGGCCCCTATTTTTAGTCATGTTCTTGAATGATGTATGCTATGATTTAGATGTTGATCTTCTCATATATGCAGATGATCTTAAGCTGCTGTGTTCAGTAAAGGGGCTTGAGGATTGTTCTCGTCTGCAGTCCAACACCACAAAGCTGAACAACTGGTGTGTAACCAGTGGGTTACCTCTAAACATCTCTAAGTCTAATATGGTGATTTTTTCAAATAAGGACAACTTTACGTTTATGAGATCAAAGCTTGAATATGCTGCGTTAGCTTGGCAACCACGTCATAATTATTGGTTAGACAGGCGATCTTTGAAATGCTGACAATTAAAAGCAAATGGTATTTTATCCACCGACAGGTTATCCTAGTGAACTTCTCTTCTAGGAGCTCAATTTCTGTTCGTTAAAGCAGATGGGAGATGACTATGCGAGGTTCATAAGTAAGATATTGCATTATCAAATTGATTGTTGCGATATCTTACATAGACTTAATTTCCTTGTTCCAAGATAACACCGCCAGAGCTAACCAGGCCTTCTACATGAGAGCTCCTAGAATCGACTTGCTCAAATTTTCTCTAGTCTATAACCTTTTCGCATGTTGCAACAGGGCAGCAGATACGTTTGGTATCTTTCGGAGTCCCATTGTGAAGCCTTGATCTCCCTCTCCTGATTGTTGTTTTATACTTTTAATTTATGTGTGTATATATAGTGTATATGGCTTTTTTGATCTTTTGTCAGCCTCATATGTATATATGTATTTTGTTGGTATTATATATTATTTTTCTGTGTAATTCTACCACCCTTTAATTGGCTTTGGCTGGGGTATCTAAATAAATAAATAAATCTAAGATGGCGGAATAGTTATTTTTTATCCACTTCTACAATATGGGTATTATATGAAAGGGCTTTCCGAGAATAATTAGACAAATATTCTGACATCACTTTTAGTCCAATATGGCGGACTATTGAAGTTTTTTATGCTTTCCTATAGCATGGGTATTTAATGAAAGGGTTCGCGAATAAAAGGATGGTCCGTTGCTCTGAGCCACCTGAAATTTGGTGTAGAGACCTCGATTATTTTTGAGGTAGAATTTTTTCAGCCTGTAACATCGTTTGATAACTGTGACTAGTGGATTTGATGACATGGGCGTCATTAGCATTGGTGACCAATGATTGGTCTGCAACGAACGAAGAATGCTGCCAATTGAATTATGCACAGTACACAAAATGCGGGGTAGTTCTGTCGACCACGTCGTTGTTTATTTGGCTCGAAGCTCTTTGCCGCTGGTCAAGTATACGTGGCCTTAAGTAGGGTAAAACCATTAGAAGGTCTCCTTATTGGAGAACTAGACTTCGAAATTTACCGGCAAACGACCTTGCAACAATGATGCGTTAAATGAGATGAACAGATTCAGAAACCTAGCAAGCGATAACTAAAAAGTAAAAAATAAATTAAACGCAAAAAACCTTAAAAAAAGCATTTTTTTAAATGCTCTAAAAAGAAGAAAATAAAATGTCCCTTCAAAATTTTAACTATCAATTTATAGCCTCATTATACACAATTTATATGATCATAAAAACTTGTCGCGAGATCTGCGTAAGTACCAATAAGTATTTAACTAAACTGGAATTTAAAAAACGTTAAACTTAGCGCGACAAGCCTTTGTGATCATATACATTGTATATAATGAGGCTACATTTTTAATGAAAATTTTGATTTTTTCTTTTTAGATCATTTAAATAAAAGCGTTTTAAAAAAAGGTTTTTTGCTTCTAATTTGTTCAGTATACGTTTGGCTTAGTTAACATTTTCCAACATTTGCTTAGTTCTTGTAGTCATAGTGTCAGTTCGTAACTTTGTTAGGTCAGCGAATCCAGAAACCAGTCAGCGGCAAAAAAAAAGGGAAAAGGAACGTAAGGAAGAGACGTTGGTAACAAAGATGAGGACGAAGATCTTTAGAACTAGAGGCTGTTAGGCATTTTTAAAATGGTTCGACAAGTTTTTATATTAAATGCTCGAGAGTTTAGTTTTGACTTAGTTTTTATTCACAGTGAGAGCTGCGGCTTTGTCTGCTAGCGAACTTTCTTAGACGTGTTTTTCACTGATTCGCGCAACAAAAGGTTGCTGTGCGATTCTGCTTGACCATAGTGTCGTTACGTCTGCTGTTCAATGGAGTTTATTAAATAAGAAACATCAAGGTCACTATGGAGAGTCTCGTTTGTACCATAGAGCGTTCGTGATTATGTGTATGGTCCTGCTTTTCAGTATCTGCAGGCCTCACAAGTGCGTGTGAGAAAACACTAAGCCCTAAATCCATAGGTAACTGCTGATCTGATACCATTTTGCATATCCCATTTTCAAGCTGAACGTTTGCACAACTGTGGCTACAGTTGCCGAAACGTAATTAGAAATTTGTCAAGTGCTTGAATTTCCAGACGTTTATAGTTAAACCAAGAAAGAACTCGTATTTCCACCAGTTTGCAAAGAATCTGTAGGCTGTGCATCCAGCAGGTAAACACAGACATCAGAAGTGTAAAGAGAGGTTAGACACAGGTTATTCTGCATAAAGGTGTTGAAGACAAATGTTTGATGATCACTTACGGGTACGAATATTCATATGTATTCAGGTAAACGACGCGTTATTTGCTGAACAACGGGCACAAAGAGGTGTAAAATGTTTACAGACGAGAGTGTGTGTTTAAGAGAGAAAAAAAGTTGAGAATTAATTAAAACTGTCCGCTACTATGTCAATGGTTTTGGGAAGTCAATGTGGCTTTGTGAATGTTTGTATACAAATAATTATGTATGCCCGTCTGGTGTTCATGTGACAATCAGATCATTGCAAAGTCAAAGTATTGCGTTTGGCAAGGAAAGAATGCGAGGCAGAAGAATGCGGAGAAAAATAGGGATGGTGTCAGATGTTCTGCTTGAAATGTAGTTCACGATCTGCTACTTTCAGTATTTTCCTATAATGTTACTGAACGATGACAAAAATACTCTACATCCCGTACTTCCATAACATGTACTGCTGTATAATACATGTACGTCAATATAAAGAACAACAGTATTAATATTTCAGAACAAGAAAAGGATTGAAAAGTATTTGAAATGATCTTCTATATCCGGCAACGCCGTAGGCTGTCGTGAGCTGAATTGCTGGAGTCAGTCGCTTGCCCGACTGTGGGCCCTTCCCCCCTCCCTTTCCGTGTCATCCGTCTCTCGCATTCTCTGCACAGTCGAACAATATCAAGGTCTAGTATTGTGAATGCCAACAAGACTGGGCATACTCAGCAGGGGAGGTCAATCAGGAATTCTTGGCGATGGTAAGCTCGCATGAAAGGGATCCGTCTTCAAGTATAGTGCCAAGTTGAGGATTGGTTACAGCACAAGAAATATTGTAATTTTTGAGTAAGTGGAGACACAATACGAGTACAGTCTAGTATACAGGACAATCTCTGAAAATACTTGATGGGACCGAGCTTCATATAATTGAAGTTCTGAATAGGACATTCTAGTCTGAAGGAGCATCCGTATTTCTACACATTAGAGCTTTATGATAGAGACTTCAACTGCATATGATGAGGAACTTAAGGCAGAGGCACATTGCCTATTGATCTGGCAGTGTATATTCTTATGTAATAGTGCACACTTGCAGGACGAATGGTGTGACCTAGAGGTTCTGGGGCGGGTAGGAGAACTACTACAGACCGGCATGATCTTCGACTACTAGCACTTCGAGACACAATGCGATCCACTCGAGCGGTTGGTGACGCTCGGTATGCAGCTATAGGAAGGCCCTTTCGAATCCGCACGGTGTACCACAGATTGCGCGGAGTGGGTTTATAATTATCATCTAGTGCTTTCACTTACTCTAAATCATCTTCGCCAATGGCTAGATTGGTGACAAGAACACCGACAATGGCATGTCGAGTGGCATCAGACAGCTTGCTCCGACGAGTCCAGGTTTTGTCTGGAGGTACACGACGGTCGCCAACGCGTGATCTGTTTTGTTTGTTGTTTGCTGTTCAGCGCCATGTACACCTTTACTTGCGATTTGTGGCACTATGACAGCCCAACGTTATATGACTGATATATTAGAACCAGCTACCGTCCGAGACCTCGAAGAGGGTTTCTTCCAGCCAGAGAATGCGCTTTCTCATATTGCAATGATGTCGATGAGGTTCCTACATGAATCTGAGGACATAATGCTCCCCTGGCCTCCACGATCACCTGATTTATCGCCAATTGAAAAAGTATGGGTCGCTTCAGTCGCGATTTACCCAATCCTTCAACCACGCTGGATTCACTGCTGTGCATGCTGTGAGGGCGGCTTAGGAGGCTGTACCTTTAGAGTCTAGACCAGATTAAGGGCATGTCGCGTAGGCTAGAGCAGTGCATTCGTCAACATCATCCATTATCAGTAGAACTCTGCGTTGGCACCAGAGCTTGATATGGATACAAGTATGTCCATTAATTCTTTTTTGCTTGAATATTTTATTAGGTCATTTTAATGCAAACATAACTGCTTATAGGGATAGAAAAAATGCTGTAATATGATTAATATCATCGTTCAATATTAAAGCAAGCTTCTCGAGTATTTGTCGCATGATCTGGTCCGACATAAATTGCGTTCAGTAAAAACATGCCCATAGGAAAGCACACGTTGCGCGGCTCAAGAGCAAACGAACAAGAAATGTGTGCATCTTTCTCTCAAAGTCGACAAATAGCTGGAATAAGCGTAGGTAAGAAAAAGTGGTATTCCAACACCTGCTACTCGTTCTTTATGCATAGCAGCATGCTGGGCTTCGGCCGTTGCGCTGTGCATAAAATGAATGCGAATTAGTTTGTCGAGAGTTATGTGTGGATCTGTGGATATGTACGTATATTTACTTACGCTCTCATATCTCGTTATTTAATGAGCATCGCTCAATTGCACAGCTCATTTATGATCATGGAGGATTACTTGGCTTTCTTGGGAAACGCTCAACTCAAACTAACCTCGTTAGTCCGTTTAAAAAAATTAGGGATTATTTGAAAGTTACGATTTATATTTTGTGTTTCCTGGAGCTATATTCAACGATATAAATTCATGAGTACCCACATAAAAATACATTCTTGGGCGAAGAGTATACAGGATGTCCCTGAATTTCCTTGACACGTGATGATCTCGTAACAAAAAAAAAGTTAAAACGAAAACTGAGTGGAGTTTTTGAAAGTACCATACGGACTATCATACCATGTTTTTAAAATAATTTCTTTGTACTTCAACCCTTAAAACCCACCCTCAACTTTTGTTTTTCAAATAGCACCTACATAAATTCAGTTCTTATATTATTTAAAATCTTGCAGTACCATTGATTGTATACGCAACTTATTGTTTTCGTAAAATCATAAGCATAATATGAATAAAATAAGAATTTGCTTGACGCAAAAACAGATAAAAATGAAACTGATTGGGTTATGTTAATGACTTTATGAAAAAAGTTGGTTTGTTTATGAAGTCAAAGGCACTACAAGATATTAAATAAAATAATGTAATTAATAATTAATTTAGGAAAAGCCGTGGGGTGCCATTTAGAAAAAAAGTAGGAGGAAAGTTTTAGGGGTTCAAGTAAAAAAAAATGATTCGAAAGCATGGTATGATAGGTCATCCGGTAACCTTGAAAGCCCACTTAGTTGTCTTCATTATCTGTTTTTCTTACGAAAATATTACGCCTCAAACAAATCCTAATTTTTATTTATGTTATTTACTTTATGCTTATGACTTTACGAAAAAATAGGTTTTTGTATAAAATCAAAGGTATTACAAGATTTTAAATAAACTAAGGACTTAATTTGTGTCGGAAAAACTATTTGAAAAAACAAAGTTGGGGGTGAGTTTTAAGGGTTGAAGTACAAAAAAAAGTTTTGAAAGCATGGTATGATAGACCCTGTAGTATTTTCAACCCCAACTGTGCAACAATCCTTTCATGAGAGTATAACAATATAACACACAGGCACAGCTAAAATTATGAATTATTAACAAATTACTATGAGGCCTGTGGCGATCCGTCATTGTGCTTGAACCATGATTATCATATTCCTAATGGAGGTATCCCATAATTCTCAAGCTGTTTCTATCCTTGATCGAAGTAATAGGAGCTCAGTTGGAAAATATGATATCCTTACTAAAGCTTTATGAAATACTTTGTCGAAGAGTATTGCAATTTAGTTTTGAAGAAAATTATTATATTCTTAGATCATAAAAAGAGATATGAACAAACTGAAATTGCCGATATTCGTGAAAATGTAAAAGTTTCCGCTCTAACTTCATATGGAGTTAGCAAAACGTGTAACTAAAAATTTAATCATAATAATTACTGCCAAAAAGAAAAACGGCAATAGCTACTCTGTTCATTGATAATCTTAGTTTTCCGATTCTGTATTCTGCTAACTTCATACGGAATTGACAGAACAAATGTGGCTAATTGATAATCTATAATAGTAACAACCCTACAGGCTAATAGTGTTTTGCTAGCTTTATGCACATTTTAGATTGATGACCGATTTTTTATCGAAGTGTTTTTCTGTTTCAGGTGAGATCATTAATTTGAGCCGCAAAATACTTGCAGTAAGTACACTATATATTATAGTATAATATCCTCAGATTGGACCAAAATGTATTTAAAGGCGTAAAATACTTTGAACATTTTATCATTATTATTTGTCTGGTTTACTTTTTTTAACTGCAAAGCATGGACGCCCATAATATAGCCCCCTCAGAAGCAGACTAATTTCTTTCAGGTCTTATTAGACGATGATAGTAGTAGCTTTTAGGAAACACCACCTGATTTGTACAAATTAGACAGGCTGCAGATTTGTACAAATTAGTAGTAAAGGTTAGGGAAGACCTGATTCTAAGGAATGTATCGTGTTATCGAGTTACAAATGTATTTTGATCTTATAAGATCTATGACTTTTCTTGAGCAACACTTCAGCTGAACAAGTTCTCCTAGTTTCGATGTACCCATTAAGGAGCTGTTTTAGGTTTCTTCAGATCTTCAATCTCCATAGTAGAGTATGTCCTAAGAAGAATATAACTTTTGTCAAATAAACAAATAATCTTCTGGCTCTCGTACTAGTACTATCTTTAGCGCATTTATAGGTTATTTCAAAAACTACGAATTCTTCTAGCTGCAATGGACCACAACTAGTTTTTCAGGTCTAAACTCCATGTTCGCAGTGCTTCATAGGACAAAACTTGAAAGAATTACTCATAGTCAGATGGCTTGCGAATATCTCCAGATTTTATTGCTCACAGATGCAGTGCCTCCCATCAAAAACTAGAGCTGAAGGACCTCAAGAATTATCTGGACAGTTTAAGAGCTACTAATTTCTTCCAACCTCTTATAAATCCCATCGTAGTAGTGTTTCTTAATGGCAAAGCTATTCTCGTATTTTAATGAGACGTTTTGGGAGCAGTTGCTGGTTTTCTACTTTTTAAAAGCTTTTTTGTAATAGTCTTCATCAAGGCATCTTAAGGATTCACTGAAGCTGCAGTTGGCCATTTCAGACACCACAACTCTATATGTAGGTGTCAGTATGTTTTTTTTTATAATGGATACAGCTCTCTACAGTATAGGGCTACCTCTGGAGTACCCCAAAGTTCTAACCTTTCTTCATTTTATCAACGATCTTTCTGAACGTCTGACATGCTCCAAAAATATATATTTTCATTCTAACCTATTGTTTGCAGATGATTTGAAAATTTATATCGAAGTGAAGAGTACCAACGACTATTTTACACTGCAAAATCATCTTGTTACAATACATGGTCTGAATGGTGTGATGAAAACAAGTTGCACTTGAATGTGAATAAGTGTAAAGTCTGTATATTTACAAAAAAGTTGCATCCTATACACTTCAATTATCAATTAGACAATCCCAGTTTAGTTAGACTATCTGGAGTGAAGGACTTAAGGGTAACATTTGATGACCAATTAGAATTTGTGCCTCATATACAAAATATTGTTAGCTCTGCGACAAAGAGCCTTTGATTTCTAGTAAGGAACTGTGAAGCTTTTTCCAATATTTGTACTTTAAAAACACTCTATTTCACACTAGTACATCACACTAAGATGGAATACGCATCAATTGTATGGAATCCTTGCTATGCAAATCACGCTAGTTTTAGAAAATGTTCAAAGGAAGTTTTTAAAATATTTGGCATTTAAAGAAGATGGTGTTCATCCTCGCATGTAAACTTATTAGCAAAGTCTGATGTTCAGCCGCTAGATCTAAGGCGAGATAATGTTGGCTTAAAGTTTCTTCATGAATTAGTACATAATGAAATAGATTCCATGCACTTGCTGTCAAAATTAAACTTTTATATGTGCCAAAGCTCACGTAGGTGTTGCACGTTTTATTATGTCATGCTCAGAACTAATCTTTAAGCCAAAGCGTGTTATATGTTTCAACTTCAAGTCGAGTTCTGATCATTGTGGTATTAACTATACCTAACCATATCAATTTATTATGTTACCTCCGGCTTTTTGTTATCAGTATGTTCGTTTGTTGAATTGTTAGCTTTATTGTTATAAACATCGTATCAGTGTCAAGAAAAATAGTTATCCGGAAGGTCTAGATCCTAAAAGCTCCAAATTAGTTGAATAGTTTATAAAATACTCGCTTACAAAAATGTTAGTCAGCACGGTTCAAGTGACATGATGACTTCGCAGGCTGCAGTATATCAGCCAAAAAAATTAAAGGGATTAACCGTAGTTCAACAGATCTCCTTCCAAGCCTTATTGTTAACAATAGTACTGTCCCCTGATGAGACTTTTCATAGTTTTATTGCAATTTTTCCCAAACTCTTATAGGCGCCATGTTAATCTCGACTGTCACAGTATCTACTATAAAACTACTGAAAGCATGCGTCAATTCTTAAGAGATCGGTCCATGAAACAAGATAGTTTCTTCATGTAACAAGCTTCATAGTAGCAGTATCTCTTATTCCCTAGCATTATGGTAGGCCTCGTTTGATGAGTAAAATTTGGCTTCAAGGCTGAGGATTGGGTAGCTGTTTCTTCAAACCCTATTGCTTGTGAAATAATTGCCCCAATTTCATAGAATTAGTATCTGAAGTGTTTAGTGAATTTATTATGGTTATGGTCAGCTAACCTCGTCAGCTGCTTTTAGTACAACTGTCCAGTTGATCTCAGATGAGAGCCAATAACATAATAAAAAAAAGCTGCATCTAGTTCCAGATACTATTGCCTAATAAGTATAAAATCTCACTTGAAAGCTGAGGACCGTTAGGTATTCTCTCAGGCTTGATTGCTTGTGATAAAAGTGCCCCTTAGAAAACACTGAAGACGTTCTTTGTAGTCTGATTGAGACCATGCAGGAGCAACGGAAATTTTCCTTTCTACCATAGTGTCAGTGTGTCCTGGAAGATACCTCACCTGAAAGGAAGTCACTATTATTAGAATCAGTATATTGAAGTGTTTAATAAATTGACCATAGTCATAGTCAGTTAGCCTCGTTAGCTGCTTCTAGGTCCAGATACCATACCTATTTAAGTAAAATCTCACTTGAAAGCTGAGGACCGGTAGATATTCTCTCAGGCTTGACTGTTTACGAAAAAAATGTCCCTTAGAAAACACCGTTCCTGACGACGTTTCTTGTAGTTTGATTGGAACCATGCAGGAGGAATAGGAATTTTCCTACCTATCATGGTATAGGTAGGAAAATTCTCGTCGCTCCTGCATGGTTCCAATCAAACTACAAGAAACGTCGTCAGGAACGGTGTTTTCTAAGGGACATTTTTTTCGTAAACAGTCAAGCCTGAGAGAATATCTACCGGTCCTCAGCTTTCAAGTGAGATTTTACTTAAATAGGTATGGTATCTGGACCTAGAAGCAGCTAACGAGGCTAACTGACTATGACTATGGTCAATTTATTAAACACTTCAATATACTGATTCTAATAATAGTGACTTCCTTTCAGGTGAGGTATCTTCCAGGACACACTGACACTATGGTAGAAAGGAAAATTTCCGTTGCTCCTGCATGGTCTCAATCAGACTACAAAGAACGTCTTCAGTGTTTTCTAAGGGGCACTTTTATCACAAGCAATCAAGCCTGAGAGAATACCTAACGGTCCTCAGCTTTCAAGTGAGATTTTATACTTATTAGGCAATAGTATCTGGAACTAGATGCAGCTTTTTTTTATTATGTTATTGGCTCTCATCTGAGATCAACTGGACAGTTGTACTAAAAGCAGCTGACGAGGTTAGCTGACCATAACCATAATAAATTCACTAAACACTTCAGATACTAATTCTATGAAATTGGGGCAATTATTTCACAAGCAATAGGGTTTGAAGAAACAGCTACCCAATCCTCAGCCTTGAAGCCAAATTTTACTCATCAAACGAGGCCTACCATAATGCTAGGGAATAAGAGATACTGCTACTATGAAGCTTGTTACATGAAGAAACTATCTTGTTTCATGGACCGATCTCTTAAGAATTGACGCATGCTTTCAGTAGTTTTATAGTAGATACTGTGACAGTCGAGATTAACATGGCGCCTATAAGAGTTTGGGAAAAATTGCAATAAAACTATGAAAAGTCTCATCAGGGGACAGTACTATTGTTAACAATAAGGCTTGGAAGGAGATCTGTTGAACTACGGTTAATCCCTTTAATTTTTTTGGCTGATATACTGCAGCCTGCGAAGTCATCATGTCACTTGAACCGTGCTGACTAACATTTTTGTAAGCGAGTATTTTATAAACTATTCAACTAATTTGGAGCTTTTAGGATCTAGACCTTCCGGATAACTATTTTTCTTGACACTGATACGATGTTTATAACAATAAAGCTAACAATTCAACAAACGAACATACTGATAACAAAAAGCCGGAGGTAACATAATAAATTGATATGGTTAGGTATAGTTAATACCACAATGATCAGAACTCGACTTGAAGTTGAAACATATAACACGCTTTGGCTTAAAGATTAGTTCTGAGCATGACATAATAAAACGTGCAACACCTACGTGAGCTTTGGCACATATAAAAGTTTAATTTTGACAGCAAGTGCATGGAATCTATTTCATTATGTACTAATTCATGAAGAAACTTTAAGCCAACATTATCTCGCCTTAGATCTAGCGGCTGAACATCAGACTTTGCTAATAAGTTTACATGCGAGGATGAACACCATCTTCTTTAAATGCCAAATATTTTAAAAACTTCCTTTGAACATTTTCTAAAACTAGCGTGATTTGCATAGCAAGGATTCCATACAATTGATGCGTATTCCATCTTAGTGTGATGTACTAGTGTGAAATAGAGTGTTTTTAAAGTACAAATATTGGAAAAAGCTTCACAGTTCCTTACTAGAAATCAAAGGCTCTTTGTCGCAGAGCTAACAATATTTTGTATATGAGGCACAAATTCTAATTGGTCATCAAATGTTACCCTTAAGTCCTTCACTCCAGATAGTCTAACTAAACTGGGATTGTCTAATTGATAATTGAAGTGTATAGGATGCAACTTTTTTGTAAATATACAGACTTTACACTTATTCACATTCAAGTGCAACTTGTTTTCATCACACCATTCAGACCATGTATTGTAACAAGATGATTTTGCAGTGTAAAATAGTCGTTGGTACTCTTCACTTCGATATAAATTTTCAAATCATCTGCAAACAATAGGTTAGAATGAAAATATATATTTTTGGAGCATGTCAGACGTTCAGAAAGATCGTTGATAAAATGAAGAAAGGTTAGAACTTTGGGGTACTCCAGAGGTAGCCCTATACTGTAGAGAGCTGTATCCATTATAAAAAAAAAACATACTGACACCTACATATAGAGTTGTGGTGTCTGAAATGGCCAACTGCAGCTTCAGTGAATCCTTAAGATGCCTTGATGAAGACTATTACAAAAAAGCTTTTAAAAAGTAGAAAACCAGCAACTGCTCCCAAAACGTCTCATTAAAATACGAGAATAGCTTTGCCATTAAGAAACACTACTACGATGGGATTTATTGGCACCAATATAATATGGCGAAGATAATTTCCAGTTGGTGGAAGCACTAGATGCGAACGATATGATCTGAAGCCCATTTCACGCACTCTGTAGAACACCGTGCGGATTCGAAAAGGTCTCCTTACAGCTGCATACCAAGCGTCAGCAATAGCTTAGGTGGACCGCCAGTAGGGCCAGTAATCGCAGATGACGATCTTGCCAGTCTGCAGTCCTCTTTCGTGCTTCAGAACGTCTAGCTCTCTGCATTTGCCCTTCTTCGATCCATGCGCACCATGCTACTACAACCGTAGCCAAGCCATACGCCCCATGGTACAGCAATTACTCTGAAAGAAGCACCATGTTCTCGTTGGCCTACAGTCCGACTCCGTTCAAAGAGGGTTAACTGTGTAAAATGGGGCGTCGTCATCTAGGAGGCATCTGTACACAACCGACTAGTCTCTCGCCACATTTGCAACAGATATCATAGTTTTTGAATCGACAAAAAGTCATATTTGTTTAATACGTACAGAGCTTTTTGGAGGTGCGATGTAACTAAATAGCATCGGGGCTATTGGGCTGGCAGCAGGTATCATTAGAAGGAGAATAGTGATGTGGTGGCAAAATCAGCATCTTATGAGATGTAGAGGAATCTCTGGACATCTCCGTCAAGCTAGAGGACTTATTATCTCTGGCCAATGTGGGGCGGTTCCGTCTCTCACTGGACAGAAGCCGGTTAAGGTTACTTGTCGGGCCTGCTATCCGGCCATAACACCTTCAAACGTCACTTGTATGTGATGGGGGTGGCAAGTGACCAGACGTGCACACGCTGTGGCAAGAAGGAAGAGTCCTCGGTACACATTCTAAGTCGTTGTGAAGCCCTTGGGTATCACAGGCAGACCATACTAGGTTCAAGGGTTCTTGAACCTGAGGATATAAGGGCAGGACCCAAGGCCATCCTCACCTTTGTGATGAGGGCTGGACTTGGGAACTAGGGTAGAAGGTGCATAAGGTCCGGCTTGTATCCGGCTGCTATGCACTGGTGGTTTTGGTCACCAGAAAGCCTTTCTATCTCATTCATTCATTCATTCTGTTAAATAGCGTCTGAAACAACTAAATGTGTTAGATGAGTACTAGAGATGATGCTGCCAAACTGTGCACACATTTTTAATTAAAATATCCCTTTTTTTCCAGGTGTTCGGATTTCATGTGCGAATATTGAACGTATGAAGTCTGCACAAAATACTTAATATAAATGTTATTTTTCAGAAGCCTCGATATATCTCGAGCGATTCGTACGTCTGTACTATTGCCGTATATGTAGCATGGAGCTGACATTTGACAGATTTTGCCTAGGAAGAGTACCATCAGGGAGCAAGCACGAAAGGCAGCATTGAACGCGGAATAACACTTCTTGTCGTGTCTATGTTTTGTGATAAATTGACAGCAACGATCTCAGCCTGGCAAAGCAACGACAAGAACCAGGGAACACTGGAAAATGTTAAGAAGAAAACTGAAACCCGCCACTGATCGAGAAGAATATTTGCGAGACGCCTCAGCTGAGCGGCAGAAGCGTCGCGGTGCGAAAAGAGATAACTTGCCTCTGGTCTGGTCGCATTTTCCATCCTTGTTCATCTCTCTGATGCGTACGTGTATTTATAACAGAGAACTTACCGACGAATAAGGGAAGACCGGCAACTGCATGACCGGGGCGGCCACATGACAACCAAGCGAATGGAGAATTCTTTCAGGTGAGGTGTCTTCTTCTAGGAGACACTGACACCACGGTAGGTAGGAAGATTCCTGTTGCTCCTCCATTCTCATAATGAGACTACAAGAAATGTCTTCAGGAATGGTGTTTTCTAGGCAAACAAGCCAGAGAGATTGGCTAACGGTCGTCAATTTTCAAGTGAGATTTTACTTTTAGGCAATGGTACCTGGACCTAGAAGCAGCTAACGAGGCTAACTGACTATGACTATGGTAATTGACCAATAAATTTATTAAACACTTCAGAATAGTGTGATACTGTCAGTATCTCCTAGAAGACACCTCACCTGAAATGAGGTCACTATTCTCAATGGATGGATATGCTCCATAGAATCGGTATCTGAAGTGTTTAATAAATTTATTGGTCAATTACCATAGTCATAGTCAGTTAGCCTCGTTAGCTGCTTCTAGGTCCAGGTACCATTGCCTAAAAGTAAAATCTCACTTGAAAATTGACGACCGTTAGCCAATCTCTCTGGCTTGTTTGCCTAGAAAACACCATTCCTGAAGACATTTCTTGTAGTCTCATTATGAGAATGGAGGAGCAACAGGAATCTTCCTACCTACCGTGGTGTCAGTGTCTCCTAGAAGAAGACACCTCACCTGAAAGAATTCTCCATTCGCTTGGTTGTCATGTGGCCGCCCCGGTCATGCAGTTGCCGGTCTTCCCTTATTCGTCGGTAAGTTCTCTGTTATAAATACACGTACGCATCAGAGAGATGAACAAGGATGGAAAATGCGACCAGACCAGAGGCAAGTTATCTCTTTTCGCACCGCGACGCTTCTGCCGCTCAGCTGAGGCGTCTCGCAAATATTCTTCTCGATCAGTGGCGGGTTTCAGTTTTCTTCTTAACATTTTCCAGTGTTCCCTGGTTCTTGTCGTTGCTTTGCCAGGCTGAGATCGTTGCTGTCAATTTATCACAAAACATAGACACGACAAGAAGTGTTATTCCGCGTTCAATGCTGCCTTTCGTGCTTGCTCCCTGATGGTACTCTTCCTAGGCAAAATCTGTCAAATGTCAGCTCCATGCTACATATACGGCAATAGTACAGACGTACGAATCGCTCGAGATATATCGAGGCTTCTGAAAAATAACATTTATATTAAGTATTTTGTGCAGACTTCATACGTTCAATATTCGCAAATGAAATCCGAACACCTGGAAAAAAAGGGATATTTTAATTAAAAATGTGTGCACAGTTTGGCAGCATCATCTCTAGTACTCATCTAACACATTTAGTTGTTTCAGACGCTATTTAACAGAATGAATGAATGAATGAGATAGAAAGGCTTTCTGGTGACCAAAACCACCAGTGCATAGGCCTACAAGCCGGACCTTATGCACCTTCTACCCTAGTTCCCAAGTCCAGCCCTCATCACAAAGGTGAGGATGGCCTTGGGTCCTGCCCTTATATCCTCAGGTTCAAGAACCCTTGAACCTAGTATGGTCTGCCTGTGATACCCAAGGGCTTCACAACGTCTTAGAATGTGTACCGAGGACTCTTCCTTCTTGCCACAGCGTGTGCACGTCTGGTCACTTGCCACCCCCATCACATACAAGTGACGTTTGAAGGTGTTATGGCCGGATAGCAGGCCCGACAAGTAACCTTAACCGGCTTCTGTCCAGTGAGAGACGGAACCGCCCCACATTGGCCAGAGATAATAAGTCCTCTAGCTTGACGGAGATGTCCAGAGATTCCTCTACATCTCATAAGATGCTGATTTTGCCATCACATCACTATTCTCCTTCTAATGATACCTGCTGCCAGCCCAATAGCCCCGATGCTATTTAGTTACATCGCACCTCCAAAAAGCTCTGTACGTATTAAACAAATATGACTTTTTGTCGATTCAAAAACTATGATACCTGTTGCAAATGTGGCGAGAGACTAGTCGGTTGTGTACAGATGCCTCCTAGATGACGACGCCCCATTTTACACAGTTAACCCTCTTTGAACGGAGTCGGACTGTAGGTCAACGAGAACATGGTGCTTCTTTCAGAGTAATTGCTGTACCATGGGGCGTATGGCTTGGCTACGGTTGTAGTAGCATGGTGCGCATGGATCGAAGAAGGGCAAATGCAGAGAGCTAGACGTTCTGAAGCACGAAAGAGGACTGCAGCCTGGCAAGATCGTCATCTGCGATTACTGGCCCTACTGGCGGTCCACCTAAGCTATTGCTGACGCTTGGTATGCAGCTGTAAGGAGACCTTTTCGAATCCGCACGGTGTTCTACAGAGTGCGTGAAATGGGCTTCAGATCATATCGTTCGCATCTAGTGCTTCCACTAACTGGAAATTATCTTCGCCATATTATATTGGTGCCAAGACTACCGACAATGGCATGCTGAAAGTCATCAGACGGCCTTCTCAGACGAGTCCAGATTTTGTCTGGGGGCACACGACGGACTCTAAAGAGTCGATGACACGGGGCTAGTTTACGAGCTGTTAGTCGGCGAGTTTAAAAGCTAGCTAGTGAGCGAGTGTCGATGACACAAAGAACTTTCCACTAGCTCAGGTGATGACACGAGGGCTACTTTACAAGCTGCTAGCAAACTAGCTGGCTTGCAGCTCGTAAACTAGCCCCGTGTCATCGACGCTTAACGCGTTAGACGTCGAGGGGGCGAGAGACGTAATCTGCAGATTGTTGTTGAGCGCCTTGTACAGTGTGCACCGTCTTATCGGTTTGATGGTTTGGGGCGCCATTGCATGTAACAGCAAGCCACCTTTACCTATGATTCGTGGCACAATCACGGCCCAACGTTATTTGAACGAGATGTTAGATAGAACCAGTATATGGTTCTCAGGGTACCGCTACTGGTTGTGCCGTGGATTGTCGTGGTGCGTGAAGGGATGCCTTTCTCGATTGCCGTCGTTTCTTCTTCTTCTTCTTGAGGATATCTTCGAAGGCACGGCGATATGCCAGTCCGCTTGATTCGTAATTAATTTAATATACACACATAGTCACAGATGGTGCGTAGATGTCGGTCGATTCCTTCACTCTCTCTTTGTTGATGTGAAACGGATATGATGTATACAGAGCAGCACGTTATATCATTCCCCAGTATTAATCTGTATGTTCGTGCCTAAATTTTGAAAACCTTTTTTTTATTCAATTTTCCTACATTATTAATCCGTTCTATAATTTTTAGGTTGTTTTAAGAAATTTTTGTATTCCTTTCTAGCGGAACATTTAGATTAAATTATGCGTACTGATTATTTATTGTTTTATGCTGAGTGTCATAGAAAGCTTGGAAGAAAGAATGACATGACACTTCAGGTTTCACAGGATGTGTACCAAAATAGTATATAGTTAACAGACTTTTTTTCAATATTCAAATTTTCTCAATTATAGTTTTAATAAAACCCGGAGTGTAGCATACTTTGAACCGGTCCCATTTATAGGGTATCCATTGAAAAAATTATTGTCATTGAACATTGAATATTTCTGGAGAATTTAGAGATTTACTTGATAACAAATACTGGTTGATAATTCAGATCGCTAATCCCTAAGTTCTGTCCATATGAACCAGCCGCGCAGATTTAACAAAGATTCGTTTCTGTATATGAGTTCAGTACATTATTTTATTTTCAACAAGAACTTAGCTTCGGTTGTCATCCTTGGGAGTTTGGCTCCATGCTGATGATCCTTGGTTCTAAGGTTGGAGTCCGTGGAGTAGTCCCCTCATACCAAGAGGATGACGAGTGCCATTAGCCATGAGGAAGTGGTGCCCATACCATGAATAATCTGTAGGTGGTACCCTTGCCAAGAAGGATGTTCTCACCCGAGAAGAATAGTGGTATCCTCACCAAGAAGGTTCTTGCCACGGAAGAACGGTGGTAGCCCTTACCCAGAAAAAATATGATTCTGACCCAAGAAGTGTCTTCATACCCAGAAGAAGGTTGTTCTTGCCCAAGGAGACTTGGTGGTACCCTCACCAAGAACAAGTGTGTTTCTTATCCAAGAAAAGGGTGGTCCTCAATCAGGACATAATTGCACACACATATTATCTTAGTCACTTTAGTATTTATATGAAAAGTTCAAATTGTAGATGTGAATAGGGGAGAATTTTACGTTGTTACCTTACATATTATAACGTTCGCAGAGGGAGATAGCACGTTCACCACTTTTCAGGAAGGCAGAAAATAATAAGAATTAAGAGTTGTGTGTCGTGTATGAGTTGTGCTGTGTGCCTTTCGATGACTATATCAAGCAGTAATTGTTAATTCCAGCTGGAATTAATAGAGATGAGGAAAAGGAGAAATAATAAGTGATATGATCGAACATATATGGAAACATTACTAGTATAATGAAGACATAGTTGCTGAAAGTGGAACATATAAGCTATTTATGTATGCTAGCCAACTAAATAATATAGAAAGAATTTTCAAAACGGGTGAACTTTTTAGACTACTCTAACCTAAGATCAATATAAAAATTAAAAAAAGCAGAAAATAATGACCTCTTGTCAAACTAGCTATACTATTTTTTCCTGTGCAATCGAGTGAAGGTATGTAGAACGTTTCCGTTAAAATTATAAGTTCTAGGTCTTGGTTCTTCATGTCGAACTATGTGGGTAATGTGACACTGAATCATTTCGTGTTGCCATAACAAACACTTCGCTACGTTAGTATTACATCATTGCACATTTAATGTATGGTAGAAAAAATTAGTCTAACCCGTCCGAGATTGAGCGCATATGAAAACTTACAAATAGCAAATAAGCCAAACAATGTAATGATTAGAGATAGAGGCCCGAATGCTAACAGCTTGCTATTGGTTTTAGTTTCTGAAAGATTGTATGGCATCTGTCGTGTCGCAGGTAGAGTATATTACAGTTGGAACATAGGGGTATTAGGAGTTCAGTCTAAATCTTCCCCTCACTGCCTATCTCTGCCTACAGGGTTGTCGAGGCAAACCGTCTATCAAGGTTGGAGAAGTCATGTGCTTTGACCATTCCCAGTATCGAGGAGTGGAAAAGAGGGGAGGTTCCCGAAGAGGCATTAGTATGCTACACGAACGGCTCTCGTCGAGCTAGTAGACAGGCCTCACGAGCAGGGTTGTATGTGGAAAATTGAGGAGCAGAAGTAAATGCAATACTCTCTGCTGCATGCAATGAGGAGGTGAGAAAGGTCACGAAAGGAGCTATCAGCGGGCCCAGAACCAGGGCACCCATGGTTCTGGAGCGCGCGGAGAGACTGGAAGAGCCCTAAGCAGGGCCGCCTACTGGTCTCTATTAAAAGGTCGGGAAGGTTTTAATAGGGCGAGGCAGGCAGTGGTGGCTGAGGAGTTAGTTATATTCGGGGATGGCAAAAAGGACTTATTGGGGTCTACTTGCCAAGCGCGGCCGCCCCACAACTACTATATTAGGTCCACCGAAGAAAAAGAGCGCAAAAAATTCGTGGTGTTCACGTGCTCTCGATATTTGCGAGACCTGTTTACACGGTAACCACCGACGGTAACAGTCAATCCTTCCAGGAACGACAAATACAAAAGTGACGTGAGCCACCGATCTGTTGTTTTGAGAAAATTAGTTTTGTATTAAGCTGCCTTCTGGACTGTACTAGTTAAAAAAACACTCTTATTATAATTTTTTATATTCAAATAAAATTAGGAAGAAATTACCAAACCAGATTTATTAGCAGGAATGGACAACACCTATCTACCCAAATAAGCTGAAGTACGTTGAGTTTAACAAAGTTGTTTTTCCTCAATCTCTGAATCACGACCACTTCTTCCAAGATGTTTTCAAAATCTTGACTTTGGAGATTCCTTCAAATGAAAGATGATTATGGAAAACGTGAATGAGCTTGGAGACCAGCTTAATATTATGACCATCGTAGAATTTTGACCATTTGAGTTTCTTAACAGAAGCATGTTTATTTGTATTTACATATTTACGTGAGCAGGAACCAAATTGCTTTTGCGTACTCATCCTAGCTTCATATTCTAATCAAATATTGAAAATACCGCTACCTGGTCTGCCGACGAATATACCTTCAAGAAATAAATTCAACCTAATCTTGTACAGTTTTGATATCATATTTCATCTAGCAACTTATAGTTTTTCAATAATGGTGTATATCCCACATATTGTGGATTATAATACTGCTATATTTATCCAGCGAAAATCATCATCATCATAGTCACAATGTCTTAACAGACATGTTGTGAACTCGTAAAAAGTACCCATTTTACAAGTTTCTCTTGGGATATCTTTAAGATCTTTAATGCAGTAGTTTCCCATTTGCTTTCTGCATCCTCATGCCGTTGACCAGATGTATCTATTGGTTCATCCGCCTTTAGGGACAATTTCTCACCCCAAGGACAAGAAGGTGTCCTGACTCTTGTCAACTCGTTCACCCAAAGCTGTAGGTTGGGAAGAGGTTACTGCTTATACCGACAGTAGTTCGGTTCCTTTTGGTCGCCTTTTACGACACGCAGGATATACGATGGGAGATATTCTAACCCGCCCCCTTGTGGGGGCAACTTACAGTTTCTCAATAATGGTGTATATCCCACATATTTATTGTGGATTATAATACTGCTATATTTATCGAGCGGAAAAACAGGGCACAAAAATGTACCGGTGTGAACTTGGCAGCTAAAACCCAGCAGACAATTTTCCGAAGATGCCCGAACGACCAGTGGCGTCGTTATTACGAATAAACACTATTGACGGTATGATACGTGCTTATATATCGGGTTATTCACTGAGCGATCATCTAAAGGGGTAGCAGCCAAAATAAAAACAATTAAAATATCATTTTTACCCCTAAGGAAATAATTCCCCAAGATGAAATTGCAGCCAAAAAATAACACCTAAATAATGCCATTTTATGAGTCCAGTCTCATCAACTGAGCGAACTTCTAAAGGGCGAGCAGCCAAAATCAAAAATATTAAAATATAATTTTCACCCCTAAGGAAATAATTCCCCAACATGAAATTGATGCCAAAATTTAACACATAAATAATGACATTTTATGAGTCCAGTCTTATCAACTGAGCGAACTTCTAAAGGGCCAGCAGCCAAAATCAATAATATTAAAATATCATTTTCACCCCTAAGGAAATAATGCCCCATGATGAAATTGATGCCAAAAATTAACACATAAATAATGATATTTTATGAGCCCAGTCTCATCAACTGAGCGAACTTCTAAAGGGCCAGCAGCCAAAATCAAAAATATTAAAATATCATTTTCACCCCTAAGGAAATAATTCCTCAAGATGAAATTGATGCCAAAAATTAACACATAAATAATGATATTTTATGAGCCCAGTCTCATCAACTGAGCTAACTTCTAAAGGGCCAGCAGCCAAAATCAAAGAAATTAAAATATCATTTTCACCCCCAAGGAAATAATTCCCCAAGATGAAATTAATGCCAAAAAGTAACACCTAAATAATGACATTTTATGAGTCTGGTCTCATCAACTGAGCGAACTTCTAAAGGGCCAGCAGCCAAAATCAAAAATATTAAAATATCATTTTCACCCCTAAGGAAATAATTCCCCAAGATGAAATTGATGCCAAAAATTAAAACATAAATAATGACATTTTATGAGCCGAGTCCCATAAACTGAGCGAACTTCTAAAGGGCCAGCAGCCAAAATCAAAAAAATTAAAATATCATTTTCACCCCCAAGGAAATAATTGCCCAAGATGAAATGAATGCCAAATAGTAACACCTAAGTAATCACATTTTATGAGCCCAGTCTCATCAAGTGAGCGAACTTCAAAAGGGCCAGCAGCCAAAATCAATAATATTAAAATATCATTTTCACCCCTAAGGAAATAATTCCCCAAGATGAAATTGATGTCAAAAATTAACACATAAATAATGACATTTTATGAGCCCAGTCTCATCAACTGAGCGAACTTCTAAAGGGTCAGCAGCCAAAATCAAAAATATTAAAATATAATTTTCACCCCCAAGGAAATAATTCCCCAAGATGAAATTAATGCCAAAAAGTAACACCTAAATAATCACATTTTATGAGCCCAGTCTCATCAACTGAGCGAACTTCTAAAGGGCCAGCAGCCAAAATCAAAGAAATTAAAATATCATTTTCACCCCTAAGGAAATAATTCCCCAAGATGAAATTGATGCCAAAAATTAACACATAAAAAATGACATTTTATGAGTCCGGTCTCATCAACTGAGCGAACTTCTAAAGGGCCAGCAGCCAAAATCCAAAATATTAATATCATTTTCACCCCCAAGGAAATAATTCCCCAAGATGAAATTGATGCCAAAAATTAGCACATAAAAAATGACATTTTATGAGTCCGGTCTCATCAACTGAGCGAACTTCTAAAGGGCCAGCAGCCAAAATCCAAAATATTAAAATATCATTTTCACCCCCAAGGAAATGATTCCCCAAGATGAAATTGGTGTCAAAAAGTAACACCTAAATAATGACATTTTATGGGCCCAGTCTCATCAACTGAGCGAACTTCTAAAGGGACAGCAGCCAAAATCAAAAATATTAAAATATCATTTTTCACCCCTAAGGAAATAATTCCCCAAGATGAAATTGATGCCAAAAATTAACACATAAATAATGATATTTTATGAGCCCAGTCTCATCAACTGAGCGAACTTCTAAAGGGCCAGCAGCCAAAATCAAAAATATTAAAATATCATTTTCACCCCTAAGGAAATAATTCCTCAAGATGAAATTGATGCCAAAAATTAACACATAAATAATGATATTTTATGAGCCCAGTCTCATCAACTGAGCTAACTTCTAAAGGGCCAGCAGCCAAAATCAAAGAAATTAAAATATCATTTTCACCCCCAAGGAAATAATTCCCCAAGATGAAATTAATGCCAAAAAGTAACACCTAAATAATGACATTTTATGAGTCTGGTCTCATCAACTGAGCGAACTTCTAAAGGGCCAGCAGCCAAAATCAAAAATATTAAAATATCATTTTCACCCCTAAGGAAATAATTCCCCAAGATGAAATTGATGCCAAAAATTAAAACATAAATAATGACATTTTATGAGCCGAGTCCCATAAACTGAGCGAACTTCTAAAGGGCCAGCAGCCAAAATCAAAAAAAATAAAATATCATTTTCACCCCCAAGGAAATAATTGCCCAAGATGAAATGAATGCCAAATAGTAACACCTAAGTAATCACATTTTATGAGCCCAGTCTCATCAAGTGAGCGAACTTCAAAAGGGCCAGCAGCCAAAATCAATAACATTAAAATATCATTTTCACCCCTAAGGAAATAATTCCCCAAGATGAAATTGATGTCAAAAATTAACACATAAATAATGACATTTTATGAGCCCAGTCTCATCAACTGAGCGAACTTCTAAAGGGTCAGCAGCCAAAATCAAAAATATTAAAATATAATTTTCACCCCCAAGGAAATAATTCCCCAAGATGAAATTAATGCCAAAAAGTAACACCTAAATAATCACATTTTATGAGCCCAGTCTCATCAACTGAGCGAACTTCTAAAGGGCCAGCAGCCAAAATCAAAGAAATTAAAATATCATTTTCACCCCTAAGGAAATAATTCCCCAAGATGAAATTGATGCCAAAAATTAACACATAAAAAATGACATTTTATGAGTCCGGTCTCATCAACTGAGCGAACTTCTAAAGGGCCAGCAGCCAAAATCCAAAATATTAATATCATTTTCACCCCCAAGGAAATAATTCCCCAAGATGAAATTGATGCCAAAAATTAACACATAAAAAATGACATTTTATGAGTCCGGTCTCATCAACTGAGCGAACTTCTAAAGGGCCAGCAGCCAAAATCCAAAATATTAAAATATCATTTTCACCCCCAAGGAAATGATTCCCCAAGATGAAATTGGTGTCAAAAAGTAACACCTAAATAATGACATTTTATGGGCCCAGTCTCATCAACTGAGCGAACTTCTAAAGGGACAGCAGCCAAAATCAAAAATATTAAAATATCATTTTTCACCCCTAAGGAAATAATTCCCCAAGATGAAATTGATGCCAAAAATTAACACATAAATAATGATATTTTATGAGCCCAGTCTCATCAACTGAGCGAACTTCTAAAGGGCCAGCAGCCAAAATAAAAAAAAATAAAATATCATTTTCACCCCCAAGGAAATGATTCCCCAAGATGAAATTGGTGCCAAAAAGTAACACCTAAATAATGACATTTTATGAGTCTGGTCTCATCAACTGAGCGAACTTCTAAAGGACCAGCAGCCAAAATCAAAAATATTAAAATATCATTTTCACCCCTAAGGAAATAATTCCCCAAGATGAAATTGATGCCAAAAATTAACACATAAATAATGACATTTTATGAGCCCAGTCTCATCAACTGAGCGAACTTCTAAAGGGCCAGCAGCCAAAATAAAAAAAAATAAAATATCATTTTCACCCCCAAGGAAATGATTCCCCAAGATGAAATTGGTGCCAAAAAGTAACACCTAAATAATGACATTTTATGAGTCTGGTCTCATCAACTGAGCGAACTTCTAAAGGACCAGCAGCCAAAATCAAAAATATTAAAATATCATTTTCACCCCTAAGGAAATAATTCCCCAAGATGAAATTGGTGTCAAAAAGTAACACCTAAATAATGACATTTTATGGGCCCAGTCTCATCAACTGAGCGAACTTCTAAAGGGCCAGCAGCCAAAATCAAAAAAATTAAAATATCATTTTCACCCCCAAGGAAATAATTCCCCAAGATGAAATTAATGCCAAACAGTAACACCTTAATAATCACATTTTATGAGCCCAGTCTCATCAACTGAGCGAACTTCAAAAGGGCCAGCAGCCAAAATCAAAAAAATTAAAATATCATTTTGACCCCCAAGGAAATGATTCCCCAAGATAAAATTGGTGCCAAAAAGTAACACCTAAATAAAGACATTTTATGAGTCTGGTCTCATCAACTGAGTGAACTTCTAAAGGGCCAGCAGCCAAAATCAAAAAAATTAAAATATCATTTTCACCCCCAAGGAAATGATTCCCCAAGATGAAATTGGTGCCAAAAAGTAACACCTAAATAATGACATTTTATGAGTCTGGTTTCATCAACTGAGCGAACTTCTAAAGGGCCAGCAGCCAAAATCAAAAATATTAAAATATCATTTTTACCCCTAAGGAAATAATTCCCCAAGATGAAATTGGTGTCAAAAAGTAACACCTAAACAATGACATTTTATGAGCCCAGTCTCATCAACTGAGCGAACTTCAAAAGGGCCAGCAGCCAAAATCAAAAAAATTAAAATATCATTTTGACCCCCAAGGAAATGATTCCCCATGATAAAATTGGTGCCAAAAAGTAACACCTAAATAAAGACATTTTATGAGTCTGGTCTCATCAACTGAGCGAACTTCTAAAGGGCCAGCAGCCAAAATCAAAAAAATTAAAATATCATTTTCACCCCCAAGGCAATGATTCCCCAAGATGAAATTGGTGCCAAAAAGTAACACCTAAATAATGACATTTTATGAGTCTGGTTTCATCAACTGAGCGAACTTCTAAAGGGCCAGCAGCCAAAATCAAAAATATTAAAATATCATTTTCACCCCTAAGGAAATGATTCCCCAAGATGAAATTGGTGCCAAAAAGTAACACCTAAATAATGACATTTTATGAGTCTGGTCTCATCAACTGAGCGAACTTCTAAAGGGCCAGCAGCCAAAATCGAAAAAATTAAAATATCATTTTCACCCCCAAGGAAATAATTCCCCAAGATGAAATTAATGCCAAATAGTAACACCTAAATAATCACATTTTATGAGCCCAGTCTCATCAACTGAGCGAACTTCTAAAGGGCCAGCAGCCAAAATAAAAAATATTGAAATATCATTTTCACCCCTAAGGAAATAATTCCCCAAGATGAAATTGATGTCGAAAATTAACACATAAATAATGACATTTTATGAGCCCAGTCTCATCAACTGAGCGAACTTCTAAAGGGTCAGCAGCCAAAATCAAAAATATTAAAATATAATTTTCACCCCCAAGGAAATAATTCCCCAAGATGAAATTAATGCCAAATAGTAACACCTAAATAATCACATTTTATGAGCCCAGTCTCATCAACTGAGCGAACTTCTAAAGGGCCAGCAGCCAAAATCAAAAAAATTGAAATATCATTTTCACCCCCAAGGAAATAATTCCCCAAGATGAAATTGATGCCAAAAATTAACACATAAAAAATGACATTTTATGAGTCCGGTCTCATCAACTGAGCGAACTTCTAAAGGGCCAGCAGCCAAAATCCAAAATATTAATATCATTTTCACCCCCAAGGAAATAATTCCTCAAGATGAAATTGATGCCAAAAATTAACACATAAAAAATGACATTTTATGAGTCCGGTCTCATCAACTGAGCGAACTTCTAAAGGGCCAGCAGCCAAAATCCAAAATATTAAAATATCATTTTCACCCCCAAGGAAATAATTCCCCAAGATGAAATTGGTGTCAAAAAGTAACACCTAAGTAATGACATTTTATGGGCCCAGTCTCATCAACTGAGCGAACTTCTAAAGGGCCAGCAGCCAAAATCAAAAATATTAAAATATCATTTTTCACCCCTAAGGAAATAATTCCCCAAGATGAAATTGATGCCAAAAATTAACACATAAATAATGACATTTGATGAGCCCAGTCCCATCAACTGAGCGAACTTCTAAAGGGCCAGCAGCCAAAATCAAAAAAATTAAAATATCATTTTCACCCCCAAGGAAATAAATTCCCCAAGATGAAATTAATGCCAAATAGTAACACCTTAATAATCACATTTTATGAGTCTGGTCTCATCAACTGAGCGAACTTCTAAAGGGCCAGCAGCCAAAATCAAAAAAATTAAAATATCATTTTCACCCCCAAGGAAATGATTCCCCAAGATGAAATTGGTGCCAAAAAGTAACACCTAAATAGTGACATTTTATGAGTCTGGTCTCATCAACTGAGCGAACTTCTAAAGGGTCAGCAGCCAAAATCCAAAATATTAAAATATCATTTTCACCCCCAAGGAAATAATTCCCCAAGATAAAATTGATGCCAAAAATTAACACATAAAAAATGACATTTTATAAGTCCGGTCGCATCAACTGAGCGAACTTCTAAAGGGCCAGCAGCCAAAATCCAAAATATTAAAATATCATTTTCACCCCCAAGGAAATAATTCCCCAAGATGAAATTGGTGTCAAAAAGTAACACCTAAATAATGACATTTTATGAGCCCAGTCTCATCAACTGAGCGAACTTCTAAAGGGCCAGCAGCCAAAATCAAAAATATTAAAATATCATTTTCACCCCTAAGGAAATCATTCCCCAAGATGAAATTGATGCCAAAAATTAACACATAAATAATGATATTTTATGAGCCCAGTCTCATCAACTGAGCTAACTTCTAAAGGGCCAGCAGCCAAAATCAAAAAAATTAAAATATCATTTTCACCCCCAAGGAAATGATTCCCCAAGATGAAATTGGTGCCAAAAAGTAACACCTAAATAATGACATTTTATGAGTCTGGTCTCATCAACTGAGCGAACTTCTAAAGGGCCAGCAGCCAAAATCAAAAAAATTAAAATATCATTTTCACCCCCAAGGAAATAATTCCCCAAGGTGAAATTAATGCCAAATAGTAACACCTAAATAATCACATTTTATGAGCCCAGTCTCATCAACTGAGCGAACTTCTAAAGGGCCAGCAGCCAAAATCAAAAATATTAAAATATCATTTTCACCGCTAAGGAAATAATTCCCCAAGATGAAACTGATGCCAAAAATTAACACATAAATAATGATATTTTATGAGCCCAGTCTCATCAACTGAGCTAACTTCTAAAGGGCCAGCAGCCAAAATCAAAAAAATTAAAATATCATTTTCACCCCCAAGGAAATGATTCCCCAAGATGAAATTGGTGCGAAAAAGTAACACCTAAATAATGACATTTTATGAGTCTGGTCTCATGAACTGAGCGAACTTCTAAAGGGCCAGCAGCCAAAATCAAAAATATTAAAACATCATTTCCACCCCTAAGGAAATAATTCCCCAAGATGAAATTGATGCCAAAAATTAACACATAAATAGTGACATTCTATGAGCCCAGTCTCATCAACTGAGCGAACTTCTAAAGGGCCAGCAGCCAAAATAAAAGAAATTAAAATATCATTTTCACCCCGAAAGAAATAATTCCCCAAAATGAAATTGATGCCAAAAATTAACACATAAATAATGATATTTTATGAGCCCAGTCTCATCAACTGAGCTAACTTCTATTCCGTACTGTCCACTTTGGTGCAAACTGACAATAGGAAATGGTCCACTGTTGACTAACTCGTACGTCGAAAACTATTTCGGCCAACTGAAACAAAATTCTCTCCATGGAAAACGCAATTTAAAATGCTCTGAGTTCGCGAATACTTAGAAAGGATGTTTTATCTTTGAGCCGGGAGACCGATCTTAGAATAACGAAATCACGTTTGGCAACAACGAAAGATAGGACAGACGAAAAACATTCGCAAGAGGTATGGAATAAGCGGCAAAAAAGCCAAACCTCTCACTTTAGCGGTAACTATCTAAAAATGGCTGTCCAGAAGTTTGCCGAAGAGGAAGCAACTGACGGACAGGACTGTATTTTTGCAGAAGACGATGATTTCACTCAGTGTATTTATTGCGGCTATGGCAGTACACACGTTAACACCAAGTGGATTCAATGCGATACGTGTGAGAAATGGGCGCATGAATTTTGTTTGAAGTTGGACGAAACAGTCGACATTGAAAAATTCAAATTTCAGTGTAATATTTGCACGTCAAAAGTAGCCAAATCCAAACCATCCCATTCTACGGATATATATCAGCAATGCGAGACCTATTTAAAATCACTAAAGTTGTCAGCAACACAAATATCTTTAATAGAACGTGACACGAGGCTTCAAAGTGATTGTTTACAGTGGAAGGAGGAGAGAAAGAAAAGGGTTACCCCCTCGTATTTTGGAAGAATATGTAAAGTGAGAGATGTTTCATCGTTTCGCAACATAATAGAGAGTATCACGAGTTGCGGTGATATAGAAGTTCCAGCCACTATTCACGGCCGAAAGTTTGAAGAACATGCCATCGAATTGTACGAGAAAACTACCAATGTACCTTGTTCAAAATCGGGACTAATGATACACCGGGAATATCCCTATCTTGCAGCTTCACCCGATGGTCTAGTGGGAGTCGATGGCATTGTGGAGGTAAAATGCCCATATAAAGCTAGACATTCCGATCCACATAATTACGACTTCGATTTCCTTAATAAGAACGGAGAATCTGTAAGATGCGTTCACAATTACTACTACCAAATACAAGGAATACTAGAGGTAACTGATAGAACTTGGTGCGATCTAATTATTTACACGTTCAAAGGAATTAAAGTAGTTAGAGTGGATAGAAATAGAAAGTTTTGGGATATGATGCTGAAGAAATTGAGAGATTTTTATCTGTTTCATTTCCTTCCCTCAATTCTGGGGTATGATAGGCTTTCAAGATCACAGAGAAAGTGGACCACCTCAGAAGAAATAAATGTTATGGCCAACGGCTTGGTAGAAAACATTTATTTTTACCGAGAGTTGCCTAATAAAAGGGGGTATGTGGTACTTGTTAACCCAGATATAAATTTCTCAATTAAAGAGCTCCTTCAGGATGATTTCGCAACTCTAAATCATAGACAATATTTAAGTAGCTTTGTTGTAGATCACTGTCTGCATATTATCAACAGATCCAGTGGCAACCGTTATCAAATAATATCTGTTGCAAAGTCGTCCATCATATTTTCCAGCAACACATTTACGCCACATTTCACCGACAGTATCATCTTAAATAAAGATAGAATAATTATGCCAATCCTCCAAAACAACCACTATACCTTGCTAATACTATCGATTACTGACAAATCAATTATATTCATAGATCCAATGGGCAATGAAATTTTATTTAAGAATAGATATTGCCAACGTCTCTCCATGTTTATGAAGCTCAAAAATGTAGATATCAGTGAATTCATGTTTGAGACCCCAGACCACATTATACAGAAAGATGGCTACAATTGCGGTGTTTATGTCATACACTTTTTTCAGGGGATTACCAAAGGAATAAGGCTCGACCGTGCAGCGGATATAGACCAACAAAGAATTAATTTCAAATGGATGCTGCTTCGCAACAGCGCGGATATGAGAAATATCTGTCTCTTCTGTGCATGCTCGACGGTCCAAGCCAATACAGATAACATATTCACCTGTAGAACTTGCAAACGAGACATCCATTTTAGATGTCTCCTTACAGCTACAGAAATACAGAAAACGACAGATATAAACCAGAAAACAGCCAACAAAATGTGTGATATGTGCAGATCCAACTAGGTCGAATCAATTCCATCTTTCTCTCTCAATTATGTCCTTGGGGTGAAGGTCATTCTTATCTATTTTCATTTTGCCAGCTACCACCTTAAAAGCCTGCTTGGTCAATGACACACGGCTCATCGACTGAGCCTATTTAGTTATAGATTTTTGTCATCAACCCAACCTTGATGGATTATCCCTTTTACAAAGTTCGCTCAGTCCATGAGAGCGGCCTGATAAATTGATACTATTTTACTGTTAGTTTTTGGCATTAATCTCATTTTGGGGATATATTTCCTTGGAGGTGAAAATGATATTTTGATTTTGGCTGCTAGCCCTTTAGAAGTTAGCTCAGTTGATGAGACTGGGCTCATAAAATATCATTATTTAGGTGTTACTTTTTGGCATCGATTTCATCTTGGGGAATTATTTCCTTAGGGGTGAAAATGATATTTTAATTTTTTTGATTTTGGCTGCTGGCCCTTTAGAAGTTCGCTCAGTTGATGAGACCAGACTCATAAAATGTCATGATTTAGGTGTTACTTTTTGGCACCAATTTCATCTTGGGGAATCATTTCCTTGGGGGTGAAAATGATATTTTGATTTTTTGATTTTGGCTGCTGGCCCTTTAGAAGTTCGCTCAGTTGATGAGACCAGACTCATAAAATGTCATTATTTAGGTGTTACTTTTTGGCACCAATTTCATCTTGGGGAATCATTTCCTTGGGGGTGAAAATGATATTTTAATTTTTTTGATTTTGGCTGCTGGCCCTTTAGAAGTTCGCTCAGTTGATGAGACCGGACTCATAAAATGTCATTTTTTATGTGTTAATTTTTGGCATCAATTTCATCTTGGGGAATTATTTCCTTGGGGGTGAAAATGATATTTTAATATTTTGGATTTTGGCTGCTGGCCCTTTAGAAGTTCGCTCACTTGATGAGACCGGACTCATAAAATGTCATTTTTTATGTGTTAATTTTTGGCATCAATTTCATCTTTGGCAATTATTTCCTTGGGGGTGAAAATGATATTTTAATTTCTTTGATTTTGGCTGCTGGCCCTTTAGAAGTTCGCTCAGTTGATGAGACTGGGCTCATAAAATGTGATTATTTAGGTGTTATTTTTTGGCATAAATTTCATCTTGGGGAATTATTTCCTTGAGGGTGAAAATTATATTTTAATATTTTTGATTTTGGCTGCTGACCCTTTAGAAGTTCGCTCAGTTGATGAGACTGGGCTCATAAAATGTCATTATTTATGTGTTAATTTTTGACATCAATTTCATCTTGGGGAATTATTTCCTTAGGGGTGAAAATGATATTTTAATATTATTGATTTTGGCTGCTGGCCCTTTCGAAGTTCGCTCAGTTGATGAGACTGGGCTCATAAAATGTGATTATTTAGTTGTTACTATTTGGCATTAATTTCATCTTGGGGAATTATTTCCTTGGGGGTGAAAATGATATTTTAATTTTTTTGATTTTGGCTGCTGGCCCTTTAGAAGCTCGCTCAGTTGATGGGACTGGGCTCATAAAATGTCATTATTTATGTTTTAATTTTTGGCATCAATTTCATCTTGGGGAATTATTTCCTTAGGGGTGAAAATGATATTTTAATATTTTTGATTTTGGCTGCTGGCCCTTTAGAAGTTCGCTCAGTTGATGAGACCGGACTCATAAAATGTCATTTTTTATGTGTTAATTTTTGGCATCAATTTCATCTTTGGCAATTATTTCCTTGGGGGTGAAAATGATATTTTAATTTCTTTGATTTTGGCTGCTGGCCCTTTAGAAGTTCGCTCAGTCGATAAGACCAGACTCATAAAATGTCATTATTTAGGTGTTACTTTTTGGCACCAATTTCATCTTGGGGAATCATTTCCTTGGGGGTGAAAATGATATTTTAATTTTTTGATTTTGGCTGCTGGCCCTTTAGAAGTTCGCTCAGTTGATGAGACTGGGCTCATAAAATGTCATTATTTATGTGTTAATTTTTGACATCAATTTCATCTTGGGGAATTATTTCCTTAGGGGTGAAAATGATATTTTAATATTATTGATTTTGGCTGCTGGCCCTTTTGAAGTTCGCTCAGTTGATGAGACTGGGCTCATAAAATGTGATTATTTAGTTGTTACTATTTGGCATTAATTTCATCTTGGGGAATTATTACCTTGGGGGTGAAAATGATATTTTAATTTTTTTGATTTTGGCTGCTGGCCCTTTAGAAGCTCGCTCAGTTGATGGGACTGGGCTCATAAAATGTCATTATTTATGTTTTAATTTTTGGCATCAATTTCATCTTGGGGAATTATTTCCTTAGGGGTGAAAATGATATTTTAATATTTTTGATTTTGGCTGCTGGCCCTTTAGAAGTTCGCTCAGTTGATGAGACCAGACTCATAAAATGTCATTATTTAGGTGTTACTTTTTGGCACCAATTTCGTCTTGGGGAATCATTTCCTTGGGGGTGAAAATGATATTTTAATTTTTTTGATTTTGGCTGCTGGCCCTTTAGAAGCTCGCTCAGTTGATGAGACCAGACTCATAAAATGTCATTATTTAGGTGTTACTTTTTGGCACCAATTTCATCTTGGGGAATCATTTCCTTGGGGGTGAAAATGATATTTTAATTTTTTTGATTTTGGCTGCTGGCCCTTTAGAAGTTCGCTCAGTTGATGAGACCGGACTCATAAAATGTCATTTTTCATGTGTTAATTTTTGGCATCAATTTCATCTTTGGCAATTATTTCCTTGGGGGTGAAAATGATATTTTAATTTCTTTGATTTTGGCTGCTGGCCCTTTAGAAGTTCGCTCAGTCGATAAGACCAGACTCATAAAATGTCATTATTTAGGTGTTACTTTTTGGCACCAATTTCGTCTTGGGGAATCATTTCCTTGGGGGTGAAAATGATATTTTAATTTTTTTGATTTTGGCTGCTGGCCCTTTAGAAGCTCGCTCAGTTGATGAGACCAGACTCATAAAATGTCATTATTTAGGTGTTACTTTTTGGCACCAATTTCATCTTGGGGAATCATTTCCTTGGGGGTGAAAATGATATTTTAATTTTTTTGATTTTGGCTGCTGGCCCTTTAGAAGTTCGCTCAGTTGATGAGACCGGACTCATAAAATGTCATTTTTTATGTGTTAATTTTTGGCATCAATTTCATCTTGGGCAATTATTTCCTTGGGGGTGAAAATGATATTTTAATTTCTTTGATTTTGGCTGCTGGCCCTTTAGAATTTAGAAGTTCGCTCAGTTGATGAGACTCGGCTCATAAAATGTGATTATTTAGGTGTTACTTTTTGGCAAAATTTCATCTTGGGGAATTATTTCCTTGGGGGTGAAAATTATATTTTCATATTTTTGATTTTGGCTGCTGACCCTTTAGAAGTTCGCTCAGTTGATGAGACTGGGCTCATAAAATGTCATTATTTATGTGTTAATTTTTGACATCAATTTCATCTTGGGGAATTATTTCCTTAGGGGTGAAAATGATATTTTAATATTATTGATTTTGGCTGCTGGCCCTTTTGAAGTTCGCTCAGTTGATGAGACTGGGCTCATAAAATGTGATTATTTAGTTGTTACTATTTGGCATTAATTTCATCTTGGGGAATTATTTCCTTGGGTGTGAAAATGATATTTTAATTTTTTTGATTTTGGCTGCTGGCCCTTTAGAAGCTCGCTCAGTTGATGGGACTGGGCTCATAAGATGTCATTATTTATGTTTTAATTTTTGGCATCAATTTCATCTTGGGGAATTATTTCCTTAGGGGTGAAAATTATATTTTAATATTTTTGATTTTGGCTGCTGGCCCTTTAGAAGTTCGCTCAGTTGATGAGACCAGACTCATAAAATGTCATTATTTAGGTGTTACTTTTTAGCACCAATTTCATCTTGGGGAATAATTTCCTTGGGGGTGAAAATGATATTTTAATTTTTTTTTATTTTGGCTGCTGGCCCTTTAGAAGTTCGCTCAGTTGATGAGACCAGAGTCATAAAATGTCATTATTTAGGTGTTACTTTTTGGCACCAATTTCATCTTGGGGAATCATTTCCTTGGGGGTGAAAATGATATTTTAATTTTTTTGATTTTGGCTGCTGGCCCTTTAGAAGTTAGCTCAGTTGATGAGACTGGGCTCATAAAATATCATTATTTATGTGTTAATTTTTGGCATCAATTTCATCTTGGGGAATTATTTCCTTAGGGGTGAAAATGATATTTTAATATTTTTGATTTTGGGTGCTGGCCCTTTAGAAGTTCGCTCAGTTGATGAGACTGGGCTCATAAAATGTCATTATTTAGGTGTTTCTTTTTGACACCAATTTCATCTTGGGGAATTATTTCCTTGGGGGTGAAAATGATATTTTAATATTTTGGATCTTGGCTGCTGGCCCTTTAGAAGTTCGCTCAGTTGATGAGACCGGACTCGTAAAATGTCATTTTTTATGTGTTAATTTTTGGCATCAATTTCATCTTGGGGAATTATTTCCTTGGGGGTGAAAATGATATTTTAATTTTTTTGATTTTGGCTGCTGGCCCTTTAGAAGTTAGCTCAGTCGATGAGACTGGGCTCATAAAATGTCATTATTTATGTGTTAATTTTTGGCATGAATTTAATCTTGGGGAATTATTTCCTTAGGGGTGAAAATCATATTTTAATATTTTTGATTTTGGCTGCTGGCCCTTTAGAAGTTCGCTCAGTTGACGAGACCGGACTCATAAAATGTCATTATTTATGTGTTAATTTTTGGCATCAATTTCATCTAGGGGAATTATTTCCTTGGGGGTGAAAATGATATTTTAATTTCTTTGATTTTGGCTGCTGGCCCTTTAGAAGTTAGCTCAGTTGATGAGACTGGGCTCATAAAATATCATTATTTATGTGTTAATTTTTGGCATCAATTTCATCTTGGGGAATTATTTCCTTAGGGGTGAAAATGATATATTAATAATTTTGATTTTGGCTGCTGGCCCTTTAGAAGTTCGCTCAGTTGATGAGACTGGGCTCATAAAATGTCATTATTTAGGTGTTAATTTTTGGCATCAATTTCATCTTGGGGAATTATTTCCTTAGGGGTGAAAAATGATATTTTAATATTTTTGATTTTGGCTGCTGGCCCTTTAGAAGTTCGCTCAGTTGATGAGACTGGGCCCATAAAATGTCATTACTTAGGTGTTACTTTTTGACACCAATTTCATCTTGGGGAATTATTTCCTTGGGGGTGAAAATGATATTTTAATATTTTTGATTTTGGCTGCTGGCCCTTTAGAAGTTCGCTCAGTTGATGAGACCAGACTCATAAAATGTCATTGTTTAGGTGTTACTTTTTGGCACCAATTTCGTCTTGGGGAATCATTTCCTTGGGGGTGAAAATGATATTTTAATTTTTTTGATTTTGGCTGCTGGCCCTTTCGAAGCTCGCTCAGTTGATGAGACCAGACTCATAAAATGTCATTATTTAGGTGTTACTTTTTGGCACCAATTTCATCTTGGGGAATCATTTCCTTGGGGGTGAAAATGATATTTTAATTTTTTTGATTTTGGCTGCTGGCCCTTTAGAAGTTCGCTCAGTTGATGAGACCGGACTCATAAAATGTCATTTTTGATGTGTTAATTTTTGGCATCAATTTCATCTTGGGCAATTATTTCCTTGGGGGTGAAAATGATATTTTAATTTCTTTGATTTTGGCTGCTGGCCCTTTAGAATTTAGAAGTTCGCTCAGTTGATGAGACTCGGCTCATAAAATGTGATTATTTAGGTGTTACTTTTTGGCAAAATTTCATCTTGGGGAATTATTTCCTTGGGGGTGAAAATTATATTTTCATATTTTTGATTTTGGCTGCTGACCCTTTAGAAGTTCGCTCAGTTGATGAGACTGGGCTCATAAAATGTCATTATTTATGTGTTAATTTTTGACATCAATTTCATCTTGGGGAATTATTTCCTTAGGGGTGAAAATGATATTTTAATATTATTGATTTTGGCTGCTGGCCCTTTTGAAGTTCGCTCAGTTGATGAGACTGGGCTCATAAAATGTGATTATTTAGTTGTTACTATTTGGCATTAATTTCATCTTGGGGAATTATTTCCTTGGGTGTGAAAATGATATTTTAATTTTTTTGATTTTGGCTGCTGGCCCTTTAGAAGCTCGCTCAGTTGATGGGACTGGGCTCATAAGATGTCATTATTTATGTTTTAATTTTTGGCATCAATTTCATCTTGGGGAATTATTTCCTTAGGGGTGAAAATTATATTTTAATATTTTTGATTTTGGCTGCTGGCCCTTTAGAAGTTCGCTCAGTTGATGAGACCAGACTCATAAAATGTCATTATTTAGGTGTTACTTTTTAGCACCAATTTCATCTTGGGGAATAATTTCCTTGGGGGTGAAAATGATATTTTAATTTTTTTTTATTTTGGCTGCTGGCCCTTTAGAAGTTCGCTCAGTTGATGAGACCAGAGTCATAAAATGTCATTATTTAGGTGTTACTTTTTGGCACCAATTTCATCTTGGGGAATCATTTCCTTGGGGGTGAAAATGATATTTTAATTTTTTTGATTTTGGCTGCTGGCCCTTTAGAAGTTAGCTCAGTTGATGAGACTGGGCTCATAAAATATCATTATTTATGTGTTAATTTTTGGCATCAATTTCATCTTGGGGAATTATTTCCTTAGGGGTGAAAATGATATTTTAATATTTTTGATTTTGGGTGCTGGCCCTTTAGAAGTTCGCTCAGTTGATGAGACTGGGCTCATAAAATGTCATTATTTAGGTGTTTCTTTTTGACACCAATTTCATCTTGGGGAATTATTTCCTTGGGGGTGAAAATGATATTTTAATATTTTGGATCTTGGCTGCTGGCCCTTTAGAAGTTCGCTCAGTTGATGAGACCGGACTCGTAAAATGTCATTTTTTATGTGTTAATTTTTGGCATCAATTTCATCTTGGGGAATTATTTCCTTGGGGGTGAAAATGATATTTTAATTTTTTTGATTTTGGCTGCTGGCCCTTTAGAAGTTAGCTCAGTCGATGAGACTGGGCTCATAAAATGTCATTATTTATGTGTTAATTTTTGGCATGAATTTAATCTTGGGGAATTATTTCCTTAGGGGTGAAAATCATATTTTAATATTTTTGATTTTGGCTGCTGGCCCTTTAGAAGTTCGCTCAGTTGACGAGACCGGACTCATAAAATGTCATTATTTATGTGTTAATTTTTGGCATCAATTTCATCTAGGGGAATTATTTCCTTGGGGGTGAAAATGATATTTTAATTTCTTTGATTTTGGCTGCTGGCCCTTTAGAAGTTAGCTCAGTTGATGAGACTGGGCTCATAAAATATCATTATTTATGTGTTAATTTTTGGCATCAATTTCATCTTGGGGAATTATTTCCTTAGGGGTGAAAATGATATATTAATAATTTTGATTTTGGCTGCTGGCCCTTTAGAAGTTCGCTCAGTTGATGAGACTGGGCTCATAAAATGTCATTATTTAGGTGTTACTTTTTGGCACCAATTTCATCTTGGGGAATTATTTCCTTGGGGGTGAAAATGATATTTTAATTTTTTCGATTTTGGCTGCTGACCCTTTAGAAGTTAGCTCAGTTGATGAGACCGGACTCATAGAATGTCATTATTTATGTGTTAATTTTTGGCATCAATTTCATCTTGGGGAATTATTTCCTTAGGGGTGAAAATGATATTTTAATATTTTTGATTTTGGCTGCTGGCCCTTTAGAAGTTCGCTCAGTCGATAAGACGAGACTCATAAAATGTCATTATTTAGGTGTTACTTTTTGGCACCAATTTCATCTTGGGGAATCATTTCCTTGGGGGTGAAAATGATATTTTAATTTTTTGATTTTGGCTGCTGGCCCTTTAGAAGTTCGCTCAGTTGATGAGACCAGACTCATAAGATGTCATTATTTAGGTGTTAATTTTTGGCATCAGTTTCATGTTGGGGAATTATTTCCTTAGGGGTGAAAATGATATTTCAGTAATATTGATTTTGGCTGCTTGCCCTTTAGAAGTTCGCTCAGTTGATGAGACTGAGCTCATAAAATGTCATTATTTATGTGCTAATTTTTGGCATCAATTTTATCTTGGGGAATTATTTCCTTAGGGGTGAAAATGATATTTTAATATTATTGATTTTGGCTGCTGGCCCTTTAGAAGTTCGCTCAGTTGATGAGACTGGGCTCATAAAATGTAATTATTTAGGTGTTACTTTTTGGCATTAATTTCATCTTGGGGAATTATTTCCTTGGTGGTGAAAATTATATTTTAATTTTTTCGATTTTGGCCGCTGGCCCTTTAGAAGTTCGCTCAGTTGATGAGACCGGACTCATAAAATGTCATTAGTTACGTGTTAATTTTTGGCATCAATTTCATGTTGGGGAATTATTTCCTTAGGGGTGAAAATGATATTTTAATATTATTGATTTTGGCTGCTGGCCCTTTAGAAGTTCGCTCAGTTGATGAGACTGGGCTCATAAAATATCATTATTTATGTGTTAATTTTTGGCATCAATTTCATCATGGGGAATTATTTCCTTAGGGGTGAAAATGATATTTTAATATTATTGATTTTGGCTGCTGGCCCTTTAGAAGTTCGCTCAGTTGATAAGACTGGACTCATAAAATGTCATTATTTATGTGTTAAATTTTGGCATCAATTTCATGTTGGGGAATTATTTCCTTTGGGGGGAAAATTATATTTTAATATTTTTGATTTTGGCTGCTCGCCCTTTAGAAGTTCGCTCAGTTGATGAGACTGGACTCATAAAATGGCATTATTTATGTGTTAAATTTTGGCATCAATTTCATGTTGGGGAATTATTTCCTTTGGGGGGAAAATTATATTTTAATATTTTTGATTTTGGCTGCTCGCCCTTTAGAAGTTCGCTCAGTTGATGAGGCTGGACTCATAAAATGGCATTATTTAGGTGTTATTTTTTGGCTGCAATTGCATCTTGGGGAATTATTTCCTTAAGGGTAAAAATGATATTTTAATTGTTTTTATTTTGGCTGCTACCCCTTTAGATGATCGCTCAGTTAATAACCCGATATATAAGCACGTATCATACCGTCAATAGTGTTTATTCGTAATAACGACGCCACTGGTCGTTCGGGCATCTTCGGAAAATTGTCTGCTGGGTTTTAGCTGCCAAGTTCACACCGGTCAAAAATGTGACGTTCATGTTCATGTGTTTTCGATGTTTGGCAAACCTGTTTAGACCACAATACGTCCGCGGCCATATTATGAGGAGGCGTGTCGACAAACAGCTGCGTATTTGATTCTTCAAGAAATGTGGCCTGTTCTCCAAATTTGTCGGTGCCAGGCGTGCGCTTAGGCATTGGCATTTCTAAGTGGTGTAAGCTTGCCTCTGACCAAGCCACGAGAACTCACTCATTGCTCACATGTTTTCCCGTTTCTCCGCTGGATGGATATTAATGAATTTCTTCATTAGGTTATTGGTTTGACAATATGGAATAAGAACTTGCCTACAGATGTCGCCAAAATGTGAACAGTGGTTTAATTAGGACATTTATGCAAAATGTAGAATGTAGAACGTCCAGGTTTTGGTATAAAATAAACGATTATAACCAAAATTATTTTAAATTCCTTATGGCACAACGCCATCCACATCGTGTTCGTTTCAAGAGGCGGTCTGCTGTGGTGTAAGCTTGGCTACGGCCAGGCGACAACAATTCACTCATCTTGCGCGAGATCACTCTTTTTCTTCGCTGGACAGAGAATAGTTCCTCTGAAGATGGTAACATAGTAAAAAATCTATTTGGCGAGTGTTTACACCGTGTAGTGTGCGTTGTACATCACTGTGATCTACAAATTCCCAATTTATAAGAGGATATGCAGCTAAATTGAAATGCTGATTACCTATCTGTAAATAAGGTATGATGTTCTACCCTGTATAGAGTGCACACAGATGGTGGCGGCCGCCGTTCCACACCGCCCAGTGCGATTCCTCTTCTCTCTTTGTTGGTGTGAAACCACTCGAGATGCAGATCCGATCTGCATTGCATTCAAACATCACTGAGCCGCGGTGTACATATACTATACGGGGTTTACACTATTAACGTCGTGAGAATGCTGAGGCGGCAATGATACTATGAGACCAGTGGAGATCAATAATTTTCTTTGTCGAGAAAGTTACTGCTAAGTGGCTAGTGATATATATTAATAATTGATTAGTAGTTATAGGCCCTAGGTTACAATGCAAGTGATTTGAGATTCATATATTTTAGTTTTGCAAATAACAAACCAAAGAAAATCGCTGCAGACTTCTTGGCGGAACACCACGGCGCGTCCGCTTGACCGACCAGAAGAGCGCGGTTCTATATGCTGTTGCATATGAGAGCCGATATACGAGAGTTGCTCTATATCTCCGTCAATCCACCGGTACGCAGACAGCTGTTTCATCACGCTTATTAGCGATCATCAGTGCGCCATAGGTCAATTGACGGAGATAGAGAGCATAAGAATTTTCATGTCCACCAGACATGTGAAGAATGTGAGAGCAGGCGACAGAAAAGATCTACCTTCGGGTACCAGATGGCGTGAAGGCAGATCTTTTCTGTCGCCTGCTCTCACATGCTTCACATATCTGGTAGACATGAAAATTCTGATGCTCTCTATCTCCGTCAATCGACCTATGGCGCACTGATGATCGCTAATAGGCGTGAAACAGCTGTCTGCGTACTGGCGGATTGACGGAGATATAGAGCTACCCTAGTATTCAGTTTGTAATTTTGTATTATTTAAACGGTCCTTGGGATGTTATTGTGTCATAGCATTAGTTTTGACGACGTTTGATGTAGAAATTTCTTCACTTTCGGATGGAAACTATATTATCAGGGCACTAGGACGACTGGTCTTCCCTTAAGACATACCTAACCTGTATATATTATAACCCATCCTTGGAAAGATAAAGAGGATTAGCGAGTGTGTGTGATCAATTATTGTCATTATTTGAGTATCGATGAAGATAACGTGGATTATTACATGAACAAGGATTTCCAGTTTTCCCTCTCCCTCCTCATTCAGTAACTCACAAAGATGTTTCCGAAACCTTTCTAGAATTCCGTCCTCATCAGCTATGAGATGGCCGTTTTTATTTTTAAATAACGATCCCTGTTCTTTGTAACCTTGGCTTTTCTTCTTTACTCCTAGATAAAGGCTACGGACTTCTTTGTTTCTAAAATGCTTATCAATCTCACATAGTTTGCTTTCCTTATGCTTTCTCTTCGTACCTTTTATAAAACTGCCTTGTATTTTTTCCTTGACAAAAGTGTTATAATACTTTATAAATATACTTGAATGAGTGGATATTATTGCGCACACGATTTATTATACTGGAATAGTTAAGACAGTGTGCGCGTGTAGGCGTTTTCGTCTTCCTAGCTTTATGGTTTGTTGAGCGCGTCGCGCGTTGTGGGAATACGTCTGAAACGACGGCGACGCAGTCATGCTCCATCGATACCATAACAAGCCATGACCAATTTCATTGCTCAGATACGATATTGCCGTGTTGATGCACTTGCATATTTTACATTTGGCTTGTGCCTATACACTAAAGCCGCGCGCACACCGGTTGCGTAAGGGTACAGCGACAAGTGTAGTGGCATTGCGCGAGGGTTGGGTCGGGTCTATAATGCCATTTGACGTAAGACGTCAATGTATAGAACTATACTTATTATTAGTCATTTTCAATTGCTAAAATGTGTTCAGGCACTGAAGATGACAAGTAGACAATAATTTTAAATATTTTGAATAATTTTCAATGTCATTTTCAATCCTCATTCGTTCACAAAAAAAAGTAGAAGTTGGAGCTGTTTTTCAGTTTTTTGATTACTGTTGCCCCGCCACTGACACGATTTCTAAAAACCATACGCGTTTTCCATCCTCGCCAAAGTAATAATACGGTATCGACATTTCATCAAAATCAATTCAATAGTTTCCACGTTACACAATACAGAACGATCTAAAATGATACTCTTATGTACATTGGTTTCTGCAATAGGCAAGGCAATGTTCAGATGGACCCAAAGAAGTGTATTATGCCGCTAGGTTTTTCTTTCGCAGGACAATGGACAGCTTATTATAAATACAGCAAATTTTTCAGTCTTACAATCCCCACCCCCAATCACCCCCAGCCAAAAAAAAAGTAGAAAATGATCAGGATACCCTGAAATGCCTAAAAACGAGGTTTGAGGAATATTTGAATTTTTTTGCACCGTTTTTCAAAATTATAACATCCTTACTACCACCCTACAGTATGTATACCGGTACCAAAATTTCATCACCATCCATGCAGCGGTTACTGAGATTACGAGCCTATAAAAACGCCAACAAACACCGACAGAAAGACAGAAAAACAGACCGACAGACCGACGTACCATAAAACGCCCAAAAGTGTGTTATATCTAAATCAAAACTTTTTGCGACCACACTCCTCGCCTGTGGTGTGGGATGTAAAGTGAGTGATGATGAAATCAACTAATGTATCGGTGTTTTATGATCAGAATTTTCTTGTCTTGTGATTGAATAATGTGGGACAAAACATGTGCCCGCACTCTTTGATGTGTAGAACATTCGTCACAGTCATATTTCAAATTAATTTTTAGTCGAACATTGTGTACTCCGCTAGGCTACGGAGGTGGACGTAACGTTAAAACAATTAATTTTTCAACAGATATGTTTTGAATTATTAATCAGCAAAGCACAAAAGAGATGAATACTGGATAAGTTTTAGAAGTCACATAACTAGAAACATATCTCAGATGATTTTTTGTCCATTTATTCATTTATATTTGATTAAAAGTCATTTATAAATGACATTTGTGTTTGCATAGCTTTTACCTAAAATACTAACGAAGAATGGTGGCATTGTTTGCATCATGCTTTTATTATTAAATTCTTGGAATACTTGAGATAGTGTACCATCAATAAGCTCCAATTCTTTTTGCACATGTTGGTGCTATAATTCTGGAAAACTGCAATCTCATCTAATACCATATGCCATATGGGCGTATACATTCCACAATATGCCCAGCCCATATGGCAACATTGGCCGTAGAACCAAAGGAATCAAAACACATCATTCATTTGGTAACTGTACATCTAGTATACAGCCCGGCAGTCCATCCAATCTCCGAAAAATCTTTTGACCTCACTTGACCCCCAAAGAGAGATCGAAAGACTCACTGGCACTGGGCCATAGATACCGATCTCGAAAACCTGTTATGTTGTGTAATATCATCTCTACAAAATCTTCACAGCTCATTTTCATTAGCACTGCGCCCAAGTTAAGCCTTTAAAAATAGTAAACAAACAGTTCTCCACCGGGCTTGATGTGTAAATATTATGTTTTTGGACAGATCTGTTTCCACTGTTGGTCTTTAAAGTAGCTGGACGCGACTGAGCAGTCAGCAGAAGGGAATGATGATGACTCTATTATCTTTGTTGGTTTGTTTGTTCACGTTACATTTACGAAAGGAGATTTGTAGATCTGTAATTGAGTAATTGAGATTTTTGGTTAAACTCTAAGCGCCCCCGCACACGGGTCGATTGCCGATATGGTCGACGCATGTGTGGAGGCGCTAATAGTATAATTGGTCCTTTAGCTTTATATTAAAAAGACAATACAAAAAATGTCTTATTCATATGGGGCTTCTAAACGGGCAATACTTTTACTGCAATGTGTGGCTGCAATAGTGTAGCCGGCAACATTCTCGGCAACAACGGCCAGACTGAGCAATATTTCTTGTATGGCCTGATCATATAGCCGCATATATTCGGCATTGCCGATATATTTTTATGTGTTGCCGGCACATGGCCGGACGATCGCTTGGCTACCGAAAACATCGTCAATATTGCTCTATTTTGGTGTTTGTTTATTGTTGATATTGAACATTTTGCTAGGAAAATGGCTAATACTGACCAACGAGAGGATTATTGATTTCATCAATGAGATACACTTACATCCTGAGTTATGGAAAGTGAAAGTTCCCAGAATTCCCTTACACTTCATATTGTAACAAAAAAAATTCAAATAAAAACTGAGTGGTATTTTTGAAAGTAGTATAGGGTCTACCATACCATGCTTTCGAATTTTTTTTGTTTACTTCAACCCTTAACAATTATCCCCAATTTCTTTTTTAAAATGACACCCCACAGCTTTTCCTGCATAAATGAAGTCATTATTTTATTTAACATCTTGTATTTTTTTCGTGAAGTCGTAAGAATAAAATAAATAAAATAAGAACTTGTTTGAGGCGTAATATTTTCGTACCTAATAAAAAAGGATAGAAGAGTCATTTTTTTTCGAAAGCTTGGCATGATAGGTCATTCAGTACCCCTAAAAACCCGCTTGGTTTTTGTTTTTTCGTTTTTTGCAACAATATTAGCTGTCAAATAAATTCTTATTTTATTTATATGATTTTACGGGGTAGAAATTTTTGTAACTCATTGATACAAATAAATTGAATAAGTTTGCGTATAATATCAAAGGTTCCATAAGATTTTAAATTGGTGCTATATTTACTTACTACTTTATTCGTATTGGTCTATACAAATAGTGCCACTCTGAAGGCTACGCCTTGTGTAAAGTATTGGCTGAAATTATATACAACTGAAATTTATGTCTCTAACCTAAATGCTGCTACTTTGCCTCATTCCATCTGCCACTGGTGTTTGAGTTGCTTCATTTTATATGTCAGGATATCTGCAGGATATACGTAGAACCTCTTAGCATTCCATGATGTCTAATTTCAATTTGTAGCCTTTTTTTCACTGATGATTTTGACCGTAATATTTTGAAATCAAAAAGTTAAGGGCGAGTTTTCGGGGATGACGTACAAAAAAGATTTTGAATGCATGATATAGTCCCTATAGTATCTTCAGAATTACCACTCAGTTCTTGCTTGGACCGATTATATATACATCTCCAGTTGATAAAAACCGCCAGTCTTGTACTAACAGATATTGATTTTTTCATGTTTCTATCATTTCTTTTTATTTATGGTTCAATTTCCTTTGAAAGACACTCTTTGATATTGTTGAAAAGTTTTTAAATAGCATATTATCAAGACTTATTTCACGCCTATTGAAATAAAGTCGAATCCACTGTCTTCTCTCTTTTTTATTTAATGTTTTGTTTAAAACAATATAAGCCACTGCGTCAGCCATTGCTGTCCGACTATATAGCCCGTCTATGAACACATTTTTGGGCTATACTATTGCAGAAAATATTGCCGGGATATATATTGCCGAGCCATACGCTGCAATAAAATGTTGTCGTCATGGCCGGGCTATAGTTACCAGGAATATAGCCAAATATTGCAGTAAAAGTATTGCCCGTTTAGAAGCCCCTATATAGTATCTACTACTCTATAAACATCCGAGGCTGGTAATTTTCTGTGTTTTTCAAAACTAGCCGAGTTTGGCCTCATTTTTTTATGGTCTACCTCCCGCAAAGGCTGAAAGCCTATCGCGCTGTAGAAGCGCTGCGAGAGGATAAGTATCGTTGCACGTTAGATTTGAAACGCTGCAGGTTATAGCCGCCGGGAAACACATTTTCCGGCAGCTCATTCCACAGCGTCGAAGTACTCCAGGAAAAGGAATGCTGGAGGAGACTGGTTCGGAGAGTATGGACCTTGACCTGCTAAGGATGAGCTCGCAGAGCCTCTCTAGTGTACCTCGTTCGGACGGCCTTTGATGTTATTATCTGGGAGGTTCTGGATAGTGTCCAGAAGCTTTAGAGAGTGCTTCGGAGCGCAGCTCGACAGATGGAAACAATACTCCAACAATGGTAGGATCTGTGCCTTGTAGAGCAGCAGTAGTTGCTCTGGTGTATACAGCTTCCTACAGTGGAACAAAACTCCAAGCTTCTGTGATGCCGTTTTAGCAATACATACCACGTGGTCGTTCCAGGATATATATGTTACTGTTAATGTTGAACCCAAAAGCTTGACGGAAGGTGACTCGACTATTGGGTGACCCTCCATTTCCGCAGTTGGTAAGCTAACGTGAGGCTTCTTTGTCAGTGTTGTTGCCTGAGTTTTCTGTACGTTAAATTGTACTTTATTTACTCATCCCCACTCGACAATTGCTTTCATATCTACGTTGATATGTGAGGCATGTTGCTGTCGCCGACGCACCGTCTTCTGGGATAGTAGTGGCTTACCTGATCCCATCCATTAATGTATTGTCGTCTGCGAAGCTGTAGATTGGATTGGATGTTATTTCCAGCAGCTCGTTGACGTACAGCAAAAATAGTATAGAGAATAGGACAGTTCCCTCGAACACCGGCGTTGATTGAAAATACGTCTGATGAACAGCCTTCGACTACAACAGAGATCGGTCGTTCATGAAACTGTTCAGCCACCGGCGCAGGCCAGGTGGTAGTCCATAAGTAGCATTTGCCTTATTTATTGAAAACAAATACGGTTGACCTTAGACAAGGAACGAGAGAGAGAGAGGACAGAACGCGCGGCTGACATCTCTGTTACCAAAAAGTACCAAAGCACTAGTCCCAGTGCCGTATCTAATGGGATTAATATTATGTTTAAGCTATATGGAGAAATAATCTATTTTCAAAAAAATATATATCAAAATATTGTTATTCACGGGTTCTGTTTGGCCAATTTTACCATCCACAGTTCAAGTTTAGGTAATTAACATTAACTTAACCGTGAACTTCCATTTGACCGATACGTCACTGGAAAACTGATTGTATTTGAACGAAAACATGCATTAAAAATATAATTTTTACACTTTACATGCTCAAAAATATTATGATTCGCATGTTAGTGGTACATTTGAAATTATATTTTGGATACATAGAACTAGATATCGAGATATTTGCACAAACTTCGAATGGTCCAAAAAATATGAACACAAATTTACCTGTGAAAAGTGATTCCTGGCGCATTCCTACTGCTGTGCCTTTTACAATAGTGCTGCACACCCTACCATTATGCACACCACAATATTTTACAATTATTGGTTTTAAAAACGCAAAATATCACAAAAAAATACTACCGTACCAAATTATTTGTTTTCCACCAAAATTTTGACAGATAATCGTTTTCTGTCACAGCTAATTCATATAGCAACAGACAGGCACGCAGTATTCCCTCTCTGTCCTTATCTAAGGCATTGACAGTCATAATGACATGTGACTATATCGTGGCAGATCGAAAGTTGATCTGTGGAAGTTAGTAAACATCAAGCATTACACTTTAGAACAACACGTCCTAATTGTTAAACATTATTATAGAAACGATAGAATTGTGATTGCCATCATTCGTAAAGTGCTTCCAACATGTGGCCTAGAAAATGTTCCTAATTCATCTACTGTGAAAAGTATAATAAAAAAATTCGAAAGAGGACGTTAACAACAAACATCAGGCGAGTGTGTGCCCACAGATATTACAACAGCCACTCTTCAGTGTATTCTCACAAAAAATACATTTTCACTTCTACAAAGTACAACTGACAATTGACAATTTTTGCCAAGAGATCACGTACAGAGTGAAGAGTGTTCACCATTTAGATCCTTGAGGATATCATTTTCAGTTACGAAGCCCATGTGCTTACTCCTTTTTTACACCAGTCGAGTTTTCATATATAAAGAAATTGCCTTGTTGGTCATACCCTTACCAATCTTTCCTAAATACTGCTACTAAACAGCATCCAGAGACACAGCTGCTTCTCAAAACCAGCTTTTAAAATGTCTTTGATGTTTTGATCTTTTTATAAACTCTGTATATATAAGCTACATACAAAGATATGCTAATGACAAGCTCTATCGCCGACCCTAAATTACCCCTTGATAATGATACGGATCTGAACAACGCTATTCACCATCAACAATATGTTTACAGTACTTTTACGATCTCTTTTATATTGTGTCCACTCGTTCATTTCCCACCGGCAAAACCATAAGACCCTCAGATATACACTTCTGTGGTTCACCCCTCGTTTGATGTGGACATACAGATAGATTGTGTTGCCTAAAATGTACCATGAATCTTTCATATACAGGGAGTGTCCTAAAAGTCATGAGATATATATTTTGTTCAAAAATTTATTGGATATATTTGTACAAAGTGTTAATATTCTTCACATTTAGCATCTGCGCATTTTTCCACCAACTTTCTCATGCTTGGTAAGCCCCCTGAAAAGCATCGAGTCTTATAGTTGCCACGATAATTTCAATCAATTTTGGTGTAGGTATTTTTTTAGCTGTCTAAACTGTGACATATGCATTATATCTTGTGACTAAAAAATACCCGATAATTGGATTTGTCGCAATTTCGCTATATTTGAAACGAGTTAAGCTTAATTTAGATGCACACGCTTTCCGACGTTACGACGCATGGTACGAAGCTGTTCCTTATTGGCGCCAAACTTATGTCCGACGATCGGACGAGTTGAAAATATTTTTCATCTAATATCGTAGGATAATTTCGACGAATAAATATTTTACATTATCCTTCTTATGGATGAAAATAAAGAAAAGAGCAAACCTATTTCTTCTGGGGAAAGAATTGGTTAAACTTTGAGGTATTTAAATGCGGTAAAACATACCTGGAAGATCAAATCATTATTAGTCATGAAAGATATCCTCCATCAGTTAATTATTTATCCGTGCACTTAACAGGTATTCTTAACTGGTAAATAGTAGTAATAGGTAATGGTAAACACTTTAGCTCCAACTTAATGCATTTTACGAGTTCACAACATGTCTGTTAAGGCATTGTGACTATGATGATGAAATAGTGGAAAGAAATCGCGGTATTTGGTGGATTGGGTTTGATCTCCAACAACGTCAAATCATATGACCTTGGCAACCTACATATAGGTACCAACTACGAAGATCCAAATTCCCCAAATTTCGTACGAAAAAATATGATTCGTTCGAATGGATATATTTAGATTATACGGTATATACGAATCGTATATCGGAAATTGTGTGTATGTGAATTAAGCTTTAGAGTCCCGTGTATGAGCAGGGGCGGATAGAGACTATTTGTTGAGGGGAGGGGGGAGGGGGAGATCAGGGCCGATTCAAAAAGTCCTATGAGATATTGCGTTGTTGAATCAGGCTTGTAAGCTCAGGCATAAAGGTAAGGGCCCTACGGGTAGAAGGCGGGATAACCCTCCCTTCTCCAGATTAACCTGCTCCCGTGTTCCGTATACAGGGTGTCCCAAAAAATAGTGTCAAGCGGAAGTCCAGAGATAGAGCACACCTAGAAGTATCTGAATCACCCCCATATATGTCATGCAATTTTTTGTAGTTTCCGAGTTATGAATTTTTTTCTGAATTTTAGAGATTCCTCTACCTCGACAACTTAAAACTGTTCTAAATGAAAAATTAAAAGACTTTTCCAAATTATCTTTTTTGGTAATTAATCTCCAAGAGTTTACTGTTCATACATAAAATAATCGGCTTAGTAACTTTGATAAAAGTTATAAAAAATTTAGTGTTAAGTGAAAAATTTACGATCTGATAATTATGACTTAAATCTTCGACGCGCAATTAAAAATCCAAAGAGGTGATTTCATAATTTCTAAGCAGGTCTAAAAACTTCTTCAGACTCTCAGCTATCACAATCATTGAAAAAAACTAGTACTTAATGGGGCTACTTTCGCTCCAATTGACCTTCAAAGACAAGAGGCGAAGATTTCTTGAAATTAGCGATGTGTTTTTCAATTCATCAATAACTTATGTTAACGCGTTAATGGCAGATTGATTGTCGGTACCGCAATAATACACGTTAAAAACGTTGCATAAATTAAACATTTATTAAAAAAAGACCTATTTCTTGCTAAAAAACCACAAGGAGCGCATTCTTCTAAACCGGTTTTTACCTGAGCGCCAACAAAAAGGGCTAACGCTAACGCAGTAAACGATGGCGATGTTAGAAAGAGGTAGCTATGATATTGTTGTGACGTCTTTTCAAAATGTGTCAATGCATAAGTTGTTTTCGTTGTCTTTTATTCAGTCGTCTATCTGCCTTTGCGGCTTTAAAACGATACGCTTTTGTTTGGATTGGTGTTGTTTCTGCTGTCTGACTACTTGGCTATTCCTACGGACCTTGAGTGCACGACAACTGAACTTAACGATGCTGTTTTCTGCAAGAGACTATGCTTCAAATTGATAGGACGTGGTGGACCCACTGAATGGCTGCCACGCTCACCTGACTTAAATCCGATAGAGTTTTTTGTTCGGGACTACTACAAAAAAACTAGTTTATGCTGAAGGGTGTCGAAACATCAGCGAATTAACAAATTAACACAGGCTGAAGAAACAATAAAAAACAATCAAAGAGCTTTTGTTAATTTAAAAAACAATTTTTTCAGATGATGTACATAGATTATGCATCGAACAAGAAGGTAGACATTTTGAAAATTTCTTGTGGAATTTAATAAACTTAGTAAAAAAATTTGATAATTTCGTTTCATTTTACAATTTCCCACTTACAAAAAAAGAAGACGTACATGTAAAAAATCTTAGCAAAGTGACACAGGTGGTCATCTATCGATATTCTGTTCGACTGAATGTGTTTTATTGCGGCACTGACAATCATTCGGTTATTAGCGCCCTAAACTTAGTTATTGTTTCATTTAAAATCCCATCGCTAATTTCAAGAAATCTCCACCTCTTGTTGTTGAAGGTCGATTGGAGACAAAGTAGCCCCATTAAGTACTACTTTTTTTTAATGATTATGATAGCTGAGAGTCTGAAGAAGTTTTTAGATCTGCATAGAAATCATGAAATCACCTCTTTAGATTTTTAATTGCGAGTCGAAAATCTAAGTCATAATTAACAGAAAGTAAATTTTTCACTTTACACTTCAATTTTCATGACTTTCATCAGATGTACTAAGCCGATTCCTTTATGTAATCAATGGTAAACTCTTAAAGATTAATTAGCAAAAAAGAGAATTTGGAAACGTCGTTTAATTTTTCTTTTGGAACAGTTTTAAGTTGTCGAGGTAGAGAATTCTCTAAAATTCAGAAAAAAATGCATAACTCGGAAACTACAAAAAATTGCATAACATATATGGGGGTGATTCAGATACTTCTAGGGGTGCTCTATCTCTGGACTTCCGCTTGACACTATTTTTTGGGACACCCTGTATATGAATTATTTTTTACGTTAAAATAATCGTTTCATTTTGTTAAATAAAATTATAAAAAACCTGTTAATACCTGCGAAATATTTGTGTTTTGGTTGTCTATTTTATCAGGGCCCCGAGGGGGGGGGGGGGCGCTCGCCCCCATCGCCCCCCTCTGTATCCGCCACTGTGCACGAGTATGTGTGTTTTAATGATTGGGCGTAGACCTTAACAACAATAATTCGTCAGTGCTTGTTAGGGCCGTCTGGTGGACCTCTGCTCTTAGTTACTGCCGTGTTGGTCGATCGGTCTGTCATGTCTGGGTGCCCAGAGACCAGAGAGAAGTAAGAGAAGAAAAGGAAGGAAGAAGAGACAAGAGGAGGAGATTCGTCGGTTGGAGGGTATAGTTTGACATAGTCGATTTGATTTCGGTAATTTTTGGGTTTAGCCAAAGGTGTTAATTTATACCTAAAAGAGCAGAACATTTGATTGTTTCCAAAATTGCTCGATTTGATGTTGATCAAAGTGCGTGCGCGCCTCGGCCTTGTGTGCTTGCGAACTTGCTCGACTGACTCGCGCAACAGAGGGTTGTAATCCCTCAAGTAAGGGATATCAAGGTTCCTGTGAAGGGTATCGCTGGAAACATACCGTGGGGCGTTAGTAATTGTACGCAATGTCCCGCTCTGCAGAACCTGCAGGTTTCGCATGTGCGTTTTGGCGAGAAAACACCACACCGCACATGCGTATGTAATTATTGTTCGTCTAATAATCATCTTGTAAAATCGAATTTTATTAACCAAACTCAATTTTGAAGTTCTACGTAACATAGGATACGGTTGACGAAATGTAATTTCGAATTTTGTTTTTAACGCCTCAGTGTATTTTTGCCAAGTCATCCCCTTGTCGAGGGTAATTGCTAAATACTACTCAACTACACTGATAAAGAAGTCTCACTTTGGCTTACCAAATGGTGTCCAACAGTCGAGTCACCTTCCGCCAAGCTTTTGGGGATCAACATCAACAGTAACATGTCCTGGCACGACCATGTCAGTATTGCTAAAACAGCATCCCAAAAGCTTGGAGTTTTGTTCCGCTGCAGGAGGCTGTACACACCAGAGCAACTACAGCTGCTTTACAAGGCACAGATCCGACCATCGTTGGAGTATTGCTCCATGTATATGTGCTCCGAAGCACCCTCTAAAGCTTTTGGACACTATCCAGAAGACAGAAATAGCCTGGAACATCGGAGAAGGGTGGCTGACCTGTTCTATTTTACAAATTCTATCACGGAAGATGTTCGAGTGAGCCCTCTCAGACAATAACACCGAAGGCCGTCCAAAAGAGGAACACTAGAGAAGCTCTGCGACCTCAGCTCATCCTTACCAGGTCGAAATCATTACTCCCCGAACCAGTCTCCTCCAGCATTCCTTCTTTGGAGAACCTCGACGACTTTGGAATGAGCTGCCGAGAGCAATCACCTGCAGAATTTTCCTATGGAATTGGAACACCATTCACTGAGACCTCCAACGGGACACCACTACGCTGGCGTTTTTTGGTACAAAATAAAACCTACGTTTTCGGATGACTGATTTTGATGAGCCACCGATCGGCCCACTCTAACACTTCATCCACCACTGCAACTGATCGCAGACCAGATTTTTTCCAGTCCGCGAGGGACAGCGTGTATAAAGGATGGGCCCAAGGACCGAACTCTGAGGAGCACCGGCCTTTATTGACCGTAATGTGGAGCAGGTATTGTTAATTTTGATTCTAAATTTCCTTCCTTCAAGAAAGGAAAGTTTCAAAAGCCAAAATGGGAAGCCCAGGCGTAGACCTTAAACTTTAATAATGTTCAGACGTTTTTGGCACAAAAGAGTATAAAAACCCGCATAGTGTATAAATACCAACTAAAGCAAACAATGTATTGCAGAAATGAGAACCGATAGAGGCTGTTTGGTATTCCTGAATGGTGCGTGACTGTCTAGATGTGCGTGCGACCGTCACGATCGTGATATACGTATTTATAAGGTATTAAAATAAAAAACAGCGCCAACGACCAGACTAAATGTGTGTATGCATATATGTAGGCGCGCGATAAAAGTATAATAAAAAATTGCATGGCGCGACAGCGACAGGGGTGAAATGAGGGTTAACACCCTGAAAGCGAGGAAAAACCAACTCGATTTCGAAAGGGGAAAACGCCTTGCGTGATACTTGCGCCCGCTATACAAACTATACTGTTTGATTAGATGGATTGAGAAGTTATTGCACCAATGATATTAACAGGGGTTAACTTTTAAACTTAGTTCATATATTATGAAATTTGCGTTGGACCAATCTTATCCGCGGTTTAAGTTTTACTAAACCTCGATTAGATTCAAACCATCAAGGTATGACCGTTTAACGTAGAAAATCTCGGGTTATGTACATCCTAACCTAACATTTTCAAGACAATAAAACAAGAAACGACAATTACTCGGTAATCTCGGTTTATGCACATCCTAACCTAACATTTTCAAGACAATAAAACAAGAAAGGACAATTAATTTATTACTTGTTAACTTCTACTGTACTGTTGCTTATTTCTGAATTATGGCTCAATTTGGCCACGAAATTGACGTTGAATATGAAGATTTGTGAATTAATGATCTGGAGATCTTAGAAATTATTGAAAATGGGTTCCCACGCCGACTATATGAAAGAAATAATTATTTCGATGAAATGAACGATTACATGTTCTTCCAAAAATTTTGCATTTACAAAAATACCGTATTACATTTACTAGAGGAAATAGATCATGAGCTGGAATTTCCGAACTACCTATAAGTATAGTCTTGTATTGCCTTATTTAGAGTCTTTTAATATTATAACTTCCATTCGGTAGCTTATTTTGAAGGTATAGATCTATCTACTGTAGCATGTTCAAACATAAACACATCATATTTTTAGGTTAATTCTAGGTTTTACTAATCCAGTGCAGTAAACTGTTGGTGCAATACAAAACCAAAAACTCAGTTTAACTTCTCAAACAGAGATTATTTAAACCACGGTTATTTACAATATTGGGCGAGGTCCCATTATAGGTGCATACGTAAAATGAATCCAAGTTAATTACGTTCATACATAATAAAAGAAATTATAAATTATAAATTCAAGAATCTTGTAAAAATATACTTGCGTCAAGGATATTTGGCCTCGCTCTGAAAAAATTACTTGATGAGGAAATTATGGTTAATTTGAAACAAGGAAAATAAGTTTATTTTTAATATTCGTTTTAAAAAAATGCTGTGACCAAGAATCACACCTAAAATTTCAATACTTTTTGACCAAGTATTTCATAAAGTTTTAGTAAGATATCATATTTTCTAACTAAGCTCCTATTACTTGAAACAAGAATACAAACAACTTAAGAGTTGTGAACTACCATTGAGAATAATATAATCTTGGTTCATACTATCGACAGATCGCCACAGGCCTTATAATCATTTCTAAATAATTCATAATTTTACCTGTGACTGTGTTATACTGATATTGTTAAGGCCCGGTCAAACAGAGGGCGCTCTAGAACGCGGCGGTCCGGCGTTCTCTAACGCCGCGTTACCGCATTCCGTTGTTTGTACCAAACAGGCCAGTCTGACGGGTTGAGCGAAAGCGTTACGCCAATTTTTGTCAAGATATCTAGTGATTCAAACATAGATGAGCTCAAACCCCGGTCAAACAGAGGGGATTCTAGAACGCCGTAACGCCGCGTTCTAGAACGCCGTAACGCCGCGTTCTAGAACGCCGTAACGCCGCGTTCTAGAACGCCGTAATGCCGCGTTCTAGAACGCCGTAACGCCGCGTTCTAGAACTCCCTCTGTTTGACCGGGCCTTTATACTCTCATAAAAGTATTGTTGCGCAGTTGTGGTTGTGGGGACCTCATACAGATATTCGTAAATATGTACCAAGTATGCGATTTGATACGCAATATATATAAATTTATGTACCTAATTATAGTTGTGAGTGGAATATAGTAGGATAGGTATTAAAATATCTGAAAAAGCAGTCATCAAAAAGGGTGGACTATTTTGTAGCAACTTTAAAGTGCTGTGTCAATGATTCACCCTAATTTTTGTTTTGTTAAGCGATTTTACGCGGTTTGGAGTTCCACCCTGTGGAAAACAATATATATATGTTAAAATATTTATTTTGATAAATTATAGACTAGCTGGTTATTATACAAACTATCCAAATGTCTAACTATTTTGTTTAGAGAATCATCTTTCAACTGAAATAGCTACGCTAATTAATTTGACCACAGCAAAATTACCCTTATCTCTGGCTAATTTACAAACTATCCACAGCATTTGGATATAGTAGTAGTACGTAATACACTTGCCAGAAACATGGGTTTATTTGCGTAATTTTCTTGTGGTCTGTATATAGCGGCATATTCTTGTATATTATAACTGAAAATTGATTTGAAAACAGCTGGATATGTTATAATATTATTCGTAGCCACTCTTGAATGAAACATTATTATATATTATTATATAATCAGGCACTTGGTTAGTTTGCATTTTATTCAGCTATTCTGTAAACTATCCACGTACTCTAAACTCATACTATTTTCTCTTGAAGAATGCAATTAATGTTAAAGGATATTTTCCTTCAAATTATAGAGTTGTATTGTCTCCCGTCCTTATAAATATTTATTCATCCTCACCTTGAGATTTGTATTGTCACTTAACTTTGTTGGTCTCTGCATCGCGCATCGGTGCCGAAAATCTATTCATTGGCCTAGAAGGGACGGCGAAAAAGGTCAAAGAAAACAAATGGCAGCATTAAGGGAAGCGACAGTGTGTACAAACCACGCGAGCAACCAAGCAGAAACAAAAGAGCGTTCGAGTGGACTGCTGACATCGCCTTGGGGCCAAAGAAAAGAGGAAGATTTGTCTCCTCTCGCATCGGGCAAAATAAACTCCGATCAAGTGCTTTTTGATCCGACATTCCCGAGTGAATTTTCTCCCTTTCGCACCTCAATCGATTCCAAGAAGATGGAACTCTTTGAAATACGTTTCTATAGTGGTGAGCATTTGATACGCCGATAGGTGAGGGTAGTATTGTGATCGTTTTCTATTTTGAGATATATTTGGGCGTTTTATGATATCTACAGAACGAAAATCCACGTCACTCATGTCGGTCTGTTTGAGTCTGTCTTTCTGTTGGCGTTTCTCTAGCCTCGTAATCTCAGTAACCCCTGCATGGACTGTGATGAAATTTGGGTAGCGATATGCTGTAGCTGTGGGGTCGTAGTAGTGATGCTGCTATAATTTTGAACATCGGTGTATGGGCGGCGGAGTAATTATAGAAAAAAAAAACAAAATATTCAAGCATTCCTCAAACTTCGTTTATAGGAGATTCAGGGGTTCGTGGTCATTTTCTACTTTTTTTTGGTGGGGGTTAAATTAAGGTCGTGGAGGTGGTAAGGAGTGGTAAAACTATACATTTTGTTATATTCATGATAGGCTGTCCATTGAGTTGGGAAGAAAGACCTAGTGGCACAATACACTTTTTTAGATCCATCCCACATTGCCTTGCGTATTACAGAAACCACGGGACCTAGAATTTTCAAATGTGTAACCTGAAAGTTATTAAATTGATTTTATTTATTATCGTGGCAAGAATGGAAAACGCGTATTGTTTTGAGAAATTGTGTCAGTGGCGGCCCAACAATAGTAAAAAACTAAAAATATAAAAACAGCTCAAGCCTCGTTTTTGGGCATTTTGGGGTTTTTTTTTGGGTGGGGATTAAATTGGGATGGACGGAGGGTGGGGGGTTGTAAATTTTAAAAATATGTATGTAAGTATTCATAAAATTCTCTTCGCATTGCTCCGAAACAATTTATTGGTCCTTTGGCCTTTGAATTTTTTATCTGTGGAATAATTTGATACCTACATATTATAATCATATAACATGAAACATGGAAACTACGAACATGATTGTGATGGAATTGTGACTCCTCCTTCCGTGGAGGAAATGGTAATGATGTAGTTGTTGGAACCCTTGCCAATGGCGGAGAAATTAATAAAAAACGAAACATTTCAAAATCACTCAAACTTCGTTTTTAGGTGTTTTAAAGCTCCCTGATCATTATCTACTTTTTTATTAGGATGGTATAGGTGTGGAAGAGCTCCAAAAGTACCTGTAGCTCTTGAACTATTCACTTTAGATCCCAAGTGTGCTAGTTTGTTGGAATAGCCTTATCGAGAGGAATACAAAAAGTCACAAATATACAGGGTGTCCCATTAAAATTTTTGAATCGGACGTCACGTGATCAAAAACAAATACCCCATTGGGTGACACAATAATAAGAAAAGATACTAAATTAGCTCTAATTCACTCCCCCAAAATTATAATTCGCTACTACTGTCCAGTTCCGATATATTGCATGTCTTAATCGTCGAGGGACGCCCTGTATACATAGAACGTTCTAAATACATGTATACATTACACAATTCTAAGTCCCTTTGGTTCCTGTAATATGCAGGTGAACAGCCAATTATGAATACAACAAATTTTTCGGTTTTGCAACCCTCCGCCCCCCACCACCCCATTTTCGCCCGCACCCAAACAAAAGTCGAAAATGATCAGGAACCCCTGAAATGCCAAAACACAAAGAACGAGCGGTTTTTATATTTTTAGTAATTTGATTATTGCTGCGCGTTTTCCATTCTCGCCGAGGTTGTAATACCGTGTCATAATTTCATTAAAATCAATTCACTAATTTTGGTTACGCAATATAGAACGATCTAAAGTACCTCGTAATACTCCTACGTATACATCACAAAATTCCACCCCAATTTCACCCCCCACCCAAAAAAAGTAGAAAATGACCAGGAACCCCTAAAACACCTAAAAACAAAGTTTGAGCTGTTTTTATATTTTTTGTTTTTTATTATTGCTGTGCCGCCACTGACAGAGTTTTAAAAAACATATACGCGTTTTCCATCCTCGTTGCGGATTTTTAAGTTTTACAACCCCCCCCCCCCCCCCCCAACCACCTCAAATTCGCCACTACCCTAAAACATAAAAGTAGAAAATGATGAGGAACCCCTGAAATGCCTAAATCCGTTTGACGAATATTTGAAATGCTTCGTTTTTTGCTAATTACTCCGCCGCCCGTGCAACGATTTCCAAAATTATAGCAACATTACCTATACTACGACCCCACATAATATAGCTACCCTCAAACAGACAGACAAAGCAACAGGCAGACCGACAGACAGACAGACCTACGGAAATGAGTGACGTGGCTTTTCGATATGTAGATATCATAAAACACCCAAAAAGCGTATTATCTCAAAATCAGAAATGTTCGCGATCACAATCGGTGTGGGAAGTAAAAAATATGCTCTTGCCTTCAGAACCTCTAAATTTAGTGGAGGCCTTGTCTTTGACCACAGTCAATACGAGACCAAAAATTAACAAATAATAAAATTCTATACTACGCTTTTGGCACTCATTTTTAGACATCCCGAATTTCTTTCAGCCGCTCTATCCCGTTCTGTAGAAAGCCCCGGTGTTTATTGGGTGCATCCGTAGCTGGTTGTTGGCCTGACGCCTGAGCAGCAGGAGCAGCAGCAGCAGCAGCAGGTCGGCAGTAGCGGAAAATCGATAGAGACAAGTGAAAAGTGGATCGTGCACCGAGAGTGCATTGTGCTTGCCTTGCCCGCCTGCCTTGTCGCTCGTTCGCCGGATAGCATTTATTCCTGGGGCTGCATTAAGCATACCGGATGCTTCCTGCGACGCAGGGCAGAACGGAGACAGGGACGGGCCAGCCCCCCCGCGTTGGGGGTACCTACCAGTCGGCCCAGGTGTGGCGCGGAGCAGGGTGTCAGCTGGTCTACAACTTACCCATTGAAGTAGTGATATGTCGTTGTTTTCCTTTTTAGTAGTAAGAGGTTAGGGTTCAGTTGCCTTAATGGTTGACCTTAGGTTTATTGTGCACCTCCGGTCAAATGGATCAGACAGAATCCCATCCTAAGTTATTTGCCAATTTTCAGATGTACTGGACTATGTGCTACTATCTTTCTTGCTGACTCTAGATACAGATAGGAATTCCTTTCGGCTTGATCGCAAGGACAGAAAACACTCACCCACCCGAAAGTGTGAGAGTCTGCCCGCCCGACGTTGAACCAGCTTGAGTCCTCTGATCAATGTCTAATGGACGCAACCACGTCCAGCCGACATGTCATCACGGCCCGACCGGCTAAAACCCGTTCCCTCTTTCTTACCTCTTATGCTATATCTCCATCTGCACCGGGCATCAGCGTGAACGATATTCTTCGCAGTGCAAGATGAGGTAATGATTAAACCCATTTATGAATAACTTCTAATCCTCTTTTATCCTTGAAACCGCTCCTCTTTCTCCTTTACAGAGAGTATTTTGTTGACCATCTCATGTATGATGTTCCATGCCTCTACGCTGGAAAACATCAGCGGGACCATAGTCTCTGGGGTCAGCTCCCCATCCAGTTTTTGACTTGCCTCCTGTCTGTACGGCCCCCATCGGTCGCACAGAAACAGGGCATGCTCGGCCGTATCTTCCGTCTCGCAGTGCAAGCATCTTTCGTCCATCACCCGTCCTATCCGTTTCCCATACACTCGAAAAGGCCCGTGCCCGGACAGTGCCTGCGTTAGGAAATAGGACGTCTGCCGATGACTGCATTCCGCCCATTCTTTCATCGACGGTATTAGTCGTTTCGTCCACTGTCCGACATCAGTGGTCTCGTTCCATATGCTTTGCCACTTGCTGTCAGCCTTTTAGCCTCAGCGCGGTCATCGCATTGCCGGCTTGACCATGGCGGATCAGTGTCCTCTGTTCGGCCAGCAAGTATAATGGTGGTATCGCCGTTATAACTTGCCGGGCTCTTGTAGATACCGTGCGATAAGCACTGGCCACCCTTAGCAGATATTTTCTCTGCAAGCTGTCTAAGACCTTCTGATATCTTTTCCTTTTCGTGGCTTTACACCACACGGCAGCCCCATATAAGACGACCGACTGTACAACCTGACACAGTAGTGCCCTTTTGTTGCTACTGGGCCCTCCTACATTTGGCATCAGTCGCGACAGTATTGCCGCCTTCTTCTCAGCCTTTGTCACTACTCGTTTAAGGTGTTCTCCATAACACCTCTCGTTATCCAGTGTGACTCCGAGGTACACTATGGACTTGCTTGTTTCCAACTAAAGGAGTTCAGTCGAATACTACATGCTTACCTGTTTCCACTGTCTTACCGCTCTTCCTGCCTAAAGATTTACCACATCGATCACCACTGAACGTCCAGTAGCCAGTTATAAATCCAACCACCTTTCGTAGTTCCTTCCTGCACAATCTGAAAGCGTCTGTGGCATTAGAACACAAGGGTCTCCTCAGCATTCTCTTGACTGAACATTCTCCAACACTCTGTCCTAGCGCTTCTGGTGCTCATTTGACACCCAACTGGTGACCACTGTCCCTACCGCCGACGATTCCGCAGCTGAACGAAGTATTACGAACCTTTGCTACTCAGGAATGTCGACATTTATGAATATTGGGCGTCTATGTTCATCTGAGGCCAGTCGCTCTCGGGTATTTATTGGCCCTTCCCACAAGCGTTTCTAGTGAAATTTTATTTAGCGATGTAGGTCAAATATATGTCGATAGAAGAGCGACTTTACTGGTTGAAAATGTTGACAAATTATTATCTTCAGCGTGCAATATCAGATTTTTAAAATCGAACTATTGAGTTTCATTATGTTTTAGATTTAGATTCTTATTTGTGAAATTTATGTTAACAATTACGTTTTTAAATTGATATGTTTGATTCTAATCAAAGGGGTGTTTGTAAGTGGATATTCACATGAGTAAGTAATTATTATGTTACATATAAACATTACTCAAATGTCGTGCTTATAAATTCTCTCCAGTTATTATGAATACTTGATGTGATCAAAGTCATTCAAAGTCTCCGAATGTTATGCTAATAGCCGAACTGCGGCTTCGGCCAAAAATTGACTTTCGGTCGACACTGCTTACGAGCCAGTTTAAAACTTCGAAGAATGGTGAATGTGCATATGACATTTTATATAGAGAACTTATAACTTCTGATACTGATATCTCGAATACCGTCCATCGATATACGTGGGTGGTCCGATAAGTACCTAACCTACAAAAGGAAAACGAAAATTTTTGCTCAACATAATCTCCTTTTAGTTCGATTCACTTGACCCAGCGATTCTCCAACTTCTGTAACCCATCTGAAAAAAACGTTTTCCGGAGGTGTGCAATAATCGGCGACAACCTCTTCATTCGACCCAAATTTCTACCCGGCGAGTGACTCATTCAGGTTTGGAAATAAAAAGAAGTCTCAGGAGGCCAAATCTGGAAAATAGGGTGGGTGGGGCAGCAGTTCATAGCCTAATTCGACCAGTTTGGCCATGGCGATGGTCGAGGTATGAGCCGGTGTATATTATCATGGTAGAAGAGCACTTTTTTACCAAATGGGGTCGTTTCTTCTGTAATTCGGCGTCGAATCGGCTCAATAATCGCTTTGCCTCTCTCAGGTACACCTTGTGAATCCCAGAAAACAGTGGCTATCAGCTTCTGCCCGATGGGACAGTCTTCGCCTACGTCGGGTTGCCGGGTGCAGTCCACTGTTTCGGCTGTTGTTTTGTCTCTGGTGTGTACCAGTGGATCCATGTTACGTCAACGTCAAACACTACTTTGAAGTGGCCTCAAGGTTGCGCTTGTTGGCGGCAGTGAGCAAACACGGCACTCATCGTGCTGATAGCTTTCTCATACCTGGCGGAGCTCATAAAGAACCGACTTGCGACTACGTTTAAACTCGTTAAACCGATATTTGACGGTCGCCATCGAAGGAGAAGGATCACCGTATACACAGCATCCAAGCGCTCTTTTATTTCGCTGCGGGATTTCCCTTCCAAAAACAAGATCGAATCACTGACCGATATTGCTCTTCCTCCATTTTTCTAAAATCCGTGGACACGGCCGCTTTCACACGCTGTCAAAACAATTCTAAACGTCAGATTTGGCTGAAATTTCGACAGTAGGCGCCTACGATAATGTACTACTCAATAGTAGGTAAATGTATCTTGTGGTAGTAGCGCTATCGGGCGGTGAGACTATGTACTTATCGGACCACCCACATATTTAGTTGCCCAAACCTGTAAAATATTAAAATCCATATTAAAATTTCAGCCAATTTGGGCGGCACTCATAATCAATAAGATCCAAGATACTGATGCTCGATTCTAACACGTATAAGTATTATTTGTATATGCAACTCCAACTTCCCGGAGTGGAACGATGGCGTACCCGTTATTTCGATTTATTACTCCCCACTCCAATCCACCGCGCAGCGAGACACAACTCCGGAACTCCTTACAACAAATAACTAGGTTTTGTCCCTGTCGAGTCCGTATAAGTACAGTGAGATAGATATATTGTCGACATTTTTGCTACATTCTGACTGAAGGATCTGGATATGGTCTAAGGTATCCCTGCTATGAGAAGACTATGTCATTAACAAAGCTATTCATTTCACGTTTCTCATATACAGGGTGGTCCAATAAGCGCGCGGTGCCTTCTAGCGGCGTTACCGTTTAAATTAGATAGAGGTAGATATTAGATAAAAAACGTTTCTTTTCAAATGGTCTACTTGCAGAAAATAATTTCAAAGATGGCGGACATTCGGATATACCGGAAGTAGTTATCAACTTCCTTATTTTAAATAGAACACCCTGTATATTAATACGTTGTCGAATTCAGCATCGAATTTTAGGTCCAGTTTGTTAACCATAGTTTATGCCTACGAAATCTATTTTCGAAGTTAGCAATTTTTTGAAAATTTGACGTTTGTAGTAGGTACTTTACGGTTTTAAAACGAACAAGAAATATAATTATTGTGTTTGGGTAACAACATTGTTTCAAGAGCACATTAAATCAATAGACTATAATTTTTCAAATTTGAAAAGCTTAAACCGGTAAAAACTTGTTTTTTCAAATGGGATCCTATGATAAGTTTCACATCAGTGGATGCGAAATTAAATTCTGTTTGACTTTCATGTATGCATATGTCGTTCTATCTTTGTGGTGGTTTTCAAGATATTTACGATGTTGTAATTATTCCGTAATGGCGCGTAGGAACTGGAAAAATCGTAGGTGGCATGGCTCGCAGACGAAAAAGTTGGCTGGAAACTTTCCATCCAAAGTGTTTCGGCCTCTAATATTAAAATGTCCATCTAACTGTAATCACATTATTCTTAAAAACTCCAGTGGTAAATTTTCTAACAGGTTTTCCAAATTTTCATTTAGAAAATTTTGGAAAACATTAGTTTATTATGCGGTAATAATACCACCCCAAATGTTTAGACTTCATGCTGGTTGTCAACAAACTTCTGAAAATTTGGATGGAAAGATTGCTGAATAACTTCGAAAATAGGCTTCGTAGACATAAACTATGGTTAACAAACTGGACCTGAAATTCAATGTTCAATGCAAAAACGTAATAATATACAGGGTGTTCTAATTAAGATAAGGAAGTTGATGCCAACTTTTGGTATATCCAGATGTCCGCCATCTTTGAAATTTCTGCAAGTAGACCATTTGAAAAGAAACGTTTTTTATTCGAAACAATTTCTTCTAATTTAAACGGTGAGGCCGCTAGAGAGCACCGCGCGCTTATTGGATCGCCCTGTATAAAGAATGCTCGACCAGTTTCTAAATAAACCTATTGTCTAATCAGCTCCGATAGTAATCAACGTATTTAACAATCTATTCATTGTAGGTACATCCAACCACCATCCAACGTAAAAAGGCATTGTAAGAAACGTCTTGGTAGCATCCGGAAACGAAATCCATCTACCAAGGCATGCTGTGCACGAAGTAAATGAGTTTTATCTGAACTGGTAGCTAACACTTCGTTCTTGAGACGAAAGTCGGCAACTGGATTGCATATAATACAGTGAAGCATATCGTGTCTGCAGAAATAGATCAAAAAGTACGCCAGCACTAGGCGATATTAATGGGAATGACCCATTCTTCTTATTTCTTCTCGGAGCCATGACTGTGGCTCGCGACGTGGATTTCCCTTCCTTCAATTTTACCCATTAAAATTTCTTTCAGTAGCCTATATTTGGGGCCTCTAAGCATGTGACCTAAGTAAGCTAATTTGCGCTTTTTGATAGTTTCCAGTAATTCTGTTTAATAGAGGCTCTATTCAGTACATCCTGGCCCTGTCCTTGGGATTCTCAAAAGCTGACGCGTAAGGTCCACATTCCAAAGGCTTCGATTCAATTTATTGCCTTGATGTTTAAAGAATAAGTTTTAGCGCCGTACATTAATATTGGTCATATATATAGCACTTTACCAGTCGGGGTCTGAGGTTTAGTGGCGTTTCTCGACGTAGAAGAAAACTTACACTTTATAAAAGTTTTCCTGCTGGCCATTGCTATACGTATTTTAATTTCTTCATCGCAGTCAAAGATTTGAATGAGAAGGTACATGCCCTGTAATTGGTTGTGTCAGATATCAGTTGTTGAATGAAATAGTCAAACGATCTGAAAGGTGACACCTTCAGTCTTCCTTAGGGAGCCGGAGTTTGGAATATGAGTACATAGTTGTGAGCTATAATAGATGGTGGAGGGTCGACTAACGACTTTGTAGCTGTATCTATACTTATACTTAACAAACTCCGCTACACATTGAGGTAGAGAGAGGTGCTAGAAGTGTTGCCCTACAGACTGCTATCAACTGGACAAAAGGAACTAAGACTGGACACAACAGGCATTATGAATGAAACAATTAACCATTACATACTCGGAGTGATGTCGGAGTGATGGTATCCCAAGCGCTTGCGGAAATACCCTATAACGCCCTTTTCCCAGGAAGACACGAATGGAATCGGAGTGTCAGTTTCATATCACACTCCGATTTTGGGCTATTCACGGACGGCTCCAAGACAGAACTGGGCGCAGCAGCGGGAGTAGCTGCGGTACAAATCCAAGAGTTGATAGAAGTTGAAGATAGAGTTGGTAGTCAGGGAGCGGAACAAACCACCCGTGACAAACAAATTTATAAAAATTTTTCCGGATAATCATTTGCAGGCATTGCAAAAGGCACTGCCATGAAAACCATCTCAGAATGGGCAGGAAGGAAATCACTCCAGTTAAAGATTCATCAAGCCAAGTAGCTTGAGTTTTTTTTTAAATACTTGACTTGAAAGCTCAAGCTTTCGAAAATTTGATATTTGACTTGACTTGATTTTCGATCTGAACTACTTAACTTGATATCAAGTAAAATCAAACTACTTGATATTACTTGATATCGATCTGTAAAATGCGAATCGAAGCGTTAAAATAGGGGAATCACCGAGGTTACGACAGTAAGCAGGCACCCGATGACTTTAAAACTTTAAAGCCAACCGACACAGAATGGTCGTTAATTGATCGAATTTGCCAGTACCCTAATGTTTTCAAGAGTATTTACATCATTTTTGTATTAATATGCTGCTCGATAGACTAGATTCGTGGGCTGTGGGGCTTGAAAATAAACCGAATCGAGATGAAACCGATGAACAGATTATAAATAGTATTCAAGCGGCAAGGGACAGTACTGAAGATATTTTAGAATGGTGGAAAAGACACGAATGTATTTTTCCAAACTTTGCCGCAATGGCCAAAGACTTTTTGGCAACGCCAGCTTCTTCAGCAGTTTTCTAGAGCTGCCTGAGCTCTTATCAAAACAAGAAATCGATTAGGTGATAAATGGTGGTGATAGAAGGTGATAGAAGCCTTATGTGTCTCAAATCATGGATGGCAAATGAGGATATTAATTTTTTTACTGCTGTGTCATCGGCATCGACTGCTCTGGTCATTAGCCTCGTGTTCTGTTCTTTTTCCCAGCGCCACTCTAGGAACAGCACTGTTGATTAGAAGCCAACAGTGAAGGCTCGGGTGGGGATTCTTCGCTGAGCTTTTTTATAGATATTTATTTTTGATTAAAGAAAAAAACAGAAATAAACTTCCTCATCTAACGAGAATCGAACCCGGGACCTTCCGTCCACGAGCCCCCGACTCTAACCACTGAACTAACCCACCCCCATTTCGAAATTCAAATCAAGTAGTTACACATGAAGCAACTTGAAAATCAAGTTTACTTGACTTGATCTTGACTTGATATCAAGTCAAGTCAAGTAGCTTGAAAATCAAGTCGTGAATCTCTGCCTGCAGTGGCGAGATACACACACAGGGCTACTACACTCGAAGGCTTTCATACCATATTCCTCTAGTCAGGCCCTCCCGGCGATCCTAGAGTGGAGCAGGAATGATTTGTGCATTCTGGTCAGACATTGTCGTCTGAGAAATCACTCGCAGAAAATCGGTCTAGAACAAAGATCGGACTGTCGTTTTTGGAGGTCGAAACAGCGGAGCACATATCGAGGTATTGTCCAATACTGGAAAGAGCTAGGTTTCAGACTTTCGGATTCACCCATCTGGAATCTAGTGACTTCAAGGCAACTTCGTCCAACACGGCCATTGTCTTGGTCAAAAGTTGTCACAATAGCATAATAGGGTGGCAATCGCCCCATTCACTATAAACCTAACCTCCTAACAAACCAAACTACATTTTCATTATTACTATTATTATTGAGTCCACCCTTTATCCATATACCATCTTATAGTGCCGTTTACTCTTATCTTTCCTAAATAATCGCTTATACAATATGAAACATTAAAAACGGATATGGATAGTGGATACATGTTTGCCATAATGCTAACCGCTCCTAATTTCACATTACATCTTTTCAAATTACTGCAATTAGCGTCATCTGTGTCAATTAAAAAGGTCATAAAATGTATCTTGTTACATAACTATAAAAGTTTTTTTATGGATGCAATCCCAGAGGCACTAATTATACGTATATAATAGCCCATAACTGAAGGGAAATTAATACCATATTTATGACAGGATTATATTATACCAAATCATGTACGCAAATAAATGCAGCGTCGATATCGTTTAGATTATATTACATCAATATTCATGAAATTCGTCAAGTTGATGCACTGATAAGTCCCCACGCATTGATTTTGTGGGCTCATGGCAACTAATGTTGTTTTTTTTTTGTTAAAAATGATTCATTGGAGGCGCATTGGAGGCATAAGAAAATCTATGTTATACAAGGTAGCCAACACAATACGGCTTTTGAGAACAGGCGAGTTGTGGTATAATTGAGGAAATGCAATTCGGTTGATTTTCCTCTCCTTTTATTTCTCACGCTATTGGAAGGGGAAATATTGTGACCGCAAAATTTTTCTATTTGGCCACAGGGTTTTGGGCATTTTATACATCATACTAAAGCACGGACATTTCTGTTGCTTTTTGCATTCGCTATTTTTGTCACCGCGTAATTTCAGTAACCGCTGCACTGGTTTGAATAAATTTTGCGATGCGAGATCCTGCTGTGTCATAGTAGGTAATGGTGCTGAAAAAAAAAAGAAAAAATGTCAGCTCTTTATCGAGATTTTCTTTTTACACGTTTTGGGTCAAATTGGGAGGATAGATAAAGTCCAAACATTTAGGCGTTATTGAGGTTGTCTGTCTTTTTTTGAGAAGATCAAATGGGGGAGGTGGAAAGTTGAAGGGCTGGTTTTTTGTATGTATAAAACATATTCCGTTGACCTGGAAATATTTGATCCTGAATTAATCAGCAATCTGGACAATCGCTATTTGCCTTCAAAGCAGCTGTTGGCTTTCGGATTTTGGATACAACCTTTTTCTTGATAATACAAATACTGTTATTCTGAAACAACTTAGTTGGCTTTGAGTTTGGGCTAATTTCAATCATTACAAATTAAATTTGCGAATAACTCATGTTAGTGTGTAACATGTCACTGATTACCGTGTCTATTCGGCGTAACTACCGGGAATTTTTGATTTTTTTTTCTATTTTTTTCTGGACATTGTTTATTGTTTAGCAGTGATATAACCGCATCTTTGCACCCTGTGCAAGACTATGTGGGCAATGCCCAGTCAGTCATCTTGACTCTCTTTTTTTTAACGGTTTATGTATTCAGGATCGTTTCCATGATTTTGTAAAACCTTAAATGGGTGGGGAATAACCTTTAGACTCCTGAACAGAGGGTGACCTTGTGGCTTTTAAATACTCTGCCATTTCATTTTTTTGACTAGCATCTTCAAATTTTGATCTATTAACCCTGAAATATTTTCGCATTTTCCTTAGAAGTTAAATTATTTTTTGAACAAAGGTAAATTTAGTTAAATCTCAATATTTTTTCCAATCAATCCGCAGTTTTGCGTTCATTTATGATATATCAACTTTAAAATTCTGTCTTCTGTCATTGTTTATTTCTCATTTATGCTTATCCTTAATTATTTGTTTTTATCTAGTATACCACTTTGAATTTGTACTCGTACGCAAAAAAATTAATTCAAAGTTTAGGCAAATCAAGATAGATATGGCCAAATTAATTTTGAATATACAGGGTGTCCCACGACGATTAAGGCAAGCAATATATCGGAACTGGGCAGTAGTAGCGAATTATAATTCTGGGTGTGTAAATTAGAGCAAATATAGTACCTTTTCTTATTATTGTATCATCCAATGAGGTATTTGTTTTTGGTCACGTGACGTCCGATTCAAATTTTTTAATGGGACGTCCTGCATATTTGCGACTTTTTGTGTTCTTCCCGATAAAACAATTCCAATAAACTAGCACACTTGGGGTATAAAGTGATTAATTCAAGAGCTACAGGTACTTAAAGAATGGTACCACTACCATTGATTATAGAATGTACCCCTCCAGTTGAATTATTTGCTAGTGTTTCATAATGGTAGCAGTACAGTCCTTTAAGTACCTGTAGCTCTTGAATTAATCACTTTAGACCCCAAGTGTGCTAGTTTGTTGGAATTGTTTTAGCGGGAGGAACACAAGAAGTCACAAATATACAGGGTGTCCTATTAAAATTTTTGAATCGGACGTCATGTGACCAAAAACAAGTACCTGATTGGATGACACATTAATAAGAAAATATACTATATTTGCTCTAATTTACACCCCCAAAATCATAATTCGCTACTGCTGCCCAGTTCTGATATATTGCTTGTCTTAATCGTCGTGGGACACTGCATTATGATGGGAACTTTATAACAAAAAAATCACATCTGAATTGTTTTTAACCGGAGGAATTAAAAATTCTAAAATAGTAGCTTTAATGGTGAGCACGTTTTTTTGTAGGTTTTTCCCACTATAATGGAACTGAATATGTCCCTTTTTGAATAACGCTTCGCATTTGTTTGTGTATGTTAATTGTTTTCATGGTTGTTTGATACATAACAATGGACCCGTCTTCTGCAGGTTTTTTAATAAATTAAGTACGATTCCCACACGGAAAAAATCGTGCTGCTCCGCCGAACAGGTGATTTTCTAATTTAAAAATTGAATTATTCAAAATTGTAAAGGAGGCCAAAAAGGAGAGGCGAGGGCCTTCCCGTTTTTGCGCTTTGTATGCAAATCATGCGGACGGAATTGAGACGGTCGATCGAAGTGTGCTCGTGTGGGCAGGGAGAGCAGTTATAAGTTCGTCGAGGTGATGGAATCGGTTTAATGGGCTGTTGTTACATTTTACTTCCCGTACCGTAGTTGAGGGGCGTTTCCAAACGCAAAAATGTTATATTCTGAGATTATATTTTTAACCAAAAACAACTGGATTTCATTTAAACCAATTGGCCTAATACACCTACAGTACAGTTGGATTGTATTTTGGACATCAACTGATTTTCACTTCTACGCGTATTCAAGGAGAATATTTTGATGCAACATATTTTCCAAATACTTGTTTGATCCTTGTTCATTTGAAAACTTCCCACCCCGAATTTCTCAAAAATCGGTTATTAAAAAAAAACAAGGGACAAAAGATTTGTCAAGGGCGACTATTTCTTAACCAAAACCTACTTCACCCCCTTGTACCCTCTGCCCTCCAGGATCATCACCTTAAAAATTTTAAACGACTAGGGGAATCGAGTAAAATCTTGTTTCAAAGTATTTATTTTGATGTTTGACTTTTTAAAATCGGTTGATTTGTTTTCGAAAAAATTAGATTCTCTATGTACCTTGTTCAAATAGAATACAAAAAGATAAAAATATCAATTTTTATTGCAATAAGTGTTCAAATGTTGCCTGTTATTGGCCAAACAATGGTATAGGCAATTTTCAAATTCCTAACGGGCAGTTTGAATGACCTTCTTTCACGCAGGAATTTGAAAACTGCTTTAGAAGCACCCCACAGAAACAAAAATTCTCACAATCTTTACAAACTTCGTTTCTATGTGTAGGGATTCCTGAACATTTTACACTTTTTTGGGATGGTGGTGAAATTGGGGATATGAGAGGGTGGGTGATGAGGGAAACTCCGAAACTTTTTGTACTTATAAAGTACTCTACGTTACTTTTACACTTTACATACATATAACCTGTCTTTCAGGATATGTGTATGGACTTCGAAATTTTCTTAGCAAGTCATAGGTGAGAGCAGTATTGCATATTTTTTATTTTGCAATCGCGCAATCTCAGTAACTGATGAACTGATTTTGAAAGCATGATATGATGTGGAATCATTTTTTATATCGTACATTGGAAAAAAGGAAAATCCTCAGAACCACTCCATACAGCGATTTGGACATTGTAGGGACAGATCATATTCTATATTTTCGAGAGAGGGTGTTATTGGAGTGGCAGAGCTTCGAAATGCCAAGCCATCTGTACGTATTAGACATATTATATTTATTTATTTTTATCTTATTTAATGCTTTATTGCCCAACAGAATATTACAAGTTGTAGAAATAAATGAGATACAAAAACAATCGAATATAATGCTAACATAAAGCAAACAAAAATATACATAGTTTAATCCGTCACACCGTTTTTTAAACTAGTCATTCTTTGCTACGTACAATCGTATAGTTATCAAAAAAAATCGTTCTAACCTTAATTCCTCACAGGTTAAGATTCCCCAACAAAATAGGATTACACAATTATCTGTCCCTTTTTCCTATTACCTAATTATTGGGAAATTTTCCCTAAGGATGTGGACTTTCTCTGCGGTTAGGTAACTTTTCTATGAGTTATCCATTTTTCATATATACTTTTCCGATGTTTTGATTATACTGCTTAATATAAATAAACAAAAAACACAAGACTACGATATATAATAAGAAACAACAATTAACATGAAATAACAGGAAAAAAAATAAAAAACACGGTAAATTTCCTATAGGTACAATGTATAGAACGCCATACAATTCATAAATAAACAAATAAATACAGTTGACTCCATTGGTCATGATCGTGTATTGCGGAAAATTAACTCTAGATGATAATGGGTTACTAAAACACGATAAATTTTATAACAATGTATATACGACTGATGCATTGATAACAGTAAGTAAATATTAGTCAGTATTGATAGCAACATGAAGTTTCCGACAGACGACAGAGGTTCACATTTACATGATAACATTTTGGTTGCCATAAAATGGTTCCTTCATTGCTAAAGAATCGGAGTTTCTGAGTCATGTATGGTTGTTGCAAAAGTCCATTTATGGCTACCAAAACTAATAGAGGTCAGATCATTTATTATTAGCCGTTTATTATAAAATTCACCACATCCTGTCTAGAGCCGACAATGTTTCCACAACTGGTCTGATTATTATTTTAAATAACACCCATTATGGTATATCAGAAGCCTGGTATTACAATTATTAAAAATGAATTCATTTTCTACGGGCGGTTAGCAAAAACCGGGCAGTCGGAAGATGGTAGGATGCAGGAAAGAGCAATTTTATCGTATTTGAAAATTGGTGATATTGGTGTGAGGATTGTATAATTTTTCACTTCCCGTGCACAAACCATAATAGGTTTTTTTTATATAACTGAGCAGACGCGTAGGCAGAGCCTAAGTACCAGAGTATCGCAGCTGCTGTTTAAAGGTTATGTTAGGGGAAGTTTGTTAACGCGGGATTTGAATGGGCCAATACCCGCAAGCCCAATAAATACTCCCAACAAATCTCCTTGCAGCCCATTCCAAGCCTTGGATATCCTGAATGTGCGGTTGTACCGCTCGGTTCTTGATGTATGGAGTATGGAGAACGACCTTCTTAGGATGAGATGCAGCGGTCGCGCGGGTGCATCTAATAGGAACGGTGAGCGGCGGAATGATAGAGGATAGCTCAGAGGAGCAGATTCCGTTTGAATATCGGTAGGAGAACGAGAGGTCACCAACAACACGCCGGTGAGAAAGTGGCTGGAGGTGGCGCGTTAAGGCCGAGTCGCCGATTAGTCGAATTGGTGAATGCATAACATCGTCCGTTTCTTTGTTGTTCTCGTTTCTTTTACATTCAACATTGCCATTCCTGTCATCGTATTTTGAATCGAGGCAAGTTTTTGAAATTGTAATTTTTGATACGATCACGCGCATAAGCAGGGTATTATATTCATTAATCTCACCTCTTAAACCCCGGCCACACGTGTAGGCTTCATCTCGTACTTACTTGTACAAACCACTTTGTCTTGGGAGACCCGTGCGTCTGGACGCTAAGGCGGTAGCTCGCGCAAACCGAAAAGCACTGCTTTTGTAAATTTCAGTCTGCTGAAAGTTTTGGCTTGCGTCACTGGTCCGTCGGTAAAGCCTATATGTGTGGACCATAGAGTTCAGTTTTGAGGATAAGCAGCACCTATATGAAATGCTCATTAGTTTCCAGATTTAGTTAAAAAGTAGTTTCCAAATTCACAAGTGCCAATAACATTCGTTACGTTTTATTGCTCTTTGTTTGTAAAGATATTATTTTATTATACTCGTATTTTGTGTTATCTATTATTTATTTTACAGGTATGTAAGAAAGTTGAGCCATTATGCTAATTACATGGAGTCATAATGGTAAGTGAAATTCATTTAAAATGTGCCAAAAGGGATAAAATTATAGATGTGTTTATAAAGCTTGTCGATTTACTCGATTTCCCAAATTACTGCTATTCAATTGTTCATGTGTTGATAGCACATGAAAACTAAAACTACCACCAGCAAAAAGCATGATTAACTTGGTGCCTAGGAAACGTAAAAATGGAGAATATCTCAAAGTTGATAAAAAAGTCAGGAATTCAACAGAAAAACCCTGAACTTTAAGAGAGCAAGCTCAACATTTTTGATCGACGCCCGTCTTAAATTAACGCATTAGAAGAATTAGAATAAAAATTGAAATGACTTTTTACCGGTCGAGTATCTGAAATAAAAGACAGAAAGACTGAAACTTCATCTAACAAGATGACATATTAGAAAGGCATTTTTCTGTCAATAATGACATTTTGGTCTTGTAAGTTTGGAAGAATTAGCTATAGCCCAAATATTAGTGTATTATTTTCTACAAAAAATCGGCAGATTTCAATACATATACATTGCAAGATCTATGATATTATCCATGCATTCCAGGATATAATACCGCCTAAAAAAATGTCAAGTGATTCGAAAAAATATATGTACTCACCAACAGCAAAAACTAAACTACAAAAATGTCAAAATATACGGAGCAGCAATTAGACGATTGTTTGGTTTTACACATTTGATAGACACCATAATTAGCTTTTAATTTCTGGGATACTTGTAACCCAGTAGTTGACTAGTTTTAGTTTGTACATTTAGTATAGGTTAAGGGAACTATAATTGGTTATGCCCATCCCTGTACTCTCTACTCCCTGCATGTGGGCGATTGGCCATTTTTTAGTATTCTATCCGCAGAGCACGCCTCTGTTGTAATTGATCACTATGGGTGTTTTTGTTTTGACTTTTTTGTAATCGTTTTAATCGCACCATTGTAATTTTCGCCTACCGGACGTTCCTCAAGTTCCAGCACGTACTCAAAAGCGCAACGTAGGTTGTATGTATGCGTATGCGGCTTTTTGACTCGGCGTTTTTCTCAATTTTTTCTGCGAAAGGTAATGCTGTACGTTTGAAAATGCCTTCAGTTGGTTCTCATGACCGAAAAAACGTGTTGTCGCCCCGTTATGGCTTGTTTTTAAATGAAGCTAACAATGGCGTTGTTTGATAGATTCTTACCGATTATCGTCTAACCGTTGCTTATAGAAGGTGTCCCAGCATTAAGTGCACAAACGAAATTGGATGGAACTAGACCACAATTTATCGACAAAATTGAGGCGTTTACCGGAAAAACGTCATTAGTCCAAAACTAACATATTTGGGAAAATGAAACAACTTCCCAGCATGTGAAACTTTGATTAGATTGATTTATTGACATATCATCATCATCATAGTCACAATGTCTTAACAGACATGTTGTGAACTCGTAAAATGCATTTACTCATTTTACGAGTTTCTCTTGGGATATCTTTAAGATCTTTAATGCAGTAGTCTCCCATTTGCCTTCTGTATCCTCATGCCTTTAGGGGCAATTTCTCACCCCAAGGACAAGAAGGTGTCCTGACTCTTCTCAACTCGTCCACCCAAAGCTGTTGGTTGAGAAGAGGTTACTGCTTATACCGACAGTAGTTCGGTTCCTTTTAGTCGTCTTTTACGACACGCAGGATATACGATGGGAGATATTCTAACCCGCCCCCACACGGGGCGGGGGCCATATATGGTAGAAGTAAAAGTATATAAGACACATCGTCCACAAGCAGTAATTATTTTATTATGAAACACATACGAAAAAAACACAACAAATACATTGACATCATATGAGGTTTTTGAGAGAAAAGTTTAACAAATTAGTGTCCTTAATACAAACAGCATGAAAATAAAATAAATTCCGATACAAAAAACAAAGAAAGAGTGATAGTGAACAACTATATCTAATACAAAAACCGACTAAAAGAAACAATCAACTCTGGCTAACAAAAAAAAAACAGATATCTACCACTCAGTCTTCGCAACCACTACACTACTATATTATCATCGTTGTCCACCTCGTTGTCGATGACAAAGTTACCTGCAGTGTCCTGTGCTGTGTTGTACTGTTTTGTTATCAAGTTTGCATGACAATTTATTTGCACAAATGGCTTTCTTAGGTGAAGGAATATGGACATATGATGTTTTTAGAAGAACAAGTCAATTTTCCTCTGTAAATCGTACAGAACCTATAACATTTTTTCGAGAAATAATTCTTCCTCTCCATGTATATGGATGTTAGAAATGCGATGATACCATTATCTAAATTTTGGCAAAAATTGACTTATGAGGTTTTTCCGAGAAACGCCTCATTTATTTAAAGATTTTTCCTTTTTATTTGAAATCATAACTTTTGAGGCATTGTGTGCATTTCGTTTAAATAAAATCATGAATAATGCCTAATAGAAGATGCTGCTTAGCGAATACAAAAATCCGGCAAAAAAAGTGAGCACAAAAAAATATTCTTTTAGGAATATTAGAACATTTTTTGAATAAATTTCGATTTTCATTGATGCTCATCCAGTGCCCTGTCTAATAAAAAACTACGTACGTTCTGTCTTCAGAACAGTTCAAATATAAATCCTCTTTTGTATTAGACACTTAAATTTATCGTCTTGAGAAAAGCGTCGCTTACACTTTTTTTTTAACTAAATGTTGATTTTTAAGGAAATACCCCCATAGCCCCATTTTTGTCCCATTGATCCGTATATGCAAATATGAGGATATTTAAATAAGTTCTTTGTAAAAAGTAGGAAAAACACTTTTTGAGTAACTTACTTTGTTTGCAATACATTCTCCACAAGGACTTTAATTTGCGTACATACGAGATCCAATAGGTTCAATAGCTGAGATGACCATTTTTCACGCTTTATGTTCTGAGACCGGCTCATCAAACACTGCAACATGCTTATTCGTCATTTGACATTGAAAGGGACAACATTGTTACATCTTGGCTAATGGACATCTACGAGAATATCAAGCACAGCTCCTGAAAATCAGTGATGTGCGGTTTCATTCGATAGTACCTATTTTTGTCACAATTGAAAGATATTGATGTTTACGAAGCTTATTTTCAACAACGGTTGTACCGTTTACACTCCAATATCGCGTAAGTTTGTTCTTTTTTCGCGCAATGGACCAGTCTGCCAAATCATGTGATTTGCCATCATTAAACTTCTTGTTATGAGGACATCTAGAAGGTAAACTTCAATGGTATTAATACCAAGACAAGACTTCAAGAAAAACATTTTTGATGAGATAAATATCATATAAACGTCACTATTGGAAAATGTCATCGAAGATTTCAACTATCGCGTTGATGCCCGCAAATCTAGCCGTTTGTAAACATTTTAGTGATATCATGTTTCATAGATAAATGCCATTGATGAACATGCAGCCCATCGTGAACCAAATCTCCAGTCCGCGACTGAGCTGCAATTGTAGTGTCGTTAGCGTAGAGATAGACTTCACAGTTGCGGGGAAAGTGCCCATGTATAATAAGTGAATAAAAGAATAGGCCCTAGGACGGAACCTTGAGGGACACCAGTCTTGGTGGGCCGTAATGTCGAAAAGGTAATGTTAATTTTGACTCCTTCCTTCCTTCGAGAAAGGCTCTTAAAAGTTTTAGAAACCAAAATGAGAAATCCTTTTGAATTAATTTATAGACACATTGTCAAAAGCATTTAAAACATCCAGAAGCAAGATACCAGTACTTTTGTCTTGGATGAATCCTCTGGTTCATCGCTCCACCAGCCTGACTGCCTGCAACTCCGTGCTGTGCTCAGACCGAACAAAAATTCAGGAGTCAATGTTGTGATCTGACGATTAATTATCAAGGTGAAAGTCCTGAGTTCTGAGGATTAGGAGGTTAAATATTGCCACCAGGTATGCCAAAGCCTTTGGCGAAAGTAACTTCCACGCCTTATTTGTGATCTGGACATCTCTAGGTGCTTTACGCACTTTTAGGTCTTTAATATATGACTTAAAAGATCTGCTGGTGTGCAGTGAGGAATCAATCATTATTCGTGCTATGTAGATCTTTCGTAGAAGAATCTTCCGAAGAAGAATCCTCAGAAGGAGGAATCACAAACAGAAGCATTATCGCCACCCATGCCTCACGAAAATTGAATATAAAATTGTATCTCAACCTTAAGAAATAAAAGTCCACCAGCCATCATTAAGGTTAGATAGAGCCTTGACCAGATAATGTGTATCTTACCTGTTTCAATGAATCGAACAACGTAATTCATTAGGAAAATCTTGAGGCCAGAAATAAGGTCGTTTACTCATCGAGTCAAGAGTCGACGCCCCAAAAAATATAATTATGCTCGCTTGTTAATACGGTGAACGTGGAAACAAAACTGAAAAATATTACTGGCAGGTGAAATCCGAACACTGAGATACAGAAAAAGATGCGATTCATGAAACTAAAGACAATAAAACTCATTTCCCATAACTAGTTTATGAAAAAACAGGTCATGAATGGGTACGGTCCTCCATGTTGAAGAACGCACTTGTCTAGCCTACGAGGCATCCTGGTTGTTAATAAACTCTAGAGGAATAGCCTATCTGGTTGCTCTCACTGCATGTTCCAATTCGTCCAACGTGGTCGGTGGATGGGATACCCACCCAATTCCACACTTCAAGTGGTAATAAATAGGGTGATCCTAGAGGCCAGGGGAGAACCCTGACTTCAGCTTCCTGTAGGAAGCTCATCGATACCCTTGCAATATGAGGACACGGATTATCTCTCCGAAAGAAACCCTCTTCGAGGCCCCGCACAATGGACCGGTAACTGGTTCTAACACCTCATTCACCATGTTGGGCCGTCATCGTACCACGGATCACAGGTAAAGGTGACTTGCTGTTGAACGCAATGGCACACCAAACCGTCAAACCAAAAGGAGGGTGTACATGGCCCTTAATAGCAAACTAGAGGTCACGTCGTTCATCCCGCCCTTTTTAATGCGTTGGTGTCCGTCGTGTGCCACCAGACAAAACCTGGACTTCTGGCCAGTCAGCATGCCATTGTTGGTGTTCTTAGTACCAACCTAACTATTAACGACGATGATTTGCACTGAGTCATAGCACTAGATGCGGACGATATGATCTGAAGCCTACACACGATCTGTGGTGCACCGTGTGGATTCGAAGGGGCCTACTTGTAACTGGATACTAAGCGTCAGCAACACCTTAAGAGGATCACATTCTCGGAGAACCAGTAGTCGTAGATGACTATCTTGCTGATCTGTAGTTCTCCTACATGCTATCAGAACCTCTAGCTCGCTGCATTCGCCTTTCTTCGATCCATGCGGACCATACTGCTACAACTGTAGCCACCCTACACCCTATGGTTACAGAAATCCGACCCCTTTCAATTGGGGTTAGACTGGGTCTGTCGTCTTCTAGTTGGGCATCTTTACACAACCAACTAGTAGTTGTTTTCCAAATTTAACGATTTGATTTTGATCGTAATGCGATCATTTCAGTAGTTGCAGTGACTCGTTTGCTCGAGTGTTTTGTGGTTATATCTTATTAAAGCTTTACTATTATTCTATGTTATTGGTTATGTATAATCTGATGACTCTATCGCGTTGGTTCGAGATTTGTGGCCGATATAATAATTATTTTTTTCTCGAATGCAGGTGTAACATCAGGTGGAAGCAAGAAAAAAAGATCTTGTTCCATCCAAATTTTGTTGGTGATGCCCATCACATTTGATTGTCCTTCATCACTGATATTAGATTTCTGCCTTCCCTAATGATTACCTTTCTTTATCCTCGTCAATCTTCACTTTTATGTCACTTCTAGTATTTCTCTTTTATAGCATTTCGTTATCCAGTAAGTTACATAACCAAAATTGCAATTGTATTACATATTTGTTTTTCGATGATTTTTTCCAGTTGCTGCAGATAGATGTCTGTTGACAGCCCTTATTATTATTTGGTTAATGTACTATATTTTGCGATTAGACTTTCAAGCAGAAGGTCTTTATTTGTTGGATTTTTTGTTATGTTTGTAGTTATTAATTTGTTCTTTCACTTTATCTAATACCATAATCAGTATCTGTCATTGTTAGTGAACATTGTCGAACTTTTTCTTGAATCCGATAAATGTCACAACAGGTTTTTGACCTAGGTGTATTCACGATTTGATTTTGATCGCAATGTGCTGTTGCTGTGCGATTCCGCTTTCTCTTCAGAAAATATCTAAAATGATCGTACTAAGAGTGATCAGTATATAACGTTATATGATACTCTCGGTTCTAATACGATAGCTCTTTCGGCTTTCGGCCTTTCTTCTACACACAATGTTTTGTATATACTGGTATAGTATTCAGAGCTCAAGTGGAAAATTTATTAGGCTGTTGACTTTTCTGGCGCCTATGGCCTTGGCTTAAATGACGTAATTCTTTCTCATTTGGCGTTTGGTCTGCCCTGGGATGACCATTCCTTGTGAATTATTTTTGTATATGGGACATTGGTTTATTTATTCAGTAAAAATTTATAATTATAAGGCTAGGTAAATTCTTGAGAAGTTGTCATTTGAACTGTTGTTGTTCGGCGGCGACTTCAGTAGCAATGTCGGTACGTATCTGACGACTACTCAAGTGGAAAAAATAAAAAATGGAGTCAAGTTGATTGACTCAGTACATCCCACACATAACGATGATACCATTTTATTATTTTCCATTGCATGAAGCTATAGTCTGAAATCCCCTTGCAACTAAATCATCGCCCACCCGCCCGCAAAAAAAAACATCCAACACAACAACCCTCGTAAATAGTTTCTTGCGTCTCCTTCTTCAGGAAATATGCATTAAAAATCAATTGAACAATTTTCACGTTACGCAATCTAGAACGATCTAAAACAATACTTGTATGTATACATCACAAATACTAAGTCCCGTGGTTTCTATAATAAGCATGCAACGTTCGGATGGACCTAAAAAGTTTTACAACCCTCCAGCCCCCAACCACCCTAAATTCACCCCCACCCAAAAAAAAGTATAAAATGATCAGGAACCCCTAAAACGTCTAAAAACGAAGTTTGAGTTGTTTTCATATTTTTAGTTTTTTTAATATTGCTGCGCCGCCACTGAGACGATTTGTAAAAATCAAACGCGTTTTCCATCCTTGCCAAAGTAGTAATACTGTGCCGAAATTTCATTAACACCAATTCAGTAGTTTCCACATTATAAAACAACAGAACGATCTAAAGCAATACTCGTATGTCATACACCGGAAAAAATAAGTTCTTTGTTTTCTGTAATTTGCTTAAGGCAATGTTCAGATAGACCTAAAAAAGTTATTTATGTCACTAGCTCTTCCTTCACAGGTCAGTGAGCAGTCTATTATGAATACAACAAATTTTTCAATTTTACAACCCCACAACCCCCAACCACCCCAATTTTCACCCCCACACAAAAAAAATAGAAAATGATAAGGAACACCTAAAACGCCTAAAAACGAAGTTTGGGGAATATTTGAAATTTTTCGTTTTTTGCTAATTGCTCCGCCGCCAATGCACCGATTTTCAAAATTGTAGCAGCATTACCTACTACGACCTCATTGCATATTGCTGCCTAAATTTCATCAACCATGCAGCGGTTACTGAGATTACGAGGCTAGAAAAACGCGCACAGACAGACAGACCGGCAGACAGACAGACAGACAGACAGACCGACGGAAATGAGTGACGTGGATTTTCGTTATGTAGACATCACAAAACGCCCAAAAAGCATGTTATCTCAAAATCGAAAATTTTCGCGATTACAATACTCCCCTCACCTATCGGTGTGGGAAGTAAAACGTCTTTTTTAACGTATAACTTTGACCTTACGGGATATTATTTTGTTATATTCGGGCTCTGTACGTAGTATAGTCCATACAACTAGCGTTTGTATCTTAAATGCAAACAGATGCAATCTCATCGTTTTGGAAGGGGCATATTATAGAGCAACTAACCTTTCTACCGATCCCTTAATTCTGAATGAAATGCAAATTATTCCTGAAAGTTGATGTTCTTGGGATAGAATACAAGTTTCAGAACGGTGCCACAGAAGAAACGGGGATTCTGTTAATAAGGATAATTTTTAGGCAAAAGATCACTGTACAATCACCATAGCGTTTCAAAATCAATAAAAAATCACATCTACTGGAATATAACATTTACTACCTCTCCGCACCATTTATAAAAATTCAGAGTTGCAAAAAAATTGAATAGAAGCTTTAAGATAAGAAGGGCTAACGATATTCCAAAAAAAGCCAACGGAGTGTGTGAGGATTTGATTCTAGAGAATTTGTCTGGTATCCTCTTCGTAATATGCCAGGGCTCTCAAAACAGCACTTGTCCTTGCCTTGAAATCTACGCAGGAAAATAGCTTGTAACTGGTATTTAACCCTATTCCTGCCTTTCCGTAAGGGATTTCGTCTAAACAATGTCCGGAAACTGCCTCCGGGTAGGCTGATGAGTCCGCTTAGGGATAAGACCCTTCCTAGCAATGTCGACGTATGTATAGAGCCCTTCATCACCCCGTTGGAATTTCCTGCAGGATTTAACGCTGGGGAATCGCAGATACGAGGGTGGCTTATGTTCTTCCTATTCCCGCCAATAGGCGATGGACCATTATTTTATTTGCCAACAATGTCGAATTTTAGATGAACATGAACGTTTAGGTGTTCGATATGTGGGTCGTAGTACATAATTTGGAATTTGCATTATTGGCAGCAGTCTTGTGTTTTCCTTGCCCAATAATATACTACTTGCAAAGTGAAATCCGAACACCTAGAAAAAAAGGGATATCTGCATTGAAAATTTGTACACAGCTTGGCAGTACGATCTCTAGTACATGTGTAACACTTTTTGTTCATTCAGACGCTATTTACCTACATGGCATCTCTAAAAACTCGAAACGTGTAAAAACAAAGCATGGATTTTTGTCGATTCAAAAACGATGATATCTGTTGCAAATGTGGCGAGAGACCAGTTGGTTGTATAAAAGAGATGAATTGCTTCTGTAAAGATGCCCCCTAGAAGACGACAGCCCCAGTTTACGCAGTTAAGCCCCTTTGAACGAGGTCGGATTGTAGGCCAACGAGAACGTGGCATGGCGCGCATAGATCACAGAAGGCCGAGCGAGAGGTTCTGAAACACGTAGAACTACAGACCGGCAAGATCGTCATCTACAACTACTGGCCCTTCAAGACAGTATGCGATCCACTCGCGCTGTTGCTGACGCTTGGTATGCAGATATAGGGAGGCCCATTCGAATCCGTACGATATACCACGGATTGAGTGCAATGGGCTTAGGATCATTCGTCCGAATCTAGTGCTTCCACACACTGCAAATCATCGTCGCCAACGGTTAGATTGGTGCCAAGAACACCAACAATGGCATGCTGGGTGGCATCAGACGGCCTTCTATGTCAAGTCCAGGTTTTGTCTGGGGCGCATGACGGACTCCAACGCGTAAGACGGCGAAGGGGTGAACGACGTAATCACCAGTTTGCTGTTGAGCGCCATGTACACCGTCCTATTGGTTTGATGGTTTGGGGTGCCATTGCATTCAATAGCAAGTCACCTTTACTTGTGATTCGTGGCACAATACGTGCGCAACGTTACGTGAATGAATCAACTACCGTTCCATATGCCCGAGGCCTCGAAGAGGGTTTCTTCCAGCAAGATAATGACCGTCCTCATATTGCAAGGGTATCGATGAAGTACCTACAGGATGCTAAGGTCAGGGTACTCTCCTGGCCTCCACGATCACCCGATGTATCGCCAATTTGGAAAGTATGGGATTGGATGGGTCGATACATAGGCGATTTACCCAATCCTCCGACCACCTTGCATAGTACAAACCAAGCCAAGCATTCGTAGGATTATGTACTAGATCGAAAAAGGAAAGTAACAGAATCATTCTCATTATTTCACTTTTGTAAACTTTTTATATACGGCTATTTTTAGGCACATGCATGCTAAAAACTTTGTGCTTTTAATTGTTAATATGTTTTTTGCTATACTCTGAAAATCGTAATATTGATTTACGATGTTTATTAATATTTTGGATTGATTAATTGGTAGAAGTGAAAGGCAGAATGCTTGGAGAGTTGCATTATACATGTTACACTGCTGTGGGTCCCCGGACACATTGGTAAACCTATGCTGGGAATTAGCAGTGTAGCCCTGGACAACTGGACTTACAAGAAACTGGGGAAAGCCTAGTTAGAGAGAGATGACTGCAGGCAAGCCAAAAGATTCATAGCAGGCCCTGATAAGGGCCGAACACTATGGCTTCTGAACAAAGGCAGAGATACGATCAACCTTCTGGTGGGGGTTCTCACTGGTCATTGCCGACTGAATTTGTCACTCATGAGAGCGGTAGGGACCCCATTTGCTCCAAATGCAGGAAGGAGGACGAGACAGTGTTCCACTTCCTGAGCAGATGTGCACTGTATCTCAACCTTAGGGTTCAGATATTCAGATATTCGCCACGACGGAGTTCGGGTAGGAGTCACTATATTCAGCGAGATGGTCGGACATATTGACTTTCGTCAGGAGGTCTGGTAGGTTCGCCAAGGAGCTTTCTCGGGTGTACAATTTTAGTGTTTTCAGTAATTGGTTCAGTGGGGTTGGCAAAAAGGGCCAAAGGTAGCCTACTTGCCTGGCTTTGCCTCCCCATCACAACTACTACTACTACTGCATTATACATCTTAATAAGAAGTGTCTTCCAACAATTGATTTCTTCCTTGTTGTTAAAAGTTTAGGGTTGGCCCTCGTACAACCCAGCATGGCGCTTCTAGCTCGAACAAGAACTCGAAGGGCACGTCAATTAGCGCCGTGTGAGGGACGTGCTGACTGGGCAAATAGGTCAGTCAAGATAGACATCTAACTGAAAATAAATCTGATCAAAGTTGGGAACTTCCTCTCTCCATTCCCCAAACATATAAAAGGCAAAACCTTTTAACTCATATGAATACAATATTAAAACTAACGATTTTTGTGTTTTCCAAAGGCCCTAGCTATTCCTTACACTTATAAATTTTAACAGAGACGCCAGGGTGTCAGTCCTGCTCCAATCTCGAGAGAGATTCAGGTATTTATAAATTACTAGTTTGCTAAATCAGTTATTAGTGATACAGGCTTTATTTAAATATGAAGAATTTGTTCTCCCGTGAAATAGATCCAGTAAAACGTTCAGATGCTTGTAAAGATATGAAATTGAGAGTGAAGCGGTATGCCACTAAACTTCGGGGTTCTTGCAATAGTACAAGAATTATATTTTGATATTACATATTTAACCTGAAATTGAAGAAAGGCTGGCTAAAGAGAAAGTAGCAATAAAACAATTACATCCAATTTTCTGGAACAAGAACTAACAATGTGAAATGAAGGGTATATAAGTCTGTTGTCGAAAGTATATGGATCGGAACTGTGGGAGATATCGCTGAGGTATCAGGAGACACTAAGGCCCGGTTTTATCAACATGCAGATTTTAACAAAGACTTTGACCAATCAGAGCAGCCCTTTTAAGAACAGGCATCTGTCAAAGTACTCTGAAAATTATTGATTTCTCTTGAAGTTGACCTCAAAAAGCTCAAAAATGACATACTTTATATACAATCGAGCATTGTAAATCATCTAGCATCTTTTCCAGTCTGATTTTCCATCCCAAATCGGTGAAAAATAGCATTTTCTTGTTTAATCAAAAGTTTAGCAATTGCTAATTTCAACCAATCAGATTCCAGATTTCATTTCCATTTGATCGCTGGTTTCATACTGTGTTAAATGCTATGATGACAAGAAATTCACTCATTGCATTATTTGGATAAAACAATAATTTATTATCGATAATAATTATGAATACCTGCAATATATCTTTGTTTTATAGTAAAAAGAGGTGAAAAGTAGCATTTTGTTACATTTCAAAGGTTACAGCTACTTCCCACACGTAGGTGCATTACTGGTTGCCTATCCCCTATTTGAAGAAGATCTATAACAAACATGCATCCAGTAAATGAAAGATTGATTCTTCATAAAAGTATGTATTTTCATATAATCCATTTGACTGACGGACGTGGGATTTTTAATTATTAAATAAGGTAGGTAGTTGCTGTGATTGATATAGGTACCTACTACTTTTATCACAAATTATTTCAGTTTGCAATTAGTAATTATACAATAATTATAATATAAACATGGAAAATGTGGCATTAATTTGCAAATCAATCGCTTTGTTCTGATATCCTGCTATGATTTTGATCCATGAATTTCTAAAATATCTTTGACTAAAGTGTCATCCAACTTTGACGTGTTGTTTTCAGTATTGATAAAATACTATTGGATGATACTTATTAACATAGCCCTCAATACCCAATAGAAAGCTTTTGCTAAATAACATCCAATAGAAAAGCTTTGCTAAATTCTTTGTTAAATATGCACCTTGATAAAATCGGCCCTAAAAGCTATGGAAACGGATATCTGGAGGCGAAGTTGTAGAACAACTAGAATGGATAGAATAAGGAAACATTGACACATGGCTCTCAAAAATATGGTGCTGGAATCCGACACAATGGTGGAAAAAAGGGAAGAAAAATGCTATCCTGAAAAGATGGGGTTGAACAAGCTATGGAAAATAGACAGATACAAGAACAGGTTTAGCAAAATAGAAGGAGGATGCTGTAACCGCCATTCGCATTGCATATACATATATATTTAGTCTGCTGAAGTTGTTTTCACGGTAAACATCTGGATGTGTCTCTCACTGTTACATTCACATCTTGCAATATAATAATACCGACAAGCCAAAGATCATTTGCCAAACACGATAGGGGAATTTTTATGATCTCACTTTGTATAAATATAACATATATACATACGTACTTAAGCGTCGGTACATCGACTTTTATTTTGACCTTCATCGTGCCAACATTATTATAAATGCCTTCTGTCTGCCATATTAAGTTTATACATCCATTAATAAGAGATACATATGTATAAAAAACTTGTTCAGCATTCTTTTTTTTTTCACACAATGTATGTGTGAGATCCTTGGCGGATTATTAATTTATTATTCTTTGCTTTTCGTGACTGTTCTCACGGACATGTGACAAGGCTTTATACATATCGATAGGATATATTATTAGAAGAAAATAATACCAGAAAATATATTGTAGCTTGTAACGCATAAAATTGTGGAGGCTGAAAATCTTGTAGTAATTTCAGTAGTTGCAGTGACTCGTTTGCTCGAGTGTTTTGTGGTTATATCTTATTAAAGCTTTATTATTATTCTGATGTCTCCGGTTAGAGCTGATGTGTTGTGAGGAATTTTCATAATCTTATCTCGTTACTCTGGTTCGTTTGCATCTTAGTTGATTTCTTGCATCTGAACGAGTTTTTGTTTACTTTTCAAGATCTACTAGGTTGCTTATACGTAGGAAAATTGAAAAACACCGATTTGACTGAAAATTTGAGATAAAATGAAAACTAAAAAGATTGATATTGAGAATCCTATATCATTAGAAAGGCTGTCAAATTTTACATTTGGATGTAAAGAAAAATAGGCATTCATATTTGAAAAAGTCAAATTACCAGTGATTGAAGTTTCTTTAATTAATCTACTGATTTCACCAAGCAGAAAAAGAAATCAGATTTGAACGTCTGACATAAGGTAATGCATTACATGCTTAGTCGTACCGCAAAGTCACAGCCTTCTAAGTTTTATAATCGCTGCGATATTTAATTTTTTCTGATATATCTACTTATACCAAAAATGGTGATTTGCGCCTAAACGGTTCGTTTAACGTCCCATAAAGTCACACTAGAATTCACCAAGGAATTAAAATATGCAATAATATACACTGGGTTCTATTTAAAAAAATATGTTTGATATGAATCACCCTGTATAAACCTAAAAATTCAAGTGAAAATATTTTATACGATATACTGATATATCTTGGAAATATGGTTTAGTAAGCCTACATTCTTCCATCCACTCAGTATTGGCCCACTTTGTATAATTAACACACTCTTTTTAGGCAGAGTTTTTATTTTTCGTTTAAATTTGTATAAGCTAGTGGTAATTGATCCAGTCCGATTGCTTTTTTATGATTTACTTCCGCGAATAATGGATAGGTAGGTATGTCAAGTACATTCTGAGAGCCCTAAACATTTGATTTTCACTGCTATTGGGAAATATTGTTGGAACTGTATTTTTACTGCATGCACGCATGTATGGCCATTTGATTAGCATACGGTAAAGCCGTTATTGTGCTTTGACAAATTGCACCTATAACCTTCTTATGAAGTTTAATGGCCTCGTAATGACTGAAATACGATCACGTTAGGGCAACTAGATCAAGCGATAGATTAGATTTAATGCTATGCTAAACAATTTTTTTATCGGTCGTTGTGAAAAGTCTTTGTAATCATTAACGTTGACATTAAGTTCAACATCTAGGACAGTGGAACATACTGCAGATCTACGTTAGTTATAGTTTGTAGGCAAAAGTTATTTTACTCTCTAGGTTATTCATTGCGGTCAATAAGTTTTCATCCGAAAACATTTAAAATAGGCATACGTAAATGTCTTGTTTTTACCCTTTTTAAACAGATACGGAAACTTACTGTTTTTTTTTCTTTGAAGCCAAAGTGAATTTCGGGAGTTGAAATTTATTTATGAACAAGCATTTAAGAGCATAAAAATTTCCTTAATATAAGATCTGTCCAGGGATGGGATTCCGTTTGAAAAATGATATCGAGTTTGATATCAAAAACGATAGTAGCGATTCCGTTAGCCACAATTCGACAATAAATTCGATACCTATACCCGACAGCTGCAGAGCAGTCGATTCGATGCTTAGATTCTCAAAAGTGACGTTATACATCTGTTTACACAAACATTGAAATTTTATAGTGACCTTTGTACTTCAGTTTTTTTCAAACTCAAGGGAAATTGTGAGTATATTAGTGGCTGCAGTAACTAGAAAATAAACTTTTATTTCACTATGGATGTTTGACTCATTCCAGCTGTAAATTCTTGTCCAATACCTACATCATTGGTATGAACCTGTGGCGTAGAATCTCAAGGCAGCAAAAGAACTTGGCCTCCAGAGTAATACCCTTTCTTGAAAATCTCTCCTGAACCAAAGGTCGAATTTCCTCAATCATATGCCTACAGGACCTTTTGTTTGTTATTATATAATTTCGATAAATATACATGTATGTACTCTTTATTTAATCGAAACAGTTCTACAAACCTATTGTCGGGAAGCTCGAAAGGATTGCTTTTTTCTCTAATTCCCATTCTTCTCCGAATATTAATCAACTGTTGGTGTTCTCTCTGTTGCTATAATGGATGCTCTCTCACAATTGGCAACATTATTATGTCTATGAATATTATTATTACAAAGATGGAAACAAAAAAAATAATGAGGCTAATGACCAGAGCAATCGAAGCCGATGACACGGAAGTAAAAAAAAAGAAAAAATAATTTTTCTGGGTAGGTATAAGGGTATATTTGAGGTTAGCACCACAAGTTAGGACCAAAAAACAACGATTATATCATAGGTAGTTCATGTGTGTCATTTCAGCTATCGAATTCCCGAAGATTTCCGAAGCCAAAACAGATTGAGTAACAGAATCCGGGTTTATAATTCTATCGAGTTGATCATCTATCGAGATCGAGTTTCTCGATTCAGAACGGAATTCCACCCCTGTTTTATAAAGTGGCCTGGGAATACAGTCACAGGATAGATTTCGGAAAACTATAAAACTCTGAAACGTGATCAATATTACTCCAATAGTTTCAGAGTCATAAAAGGGCCAAGAATTACCGAATAGGCAGACTGACGCTAAGGCAGACAGATAATAACTAAACATGTTATCAAAATTCGAGCAATAATGATTCATGTTTTACCGAGTGTTTTACTGAGTTTGACCCTTATTCAGAGAAAAATACTTTCATAACAATAAAGTCTAACACCCGTATGCACCGTAAGTCATTTGCGCTATTAGTTGTGTAAACCTGGATTATATTACTTGTTTACTATGCACCGCAAACTGACAATTTTGACACTGTCACTGTCAAAAGAGTCTTGCGAACACAACCTTGCCGCATCTCTAATCTGGATAAGTTAATCTTTTGAGGCTGCATGGCTAGATGCCAAAGATTAGCAAAACGCGAGTAGGGAACTAGGATTAAAATCGCCAAACGGTGCATACGGGTGTCTGTTACAGAGGCTCAGATAGACTACCAAGACGGTAAACACACAACTGGAAGAGGCACTGTTTCACTTAGTAGCGTGATACTATTATTAGATGGTGCATTTTGATGCTCAAGATAATCATTTTAGATTTTTTTGGGTGGGGGTGAATTAGGGGGGGGGGGCTGTAAAACTGGAAAGGTTTTATATATTCATAATATAGTCTCCATTGACCTGCGAAAAAAGGACCTAACGTCATAATACACCTTTTTAGGTCCATCGGAACGTTATTGCCTTGCCTATTGACAGAAACCAAGGGACTTGGAATTCTGTGTATGTATACATACGAGCACTGCTTTAGATCGTTCTGTATTGTGTAACCTGGAATTGATTGTAGACAGCTTGATTCATAACAACGCTTTGAAAGACGTTGTTTTACAACTTGTTGCATAGCCTAAATGGGGCCGAAGTAATAGTTTTCAATATACTTTACTACCAGGCAGATACCAATTATAACTGCTCTGGAAGGCAATGAAAGTACTGAACGTGATGGTGTTTGGTGATTATTCTGAGAAAATATTCTTTTCAGATTGTTTAAAACCAGCTTTGTTTCTGTTATAACTGCTTATCATTATTTGCTCGTTGAATGAAACAAGCCTTCTAGATTATGAATAGATAATAATCATATAGGCGCGGAAATTCTAAATCACATACCGCTTGACATCTGTCCGTCATACAGAATGAACGCTAATAAACCATTCGAAGTGGCACACCCTTCGGAAATTCTTGGCGACGGTGATTCTTCCTAGAAGACCATAAGTAGAAAGAGAAAAATAGACGGTCGCAAATCGGGCGATGCGAATTAGTTCTGCTCGAGTGCGTCTTCAAGACGACGACAGACTGAAAGGAGTCGCACTATAAGCGCGACAGGGTGCCTCGGCCTTAGTTCTGCCTCGCGACGGTGTAGCCTATTGTTGCCCTTCATTTTTTTCATTCTGTGGACGAGGCCGATTGCCGATTGCTATTCCGATTTTTGTTTTCACTGTCTCTCTGGCCATTTGTTCAGGGATGGGTCATGATTCTGTTTCCAGGTTTTTCGCATCAGATGAAAATAATTTGATTTGATTGACTCTGTACTCTTCCCACAAATATCCAAATTCATTATGGTTGTTTTTCATGGGTTTCCGTTAACGATTGAAACTATAATTTTTCTTCACTACTACGTTTCGATTTATTATTTAATAAAGTAGGGTTTCTGCATCTTTAAAAAATCTAACAAACCATATTTATATATTTATGTATACATAGATGGATACAAAAGCTTCCACCCCTATATTGTTCCTTCAATCTTTTACCGCCGCTTTAAGAACATCTGTGTATTTTACATCCTAAAAATGTCGTGCAGGTCATTCAGCTCTCTCAACCCGTAGAGGCTGCTTCACAACGAAAAAAATTACAGAAATGTAACCGACATCTGAAAATAACACACCTGAAGATGGTTTAGATTAAAATAAACCGAAACGTAGTAGTGAAGAAAAATTATAGTTTCAATCGTTGACCGAAACCCATGAAAAACAACGATAATCTATAGTCGCGGTCACTAGAAAAACAAGCATTATCCAAATTCAGAAGTGATCAAAAACCGAAGAGACATGGAATTTGGGGAAAAATGTTTTTGACTGCGCTAAATGACGATATAAAGGCTGACACACATGAAATTGAACTCTGACGAAGATCTGGTAGTTGAAGTTTCGATTTCACCCTGTATCTCAAAAACCAAGAGGGCCATGATAATTTTGTTAACGGCATCTTTATTTTCACAAAAAAGTAGTAGCACACTTTCGCGAAAAGCTCAACTCTCTATCTTCAAAAATAACCGAGATAACCCGTAAAAGTGCCCAAAATTGGACACCCTGTACTTCTCACCAACCAACCTTCATACATTGTGCAAGGCCTAGATAAAACCTGGTATTTGCTCACATATCTTCATTTGACGGCTCGGTGACACTGCCTTGATGATCCTTCAGCTGCTTTCGCACCGAGGTGCGGTTGGTCAGCCTTCACTCTTCACTTCCCACACCAATAGGTGAGGGGAGTGTTGTGTTCGCTAAAATTTTCGATTCTCGGATAACACATTTTTTGGGCGTTCTATGATATCTACATAATGAAAATCCACGTCACTTATTTCCGTCGGTATATCTCCCAGTCTGTCTATCGGTATGTCTGTTGGCGTTTTTTCTAGCCTCGTAATGTCAGCAACCGCTACATGGACTTTGTTGAAATTTTTGGGTAGCGATATGCTGTGGGGTTGTAGTAGGAGGCGCTGCTATAATTTTGAGAATCGGTGCATGGGCGGCGAAGTACTAAGAGACAAAAAAATGAAATATTTCTCAAGCTTGATTTTTAGGTGTTTCATAATAGGCTGTCCAATGTCCATTGACCTGGGAGAAAGACCTAGAGACATACATAATATACTTTTTAGGTTCAACCGAACATTGCGTTATTATACCTATTACAGAAACCAAGGGATTTTTTTTAACGTGGATATTATGGAACTGATTTCAATTAAATTTTGACACAGTATTATTACCTTTATTATGATTGTTTTTAGTGGATTTCGATCAACAATTAAATCTACATTCTTCTCCACGACGTTTATCAACGGGTGAAATTGCGTAAAGGAGATGTCGGTTACGTTTCTGTTAATTTGTTTTTTTTGTGAAACTGCCTCTACGGTGTTATATGTCGGGGTCGGTAGGGGTCGCTTCAAGCGCGCAACGCTGCGGTTCCAACCGGTACCACCGGCAACGTCGCAACCTCTACTCCCAACAGTGTTCTGTGGTGGATTCGTACCGTCCTTGGTTCTGACTGTTCTGCGTTCGTGGTTGTGGTTTTGTGGTTGACAAGATGCTTGAAACGTGTTGTAGGGCAGGATGATGGGTTAAATGACAAGACAAATGTCAAATACCAAAATTAAAAATTCAATGGAAAATTCCTGTAATTATCAAGAAAAATGGGTTATCTTTTTATTAAAATCCATATAAAAAGAAAATTAATGCCTTCTTGGGCAGGGGCGAGTTTACGGTTTGTTCCGAAAACCAAAACTTACACAAAGCTTGAATAATGCGTAGACACTACCTTATTACTACTTACTATATGGTGAATCAAACGTGCAATGATCACTAAATATACACCTATGTACAATAATAAAATGAAGAAGTCGCTGGGGGCCCCGCTTCCCTAACGGTCCCTGTCTTCATGCTACTTATATCTATGGCTGGTAAGAATCTTAACTACCTACAGTTTATCCAAAAACCTTAACTAACTGATGTTCTAGGTGAACACTCCTAGTGACTACAGTTTCTATCAAAAATAAAGCGAATTCCCACCTGTAATCTGATGGATGTGGTCCAAGGTTACCTGGAGTTTCCTCTAGCAGTCTGACATGTAGGCGAGTTGAAAGCATAAAAGAGAGATGTGGCTGTCGAAGAGATAGGCATGCAGCAAGCAGGTTATCATGCACTAAGCTGTACCACAAAGACTGCGGTGGTTTATACAGGCGAAGCCTAGCTGTCGGAGTTGGTTGTATATGGTCCTTATCTCAACCGTAAAAGCTGTATTTCAAACCGTAAAAGCAGGATCTCAACAATAAAAGCCGTATCTAAAAAGCCTACAAGCAAAAGGAATCCTCAAAACTGTGTCTCTGAGGGAGTTGTGGCTAACTTTCATGGAAGTAAGGTTATGCACCTACCGTTGGTGTTGGGTGGCTTTAGGGTGTTCCCTTTGGATGCTGTGTGATATGGATATACTAATCCCACAGAGGTGGTTTGCAGACACTGCAAAAATCCAATTCAACACAGGATGGCTTCTCTATCAAATCCACAAAATGCGCATTGACCACCTGGTCCAAGTAAATCAGAGAAGTGAAAGGAAAATGGCCTTTTCCCATGAAAATCGGCGCCAAACTCGCCTGTCATATGGTAATGAACTGTGGTGATTTAATTCTGTGGTTCGACCTTGGTCCAACTGTCTACAAGGTACAAAGCAACAGACAGATGTCAACAGCAGGTTCCTGGTACAACTAACCTCTTCTCCACCAACATGGACAATGGACATGTAAACAATGGTTTTGGGCTGATGGAATGCCACGGTAAGTTCATATGAATTTAGTTAAATATAATATTGATATTTTTGTCCTTTCCAGATGACTGCAGCTTGGTAATAAACCCTATAGAAGACTGGAATATTTTGTAAATACAAATAGGAATTGCTTGTACAGGTGACTTAAAGAAATATAGATATTAAATACTACAGACTTACATGTTATTTACAAGGCTTAAAATTATGAGAAAATGTGACTAGTCTAGGTAAGTAGATACAGCATACTTGGAATCCGAAAATCAAACCGTAACAACACCCCTCTCACCAGGAAAAAGTTTGAACTGGGTGAAAACTTTATAAGGCGAAAAACACTTAATGGTAGGATAGTAGGGATATGTCAAATCAAAGCATTAAATTAAAGAAGGAGATCTATTCCTCATCAGGAATATCAGGAGGATGAGATTTTAAATCCTTGGCATGGTATATGCCACAATCTTTACCTTTGTCATCTGACAATTGGTAAGTCCAGGGTGAGACAATCTTTGTCACAATAAATGGACCAGTAAACTTAGGCGCAAGCTTAGCACTAAAATGTTTAGATGCATCAGACAAAGCAAAGTTTCTCTTCCAGACGCGCTGGTGGATATCAAATCTTTGATCGCGTCTTCTGAGGTCATACACCTTCTTACTAGTTTCATAAGCTCTAACAAGTCGTTTAGATACGTCTAGAAATACTCGTTGGAGGGTCTCGGAGCTTGCTTCTAAATCACGTTTCCGATCGAATTCAACAGGATCTTTTAGTTGTCGACCATAAGAACCACTAATACATACTTCACGTCCAAAATTAATGAAGTTGGGTGTCAGACCAGTAACTTCATGTCGAGAGGATCTAACAGCGAAACCAACTTTAGCAAGGTATTTATCCCAAACTCTCTGATTACCTTGTACATATGCAGATAACATCGTCTTAATCACTCTATGCACCCGTTCCACTGGATTAGCTTGAGGATGATAGTTCGCAGTGAAGACAGGTTCAATTGAGTATTCTATCATCAAGTTCTGGAACTGTTGACTACGAAATTGAGTACCGTTGTCGGTGACCAATTTTTGCGGAGCACCAAAAACTAATATGACCTGGTCTTCAAGATGTTTGACTATCTTGGCAGCCGTAATAGCACGAAGTGGAAAGAACAGACAGAATTTCGAAAAACAGTCAGATACCGATAAAATAAAACGATTCCCTGAAGTTGTGGCAGGTAGTGGACCTACAATATCTACGCTAACCATTTGCCAAGGTTTTGAAAGAGCTATGGAACGACTTAGCATAAGACCAGCTGGCTTCTTCTGCTCAGGTTTGGTCTGTAGACATACCGTACATCTGGCGATGTAACGAGACACGTCAGCTACCATTTTAGGCCAGTAATAACGATTTGAAATCCTAGACAGGGTTTTGTATACACCCGCGTGACCACATGTAGGAGGGTCGTGATGTTGGGAAATGATCTCACGTCGTTTCTCTTTTGGAACTACTTCCAACCACCTATCGTCCGAGTCTATCAGACTAGGGTAACGGAAACTACCGTGTTTCATCAGACGTTCTCCGTCTAGTCTCCACAGAGGGTACTGATCTGGGTGATTCTGTATCTGTTTAATCATACGATTATACCAACCGTCCTTGGTGCTACCTTCGGTAACTTCAGCAGCAGGGCCAGGAGTGTTAGGTCTCTCTACTTCACAAGTATCGATAACTGGGACGGAGCGTGACAGTGTATCTGGAACCACATGATCGCGTCCTTTTCGATGAACGATGTCAAAATCATATTGCTGGAGGCGAATTATCCAACGACCTATTCGACCACTAGCATCTTTGATGGAAAACAACCACTTAAGGCTATAATGGTCTGTAATAACCGTAAATTTGGATCCCTCAATATAAGGTCTCAATTTCTCGACCGCAAACAAGACAGCAAGGCATTCCTTTTCAGTCGTAGTGTATTTACGTTCACTCCTCGTCAAGGATCTGCTAAGATAGCACACGACCTTTTCACCATCATCATAAACTTGAGAGAGGACTGCACCTAAGCCATAGTCACTGGCGTCGGTTTGTACTAAAAATGGACGAGAAAAATCCGGGCAACAAAGAATTGGAGCAGATATCAAGTGTTCCTTGATTTGGTTGAGAGCTTCATCACAGGACTGATTACACTCAAACGTGACGTTTTTCCTCAGAAGATTGGAAAGTGGTGCCGTAACCGTAGAAAAATTTGGTACGAATCGACGGTACCATGACGCTAAGCCCAAGATTCGTCGAACTTCCGTAACATTGCGAGGTGGTGGTATACGAATAATGGCCTCTACCTTCTGGCTATCCACGAGTAAGCCGTGTTGATTAACAACGTAACCTAGGTATCTGAGTTCAGGTTTACAGAACTCACATTTGTTCCTATTCAGCGTTAAACCCGCTTTCTTAATCCGGTTTATGACTTCTTTAAGGACCTCTAAATGTTTTGTGAAGCTGGAAGTACAAATGACAATATCGTCCAAATAAACCAGAACATGTTGTTCAAGGTCGACACCAACCACTCGATCAATGAATCGTTGCCATGTAGCTGGGGCGTTATGCAACCCAAAAGGCATACGTTTAAATTGGAATAACCCACGTGTTGGTACTACAAAAGCTGTCATTGGTCTGGACTCTTTCGCGACAGGTATTTGCCAATAGGCCGACTTCACATCAAGGGTTGTCAAATATCTTGCGTCTCGCAATTTGTCTAGAGTCGCCTGAATAAAGGGAATAGGGTATGAATCCGGTAGAGATACCTCATTTAACTTCTTATAATTCACACAGAACCTGAGACGACCGTCTGGTTTTCTGACGAGAACTATTGGTGACGCCCATGGGGATTCTGATGGCTCTATGATGTCGTCTGCCAGCATTTGATCCAACTCAGCATTCACTTGCTGTTGAAGGGCTGGGGACAAAGGGTAATGCCTTTGTTTAATAGGTGCGGCATTGGTGCGAATTACATGTTCCACGACATGTGTGCAACCCAATTTGTCGCTCATATCCTTGAAAATTTCCTCTATCACAGAATCGAGTTGTGCTCGCTGTTCATCAGACAGATGTTGCAAACCCTGAACCTTACTAATTTCAGTACTAAAGCATTCTGCCGAAGACCTAAACGACCATTCTCCAGAGAAAAGGTCTGGAACTATTTCCATTTTCTGCCAAAAATCTACCCCCAGAATCAAAGAATGCGGAAGGTTTGGAACGACAAGGATATCTAGAAGCTTAAGGCGATCTGCTAACTGTATTGGAGCAGTGATGCTACCTAAAACTGGGCACGATGAACCATTGGCTACAATGCATGACTGCACCTGTGTGACCCTTAGCTCACACATATCCTTCAATGTTTCCCATCCCGGTAAACCTAAAACCGTTTGACTGCACCCGGAGTCTAGTAGAGCTAAAAATTCATTTCCAAAAATCTTGACACGCAAAAATGGACGTTTGTCATCCTTTGCATGAGCGAGAACAAAGTCTAGAATTGCACTGGTCGGACTAACTGTAAAGGAGGGCAACTCCCGACCTACGTCTGACCTCCTGTCACATTTTTTTGGTGACAAGTCGGACAATTAGGCGAAGTGACACCTTGATGACCACATCTAAAGCAAAACCTATTTTGAGGATGGGGACATTTCCTAAAACGATGTCCAGTTCCGTTGCAGTTCCAACATTTACTTGGATTAGTACTTGAGGTACAAGGACCTTCAGGAACGGGGTTGATCAGAGATGCTGATGCAGTCTCTTGCGACTCGCTTACTTCCCTTGAGACAGTAGTAGCGAAGCTAGTAGTCCTACTAACACTATTTGACGGTGGTCGCCTGTATGCCAAGTCTGGCTCCAGGAGTTGTCGATAATTAGTTGTTGGTGGGCATAATCTTTGGGCTCTGAGAGTTGTCTCTTCCACCATCCGACAAAGATGAAGCAACTCAGCAATAGTGCGCGGTTGTTGAAGGGCTAGTTGCGACTGGATATGCGGCAGTAAATTCCTTCGAATTATTCGTACTCGAGCCTCCTCGTTAGGCCTCGATACCCCCAATCTATTAAATAAATTTTCCATAACAGCTACATAAATAACAACTTTTTCGGTGGCACCTTGTGTGCGACGCCGAATTTCCTCCCACAAGTCATACTCGTAGTCGTATGGTAGGAAATCAGCACGTAGTTGATCTACCAGTTGACTCCACGACTGAAAGTTTCTGGTACGAAACCATAAAAGTGCATCCTTTGTAAAAATCTCGGGGCCAGCCCGCAGTAGTTGGCTGTCACTGACACCTCTGGAGGACTTTAATTCCGCTATTCGCTCCAGAAAGCTCGTCACACTTGACTGTCCATCGAACTGTAGCTTCCATCGGTACACCTGTTGACCGTAATCCGGATGGGCTTCTGCAAAGCTCATATGGGACAACCTGTCAGCAACTACATTGGTTGCAGCACCAGAGTTCGCGGGAAATGTGTCACACCTTAAAGTCGGAGCAAACGAAACAGTAGGTTGGCGTTCTGCCCGAGGAAAATAGTTTGAGGATGTCTGCGCCTGGTAAGCCGTTCCTCCAGCTGCGCTGTCAAATTGCGGTTGCGAAGCTCGACTCAATATTCTACCGATTGACTCATTGTCAGATTTAATTTGGGCTCGCATCTGCTCAATCTCACGTTCGACGTCATCCATGACCTCTGACACTGATGGTCTGCGGACATGCCTTGATGATGCCTGAGCCAAATTACTTTCAGAAGAGACTTCAGGGATAAGAGGGATGTTTTCATCTAAAATGGACCCATCAGGTTTATTCACTCCATCTATGTCGATCAACGACGTCTCCAAATGATTAGAGCTACGCCGTGATTTCAAGGTGTTTGCCACCTCTAGTGCGTCCATTGACTGAAGGCACTTTCCAATGAGTTCGCTTCGGATACGCTCCAGCGATTCATCACCATCTGGAACTCTTTTCAACCTAGCTAAGATATGTGCTAGCCTTGTACTTATGCGCTTGTACTCGTTAGCCTTATTACTCTGGTCAAACTGGGAAATATGTACTTTCAGCTCAGTGAGCTTATCTAAACAGATACCATACTCACTCTGTGGTGAAAATTCTAAGGACCTTTCGGTCAACCCCAATAAACCATGCTTCTCGCAACGTAATGCTCCCCTAAGAGTCGCTCTGTTCTCTGCTACGGTTGGACATACCGGCAATTTTCTAACACGTAGCTCATACACTAACTCGTCACTTAAAAGTCTATTAACGTCCATAATGTAACCCAATATAAATTATATTATACCCTATAACCTCTGTAAATGTCCAAAATAAAGTATATCGAAGAAAAAATGTGCGTAATCAAATATAATACATCTCCCCCTCTACAAAAAAAGAAGAATTACCCTTAATTCTTTCCTTACCGTACGATACAACTAACATCGATCAATCGATACGCCCATCACCATACCTGGGACCACGAAACCGAACAAAAGTCAGATACCAAACCACGTTGTGGCGCCAAATTTGTTATATGTCGGGGTCGGTAGGGGTCGCTTCAAGCGCGCAACGCTGCGGTTCCAACCGGTACCACCGGCAACGTCGCAACCTCTACTCCCAACAGTGTTCTGTGGTGGATTCGTACCGTCCTTGGTTCTGACTGTTCTGCGTTCGTGGTTGTGGTTTTGTGGTTGACAAGATGCTTGAAACGTGTTGTAGGGCAGGATGATGGGTTAAATGACAAGACAAATGTCAAATACCAAAATTAAAAATTCAATGGAAAATTCCTGTAATTATCAAGAAAAATGGGTTATCTTTTTATTAAAATCCATATAAAAAGAAAATTAATGCCTTCTTGGGCAGGGGCGAGTTTACGGTTTGTTCCGAAAACCAAAACTTACACAAAGCTTGAATAATGCGTAGACACTACCTTATTACTACTTACTATATGGTGAATCAAACGTGCAATGATCACTAAATATACACCTATGTACAATAATAAAATGAAGAAGTCGCTGGGGGCCCCGCTTCCCTAACGGTCCCTGTCTTCATGCTACTTATATCTATGGCTGGTAAGAATCTTAACTACCTACAGTTTATCCAAAAACCTTAACTAACTGATGTTCTAGGTGAACACTCCTAGTGACTACAGTTTCTATCAAAAATAAAGCGAATTCCCACCTGTAATCTGATGGATGTGGTCCAAGGTTACCTGGAGTTTCCTCTAGCAGTCTGACATGTAGGCGAGTTGAAAGCATAAAAGAGAGATGTGGCTGTCGAAGAGATAGGCATGCAGCAAGCAGGTTATCATGCACTAAGCTGTACCACAAAGACTGCGGTGGTTTATACAGGCGAAGCCTAGCTGTCGGAGTTGGTTGTATATGGTCCTTATCTCAACCGTAAAAGCTGTATTTCAAACCGTAAAAGCAGGATCTCAACAATAAAAGCCGTATCTAAAAAGCCTACAAGCAAAAGGAATCCTCAAAACTGTGTCTCTGAGGGAGTTGTGGCTAACTTTCATGGAAGTAAGGTTATGCACCTACCGTTGGTGTTGGGTGGCTTTAGGGTGTTCCCTTTGGATGCTGTGTGATATGGATATACTAATCCCACAGAGGTGGTTTGCAGACACTGCAAAAATCCAATTCAACACAGGATGGCTTCTCTATCAAATCCACAAAATGCGCATTGACCACCTGGTCCAAGTAAATCAGAGAAGTGAAAGGAAAATGGCCTTTTCCCATGAAAATCGGCGCCAAACTCGCCTGTCATATGGTAATGAACTGTGGTGATTTAATTCTGTGGTTCGACCTTGGTCCAACTGTCTACAAGGTACAAAGCAACAGACAGATGTCAACAGCAGGTTCCTGGTACAACTAACCTCTTCTCCACCAACATGGACAATGGACATGTAAACAATGGTTTTGGGCTGATGGAATGCCACGGTAAGTTCATATGAATTTAGTTAAATATAATATTGATATTTTTGTCCTTTCCAGATGACTGCAGCTTGGTAATAAACCCTATAGAAGACTGGAATATTTTGTAAATACAAATAGGAATTGCTTGTACAGGTGACTTAAAGAAATATAGATATTAAATACTACAGACTTACATGTTATTTACAAGGCTTAAAATTATGAGAAAATGTGACTAGTCTAGGTAAGTAGATACAGCATACTTGGAATCCGAAAATCAAACCGTAACAACGGGTTGAGAGAGCTGCATCCATCCAGTAGTTTATATTATTGTCCGAAATCCACGAAAAACAGCCATAGTTTATAGTCGCAGTCACTAGAAAAATTGATATGAGTATTATTACCGTGGCAAAAATGGAAAACGCGTATAGTTTTTAGAAATCGTGTCATTGGCGGCATAGCAATAATCAAAAAATAAAATATAAAAACAGATCAAACTTCGTTTTTAGGCATTTTAGAGGTTCCTGATCGTTTGCAACTTTTTTGGGTAGGGTGAAATCGGAATCATTGGAAGTTTGAAAACTCGAACATTTGTTGTATTCATAAAATATATACATACATTGCGCTAAAAAAGATTGACTTTGGTGATATATTGTGCTTTTTAGACCTATTCGATTGTTGGCTTTGAATTGTATGTGAAATAATTTGATACATAGTTACATAATTATTATAATCCTAACGTGTAGCTTGGAAACTATTAACTTTATTGTGGTGAACTTTTGACACCGTTTTTCTACCGTCTGAGGAGAAATCAACAACATTTTTAAAATCGCTCAAACCCCGTTTCTCTGATCTCTGTCTACTTTTTTAATGAGGATGGTGTAGGAATCGAGGAACTCCAAATTTTTTGTTAGCCCCGATAATGTGTTGGCAGTACCGAGTCAAAACATTTGACGCTATTTTTTGAAGGAAGAACATTTTTCTGTAAAACAGGGAAAAAGTCTTGCGAGCCATAAATTCTTATTTTCACAACCTTTGGAAATTAAATTTACTGACGATTCTGCCACTGCTGTAACCTTTATCAAACTACAAAAATTTGACCAAAAAAGTGACATTCTTTGACAGCTGGTCATGGAAACAGCTTTTGTTTTTTAATGTCTAGCTTCCTAATTAGCAGGTGTCGAACACTGTCACTTATTTGAAATATTTCCTCACAATTCCGGAGTGCTGACAGGCACTTTATTCAAGGACTGGCCAGGGATAGAGTTTTTCCAGAAGAAAAGCGGGAACATTTTCAAAGTCGTATATTTTTAATCGTTAATACCCGCTCAGAAGTTTGATCGTGTGGGTTTAGTCAGAATTTTTTTTGAGGAGCCAAACTATGTTATTCCACATTCGTGCTTGTCAGCGTTATATTAAAATTTTGAGGGTTTCAACCTTTCAGAAATTACGTGACAGTTTACCTATATTTTTAATGTGTTCAGAATTTATGTGTCGTCATTTCAGAAAAATACTGTATCGAAACTGTACACGACATCGTTCTTTTTCCTTTTAATTGAACGTTCCCATAAATGGAACGTCTGTGGCCATAATCTGAAAGGAAATTTCTCCTTTTAACGGGACACCATACGTCCTCATCGCAATATCTGTACATACGTAGGCAGTCGTAAAATCAACAACAATGAATAATAAAATGCGGCAGAATTTCACCATCGATGATTTATGCTATGCTTTCTGCTTTGAGTGCCGAGGCTTTTTCTGTTCTGGTAGTTCCAGTGGCGGAACTCAAGTCGGGGCAATGCAATATATCGAGACTGGTGCTATAATATTATAGCAATGAAATATTTATTTAAACATATTCAACAACTGCCCTTTATCCAGTTGTTATAAATTATGAGAAAGCTTTTTCGATAGTCTGTTTATTATAACCATCACACCATTGTTGTGCTCTAAATTCGACTTAAATGTATTCGACCTCTCAATTATTTTTGACATCAGCAAACAAGTGGAAGTCACATGGGGTCGGGGGTATTGGGGGGTGAACTTATGGTTCACCCTTAATTCTTCAATTGTTCGTTGACAAATCGCTGATGTGTGATGCAGCATCCAACAAAAGTCTTAATAAAACGGTCGTTTTTGAATTATTTTGCCGTTGAGTCCTCAAAGTATATTAGAAATACTTGATGGGGTTTTTATTTCTAAGGATTAAGTCAGGATGAAAACAAAAACTTCGGTGACATAAATGAGATGCGAACAGGCCACACCCTTGCAGCCCTTGGATACATCCTGAACAGAGGCGAAAAAACGCAGTGTGTAATGTGCGATATCATACTCACCATCAACGTGCCAACAAACCTTAGGAATGCCCTTACAGAACAATACAAGACATTTTAAAATTCCTAAAAGCTACTGGTTACTAGAAACGTAGAAGCTAATCTAATTACCCCGGTATAGCCGCTAATAACTTTGCGCTGCTGATGCGGCCTTGTTTTCGCTTAATAAAAAAAAACTTCTTATTTTTCTTTATAAATGAGAAGTTTTTCTTTAATTCTGACCAAATCTTAAAAACATACAACCCAAGTTCGTCACAGCAGGTTAAAATCGTTACACAAATTAGAATTACTGTATGTCTATACTGTATTCACAGCCAAGCTAGACCAAATGAAAACAAGCCCGCGTGCGTGATCGGCTCGTGTCGGTGGGGTCCCTAATAGTTCAGTACATTATGTGTAAATTGTGTGTTATAATCTGGCAAGTCAAAATCTCCAAGGCTCACTGGAAAGTAGATCCAAATATGCAATGTCAAGTGTTCATTGCCTAATAATCATTTCAAACTGGCAACTGGCTACTTTTGAGTTGCAATGGGCTCATAGGGCAACTATTTTAAATAGTCATATAAAATTTCATAATTGCACTGGACCATAGCTGGCACGTTCGCGGACGTTAGCGATCAGTAACCACGCGAATGTTGCCTGCGACTGTTTATTTGAAGTCTATGTTGGGATTGAATATACTGTAGGTACAATATAACTGTAAATAAATCCACATTGATAAAAAGAATGAGGTGCATCACATTATAGTATCAACTTTATAGTTGACTTTAGTCTATAATATATGAGTATACATTCCCCACCATACGATGCGAGGATTCGATTCTCAACAATCTCAGTATGTGAACAACATCGTGACAGATGTCGAAACAAATTTTTTTGTGAATTGTGGAATGTTTCGTTTGGGATACACAGCAGACAGTCTCAGTACAGATCATCTATTCAAGCTTTATCATTATTTAAATGCATCAATGGTCTCAATTTAATCATATCCTTATCCTTGCAGTAAGACTCTGTAGTTTCATCTTGATAACCTCTTTACTCACAATGGTGCTTATATACTTAACGAAACATGTTGGTTAGTTAGTTAGTTATGCTAGCTTTACTTAGTTTAAAGCTTTCGATACAGCAAATCATGAAATACTGCTCAGAAAACTGAGCGGCCTTGTCTATTAGTATATTAAATTGGTTCAGTTTTTGATTCGCCAGGAATCAAGGAGTTGAACCAGATAGCAGCAAGTTTTTTTACGATATGTGTCGTAATTTGTACTCAGTCAAAGTATGTTTTGCTGCGCCATTGACGACAATAAAACAGAGAACGACCGTCAGAATCGGTGAGATGGAAACTTCGCTTCAATTCCATGCATCGAGTCTTTATTCTGCCGGTTCAGTTATTTGAAACAGATGTGCATCCAGCCCTTTATTGTCTGTTTGCTTAAACGGTTTTATTGCGGATGGCTCTCGAAGTACTGTCTCAAGATTTATGATCTGGAATGTATTATTGTGGTGTGTTGCAAGTAAACCACATCCGAGTCACTAAAATAATTGATGGTTTTCCTGGTCCTCAGTTTGCACCTGATCTCAAATAGATTTATAGGTAGACTTTCAAGTGAAAAATAATTTGATTTCATTGTCTCTGTACTCGTCCCACGAACTTATTCAAACTCATTTCAAAATTCAGAAGTGATCAAAAATTCAAGAAACAACATGGAGTTTGGATGCTTTAAACAATTTTGAACTTCGGAGAAATGCTTTAGATTGCCCCAAATGTTCTGGTAGTTGCTCAAACTTTTTTATACCTAAGCAATCATGAATGCATAGCCTAAACTATGTACAGCAACCGATATAAAGATTTTAGGGAGGGTCAGTTTGTTAACGTGGGCTTTGAATAGGTTGACGTTGCAAACTCAGGAAAGCGTATCCTTAGGAATAAGAATGTTGTCGCACCGTTAAATTCTACAAATGAGATCCAGCTGTCTCACGGGTCTTCTAGGGGTCAGAAAATTTATGGAGGAGAGCAGACTCTGTTAAATTATAGATAAAAATGTCGATCACCCGTGGCCGAGAAAGCGACTGTAGGTGGCGCGTCTGGACCGGAACAAGGATAAGTCTACCTGCGTAGTGTTCAGATTTGGAAACAGCTACTGGGAAAAGTCTAAAGTACTCATACATAGCCTGAAAGTACTCCTCACTACCAACCCGTTTACGTTGTGTAAAGCCCAAATAAAACCTGGTATTTGACCACATATCTGGGGGATGTGCCCCGTATTTGACGAATCGGTGACACCTTTACCCGCTTCAGCACCGACGTACCGGTTGGTCAGCCTTCACTTTTTACGAAAATTTTCGATTTTGAGAAAATACGCTTTTTGGACGTTTTATTATATCTACATAACCAAAATATATACGTTACTCATTTCCGTCGTTCTGTCTATTGTCTGTCTGTTTTGGGTAGAAATATACTGTGTGGTCGTAGTAGGTCGAAGTAGGTAATATGATGCTATAATTTTTAAAAATCGGAGCATGAAAGTAGTAATTAGTAAAAAAAATTTCGAATGCTCCTTAAACTTCGTTTTTGGGAGTTTTGGGGCTCCTGATCCTGAATTGGAGTGATTGTGGGGTTGACTGGTTGTAAAACTCAAAAAACCGTTGTATTCATAATAGGCTGTCTGTTGACCTGTGAAAAAAGACCTAGCAGAATAGTACACTGTTTTAGGTCTATCTAAACATTGCCTCGCATATTACAGAAACCAATGAACTTATAAATCTTTTGATGTCTACATACGAGTATTGACACAGTATTATTAGGTACTCGGCGCGGATGGAAAACGCATATGGTTTTTCGAAATTTTGCCAGTGGCGGCGCAGCAATAATAAAAAAGTAAAAACATAAATACTGCTCAAACTTCGTTTTTAGGCATTTTGGGGATTCCTGAGCGTATTCTACTTTTGTTGGATGGGGGTGAAATTGGGGCAGTTGGCGGTGGAAGGTTGTAAAACTTAAAAATTTGTTGTATTCATAATAGGCTATTGATTGACCTGTGAATAAAAGACCTAGCTGCATAACACATTTTTTTGCGGGCGGGTGGGCGATGGTTTGGGGATCACAGACTATCGAATCATGCTATGGGAAAATGATAAACTAGTATCACCGTAATGTGTGGGAAATACTAGGTCAATCGACTGGACTTCATTTTCACCAATATTGCTCCTCGGAAAGGTCTTGACAGTTGGTGTGGCCTGTTCAAACTATATTAACACTTTCTCTAACCTAGCCTGTTCATAGCAGCCGCGGTACTTTGGTTTTGCCTTTTGCGCGTCAGCTTAGTTATAAAAAATATTAGTACTCCTTATTCTGGACGCACTGTATAATGAAATAAGCTGATCTGGCGTTCCGTCTGTATCTCGTTCATCTCCAAGCAGTTGCTCGGACCTTACTGGATTGTCTGCCTCCAGCTCATCATTCAACAATGCTCTTGTAATGCTTTCCTTTGTCGACGTGTTCTTTATGTGTACAAGTACAGCACATACGTCAGTGCGTTCGTTAGTGATTATTGTGTGTACTGAGAAAGTAGCTGTCCGTGCTGCCCGGCTTGACTGTCTCTCAACTTACGACTTACATCCATCTGTACACGTTATTTTTCTTTCGGTTGCGATGCCAGTCAGTATGTGGGTGAAGCAGGCTCATTAAATTTGATTTAATGCCGATCTCGTTTCTGCCACTTTGATCTGAGGGGGACTCATCGCGCATAGCCGATGCTGCTTGTTATTGTACTTCCTACGCTGTCAAGGGCAAGTAGTATCGAGGTTAGATGGTAGAATATCTACACGTTGATCTGATTTAATAAACTCTGTGTTCTGAACTAGGCATTGCTTTTCTTTAGGGATCCCGTACACGGGCGTTAATGACTACATCAGTACAACACCGTCATATATGCACGTGGCAGGACGTTCGTTCGCTACTCTACAGAGTCGGCAGCCTTTTACTCCCTATGGACGTCTACTGTGAGTAAGAGAAGGACCGTCTGAAGACCGTATACGAGACCGTGTGTACGAGAAAGACAACAAAGTCAGCTGGTGATAAACGAGAGAGTACGCGAATATTCCATCCTGCTTCTCTGGTCCAGGCCATCGCGGCGGCGGCGCGGCGGCAGCGGCAACGGCAACGGCGGCGGCGGCGGCCGATAGACTAAGATACAACATGTGATACAACGTTGTCACGCGTTGAGCATTTTCCTTGAACTAGGATTTTCCGTTTTGGATCGGTATTTTAAAAAACAAAAAACAGAACGGAATGCATGAATGTGAACTCATCATTGTAAAAATCATTATTTCGTATAGGAGATGACACTGTTCGATCGATCCTACAAATACGCATTTACTAGCATTATGTAGCCGTTTACTCCCCATGAACGAGGCTGTAGTAAGAGAAGATCGTCTGAAGGCCGTATACGAAACGTGTGTAAGAGAAAGACAACAAAGTCAGCTGGTGATACACGAAAATATAGAAAGAGTACGCGAAATTCAACTGTTAGAATTTTCGTCAACACCAAAACAAGGAAATTTGGCAAAACTGCAAATTGGTACAACTAGCTTTTCGCCGATGTATCAGTTATAGTAGTACTATTAGAAATAATGTTTAATATAGTTTATTTGTCAATAATTTTATGAGCAACACTTAGAACTCAGATAGTGGATACCTAGAAACCATAAAATGTTTGATTAAATTTGTTTCGATCCCTTGATTATTTTACCCAATAATTGACCATTTCCAAAATATATTGTCGGTTTCTCCTAAGCTCGCAGTCTAGTAATAGTAGCATAAAAGTAAGTTTAGAATTAAATAAATGACTAAGATATTTTGTAACCCGACCCTGGCTACATGCCTGAGATACCTATTTACGATAAAACCTTGATCGATGAATTAAACTTCCAAGTCCAGAAAAGTCAACAAGAAATTTCTGCTCGACCAGGTTTGGCAACAGTGCAAATCGTCTGTGAAACAGACTATTTAGACATTTTTTCGTCATTCTAATTGTAAGATTGAGATTGTGACTGTGACTGGATGCCGACGGTGAAGTATAGTCCAGTCAAATTAGCACTTTGAGAAATTGAGTAATCAGATTGATTTTACAGTTTACGGAAAATCGTTTCAACTTTTGATAGCCAAATTATATTTTATGATTTAGTAAAGGTAATGACGCGTAATTTTAGTGTCGAGAAAGAAACTGGATGATGCTTGATATTTGAATTCTAGAGGCACATTGGAAACTTTTTTGTCATTGCACCATAACTCCAAAATGGGAGAGATTGGAGATTGAGAGGGATGTTAAAACGTGCAAAAAAATCGTTAAACAACCGAATGAAAATGCGCTACCATTTTAGTACACTGACCAACTTATGTTACAGAAAATCTTTATCCGAAATCTACGGGCGGTTTGCGCGTACCAATTTTTTTAAAATGAAAAAAAAAAGAATCGTGACTAAACCGGTCGAAACTTGCTGGAAAATTCTTTGTTTTGCAGATAACACAAAAATACTGTCATCCGTTTCTGTTGGGCACTTTTATGACACATTTGATTCAAAGTTAGATCTTTCACGACATTTTCGTTTAGAATCCCAAATATTTTTTAATAGCGTTTAATTCAGATGACGGTTTTTTTTATACATGTTCTTGGGAGGTTCAACTATGACGTGCATCAATGTCATCTGTTTTTATTATGTTTATTTCAATTTTCAACTGCTATAGGGGTTGACATTATTGAGCGCCTCCCTTATCCTTTCAGAACCGTTTCTAACCTGGTTTTCAAGCTTAATATCACACGAAAATAGCTAAGTTAGAATAGAACTATCAGATTGCATGTTGCAATTGGCCTCAAATATCAACCAAAGCATGGAAACACTAACATACCTATTTTCGTGTGATATTAAGCGTATAAGCGATGTTAGAAGCGGTTCTGAAAGGGAACGGAAGGTGTTCAATAATGTTACGCCCTATAGTGGTTGAAAAATGGGGTTAAACGTAATAAAAATGGATAACATTGATACATATAGTAAAACCACCCAAGAACACGTATAAAAAATGTCATACGGTTTAAACGATATTAAACAATTTTTAACGATTTTTAACGAAAATGGCATGAAAAAACGAACTTTAAGCTAAAATTTCCCATAAACTGCCCAGCAGAAATGGATGACAGTATTTTTTTGTCATCTGCAAAAAACATTTGGTACGCGCAAACCGCCCGTTGATTTCGGATGACGATTTTTGGAGTATTAGTTGGTAAGTGTACTGAAATGCTACCGCATTTACATTCGGTTGCTTAACGGTTTTTTCCACGTTTTAACACCCACCCTCTATCTCCAATCCCTCCCATTTTGGGGTTATAATGTAATGACAAAAAAGTTTCCAAAGTGACTGTAGAACTCAAGTACCTAGCGTTTCGATACTAAAATTACGCGTTATTGCTCTGAATACTAGTAGTAGACCACGTAGAGCTGATTTAGTTTACTGTTTGCGTGTAGAACAGAAAATTTTGTTCTAGGCAACAATCAAGGTGAAGCTAAGAGCATATTTGAGGCTTTTATGCTAGTGAGAAATTTGCCTGATCATTGTGGTATTTTCTATTTGTACATAGGCATGTATGTATGTAAAGGTCTTTATTTTAGCTTTTATAGCTATTCTACCACTCAGATCCGGATTTCGAGGATGTTGCTCACCCGCGTCCCACGCCGCGCCGACGGCAAACGTGCGGTGTGATTATGAATATCACTTATTTCTTATCTACTTATATCATGTTACAAATAAAGATGGCAATATCAAGTTATCAAGTAAATATTTGCCAGCTCGTCTCAATGTTTATTTTGGAAGTAGTGGTTCACAAAAGTACTAATTGCACTGTACTATAATGAAACATTTCTTTGGGCCGCCGCCGTTGCCATTGCCGCTGCGGCCGCGCCGCCGCCGCGATGACCTGGACCAGAGAAGCAGGATGGAATATTCGCGTACTCTCTCGTTTATCACCAGCTGACTTTGTTGTCTTTCTCTTACACACGGTCTCGTATACGGTCTTCAGACGGTCCTTCTCTTACTCACAGTAGACGTCCATAGGGAGTAAAAGGCAGCCGACTCTGTATACTAGATTCACCCAACAGAAAAAGTTAGTATAAACAATGATCAATGCGTGATAGGTATGTCGTCATGCGGTATCCATACTGGTTGAATGATAACCGGTAACCCTATTGGCCCTAATTGGGCGAGCCTCTCTACGCAGCCAATGAAATTGCAAGCAAGTGTGAGAGAGACAGCCGTTCAACGCCCGGCGCGCCGCGCCGCCGCCGCTTGAACAGGTGTGGACTTGTTTAGTGTTTTCCATACAGCGATCGATCGCGCATCGAAATACATTTAATTATTATTAGCCTAAATATTTGAATTATGTCTGACACGGACACAGCTGGAGAAATCGATGATATCTGCTTTACACCGCCAAAAGACTGCATCTCAGTGCTGCTGAGAAGTAAATCATTTTAAATATTTATAAAAACCAAATGCAACAAAATGCCGAATTAGCGATTGAAGAAGTTGTATTGAAGGTAGCTGAGATTTGGGTGTGAGTCGATCAAGTGTATACGAGATCATCAACGAATATAAATGTAATCATTCTCTATCAGAGCAAAAATCCTATCCCAAAAGAAAAAAAAAATGACAGAAGCAGTCGATGATTTCGAAGGACTGCGATTAGAAGAAAAGTACACACTTATTTCTTCAGAACCATTGACAAAATCATGAAAGATGTAAATGATCCCAGTCCTGTCGAAATAATTGATTGCTTTGGTCATTTTTTTTCTTTTGGGATAAGACAGTAATTTATTACTTTTATATCCCTAAATAATCTTGTAAACGCTTGACCAACTCACTCCTGAAATATCACCATCCTTCCATACAACTACTTCAAACACTAAATAGAAATTTTCGTGCATTTGGTTTTTGTACATATTAAAAATGATTTGCTTCCATTCACAATGATGATGCAATTCTGGAATTTTTTTGTTTTTCGATAATTACTCCGCTGTCAGTGAACTAAAGCTAGAAATAAAGCAGTTCGGCCTATTCCAACTGGACAGCATGTAACCTGTAATTGAAATTATAACTTGGAAACTATGGTCTTGATTGTGATAAAATTTTGACACCATATCACTACGATGGCAGATATGGAAAAAGTATACTGCAATCGATTCTAATACTTTCGTCGCCCATCGGCGTGGGAAGTAAAAACAAACAAGAGCCCTTTGCTATCGCTGCCTCCTGTTTTTGTTCGGCTTCCCGCAAGTCAATAATTAATTTCTCTTTGTCAGAGTAAGTTATTTGTATATTTATGTGAAGAAATCCTAAAATAACAACATGTAAACCACTTTTGAAACTACTGCTAGCGTCCAATTACGCTGTCGTATCCATAACTTCTGTGGCGGGGAGGCCATACGATAATTATTATAGTACTGTTAGATATTTAGTAAAACAATCTTGGGATACGGTCACTTATTATATTTCAAAATATAAAATTTTACGACGTTTCGACGCGTCTATTAGGCGTCATCTTCAGGTATTAAAACTAAAATAAAATATCAGAATTGTCAAACAGATACAAAATGACTAACATTTACAATTAATTTTTTTTAAACAATTAAATATCGAGGGAGGAAGGTAAATATTGATAAGATGGAAGAAAGTATAAGCTATGTTCCATTTATCAAATTTGTATATATGCATGAAAGATTGCTTGTATCTGTCCTGAAATTCATGCTGTTAGCACTTTTTTTTATATGTATCATCTCTAAGATGTTTCTTTTATACCAATCTTTCTCTGTGCATAAAGTTCTAACGTTGTTAAAATCGATGGTATGTTTATTTTCTATAGCATGTTTGCTGAGGGCGGTAGAATTCAGGTTTTTATTTTTAATATCATACTTGTGTTTATATATAAACATACCATCGATTTTAACAACGTTAGAACTTTATGCAAAGAGAAAGATTGGTATAAAAGAAACATCTTAGAGATGATACATATAAAAAAAAGTGCTAACAGCATGAATTTCAGGACAGATACAAGCAATCTTTCATGCATATATACAAATTTAATAAATGGAACATAGCTTATACTTTCTTCCATCTTATCAATATTTACTATTTACTATTTAATATTTAATTGTTTAAAAAAAATTAATTGTAAATGTTAGTCATTTTGTATCTGTTTGACAATTCTGATAGTTTATTTTAGTTTTAATACCTGAAGATGACGCCTAATAGAAGCGTCGAAACGTCGTAAAATTTTATATTTTGAAATATAATAAGTGACCGTATCCCAAGTTTGTTTTACTAAATATTTGGTACCGACGGTCAGGATTCAAAAAAAGTACTGTTAGATGAACGCAAATTGTATTTCCATTTCATATTAATGTTGTACATATATATTCTGTGCCAATATATAAGTATTTTTCATTTCTTGTAAATTTCCAACTTTTCAACGGATAATCAGATATAATTATCAAGTAATATCTTAAGCCGGACCTGTAATCGGTACCTGTGTTAGAGAGATAACGCTTCGCCGCGTTTAATCACGTACAGAATGCGTGTCTTTGTTTATATGAGATTTTTCTGTTCGGAGAATCTAGTATAGAGTACGGAATGAGGACTATTCTTTTATGAACTTTATTCGGGACTTTAGTAATCTTGCAATTGTTTATAACTTCTTTTTATATCCAGTAGATATTTATAAGGTCTCTATTTTAAAAAATTAGATAATATAAATTAGTTATTTTTTTACTTCATTGTAATTACTTATGCCCGTATGCACCGTAAGTCAGTTGCGCGATTAGTTACGTAAACCTGGATTGGATTATTTGTTTACTATCCACCGCAAACTGACAAATTTGAAATTGTCACTGTCAGAACAATTTTGCGAACACAACCTTGCCGTATCTCCAATCTGGATTAGTTAATCTTTTGACGGTGCATGGCTAGATGCCAGAGATTAGCAAAACGTGATTAGGGAACTAGGATTAGAATCGCCAAACGGTGCATACGGGTGTCAATCAATTTGTCAACAGCGCTTTTCTCATCAATGACGTCTTAGACGTCAACGCGCGTCTACAGGGTGAGTTTTTAGTATCGGCTCGTTCGATAACTGCACTACTGTAGAAGATAGCAAAAAAAATTGTATATAAAAGTTGTAGCCACGGATATGCTCCTTGCTCAGAAAATACTTTGATTTATGTAGGGTGATCCATAACTACGTGATGATGCAATCATATATTTTTTTAAATGAGACACCCTATAATCCAATTTTTAGATTCTTCTAATAATTTCTTTTTCACAATATAAGGTATTATAATATTATACAGGGTATTTCAGAAGTTATGACCATTTTTATATCCAAATCAAAAAGTAATGAATCAAAAATTACTCTTTTACACGAAAGGATTAAAAATATCGTCTAGTTTCAAAATCGGCTTTAAAAAAGTCCGCGACGCATATTCGTATAGAGGGTGATGCAGAATGCAAAATCCAGATTTTCTCTCTTTTTTTTTAAAATGTAACCCCCAATATTTTATTATACCAAAGAATTGCTTTTAATATGCTCTTTCATCTTTGTATAGCACTTATTGTACCTATGTCCATCAGTTTCCGAGATATTTCGATTTTTCGGTAAATTTAAAATATAGCTTCTATTTGTGTTCTGAAATTTATTTATTTTGAGAAAGTCGAATCTGTTTTTTATTTAACGAAGAACTAAATTATAAGGTCATGAAAGTATTTGATGATGTCAAAACCCTAAATCATCGAGATAATAAAACCAAGTATGCTGAGGAAACACTTTTGTAGGCGTGATGCATAATTATCAAGCAGATTTATCAGGTAGGCTTTGAAAAATTGACAGTTTTCATAACCTGCTCAATAATTCCGTACTGTGTGAAAAAACAGCTTTAAAAATTAATTTTTCCATTGAGGGTATTTAGGAGAATCTTTGAGAAATTCCCTACTTGCCTCTAGAATATGTCAACTATGAACAGCAATATCCAGAACGGAGGCACTCTAAAACTAAAGCGTTTGAAAGATGGAAGAACCGTTTCATTTGGACTGTGTCGTTCAATATTTCACAGCCTACCTGTTAGATCTGCTTGATAATTATGCATGACGTCTATAAAATTGCTTCCTTAGCACACTTGACCTTATTATCTCGTTAGTTCAGTGTTTTGACTTGATCAAGTACTATTATGGCCTTATATTTTAGTTGTTTGTTAAGCAAAAATAAAATTTGATAGTATTTTCTCAAAATAAATAAATTTTAGTAAACAAATAGAAGGTATATTTAAAATTTGTAGAAAACTCGAAATATCTCAGAAACTAATGAATGCAGCCATGACAAGTGCTATACAAAGATGAAAGAGCATATTAAAAGCAATCCTTTAGTATAATAAAATATTGGGGGTTACATTTAAAAAATGATCTAATCTAGATTTTGCATTCTACAATACCCTGTATACGAATATGCGTCGCAGGCTTTTTTATAGCCGATTTTAAAACTAGAGGGTATTTTTTATCCATCCGTGTAAAAAAATGTTTGATTCATCACTTTTTGATATTCACCGACAGCTATTTGGATATCAAAATGGTCATAACTTTTGAAATACCATTTATAACTTAACAATACCCTATATTGGAAGAACGGAAATTATCAGTAGAATTTGAATAAGGAATAATATATAGGGTGTCTCATTTAAAAAAATGCGTGTTTGCTTCACCACGTAGTTATGGATCACCCTGTATAAATCTAAATATTTTCTGTGCAAGGAGCATAACCGTGGCTACAACTTTTATATACAACTTTTTTCGCTATCTTCTACAGTAGTGGAGTTATCGACCGAGCTGGTACTAAAAACTCACCCTGTATATCTTCAGAAGAATCTAAAGCGGGAGAAATGCCTACCAACAGTGTTTTTTTGGTAGCTGGTTTAGTGAGCGTTGATTGTCTAAAGATATAGCGTTCTTATACGAGGCTCTAATAGCAGGTGTTTTGGCAAAGATACATCCCAGAAGGAGGTATTATTATATAGTTAAGCCAGCCGCTAAGGCACTATCACCAGTTGGGTGTCAAATGAGCACCAGCAGCGTTGGAACAGTGGTGTAAAATTTTTAGTCTAAAGCGGCCAACAGACGTCGATGCATGCTGCGATTCCTGAATCGACTCAAGGTTTCATCACCATCAGTTGCATAAGTTCCTACTCAAATCGAAACCTGTTGGGATACCAGAAACGACTTGATATTTTATGCAGGTTTCATGCAGCACAAGAATAGTTGAATTAAACAGAAATCGTCTTTACATCGACGCAATACTATACACGTTGAAACCGGCATCAGCGCCGTCACCGACTCAGCGTCATGGCTCACCGACCAAAATGGGATTCCAGACTCTGCATCGCTGCAAGCCCCATTGATGTCAATTACGTGATTCAGTACTACACACGCTGTTACTTGCATCATGAAACGTAGGAGTCGATTCCTGCATCGCAGCATGCATCAGCGTATGTAGGCCGCGCTGAGGGGCAGTGTTGGGGATCATTGTGGCAAGCCCTTTATGTAGGAATTGCGGTGAGGCAGAGGAAAAACCTAAGCACGTTATCCTCGCCTGTCGTGCCTTGAGCGAAAGCAGGAACTTCTATCTCAGTGTAGGCCAGGAGGGAAGATGGGATAGCATAGTCCAATGCATCTCAAGGATCGCAAAGAACTTAGAATAGGACTCTGATCCTTTTGATCGGGGATGCACAATAAGGCTTAAGGCTGAAACCAACTGAACTGCAAGTGAACCCTAACCCCCTCACTATAAAAAACCGCGAAGGCAAAGCCTAAGTACCATGCCCGCTAGATTGTTACACCATTGATGAATATTTGGACCTTTAAATATAATTATCAGTTTAACCACCTACAACAAAAGTCACTCATCGATGTCGCTCCTGTTAATTTATTCATCTGTGTTTGTATGTAGCGACAAAGTATTATTCGGTGGGGTATTTTTATCCTCGCAACATGCAGTCAATAAAATTTTTTATCGATTAAACTATTAGATATTGTTTTGCTTTTTTAGTTTAGCTGTTAATTTTTCCACAACGAAATGTATATGCACTACTTAATTGTTAAGTGTATGAGTAGCTATAGACGGGTTTTTAATACTCCTACCGGCATTGAATTACACTACCTATAGACTTGAGTGCTTCCTTTGGGGAAACATGAAGAAAATGATTTCCACTTTACCAACGACAGCGCTTTTTTGATCTTACGGATCTCATCAGGTGGGCCTGGGTTAATTATTATGATTATTATTGTGAAGCTTCAATCAAAGACCGTAAACTTAAATGACACCCTGTAGATGATAGTTATGTTTACTGAAATAAGACATTATGAACTTGGAAAAACGAATGAAGCCAAGTTGATTGACTCAGTAGTTCCCACACATTACAGTATACAGTATACCATAGCACGGAGCTATAGTCTGAGATCCCCTTGCAACCAAACCATTGCCCGCCCGCCCGCAAAAAAGTGTGTCATACCGCTAGATCTTTCTTTCCAAGGTCAATAGATAGCTTATTATGAATACAGCAAATTTTCCATCCCTTCTTCTCTCAAAAAAATGTAGAGAATGCTGAAGAACCGCCAAAAAACGCCTAAAAATGAAGTTTGAGCTGTTTTTATATGTTTAGATTTTTGATTATTGCCGCGCCGCCATTCACATGATTTCTAAAAACCATACTCAGTTTCCATCCTCGCCACGGTAATAATACTGTCACAATTTCATCTAATCAATTCAATGGTTTCCACGTTACACAATACAGAACGATCTGCAGTAATGCTCGTATACATCAGAAAACTCCAAGTCCTTTGGTTTCTGTAATAGACAAGGCAATGTTCGACCTGGCCTAAAAAAGTGTCTGTGTGTGAATTATTTTTTATTATTATTATTTATTTTGTAATGCAATACAAAATAGCGCCACCTCGAGGGTATGCCTTGTATAAGGCTTAGGCCAAATAGGTCATACACTACAATTTTTATATACACTCAATTTGTCCAACTTCACCTTATCTGCAGCTGGTTTGGTTAACCTTTCTTTCTGTTTGGTGTTATTTCCTTCGTCACTCTTCGTAGACCATAGAGATCTGGACCATAACTGAAACTGCAGCAGTATAGGAGGCTATAATTTCCCATATTCATCAATATGTAAGTAAGCATTTTGTACTTGAAAATTTGACGAGATGTGACAAACGTTATGACATTACAATTATTACAGTTTTACACCTATCGGTGTGGTAAGTAAAAGAAACATGCCTATTATCCGAGACGTACGCGTTTTACCAACAATGTTGCAGCCGCCCTGTTTCTTAACATGGCCAATCTGTCGAGGGTAGAAGTAAACAAAGACAAAGGGTCAGCAGAGGAGCGAACGTAAGAGCCAAGTCTGCTGCGCAGTGTGTAACAAAAGGTCGAAGTTCCTTTGTTGCAGACGCGTCGCTGTGAGGCGCGCACAACCTGGTCATGAATATGCATAGAGGGATTCTCTGTTTGACTACGCGAAATATCAAGGATCTCCTCCTTGTGTTTGCACACAGCGCAGCGCTTTGTTTGCAGCATGGAAGACATGCCCAGTTGGGGTTGGGGATGCTTTCGGATTCGGGAAAAATCAAATGACATTTCGCTAGCTTAGTCTACATCAAGGTTCTATGTTATTATTTTGGGAGTAAATAAATACATCTAAATTTTTTGAAATATTCCTTGTAATTGGAAGCAATGAATGATCAGCAATAAATGAAAATCTGGAAATTTAATGCACGCATAAAGATACATTCTTGGGCCAAGAATACATACTTTCTTTCAAGTATACCATATAATTTTTTCCTTCCATATATACAAAGCTGTAATAGTCTTGAACCAATAATGTAATATTTTTGATCATAATTATATTAAGAAAATATTTTCAATTCAAAACTGGGAAAGGAAACTGAGAATACCGAAAATTGAATCAAGTACATGTATCTTAATCATAACAACAAAACAATGATTGTAACACCTATAAGAATACTACATACTGACAGAAGCATTTCATAATTTTTATGCAAACAGTTCAATATTTGGTATTCTTGGAAGAACCAACAAATGGTTATATAATAATATTTAAGCATTCGGCAATTTTACCTTACGTTACGTATTTTTCAAAATTCGTGTTGAAAAATACCGACTAACACAGAATACAAAAAATATGTAGCTGTACTTTTGAACTAGAAGAATGTTACGCCCACTGGTCCGCCATTGTTTGTGTTCCATTCACAACTATTTACATTAATATATTGCATATCACATACGAACATCTGTATGAGTTCCCCACAATCCCAACTCCGCAACAATTCTTTCATTAGAGTCTAACACACAGGCACAATTTATGGTATGAATTATTAACAAATGACCAATAAATCAAGATTATCATATTCTCAGCTATGCTCAGCTATAAAAAATGGAGGTACTCCAAAATTCATTATTCATTTGTTTGTAATACTACAAATATTGGCACCCTCGAAGGTAGTACCTTTTATGAGGCATAAGAGACATGTACATCACATTAATAATATCACCTATCCTCAAGCTGCTTGTATTATTCTTGATCGAAGTAATAGGAGCTCAGTTGAAAAATACCTACATTTCACTAAAACTTTATGAAATACTTGCTCGAAGAGTATTGAAATTTTAGTTGTGCTGAAAATTATATCTCTAGTCAAATCATATTTGTTTAGAATGAAATGTTGAACTCAAAAAATTATTTTTCTTGGTTCAAATTAACCATAATGTACTCATAAAAAGAGTGAGAACTGATGTTCTTGACATTAGTATAGTATATACAGGGTGTTAATAAAGTATGTTAACAAGTACATAACAGAAATTTAACTTGAAGTTGGAATGAAAAAGCGGAAAAAAATGTGCTGAACGCCTTACAGGCCAGGGCTGTTGACAGCCTACGCTTTTTTATAATATCATTAATCTGCTTTTCAATGTTTTTTTTGTAGGTATATACGTTATAAGTATCAAATTCTATGTAACTAATTAATAATATTTTTGTAGTTTTTGATACAATTAAACAAATGACTGAAGACCACAAAGTGGTCGAAACGTTTCCACCAACTTTCTGAGATAAAACTTTGTTTTTCTCTCTCCTTTTTTGCAATTGGAACCTCATCCCCAAAAAACCTACTATACAGGATATATAGCACGAAGGTTCAAAAACTCCTTGAAAAGGAAAATAAACATATGTATAGTATATGTACAGTTGAAGAATATTAAAGTTTGTACGTAAGTGCAAAACCGAGTGCAAAACAATACTGAATTATCTGATTTTCCTTTCAACAAATTTATTTAAATATTTTTTATCATTTATTACTACTAAATACCACAATTGTTTTCCTCTTTCCAAAATATCAATTATATTCATATTTACTGGGTACTGTAAATTCAATGTCCATCACAGGTCTGTGTCACTTCCTGTTACTCAAATATGTTTATAAGGAATTTGGGCGACATTATTTCCCATAAGTTATAATGTGCCGATTCTAAAGTTCTGTGTACAGATTTGGGTGCCGTAAGGTTCTATATGGTCCCTAGTTGATCAAGGATATATATACATACTATATATTTAATACGTATAGTGTGACTATAAATATAAACAGCATCTACATCCACCTACAAATATTTAACAAATGCCCATTTTTTTGTATGTGGCTCCTGGCCTTCGGAGGAGGTTGGTTTTTTATCTGCCAAAGAAAGAAAAAATATTTTATTGCTCATAATAATATAATCCTTAGTCAATCTTAGGATATAGCAGAACCATTTTTTGGTGTTACTAATTTTTGTTTAATCACTTAAACATACGCGTGAAGCGAGAAGATGTGGAGTAGCGAGTCAAACAACCTGTCGTCATTTTTCCGTATATATACGGTGGTAAACAATACCGAATCAGTTCAACGAATTACCGCTCGGCTGTAGTTAGGGGTGTTGCACTGCTCGTGGTGTTTTTCCATTGAATTCGATGCCGGAATCGGAAGAGCTAATGAGTGGGTTGCAGGTTCATAGCTCACGTTTTCATCCCGTCTCTTTTGTGCAATGCGAGGCACTGCTTTGTTTCTGTTTCCGTCACGGCATTCTATAGTTAGTTTGTAATTCATTTCTGGCTTACTACAACGTATTGGTCTGATTAGCTGTAGTACTAATTATAACCATTATTTATCAATAGCGATAACTTTGAGACTGTCCACGGTGTGGCGGATATTCTCGGTCAGTCAATCCAAACAAAACAAAGATGCTCTCTTTACGAGGAAATGGAAAATCTGGCGTTCGTTTCTGATGTTAAATATTTAGGAGTATTCTTAGATGCCAAGCTGAACTGGAATATTCATCTAAAAAGAAGACTAAGGCCGGATTTAATCAACATGTACATTTTAACAAAGACTTTGACCAATCAGAGCAGCCCTTTCAAGAACATGCATCTGTCAAAGTACTCAGAAAAGAATTGATTTCTCTTGAAGTTTAAATCAAAAAAGGTCAAAATGTATATATAATTCATATACAATCGTCCATTGTGAATCATCTAGTATCTTTTCAAGTCTGATTTTCCATCCTAAATGGGTGAAAAATTGTATTTTATTGTTTAACAAAAAGTTTAAAAATTGTTAATCTCAACCAATCAGATTCCAGAGAAGCTGTACATTTGATCACTAGTTTCTTGGTGTATCATATGATATGATGACAAGAAATTCACTCACTGCATTATTTGGATGAAACAATAATTTACTATCGAGAATAATTATGAATACCTGCAATATATCTTTGTTTTATAGTAAAAAGGGGTGAAAATAGCATTTTGATTTATTTCAAAAGTTACAGCTATTTCCCAAACGTGTATGTGCATTACTGGTTGCCTATCCAGAACCCCAGAACGGCAAAGCTTGCCATTTTATAGCTAAGTATAACCCTGTTTTATGTACAATGTGTACAATGAAAGATTGATTCTTCATATAAGTATTTTCATATAATCCATCTGACTGACGGGCATGGAATTTGTAATTATTAAATAAGGTAGGTAGTTGCTGTGATTGATATAGGTACCTACTACTTTTATCACAAATTTTCGCAGTTTACAATTAGTAATTATACAATAATTATAATGTAAACATGGAAAATGTGGCATTAATTTGCAAATCAACCGCTTTGTTCTGATATTCTGCTAAGATTTTGATCCATGAATTTCTAAAATATCTTTGACACATGTTTTCAATATTGATAAAATACTATTGGATGATACTTATTAACATAGCCCTCAATACCCAATAGAAAGCTTTTGCTAAATAACATCCAATAGAAAAGCTTTGTCAAAGTCTTTGTTAAATATGGATGTTGATAAAATCGGGCCTAAAGATGCTGCAGTATCCTATGAGCAGTATCGTAGAATCATCTGTAAAGCAGGGCATGAAGCGAATGAAGTTGGCGTGTGGATATACACTTATAATCAGACCGATGGTGGCCTACTGAACCGTGGTTTTGTGCTTTATACGTTGACAAGTTACTATAAAGGGTCTGATAGTCAGTCAGATACAACCAGCAGCATGCCTCAGTATAACTGATGCTATTAAGCCCTGGCAGCCAGTGAATGAATTGATGAAAGAAGAGAGATTTTCTGTTGACCTAAACCAGCAGTGCATAGGCCTACAAGCGGGACCTCATGCACCTCTTCTTACCCCAGTTCCCAAATCGAGCCCTCCTCGCAAAGCTGAGGATTATTGGGTCCTGCCCATCTTATACCCTCAGGTTCAAGGTCTCTTGATCCTAGTATAATCATCATAGTCACAATGTCTTAACAGACATGTTGTGAACTCGTAAAATGCAGTTACTCATTTTACGAGTTTCTCTTGGGATATCTTTGAGATCTTTAATGCAGTAGTTTCCCATTTGCTTTCTGCATCCTCATGCCGTTGACCAGATGGTATCTACTGGTTCATCCGCCTTTAGGGGCAATTTCTCACCCCAAGGACAAGAAGGTGTCCTGACTCTTCTCAACTCGTCCACCCAGAGCTGTTGGTTGAGAAGAGGTTACTGATTATACAGTAGTTCGATTCCTTTTGGTCGCTTTCTACGACACGCAGAATATACGATGGGAGATATTCTAACCCGCCCCCACACGGGACATCCTAGTATTGTATTAGTCTGCCTGTGATACCCAAAGGCTCCACAGCGACAGCCGCAGCTAGTAACCTTAGCCCTAGCCGGCTCCTAAGAGACAGAACAGCGCCACCTTTGCCAGAGGTCCTAAAATAAGTTTTCTAGCTTGATGGAGATGTCCAAAAATTTCTTTCCATCTCATGAGATATTTATTTTGCAACCATACTTCTATCTTCCTTCTAATCGTACCTGCTGCGAGCCCCACAGTTGGCTCAGGACCCAGGAAATTACTGCTCGACCCTCGCCTTGCGAGCGCGTCCGCCATTTCATTACCCCATACTCCAGCATGACTCAGCACCCACATGAGTGACACATGATTTCTTGCCGAAATATAATTTGAGACCTTTCTACGTTGCAAAACGAGACTTGACGTAAACCTACAAGCACTCAATGCTTTTAAGGCTGCCTGGCTATCGGAGCAGATAGTAATCCGCCTGAATTTCGTCAATAGGAGAGGCAGCCATGGTTACCTTTGTAATAGTTTCATAAGCTCGATTTTCAGTTCCAGGTAAATTCGGCAACATATTCAGTATGTGCTATTGTGTCATCAAATACCTACAATACGCTTATGTGTGTGCTAAGTACATACGTATGGCTATTGATTGTTAATTAATGGCGGTGGGATAGATGTTATACGAAATACAAGGTGTCTCTAGCGAAGCTACTGAAACTAAACACCGCATCCCTCCGCATCATTGTTCTATAAGCCTTCTCTAATAGACACTACTCGTAGCAACGCTCAGGCTGCATTCTGTCAATGAACATAACATCAACAAGAAGTGTCTATACATCGCGGTGGCAGTTTACCTCAACGTCGGGTTGCACATGCTGAAAGAGGTTTTACCTTTCAGTCATCCACGCCATTTCATTAAAGAAGCGTTAGAGGTATAGCTATTTAACCTACTCATATTTTTTTATGTTTTACTTCCCACACCGATAGGTGAGGGGAGTATTGCGATCGCGAAAATGTTCGATTTTGAGATAATACGCTTTTTGGGCGTTTTATGATGTCTACATAACGAAAATCCACGTCACTCATTTCCGTCGGTCTGTCTGTCTGTCTGCCGCGTTTTTCTACCCTCGTAATCTCACTGCATGGATTGCGATGAAATTTGGGTACCGATATGCTGTGGGGTTCTAGTAGGTTCAGTAGGTAATGCTTCTATAATTTTGGAAATCGCTGCATGGGCGGCATTAGCAAGAAACAAAAAAAAAAATCATATGCCTCAAACTTCGTATTTAGCCGTTTTAGGGGTTCCTGATCATTTTCTACTTTTTTTGGGTGGGGGTGAAATTTGAGGTGGTTGGGTGTGGGTGGTTGTAAAACTGAAACATTTGTTGTCCCTAGCGACATAAATAACTTTTTTAAGTCCATCCGAACATTACCTTGCCTCATTAAAACAATTCATTACCTTGCCTATTACAGAAACCAAGGGACTTTGATTTTTTTCTGGTGTAACCATACGAGTATTGCTTTAGATCGTTCTGTATTGTGTAACGAGGAGACTATTGAATTGATTTTAATAAAATTTTGACACAGTATTACTACCGTGGCGAGGATGCAAAATGTCTATTGTTTTTATAAATCGTGCCAGTGGCGGTGCAGAAATAATAAAAAAAAACTAGAAATATAAAAACAGCTCAAACTTCTTTTTTAAGCGTTTTAGAGGTTCCTGATTGTTTTCTACTTTTTTTGGGCGGGGGTGAGATTGGCGTGGTTGGGGGATGGGGGGTTCTAAAACTGAAAAATTTGTTGTATTCATAATAGGTTGTCCACTAACCTGTGAAGGAAATACCTAGTGTCCTAATACACTGTTTTAGGTCCGTCCGAACATTGTCTTGCCTACTACAGAAACCAAGGAAGAAGAATTTTCTGATGCATGTATACGATTATTACTTCTAATTGTTCCGTATTGTGTAACATTGAAACTATTGGATTGATTCGAATGAAATTTTTAAACAGTGTTACTACCGCGGTGAGGATGGAAAACGTGTACGATTCTTAGAAATCGTGTCAGTGGCGGCGCAGCAATAATAAAAAAGCTAAAAATATGAAGCCACCTCAAACTTCGTTTTTAGGCGTTTTATGGGTTCCTGGATATTTTTTACTTTTTTGGGTGGGGGTGAAATTGGGGTGGTTGGGGGGGGGGGGGGGGGGTGAGGGGTTGTAAAACTGAAAAATTTGTTGTATTCATAATAGGATGTTCACAAACCTGTGAAAGAAAGACCTAGCGTCCAAATACACTTTTTTAGGTCCATCCGAACAGCCTTGCCTACTACAGACGCCAAGGGACTTTTCCGATGTATGCATACGATTATTATTGCTTCTGATTGTTCTGTGTTGTGTAACGTGGAAGCTACTGGACTAATCCTAATGAAATTTTTACACAGTATTACTACCGTGGCGAGGATGGAAAACGTTTATGGTTATTAAAAATCGTGTCAGTGGCGGCGCAGCAATGATAAAAAAGCTAAAGATATGAAACAGCTCAAACTTCGTTTTCAGGCGTTTTAGGAGTTCCTCATGGTTTTTTTTTTTTGGTGGGAGGTGGGGTGTCGCAAAATTTGTTGTATTCATAATAGTCTATCCATTGACCTGTGAAAGGAAGACCTAGTGTTATAACACACTTTTTTTGGTCGGGCGGGCGATTATTTGGTTGGAAGGGGATCTTAGACTATAGCTTCATGCTATGGGAAAATAATAAACTGGTATCACTGTAATATGTGGGAAGTACAGGGTCAATCAACTTGACTCCATTTTTCATTTTTATATTATTATATTTATTTTTCTTTTATTGTCTGTACTCTTGCCATACGAATAAATAAAAATAAAAGAAGGCTAGAAGCGTGGTGCGGGGATAGATCTCGATGTGAAAACAAACTGTTTTGGTCTCCAGACGACATCGCTGTAGACCGCGTGGTAAACCGCGAGGGTGACTGAGTGAAGGCATCTTCGATATGTTCAGACTCGTAAGAATATACCCGCTTGTTTTAGCACCTTGACTTGTACCGCGACTGCGCTCATCGATGTATTTCGGCATGTTGTTACAAAGCTCGTACAATAAATTGTTTTTTAGATGCCTGATGATTACCACATATTAGTCGAAACGTTGCATACAGAATTTTAAGAATTGCAAAATTAGAAAACTAATCGGCGCAATGATCTTTTAAATTAAAAAAAAATCAATTTTTCCAAACTTTAACATCTTGAAAACCAGATTTTTTAAGACATGTTTATATGAACTTTTCATCTTGAGTTTGGGTGAAAATATGTCCTTTCAATTACGCCCTATTATTAAGTAACACCCTGTATGCTGGACATAGGATATATTTGGCTTACGTTAAGTAGCCTTAAAGCGGTAGAGCGTAGGTGCTCCCTAGTCCCTTGTAATATTCAGGGACTAGAGGTAAAAGAGATTTTCGCGGACGACGTCCCGGACTGGTTCGGATGAAAAGCGCGTCCGCGGTATGATTAAGGGCGTTCGCGGTACGTAAATCTTGTATGTAAACTGATTCTGTTTACATAAGGATTTACATATACCGCGCACGCCCGGAATCATCCTGTGCTTGCGCTTTTCATCCAAACCAGTCCGGGAAGTGATCTGCGAAAACCTGTAAGTATCACGCGAGACCACCAGAGGCCGGATATAAATTTTCTCAAACCAACGCGGGACAGTGGGAACGGAGGCGGGGTTCGCACGGGACGTACTTATGGTACGCGCACATAAATCGGCATCGGACGGACGGTACGGATCGGATCGGAAAAAGTTACTTTCTATTAAATTTAATGGACCATCGCACATACGTCGAGACAGTAGGCATCGGATTTTAAAGATCCGGCAAAAATATAGCAACTAGAAATAAAGCCGGCCGATGCGTGCCGTTCGTGCCGATATCGACGTATCTGCGATGCTGATCGGCGATTGCCGAGGCACCGTCGACATTTTCCAAGTTTCTACCCTGTACTGCCTGCAGACAGTGTTGCCATTCATAGCAACTTGTCGCGAAAATAGCGACACTTTGGTTACGTTGAGGCGTAGCGGCGATTTAATAAAACAAACGGATTTGCAGCGACTTTTTGAAAAATTCTGTTACTACCTTTTTTTCGCCACTGATTACTGCTTGTCTATTCTTCTTTTCTGTTTTGCCCAGACTGTCTTGTATTGGTGTCGAGACCACAGCATAGTAAACAATCAGCACAATATCTCAGGTTGGCGGCAATTACATGCACATCCCCCCTTTTGGATGATTATTTGTAGGGATGCTAACAAATACTTCGATACTTGAAATGTATCAATACTTCTGCACTAATATCGAGTATTTTTGTCTTAACTTTTTGAGCGATTCCAAGCTGGTATCGCTACTTTTGTAGCGGTATCGGTATCGAAAATAGTTACGAACCGAATTACGAACCAAACGCACCTCCATTCGCGTGTACAGCTCGATACTTGGCTAAAAATATCGAATTGGTACCGGTATCGATATTTTTATTTTCGCATCTCTACCCAGATTTCACACCCGTGAAATCATGCGAAGGTCAAATTCTGTGGGAACCATTTTTATATAGGAAATCCTCAGAGATATTCTGCTGGATGTTTACTATGCTGTGTCGAGACTATTTATCGGGTAATCCACTATTTTTGGATGAAAGGTTGTATTATATTATATATATATACCTAACATCAATTGCACCCCCCACCCCCACGAATAAAGTTATACACAGGCTGATTTATACGTTATTTTTGTGGGGCGACAAAGTAGCGGCATTCAAGGCGGCTCAGTAGCGAATTTCAATCTGATCTGCCTGGCAACACTGCATGCAGATCATTTGCATTTTTGCAACTGATTTCCAATTCTCCCGACGATTCCGATCGGTTATGTGCGATACCCTAATGAAAAATCCGTACCGTACCGGCCGTTTCCTCCGTACCGTCCTTCCGATGCCGATTTATGTGCGCGTACCCTTACACTGCGGAAAATATACAAGCATACAAACTGTACACTGTAGCGATAGCAACGCGGCCGTGCTTGCAGCTTGCAACTTGTAACTAGTGTATATTTGTTGAAACATAGACGATGAATGAGGTTTGCAGCTCGAGACGACCGAAATAAATATCTTTTTGAATGTTTGAAATTACATTACAAATTCCAGTAATAAGTACCGAATCAAATATGTTTCGTTGAAGCGATCCCCTTCGCAACGCCGGATGGCGCAGTGGTTTAGTGTTAGACGATGAATCTGCGGGCGTTGCTTCGAAACTCAGGTCTTACTCTTTTTTTTTATTTTTTTTTTGTACCAAAAAACTTATTGATATGCTTTTCACCCATTTTACACACATTTTTTTCTACCATCGACATAAATATGTTTTTTAAGCGGAGGAGATCGCTTCAACGAAACATATTTGATTAGGTACTTTATTACTGGAATTTATAATCTAATCTAATTTCGAACATTCAAAAAGATATGTATTCCGATCGTAGACGTAGACGTACACTAGTTACAAGTATTTTCATGATCGGCTGGGAATCTAGAATCTACTATCGTAGTAGGACGTCGTTGGTCAAAGCAGCATCGTGACCACCCCTTTGACGTCACACGGGTTCGGGAGCCATCGGCGTGTTTTCGGTACTAGATTCAAAATCCCATTTTTATTATCATATAACTTGAATTATTGCGAAAAAAGAAAACAAAAACAGATTTGTTATAAAAAAACTGATATAATATGATCTTTCAGTTTATCACAAAAAAATTATTCAAAACACCAATTATTAATGCAAAAGTCTTACAACAGAATACTACAGTAAATAAACGAGTTTTGTCGACGGCACCCGAGTAGTGGCAATTGCTTGTTAATTGGCAATTTAAGCGGCTTACCTCTATAAGACCCACTTCATAGAACATATATCAAGTGGCCCTCCTTGTCTTTTCTACGTGGTGACCCGACTAACAATATTATCAGCTTGCTACGCGCCGCTACTGCCGGCGATTGAATATCGGTGCATGCAGCGTCACATTAAATGACATGTGATTGATGAATAATGAAACCATCGTGGATCAGGGATCACATCGATTGGGTAAGCGTGGGTTGCTTCATTGCTTGCGATACGGATATGCATCACCAGCGAATAATACGCCACATTGGAGATTCTCCGCTTTGTCCTCTTGTTCGTGCATGGACATGATCTGCTTGCCTCCTTAACCTCAGGCCATTCTATAGCATAATATCTGCATGTTCCATCACGTTGCGCTGACTAAAACGGTCTTATTGTCAGTTATATAGCCAACGTCTGAACGATGGACTTTCATTCTGTACGCTACAGTCATATGAGTAGCAATAGAGCAAGAGCTCGCGAAAGGCAGACCTCCGGAATTTTATAAAAACTGAAAGTTCTTCTACTGTGCGACCAACGTAAATTGACCAGCGAAAACAATTGAGGTTTTGAATAAAAACATTTTTTGTCATAAATGGAAAGAGCATATAAAGTTTTATAACAAAACTGTTTTTGTTTTCTTTTTTTTCGTAATAATTCAAAAGTTATATCAAAATAAAAATGGGTTTTTGAATCTAGTACCGAAAACTCGCCGACGGCTCGCGAACCCGTGTGACGTCACCAGGGCGGTCAGGATGCTCATTTGACCAACGACGTCCTACTCCGATACTAGATTCTAGAATCCCACATTCCCAGCCAATCGTGAAAATACTTACTGATAACTAGTGTATATTTGTTGCAACATAGACGACGAATGAAGTTTGCAGCTCGAGACGAAGTCTACGATCGAAATAAATATGATTTTGAATGTTTGAAGTCAGATTACAGACTCCAGTAAGTAAGTACCTAATCAAATATGTTTCGTTGAAAAGATCTCCTCAACCGCGGGATGGCCTAGTGGTTAGAGTATCCGATAGTGAATCTGTGGGTCTTTGGATCGAAACCCAGGCCTTCCAACTTTTTTTTTATTTTTTTTGTCAAAAAATTTATTGATGTCCTTTTTGCACTTGCTGCGCACATTTTTTCTACGAATTTGCAACTTCAATGATCGCTGCTAGAATAAGTAGTAGATTATATATGTTTATATGTGTTATTTATTCTATATGGTCAAAAAATACTTAGCAACGTTTGTTAAAATTTCTTTGAATTCACATTTTGACCATAGTTCCAGATTAACAGAAGACGTATTTGCATACTATCCCAGAGAGCCTATATGAAAACAATGGTATATGCAAAATTCACTAACGTCTGGTGGGGCCTTGGGAACACATCCTAGGTGCTCTGTAGATGCATAAATCTTGAATTCTGCAAATTAAATAATAAATCAGTCACTCAAGATTTTTTTCCTTCTTTATTGAAATTTGCTGTATTCAATAAGCATTTATCAGTACCACATCTCAGAACTTCTCACAAGCGAGGGATTGCCATCATTATAAATGTCGCGACAGTACAGGTCGCGCGACCTTGTCAAGCCCAACGAGTAAACCGCAAGTACGACACGTACCGAACAATATCTACTTTAAAAGCTGTAATTTTGAACCCATTACAACTGCGAATCGTTACAATACCCTTTTACTTTTCGACAGAGCGCGAGTAATCACAGATTCTTTTCAAGGGCCGACATTCTATAATAATGAGGTTGACCTTGCCAGGGCAGACACTGCTTACGATGTACACAGCATTAAGCCGAGCATAATGACCATAATCTGTTCGCAACCAAAGTGAAAGGATTTATTGCCTTTACTGTTATATCCAACGTGATTAAAAGTTGATTTTGAAGTTGAGCAGGCCTTGTTTCGGAACTTTCTCGTAAATGTTCGAATAAGGTGTCTATGGTAAGACCTATAACCGCCACAACATCTAAGATACGCAACGACTTACTCTTACCGAAGAGAGCTTATGCAGAGCCTCTGTCTGTCCGTCCGTCTGTCCGTATACAAAAGATAGCCAAAAGTACAGTTGCTAGAGAAAAACTGAATACAGGTTCGGAATCAGCATGAAAAAACTAGTCCGGGAAAAATTCGGTTTTGTCAATATCGCATCCGGTTTTAAAAATTTTCTGTTTTTTCACCAATAAATTCCACAGTGAGAGCGCCGTTTGAATTTACTCAAGTAAACTCTTTCCTACTTTTTAATACTCTTATTAGGTTTACCTGAATAAACGTTCATGAATTTTGGGGTATTGTTGTCATATCTTCCGTTTTTCTGAAAATACAGGACAAGTCCTAAGTTGATACTTGATACTTGAACTGTGTATAGATGTCGTTAAAATAAACAACTTTTTCAAATAACTTTTTTCAGAAAATTGAAAAAGAAGCCAGATACATAATAAAAAATTATATCTGGGGTTGTGTATCAAAACGTATCTAGTTTGTTTATTATGTTTAGTTTTTTGCTCGGATTTTTGTCAAATCGATTAGGCATTTTACCTTCAGATAATAGAATTTAAATTAAAATTAACTATGATAAACTGAAAGTGAAAAATGCACTAATTGACAGGTACAATGCCTGATCCATAAGACAAAAATCCGAGCGAAATACTAAACATAAACAGAGTAGGTACGTCGACACACAAACCTAGATTTACTTTTTTTTATTCTGTATCTCGCTTATTTTTCAGTTTTCGGAAAAAAGTTATTCTAAAAGGTTATTTATTTTAACAATTTCTATACGCAGTTTAAAAAATAGTAGCAACTTAGGATTCAGCCTGTATAATGAACTTTATTTCAAATGGATCACCCTATATATTCTTTTATTTTTAAAGTGAATTGAAATATACTCATTATTTTATTGTGTAGATACTCAAAATGTTGTCCGTTTACTTCAATAAAAGCCAGCGAATCCTTGGGAACTTCATAGTTCATTTTTCAACATTATTGACTCTTCTTACCCCTCTTAAAATTATTTAAACTTGGACGGATACAATGTATATTCAATTGTAACTCCGAAATAATGACGCTTAGGTATAGGAAATATCAAACAAAAAATAAATAGTATTTTTCAAGGATTTCAAAAAGATAGAATTATACAGGGTGTTCCATTTGAGATAACAAAGTTTATTATAATTCTGGAAGAATGGTAGACATGACAACATTGTAAACACGATCGTAACAACGACCTTATGCGAAAACCCCAACAGCCCAAAATTAATGAAAATCACGCAAACCGTTTGCGAGAGAATTAAGGCGTTCCATACTTAAGACTCACTCTGTATTAACGCCTTTGTGCATTTTTTTGTTTCTCAACCATCTTAAAATAACATAAAAAAAACTGACCACGTATTAAGAACCGATATCAGTGCAATTATTTGTTTCAGCATCCTGATCAGCATGATTAGAATTATCGACTGATTGACTTGTTTTGCCTATTCACCATTTGCAAGGCAGTTAGCTTAGCCGGTACATTCACCATTTCCGCTTAAAGACCATGACGTTGCCAATAAACTTGGGTTGAAACACAAACCGCAATGGTTTACTGTTGATTATGCGGTCATTATCTCAAGTTCTCGGCTTTTACTTCCCATGCCGATAGGTGAGGGGAGTATTGTGATCACGAAAGAATAATTGAGAAAAAACGAAAACAAAATTAAAATTTTGACACCCTGTATCTTGAAAATTAAGCTTTTCAAGGCTTCATGTTCGCCTGCCAAGCTTTGTCGGTCGAATATCCGAATACCTTGTATATACGAGTATTGCTTTAGATAGTTCTTTATTGTGTAACGTGGTCACTATTGAATTGATTTTAATGGAATTTTTACACAGTACTATCGTGGCGAGGACGGAAAACGTTTATGATTTTTAGAAATCGTGTCAGTGGCGGCGCAACAATATTAAAATAAGCTAAAATTGTAAAAACAGCTCAAACTTCGTTTTTAGGCTTTTTATGGATTCCTGATCATTTTCTACTTCTACTTTTGGTGGGGCTGAAATTGGGGTGGATGTAAAACTCAAAGATTTGTTCTATTCATAATAGGCTATCCTATTGACCTATGGAAGAACGACCTAGCGCATAACAAATCTAGTGATAAACGCTTACATCCGAATAATCAAAAAAAGAAATGTAGTTAGGCAAGTTTTTCAATTTATACTTCTTTTGACAGTATCAACTTGACTTCATTTTTTCCTTCTGGGCAAAGTAGTGAGTCGCGCCAGTTAGAGTTAGAGCCATTTCGTAAAAGCTTGTTTTCAGTATTTTTAAAGATTATTTATTTAGAGTAATCTGAATATAAAAAATGTTGAAGGTTAAATATTTTGGTTGTGTTCTTGAGCTGTAATGGGTATGCTCTTCAATAATAGGCTACTCTGGATTTTTAGAACTATTTGCTGTCTATAAATCGACAGTTTTTGGTTTTAAGTTTTATAAAACTTTGAAGCAACATGCCAGAATCACGCTATTGTGTCACTGAGTCGTGCTACTTGATACCACTGCTCAGCTGGTTTTTGTAGTATCCCGCCATCCGACGCTCGATTCCCGGCGTATCCAAAGTGCTCTTTGTCATGGAAATGACATCGAAACTGTGTGTTGCTGTCAGCGCCTGCTAAAAAGTTTCCGGTAATTGTTTTCCGGGGATTATTTTCCCGCTTTTTTGACAACGCTTTGCTATACGCTTTGAGCGTTCGAAGTACAGTATAGCTTTCCCCATGATACAGCTTTCTCTCGATACTTTTTTTTGTGGATGAGCTTCTCTGTGAATGTGCAGGATCGTATCATCATATACCACACACTCTCGATGCTCATAGTTTTTTTTCCATGTTTGGTGGTTGATTTTTGGATCCATTTTGTTTTTGCTGCGACGTCGACTCTACCGCGGCTGTTACGATGTCCAGTTAGGGACAGTTTGTTAAACCGGAGTCTAGCGAATCGCTTAGCTAGACCATTCAAATTCCACAAAAGCAGTAGATTTGTGTCAGTGGATTTTTGGTCTACTGCATTATTGTGATAAAACAGCAATGTTTCTATCTACAGGGTTATTCACGTCATTCGACACGAAGCATTATGGCTAAAGTATTTGATAAAAAAGAAAATAATAATTTCGGATGGATAGAGATCCATAAAGGCTACATTTTAAAAATATTTTCATTTTATACAGGGTGTCCCAGAAACACGAAATTTATCAAAGTTATGTTTTTTTGAATGGAACACCCCTTATATTATTGCATATTCAGATTCCTTGGTGAATTCTAGTGTGACTTTATGTATCATACATGGGACTTAAAGCGAAGCGTTTAGGTGTAAATCACCATTTTCGGTATAAGTAGATATCAGGAAAAAATTGAATATCGCAGAGATTATAAAATTTGGAAGGCTGTGACTTTGCCGTATTACTAAGCATAAAATGCGTCAGCTTTGAGACTGTGAAATTTAAATTACGTTTATGCTTGGAGAAATCGGTCGATTAATTAAGGCAAGCACGATCAGTGATAACTTGATTTTTTCAAATGGGAATGCCTAATTTTTTTTATACGGTCAAACGTAGAATTTGATAGCCTTTCTAATGATATAAGGTTGTGAGTATCAATCTCTGGTAGTTTTCAATTAATTTTGAATTTTCAAAGAAATCGGCGTTTTTCAATTTTCCTACCTATAAGCAACGTAGCAGGCCATGAAATATAAACAAAAACTTGTTCAGGTAGAAGAAAACAACTGACTTAGCATAAAAGTACACACGAACTAGACTAAAGGGACAAGATTATAAAAATGACTCACAACAAAGTCTAAACAGAAACAACGACGGTAACATATCTTTGGTCAAAGAGAAGCTGGAGTATGGCAGAAATGGATTCTTTCACGGCCTACTAGCTACTGCAATGTACTAGAGATTGTCAATTTCCAAAACCATTAAAATTTTGTAAATGAAACGAAAACTACTAGACAATGTTGTAGGCAGTTTATTATTTTCATAATAAAAGCGCGCCGCTCCGATAGTAGCGCAGCAGCTATATGCGCGGTCGGCTATTGGATGGACGACCGAGAACCGGGCCGGGGGACCACCAGCGGACCGTCCGGGGAGGCCGCATCATTCCGATGATGCTGACCATGCATCGTCCTCCCCCCTGGGAGTTAGAAAACAAAAAACCTCAGGCTGCAGTCCTAATGGCTCCCATGGGGAAAACAATACTGACTCACAGTCAACTGAGTCAGCTGATGAAATAATTTGGGTACGTTGGGAAATACCATGAATTCGCTTGTCACTGAAACCATTTAAAACCAAATTTAAGAGGATGGAAACCCTATACTTAATGAGGCTGAAATATATTTCCAGCAAGACGGCGCGGTGCTCCTTCTCGCCATGTTCTTCCGGTTCGGCAATGGCTAGATGACGCGTTTCCAGATAAATGGATACTGTGAAAGGGCCTATAGAATGGCCTGCTAGATCTAATGATTTGACGCCTTTAGACTTTTTTCTACGAGGTCATTTAAAATTTATTGTGTTTAGTCCCCAACCTGAAAGTTTGAATGACCTTCGTCAACGCGTCATTCAAAGCAGACATGATATCCCATATGTTTTTGCAACTGTCCGTCAGGAATTCAAACACCGCCTATATCATTGTTTGTGCAATAAAGCACAACATTTTGAGCACTTATTGCAATAAAATGTGATATTTTTGTGTGTTTTTGTTTTCTATATGAACAAATTAAGATGCTCAAAGATATTTATAACTTTCTCGAAAACGAAACCGATTCCAAAAAATCAAACGTCAAAATAAAGGAATTCGACATACCTTTGAAACGAGATATTACTCGAAAGTTGAAACCCCTGTCATTTAACATTTTTAAGGGGATGACCCTGGGGGGCAGAAGGTACAAGTGGGGAAAGCAATTTTTAGTGAAAAAGTTTTCCCTCTTAACGAGTCTTTTGACGTGTCTCCGTTTTTTTTTTTTGAATCAGTAGTTTTCGATAAACCCGTGGTGGAAGGTTTTGAAATGAACACTCTGTATGAGTCACTGAAGTGTGATCGAACAGAGAACAAAAACAGGACACGTTTCAGAAATCACATTCATCATTATCGAGTCGCAAGTATTTATCGTTTGTTAGTTAATAAAAACTTCTGCAGCGTTGTGACTTTTCAATGGCACATTTAAAAACACACTTTTACCGATTTTAACAAAACCATTAAAGTCAGAAAAATATTTCAATACCTATAATGAAATCTCGTTATATTTAGAAGTATAGAAAAAGACGAGGGGACTCGGTTCTTTCCGGAGCTTTTCTATAGGAACAAATCTTTTAAACGCCGCCCGCCTGGAAGGGAGAAGGAGCTGAGCTGTAAATAACTTACCTCCGGCTCTCGCTCTGAATGAGGCCCTATTTAGAGGGGAAAATGCATAAATGCTTCTTAGTCTTCTCTTTCCACTTCCCCCCATCACCAAGCACTCGGCTTGTCAAATTGCTTCCCATTTAAGGAATTTGCATAGAACGCTTCGGGCCTATTTCCATAACCCGACTAAATGTTTGTACGGCTAAATAGGCGTCTTTGCGGATATTCATGATAGCTGAAATGAGTGATTTAGAAGGGAATGAATAATTTGATGTGTGCCATTATACGAGGCTAATAGCAAAAATTTCGCAAAGTCGTGAGAATCTAATCTTTTATTATTGTTTTTACTATCATGCTTACATCCGCATGTAAATTTTCTGGTACGCTTTTATTAGCCTGACATGTATGTTTGTTTGTGAGTTTGTAACTCCTTTGGATTAAGAGCAAGTGGCTTATTATTGACACTCTTTCATTAAATAAGTTGCGTCTATCATAGAATAATTCGTTATTGTATTTCTCGAATAATTAACAATTATGTGGCTATTTATTTAAACACGAACAAAGCAATTTTCACTTACATGCAGCTAAGAGTCATCTTGCTTTCTCACGTAATAATTGGCTAGGAACTAGGTCAACGACATGCCGTGCGGATGTAAACAAAGTAGACTCATTGGTATTTTGCGCATTTATAGACAGCTTGCGACTCTACTGACTAAGAGATGGAGACACTATAGAGTTTGTTAATATTACACAGAGGCGTAGCGACGGGAGCTTAAAAGGCGTGACATCCAACTCCGGAAAGACGACAGTTTTATTTGTCGTTTATGCAGTAATGGTAATAATTATGCTATGAATATTGATCAAAAACAATTGCTCATCTTCATTACACAGTGTATTAAAAATCGACTTAACGATGATGTTAATAAAAGAGAGAAAATCTTTGTAACTGGTGGTGCAGGAACCCGGAAAACTTGTCCCTTTAATTTATTGAAAAATCAAGTTACCTGATGTTGGAAAACTGGTTTTGAAAATTGGTACTCTCGCTGCTGGCGTCGCAGCACGGTTGGTTGGTGGATCTACACTCCATCGTGTAAAGTACATACAGTACAATAAATACAGTTAAAAAAAACTACAAAAAAGCTTTAATGTCAAAGTTAACTTAAAAATTAAAAATAAATATAACTTAAAAACTAAAATGCACGCTCTGGTAGAATATCGAACGAAAAAGTTAAACAAAATTTTTAAGATGAGCTCAAAAAAATAATGAACGAGAAATACTAGTATTATACTGAAAAAGGCGTGGGCACTTTGTGCCCTATTATTCGTAAATCGAGCGCCCGATGCTTTTTTTATAATATTATGTTTATTATCATTTTAGACTTATTTTAAAAATTGTTTTCAACTTTTTATTTCGATGTTCTTTAGAATCGTGTCATTTTAGTTTTTTTAAACCATTTATATTAACTTAACATTATCACGTCATAGGTCAGGCGCTTAGCCAAATCTATTTCTTTGCATGTGTATTCGAACTGTAATTTCGGCAATTCGGCTCACTAGTTTTTCAGGGCTATATTTCTACTTGTTGGTCAGTTGGTCACGACTATTGCTGGTCAGTAACATATCTTACAATCAGTATTTCGAGATATACCTGGCAGTAAATTTTATGGCACTAATCTTTCAAAAAGTTCTCCTTTAATGACCCGAAACCAAAAAGTAAATAATATAAGTCAAAATTAGATTTAGATGAGCCGCTATCATTCAGGTCAATAATAAATTCATTCGATTGTGTATTTAAGAATTATGAGTCTACCTTTATTGCATGTTCAATGCTATTTTTTTGGTTTATTAAATTTAATTATTGTTGTTGATGGTATGTCGTGCTGGGAGCTCCAAGATGCTCTGAAACCTCCATCTCAGTTGAGCTATTGAAGATAGGAAGAACTAACAACGATACGGAACAGAAGGAGATGATCGAGCTTTGAAGCTAAGGAAGGTTATGAAATATTTTAGTCTGTTTCTATTAGTCGGTATTCGCACACAAAGCCTAGCTTTCTGCGAACTATGACTAATATTTATTTGTATACTCAGCAAATAAATATATTGATATTCACCTGACCTTGGTAGGATTTATTCGAATACGTTATGAGACTGTTATTAATCATTATAAGTTCAGGAAGTCTTGTTGGAAGAAATGTCACTAACACAAAAGTACATAAACTTTCTATTTCTTAAAGCACTGATTACTAGCGCACATTCCCGGATTAACCATGATAATATTTACCTGAATCGGAGATAAGAGTTCACTATTTCCAGAAAATGACATACCGTACAGTCCGAAACATTTAGATAATTCGACATTGTACGAAAATGATAGACTCACTTAGAAGCTTTACTATTAATATGAAAATTGTTTCCGTACTACCCTGAATAGAGAACCATCTGCAATAAGGGTTGTTTAATGTATAACCCAGTATAACTGTAGTTTTGGTAGATTAACTTTATGAGATATTAGTGCCATAAAATTTACTGCCGGGTATGTTTTACTATATAAAACTCCATCAAAAACATATCGACAGCAATGGTCCCCCAAACTGATCTCTTTGTATATCAATTGCGGAATCGGGTAGCCATAATAAACAGTAATACCTTACTTTTGAGGATACAAGCATTGGCGACGGAGTGATTTGCAGACAAGCCTAAAGCCTAGTCTATGTTTATCAATATTCAACTGTATATATAGCCTGTTATCTAAAATTGATTTTTTTTGTTCCAGCCCGAGTAACACCGTCTTGAGCTCATCTGAGCAAGTCAAGGAATACCTGCTGACTGCTGGCACGTGTAAGTGTGGCTTGGAGTGTCACTTCAAGTACGAGAACACCTTCAACTTCGATCCTAAGGTAAGAAAGTACTGTAAGTCGTATAAACCTCACAGATATTCTGTAAGCTTTTGGGTGAAACTCGTAGGGTATACACCAAAATCGACCAGTAACTGAATAGTTGTTTTGTGCAAAAAAGTAAATGAAATTTTATCTTTTACATTTTTTACCTTGAGTAGGTGAAGTTGATGTATATTTTCATGATCAACCACTGTCGACCTTTTCTACCCTAGTTCATATCTGACACAAGTCCTAAAGAAATGGAATCAGAAAAAAACTATTTCCACCTTACACAGAGTGAGCTCAAGGATGTCGTAATCCTTCTATTGGAATCTTATATCGAAAATCCCAGCCATAACACACGTCTATACTATATTGACACGACACCGCTTTCAAGCTTTTACACAGAGGATTTTTGTCGCGCTTCACATAAATAGCAGCAGTACATGATTCTAAAGCTGCCAGATCATTAGCACTTAGTATAGTCTCGCGAACGATTTATGATGAAAATAATGCGTTCACTTCTTTTGAACTGACTAACCAGTATAAACTACCATTCGAAGGATTTTTTATGTCTGGATCGTTGCCTTGACAAAAAATATAAATTTCCGTTTACCAAACTTCTTTCTCTCTTCATGTACCATTTGCTCGAAATTCGGCTGCAGAATGCAAGGTATTTCAATCCAAGTTTTACCACTAGCTATTTTACCCTTATATTGATCATTTTATCACAAAGACAGGGACTCATTGACGCATCTCTACCGCTTCAATTAAATTACTTGGCATAGGCGTAGTTAAGTCCCTGAATCTGGGGGGACTTAAGTCCCTGGATCTGGGGACTGCCCAAGATACAATAAACTTAACAAACCGAATTGTTCTTGGATTTTGGGGGGGGGGCAATTTCATTCTTGGGAGGGCTTAGCCCCCCAAGCCCCCACCTAACTACGCCTATGTTACTTGGTCCAAAATTGAAACTTCTTTTCGACAGATTGTTGGACAGCAGGTAAGTCCGCGTTATATAACGACTGCGAACGGAATAAATCGTTCCTCGGAAGCGGTATAGGGTCTATAACAGCCAACGATGGCGATGCGGTCAAATCACCGTTCCAGTAATTGTTCACACCGTGAGGTCCGCGAAACACACCGCCTACGGCAATATCGTCGTTTCGGTCGCGTGTTGTCACCAAAAACCGAATAGAAGATTAGGTAATAAAACCTAATCGGTGGCACCGTACATTAACAAAGACAAGTAGGGTCACTCGCCGTGCCGACTTTGATGTGAGTCTCACAAATGCGAGCCGCCTCGATATGAGAGGGGTTCCCTTCGTGCGGTCTCGTTTCTTACAGGGAATCCGACTGCGGGATATTGTCGACGTCAACGGTCGACGTTAACTTTATTTATACGGGGGTCAATAGAAATGAATTCTATAGTATAGATAGAATATAATTTATGATTCAATAAACCATTCAACACAATAACTGCAGTTGCAGCTACTGGGGTGGCAAATAGCTCAAGGAGTATTATAGATCATGTTTTGTCAGATAAATGTAGTAATTTGAAATGTACGATTCAAGTAGTAAAGTAACAGTAACAGTCTGATTATTCATAATTTGTTGTCAATAACCTTAGGTGTAAACATAAAAGTACTTGCGACAAAATATAGAAAAGAAGTAAACAGAATAGATCATAAAAATTAATCTCAAAATTTGAAAAGAATATTCAAACTACAGAAGTTCAGTCATTTCAGGAACTAATTGACTACTTAATTACTTCTTGTAAAAAAGATTCGGAATTCAAAAAGACGTATAAGATACGTTAAAATAACGACTAGATAAATCATGAAATTCACGAAATGATTGAAAACCGAGTCAAAATTTATAAACAAAAAGTTAAAGAACCGGGAAGCACGAATTTGGAAAATAAATTTAAAAAACTTAAGAATCAAGTCAATAATAAAATTAAAGTATTAAAAACAGATATTCTAAAAATCAATGGGAATGAGTAGGCACAAATATAAAAAACAATGGGGCCATATACAGAGCATGTCACCGGCATTTTTTTTGTGAAATACGCGCAAAACGCTCAATAACACACAAACACTACTTATTTAGGCACCTCGGTAGATCCGACCGATTGTATCCCGTGCACCGTGTCGCGTGTTAGGTGGTGTTAGGTGACCTGTAAACTACAGCTGTTAGCGTTCAGCTACCCCTCGAGATCGCCGGGCGCCAGAATCCGCCAGCTTGCGTAGTATTCGAGAGCACAGCTGGAAATACCACATTGGGGGCGGAGCTTAGAGTAATCCTACTTGTCTTTGTTAATATACGGTGTCGGTGGTAAGCACCCAAATGAGACCTTTGACTTAAAATAGGGTGAAGTTTACTGTTAAGTAATCTACGCCTCCTTCTACGATACCAATACAAAATTATAAACGTATTTACGTCCATTCACAAGAAAACTATTCAAAAATGAATCGAAAACCCGGCATCGGCTGAAAATCTGTTTACAACCGTTTTCTGTGTGAACGTATCATTCGGTTTGCGCCGGTTCGTTAAAATTACCAAAACAGTGATTTGACCGCATCCTGTGAACGGGTTGTAAAGCGTTCACAATCCGAGTGGAATTTTGATCGCATTGTTTTTGACCACAGACGTCTCGTCTCGTCAACGCGGCTTACCGCGTACCGGATCGATCCTTTTGCCGCTCCGCGTGTGTGTAAAAGCATAATTCGAACGAACATATTTTTGGATACGCGGTATCACGCAGGAAATCCACTTGCGGTATATCGTGCCGCTTCCGCATCAGATAAAAGCAGACTAAATCCGAAGAGCTACCTCGTACATTCTATTAAAGTTGAAGATTGTACCTTCCAACAACCCAAAGCCCGAGGCGTTATCGAAAAGCTCATATCGAGATCAATCGCGAGGCAGTAGACGTCGGCATGCTTAATCGTATCGCAAAACTTTGCTAGAGATGACGTGATGCATCTTGCCAAACCCCCTCCCCCTTCCCTCGTTTCGTCGTGTACACCCCCCTTTCGCTTTGGCCCTCCTTATAAACTCAGCCTCGTGCTATGCCGCTAAACCCAATTAAGCTCTCAACTCACTGATAAAGACTTCGTCGAAGCTCTGCTGTGATGGTTAGACGAACAGGAAATTAGCCAACAATCTCTAATAGAGGTTTGTACTTTGCGAACGATTTTAGTGAGCGATTTTTTTCACTGAATGTAAAGGAACTCAAAGACAGGCAAGAGGGTCACTCGGAACACGGGTCATAACGCGTCACTTCTTTGAAGTGGGTCCCATAGCGAACTGCTTATATTCCCAATTGATTTTCCATCCAATTTGACAGTTGCTGTCGTGCCGTCGTTTATTTACAAGAAGATTCTGTTTTGCGACATCGGCCATGATCACGTTACTTCTTGTACGAGGATTAATAAAATTCTATACTTCATATTTAATGTACGAATTTCGCACACAAGAGCAAAGTGACACAAAGGATATCACAATCCTTGTTTTGAACATGTCCTGAAGCGCATCAGGCGTGATGTCTCTAGTCCACGACAGAGCTGTTTCGATCTTTAGGATATCATCAGATGCAACTGCGTAATGCCCGGTATCGGGCTGATTTGGAAGTTGCAAACAAACAGAAATAAATACTCCGAGACATGAAGAAAATGATTTCCACCTTACCCAGAGTGAACTCAAGAATATCACGATTTTTGTTTGGAACATGTCCCGAATAGCACCAGGCACGATATTCCTAGCCCAGGATAGTGCTTTTTCAATCTTCAAGATCTCAAGATCTTGAAGATCTCAGACCTGGGTAAAGCCCGGTATCAGGCAAATACCCCATTTGATTACACATTAGGAAATGTTCCAAACAAGGATGATATCCTTGAGCTCACTTTGGGTAAAGTGTAAATCATTTTTTCATGTTTCAGCCTTCGAAAGGTCATGGAGAGGTCATGAATATGCTGTGCCTTTGCCTCCCAAACACGCTGTAAGGGTAGCTGTAACTCATCGCCATTGAGCTGCTCACCTTCTTACCATAGATATGTCATGGATATCTGTATCTGTAGGAAACTGAATCAAGACGGCTTATTATTAACTATAGCACTTCTCAAGGACGTAAAAGGCCGAATCAGGTGTTTCCTCATGCTTGCCCTTTTAGGAGTCCATTTATAATGTGAAGATGATTCTTATTGGAACCAGGCAACCCTTCATCCACTTCTGGAAATGTCTTATGACCATTCTTTCTAATGCCCAAGTCACTCACCAAGTTCATTTCTTCTCCTTATAGATGAGCTTGAACTCAAGATACACGATCATCTAGTCCCGCTTGCCTAGGTTCTTTGGATCTAGACTAATCCAGAATCTGAGCTTGAACTCAAAATATACACCCCTCTAGTTCCGCTTGCCTAAGCTCTTTGAACTTACACTAATCCAGAATCTTCGTTTGCTTTGGTTTGCTCCTTTTTCACTTAAGGCAGCAATGGTTATTAATTACTGCTCGTATAAACTCCTCGAAGATCTCTTTTATCTGGTATTTTCGCATGGCTGAACATCAGACGAACGTCTGGTGAGTTTCAAGGGTCTTTCAATGAGGGCGGCGGAGAATATTTATGTCTGGTCTTTATAATTTCTTAGTACTCGAATGTAAGTGAGAGGAGTTATAGTAAGGAGGAGTTGTATTAACGTTATGTATACGAGGTTATATTTTTTTTGTCGTTTAAAAAAACTTTCACTGGTCATCCTGGGGGTTCGTTTACGTTAGTGTGGAGAAAATAAAGAATGTTTAACATTTTTAGAACTGGAGGAATAGCTCTACCTTTGTTGTAGGTAGTTTGAGGTCATGATTGTTATTTGATAAATTCGCCGCATATTTAAGAAGCTGGTATTATCCTTTATTCTAAACAGCTTACTCAAACATTTCTTATAGAATCTATAGAATATAGACAGGTTTGCAACATTTTTCCGATGTTTCAGGCCATGCAAGACCATTCTAATAACATACGCGTCTACTAGATGTATTGGCATTTTCGGGTTTCGGTTTCGGTGCACATCCTCATGCATGTAAGCTGTATTCGAATGATCGTCTTCTCTGATCCTTATGACTTTTGGTGTGGAGACTTCAGCCTATATAAAGTTGAATCACAATTGAATTTCCAGATCATCGGTTCACCAAACCCGAGTGGGGCATAAGTTTTTTCAGGTTTTCTTTTGGTTTCTTGTTGAATCTTGAATAAGATGCGCAATTGCCTCGTCATGGGATTGTGTACATTATCCATTTTCCTAAGACTAAGACGCTGATGTAGTACTGGATTTACCAACAATCCAAATGCAACGCTTTATGTTCCTTAAGGACATTCATTCGATACGCTGCGCTAGAATCAAATGAGTACTAACTTTCGATGAAACTTATTCGGAACTTATAAAGTTTATTAATAATCCTGCAATTATTTATGAATTATTTTTTTATAAACTAGATATTTATAAGGTTTCTATATTAATAATAAAATATCAGTAATCCATCCCCTCAAAAATTTTAAATGACGAATGATGAAGTTGAGTTGTCAGGTAGCTTTCATTCGAAATACGTTAGGAAGAGACACCAACAAAAGACGGCCTAAAATCCCGAGAAGGCCTCTGAACTTTTCGAAAAAAAAAAAACGTAGAGTTTTGGATGAAGCCGCTCAAGTTGATGTTTTGGGTCACTTTGGCTTAAATCCTAATATTTCGTTACGCAAAATTGTGGATATTTCATTAGGCGAAAACGAATCGACCGATTTAAAAAAATCAAACGTCAAAATAAAGGACTGCCACATACCTTTGAAAACAAGCTATTTTAGGTACCCCTTATCATTTAAAATTTTACGGGGATGACCCTGGGGGATAGGAAGAACAAGGGGGTGAAGTAGTTTTTGGTTGAAATGTTGACCCCCCTGGACAAATATTTTGACGTGTGGCGGTTTTTCTTTGAATAAGAAGTTTTCGATAAATCCATGTTGGGAGGTTTTCAAACGAACACCCTGTATATGATTTTTATTCACGAGTCAATCAAGCGAGATGGAGCAGAGGGACAACCACAGGATAATTTTCTGAAATTATTACCATATCTGTTTCACAAACAGCGAGGAAACATAGAATATAGAATGGCTGGTCTACCACCACATAAGCAGCTCCACTGTTCCAACCGTGTTAGCGGAGCACCTTTTGTAGATTATAAACTCCTCTTCACCTCACCTTTAGCGCAAAGAAAAGTCGGAATGCTTTGATCAATACGCAGCTGCGAAATTAAAAAATCCGCATACGAGGAGGACAAAGAGAAGTTTAAAAACTCACAAACGTAATCTCTCGTCCTGTGACGTATCGTAAATAAGACAATTCTTTATATCCACGCTCTCCCGTTTTCCACCTAACAGCAATAAAAGGTATATACGTAGCGCGTTATTGTCGGTTCTGCTTAGTTCGTGTGTCGGCGCTATCAGTAGCGTAACGCCGGATTTTCGGTTTGATATAGTTTTATGAACGTCAAAACTAATTCATTGCTCCAGCTCGAAGCTATTTTTAATAATGAATCACTCTCATCTCCGCTCCAAAGCACTCCCTAACGCTTCTGGACACTATCCAGAAGAGATCAATTGAGACTAATCGATACGCCTAGCCTCTTAAAGGACTTCCACAGCCTGGAACATCGAAGAAGGGAGGATGACCTTTCCCTGTTTTCCAGATTCGATCACGGAAGATGTTCGAGAGAGCTCTCCCAGATAATAACACCAAAGGCTGTCAGAGAGGCTTCGTGAGCTCATCCTTACCATGTCGATGATATAAGGTCCATACTCACCAGCATCCCTTCTTTTTAGAACTTCGATACTGTGGAATAAGCTTCCTGGGAATTTGTTTCCCGACGGCTATATCCTGCAGCGTTTCAAATCTAACTTGCACCAACATTTACCCTCTCGCAGCGCTTCTACAGCGCCATAGGTTTTCAGCTTTTGCGGGAGGCTTACCATAAAAAAATAATGTACTCATTGACGACTGAATATGAAATCAACGAATGAACGATCCAACGCGGTCAGGTCAGTCGTTTTGATCTTTCTTAAGAAAACCGACAATCAACGGCCAAAATCCAACACGAGCGCCAACGTCGTCCAGCATTGGCGCCAACGCAACGGTATGTCGTTCATCCACACATGTGACGAACGCATTGGAAGCCAGCGTAACAAAACCTTCGAATAGGTTAGAAGAAGCAAAGCTCATGCTCTAATAGGCATGTGATTACCGATGATGATAAAAAAATGAAATGAAATACAGTATTTCGCAAGTCGAAGAAGCTTCTGAAGGCGCCATCCACTCGTGTTGACAAAACGTCAAGCCTTAACGCTTAAGGGGCCTGGGTACACACATTTATACATATATGTATTTGCCATGTAGAACGATGGATTCGTATGTAGAACAGAACTCGCTTGTTTTTTCAAACTACATACATAAAATTTTAAAAGGTGATAGCTAAGATCTTATTGAAGGGCAACACAGCGCGATTTTTTCAAAAAAGGTTTTTAGTGTGCAAAAAGCTCGCAATGTAAAATCATACATCCTTCAAAGCCTGTAATTTAACAACCAATGACGATATCAAAACAAGGTCAATGTGTTTCTCTAGCGGAAGCTTTATTCTTCAATTTGCTTGTTGACTCATTACTGTAAGTTTAAAGGTAACCTCAGGAGCTTCTACATGCGAAATGCAGTTTTATGGCGACCTTTGGACCTTTCCTTTTGACCTTTCGATCTTTGGACTTACCTAGCCTTATTTTAGACACAAATACTGGCAGCCACGCCTCCTCGCCAACACAGTAATACGTATTTTCTTGGATTCTCAAGTTTGCTCGCTATACCCTAGACCCTTAACGACGCCGGCCTAAAAGCCCAAGAACCACAAATTCATTGGACGATGGCCGTGAAAGCCTTACACAGTACAAATGAGGGAATACATTTCCCTTTAGATCATTCCACACATTAAATGATGACTTAAGGGAGGCTCGTTTAATTATTCTCCTTTGCAACATAGGTTATATCAGCAAACGTGTCGTGGGTTTTCCAGGCTGTGAAGGAACATCGTAACATTGGGTGCTTATTGCTATTTTCTGGATTACTTCAGAAGCCTCAGGTACTTTGGAGAACATCCCTAAATCTGCAATCTTCTTGGCTAATAAAGGCTGTTCTTCTTTGTACAATAAGAATTTTCCCAGGTTTTCGGACCCCAGTCTAGCTATGCTGGTCACGTGGTCATTCCGGGACACTATATTACTGATTTTCCGGTGTACCGGATCGTCCCACAGACGTAGCTGACCTGCGCGGGTATACCTGTACAGTGTACAGCCGGACCTCTCAGGCAGACCGTAGCGTGTGTGGTCCACATCAGGAAGGAGTTTTTTCCAGCGTCATATTTTCCATGCTCGATGTTGTTCAAGTGTCTAGCTGAACCCATCGATGTGTGCCGCCACTGAGCACAAAGTGCGCTCTCCTCGGAAGCCTTTTATCTCAGTTGAAGTTGTATATTGTTCCAAAGCGACTTTACAGTGCGCTCACAGCAGAACAAAGTAGACGTAGCAGCAGACGGATTGGGGTAGGTTAAGATTGGTTTGTACGTTCAGCTTTGTTAGGTTTCCAGATCGGAATAAAATAATAGTGATGTTTCCAAATGTTTATTACATCGCGTAATTTTTTCCGAGGTAACTGTGATTCGCTGGCAAAGCTAGTGATGTTTATATCTAATTTCTATATTGATCTCAAGCAATCAACGCAGCAGAAGTTAGATCTATCGACATTTGAGCGGTTTGTTGCCTTCATAACGAGTACGCTACCATGCTACCTACATTTTAGCTTGACTGCTTTTTGCAATTGCAAATACCCGTATACCCTGAGCTATGTGCACGCGTATCAATGTATTTTGTTATCTACTCAGATAAACACTATTTACCAGTTATCAATTTTTTTAGATCCGCCACGTGGTATCTTCAGGAAAAAAAGATTGAGTCTAATGTTCCCCTAAACACACTTAGTTTCAAGGCTGATCTTTCTGGATTCACCAACATTACAATCAACTCAATTTTTTTAATTGGAACCTTCCATATATCATTTCACTTTCTGATTCACCGCTGAATTCTGGATATATGCTTCATGGAAAAAAATTATCAATGTGTTCCAATACCAATGTGTGGGTTAAAGTTTTTCCAGGTTTTATTATGAATTGTTGTTGGATGAATGAAATTCGGTATTTTCCACCTACGATAAATAGGTCAACTTATCCCATTCATGATTCTACATTTGTTTACTTTGGAACACTAAAAGGTAGGCCAGCAAGTAGAGGGAAACGGCAGGGTAAGCTAAAATGGCTACCTCATAGGTCAATACATTTATAACCTCAAATTCAAATTGAACTTTAATTTATCTCTCAAGTAAATTGTGACTCAGGATATATGGTTTATAGATTACATACATAACAGTAACACATCATTATTGGCAGAAAATTCTCTCGAAACAATAAAAACACACACGCAAAATGCGTGGGTCAACTTAGTAACCACAACAACAACTAATTACGAATGACGTAAATGTAACAGGTATGCCGTCTAGCAACGTTACTCCAAAAGTCAAAGAATATATATCACCGATATATGCACTACAAACTACTACCTTAGCACTCTCATTACTACCCACTCCTATGAGACTAGGCACCTAAGATAATGTTACCTTGTTGGTATTCGCCAGTGTCTTAAGGCAGTTCCACGCTATTTTTGGTGATTGCATTGCCAAGGTCATTGGAGCCTGCTGCTGCTGCTGCTGTAATTTTTTATAACGGAGCAGACAGCGTAGGCAGAGCCTAAATACCAACACCCGCAGGCCCAATAAATACATCTCCTGGCAGTCCATTCCAAGCCTTGGACACCCTGGGAATAAATGTACAGTCCTACCGCTCGGTTCTTGATGTATGAAGAACCACCATCTTAGTATGAGATGCATCAGTAGTCGGGCGGGTGCATAATACGATCCTGTATCCTTTATCTATGCATATTCTGCCGCATTCCGAAATTGCGGCTATTTCTGCCTGGAAAACGGTAGTCAGTTTACCTAGGCGGATACTTACGTTCCACCTAGGCCTACCACCTTCTGTACCTGATGAATTTTTGGAGCCATCAATGTACCAGGTGATGTCGAGGTTCTCCTAGAGCCCCCACTCTTACCATTCTGTTGCCAACTTTGGATCTTAAGACCAAGCATCACATCTTCCTTGGTCTCCGTTCATGTGGTGTGCGGTACAAAAGTTGTAACTTTGCACATCCTCACCAGGCTTCTGTCTGGGCCCAATTGCAGCTGAATTCCTTCAAAGGAACTCAGCTGTTTGAACTGGCTTTCCAGCCAACTTTTGGTGTGTGAGTTGAGTACAACGACCAGTGACAACGACGGCGCCATTTTGATTTTCAGGCTATGTCCTTTTCCAACCTCGTTTCAGGGTGATACCTATAGACTAGCTATAGTCTATACCTATGTATATATCACCTTGCTCGAGCATCATATCAATAACTTCCACCTCATCGCCTGTCTTCAACAAGTCAAGTGATACTCAAAGCAATGGACATGTGTCTCGTAAATTTGGCTCTCCACCCCTGTATTAGGGTAACATTGCTCCAGTATTCCGCCCGAAGACTTTGTAAATAAATGTATCTACCTAGATTTATCGTCTATGGGTATTGTCTCGTCTTGGTAGGTACTGTAGTCACATTATTCACTCATATCATGACTGACATAATCGAGACCCTAAGATACCGATATATTACGGAATATACTCTGTGTTCTTATAGATATCAGAATCACAAACCTAGTTAGGGAGTTGATTTGCAAAATAAACGAAAGCTATTTTCTTGTACAGCTGTCAAACAATAACACTCAGGATCAGTGACGGTTTCTGAATTTTGAAAGGGATAGCGCACGAAATTTTAAATAAAAAACTACACGAAAATTCTACCAGAAATTGTTGAGGCCGCAGCTCCACCCTGCACATAATAAGAGTTTTCAGTTTCCGCAAACATTTCTTAAAAGTTTTTTCTAGCTAGTATCACAAAAAGTGTTTGCTTATCACTCATCATAAAATGTTGTTTCTTAAGTTTTTTTACTTATCATCCCGCCGAAAAAAAGTCGTCTAGCGTGGAAATCCCACCCCCAACGCCTGAATGAAATGCGTCAGTGCTATCTACTGAACCAAGTTGCTGTCTGCATCATTTTATCGAAACATTGTACATTATATTACTATCCATTTACCTGTTTTCATCTTTGTAATGGTAATTAATTTATAATTTCCTTAACTTTTATATTGTGCTCTAAGGAAAGTCGGCCAAAGTTCATCTTAAGCAACGCGTTCACCCGATTATCCATTTTAAATAATAGGTTAGTAGGTTAGAATCAGCAGGAGCGGCCTCTGTTCGTATATCACTGGTGACCTTTGGTTTTCGTTGCTCATTATCAAAGTCGATTGCTGTGTGATTGACCAATAGGAGCGCTCTCGGTCCGCTATCCGTGCCGTCCGTGCCTTGGCGCCTTCAGTCAATCACGTGACGAGACGCTGGTTCGAGCTCAGTATGCTGCGAGTGCTAGTTAGCTATTTTATAGTCTGAGCCACTCTGAGCACTGTGTGCTACTTACAAATCAGGCAACCGATTGTAGCTACAAATAGGTACATACTAGCACTGCATACATATCTACTAGAATGAAATCAACTAAAAACGAAAAGTCTGGTGTCTACAAATTAGAATGTGTGGATTGCCCTAAAGTTTATATTTGACAAAGTGGAAAAGCATTCAAAAATCGTATTAACGAACATAAAATGTCATTTATAAACGAGCTCTGTAATTCTAATTACGCCAATCATTTGATCTCCGAAAACCATCATTACAACGAAGATTTTAAAATATTACGCATAGAACAGAAGGGACGTAAATTAAATTTTTTAGAAGCATTAGAAATCAACAAGCTCAAATTCTCAGGTAACATACTTAATGACCAAACGGATCTAAATAATTCACCATTACTAAATCTGTCCGATGGTTTTCGGAGAACAAAATAATGGTTACCCCATTAAGGGTCTAGGGTATAGCACGCGAAATTGAGAATCCAAGAAAAGACGTATTCCTGTATTAGCGAGGAGGCATGGCGACCTGTTCCCTTTCTCCAGTATGTGTGTCTAAGATGAGGGGAGATAAGTCCAAAAATCCAAAGGTAAGATCAAAAGGTCCAAAGGTCACCATAAAAATGAATTTCGCATTTCCAAGCTCCTGACGTTACCTTTAAGCTTTCAATAATCATTCAAACAGCAAATTGAAGAAGAAAGCTTGCGCTTTTGCAACTATTTAGCCTTTTTTTGATATCGTGTTTGGTTGTTCAATTTCAGGCATTTATAGAATGTATGATTTTGCATTGCGAATTTTTTTGCACATTAAAAAACTTTCTTGAGAAAATCGAATAGTTGTCATTCACTAAGGTCTTAACTATCGCCTTCTGAAATATTATATATGTAGTTTGAAAATAGAGTGAGTTATGCGAGAAATTGTAAGTCCGTGTTTTACATGGCAAATACGTATGTATAAATGTGTGTATCCAGTCCCCTTAATGTGTATCTCTTGTATAAATAGCGTAGTACTTTAAGTGTAAAATCATTGTTTGATAAAGAAGCTGTGTGTCGAAACGATCGTCGCAAGTTTTTTAAATAAAAGTGGTGATCATTCATCGAAAATACTTTTTTGTATTAGTATGGATCTCCATCAAGTAACGGCCAACTCCACCGACTACTAGAATGTATTTTTTCTCTCTTTTGCTCAGGGGGCGCGGCATTGCGCATTAAGGAGGAACCGACCCTCAAGATCTTACTTAACGTCACGAAACATGGTTTCGCGCCTAGCGCAGGGTTCTTGGCGGATTTTGGCTATTTTGACATTGGATCCGATTTAATCGTGGAAACAGAAATAACCTTACCAACATAATCACAATATCAGTTCACGTTGTTTTCATTTTATTTTGTGGGGCTGTGTGATTTGCAGTTTGACCTCGAAGGCCCAAAACATAAGCACTCTGTACACGCAATATGGTAAACGGCTTCAAGGACATAGGCATCTGCCCATGATTAGTGAGCTTCGGTGATTGCACCTCTTATTGGTCGGGGACAGGTGCCATCAAAAAGGTTCAACACACTGCTGCGCACAAAACAGCTGCCATCGAAATGTCTCTGTGCTCCGAAAAAGAGCCAGAAAGCTGTTGAAGAAGTTTACAATTAGCCTGGCTTATAGCGTGTGAAATGATCGTAAAAATACGATGGAAGGCGCTTGCCTTTGCACGGGTCATAATTCCAGCCTGAAGGCGTTCGATGGAATGGTTTCTTGCACACTATTTGATACTCGCCTGATGAGATGAAAATTGAAATGATTGAGCGGTTGCTCAGAATATATTTATGTTACCGACATAGTATAACTTTGTGCTTAACCTTGAATAACGGATCGCTATCCCCGAAGAAAGAAAGAAAACAATTAATACAAATATAATTTATAGTATAATTTACACTACAATCTAAAGCTTTTTTAAAGTACTGCTTCCCAATATCTATATGTTGCTACTACTAGTACGAGTTTTGCCAGCTAGGTACTAACAGGCAATTTCATTTATTCGTCTGAGACCTAAATCACACTGACGAGCTTTAATAAAAGCGAAACGACGTCGTCTGTGATTGGTTTTCGGATGAATGAATGAAATTGCTACTCTTTGATTGAGTTTAGTTGCTTCTTAGCATAAACCGAATGTCGGGAGTGTTAAATGAGTGTTCCACAAAAAAGAGTCTGTTTGTTGTCGTATCCCGCAGGTTCCAATACCTGATGCTTTTAAACGGGTCACATAAACAGTACTCGGTTCCTCGGATTAAACGCTCAGTATCCGGATTTGTATGAGGTAGTTAATTATTTGACAAATTGTCATACAAATCCTTATACATTCGCGTAAATTTTGTACGTGCGGACATTGTGCATTAAGTGTCGCTCATAGATTTTGTGTAGGAAAATGTTTCAATATACATAAACAAGTCTGTGCTTGTAGCCGCGACCGTGACGCGAAGTGCTTTAAATATGTCATCATGGACAAAAAAAACTTTGTTATTAATTGAAAAAATAAGGGAATCAGATAACTTAAACTACTTTTTGGAATCCTGTGAGAGTACGTTAAAGATGCAGTTGATTCACCCGTTGGCAAAAACCTTAAATTTACACCCAATCCATCAGCTGGGAAAAATTGTTTTTCGTATCTTTTTTTGAATATATGCGGGGTAACTTTTTGCAACAAGTATTCAAAATCAAGTCCTTTCAGACATAGCTTTTTTTGAAGCAAACTGCATCCTCCAGCGGTTTTTTTTTTGGAAGGGGTTGACATCGAACTCCAGTTCAATCCTCCAATGTTTATTCAGCAATTAAATGCTAAAGGCCCCTTTATCTTATCTGTATTCCAGAAATGTACGTTTCTACCATCTACGTTTTTGACGATTATGTTTTAATTTATAAACAATAACACTACACGCACTTAAATTAGGAAAGACACACACCATTCGGCCAGACAATGTGAATACTGCAATATCTCACCCCTATATACAGGGTGAGTTTTTAGTACCGGCTCAGTCGATAACGCCACTACTGTAGAAGATAGCGAAAAAAGTTGTAGCCGCGCATATACTCCTTGCTTAGAAAATATCTAGATTTATACAGGGTGATCCATAACTACGTGGTGATGCAAACATGCATTTTTTTAAATGAGACACCCTATATATTATTCCATATTCAAATTCTACTAATGAGTTTCGTTCTTCCAAAATAAGGTATTGTTACATTGTACAGGGTATTTCAAAAGTTATGACCATTTCTATATCCAAATCGCGGTCAAATGAACCTACTGTATATCAAAAAGTAATGAACCAAAAATTATTTTTTTTACATGAAAAGATTAAAAATATCCTCTAGTTTCAAAATCGGCAATAAAAAAATCCCCTGATGCATATTCGTATACAGGGTGATGTAGAATGCAAAATCTAGATTTTCTCTCTTTTTTCAAATGTAACCCCCAATATTTTATTATACCAAAGATCTGCTTATAATATGCTCTTTCATCTTTGTATAGCACTTGTTGTACCTACGTCCATCAGTTTCCGAGATATTTCTATTTTTCGGTAAATTTAAAATATAGCTTCTATTTGTGTACTGAAATTTATTTATTTTGCGAAAGTACTATCTAATTGGTTTTTTGTTTAACGGACAACTAAATTATAAGGTCATGATACTATTTAATGAAGTTAAAACCCTAAACTATCGAGATAATAAAGTCAAGTATGCTGAGGAAACAATTTTGTAGGCGTGATGCATAATTATCAAGCAGATTTATCAGGTAGGCTTTGAAAAATAGGCAGTTTTCATAACCTGCTCAATAATTCTGTAGTGTATGAAAAACCAGCTTTTTTTCCATTGGGGGTATTTACGAGAACCTTTGAGAAATTGTCTACTTGTCTCTAGAATATATCAACTATGAACAGCAATATCCAGAACGGAGGCACTCTAAAACTAATGCGTTTGAAAGATTGAAGAATTGTTTTATTTGGACTGTGTCGTTCAATATTTCATAGCCTACCTGATACATCTGCTTGCTAATTATGCATGATGTCTATAAAATTGTTTCCTCAGCACACTTGACCTATATTATCTCGTTAATTCAGTGTTTTCACTTGATCAAGAACTATTATGCCCTTATATTCTAGTTGTTTGTTATTATGGCCTTATATTTTAGTGTTTTGTTAAGCACAAATAAAATTTGATAGTATTTTCTCAAAATAAATCAATTTTTTAAACAAATAGAAAGTATACTTAAAATTTGTAGAAAAATGGAAATATCTCAGAAACTAATGAATGCAGCCATAACAAGTGCTATACAAAGATAAAAGAGTATATTAAAAGCAATTCTTTGGTATAATGAAATATTGGGGGTTACATTCAAAAAAAGAGAGAAAATTTAGATTTTGCATTCTACACCACCCTGTATACGAATATGCGTCACGGGCTTTTTTTGTAGCCAATTTCAAAACTATTAGTTAGGTACGTAGATGTATATATACTCGGTGATACGTGCACACAAATATATACATATTTTATACAAGGTGGCGCAAAATATGGAATGCTGTCCTGGTTTCGTTTGTAGTTGACATCATGTTGACATCTGTTCGAGCTCTTCTGTCAGTTGCAAAGTAGATATTTGGGAAATTAATTATCAATCGATATACGCCTCGAGAGCGTGCCCAAATCGTAAAAAAATTTCATCAAAATAATTTGTCGACTATCCTAGCTCAACGAGAATACCGTAGAAAATACGGAAAACACAGTGTTCCAATTGCAAAAACATTCTGGCGATTAGCGACAAATTTTAAACAATCTGAATCTATACACCTGATAAACCGCATATTAGCAGACCTCGTTCAGCTCGTTCAAAAGACAATATAGCAATATAGACCGCGTAAGTAGTGATGTAATGGAAATTCCCAGCACATCAAAAAGAAAAGTATCTTCACAATTGAACATTGTGAGGATATTTGGAACAAAATCATAATGAGCGATGAAGCCCTGTCCTGTGGGGTTGGTGGTAGAAACATTTTTTGCCTCCTTTTTTTGCGAGCTCAATCAGGAAGATATTTGGTATCAACAAGATGATGCCACAGCACACACGGCCCGTGAGACAATAGCCGTTTTGAACAGAATTTTTCTTGTATTGGTACTCTCTAAGATAAGAAATAGAAACGTGTTTCTATTACCATGGCAACCATGACGATCGGGCAGTTTCGGGTTACGTGTACTACCCTACTGAAAACATTTGAGTCAGCCCAGCCTGTGAGCATGGATGGAAAATAATTGTTAGAAGCATATATGTTGTTTTATGTCTGCCGGCTAATTCTGTTTTGTGCATGGATCGAAAATAAAGTGGATGCACATGTGTCAATGTTTTCAACTTGATATTTCTGATTGATGTTTGATTAGTTAGATTTTGTTTGTTTATTGTTATTTAAAATTATTAAAATGACTAATGAGGGTCTACTTTAATTCATTTCGACGGCTCAACTTATTTTGGCCTCACCAAATTCCGACGGTGGGGATTTTTAGTTTTTTAATTAGTTTTGGGTTGGTGGAATAAATTTTTGAAATTAGGACTGCTGTCCCTAACGTCATCTTCTGTGTCTCTGTGACTTGTGAGCTGACAAACATCTGCTCGGCAGATGTAAGTCAATGGGTCATGTCAATACAGAGGTTTTTGAAATTGAGATACTTTGAAATAAGGGCATTAATTGATTTGTTTAAAAATATTCAAGAAGAGAAAATCATATTTTACAATACGGTGATGCCTTATGCTCTCAATTGCAAGCATTACTGTGAAAAATAATGGTGTAGATTCTTTGTTTTGTCCAAAGATGAAACGGAAAGGAAAAATGGATATTTCCTTACTTCGGTAAGTAATCGAATATTAATTATTATTATATATTGTTGAACCTTGGTTGTATTGCCCTGTCTGTTATTCCTCACGTCGGTTCTAATTAAGAGATAAAAATAGGTTATTTAATTGTTTGGGTTGATTCATGAATCTACTTCCTTGACTTTTGTCGCTGATGATTTAATAAAATAATATTTTTTCAGGGAAACAAATAGAACATTCGATTTATTCTCTTGTTCTTGCTATTTCAAGGACAGGGATATAAAAAAATGGACCAACCATTTTGAACATAAATCTATGAAGTAGGGGCACAAAAATGCCTAGGAAATCGAACTATTTTATTTGCAAGTTAGTAGAAAGCATCTGCTAATTAATCTTTTTTGATATTATCTAAGCCTAAGAGGCAGACATGAGGAAATATTTTGTATGTTGTATGAATAAAAAATTAAAAATACGAGGTACTGGTTACAAATTATGTGTATACTGTAGCGATTCAGACTCTGTATAAACTGTTTCTTAAATCTCATTATTTACAGGAGACAGCTTCATGAAAGACTCATAACTTAAGAAGTATGGAAGTATAATGGCTAGCAATCAACCCTTCCAAAAGCTATAGCATATCCCAACATGCGCTGCCTTTAAATACCATGGAGGTACAGAACCTTAAAATTATTTTTTAAGGAGGGAGCTAGAAGAAATGAAGGAAAAATTAAACAATTTGTTATTTTTTATTTCTAACATATTTTTTTTTTTTTTTACTTCTGTGTCATCGGCATCGACTACTTTGGTCATTAGCCTTAAAAGCAGTGATGTTAAATCAATGTTTTTCTGGTCTGGCATTTAAAGATCTTCATGAGTTTACGAGTTGAAAGAATGTGTATGTATCTATTACCTCTGACAGGTATAATTTTGAAACCTTTATCTTAAAAAAAAAATCGAATTTTGTTTTAATAATACCTATATTCATCTAGTGTGTAATACAAACTACATACCTACACTAGTTTTTGCCATTGGCAGTACATAATGTATGAATATGACATTGTAATCTTATGAGACAGAAAATAATGAAGATACATCAAAGTAGAAGAAAGAAAAGAATAATTTTTATCTGTGCAATGTGATTCAACTAATGCCCTAATTATTTGCTCATAAATAAATGTAATAACTTTTTAGCTTTTGATTTTACACAACAATATTTTCATATGTAGAGTAGAGCTTCCAAAGTGAAGCTCAAATGGATTTTGCTTTGGATAGGTGTGGGAAACCCACAAATAGTGAAATATCACATTCAAATTGGATCGCTTTATTATAATTAAAAGTTATTGATAAATTTGATGTTTCCTTTCTTTAATTTGTTTGCAAAGGTAAGTATGACCAGAATGTTTGTTAGATTGCTGATTCACAAGGAAAACACTAATTCTCTGCATTTGGTTGAAAAGTTAACAATGAGACATTAATTTCACATGACTGTTATAAAACCATTGTTAACGAATTCAAAGAAGTATCAGTACCTCAGCAATAAAATATGCCTTGCCGATGCATCACTCCTTATATTTTGGATTATAAGATTCAAATCATCAAGTATATTCTAGAATTTATAATCATCAAGTATGTTTCCAAAATATAGTATGTCATTCACTAATCTTTTACTGTAATCTCATATTTCACTTTTTTTAGCAGTTAATTTGTAATTTCATTGGATAGACAGATGAATTTCAAAATAATTGTATAATTACAAATTTTAAATAGGCCATTGAAGGAGTTTCTAAACTAATAGGCATACATAAAATAAAGCACACTGGACTATACAAACAATTGTATCTAGAAAGATTCTCTTTAGCATATGGTTTCATATCACATAAGTCTTTGAATAATCAAAAGCTGAAATGTGTTACGTTAGAAATAATTTTTATCTCATTAGGCAGTTGGTAGTATAATTTCATGCTAGAATAGCATAGAATAAAGGACCTTTCTCTGTGTATGACAAAAATGAATAGGATAATTGACATAATTTTGAAATTGTTTTATAAGAAATAATATACACTTATTACGGTCCAGGTAAAGTTAATAAATTGCTTTTTTTGAAAAATTGTCTGTAAGTTTGTCTATCTGCCAAATTATGTATTATTGGACATGCTCCTTTCAATACTTTGGAAATTTCAATAGCAAATGATCATCTATTAGTGTTTCTTATCATAGCACTGAATGTAGTTTTCAGTCAGAATAAGTAACATTTATGGATCACCTCTTGTTCAGAAATTATTTTTTTTTATTTGTTTATTGTACATTGTTCCTTACAAATACAATCACAATTTAGAATAATATTCTATACAAAATAATGTCATGTAATAATATGTATAAGTCAATATTATATAAATCTGTGGGTCAAGTGGGGATTGAACTAATACAGCTATCACATTAGGCTTGGAAGTCTGTTTCGTAATAGTGTATTGCTCAATCCCACAAATCATGTATAGAATATTAATATTAAGTATGTAACCTAAATTAAAATACAGAAACAAAATTACTATTATATATTAACTACACCTACTAACCTTTAAGGAACTAGTGAATGAAGTGGCCAAGGAGTAGTGTTTCAGAAAAATATACAGAAATCGGTATAAATTTAAATAATGAATTTTTTTTATTGTTTTGTATAAATGTTTTGATTTCTTTTTTAAACACACGAAATTTTTAAATCAGTTTTAATTTCTTGGAATTTTTTTGTTGAATAATTTGGGTCCGTAATATCTTTCAACATTCAGGCATCTTGTCCTTGCAGCCTCAACGCAAGCAACCACTGAAGCGGCAGTGGTTCCAAATCACATACTTCCTCTATTGAACTAGTGAGTACTGTCTTGCTCATGGATGAAAGATAAGCTATTATTAGCACCTATGCTGAAATTATTCCTCCAGACACTCAGAAAATCTAACATTGCAAGTACCTACAAAATTATATTATCAGCAAACTGTAACTCCTCATGAAAAGCTCCAACGTGTCTTCCAAACACCAACATGCTTCTTTATCTTTACTCAGTCTGAAATTGTATTTAGAAGCTGGATTAGGAATAGAAAATGGGTCTTTGGCATTTCATATCATCCTCTGAAATAGGTAGGTATTTGAAGTAGATTTCGTTCTTCCGCCCATGACAACTCCATGAACAGTTAGAAAATGCACAAAAGGCAATGTGCCATTCTTATAAAATTGCTAACATGTCCATATCTATTGCACATTAGTGATATTTTGCATATAAAACTTTTCCAAAAATGAAATCACCATGACTAATAGAAGGTGGTGGCTATATTACCAGTGCCAAATGAAAATTTCTGTATCAAATACAAACTATTGTGACTGTGTCGTCTGATCTTTTTTTTCAGAAATAGAATTTTACCTGATTTTAAATTCTGGGAGGAAAATAAAAAAAATTGGTATGAAGTTTCATAAAGAAGTTATAATGCCTGCATTATTAGGTAGGCAAAAAAGAAGGCGCTTAGAGGGGTATACAGTTATAGACATATAGTATTTGTAGTGGTGGTGCCAATCATTAGATATGATGGAGATGAATGTTGTGTAGAATGGTTTCATTTTGAATGCGTAGACCTAGAAGATACCACTAATTTTCCATGGTACTGTTATAACTGCAAGTCGAATGTATAAAAAAGAAAACAATTTTAAAAACAATAATTGATATCATACAAGTACAACGTGTATTCACAATTATTTCGTACATAAAATTCCTGTCATTGATCAAAACTTTGATATGACCCCTGTTTTATCAAGGTAGGAAAAGTGCTCTTTACATTTGGGTTATTAGGCTTTTTACTGCACTAGATTCCTTAGTTATTATATTTGAAACTATATTTAGTGAGCCCAAATTTGGTAATTTGTTTTTGCAAGTTTTAAATATAATGAATATGAATCTTTTTTTCTGTTTATTCAATGACAGCTTGTTATGTTTGTCATTCAGATATATTTTTGCAGCATGTATCTGATAATATTGCCTTAATAATTTACTAGATGGTTTATATATAATGTCAAAATGATTACTCCCAGTACTATGACCATTTAATTACTATTGAGTTGCTCATAGCACCATCAGTATTGTCAATCAAACATTATATTTTTTATATTTTCAGTTATACAATAAGATTATTAAAACTCCATTGACTTTTATCGATTTATTTTTTTATATTAATAAAACTTATTCATTAATATTACAAATAAATTAATAATATAGATAACGTAATAATAACAAATACATGTGTTTGCAGATTATAAAAAAATATCTTTTTCCTTGTTATTGACAAAATATCACCTACTGGTACCAAATTAATATTGATGTAGGTATTTTAAAATGGCATGAACAGGGTTAATAAATAATATTTTTTTAAATTACTTGTATTTTTATTATCCCTTAGCACTACACAGGATGGCGATGTCATCTGCAAAATTGTTGTTTTTAAATATAGTGCACTAAAAGCTATCCAGATCACAACAAAAAACAAGTTTTCAATGAATTTACTTAAAATTACATTTATAGACTTGTTTCCAGAATTCTACAAAGATTTTTATAATGGAATAATAGGAAGGCCTAAATTTATGAGTACACAAGAGACAATGACAATTTTATCAAGCGTGCTAAACGTTTCAGACCTACTACCTTTTTTCGACATACTGATTGAAATAGTACCCCTAAATATTCTAGACTTATTTTTTGAAGACTGATAACCCTTTGAACATGTATTCGTACATGATCAGTTTGCCTAGTCTCCTTGATTTCTATTGGATGCAGTTGATTTTTTCCCTTTGTGAATGCTGGAATGACAAGTTTTGCCCTGTACATGCTCAAAATATTGCTGATTAAAAATCCCCTATCTGCCAGAACAATGTCACCTGGCTTGATGCTATCTAAATTTAATTTATTGTCTGGTGATGTTTATAATTTGACCAACAAGTCTGTTCAGTTTTTCAGTAAATACCTATAAAAATTTATAATGACAGTTGTTTTATCATGAAAAACTTCCCTGAAGCATTTGAGGATATTAATTTTAAAGTAGAATGGCCTGGCCACCTTATTAAAATAACAAATTTGTTATATAATAAGTGAATAATATTTTCAAGATCCTTAAAATCCACATCCAGTTTCAATTTAATAAGCATTAGTATTAGTAAAGGCAAATGAAGATGGTAGTTGTACTGCTAGAAATAACAAAATCTTTAACATTTTGGAAAATTATACAATTCACTATATTATATAATATGAAAAACCTGTATAATATTTCCATTTCACTTCATCTGCACCAATAAGGCCAAGTAATGCATTTTCCACTTTCTCTTCTAGGTCTGCATTTTTTTGCTTTACCAAGTCTTTCAAATCGTTTTACCAATTCCTTCATTGCCATGTCAGTCTGTGAAGAAACTCCACTTTGCTTGCTCACCCTACTCTTCAGTTGGTTCAACACTGTCCGCCACACTGTCACAGCTTTGAGTTTTTCTAGAAATATAATTAGTAACTTTTAGACCCCTTCCCTTTTTCTCACCATTTTCCAGTAACTAATACAAATATAAAACCATTTAATAGTCTTTTACATTTATAAATAATAGCCTTCTATACAAGAAAACGAGACAGAGAGCCAAGTACTAGTCAGGGGGGGGGGGCGAAGGTTACAAATTATCTTAGTGATTTATATATTTCTAAGCTGTTGAAACTTTTATGCTAAAATTACTGGGCTACAAGCTTAGAAAAAATCATCTCAATATTATTTACTGGGTAAAATATTCCAGGGAACGAAACAAATTTAAACAAAAATTTTGGGGTTTCTAGGTATCACCTATCTAAGTTATAATAAGTGGTGCTCATTAAAATAATTGACAAATAAACAATAATAACAACTATGTCTAATGATATTATTAACTAGTGATACATCAATGAAAAGCTAGATGTACTAATATGCATCTTTTGGTGATGCTAAAAATAATAAAATTCTAAAACAGTTGAATTTATGTACTACTATTTTTGTATTATGATGCATAAAGTTTTCACTCAGAATTTAGAGAAGAAATCATTTTTATGTTTCACCTTTACACCCAAGTAGGCTATAAAGAATATTTGTTGAGTTTAGTTCCTTGATAATATAATATATAAACACCCTTAAAGCATGCATTATTTTCATATCCTTTGATAATTCTATATTTGATATAGTTTATTTTTTGATTTCAAAGAATAGATAATAGCCAGTAAAAATATATTGAGCTCAAGTCCTCCCAGGGGCTTGGGAGGTATGTAGATAAAAACAGGCTTTGCATATTTCGAATACACAATAGGTTGCCCTTAGGAAGGGCCACCACCTGAACAATTATTTCATAGCAGGTAGGAGCCATACAAGCTTTTGTTTTGCTGTAATGATGATGCTTCTCTACTGCTCCACAAAGTTTGAGAAATGGAAACCTAACTATCTGGCCCCCTTTTTTGCTTGCGAAAAATGGTGATACCTGACTGCTCCCAGTTTTTAACCCCTCCCCCCCCCCCTAACGCAGATCAGAAAATTAAGCTAGTGAGCCCCCCGAAGTGAAATCCTGGCTATGGGCCTGCAGAGAGAGACCTCACAGGGCTCAGACCCCAAAGCATAAGCATTCCCGTAAATCTATGAAATGAATATCTTAATATACCAGTATGAAATAATCCCTAGCTTGGTTTGAACAATATGAGACAATATTTTCTGCTAATTTTATTACTAAGACTGACCTTAGAAGCTTGCAGTTTTCTTCTTTTCTCTAGCCTCTCCTTTCTTTCAACGTCTCCATGTCATTTTAAAACCTTTAGAGCAGTGTGTCTCATGTTCTGTGATGGTACCCAATCAGGATGGTTTTTATCCTCCAAATCATCTCCAAATCTGTAGGTCTACCTGAATTAAATTGAAGGATAAGCATAACACAAACCACATTTACTATATATAAACGAAACAGTAAAATGACTGCCTTTGTAAGGCGATGAGGGCCTTACCTGTGATAAAATGCTTGCTGATGAATTTTTGATGTTTCAGTTTTGATTCTATGAGATCATCTCGTTTAATTGCAGCTATAAACAAAACTCCTGCGTTGTTGGGATAATTCATTTTTGCGATTCAAAGCTAAGTTTTTCTCGGTTAGATCAAGATCCACACCCAACCACCAGACACGTATACTATAGTATAATTATGTTTTAATCAAAATAATGCTCAAAATACCCTCCACATAAAGAAATTCTCAAAAATAAATACACAAACAACTTTTAATTACACGCCTCACATGACAACAAGCCATTTTGGATTATTTTGACACTTTGACAGATCGGACGATCGCCCGCCTTTAGGGCAATTCCAATCTACGGTTGTATTACCGTCCTAGAACTGTTTTCGTCATGCCCCGCCCATTTTGTGATTATAGAATTGATGATTAGCTGGTACGCTGGCAGACCAACCAATCACCGTTTTTAGAACTGTAAAATGGGCGGGGCATGATAAAAACAGTTCTAGGTCGGTAATAGAGCCGTAAATTGGAATAGCCCTTATAAATTTCCTGTTAGAGTCAATGTTTTCAGGTCAGGATAAAATCCCGAACAATCCCGATCTGATAGTAGATAGTAGATAGAAATACGTTTCTATGTTAGAGAGTGCCCCTACTGGACGCCTATCTCGAAAAACGCCAATATTGAATATCAATATCCGGAAAGAAATTGACAGAATACCACCTGAAATGTTGGAGAAACATGCTTTAAAAAGAGCTCATTATTGCATTAATGCTGGAAGTGGCCAATTGGTCGATATTATTATTAGTGTGTAGCAAACGAGAGTTTTCGTTATTTATTTAGAAGTTATTTTTTTCAAAAAACTCCCTAATAACTAGCGAGCCCTTACTTTAAATTTGACGTCCTAAACCGTTGTTAGATTATCCGAATCAGGAAGATGAGGTTAATTTTTTTTGTGTTCAGAAGAAGCCACCCCGCCGCTTTGATATACTAGTAACTGGACGTGATGTGCAAAAATTTGCTAGGTAGTTTCAACAGTCCTCCCTTCTGCACCAAGATTCAAGCTTTTTGCCCTCCCCATCTAATTTTTTCCGGCAATGAACACTGGATTATTAATCAATGATAAGGCAAGCCGGCAACCAGCAGGGCACCAGCAGCAGCATCTCACCCTTCTATTGTAGGTGAAAGGGGTGACGAGGTTTTCAGATGTTCGCAAAAGCGGGCGGCGAGACATTAATTGGAAAACAAGGGTCACCACCCTGCCACTGTGCCCTTCTCCCATCCACTTCAGCATTCAATTAGTTCTTAGAAATTACGCAACACCGATATAAAGACTTTCCCCTCCGCGCACAGGGCTGGAATTCTGAAAAAAAAAACACTTGGTATTTGTGAAAATGACAGACCTGTATCCCATTGTTTGATTATAAATATCTGAAAAACTGTGACCATTAAAGGAATGTCAGAGTTGCAGATTGTTGAAAAATATATTTTTTTTATTTAAAATTGTGTGTGTAACTATGCATTCTGGGTGAAACGGTGTATAATAATAATAATAATAATACTCTTTATTGCCCAACAGATTAACCAATTACAGGGCAAACAATAACAAAAATTAACATACAAAGTAACAAGAAACAAACAATATTCTTCTTATGCACCGGAATGTCGCCGAAATTCACATAGAATGGTGGGAACTGAGTCACCAAATATATCACAGTCATTTGATATTAAATTGAAGTTAGCACACATTGTATTAACTGGTGAGTATTGCATAACATTAGTACGGCAATTCTTACAATAAAAAGTAGGAGATCTACGTGCATTTAGCCTAGGGATAAACAAGTTTATTTGATCCAGCAAACCTGTGCAGTCGATCGAATTGTGTAGGAGCTTATAAAGAAAAACTATGGCGGAGTTGCAGCGTCTCAATTCAAGACTATCAAAATTGAAACGCTCTAGAAGACTACGTTGACTGGTTCCTCTCTCAGTGTATCTACCATCAACTTTGAACGAAAGATATTTGAGAAATCTCCGTTGAATACTCTCCAACATTTGTATATGCGTAGAATATGCCGGACTCCAGACAATAGAAGCATATTCGAGTTTTGATCGAACAAGTGCACAATAAAGTGTTCTCAGAGCAGTTAAATTAGTAAACGACCTACAGTTACGAATAAGAAAGCCGAGCATTTTAGTAGCCTCACTTGCTATATTAGTCATGTGTTCCACAAATCCAAGTCTACCATCAAAGGTTACACCTAGGTCCTTTACCTCGCTACATCTACCAATTGACACATTCTCTATTTTATAACTGAAAATTAATGGCTGCGATTTCCTAGAGTAGCTGCACACTTTGCACTTAGCGATATTTAATTGCAACAAATTATGTTTGCACCACTCAGCAACTTTACTCAGTTGAGTCTGTAAGATATGGCAGCTGTCTTCATCACTGATGGTTGCATAAATTTTTAAGTCATCCGCAAAGAGTAATTTGCCACAATCTAAAGAATTTGTCAAGTCGTTGATGAATAGTAAAAATAATAAAGGGCCCAGGTTGGAACCCTGAGGAACACCAGAGGAGGCAACATACGTTTCTGAGATGTGTCCATTACATGATACATACTGACTACGGTTGTGAAGGTATGATCTAAAAAGGGTTATTAGGGGTAAGCTAAAACCAAATTTCTCAAGACTGCAAATCAACAAATTATGATCTAGTTTATCGAAAGCTTTTGAGAAGTCTGTATATATTACATCTACCTGTTGTCTAGAATCTAAAGCATCAGAAATATACTGAGTAATTGTAACTAAATTAGAAGTAGTAGTGAACGACCTCTCATAAATCCGTGCTGGGAGGGTGATATTAATTGTTTGAGATCATAATATACCACACTATATACCATCATTTCAAAAACCTTCGCAAAATTATTTAAAATGGAAATAGCACGATAGTTGGATATGTCAGATTTATCACCTGACTTAAAAACAGGACAAACTCTCGCTATTTTCCAAACATCAGGAAACACGCTGTGTTTCAGTATACTGTTAAAAATAATATATAACGGTTTGGAAAAGATATGAGCACAGTCACGTAAGAAAAAACTCGGTAAAAAATCTTGGCCAGATGTAAATTTGTTAGGTAGTTTTTTTAAGAACTGTATTATCATTTCTGTAGAAAAATGAGGTATATGAATGAACTGTGAGCTATGATTGACAGGGTTGGCTTCATTATTATTTGTTATATTTTGCTGTGGAGTGTAGACACTGTGGAAATAGTCCGCGAATCCCTTCACAACCCCTTCAGGCGTGTCATATATTGTATCTTCGTAATGCACTTTTCCTGGTATCCTACTAAAATTTTTCTTTTGGTGAATATATGACCAAAAACGTTTAGGATCATCAATTATATTGCCTTCGGTGCACCGCAAAAACGACTTATAAGATTCACAGACCTGTACCTTAATCAGCCTTCTTAATCTACAAAATTCTGCGTAGTAAAAATGATTTTTAGTTGATTGAAATTTTCTGTGATAGTAGTTTTTTGTTTTAATATTTTGTATTATTGCCGGAGTGTACCAACTGGGATAATTACGTTTGTAATGCTTGAATTTTGGAACATATAAGTCTAGTATTTGATAGATTTTATTATAAAACGCAGAGCACATCTCGTTGACATCATTAAACTCGTGAAGAAAAGACCAGTCAATGTAGGTTAGTGCATTATAGAGACCTGGAAAAAATGCTTTTTTGAAGTTATAGGAATGGCGATTGAGATTGCAAGGCAAACTATACGTTCCAGGAGACTGCACGTTCAGCTGAATATTTAAAGATGGATGGTGTACGTCTTCATTGCTTATAATTGGACTAAATTCACGCGTCACCTCACATTTCAAATGATCTGTTGCCAAAACTAAATCAAGAAGCCTATTTGTTGAATTTAAAATATTATTACATTGGATTAAATTTGTGAAGTCTATAAAGCTACCTAATGAACAACAACGAGAATCACTATAGTCATGCGAGATATAATTAGTAACATTGAAATCACCCATAATTATTACATTACTCTGTTCTATTAGAACTTGGCTGAAACAAAGTAAGAACTGTTCAAAATCATCATTATTAACATTTGGCGGGATATAAAGTACGTAAATTAAAAATGTGGAAGATACTAATCTGCACTTGATACCTAATATGTCAATGTTTGGGAAAGAGTCTGCGAAACCAATATCAAGGCGTTCAGTTGAATATTCTAGTTTTGAAGCAAGCAGAACTCCACCCCCTTTGCTTTTATTAGACCGTACTAAATCTCTATCACTTCGATGGACTACGTAGTCTGAAGGAAAAAGTTCAGTGTCGAGAACATCCCGAGTAAGCCATGTTTCAGCCAATCCTATAAAGTCATAGTCTTTAATGCTCACCGATGCGTACAGTTCATTTATCTTAGTGTTCAGTCCTCTACAGTTCTGAAAGTAGCACACGATGTTTCTTGATCTGCTGGGCAGGTTCAGTTTTCCGTAACAATCCTAGGAACGCCTCTGACATGTTTGATTTTCAGGTTTGCTTCGCCGTTTGCTAGTCTCCTACTGAGTTCAGACTTGACTTTTTTATAGAACTCCACCTGTTTCGGAGTTCTGTCAGCAGATATGCGAATACGAGCAAACGCAGTAGACGAACTCAGCTTATTGGCATTGCGTAGACATTTTTGTACTTGTTGTTGGTTATTTAGAGTTAGTTTTATAAGCCTAGGTCTGGTGCTGGTGCGGTCGAATTTTCCAAGTCTTATTGGTTTCACATTCGTATTATTAATATCTGGAGAGAGGAATTCTAGGACTTTAGTAACCTCAGCACGGTCTTCTACTTCTTGCTGCTGTCTCGTAGCATCCTTGTTCTCCGCTACACCATATAAAATGATATTGAATTTTCTTGAGTTTCTCTCCTCGATTTCATTGAGAACCTCTTCAAAGTCCTGATGGGCACTGGTATCAACTGGAGCAACAACCGATGCTTTCAATTTCTCCACTTCGCGTGTAAGTTCCTCCACTTTCTTAACTAATTTGGGAACAAGTTTAAGTCCGAGCTGGCAATCATCACAATAGTATTTTAGGATTCTTCTGCTTCTGAGCGTCATCACCTTTAGTTCAGAAGCACTTAATCCGGAACAGTCATGGTGTACTAGACTTTCACAGCTGTCACAGTGCAAGGAGGGCTCATTGTTGGAAATCTTACATTTTACGCATTCCATTTTCACTTAATTTGGTAGATCCGGGCCTGTTTACATTCCAAGCAAAATGTTTCCAACAAGTGGCTGAATGTCGACGGATAACTGTAACTATTATCACTATCTGTACTAATGTTTTTGCTTCAATTATCAATTTGCACTATACACTCTTTGGTTCCTTGTGATTGTCCCGACAGATGGGTGCATTCACGATGAAAAAGAGTTTGTATAAACCACGTAAAACTGGTGAAATAAAGAGCGGATCCGAAACCCGACCATTCGTAACGACGGTTATATGTATCTATGATAAATGATACAAAAACGTCTGTGTTCATCATGATTAATCCTCTTGCGATCAAGTTGACAAAGATTTAGGCATTATAGTACAAGTAATTTTATCGTTGAAAAGTGTTTTAAACTTGTTAACTATTTACTTAAAATACTTTTCATTGCCTTTACATGAGTACATGCAGTTGTAACACCGCATCTTAAGTATTTATCGTGCGAATTTTAAGTTTTGCAGCTCATTTTAAAAAGAGAAGTATTTTGCAACTAGCAATTTGACAAGTGCGATTATCGTACGGTTTTTGAAATAAAAAAATGAAAAAACAAAAAATATGCATGCGATGCAGATGACATATTTATGAAAAAGTCCTATTCCTATATAATAAATTTAATAATAAAATCACATGTAACCTGAGGTAAAACATATTATTTTTTACTTCCCACACTGATAGATGAGGGAAGTGTTGTGATGAAAATTTTCAATTTTGAGATAATAATTTTTGGGCGTTTTATGATTATAACGAAAATCTACGTCACTCATTACCGTCGTGTCGGTCTGTCTGTCTGTCTGCGTGTTGACGTTTTTCTAGCCTCGTCATCTCAGTAGCCGCTACATGGATTGTGATGAACTCATTTTCTACTTTTTTGGGGTGGGGGTGAGATTGGGGTAGGTGGAGGCTGGAGGTTGTAAAACTAAAAGAATTTTTGTATTCATAATAGACTGTCCATTGACCTGTGAAAGAAAGACCAAGCGGCATCATGCACTTTTTTAGGTCCATCCGAACGTTGCCTTGCCTATTACAGAAACTAAGGGACTTTTTACTTCTAACAGCCAGGTGCTGAGAGTGGTGTGGTCGCGAAAATTTTCACTTTTGAGATAATACATCAACGAAAATCCACGTCACTCATTTCCTTCCTAGCCTCGTAATCTCAATAATCTTGCATGAATTGTTATTAAATTTGGGTAGTTATATGCTTTGTGGTCCTAGTAGGTAAACAAAAAATTATCAGAACCCCTTCAAACTTTTTAGGCGGTTCAGGGGTACCTGATCCTTTTGCATTTTTTTTTTTTTGGAGGTGGTGAAATCGGGGTGGTGAGGAGGGTGGAAGGTTTGAAAAACATTTGTTGTATTTAAAAAATACTGTGCATGGCGCTGGAAAAAATTGACTTTGATGGTGTCTTGTGCTTTTTAGACTTATCCGATTGTTGCTTTTAAATTTGTGGAATAATTTGATACTACAAATCCGAACGTGTAACTTGGAAACTACTAACAGTGATGAAATTTTGACACCGAGTTACTACCGTGGAGGAAATGATAACAGTGTATCGTTTCTAGAACTCTTGCCAATGGCGGAGAAGAAATTAATAAAAAATGTTCCAAATAGAGGAACTTCAAATTTGTAGTTAGCACCTATAATTAAAAATTTAATGACCGATTTAAATTTGCTGATCACGTCTCTAGAGCAGTCAGTGTAATCTGAACATGTTCATACATACCAAGTCTTAAGTATAGAAACTAAGCAGTCCAACCCTGTTCAGTTCCACTTGATTCCGGCCGTGTAAGTCCACCTGGACTATAATGGCACTCCAGACCGTGCATGTAGGGCATAGATGCGATAAGGTCGGCTTTACGAATAGAACATTAACGGAAGTGAAACCTAATCCTTTCAGCAGATATGATGGGGCAATTCTGTTAATTAAGTAACTGGCACGGGAAACATATTGTACCATAATGCGACCGATAGGTAAAGCTAACAGTGCCTGGTGAGTTTTTGTGGGACAGAAGGGTGAACGCATTACTAATTTGATATTGTTATTAGGAAATTAACCGGAGCCCAGACGGTTTGAAGTTCAAGCCTGGCTATAATTAAGTGCGATCATAAAGGTCATGAACATGTTTTAGAAGAATCTAAAATCGTCCGATCCGAATATGTCGTAGCTGGTGGCTGATATGAAGAAAAAACAGATATTTGTTGAAACGCGCAAATAATGAGGTTTTCGTAAAAAGTCAGGACCGCTTCTAAAGTCCAAGCTTTGAGGGAAAACAACTCGTTCTCTGCTATTGTCTCATTTTTTAGTAGATACGTTTTCATATGAATGGGTTTGCTGACTTAAAATATTTTGAAGCCATTGAACACTTGTGAGCGATAAAATCCGTTTTACAACGGTCATTCATAGTTTTAATTACGTATGTGAATAAGGGTTACTTCACAATACACCGATACACATACCATGATACTTCTCCATTCACTTAACCCCTTCCTCAAAATATACTTCAACCTAAACAGTTATAGTATAAGCCTGTATAAGTCATAAGATTCGTGAATAAATGGAGACTTTTTGGATATTAAAAAATAGACTCATACAGAATAGCTTAAAAGAATAATCAACAGGTACAAAAAATGTGGCTTAGCATTCAACAGGTCTTTTTCTGATTTTATGGACTATGTAGCTTTTGACTATGACAACGTTTTAATGGTCTTTGTGGACGATGCATGCCCGAAATGAACTTTTGAAAGTAAATGCTTAAAGTTTCAACTTTTGAAACGGTCTATTGTGATATTGAGAAATAAAAGCTGAAGGTCCTCAACTTTAGAGGCTAAATATCTCTCCTCTATCCATTGTCAAGGTCCACATAAAAGTTATAGATTTATTGTTTGCTTGGTCGAGAGTCCTCACAATGGATTCCTCTCTTGTGAATTCATCCTCCATTGCAGTCAGCACTCTGCGCTGAGGGAATCTGTTATTATGAGACATTTGCAGCGGCCTAGCGGTTTTGAACTACTATAGAACGAAATAATAGTCTAATCCTCAGTTACGCGATCAATTAATCGTCTTGGAGAAAATAGTGCATATTAGAATGAACAATCAATCTATATAACCAAATTGGACCCCCCCCCTGTTAATAAAAAATTGTAAATGCTACTGTGTACGCTTGTTTTTTCTGGCTTCTGAAAACAACTTCCATAATCGCACATAGAGGCATCATATTATGCACACTTGTCCAATAACGTTTGATTATTTGTTACACATATCGCAGGTATGGGCGTCAAATTAGGATGATGGCGAAAGTGAAGAATTAGGTACCTCAAAAATTTGTGTTATTACCCAGGATGTGTGGGGAGTACTGAGTTAATCCACTTACGGTATTTTAAGCTGAGGAGTAGCAACAGTCGCCCATGTGAGACATAAGACAACTATATACCTATCAACTATTTATATTTCAGTACAAAAACAGAAGTATTCAAACTATATAAAGTTGACAATACATATGGCACCCATCAGAAGGCATAATCGGATATTTCGGTATCGAAACCTGAAAAATCAGTGCTGTTGAGATCGTGGATGTTTCTTGGACCCAAACTGTAAAATAATTTGCCTTTAGAATATAGGTCCTTGATTGAACTCTTTGAATTTATTTAAAGTGAAAGTCAAACAATGGATATATAAAATCCCTAGAACAACTCTTCATGAGTATGTAGAAGAAAAAATATTTAAGTTAGTGTTCTTTTCATAATTTTTCTTTTTTACTATTAATGTACTTATTATATAACAAAACTAAAATAATAATATAGATGGAAGTCATTGTCACGGACAGAGGTGTGTATTTAATATATTATGTGTATGTGTAGATTACTGTCTCTGTTTATTTTTTTCCAATGCTCCTCCATACAGAGTTTTTTATTGAAGTTATAATAGTCGGACACCATGTTTATTCTATTGTTTCCTGATATCTTGCAGTTTTTGTTTCACTTTTATGTAGCGCATCATATCAAATTATTACCTAAGATTTTTACTCGTTTGTAATTTTTTTATTTACTTTGTTTTAATCTGGGTAATAGGTATATTGTAAGTTTAAGATTCTTCTTACAACAGCTATTATGCTATTTAATCATTGGTTTATGCCCGGCACAAGTTTTTACTTTTTGGGCTTCTCCAAGTTTGTTGTGCAACTATTCCACTTAAATGTATATCTGTGTGTAGCGTTTAATTTTTATCACAATAAAATACTGCTACACCATTTTGTTTTTGTTTGGCCTTAACTTTTTATTCCATAGTTATGCATATACGTAGGATAAGATATGATAGACATAAATCACCCCTTCGAATATCCAACTTTAAAATGTTCGAAGGGCACACCTGATAATGGTTTAGATTTAGTAAACCCAAACATCGTGAAACGCCTTTGATTTGAACGAGATCCCCTAAAACCAACAGAAGCATGATCCATTACAATTTATATTGCTCCTGTGCTTCTACTACTTCCCCGTGACATAACTTATGTGGTAGATTTCATTTATATGCTGTACGTTTTTGTAGCTGGAAGATGGCTGTTTATACGACGGAACGGGATGAAAAATTGCTTGGTACAGAAACAAGAGGGGGAGCGGAGTTGCGGAACACCGCGGTATAAAAGAGCCAGTATCAGATCAATAATCAATTCGGCTATACAAACAATGAATAAATCTGCCTTTGAATAGCTTTAGTAATCGCCGGTGTTCAGGGAAATGGGCTAAAATCGGAGGAATAAATACGAAGGCGTGGTGCAAGTTTGGTTATCGTGAATGATAACGTTTTGTTCCGCTGTAGGAAGCTGTATACACCAGAGCAACTGCTACAAGGCACAGGTCCGACCATCGCTGGAGTATTGCTCCAGCTCTCTAAAGCTTCTGGATAGTATCCAGAAGAGAGCAATTAGACCAATCGATACGCCTAACCCCACAAAGGACCTCCACAGCCTGGAACGTCAAAGAAGGGTGGCTGACCTGTCCCTGTTTTACACATTCTATCACGGAAGATGTTCGAGTGAGCTCTCCCAGATAATAGCACCGAAGGCCGTCCGAACGAGCAACACTCTAGCGGCTCTGCTAGCTCATCCAGGTCGAGGTCCCTACTCTCCGAACCAGTGTCAAGCATTCCTTCTTTTGGAGAACTTCAGCGCTGTGGAATGACCTTTCCGACGGCGACAACCTGCAGCGTTTCAAATCTAACGTGTACAGACACTTATCCACCCACAGCGCTTCTACCACGCCATAGGCCTTGAGCCTTTGCGGGAGGCTGACCATAAAAAAAAATGACACTAGGAATAAATGGTCCCCAAGAGCTGGAGATTCCGTATGGCGTATGCCAGTGCCAGCAGGTGTAATGAACTCACCAATCTGTATGTACAATCTGAAAGAACTATGCAGATCGGTATTTTGTTTGTTTTTGCTCCTCAAACGTATGCCATAACCTAGCGATTATTTTTTCGGCGGTCAGTTATGTACATGTAATAGCGTTATGCTACAAATGTGATTTAATCAACATATGAAATACTCAAGGACCTTCAAAATAACTAAAAAGCTAAATAGTTTTTTTTTGTTATCTGCTTTTTGATAACTAGTCGCCTCTACTGATATTCTTTTAGCCTCCTATCCTCCCTTTTCCTTAATTAGACGCTCCTCAAAGTACTCCCCTGCTTACGGTGTAAAAAGTAAAAGTAAATTTATTTAAGTCACATCTAAAAACCTAAAACTCAAGTTGAACGGATTCAGCACTCTTCGCTTTTCGATCAGTTGGCCGCCACTGGCACAATTTTCAAGTCTAAAATTTAGCAGCGTAATATGTATGAAATGTATAAAAAAAATTACAGAATATGGCCAAGGTCGTTTTTGAGGGTAATGGATAGTGATTTATGAATACAAAAAAAATTGGGAGGGACCCCTCCTCGAAGGAAGGGAAAACATTCAGAAACCCCTAAAACGCTTAAAAGCGAAGTTTGGACCGGTTATGAGAATTTTCATTTTTTGCATTACCCCGACGCCATTGCACCGAGTTTCAAAATTCTAACAGCCTACTAATTATAAAAAAGGCAATCTACCTAATGTGGTCCATCCGAACATTGTCTATTGCCTATTACGGAAACCAAGGGACTTGGAATTTTGTGATTTATACATACATACTAGTGTTGCTTTAGATAGGTTTGTATTTTGAAACCTGGATATTATTGAATTGATTTCAGTGAATTTTCGACACGGTATTATTACCATGGTGAGGATGGAAAACGCTTATGGTTTTCAGTAATCGCGTCAGTGGTAGCGCAGCAATAATCAAAAAACTAAAAATATAAAACAATTCATACTTCGTTTTCAGGCGATTTGGCGGTTCCTGATCGTTTTTCACATTTTACTTAACACACCGATAGGAGATATGAATGAATAAATAAATAAATGAGAGAAGGAGAGAGGCTTTCTGGTGACCAACCAACAGTACATGGGTTTACAAGCAGGCGTTTATGCACCTCTCCTTAGTCCTTACCCGATTTCCTAAGTCCAGCCCTCATCGCAAAGGTGAGTATGACTTTGGGTCCTGCCCATCTTATGTCTTAAGGTTCAAGGACTCTTAAAGTTAGTATAGTCTGGCCTGTGATACCCAAGGGCTTCACAGCGCCACAGAATCTGTGAAGATTCTTCCTCCCCGCAACAGCGTGCACGCGTCGCGTCGGGTCGTTTGCCACCCCCATCAACTGATGTTTGAAGGTGATATGGGCTAATAGCATGCCACACGTAACCTTAGCAGGCTTCTATCCAGTGCGAAACGGAACCGCCCCACCTAGGCCGGCGGTCCTAAGAGCACCCACTCTCACAGAGGGAAGAATGCACGATTGCACGGGTTTGACTGCGCAATTTTACATTAGGTTAAACCTGTGGAGTGTCTTTCCATACCCACAACGGGTAAGATTGTCTACCTTGCGCAAAATGACGTCACGAAAAGACCTTATGTTGATGACAGTGGCGTGCTTAGTAGTGAATAACAAAAATGATGTTGGGCGAAGAAAAAGTTAGTGAAAATTATGAATATTCTCATGTGACTTTATAATCAGAATTATGGCTACACTATGCTGACTGATATAATTACTTGAGAAAGGACAAAAACCCTTATTTGGTGTTGTTGGCTGTTATGAGTCCCTTGATAAAAGTGTGACTCTCAAATGAGGCCAGCTGTAACAGCTCATGAGAAATAAACAGCTACTCTACGGTTCTTGGCAACGGGCAGGACTTATGAGGATCTAGAGTTTTCAACTATAATACTGTTGATAAACGCCACTATTTCAACCTGAAACTTGTACGAACTTGTTTACCACACACGGACACTCTTCCCCGTGCAACTGTAGCTGCGCTTGCCAAAAATCAAGCTGTGTTTGATTCGCAACGAGTTAACTGCATGTCACACGCTTCCCCATACACAGTGAGTTTTAACTGTACTCTGAGGCGTGCGCATTCAGGTCTTGAGTTATGCCTCTGTGTGAGTGGGAGCCTTAAAATAAGTTCTCTAGCTTGACGGAGATGTCCAGGGATTCCTCTCCATCTCATATGACGTTGATTTTGTTAAAATCAATTAATTTATAGCTCTTCTGCAATAAGTCAATGAATGTGTGATATCTCGAGACTCACCACAGAAAACAACAAAGAAAATACTAATTATCTAGAGTAGATTATACAATTATCTTTTAATAATGTGGATAATAAGGTAGTGTTTTTCAGTAGAGCACTTATTTCCTCAGCAACGTCTCGTACCCGTCTCGCAAGCACCATTTTACTTCATTTACATCAACTTATAAAACTTTTCTTTGCGCGTGTCGGCATGGTGTGTAAATTTACTGGATGATGTAGACAGAAAAGCGTTCTGCTCGAATAATAATTATATTATTTTTCCTCAACTTCGCTGCAAGGCAGGTCCGCTCTTCTTCCCCTGTTGCCAGCGAAAAACAAAATTAAATTGGACTTAGTCACAACTCACAAGAACAACACCATGAATACTGTAATTATGCAATAACAGCTTTGATATATTAGTGGACCTTTAAAAACTTTGTTTTATAATTCGTCAGTTAAAACAAGATTTTTTCCTCGAGTTGTTATCTTGCATAAACATGTCATAGGAGAGACAACGAGTTGTTCTATTTTGATATAAGTTTTGAATGATTGCAAAAAAAATTTAAAAAAAAATAATTTTTGTTATATAATTTATACGTATATGATCTTTAGACTTATATCTATATTTTGAAGCTTTGTTTGATTTGGACCCTATCACCTAAAAATAGAAAGTAGCAATTATACATTTTTTTTAACCCAATTGGTATAACTTGTCGGCATTTTTTTAGTCAATTTTTTACGCTTGATAATCCTATAATGCGGGACAAGGAACCTTCTAATCTGAATGTGTGGATGAAAGTTCAAGTTGCGTGTACAGCCCAAACATGCGCGACAGTTACCAAGCTAATCTACTTGACTCCCATTGTCTCTATGTAGTTGTCTATGTGGTACAAGTACTGTACTATGCAGGGTATTAAAATTAATCAGTCGCACAGGATATATTGTATAGTGATGCGGTAACGATGTTGATTGGCAAATAGGCCCCCTGGTGGTGTGTACGGTCGATTATCGTTGCCATCAATGAATGATATCGACCGTTGTCGACGTGCTTTGAATTATACCGAAGCGTCTTCCCTGGGGCACAGTATGTGTCACTAACGTTTGCTAATATGTCCCTTGTTGCAACTAGTGTAGTGCGCGAATATTAAATTGCAATAGGTATATTAACTTTTTATGTTATTACCAAATTATCAAAAATTTTATTCGTATTACAACCGAGATGAACAAAGAATAAAAAAATGATTGAGTTTCTCTACCATTGATCCTCATGAAAAAAAAATATCATGAACTCATAAAAAGCCCAAAAAACGAAGTTTGGAGCTTTTCTGAAGAATTCTAATTCAATGTACTGGACACAAATTTCATCAAAATCAGTATAACAATTACTGATGATGACGCGATAGCAAAATATACTCGAAAATATACATACATCTATTTATTTACTTTTTACCCAAAATCAACTTCACCCCCTGTACCCTTTATCTCCCAGGGTCATCCCCATAAACATTTTGGATGACAAGGGGTATCGAGTAATATCTTGTTTCAAAGGTATGTCGAAGTTTTGTATTTTGACGCTTGAATCGATCGATTCATCTTTGAGAAATTTAGAAAACATCTTTATAACCCTAATTTCTTCAAATAGAACAAAAACACACGAAAATGTCACTTTTTATTGCAATACATATTCAAAAAAATGCTCGTTATTGGAAAAACAATGGTGTCGCTACGTAAAAAAGGTCACTCGGTAAAGTCAAAATTTTGTCATCTCCGGATTCGGTAGGTATCAATAGGAGGGTCGTCAGAACCCGATGTGGACGGATAAAGTAAGGGTGGGGGGTTAAATATTTAAATATGCTATTTTTTTTTTCGCATAATAAATTATGAAGTACAGCTCTGAACATTTGAAATATAAACGGAAATATTATAAGAAAGTAGGGAAAACATTTTCAGAAGTGTAGGCGAAAGGTAAAGCCATCAGAGGGCGCTGAAGTTGCGAAACATTTTGTAGCAATAATATCACTCGGTGACTCGGTACACTTCTGATAATTTACACACTCACTCTATGAGTCAAAATGAACTAAATTACAAATCATCAGAATGCTAGATGGAAGAATATTGGAGATATTATCTATAGTAAGAACGTCGGTTCTCCACTCAATTTATCATTATATCTTATTCGACACGGAGCATTATGGCTAAAGTATCCGATGAAAAAGAAAATAATCATTTCGGATGGATAGGTACCAATTGAGGCTACATTTTAAAAATATTTTCATGTTCTACAGGGTGTCTCCAAAATACGAAACGTGTCAAAGTTATGTTTTTTAAATTTGATAGTCTTTCTAATGACATAAATTTATGAATATTAATCTCTGGTAATTTTCATGTATTAATTTTCCTACCTATAAGCAGCCTAGCAGACTGTGAAATATAAACAGAAACCTGTTCAGAAAACTACTAACTTAGCAGAAAAATACATAAGAACTACACTAAAAAGACAAAACTATAAAAATTACTTACAACAAATCACCTCCAAGCAAAAACAACGGCGGTAACATATCTAAGGTCAAAGAGAAGCTGGAGTACGGCAGAAATGGATATGTTTCACGGCCTACTAGTTACAGCAATGCACTAGAGATTGCCAATTTCCATCCGAAATGATTATTTTCTTTTTCATCAGATACTTTAGCCATAATGCTCCGTGTTGGATGAAATATAATGATAAATTGAGTGCAGAACCGACGTTCTTACTATAGATAATATCTCCGATATTCTTCCATCTAGCATTCTGACGATTTGTAATTAGGTTCATTTTGACTCATAGAATGAGTGTGTAAATTGTCAGAAGAGTACCAAGTCACCGAGTGACATAATTGCTATAAAATGTTTCGCAACTTCAGTGCCCTCTGACGGCTTTACCTTTCGCCTACACTTCTGATATTTTTTTCCTACTCTCTTATAATGCTTCCGTTTGTATTGCAAATTTTCAGAGCTGTACTTCATCATTTATTATGCGAAAAAAATAGCATATTTAAATATTTAACCCCCCACCCTCACTTTATCCGTCCACATCGCGTTCTGACGACCCACCTATACCTAAGTCGCTACCTAACGAATCTGTAAATGACAAAACTTTGACTTTACCGAGTGATCTTTTTTTACGTAGCTAGCTCTTAGACCATGACGGACAGTTGCAAAAACAGTGGAAATGATTCCAATTTATGGTGCCCAAAATCAATTTGCTTAGCAAACTGCCGTTCCTTTAGCGTCAGATATCCAGGGAAGATAACTTTACATAGGTATGTTTTGGACCTTGTTACGAAATTTCCTTAAACTGGATCTGTTGCAAATAAAAAGTGATGGATAAAGTCCCTCAAGTTGAAATTTTGGGTCATTTTGGCATAAATCCTTACACTTCATTACGCAAAATTGTGGATGTGACTGATATTTGATTTCGTTCTATACACTCGGTTACAAAACTCCATAAATTTTAACCATGCAAAATGAAAATAGTGCAAGAGTTAACCGAAGACCATTTCAATCGGCTTGTTGAGTTTTGAGAACAAGTTGCTATAGCGAATAATGATACTACAATTCACGTAAATAATATCTGCCTCACTGATGAATGCACATGTTACCTAACTGAATTTGCTAATAAGCATAACTGCAGGTATTGGCGCAGTGAAAATCTTCAAGCTTTTGTAGAAGGGCATACCCAGTATCCCCAAAAAATTAATGTGTGGCAGGCATTTTAGAAAACAAAGCGATTGTGCCATTTATTAATGGAAATTCATATGGAGACATTTATTTGAATATTTTGGGAACTACCATCAATCCGCTTATGATTGAAACCATTGAAAACCATATCGAATAGGATGGAACCCGGTACTTACTACTCAAGAAGTATGAGTCTGAATTATATTTTCAGCAAGATGGCGCTCCTCCTTATTCTGTTCTTCCGGTTCGACAAGGGCTAGACGACACGTTTCTAGATAAGTGGATAGGGCAATGAAAGCCCATAGAATGGCCTACTTGATCTGCCGATTTGACGCCATTAGACTTTTTTCTACGGGGCTATTCAAAATCTATTGTGTTTAGTCGCCGACCTGAAAGCTTGGATGACCTTCGTCAACGCATCATCGAAAGCTGCCATGATATCCCACATGTTTTTCAACTGTCCGTCAGGAATTTGAACATCGTCTATATCATTATTTGGCCAATAACAGGCAACATTTTGAACAATTATACTTTCTAACCTATTTGAACGAATTAAGATATACAGGGTGCCCCACGACGATTAAGACAAGCAATATATCAGAACTGGGCAGTAGTAGCGAATTATAATTTTGGGGGTGCAAACGAGAGCAAACAAGTTTCCTTATTATTGGGTCACCCAATGAGGTATTTGTTTTTGATCACGTGGCGTCCGATTCAAAGGTTTTAATGGGACACCCTATATATTTGTGACTTTTTGTGTTCCTCCCGATTAAACAATTCCAACAAACTAGCACACTTGGGGACTGAATTGATTAATTCAAGAGCTACAGGTACTTAAAGGACTGTACCAATACCATTATGAAACACTACCAAAATAATTTAACTGTAGGGGTACCTGTAGCTCTTGAATTAATCTTTTTAGACCCCAAGCTTGTTAGAGTTGTTTTATCGGGAGGAACACAAAAAATCACAAATATACAGGGTGTCCCATTGAAAATTTTGAATCGGACGTCACGTGATCAAAAACAAATACCTCATTGGGTGACACAATAATAAGAAAAGATACTATATTTGCTCTAATTATTTACACCCCCAAAACGATAATTCGCTACTACTGCCCATTTCCGATATATTGCTTGTCTTTATCGTCGTCTAAAGATTTTACTAATTTTCTCGAAAACGAATCGATCGATTTTAAAAAAAATCAATCGTCAAGATAAAGGACTTCAACGTACCTTTAAAACAAGATATCACTCGATACCCATTTTTAAGGGGCTGTCCCTAGGGGGCAGACGGTACAAGGAAGGAAGTAGTTTTTGGTTAAACAATTGTCTCCCTTGACAAATCTTTGGACGTATCTCTGCGTTTTTTCCTTTATCAGTGGTTTTTGATAAATCCGTGGTGGGATGCTGATATATGCTAAAGAACAGAGAGGCTAGGACGGACCTCTGGGATAGTTTATTTTGAGCTATTTTGCAGATATTGATATAGAATATCTCCTATCGTAACCTATCACATGAAAATATCACCTAAGCTGGAATAAACGTATACGAAAAATGTACGGTGTCCTTCGGACGCATCATATCTGACGTTATTGATTTAGCTTTGCTATATTATGTACACATCAGTGTAACGTAATCATCGAGATAGGATCAGCCGCACTGCATTTCATCTGAATTCAACAACAGCCACTAATTAACGTTATATTAGTATTCAGCGTTCGCGCTGTTCGATCCTACACCATACAACACGATATATCAATCAATCAGTGCCCGCCTAACAACTGAACGCTAGGGGTGGACAGTCACATTCACCAGTCGGCTATTAGGGAGGAAGGGCATTGCGAAATCGGAATTTAATCTACTCTTATGTTATTTAACGTTGACAGTAAATGCTGGAATAAATGTAACCGTGAATATTTTTTTTAAAAGCTTTTAACTTGCAATTAATTACCTATGTAAAAATACTCCAAGAATTGAGATTGATTGATATGAATGGACTGATGTAGACGTTGTGGCTTCCAGTGAAGGTTCCTAAAAGTGAGCAAAAAAGGAAAAAGCAAACAATAGAGACAGAATCATGAACCAGGAAGTCCATGCAGATATACTAGAATGCGGATAAGAGAATGACCATCCATTGGGAGCCAGTGCAACTAAATTTCAGTTTCGGTAATCTGTAATTAATTAAGCCAATACTACATACAAGGCCTAGCCTTCGTAGTGGCTGTATTTTTGTACGCAACATTTATAACGTGTGTACAAATAAATATATATAAATATAAATATATAAATGGCAATATACAGGGTTGGGATAAAGTATGAAACCAAGCAAATATCTCTAAAACGGAAAGGGTGACGCATAATGCATCCGAAGACATTATGTTAGCTATTAATGTATTTCCGGTCTAACCGGAAGTACCGTCAACTTTTTTATTTTAAACGGGACACCCTGTATATTTTTGCAGATTTTAATACATCCATAGTGGATTTAGTATTAGTTTCTGTAAAAATGGGAAAGATAAAGCTTTTTTATTTACTGGAACGTTCATTCTATTAGATGTGTTCAATAAGAAAATAAGAAAATTTCAAATGAAATATTTCAGATGTTCAAAAAATGCCCGCCGTTTACTTCCTGGCAATATGCAAGTCTGTCGACAAATTACTGAGTTGCCTTTTCCAAGATGTCTCTACAAATCAATTCACATTCAGTTATTATTTTTTGTCCCAACTCCTGCAGTGTTGTTTTTACAGAAACTAATACTAAACCCACTATGGACGTATTCGAAAAAAAGATGTATTAAAATCTGCAAAAACATACAGGGTGCCCCATTTAAATTAAAAAAATTGACAGTACTTTCTGTTAAACCGGTAATATAATGTCTTCGGATGCATTATGCTTAACTACACTTGCCTGCAAATTTTCAACAATGTCATTCTTTCCGTTCCAAAGTTATTTGCTTGGTTCCATACTTTATCCCAACCCTGTACATATGTATGTGTTTGTTCGGGTGGAATGTTGCTACTCAATTTTGAAGCGGATATCTTGGGTTGAAATTTTGTATATATATACGTTTAGTTTGGATGACAATACACGAAGAGCTGTGTGAAGCCATTCTAAATCCAATATGGCGGACCACCCAAGATGGCGGAATAGTTGTTTTTATTGCGTTTCTACAATATGGCTATCAAATGAAAGGGCTTGTTGAGAGTAAGTGGAAAAATAATGTGACCTCATTCCAAATCCAATATGGCGAATCATCCAAGATGTCGGAATAGTTATTTTTTATGCGCATCTGCAGTATGGGTACCTTGGTCAAGTTTTCGTCGTCTTAAGTAGGGTAAAATCATTAGAAAGTATCCTTATTAAAGATCTAGACTGTTCGAAATTAATAGGCAAACGACCTTGCAACATTGATGCGTTGAATGAGATAAACAGAGTCAGAAACCTAGCTAGCGATAACTAAAAAGTAAAAAATAAGTAAGTAGCCTTTAAAATCATAACTATCAACTTATAGTCTCATTATACATAATTTATATGATCACAAAAGCTTGTCGCGCCATTTACTTGTGTAAATAAACGTACCTATTTAATTGAGTAACTTAATCTGGTTAATTTAATTTTTTTAAATTTGAGTTTAATTTCATACACTTACGCAGACCTCGAAAATTTTATGTTCTTGTTTTTAGAGCATTTAAATAAAAATGAAGTCAAGTTGATTGACTTAGTACTTGCAACCAAATCATCGCCCGCTCGACCAAAAAAGTGTGTTATGCCGCTAGGTCTTTTACAGGTCAATGGATACAAAACATTATTGAGTTTCATGACCCCCCACCCCCTAACTACCCCAATTATACCCCCAACCAAAAAAAGTAGAAAATGATCAGGAACCCCTAAAACGCCAAAAAGTTTGAGCTGTTTTTATATTTTTAGTTTTTTCATCATTGTTGCGCCATCACTAACATGATTTCTAAAAATCATAAACGTTTTTCATTCTCGCCACCGTAGTAATAATGTGTAAAAATTCCATTAAAATCAATCCAATAGTTGTAATATGCAAGGCAGTGTAAGGATGGACCTAAACAAGGGTGGTACGCCGCTAGGTCTTTCGTTCACAGGTCAGTGGACAGTCTGTTATGAATACAACAAATTTTTCAGTTTTACAACCCCCACTGAAAAAAAAAAGAAACGCCTAAAACGCCTAAAAACAAATTTTGAGCTGTTTTTTATATTTTTAGTTTTTTGATTATTGCTGCGCCGCCACTGGCACGAATTCTAAAAACCATTCGAGCTTTCCATCTTTGTCACAGTAATAATACTGTGTCAAAATTTCATTAAATTCAATTCCATAATTTCGAACTTACACAATACAGAACGAGCTAAAGCAATACTCGTATGATTCCCCTTGGTTTCTGTAATAAGTAAGGCAATATTTGGATGGGCCTAAAAAAGTGTGTTATGGCGCTACGCCGCTAGATCTTTCTTTTACAGGTCAATGGATAGCCTGTTATGAATACCACGATTTTTTCTGTTTTACCACCCCCATCCCCCAACCACCCCAAATTTCACTACGCCCAAAAAAAAATAGAAAATGATCAGAAACCCCTAAAACGCCTAAAAATGAAGTATGAGGTATATTTGAATTTTTTTGTTATTTACTAATTTCTCCGCCGCTCATGCAGCAGCATTACCTACTACGACCCCACAGCATATTGCTACCCAAATTTCATCACAATCCATGCAGAGGTTACTGAGATTACGAAGCTAGAAAACGCCAACAGACAGACAGACAGAACGACGGAAATGAGTGACGTGGAGTTTCGTTATCATAAAAGGTCCAAAAAGTGTATTATCTCAAAATCGAAAATTTCACGGGCACAATACCCCCGCCCCTTATCTATCGGTGTAGTCTATTATGAATACAACATATTTTTCAGTTTGACATTTGACAGTTGACATTTTCCACTCTGGTTTTAATCCGTAGGAGAATTCTTTCCATCGTTAGAATTTTAAGTACAAAGGCCATAGGAGGCACATAACCATTTTACAGTTTTGATTAAGTGGTAAGGAGTGGGTCCAAAAATAAAAATATGACCTGATGTTATGAAAAGGCTGTCACCTAAGAGGGACCAAATCTTATGTTTATGTATTTGTTCCGGGGTTAAGGTTCTGAACTACATTTTGTAATTAATTCCAAATTAATTTACATAGTTTAAACATTTTAAGCGGTAGTTACTTAAAACGTACATAATTTCAATTTCTGGATCCTCTTGCTAAGAAATACCATTTTTATTCCAAAACTTCCTCCGGCTCACTCATCATTCCTTCGCGACTTTCCAAATAATTAAGGTAACCCGACCCTTTGTCGGTTTTGATGCAATCTGTAATAGTCAGCTATATTGAAGACATCGATAAAAACGGTGACGTTTGTATATGGCAAGCGATTTGTAACGCCAGACGTACGGAGGCAGTAGCGAGGAGCAAAAACGGAAATGATTTAGTGGATTAGTGAATCGCTTAGAGACTTCGTGCTATCTGTATGTTTTTCGACAGCGAACGGCGATTAATTATTTGTGCTATATGAAACTAAGTTGACTGATAAATATAGGTATTACTGGGTATTTCTACCAATCGCGTTTGTGGTTTTGCGAATCACATTTCGTGACCTTCGTCATGCAATATAAAGCTTAATAGAATTTGTCAATGACGTACGTATTAGATACCTAAAAATCCATGGGGCGTCTTGCTTGCCAAGGATAAAATCCCTAAATATCTCTCAGTTGCACTTTTCAGTACGCCGTCCCTCAAACAACACAGACCCAGTTTCACAAATCAGTGGTCACTCTGACGGTTTACTAACTTCGACCTGCGAGTTAACTCGAACAATGGAACGCCTCTTGTTTCACAGTCATAAAATGACGTAGGGTTAACTGACCGCGAGTTGCATTTTATTTTTAGCGGTTGGTGGTACTGTGTCCGCAATATTTAAAATTCTCTTTCTTCTTATTTCCTTCGTTAGGTGTTTTGTGCTGGTGTTTTGTGTTTTTCTGACAAGACTGCCAAAGAATGAATTCGTTGAGTTGTCAGTTCCATGCGATTTCCAACCTCATTTTGGTTTTTTCCACTGACGTTTTTTCATTTCATTCGCAGTTATTTGGTGTTGGCATAGATAAAAGATTTTTAGGTTGGGTTGGTGTTTGAACTGCTTCGCGTTGTAGTTGTTTCTGGAGCCTTTTTCAAATAATAGCCCATGTGTCAGCATCATGGAAAAACCAAAAAGAGCGAACAGCTTTTCAAAAGATGAAGAATATCTGTTCATTTCGTTAGTAGAAAAGCACAGGCATGTAATAGAATGCAAAACAAGGGGTGCAACATGACGCGAAAAACATAACGCCTGGGAAAAGATAGGAGAAGAGTTTAATAAACAAATGTGCAAATAATAGCCACTGATCTGTAAAGGTGCTGAAAGAAAAATACAAAAATTTAAAAAAGACCAAGGAGTCATGGTCAATCATATCCCTCAAAGTAATTGACTCTGGGTCGAAATATTCTTGGTCTCATTGCTTCTTCTACACTGCTATAAGCATTTGCATCATAACCATCTATTTCAAATAAAAAGGACGATGGAAAGCGTTAAGGTAAACGATAAAATATGAAACGCAGTTTGATCGGATAATCAAAAATGATTGACACCTTCCCCAAAGTGAGCTCAAGGATATCACAATTCTTGCTTGGAACATATCCTGGATCACGTCAGGCACGATGTCCCTAGCCCAGGTCCACCTGATGAGATCCCGAAGATCTGGACTTGTTCCAAACAAGGATTGTGATATCCTTGGGCTCACTTTCGGTAAGGTGGAAATCATTTTCATCATTTTTTCCAAACGAAGCACTCGAATCAATAGTGCAATTCAAAATCGATAGGGGTATTTGCCCTAGGAGTAGTTGTGTTTCTGTTGGTTCACCGATTTCTTTCGTACAATTGGTTAGCAGTATTAAGCCATCTATTTTAAATTCCTTGATTTATAAGAGCAACGGTAAAGAACACGCTGATTAAGCGAACCTCTAAGTTCTAAAAATACAGAATAATGCTAAGCGAGATCATTGAAGGTCTGCTAAGGCAACTCCGAATGCGTCTTAGGGGGAAACTCTGAATTTGTTGGTATCAACGTAAGAAATGAGTCGCTATCTCCCTGTATTTTAGCACAAAAATATTTCAATATTTACACAGATAAATCCGCTGTAGCCCGTTTATCTTTGATGTTTATTTCAGACCACCGGTGCACGTTTATGATTGTAAATCCGAATAAAAAAATACCGTTGCGCATATTTGCACATATGAAACTTCAAACATCGATGTTGAAACATTGACCGACGATGTCGGCCTCATTTTCGCTTGTATATACCGGAAATTTCCAACAAAATTAAACGTATCGCCGTCGTGTAAATACTATATTAAATTATACGGATGCAACGTCAATCATAATCCATAAAACGAGGCGCTGCATACATGCATGAGTTTCTTTGTTTATAATTTACGGCGTGTAGATCAGTAAGTAGAGGTATATTTATTTACTGTAATGCATAAAAATGATGGATACTCTACTCATCTAGATAATGACGAACAGGGACTATCAAGTCTACTCTAACCTAATGGCTACCTCTAACGCACCTACGCAGGTCAGAGCCTTAATGAAGAATTAACACAAAATTGCTAAAAGCCATTAACATTGACAGCCTCTGTTCTAGACACCACCACACATTACGGTGATACCAGTTTATTATTTTCCCATAGCATGACGCTATAGTCTGAGATCCCCTTGAGATGCCAAATCTTCGCTCGCCTGCGCACAAAAAGCGTCAATGGACAGCTTATTACGAATAAACAAATTTTCCACTTTTACAACCCTCCACCCGTGTACCCCTTTATATTTTTAGTTTTTTGATTATCGCTGCGCCGCCACTGACACGATTTATAAAAACCATACGCGTTTTTCATCCTCGCCAAGGTAACAATACTGTGTTGAGATTTCATGAAAATCAATTTAATAGTTTTCACGTTACAAAATAAGAAACTATCTAAAGCAATAAATACTCGTATGTACACAGAAAATCATGTCTTTTAAATTCGGCAATAGGCAAGGCAATGTTCGCATGTATCTAAAAAGGTGATCTATGTCGTTAGGCCTTCCTTCAGAGGTCAGTGGACAGCCTATTATGAATACAACAAATTTTTCAGTTTTTCAACCCCCCACCCCCAACCACCCCAATTTCACCCCCATCCAAAAAAAATACAAAATGATCAGGAACCTCTAAAATACTTAAAAACGAAGTTTGAGCTGTTTTTATGTTTTTAATTTTTCTATTATTTCTGCGCCACCACTGACACGATTTATAAAAACCATACGTATTTTCCATCCTCTACATGGTAGTATACTGTGTCAGAATTTCATTAAAATCAATTCAATAGTTTCCTCCTTACACAATGCAGAACGATCTAGACCAATACTCGTATGTTTACACCAGAAAAAATTCTACGTCCTTTGGTTTCTTTAATAGGCAAGGCAATGTGCAATGTTCTTATGGAACTAAATCGGTTATTTCTGTCGCTAGGTCTTCCTTCACAGGTCAGTGGGCAGCCTATTATGAATACAACAATTTTTTCAGTTTTTCACCCTATCGGTATGGGAAGTGAAATGGGCAAAGAGAGATAGAAAGCTCAACAAAAGTATCCCCAACGTCTGGAACATTCTTCTGGCTTTGAAATCCTCCAGAAAATATGAACTAGCCCATAAAATTTGTGAAATTCACACACTTTATGTCCAAAATGACCTTGTCGATATTAACATTGGCAGCTCCCGTTCTAGACGCTCATCCTTTATAAGCCCACATAAGTGGCTTTGATTTAGAAAAAGCAAATGGGGAGCCAGATAGAGAGATAGTGCCTAGTAACGGTATCACCCAATGCCTTGAATACCCATTTGAATTTAATTTTCCCCAGAAAATATGGGCTAATCTATAAAATTGCTAAAAACCACACATCATGATCAGGACCAAGATGACCTTAAAGCTGTATGCCAAGAAACTAAACATTTTTGATTTTCATAACCCCAGTTTTCAGCAAGTCCAACAGTCACCAGCATTGCGTAGCAGTTCAATGCGCAGTTTTACATCCAATCTTGCCAAAAATGTCCACACACACGTCCTCCAAATTCGGACAAAAGTCCTATGAGGGATGAAAATTTGGACATAGGTAGTTAAAAGTGCTCACTGATATAATACTTTAGTTCAAACAGACTAGATACATCTTGATACACAAGCCCAGTTTTACTTTTAAAAGTATCAACTTGGGAATCACCCTGTCCCTGAATTTCCTTGACAATATCACGGGTCAAGGAAATTGAGGGTCACCCTGTAAATGTATATATACACACGATATGAGTTTATTGTATGTTTAAGGTTATACGAATAGTTCAAATTATTGATTCATTAATTTTATGATAGTTATCGAAGTATAGAACATGCGAACATAGATCAAACATTTTAAAAGTAATTTGACATATTGGACAAGAACATGGAATATAGATATTATTTGTAGCTTTACTAGTTCGTTGTATATATATTCTGCACACCAATCCTGCAATAATTCCGTCATCACATGCAGATATCAAACCAAGGATACACACATTCGTGGAGCGCTGTGAAAATATTACGAAGTCTGTGTAATAAAAGTTAAAAATAAATACAATTGCACATACTTGTACTTCGCATGAGTATGCTTGTAATTATAACAGTGCACTATTAGTGTAGTCGTATAAATAACGTTGATGATTAGTCAGTTTTATGAAGCTTCTCATGATTACTTCATGTGCGACAAAACCTTCAGCTCAAGATGGAACTCATTTCAAATGAGGTGGAATTATAAAATAATTCAAAACTTCTGGAATGATCAAACCCTACAGACATAGTTTGGCGTCCACCATATTATTTATGAAGTATGAAACAGTTGATTTGTGATTTGAAGTAAAACCTACATACTTGTAATCTACTTGAGACCTACCGAAAATGCTTCACCTCTGTCATTTTTTGAATACCCACCTAAACTATTCAGTTTTCTCCATTTCTTATTCAGACATGATGGCCCAGCTAAATAACCTAAAGGGCGTCCTCACCAGAGCATTGAAGGATATTCAGTGTGACCCAAGTCCCAACTAAAATTTGCCACCCACCTTATCAGCCCCCTCACCCCCAGCAACCCCTACTTCGAAATCTTAAATGTGACCACCGTACTTGTTATACATAATTTTGAAGGGAATTCACTGGCAAATACAACAGTGTAATCGGATTGAAGATTCATTATTATTATTATTATTTTCATCAACTGAAATATTATCGTAGGAAAGGTATTTATTAGTACTCTGTATTGTTTTTTATCAATATTCGTATTATAATAATTATCATTACTGCATAAACGATAATTATGTGTCGACTTTCGTGACTAAATTTTACAAAAATATCAATTCCCAAACATTTGGATGTCACGCTTTTTAAGCTCTCGTCGCTACGCCTCTGTGTAATATTAACAATATTAGTCAGCGGATACGACCGTTGGTCCGACGGATTAGAAGCCGTCAAAATAGTAGAGTTACAAGCTCACAAATAAATAAACAAATAGACAAACATACAGGTGAAGCTAATAGAAGCGTGTTCAGAATCTGGACGTTTCTTTGCGCTAATCATGTGACACTAGCACCATCAGGGGAAGATTGAAACAGTCTGGCACTTGTGTAGTGTTTGAAAATTGAGCATTCCTTATTTGAAAACAGTGTATCTTTCACAGTTTTTTGTCCAGACGTGACATCACACGTAATCTCACGTGAGTGCTGCCGCGGTGCGTTTCTGAAATGTACTGAATGAAAGTAACAAAATGTTCTAGATTGTACTAATTTGTACTAAAACTCGTGAATTTCATTACGAGCTGGCAATTGACACCACATGGAGGCTCTCACCATCAAGCAATAAAGTCAGTAGGCCGTTGTGAAGTAGTTCAAAGTTTTGTCTACCGCGGTTCTTTGATCGACAATTTGGGTAGCTGTGAAAATGAGATTCGACGGCGCATTCAACAGGCACGTGTGGCCATGACAAAGCTTACTAAATAAAATATGGCGCGACCATAACATCACTAAAGCTACCAAAATGTCGCTGGTTCAGTCTCTTGTGTTCTCCATATTTTTGTATGCCTCAGAAACTTGGACTGTTAAAAAAGCAGATCGAGCTCGCATAGATGCTTTTGAAATGTGGACGTGGAGGAGAATGCTGAGAGTTCTTTATACCGCCCATCGAACTAACGTTTTCATATTGGATGAGCTCGATAATGCAAAGAGACTATCCTCCATTGTGTCAACGAGAACGCTTACATTCTTCGGACATATTCACAGAAGCGATAATACGGAGAAACTTGTAGTTTGGGGTCATGCCCCGAGTAGGCGACGCCGTGGCCGTTCCCCTACACGCTGGGTGTATACGACGAAACAGTTGCTGGATATAAGTATCAAGAGCGCCACTGAACTGACAGTAAATCGCGAACGATGGCGAGCTATAGTTCTCAAAACTACTGATAATATTCGTGTCGGCAATACTCTAGCTCCGACTTAATGCATTTTACGAGTTCACAACATGTGTGTTAACACATTGTGACTGTGATGATGATGGACGCTCTACATATAATTTTGTGAAGAGCTAAAAAACAAAAATGATGATTTTTATTGATTTTTTGAAAACTGACAATGTACTAGAATTCCGCCACATGTACTTTTGTACTTTGACGTTGAAAATGTACTAGACATAGTACAAATGTACTAAAACGGCAGCACTGGTGTAGGCCCCTTTAGAAGCTGGCAGACAGCGCCAACGCTGGAGCTGTTTAAACGATGTTAAAGTCGGGTTAAAGTTGTAAAAGCATCAGTGCTCCCGGGCATCATCCCCAGCTCCCAGTTTCCGCTTAAGCTCCATTCATATTAGCCGTTTTCCGCTCTCCTGGAATATTGAGCACCAAAGCTAGGTAAAACGGTTGAGGGATATCCATTACCGGCATCACAGCCAGACCGAGCCGCAGCCCACAGAAAATTTGAGAGATAGTTCGAGGAAGTTAGATAGTTTGGGCGAGCTTTTTTAACGTACCATTTAGTTTGAAACATTTTTTTAATTCATTTACTTTTTGTATCCTGACTGTTATAATACAATATTTTGTAATAAAATCCTGGGATGCGGTCAATAATATATTTAAAAAATATATACGTATGTATATAATGGCCAACGTTTCGACGCTAGAAGTGCGTCATCTTCAGGGCGTGTGTGATATATGTATAGACTATATCACAACAGTCTCAAATATTATTGCCGGATGATGTAGGCTACTTGATACTTATTGAGAGACTTTTTTTAAAACAGCTTCCGTTTAACAGTTTTACATATAAATACGTCTCATTATACAGGGTGTTTGGCAAAGGGTTGGCCAAATTTCGTGGGCGTATATTCGTATATAATTTCGAAAATATTTTATCAACGGACTTATGCCCTAAACGCCCCTGATTTTTTTATATAAGAATTTTTAAAAATGGATATTTTTCACTTCTGTACTTTTTGAAACGTTTCTTAAACTTATTTTTTGTGTGTTTTTAATCTCTAGAGTATCCTTTTTGAATTTAAGTCATAATTCTCTACTAATTACTGTTCACAATGGTATGCTACGTGTACCACCAAGCTCGAGGAACTTGTCAAAATTGATGACAATAAAGATTAATGAGGCCAAGACAATAATTTATTATTTTATTTTTGTAATTACAAAGTTATAAATTTTGTTCAAAGTACGCTCCTCTGCTTCCAATACTCGTACATGCTATATTCTTTTGGAAGGGCACAGCCACTTCTTGACAAGACCTTCTTCTCGATGTGAAGATAACTACTTGGGTTGTCACCACCATCTCTTCTTTGGAAGGGCACAACCACTTCTTCTCAATCTGAAGACTTCTTCTTGGTACTACTAGATTGTTTGGAAGGGCAAGATTCTTCTTCTCTATGTGAAGGTACAAGAGAAGCCACACTTCTTGGCAAGATTCTTTGGGGTATCACCATCATTTCTTCTGGCTATGAAGTTGACTTCTTCGATGATAACAAGCAACTTCATGTGTGACCAACACCGATTCTTTGCAAGAGCATCGTTCATGGGTGATCAGTACTCATAGCTGAAGGCACCATTCATCCACCACTTCATGAACTCCAACGATTACACCGAATAAGTTCTTTTCAACAAAATTCGTATACTTAAATAAATCTTTATTAAACTATTATTATCCTGTGTTTTCATTTCTTGACTGCTAACTAGGCACACGCACATATCCACATGCCCCGGTCTTATGCAATCCTTCTGAGCAGCTGGTTGCTGCTGGTTGGTGGCTCAGTAACCTAATCCTAAGTGACCTAGGGATTAGCGATTTGAATAACCAAGCAGCATATATTGTTACAAAACATAATCGTCGGATTTCGAACGTTCACAGGTATATACAGGGTGTCCCACGACGACTAAGACAAGCAATATATCGGAACTGGGCAGTAGTAGCGAACCTTAATTTTGGGGGTGTATATTAGATGATACGGAATCATTTATAAAGATGATCTGCCGGAAACTATCGGCCGCCGTACCTGTAATTGAAGGTGGTAGACCAATCGTCTTCCAGCATGACGGTCACAGTCAAAGAGTACCTGAACAACACCTTCCCCCACTAGTGGATCGGAAAATCAGGCCCCATTGCATGGCTCCTACAATCCCCTGACGTGAGACTACTCGTTTTCCATGTATGAGGAAGCGCAAAATAACTTGTTTTTGATGTAGAAATAAATTAACGACCTGATCCAAAGGATTGATGCAGCTTTTGTCACAATCAGAGAAACGATACGAGGGCTCCTTACCATCACGATCAAAATTCGTCGATGTAGGGCATCTATTAGAAGCAGAGCAGCGCACAAAAATACAATAATAAAATAATAAATTCTTGTCTTTAAATTCTTGTCTTTGCTGCATTTATCCTTAGTGTCATTAATTTTGACAAGTTACTGGAGCTTGGTGATACAGGTAGCATATCATTATAAAAAGTAATAAGTGAGGAAATTTTCACTTGAACAACTTTAATGCATTTATTATTTTTTTACATCATTTTGAAATTAACCTCCCTAATTTCTTTAAACATAATTGATAGCAATGTCAGCTCACAACTAGCTATTTCGGTAGTATTTGTGACCAATTATTAAGTACTTCACTTGAAAAAGCATACTACAGACAAAAAACGCCAAAAAAATACAGAAGAGACCATTTTTGAAAATTGTTAAACATATCACAGAAGCAATGATATAAAAAATCATGGATACTTAGAGCACATGTTTATTTATAAAATATCTTTGAAATGTGTTTGTCTAACCCTCTGTATATCTAAAGGTGGACTTATAGACAAAAAAGACTTATCACTAAAATGACAAAACAACTACAATGCCTACAAACGTTTTTATAGGATGTTTATAGGATCCGAATCACCGTCCTGTGACTGTGGAGAGCCCCGGCAGACTGTTCAGCATATTGTCACCGAATGCCCGATTACCGCATATGCTGGACAACAGTCGGATTTCTTCGACGCCTCGAAGTCTGTAGTTGAGTGGATAAATGGTCTTAATTTTAAAATCTAAAAACTATATAGTTTTGTTTGTTTTAAATTTAATATTTGTATTTTATTTTATTGTTTAAGACTTATTGCCAATTAATCCATGTAGCCATACGCTAAATAAATAAATAAGGATCCGCGAATCTAAACCGAACGACTACATAGTGTGCTCTGTCTTTGTTTACACAAGAATATAGACATAATGGGGTTAGAACGAGCATTCCCTCCTTTGGTGTGTAGTTAGTAGCATCTTATATGATCAGCTGTCATAGATAAATGATACATTGTAATTTAACAATTTTGTTGACTGATGATGTTCATTAACATTTTTATTTTCGATTTCAGGTAAGATCAATAACCTCCACAGTCCGTAGTTATCAGGTAAGTGGGAAAATACGGACCAACTCACCTCTGCTGTTACCGGACATACCCCGCTTATATTTGCGTAAGGCAACGAATTCGAATATATATATTCGAATTCGTTGGCGTAAGGCGATTAGACTAATAGTCGCATCAGGAATATCGCACATTATTTAATTCTGTGTCTACTCTTAAAATATGTTTATTCTACCTTTAAATACAAGAAAACGCTAATCTATCATAATAGCCCATGCTAAAATTCTAATGTTCAATCGTTAATAACTTTCTGAAATGATCGATAACAAGTGTTAAATTTTTTATGGGAGATACCTGTTATCAAACTTATCAAAAATGAAAAAAACAATAATTTCATTTACTAATCACTCTCGTAAATGAACCTCCGTAGTTGGATGATAGTCTTACCTAGTACATACGTTGAATGTAATAAACCAAAACGTGTTGATGGAAGAAAATTATGTCAATCACTGAAATGATCGATAAGAAGTGTTAAATTTTTTATGGGAGATACCTGTTATCAAACTTATCAAAAATGAAAAAACAATAATTTCATTTACTAATCACTATCGTAAATGAACCTCCGTAGTTGGATGATAGTCTTACCTAGTACATACGTTGAATGTAATAAACCAAAGCGTGTTGATGGAAGAAAATTATGTCAATCACTGCCTGATAACGGCCAAAAACAGCAGACATTCTTCATTTCTTCCGATCATTATGATGCGGCTATACGTTCAGTGACAAGTCTCGTGTCTCAGTTAGAAAGTAGTCAATAAAACCATAAAACTACAAAGCTTGGGAGAAAGCATTTTAGAAAAATGGAAATATAACCCGGGTACCCGGGTGGTCGTAAATAAAAAAGACATGTCCGAGGTAATTTATGAGACCATTGGATATGGAAGCCTCAGTCCATAAATATTAAAAAATCATTTTAAGGACGTCTCGTAAAATGCCACGCTACGCCCTATCAATTCTACGGGATTTATTTCAGACCTCTTCTCAGATACTTTTTAGAGTTCGTACCTACTCGTAAGTCACGTACTAGAAATACTGTAGCAAGTTCTGGCAGCGAAAGTTATGTTCAGATACGTATTCATTTTTTATCGTAAAAATGTGTGCTTCGCATTAATCGAAATTGGGATAAATTTAGAAAATGGCAATCACAATGAATTTGGTGAGAAGATACTTTTTTTACTTATGTAAGTCGTAAAAGACCTTGTGAGTTGTTCAAGTAACTTGCCAGAGCATATAATTATAGCAACTGTACACATGATTATACCACTACGAGCTTACACTATGACTATGAGCCAGAGTAGAAATATTTGAAAAAATCCAATGATCCTAGTAGATAGTGCTGCTATCTTTTTAAAAGTCAGTGCATGGACATCAGAGTATTTAGCAAAAGACCAAACATTCTCAGAACCTCTCCAAACTTAGTTTGCAGGCGTTTTTGGGTTTCCTGCTCAGTTTCTAATTTTTTCCGAGAGAGGATGAAATTGTGTTCGTGGAAACAAAATATTTTGAATAGTCGATGGAGTTGGCCGTTACTTGATGGAGATCCATACTAATACACAAAGTATTTCCGATGCATGATCACCACTTTTATTTAAAACTTGTAACGATCGTTTCGACACACAGTGTCTTTATCAAACAATGATTTTAAACTTACAGTACTATGCTATTTATACAAGATATACACATTAATGGGGTAACTATTATGGCTAATCATTTGTTCTCCGAAAACCATCGGACACATTTAGTAAGGGTGAATTATTTAAAGCCGTTTGGTCATTAAGGAGGTTACCTGAGAATTTTAGCTTGTTGATTTCTAATGCTTCTAAAAAAATTAATTTGCATCCTTTCTGTTCTATGTGTAATATTTTAAAATCTTCGTTGAAATGATGGTTTTCGAAGATCAAATGATTGGAGTAATTAGAATTACAGAGTTCGTTTACATATGACTTTTTATGTTCGTTAATGCGGTTTTTGAAGGCTCTTCCACTTTGTCCAATGTAAACTTTAGGGCAATCCACACCTTCTGATTTGTAGACACCAGACCTTTCATTTTTAGTCGATTTCATTTATTGTTTTTGATTAAGTGGCCTAGTGTCTCTTTGCATTTGAAGGATATAATGCTGTCTAATTTCTTGAGTTTAAGTGCGACGTTTTCTGATAACTGTCCTTTGTATGTAATTGAGTTATTTATATGTGTTATTCGATCGATTGTCGGTAATCTGCATCTACAAGACAATGAAATTTAAGTTGGAGAAAACAGCATTTCAGCATTGACTCTGTCTGCTTTACTGTATGCGTATATTAGAGAGAATCCTTACATTTAAACATCTACCTCATCTAGACCACATCGAAAACAGTTTCCTGAGAAAAGAGAGATCACCTATTAAAAGCAACGCGCAACGTAACACAAAACAAACGACGCGTACATGCGGTGAAATTGTAAGCGGATAGAAAAAGCCATTAGTCAAAATGTCATCGCCCACTCTGATGCACTGATGCATCCCTGGCTGCATTCATTTGTTACCTTGGTTCTATTGACGGGTTGACAGCTGGCGCATTGCCGTTCTGTTTTTTTTTTGTTGGTGACCGTCCTGTGATTTGGGGTTTTTGGTTTGTATATGTATCGTTAGTATAAAGCTGGTAGGCTCGCAGGAATGATTTCGAAATTTGCGTGCGAATAGATAATTAACTGGGCTAGACAGGGTATTCGAAAAGTTGGGACTTTCTTTTGAAAGGTTTGCCCTTGTAATAAAAAAGTAGAATAATTTTATTATTAACACGCTTTTCAACGCACTTTTATTACTTTATTAGCTTCATCTGTATGTTTGTGAGTAACTTTCCTTTGAAAGGAAGAGCAAGTTGGATTGGCTTACTAGTCTTACTACTGTTATTCCGTCTCTATTCACAGGAGTGTGTTCTAACGAAAAATCCTTCAAGGTGGCAACACTGCCTACGTCAAATAAGTATGCTTTCTCATGCTCCTGGGCAGATAGTTATTCAATTTTGCTGGGAGTGTGATAGTTACTACAACACATACGCCATATGTGTTGTCTCAAAATGTAATGTGCCAGGCAAACGACATATAGCTGTTGAGCTGGCTGCGTGTCCTAGCCACCTACAACTGGTGGTGCAGAACTTTGGCGACACCTTTTCTTAATATTACACAGAGGCGTAGTGACGAGAGCTCAATGGGGAATTCTAAAGAGATACATCAATCATTTATTATAAGAATAAGAGTTACCTAAACATAAAATGGGCACAAGAACTTCATGTGACCAAATGCATTATACATTAAGGCAAATTGATTTACCAGTTACTAAACACCGCAAACTCACAGCAAGACGTTTACCAGGAGTAATTGATTGCCTCATCCGTTTATCTTTTTTTCTTTACCTTAGCTGATGAATTCTAGTAAGTGTTCAAAATCTGTTGCAGCCATGCGCTAGACATTTTTATGAAAATCATGATCTTTACTTCTCAATTCTGCCATTGAATGTAGGCTCCTCCCTCATTTCTTTTTGCATATTCCATCACGGACCCAAACTTTGCCTTCAGTTTTTCTCTCCACACGCCTTCGTCTTAAATTAGCAAGGACAGTGAAGGCAGCAGCAATATCGGACATGCTTGACTACCATGACAAACCCACAACTGTAACAATCGACAGTAGACACAATTCGCGAAAAAATGTATACTATGTATCCACGATACCATGTTGCATGTACATAATAATTACGTAGCATGCAATAGGCTGGTAAGTGTGGACCCATCACAACAACTTAATTTGAAAACTTCCCACCACGGGTTTATCGAAAAGCACTGATTAAAAGAACAAACGCCGAGACAATATTTGTCAAGGGGGAACACTTTTTAACCAAAAACTGCTTTCGCCACTTGTATCCTTTGCCCCCCAGGGTCATCCCTTTGAAAATTTTAAATGACAATTGGTATCGAGTAATAGGTTGTTTCAAAGGTATCTCAAAGTTCTTTATTTCGACGTTTGAGTTTTCAAAATCGGTCGATCCTTTTTCGAGAAAATTTGAAAAACCTTTATGGACCTTAATTTGTTCAGATAATAAACAAAAACACACTAATATATCACCGTTTGTAGCAAAAGTGTTCAAAATGTTGCGCGTTATTACGCAAACAATGATATAGGCGATGTTTAAATTTCTGACGGACAGTTGCAAAAACATGTTCTGGCATATCATGGCTGCTTTCACTGATGCGTTGACAAAGGACATTCAAACTTTCAGGTTGGGGACTAAACACAATAGATTTTAAATGACCTCATAAAAAAAGTCTAATGGCGTCAAATCAGGAGATCTAGCAGGCCACTTTATAGACCCTCTTCGCCCTATCAATGTATCTGGAAACTCGTCTTGCAGAACCGGAGGAACATAGTGAGAAGGAGCGCCCGTCTTCTGGAAATTGATTTCAGCCTCATCAACTATAGGGTTTCCTTCATCTTCAATTTGGTTTTTAATGGACAAGCAGATTGGTGATATTTCCCAACATACCTAAATAAATGCTTCTTTTGAAATTTCCGTTAATAAACATCGACCCAATCACTTTGTTTCTTAAAAAGCCTGCCCAAGTGCCGATACATTAATTTTTGTGGGGTACTGTGTATACCCTTCTACAAAAAAATGAGGATTTTAGTTGCTCCTTTCAGTTATGTTTATTGACAAATCCAGTTAAATAAAATGAGCATCCATCGGTCAGGTTCTTTACATGAATGGTATTACCATTAATCGCCATAGTCATTTGTTCACAAAACTACACTCGCCGATCGAAATGCCTTCGGTTAACTCTTGCACTATTTTCATTTTGAATGGATAAAATTCATGGAGTATAGTAACTCTGTGTATAGAGCCAAATGAAATGTCAGTCGGATCCACAAAATGACTCAAAACTTCAACTTGAGCGGGTTCATCCAGAACTTTCAGTTTTTTATTTGCAACACATCCAGTTTGAGTAAATTTCGTAACAAGGTCCAAAATTTACCTATGCGAAGTTATCTTCCCCAGATATTTGAGTTAAACAGGATGGCAGTTTGTCGAGGACATTGATTTTGGGCACCATTTCCACTGTTATTGCAACTGTCCGACAGGAGTTTGAACATCACCTATATCGATACCCTTATCATTTAAAATTTTAAAGGAAATACCCTGGGTGCAGAGGGTACAAGGTGGGAATGTAGTTTTTGTTTGTTTTGACAATCTTTTGACGTGACTCGGCGCTTTTTCTTTTAATCAGTGGTTTTCGATAAATCTGTCGTAGGAGGTTTTCAAATGGACACCCTGTATGTAGCGCGAAACAAAATTTGTGGTGGTATTAAAATGGTCGAATGGACACATACCTTTAGTATAAAGTGAAATCGGTATCGCCGTAAGATACTCGTATAAAAAACGGGGATGAGTGAACATTTGATTTCATAACACACCTAAAAATCTTGAGATTTAGCGTTCGAGATTACGATATCTTTTCTTTGGCGCTGGTTACCTGCATCATAAAAAGAGCCACTTCGTTCTTGTCAAATATTTCCCGGAGTTATTACCTTGAAGCGAACCTCCGGAGATATTCATCTGGATGAGGAAAAGTCCCCGGATTTCGATGGCGGCGATCCATTATATCATTTTCTTTTTTATGAACGCTGAGAGGAGCGGGAGTAGAGGGTCGGTGAAAGAAAACGGAAATGAAATTCGATTCAACTCGCATCGCCTGAATTCCTCCTTATTGGAATTTATAAACGAAGTAATTCCGATCCAGACCAAAGTATCACTGCATCGTACTGAATAGTCTGGGAAAATTAAGTCTTTATATTTTTGTAATGAACTGAACTAAAGCTAGGTTAGGTTAGGTTGATAGTGAATGTGGCGATTATAGAGGGTGGCATACAGGAAACCCATGTTTTTCTAAGCATAACTTCCGTTAATGGCCGTTTCCCTACACGCTGGGTGGATACGACGAAACAATTGCTGGATATGAGTATCAAGAGCGCCACTGAACTGACTGATCACTGATGGAAAATAATGTGTCAAATGTCCTCCTGCTTCGCGTTTACTCATCTCCAAACGCATGTGATTCCCCATTTCGGAGATATCCCTTGGCCCCCATACGCTCTCCAGATCTAGCTCTTCAGACTTGAATGCGACTAATATATTTTTTTTTTGGTGTTCCCTTTGGTCTGAAGTGTATGCTAACAAACCCCGTATACAAAGGTGCATTCTGCCATTCACAATAAATCGCAAGAGTAGCAGAAGAAATGATTTATTTTGCAACGGACTTCCAAGAGCAGTTGGAGAAGTGGAACCTCGACAGTAGGACATTATTTCCGATCACTAATTTAAAAGTGCACTCTTATTACTTCATTTAGCTGTAATTAAAACACGGATATATTAAAGATGCAAAATGTTATAGTTACGTGAAATACACGCGTTTCTCTGCGCCACCCTGTACTTCCTTCCACTGTGACCCTATTGTGGCCTCACAGGTATTTAGGGTTCATGGTATAATCCACACACAGGAAGGCAATTGTCGTGTTTGATGAAACTTCCTTGAAGTCAGTAGGTTCCAGATGGGTGAATCCGAAAGCCTGAAACCTAACTCTTTCCAGTACTGGACAGGACAGTTATGTGCTCAGCTGTTCCACATTGTTCCAGACCTATTTTTCGCAAGGAGTTTCTGAGACGACCATGTTCTGTCAACAGACCGGCTAGAATGCGCAGATCATTCCTGCTCCATTGTAGGATCCTCGAGGGGACTGACTAGGGCCTTTGAATGTAGTAGCCTTGGTGTAGGAGTAGTGCAGGAGTGCTTTCCTCTGCCTGTTCTGAGATGGTTTCTCTAGCAGTGCTTTCCGTAATAGCTATACATGGTTCTGGTCCTATGAACGCAGTTTTAGTTCCTCCCCTTGCAAGTGTTTCGGCCAATTCATTGCCTTCCACTCCGCCATGACCTAGAACACAAACCAAACTTACTTTGAGAGCAGGCGAGAGAAAGATCTGCCTTGTGCGCCATCTGGTACCCGAAGGTAACGGCAAATCAAAGAAAATCGCTGCTAAACAGCAGCAGAATTCTTGGTGGAACGCCACGGCGCGTCCGCTTGGCCGACCAGAAGCGCGGTTCTATATGCTGCTGCATATGAGAGCGTAGAGCAACCCTCGCACCCTCGCAAACTTACTTTGTTCCTTGTTCCGAATTGTATATAGTTCCATACGAGTGTTGAGTCAACCGGTTTCGAGCTCAGTGATTTCAGGGCAGCCTGGCTAGCTGAAAAGATTTTTATAGATTTGTTTGTCAGGGATCGTTTGTTCTGAATAAAGCTAAGGTCATTGACAAATGATCTCGCTGGGATCACCGAAAATTCAACGACGCAGCAGCGTATATCGATAGCAACTAAAACGAATACAAAGCAATGCTAGCGTGGAAACCAAACCAATATGGCACCTCATCACAAGAAAAAATTGGAAACATATCATCGAAGTGTCCACGTTAGCAGAAACCAGCGCCACTGAAGATAACAAGTGGTATTGAAAAAAAGTCAGGCATAGAAGTTTCCTCTTCGCCACTTCTAACTACGAGAATCATAAGTTTGTTTTAATTTACAAGCATACCATATGCCAAATGCTTTCCAAGCACCTTTTACCCCATTTTCAGACAACTGGTTATTATTTTGCTATATTATGGCACTTGACAAAGTTGAATATAGAATCTCCGATGATATTATTTATCCCTATCAATTTGAGGCATCAACATTGTAGATTTCCGAATTTAAAAATATTTAGTCAATATTGTCTCCTTAGATTAAATATTTAGATATTTTGAAGAACTGTTGGCTACCGTATTTAGTCCTTGGAAAATTTGCTATTACGTCATTGTCGATCAAAAAGTCACCAAATGATTAACCGTGCACGTTACGGTGCGGAAGTGTTTGATACATGATCACTTTATTTTAGTCGATAATGACGTAGTTATTTTCTAATAACAAAATTTTCAAAATACGACAATAACATTGTTTTATTAGGGCTTACATTTGGCGGTCTGCATTTTAATTAAAACCTCTAAAATTCAATTTATTTCGGAAACTATTAGGAATTCGACATGGGTATGGTTAATTTTATAGCTTACTACCTCTACTATCACCACCCCAAATATCTGTTTCGAATTATATACCAATCACCCTGTATATAGAAAATGCATTACATGAAACACAACTGAGGTTGGAATCTTGTGTACATGTTTCCTAACCAGGATTAATGAATTTTGTATTAAATATAGCAGGTATACGTGATTAACATCTTTTTGTGCTGCATAAGGACTTCACCCCCTCTGTTCGGTGGTGTGGAAGTTCCAGTCGAATTTGAAATGAAAAATGCTTATATGAGAATTCCTGCGATTGTTTCGAAGCTAAATGCTATAAAGGCTAAATTCCTTGTACTATGAACTTATCCGCGATAGAAAATGAGGAAAATTCACTTTATCTCTCTAGATGAGAGGAAAAAGGCGAAATCACTGTTTTAAAAGGAGAAAGAGATGGTTATATCCAGAACGAGCTGCAGAAGAAGAAGGGATGGGAGGGGGTGCATTTGAGGAAATCACATCTGCTTACTCTCTGCCGCTATTCCTTCTCCGTAAAACAAATAATGCAGCCGCGGGTGCATCAGAAGAGCACTGGCTGAAGGATTTGATTGAGGTAGAGCAGTGGCGGAGTCTTTCGAGGGGTTCAGAGCCTGAAAAAAATGACCGCATTGAAATAAAACATATACGTTGAAAATGTTATCTACCCTTGCACTCTTGCAGAATACAGCATCAGGAATTTGAAAATCAATGTTTGGCCACACTCATTGCAATGAAAAGCGATATTTTCGTATGTTTTTGTATCCTATTTGAACAAGTTAAGATACATAAAGATTCTAATTTTCTCGAAAACGATTCTACCGATTTTGAAAAATCAAACGTCAAAATAAAGGACTTTGACATACCTTTGAAACAAGACATTACTCGATACCCCTTGTCATTTAAAATTTATAAGGTGATGATCCTGGGGAGGGGGTACAAGAGGATGAAGTAGTTTTTGGTTAAAAAATTGCCCCCCTTGACAAATCTTATGACATGTCTTGTCATTTTTCCTTTTAGTCGGTTTTCGAGAAATCTGGGGTGGGAAGTTGTCAAATGAACACCCTATATAGATATTGGGAAGCAGAACTTTGAGAAGTATTGGATCGCCACCTATATACTAAAACTGGTGCCTGAGCGTTGCATTTGGGTGATCCGAGCGCTGTATTTATGTGAACCGTTTTTCAATAAACATACGTCTGTCTACACTGACGAGCTTTAATAAAAGCGAAACGACGTCGTCTGCGATTGGTTTCGGATGGATGAGTGAAATTGCTACTCTTTAAATACGACCTCCCGAGCCAATAGTGTAATTCAGTAACTGCAGGAGTATTTGTCCTTAGAGTAGTTGTTTCTGTTGCTTCATTGAATTTATGCTGATTTTACGTTTAGTTCGTATTTCCTCTTTTTGCCATAGTAGAGTAGTTGCAATTTGAATGATGTCGAAAAACCTTTCTCTAGTATAGGTTACGCCATCACATGACCAAATTGGGTCTGACAGAAAATGCCGATTGCAGAGTTAGGTTGACAAAAAATACGAGTACCTCTTTCGGTAAGCCCATCGACTTCATTAGAGAGGTGAAGTCGTTAGGACAATTGTGGATATGTGTGAGTAGGCTTTCCAATTCGGGTTCACGGCATTCCGGAGATTTTTGGGCCCCAAAATCCTGGGGTTAATAAAATGGGATCCCGATAATCTGGATTTTCTTACATGCTGAATTGTATATCCACGTGTTATGAAATTTCCCAGGGCCCCTAGAGTGGCGTAAAATTTTGCGAGCAAAAAAAGCTGCATATCTACTGTGTGACCATACTTAATTGACCAGGGCGGCATGAGGAAGGGTAGCGATCATCATTATCATGTCGAGTTTAAAAAGGGATAGAAAAAAGTACAATAGGGACCTTAAATATTATCTGCTGCGATTATTTAATCCCGATGCTGGACCGTCTTTAAAGTGAGGAATAAAATCTGCTGTTGCCGGTTGTAGTTATAAGTTTTATGAAGTAGATAAATATGATATTAAGCGAATATAAATTATTTGCCGTTTCCTTTATATATCAAATAAAACAAGTCGTAAAAGATTAAAGGCCCGGTTGTACAATGCGAGCTTAAGCTTCGGCTTAAGGTACGCCGACGTTAAACCACGTCAGCTGCAAAATGTCCGTTGTACAATGCTGGCTTAGCCCCCCACTCCAAGCTTAACACGAGCTTACGTAAGCCGAAGCTTAACGTGAGCTTAGCTGAGGTTTAAACCTAACCTCATAAAAGTAACATGATATGTCAAGGAGGAACCTTCAAATGGCTTGTCACTTTAGTAGGTCATATTTTTTGAAAGATTTGTGTCTAATTTAACAAAGAGAGCAAATGAAAGAAGAGAGACAGAAACGGCCGTTGGCGAAATTTGACACAAACCGTCATAAGTACCTAACCAAAAAAAGGCAATTTTTCAGATGATTATGTCAGTACGTGTTGCTTCATTGATGCCAACTGTAGTGAATTTCATTATCAACCAAGTTTAACTAAGCTGACGATTGTACAACGGGTGTCGACTTTAAGCCTGAGCTCAGCTAAGCTTAGGCTTAACAAAGCTCGTGTTAAACCCGCATTTGTACAACCGGCCCTTAGAGTTATAGAAACGTCCTTACTTTTTTCACCGAACTATTTTCGCTGGTCAATTTGCGTTGGCCACACAGTACCTAGGAGTATGGAAGCTGAAAAAGTATACTCTTCAGCGGTTTCATTTACGAACAATTTTAGATCGCTCTTAAAAGATTCGACTCCAGACTCTTTGGTTTCTAAGATCATATTTTATTTTTACTAAGCAAATCGTAGACGTTTAAAAATGATTTTCATCGTACATTTAAATGAAGCTTTTTTATATTTTTGTTTTTAGTTCCTGTTCCTAATTTTATGTTCTATAACTAAAGCTGATTTGGTTTGATATTTACTTTGCAAAAGTAAACACGTTTTTCAATAAAAACGTGCATGTGTTTACTATATTTTTGCATTTTCATCATTTTTGTTACTAGTGTTAGACGAGGGTTGCTCTATACCTCCGTCAATACACCAGTATGCAGACAGCTGTTTCAGGCTTATTTGCGATCATCAGTGCGCCATAGGTTGATTGACGGAAATAGAGAGCATCAGGTCTTTCATGTTAACCAAACATGTGAAATATGTGTTAGCAGATGACAGAAAGTTCTGCCGGTGCGCCATCTGGTACCCGAAGGTAACGGCAACCAAAGAGAATCGCAGCTAACAGCAGCAAACTTTTTGGTGGGATGACACGGCTCGTCCGCTTTTAGCCACCAGAGGAGCGCGGGTTATATACGCTGCTGCGAATGAAAGCCGATATACGAGGGTTGCTCTATACTATATTCTGTCATCTGCTAACACATGTTTCACATGTTTGGTTAACATGAAAGACCTGATGCTCTCTATTTCCGTCAATTGACCTATGGCGCACTGATGATCGCAAATAAGCGTGAAACCGCTGTCTGCGTACTGGTGGATTGACGGAGGTATAGAGAAACCCTCGTATATCGGCTTTCATACGCAGCAGCGTATAGAACCCTCGCTCCTCTGGTGGCTAAAAGCTGACGAGCCGTGTCGTCCCACCAAAAAGTTTGCTGCTGTTAGCTGCGATTGTCTTTGGTTGCCGTTACCTTCGGGTACCAGATGGCGCACCGGCAGAACTTTCTGTCATCTGCTAACTAGTGTTAGAATTTAAAAAATGATTGGGGTTAATCCAGAGCTTAATCCCGAAAACTGTATCTACATTTTCTCCCGAGATCCCGATCCCGAAACCTGGAAACCCTATGTGTGAGCCAACATAAATGAATACTACTATTTATTCCGGTTCTTAAAACTGCAATTGTACCGATAACTGTTTGCACGAAGTGAGCACCTGGCCTTCTATAATATAAAGTTCGTACTTCCTCTATTTGCTATGACACAGCGTCTCGTATTTGCAATTTGAATGGAGCGGGAATTTAATAAAAGGAGCATCAGCAGCAGCAACGGCAAGCAGCGTGTACGGTGCAGTGCACATCGTACAAGCAATAACAGACACAAAGGACTCTCTACGAAGGTGAGGCTGACGTTGAAATTCAATCATTCGTCTGGTACAGCCTAAGGAGTGTCATAAAATAATTTTACAAAATGAATTCTCCACTATAGAGAACAACTTTCTGTGCACATTGATGTTTCGGACTTAACCAAGACTCTCATCAGCACCGCTCGCCAGCCGAAAGTGGAAAATAAGAAGACCTGATCGATCGCGCTTGACTGACCTATCACGAAATTCGCATATGCTGGAAAATCAACTTCTACTGACGTTTCGGCCACCTCTTTAGCCTTTATCCAAGTTCAATTTTTTAAAATTTCTGTCGTGGTAGACGGCTTCACCTTTCCTTCCATAACATTAACCCTAGGGTACCGCAGGTATCGGTACTGGCTCCTACAGTGTTTCTGCTTCCCATCAATGATCTACGAGTACCATCTAGCACTACAAATCAATGCACAGTTTTGCCGATGACAGTACTTTGCTATAATAATAAGATATTTTTACTTTCAAATTGCGTTTGCTTTTATACAGGGTGAGTCCTAAGTTGATACTTACTTTAACTGTGTATAGAAGTCGTTAAGATAAACAACTCTTCCAATAACTTTTTTTAGAAAACTGCAGAATAAGCAAGATACGAAATAAAAAAATAAATCTAGGTTTGCATATCAAGGCTTACCGAGTCTGTTTATGTTGTTTTTTGCTTGGATTTTTATCTTAAGGTCTGTCTCATTGTACCTGTCAATTAGTGCACTAGTCACTTTCAGTTTATCGCTTTATAGTTAATTCTAAATTGGTAAATCCTAAAAGTTGCGTTCATAATAATGTGCCACTTTTAGGATTTACCAATTTAAAATTAACAACTATAAACAGGCAGTGACTACTGCACTATCTGCTAGGTGCAATGCCTAATCAATTGGCAAAAAATCCAAGCAAAAAACTGAACATAAACAGACTAGGTACACAAGCTCAGATTTACATTCCTTATTTTGTATCTCGCTTTTTTTCAGTTTCCTGAAAAACGTTATTTGAAAAAGTTGTTCATTTTAACGACTTTTTTTTATTTATGTTATTGGCTCTGAATATGAACATTGTTTTATATTAGTTATAGTTGAAAGTTACAGTGTTATTTTTAGTTTTTGTGTGCAAAAGTTATATAATAGTTTGTATGCACAGTTGTTTTCACTAGCTAGTATAGAGATCATATTAGCAGGTTACGGAATATAGTTTGACAATATGTGATACAGGTCTCTTACCTCATTACTGATCAATTGGCATTCTAATATACAGTGTCGAGCAGTACCAATCTCTCCACATCTGCAGTGAGGGTCATCGTCTAGCCCTATTCTAGTTTTGTGTTGAGGGCTTAAGCAATGACCACACCTCAATCTGCAAAGTGTTCTCACAAGTGGTCTATTCGTTTCTCTCTTAAACCAGGGTTCTGTTCTTATGTTCTGCTGGATCTGTTTGTATATCATTTCGGATGGATTTCTATGGTAGTGTTCGCTCCACTTTTCTTTCAGGTTCTCGTTTGATTTACTGTTCAAGTCACTGTAGAGGATTTTGAAATTTCTCATCAATATTCCATCTGTGTCGCCATCTTTGCTAGTATGTCGACTGTGTCGTTTTGAGGTATATATTGAACAATCTGGAGGAAGTTTATATAATTCTTGATATTTTTTATTTTCATGGTAGCGCATCCTACACCGTTTGTCGTCTTTGAATCGTCTGTGTATATGTTTTCACATTGATACCATTTTTCTTCTATCTGGTGTTTAAACTTGATGTACGTGGTAAGGTCAGCTTGATGAAAGTTCGCATATTCTACTCCTAGTTTGAAGTTGCAGGTCTTGTATCCTGTGGCAAAGTAGGGGTGTAATACGTTGGAATATATTTGGTCTCTGATTGGTAATAAGTATTCATAGCTTTCTATAAGTGAAGGGAGTTTTTTATGCTGTCAGTATTTGTTAGTCATCCCCAAAATGAAAAGTTTATGAATAGATGGCAACCTTGTCTTTGCTAATCTGCTTCAGTACTGCTTTTGTACTCAGTTTTTGTCTTCTTAGATACAAAGGAGGTTCATTGCACTCTACCTCCATTACATTGATTGGAGTACTTGGTAAGTATCCAACGCAAAGTCTTAAATATTTGTTTTTTATTTTTTATATTTTTTGCAGATTTACTTTGATGCGTTGCCATATTGAATCGATCCATAGTCTGATATTGATCTAACTAGGGATCTGTAGAATGTTAGACAATATTTGGGTCTGCACCCCATTTGTAAATACTAAAGGTTTTCAAAATATTGATTGCATTTTCTGCTCTTCTGATAAGATAATTTTGTGGTCTTTCCAGTTCAGTTTCCTATATAGATATAATCCTAAATATTTGACTGTATTTTGTTGTTTGAATTTAACGACTTCTATACACAGCTAAAAGATAGTAGTATCAACTCGAGATTCACCCTGTATAAGGCCAGTAATTTGTAATATATTTTCTTATCTTCGAAAATGCAACTTTTATAAATGTCACCTTTTGATTCCAAGCCTCTGTCAAAAAAATCGTGTATTACTTTCTACAATATATTGTGTGAGGCTTTTGCGGCCAAATTCCGATGAACTCATGGTTCTTGTCCTGTCACTCATGTTGGCGTTACGTCTCTGGGCGGAATTTGCAACAAGACAGCATAGTCCAATCATGCTGAGGTTTGGACCAGTGATAGTGCCTCAGAAAGTTCCGTTCAAGAGACGATTTAACTTCACCAAGGCTGACTGGCTAAAATTTGCTAAAATCCTGGATTCGAAAATCGTGACACTTCCACCGATCCCTACAAACTATGAGGAATTCGTCTCTGCCGCCAAGAGCTCAGCAAAACAGTCCAATCCTAGAGGCTGCCGAACTTTCTATGTCCCTGGTCGGTGCGACGAGAACAAAGGCATCTATGGCGAATATCTGGAATAGTTCGGTCGTGACCCGTTTGCCGATAAAACAACTCAACTTGGCAACAATCTGCTAGCATACTTGACCAAGGAGAGGATGGAGACATGAAGCACAGTAGTAGGAAAGCTTGGAGCCTCATCAAAAAACTTTCAGACGTCCCAGCAGGCCCTAAAGACTACGGTAATTGCTAACCAAATTGCCCACCAACTTCTCTTGAACGGAACTACTACAAAAGAGTCCAAACATTGGAGAACGGCCAAGAGGAACCTCGTTTCAGTCTAGGAGAGTTAAAATTGGCCATTGGTTCACTGAAACTTAGGAAGGCCCCTGGTCCAGATGATGTAGTCAACGAATTCCTACAACACCTAGGACCACTGGCGACGTCCTGGTTCCTCCAACTGTATGCCTTTTGATGGAATGAGAAACAAATACCAAAACTATGACTGAAGTCCAGGGTGGTCGTTATCCCTAAACCAGGGAAACCTCGCGAGGACGCTAAGAGCTATCGACCAGTATCCCACCCCTGTTCTCCATTCAAACTGTATGAGCGGCTCATCTAGAATGAGAATAAAATAGAAAACCAGCTAATTCCACAACAAGCAGCTCCAGTAAATCTTGCACTGGAAAGGTGCTAAATCTCACACAACATACAGAGGTTGGTTTCGGAAGAAGAGAAAAAAACGGGGGCGGTATTCGTGGACCCTTGGGCGGCACATGATACAAAGTCCTCCTGGAAAAAATCTTCAGGATGACACAAAATTACCATCTGGCAGAGGTCCTGAGATCACTGCTGAGTAATAGGGGATTCTACGTGGAGTTCCAGGGACAGAGGAGTCGATGGAGGAACCAGCAGTATGGTCTCCCTCGGGGTAGCGTGCTGGCGCCTCTTCTATTCAATTTGTACACGAATGATCAACGTGTCGGCTCTTCTACAAGTAGTTCATCTACGCCGATGACGTAGCCATTACGTGCCAACCCCATGACATTGGGGTAATCGAAAAAAGGCCAACAGTCGACGCCAAGGAGGCACAGCATACCGACGGCGACGCCGGCCGAATAGCCCAAGAACCATTAGTTCAACGTTCACCCCTTATTCGTACGACTTCTTGAAAGCAATCGGCAACCACATACGACGCTTTGTCTCAGCTTGAAGCAATATCAAGCATAATTGGGATACTTCGCCACATGCTTGCACGCATCGTACGCCATACCCGGTTAATCGCAACTTCAAAAGCTAAACGCAGCGGTAAATAGCATTTAGTGTTCTTGCTTCTGCAGCTCTGCATTCGTAATGCACTCAGATTACCGAACAAACGGATGAAAACGGTAGCAGACGCGGGATTGCGGTGCCTACACACACTATCATTTACTATGTTATCCATCATAGCAAGCACGCCATGTGTTCACGCAGCAGAAGAATCGCGTGAATTTTCTCTAATGGTTAAGTGTTTATCATTCTGTTATATCAGACTGTTGTACAATGTAGCATTTTGTTGGTTGGTAATGTGCAAAATGTTAAAGGAATCGATTCTATCGATTCAATTATTTACAAAATTATTGATTCCGTAATTGGATGGTACGATTCGTAATAGAATCTAATAAATCTGAAATTATTATGTAGATAAGGTTCTGAGATCATTACTGTCCTACAGAAGATTCTACGTGGAGTTTCAGGGACAGAGAAGCCGGTGGAGGAACCAGAATTAGGGTCTCCCTCAGGGTAGTGTGCTGGCGCCCATTCTATTCAATTTGTACACGAATGATCAACCTGACGGCCCGTCAACAAATAGTTTCATCTATGACGATGACGCAGCCATTATGTGCTCATCGCAAGACGTCGAGAAATTTGAAAAAATGTTAAGAGTCCTTAGCGAAAATGTCCGAATAATACAAGTTAAACCAGCTACGCCCAAACGCAGATAAAACTCAAACCTGCCTATTCCATCCTGATAACCGGCAAGCGAACAGGGAACTGCAAATTGAATGGAATTCGACCACTGCCCAAATCAAGTTTATTTGGGTGTTACCTTGGACAGGGCTCTGTCCTATAAAAAGTACTTGGAGAAGATTAGAGCGAAAGTGAATACGAGGAACGGTGTTATTTGCAAGCTGATCTAATGGGGGGCCCACCTTGTCGTATTGCGGGCGACATCCTTTACCATGTGCTTTGTGCATACGCATTCCCTGTATGGTGAAGATGGGCTCATGCTAACAAACTGGAGTCTACCCTGAACGACACCTGTAGGATAATTACAGGCTGTCCAAATCCTACCGACCTGGACCACATATACATGTTAGCAGGTATAGCCCTCCCCACAAATCAGGTGAGAAGTCTCATGTATGGCAGAACGAAGTAGACATTAGATAAAAGACGGCCCTCTATATGGGCACAAGCTCCCAGCCTGATCATCATAGTCACAGTGTCTTAGACATGCTGTGAACTCGTAAAATGCATTAAGTCGGAGCTAGAGTATTGCCGACACGAATAGTTTTGAGAACTATAGCTCACCAATCCGAGGCCTCGCTGATTCTATCGTTACTGATTTTACGAGTTTCTCTTGGGAAATCTTAAAGATCTTTGATGCAGTAGTTTCCCATTTGCTTTCTGCATCCTCATGCCGTTGACCAGATGGTATCTACTGGTTCATCCGCCTTTAGGGGCAATTTCTCACCCCAAGGACAAGAAGGTGTCCTGACTCTTCTCAACTCGTCCACCCGAAGCTGTTGGTTGAGAAGAGGTTACTGTTTATACCGACAGTAGTTCGGTGTTCCTTTTAGTCGCCTTTTGCGACACGCAGGATATACGATGGGAGATATTCTAACCAGCCCCACAAGCTCCCAGCATCCAGACTTAAATCCAGGAAGAATTTCGACCCACTGACAGACTCCAAATCAGTAACCAAAGAGATACTGTGGAAGCGACAGCTAGCAGATTACCACATACCAACTAGGAATCCAACTGAAAGCCTCCCTAATCACAACTGGAATGGAGGACCCGGAAAAGTTTTACCAGGATTAGATGTCAAATGAGCAGGTCTGGGGATGACCTAGTGACATGGGGATACGCTGAAGACGATATCTCGTATATAAACATAAAATTAAAAAAATATCTATAAACTAATCAATTGATTCATGTGTACCTCAGATACAATTAAATAAATAAATAAATAAATCTAGCTAAAGCAGGGTATGGTGAGAACCTGGTTTTCAACCTGTAACATCATGACCATGATCTGGTCTATCTGGCAAGCGCCCGCTCAACAACATCATAATCGGACAAATTAAATTGAAATTAGGTATGCAATTGCAAGGTAGCAAATTCAGAGAAAATGGGAGAACGTAGGAATATGCTGCCGGCTGAATCAGCGTACAATCCGGAGCAATTAATATTCGTCGGAATTTCCAATTACGGATTTGGCGGCGCCGCGCCGCGCTGCGGGACGGTCGGTGGCGGTGGTGGCGGAGTGTGCACGCAAGGTTGACGGTCGCCAACCGACAGACAGCTTTTGGCTCGATATCTATAGTATAGCCAACATGTTTAAAGCCGGCGCCACATATGCGGGTATTTGCCGAGTATCAATACTCGCCGTTTTTCAGCCTTGCTCGCCGAATAGCGAGCACGTATCGCCCTACATGTGCGTAGTTGGCTATGTTTAGTTTCGAGAAGAAAGGGAATGGGAAAGCCCGAATATTCGTAGCATACTGAAACTTATTTATTATTAAAATTTATCGACAGTAGAATCAACGTCATCATCAATGGAAAATAATAATGATATAGTAGTGGCAGCAAGTGCCGTTTTTGTTATGTGTAGTGCTTATATGTTAATAAGGAAAAAAAAAATCAACCAAGAAGGAGGCGATGGTGGATGGTCTCATTAAATAGAAGCCGAGAGAGATAATAAAATAATTAGCAATAACATCAAACCACAATGTTAAACACATTTTCAGGTATGGCGGACCACACCTAGTTGCCGATTTATTAAAAGAACGGTCTGGATTTTTTGAAAATTTTTGCAGAATGTCTTCCGAAGGTTTTGAATATCTACTCAGCAATGTGCAGGGTGTTATTGGTAGAATTTTAAATTACGGTAATTTGAAGGTCATTTTACTTTGTTTTTTCTAGATGTAACACCCTGTACGTTTTATTTTAAATCGAAATATCTACTAATACCCTATCTCGCCTTGTAATTTTTTTCGCGCTTGCGACATTGCCAAGTTATAAATTATTTTTCTAAATTTACAAACAAATATCCCCGATTTTTATTAATAGAACACACTGCATATTTTATTTAATATAGAAGTATTTCCTAATAATGGTTTACAGCATGAACAAGTTTCAACTGGTGTTCCTCACCGCCTTCTCCGTAAACAGTACCGGAAGGCTTAAATATTTCCAAAACTGCCACAGCTAGGGCGGTGAAATTCAATACTTGGGGGTTTTTGAACACACAGAATTCAAAAATGCTAACAAATAAACACTGCGAATAAAGTTTTTAATTCTCTAGTCCGGCCCTGTTCCTGTTTCTGTGTCAGTATTCGGGTACTTATTTGTGTTCGGCAAATTCCGACCATTCGCACAAACTGCTCCAGCCACACTAGTAGGCGTTTACCGAATTGCGAATATTCGCTGTTCGTTGTTCCCTAAATGCCGCATGTGTAGCGCCGGCTATGGCGCCGGCTGAATGCTCAGTGCGCGGCATATGGCGAGTATTCGGGTAAAATCCTGCAGCCACATAGCCGAATAGCAATTAATCGGAGTTCGTTGCTCGCCGATTACCGCATATATGGCGCCGGCTTAATAATGTTTGCCAACTTCACGTTTAGACGCATTCAAAAACTAGCACCAACGATTCCGAAGTAAGTGTAGTTTAAATAAATTAAAACAAAAAACTTTTTTAAAGAAAGCTTTTATTTAAATGTTCTAAAAAAAGAAAATAAAATGTTCCTTCTAAGTGTTAACTATCAACTATAGCCCCATTATACACCATTTATATGTACATAAAAGCTTGTCGCGGGGTTTACGTAAGTACCTATAAGAATTCAATTAAACTGAAACTTTAATACAGTTAAACTTAGCAGACTAAGGCCCGATTTTATCAACATGCATATTTAACAAAGAATTTGACAAAGCTTTTCTATTGGGTATTGCGGGCTAGGTTAATAAATATCGTCCAATAGTATTTTATCAATATTGAAAGCAAAACGTCAAAAGCTGGATAACACTTTTCATCAAACTATTGTTGTATATTTGTTGCAACATAGGCGATGAATGGAGTTTGGAGCTTGAGACGAAGTCAACGATCGAAATAAATATCTTTTTGAATGGTTGAAATTAGATCACAAATCCCTGTAAGAAAGTACCAAATCCCAAATCAAATATGTACCGTTGAGGCGATCCCTTCGCCGAGATGGCGGGTGGCCGAGTGGTATGGTGGTCGACAAAGCTTTCCTGTTTTGTGGGAGGTGTTGATGGATGTTGGTTCGAGACCCTGCCCGTGCAATTACTTTTTTTTCATTTTTTTTTTAACCAAAATATTCATTGATATAAATACGTTTTACTCATATTACACACATTTTTTTGTACGATCGACATAAATGTGTTTTTGAATCAAATTTTATTAGACATTATTTTACTTGACATATTGCAAAAGCTAAGTACCGGAGGTGGTGGAGAATTCAGTCAGTGGAAGTGAAGTTTATTCGTCAATATCAATCGCCAATTGCTCTGATAGCGGTATCAAAATGAAATTATTCCAAAAAAGTATAATTATTCGGAATTTTTGTTGTGCTAGTAAAACATCTAATAAAATTTGATTCAAAAACGCATTCACGTCGATGGTACAAAAAAATGTGTGTAATATGAGTAAAGCGTATATCAGTGAATATTTTGGTTAAAAAAAAAGAAAAAAAAGTAATTGCACGGGCTGGGTCTCGAACCAACACCCATCAACACCTCCCACAAAGCAGGCAAGCGTTGTCGAACACCATACTACTCGGCCACCCACCATCTCGGCGAAGGGATCGCCTCAACGGTACATATTTGATTTGAGATTCGGTAGTTTTTTACCGGGATTTGTGATCTAATTTCGACCATTCAAAGAGATATTTATTTTGATCGTTGACTTCGTCTCAAGCTCCAAACTTCATTCATCGCCTATGTTGCAACAAATATACATTTTAGTTACAACTGTTACAAGTATTTTCATGAAGTATGTCACACGGGTTCGGGAGCCGTCGGAGTGTTTTCGGTTCTGTGGATTCAAAAACTCATTTTTATTTTGATATAACTTTTGGATTATTGCGAAAAAAAAACAAAACAAAAACAGTTTGTTGTAAAACTTATATTTGATCTCTCCATTTATCACAAAAAAAATTATTCAAAACCCTAATTTTTTGTCATCATTATCATTTAGCAGAAGAAAAAACCAGCGATCAAATGTACAGTTTTTGCGGAATCTGAAATTAGCAATTGCTAAACTTTTGATTAAACAAGAAAATGCAATTTTTCACCCATTTAGGATGGAAAATCAGACTGGAAAAGATACTAGATGTTTCATAATGGTCGATTTGTATATAAAGCATGTCATTTTTAACCTTTTTGAGGTAAACTTCAAGAGAAATCAATAGTTGTCAGAGAACTTTGACAGATGCATGTTCTTGAACGGGCTGCTCTGATTGGTCAAAGCTTTTGTTAAAATGCGCCTGTTGATGAAATCGGCCCTAAGTTAGTCAATTGAATAGGTACAAGTTAATTTACACAAGTAAATCGCGCGATATCGATATAATTGCTCGCCTTGATCGTTTGACCCTTCGAAAGGAAGTGCAGACCTCCCTACTTTTGACTCCACTAAATGCACCCCATACCGTCACACTATCTGGGTGTTTTGCAGTCCTGATTGTGTATTTTGGGTCATACCGTGAGACATTGCTGGGACTTCTCACCACCTGGGAACCGCCCCTGAACGGTCTAACACCCGTATGCACTGTAAGTCAATTGCGCGATTGGATACGTAAACCTGGGTTAGATTACTTGTTTACTATGCACCGTAAACTGACATTTTGACGCTGTCACTGTCAAAATAATCTTGCGAACACAACCTTGCCGTATCTCCAATCTGGATTAGTTAATCTCTTGACGGTGCATGGCTAGATGCCAAAGATTAGCAAAACGCGATTAGCGAACTAGGATTTAGGATCGCCAAACGGTGCATACGGGTGTTAATGTGCTTTCATCACTGAACATCACCTTTCTCCAATATATACAACATCTTTTAGCAGATCTTGGTGTTCATGTTTCAATCTTACGGCTGTTATGGGCTTCTCGCCTTAAAAGTTCATGTGTTCATCTGTTTTGAAGATGTAACGGATGGGTGGTTCATATTTTAAAAAAACTAGTCACACCAGAGACACTTGAAAAGTGAACTTTCAAAATGATACTAACAGGCTACGAACTACTAAACTTAACCTCTCTACACATTGAGGTAGAGTGAGGTGCTAGAACGGTCGCCTGCAGACTACACATTATGAGTGAAACTATAATTCACCATATACTCGGAATGGTCTCAGAGTATCAGACTCATATTCTTCCCCAAGCGCATACGGAAAGATCGGACGGATGGTTCAAAGCCAGAATTGGGCATAGGAGCGGGAGTATCTGGTACAAGTCGAATAAATTTCTGTAAACCTTGGAAGGGAAACCACAATCTTCCAAGCAGAAATGATAACCATAGAGTTGGGAGCTGAACAAACGACCTCTGACAACCAAACCTATAAAACTCTTTCCAGATAGCCAGGCTGGCCTGAAAGCACTGAGCTACCGGGTTGACTTAAGACTCGTATGGAACTGCATTCATCACCTCAATAGCGGAGTAGAAGGCAAAGAATTGGCTGACACACTCGCAAGAGGAGGAAACCAGTCTGCCTTTATAGGACCAGAACCATTTGTGGGCATTGCAAAAAGCTGTGTCAGGAAAACCATCTCAGAATGAGCAGAGGGGAAAGCACGGTTGCACTGATGAGATACAGTCGAAGGAGTTCACATCGTACCCCTGTAGTTAGCCACCCCCCTCCCATGGATCCTAGAATGGAGCAGGAACGATCTGCACATTCTGGACGGCCTGTTGACAGGACATTGCCGTTTTTGCTATGTGGAGCACATGTGTGTGCTCCTGTCCAGTACTGGAAAGAGGCTAGGTTTCAGACTTTCGGATTCACCCATCCGAAACCTACTGACTTCAAGGAAGTTTCGCCCAACATGACCATCGCCTTCGTCATTAGGTGTGGATTGTACGGTAAATTCTAAATAGGTGTAAATAGATACAATTGGGTCTCAATCGCTCTTCTCACTATCAATCTAACATAACCTAAAAGGCTACGAACATCTAAGTAACATTTAATTTTAGTCGACGTAGCAGCTATGCTGAATAGCTGCAATAACAGACATACCGACTCGATGGCCGAGGATCAAGATGCACAGTAGTGTATTTATGAGAAACAAGGAGATCTGAAAGTGATTCATGCAGTACTGCTGATATGCGCAAGGATTATTAAAATGTGTTATGTGTTAAATCAGCGAGATGCGTTGTGAATGGAATTCCACTGCTAGACTATCAGCTTGGACCAGCAATATTACAACACGTAGGTCGTCGTGTATAGTGGCATGTGAGCTTATTAATGCCGATGCAAGCGCTGAGCTTCAGCGCCACGGCGCAACGTAATCCTGATGAATTTGAAAGGAAACTCAATTAGGGGACCTGGTTAACTTTCCGCTCGTACACGCCAACGACGCTTAACTCTCAGCTTTGCTGCTGTGTGCACAGCGGCACAATCGCTAATTAGGCCACCACCATACATTCGTGCATAGCTTATGAGATCCATCCAGCGTAATGGTGCTGCTACAGCGGTTACTATGGAACATATTTGCCTCGCCAATACTAAACTTATACCACAGCATAGTAAACAACCAGCAACTCAGGTTGGCGGCAATTACACGCGCGTGCCCACTTTTGGATGATTCTTTTGTAGGGATGCTAACGATATTTCGATGCTTTTACTTCTGCACTAATATCGAGTATTTTTACCTTAGATACTTTTTGAGCAATTCCAAGCTGCGTTTTTTTTTTATTTGTACTAGATATTACAAATACTGCCACCTCGAAGGCTATGCCTTGTATGAGGTATAGGCATTAACAATTTAGAAATGTACATTAAAATTTAGCTAACCTAACTTTGCTGCTGCTTCCCTTTGTCCTGTTATGGTACTTTTGTAGGGGTATCGGTATTGAAAATAATTATATAATTATTGAGGGGTGTAATCATTCTCTGTACTAACTGAACTATTTGGCTAAAAAATATCGAGTTGGTACCGGTAACGATATTTTCATTTTCGCATCTCTACCCAAACTTCACAGCCGTAAAATCATCCATAAATCATCCCAAGGTCAAATTTTGTGGGAACCATTTTTATATAGGGAATCCTCAGAGATATTGTGCTAGTTGTTTTCTATGCTGTGCTTATACTGTGGACTAACTGACACCGTGGAGCATACGGCGTTCCATTGTGATAGAGGGGCCGTTGCACGAATAGAGGCACAACTAGAATTAGGAGCTACACAGTAAAATGTAACTTCACAGTGCTGCTATTAAAAGATAGATCAAGTTGGAGAATACTCAACAAAATAGTTAAAAAAATTATGACCCAGAAAGAGAAAGATGAGAGAAGAAATAGAAACAACGGTAACACTGAAGATCCAGCGCCGGTACTCTGTAACTTAGAAACGTGTTTCTATGCACTATGTACTATGGGATCGGGTGGCCTCGTTAATATGACAGCGTGCCGTGATATCGTAGTAGACACGTGATAGGCACCCGAAACTGCCCGATCGTCATGGTCATAGAAACATGTTCTATCTCTTAAGTTAGAGAGTACCGACGCAGGTGTATCCACTCTGAACCCCTAATCACCATGGTGAACGGGGGAGTAGGAGAGAAATACGAAGAACAGTGACGGAGGTCAAGGTTAACAGCTCCATTCGAGAAGATAATATGTCTCAAAGATAGTGCCAGGATAGAGCTGGTTTCCAGAGGGGCCACTTGCTCTGGTTAGCTAAGGCGCCAGCAACGCCCCCCTAAAAAATACTAAACTTATGTACGCCAATCAAATTGATATATTTTCAGGGGCGGTTCCTCCTTAAGGCGCAATGCCGCGCGCTCCCCCTGAGCAAATTAAAATTACTTTTTAGTAGGTATGTATATGCAGTGCTAGTATGTGCCTCTTTATAGCTACAATCGGTTGCCTGATTTGTAAGTAGCACACAGTGCTCAGACTATACAGACACTCGCAGCAATACTAAGCTCGAACTTAACCAGTGTCTCGTCACGTGATTGACTGAAGGCGCCAATGCACGGACGGCACGGATAGCGGACTTGGAAAATGACCAATGAAAACCAAAAGGTTACCGGTGAATACGAACAGAGGCCGCCCCTGCTGACGCCCCTGTCATCTTCTCTAGTTCGAATCGCTATGCGTTGTTTATATCGGCGATTCTAACCTGTTAACCTATTATAAAAATGGATAATTGGGTGAACGCGTTGCTTAAGATGAACTATGGCCGACTTTGCTTGGAGCACAAAATAAAAATTAAGGAAATTATAAATAACCTTACAAAGATGAAAATAAGTAGATACTAATATAATGTACAATGTTTTGACAAAATGATGCAGACGGCTGCTTGGTTCAGTAGATTGCACTTACGTATTTCAATCAGGTGTGGTGGGAGTTCGAATCCCAAGCTAGACGTTTTTTTTTATGGTTAGGCGGATGATAAGTAAAAAACTCTTAAGAAATAACATTTGGTGATGAGTTATAAGCAAAATACTTTTAAGAAGTGACTTTTTGTGCTACTAGCTGGAAAAAATAACTGTTTGTGGAAACTGAAAATTCTCATTTTGTGCAGGCTGCAGCTGCGGCCTTAACAATCTCTGGTAGTCTTTTCGTGTAGTTTTTTTATTTAAAATTTTGTGCGCCCTCCCCTTTCAAAAATTCAGGAATCGCTACTGTCAACTATACAAAATGTTCCTGCGATTTTGAACGACCACTGACGTGATGCAGTGTTGCCAAATTCCTTTAAATCGCATGAACATAATTTTAACCTGTTAGAATTTTTAGATATTCTTAATTTGATAATAGCGTTTTATATATTCATCATTGGGGAGAGAATCTACCTGGGCCCGTTTTTTGCGTGCTCTACTGCTTATGAAGATCGTTGCTGTTGTCCACACTTTTTCCCCTGATGCAAGGAAATCCAATTTCCAGTTCTCCGCCGTAGGAAAACATCAGGGCTATTGTTTTTCTCTGCTCGCGGCATGATATTTTCCATTTCAATTTTCCGGGCGCATTATCCTTTTTAAAAAGCTGGCGCAGGCAGCAGAAAAATAAAGCAAACCGACCGCATCACAATGGCCGCGCTTGCTGGAATAGGATCGGATTTATATGCTAATATGGCTGCCTCCTCCCCTTTCTTTCCGCCCCCATTGCCCTGCGATCCCGAACATTCAAAACTCCGCGTAGACCTATGCAAATGCCTGCATGTATGCCGTATTTTGATAAAATTTAATTTGTTGGATAACATTGTAAATTTTCGGCATTTTTCGTGATTTCATAAAACTGAGCAGTATTTTAGGTAGACAAATGCTCTTCGGATTTAGGGCTGATAAAAGTGCAGATACTATTGCCTCTGTAGACCTACACATTAAAAAATTGAGTGTAAAATTCAATACTCAGTGAGTGGATTTAAATCACAAAAAATGATCTAAATCAAGCCCGAAATGGTTAATATCATATTATAATTTTTGACTTAAATGAATGCCTCCCCTCAAAAGGATTTAAGATTTAACTAAATAAAATTATAATGACACAGATCAGTGAAGAGCCTAATATGAGTATAAACAATTTTTCTGTTTTACAACCCCCTACCCCCAACCACCCCAATTTCACCCCCACCTAAAAAAAGTAGAAAATGATCGAGAACCCCTAAAACGCATAAAAACGAAGTTTGATGCATGTTTGAAATTTTTTGTTTTCTGCTAATTATTCCACCCCACAGCATATCGCTGCCGAAATTTTATCACAATCCATGCAACGGTTACTGAGATTACGAGGCTAAAAAACGCCAACAGACAGACAGACCGACGGAAATGAGTAGATGTTCGTCATGTAGACATCATAAAACGCCCAAAAAGCGTATTTTCTCAAAATCAAAAATTTTCGCGATCACAATACTCCCCTCACCTATCGGCGTGGGAAATAAAAGAGCGAAGGTCATTTAGTACGGTTACGCTAATAGGTCATTTTTAATGTTTATTTCAACTAGCACTTGGTCGAGACGTACGACTATGATACTAGCGGCCACACAGTACTATTTCGCGATCAAATTACGGGCGTTTCAACTTTTTAACTTCATATAATTTCAACAGATTATAACATAAGTCGGTGCCGGTCGCTTAAAGTTTTCGGCACTCGTCCTGGGACACGATATATTATGCTCCAGATAAATAAGACTTCCTCTGGGGAGGGCCGAGCAAGCTAAAAATTTAGCAGAGACGTTCGTTTCAATGTTCTAATGAAGCACAAAAAAAATCTCATATTCCTGCCCTTGTGCGTCTAGAGGTATTGAAGGTCAAAGGTAATGAAAATCGGTTTTTCGCGAAATTCTCGCTTTCAGTGCATCTGACATCTTAAGAAACTTACGTAAAAAAGTATTTCTTACAAAATTGTTCATATACATTTTGCTCTCAGGACGTCAGATGCACTGGAAGCGATATTTTCGCGATATTCCCCGATTTTCATTAACTTTGACCTTCAATATATCTAGACGCACAAGGTGGTGTGCTTCATTAGAACATCAAAACATAGATGGCCTTATTTTTCATCTTATTTGCCTGGAGCAATAGTGGAAGCTTTAGAAATTCCTTGTGCCACATTTTCGAGTCTTTTCACTTGGTGTGAAAATTTTATCAAACTTGCTTCCGAGTTTTCCGAGTTATAATGATAGCTATTAATCACCGGACAGATGACATTCAGACAGCCAGAAACTGTTTTTTCGTAGCGCAGATGCCATAAATCGTCAATACACATCTCAAATTCGAAATTTTCGGCGACTACAATACTTCCTTTGGCTGTGTTAGTAACATTGTTTAATTTGTTCGTAATAGACCATTCTTGGGATAAAAAATACGTCTTAGATGACGGTGTTATTCTCGCTGTTTGATATATTTTCAATTAAATGTGTTTTGAAGAGCATAAATGAATTTTCAATGAATATGGTCAATCGCCAATGATTGGCCCAACGATTATACATAAATGGCCCAGTGTGAAAACATACTTAGGCCTTCTATAACTTTTAACTTGATGATATATTTACCAGCCGGCTCCGCAATTTTTTTATACTTGAAGTGTCGTGAACAAAGCGCAGTAATTCAAGATAGTAAGATATTAATTGCTTTTTATTTTCCTGCCACACCGCCTTGATGGCATCGCAACCCACAACTCGTTGGCCCAGTGTATGTCTGGAACAGGTGAAGGTTATCTTCGTGATTGTTTCAATGCCGTGGCCTTATTACTGAATATTGTACAGGACGTCCATACATTGGTGTCATATAGGTTGTGATATTTTATTTAAAATAAACCGATTTTTACAAGCTATACTGTAATGTCCTGACGTAGGACAGTAAATAATACGCGGTTCAATGCTCAATGGTTTATTTTGATAAGCGGCACCTAACATAGAGCGCACGCGGAACCCGGACATAGCAGAACTCCCGGGTTGATCCACTGACATACCAAAAGTACCCACAGGGGTCATGCGCACTCTTCGGGAGACAGGGGCGTGCTCAATATATTACATCCATCTCCCCCGAAAAGTATTTACAATCATTGATCCAATACACAGTCAAACACTAAACTCAAGACCAAACTTAGAACTGAAACCTGTCAGGTTGCTTACGCGCACGCCTGGGACGATCTTCAGACGTACTGGGCACTGGGCGTTCACCAGCTGGGCTAGGGTTTGGTTCACAATCAGACACCTTAGTAAGTTCACTATTCACTACTCCGGCGCCAGCACCAGCATCCAAAAACACATCATCCACCGAACTACTGACAGAATTATCGCTATCACAATCACTATTGGAAAAAACATCTGAATTATGTGGGTTCTCAACACTGCATGCGCTAAGCAAAGGATAATCATCATATAGCTCTCTAAGTTGGTTAGTGTGTCTTTTCCAAATAATGTTTGCGTCAAGTGGCTTAACTAAATATACATTTTTGCCCAGAATTTTAACAACTTTCCCCTTGCACCAGCTGACAGGACTATTACGATAATCTTTGACCATAACAATTTGGCTCAATTCAAATCGTAGTTTCCTCTTACCGCTATAGTACTTTTTGTTACTTTGTTGAGATTGTTGTATATTTTTGAAAACGTCTTGGAGGTCTACCTCCTCACTATCTTTAACTGAACTGGGCCTAAGCATATCAAATCGGGTTCTCAACGAACGACCTAAAAATACTTTAGCAGGAGAGTAACCAGTTGAACAATGGACAGTATTTCTGTAAGTCAGCAGAAACTGAGCTAAAGAGACATTAATATTTTTTTTATCATACTCCTTTTTCAAAAAGTTTTTAACTGTTTTAACGCTATTCTCAGCTGCACCATTACAGTGAGGTTCGTACGGTGGAATGGTTATTAATTTAATACCATTTGATTTTGCAAACTGTTTAAATTCTTCTGAAATTAGCTGCGGCCCATTATCACTTGCAATAGTTTTTGGCAAACCAAATCTAGAAAATAATTCCCGCAGCTTGGTGATAGTCATGTTGGAGGTTATAGACGACATCGGAAAAACCTCCAACCATTTCGAAAATGCATCTACTACAATCAAAAAAAATTTGTTTTTAGATGGCTCAAAAAAGTCAACGTGAATGCGCGACCAAATGCCATCCGGTATAGGCCAACACTGTAATGGTGCCTTGGGAGGGGAATGTTGTACGCGTTGGCACTGATCACAATTTCTACTAACATTTTCGATATCATTATTTAATGATGGCCACCAAAAGTAAGATCTCGCAAGATACTTCATTTTTACAATTCCTAAATGAGTGGAATGCAATTCCTTAAGTAAGCTGTCACGCAATTCCAAGGGTATTATCACCCTGTGTCCCCAAATCAGAACATCGTCTTCTACATTTATTTCGTTTTTTCTACTAAAATAAGGTTTTAAATAACTATCTACACAATTTATAGGCCATCCACTTTTTACGAACTTAAGAATTTTAGACAAAACTGGGTCTGACGCTGTGAGCTGTCTAACTTTATCTACCTCGATTGGTAGGCTAGAATCGGAATTAGTCAGATAATTTAAATGAACAGGAAAATCATTCAATTGCACTGACAAGTCATCTTCAATTGGCATTCTACTCAAAAAATCAGCCACGTTTTGAATAGATGGTACATGCTTTATATCAAAACTGAAGCCGCTTAAAAAATGAGCATATCTCTGCAGCCTATTTGCTGCCATGATGGGTACGCCAGATTTAGGTCCAAAGATGGTAACAAGTGCCTTATTATCTGTGACTAAGGTGAATTTCCTCCCCCATAAATATTGATAAAAGCGTTTAATGCTCCAAACAATCGCTGTAGCTTCTTTGTCTAAGGTAGAATATGCCAACTCATTCTTCGAAAGAGTTCTTGATGCATAACAAATAGGCCGCTCCACGCCATTGTCGAAAACGTGAGACAAAATCGCCCCTATGCCATAATCCGAGCTATCAATTGTGAGTGTAACGGGTAAATCAGGATTATAATGCACCAGGATATCGTCTGAACATAACGCATTCTTAATATACTCAAACGAATCCTGGCACCTTTTGTCCCACAGCCAGCCCACATCTTTTTTTAATAATTGATATAGTGGATGCAGTATATCAGGCAAATTTCTAATAAACCTATTGTAATAGGTGATACTCCCTAAAAACGATTTTAGCTGAGTGACATTTTTCGGTACAGGAATGTCACGTATCGCCTTAACTCTTTCTGGACTTTTATGTAAACCCGACTCGTCAATCACAAAACCTAGGTAAGAAATAGAATCAGCAAAAAACGCACATTTATCCTTTTTTACAGTAAACCCACATTCAGACAGACGGTGTAAGACCATTTTCAAATTTTTTACGTGGTCTTCCTTATTTAAGCCAGTAATCAAAATATCGTCTAGGAAAACACAGACATTAGGCATATTATTAAATAGCTGCTCCATAATTCTCTGGAATTGTGCTGGAGCACAATTTATTCCAAAAGGCAGCCTATTAAAAACAAATAGACCTTTGTGGGTTGAAATCGTAGTATATTTTTTTGAAGACTCTTCAAGCTCAATCTGATTATAAGCTGCTGAAAGATCAATCTTAGAGAATTGCTTACCATTTTTTAATTTAGCGAATAGGTCATCTATCCTTGGCAATGGGAATTTGTCTACAAGAATATGTGAGTTGATTGTGATTTTATAATCGCAACAAATACGTATCCCTCCATCTTTTTTTAAAATTGGGACGATAGGCGTGCCCCAATCCGAAAATTCAACTGCAGATATTATGCCACTAGCAAGTAATTTATCTAATTCATCCTCAACCTTGCCTTTAATTGCAAAGGGCAAAGGCCTTGGTTTGTGAAATACCGGAATTGCGTTCGGCTGAATGTTAATAGAGATCTTACTTTTGTTAAACCTTCCCAATTTATTCGAAAATACATCAGGAAATTCCTCAAATAAGGCCTCAACAGTTTTAGTGCTCAAATGATGAATTTCGGTGAAGCCCATATTATAATTCCTAATGAAATTTCGACCTAACAACAGTGGGCTATCACCATCAACTATGAAAAAGCGTAACGCACAAGCCTTGTTATTAAATCTAACATTCAAAATCACTGTACCTATTGGTGAAATTCTGTGACCCGAAAAATTAACCAAAGAAACATCAGTGTTTTCTATGGATGACTCAGCAAAGTATGTTTTATACATATGGAATGGTAGAACACTAACCGCCGATCCACTGTCGAGCTCAAATTTTAACATAATATTTTCTACCAATATCTCAATATACAACGGCTTATCACTGTTACTTCCTACAGTTGCAATACAAAGAACAGGAGATGAAAAATCGCTTGTGTCATCATAAAATTCATCGTTTTGCTCAACGTAATTCACATGCTTATTGAATGACTGTTTTGGTTTTTTACATACCACGCTAAGGTGTCCTCTACCATGACATGCGTTACAAATGTAGTCCTTATAGGGGCATATATTAGCGCTGTGATTCCTGCCGCATCGAAAACAGCCAGCTGAAGTAGATGGCTGCGGCTGTGGCGCCATATTGAAGTTGCTGTCCCCACTCCTGCGCATACGTCCGTGATTACGGCGCCCTGCTGCTACTGCTACAGCTCCTCCATGGTACCGTTGAGGATCGTGTCCTTGGCCAGCAGTGTTTCCAGCGCTCATATTTTTCCGTGATAGTCGGAAAACGTCGGATTCCACCGGCTCACTTTTAATTTCAGTCACTTGTTCTCTAATTGCAAGCGTCGCTTCTATTATCTTAGCTTTTTCGATAGCGTTGTTGAGGGTTGTACTATCACTTAAACCAAATAGTTCTGTTCTCACTTTCCCTGGGTTATAATTCGTGATGAAAATGTCTGTTAACTTGGTTTCGAGTTGTTCGCCAAAATTGCAATAACGTGCTAAGCCTTTTAGCCGCACACTCCATTCTAGTGCACTCTCAGTCTCCAGTTTTGCAGAACTATAGAATTTTTGTCTTTCAACCCATGTGACTGCAGTTTTACCATAATAGTTTGTTAGTAAAAGTATTATGTTTTCATAGGGCGTTTCATCGGGCTTATTGGGCATACATAAATTGGATAAAAGCAAGTATGCCTCCTCCGACAAGCTGTATAGTAGATGGGCCCGTTTATTTGCTCCCTCTACCACTCCATGTACGATGAAGTATTGCTCTAGCCTCTTTATGAATACTGCCCATTCGTTCTCGTTTGGGTTGAAGGTCAGCATGGGTCCCGCTGCCGCAGCTGCCATGTTTCTTGATGTTTTCACTCACGTTACTCAAAATTCACCAGCACACCATAGCACTTTGCACACTAGGCGGGTTCTTTTAAGTCCTCGTCGCCATGTAATGTCCTGACGTAGGACAGTAAATAATACGCGGTTCAATGCTCAATGGTTTATTTTGATAAGCGGCACCTAACATAGAGCGCACGCGGAACCCGGACATAGCAGAACTCCCGGGTTGATCCACTGACATACCAAAAGTACCCACAGGGGTCATGCGCACTCTTCGGGAGACAGGGGCGTGCTCAATATATTACATATACGTTGTATCTTAAAATGTGTAAATTGTCCGTAGGAACTACAGTACACAATAATAGGTGGGGAAAGTATTGTGCAATCGCGAAAAATTCAAAATTTGGGATAATACGTGCTTTGCCAGAAGAAAATGATTTCCACCCTACCCAAGGTGAGCTCAAGGATACCACAATCGTTGTTTGGAATATGTCTTGAATAGTATCAAGCATGATGTTCCTAGTCCACGACAATCCACCTGATGAGATCCGAAATATCGAAACAGCGCTGTCGTTGACTAATGAGATTCAGGGCATGTTCCAAACAAGCATTGTGATAGTACGAGTAAGACAGAAGGAATTCTGCCGGTATAGAGCAACCCTCGTAAGCATTGTGATATCCTTGAGCTCACACCCCCAAAATTATAATTCTCTACTACTGCCCAGTTCCGATATATTGCTTGTCTTAATCGCCGTGGGACATCCTGTATATAAATTTAACCGAATTTACAAGGATTATAAAAAATTAAAAAAAAACGATCGCAGGAATCCTACCTAAAAATGGAGTAACATGATTACCTCTTAACGGCTCTTTAAATCGAAGAAGTATTGTCCTATAAGGACGAGAAAGTTTGCTGTATTTTTAAGTCGATCTAGTATAGTATTATCTATGGAGAAGTATCAACAAATGAAATATATTGTATATTATCATCGAAGTTCGTTTCAGGTATTTTAGTGGTCGCAAATTTTTTTCATGAGTATACAGGAAACACAATGTTTTATTTATAGAATGCTTTATACTGCCATGTAAGAGCTTAACTCTCGGAACAACCTTAAAATTTACCAAATATGCTCTCATTTGCCCTCAGGCAACTGTGTGTACACTGTTGACTTCAATTATTCTATCACTTGGAAATTACTCTATTGTAATGAAATCTTGACACATTGCGACTAACTATTCTTGTGTCTGTACTCCATGAGATTGTAGATTGTTTTCCTTTTCCTAATTAAAAATATGTACCTATACCATAAACAAAAAATGGTTAAATTTACCTATAGTGAGCCCCTGCTCTTCACGCGAGAAAGCTTGCTTATTATATCATTGCCGAATAGAGGCAACGCCCCTAAACAGAACCTCGTCGATTACTCAAGGTCTTTATATTCGTACGTAAAAAAATAAGCCGAATATTTAAACAAAGTAGGTGTTCTACAATAGTTTTATTGTTTGTATACCTTGGAACAAAATGTTTCCGGAAACGTTTAAGGACGATTCAATTCCATTGTTCTATTTTGTTCCTGTTCTCAAGGCATTTTTATTATGTGAGAATCTTTGGTACCAGGAAAAATATGATCATCGGAGTAACAATAGATGTCTGTGATCTTAATGCCATCTGTTAAATGTTTTTTTTAGTACCTGTTTATAGCAGTTATTTCAATTTTGCATTGCAAAATTTTTGAGTTTGATAATTTGAGAATTGATCAACTTCGATTGTGGAGCACAGTATGCGTAAGACTATAATATAGGAGTGGTTTTTTGAACAGCCGTATAGTATACCGAAAGCTACATAGAAACAGAAGCTTTACTCTCGGATAGGGTTTCCATTGAAATTTTCGAAAGGTTATTAACTATTACGTATTCAAATACAATGAAACATTTTTCAATGAATTTGTGGTTCTTGGGTTTTTAGGCCGGCGTCGTTTAGCGTTAAAGCTTGACGTTTCGCCACCACGAGTGGATGGCATCTTCAGAAGCTATTTCACTTCGGCGACTTCCAAAATACTATAAATATATAAATATATATAAATACTATACAGTATTTTGGAAGTCGCCGAAGTGAAATAGCTTCTGTAGATGCCATCCACTCGTGGTGGCGAAACGTCAAGCTTTGACGCTAAACGACGCCGGCCTAAAAACCCAAGAACCACAAATTCATTGGACGATGGCCGCGAAAGCCTTACACAAGATACATTTTTCATTTTAGAGGGCACCCACGCTTCAGTTAAAGCTGTTTGGCGCAATCCAATTTTTCATCCTGAATATTGGACTAAAGGGAATATTAGTTATTATCATTGTATGAAACGATCAAATATTTTGTTATAAATATAGGACAAGGGCATGCGCATTATTAGCCCAGTCATGCTATATGTCTGTTGACAGTTATCATTTCTGTCAAATTCATTAGTCACGCTGTCAGTATGCAACTCGAACCCATGGTTCTTGTTATAACATTGTGTACATAATCTCTAAACTATCAAGTTTTGTGATCTTATTGTAACTTAATATTTGTGATTGTTTTTTCATGACGAAGATTTGTGCTTGTGTTGGTTGTTTTTTTTTGTCAAGTAGGTTGTTATTCGACAAAACAAAAAATATATGCAAACCATATTTTATGCAAACAAAATAATTTTAGTTTACATAACCTCACTCTTCGGCTGTCACTAGCGAATGAATCGAATGCGCAGCCATTCAATGCGCCATTTTACATCCAATTTGCCAAATATTTAGAGCACGTCCTAAAAAAATGTATGGTCAGCCTTCCGCAAAAGGATGAAAGCCTATGGTACTGTAGAAGCGCTGGGAGAGGATAAGTGCCGGTGCACGTTAGATTTGAAACGCTGCAGGTTGTAGCCGTCGGGAAACAAATTCCCCGGCGACTCATTCCACAGCATCGGAGTTCTCCAAAAGAAGGAATGCTTGAGGAGACTGGTTCGGGAAGTAGGGACCTCGACCTGGTATAAGGATGAGCTCGCAGAGTATCTGTAGAACAGGCACAGGTCAGCCACCGTTCTTCGATGTTCCAGACTGTGAATTTGACAACACTGATGTTAGCGAATTCTGTATGTTCAAAAACCCCCAAGTATTGAATTTCACCGTTCCAACTGTGGCAGTTTTGGAAATATTTAAGCGTTCCGGCACTGTTTACTGAAAAAGCGGTGTTGCCGTATCTCAATAATTAACAGAAACAAAAGTTTGAAATTGTGAGTTCTTACTAAGTTGGACATGTGCAATTCATTGCAGTAAAAATAAGTAGAGGATTCTATTTAAAATACATTAAAATCGGGGATATTTGTTTAAAAATTTGGAAAAATAATTTATAACTTGGCAACGCCGCAAACGCGAAAAAAAAAATATTACAAGGCGAGATAGGGTATTAGTAGATATTTCGATTTAAAATAAAACATATAGGGTGTTACATTTAAAAAACAAAGTAAAATGACCTTCAAATTGCCGTAATTTAAAATTCTGCCAAAAACACCCTGTAGATACAAATTGCTGGTAACATCCAAAATAATATCCACTTAATATTCAAGTAATTCGCTGTATAATATTATTGAGAAAAGTTAAAGGAATATATCAGTTTGGACTTATTACTTGCGACCTTGCAAATCCGGAAATTAATAGAAAATAAATAATAAATTGGCAACGTCGTAACCGATCCCAAAAATATTTTAGGGTTGAATAAAGATCGATGATGGACACTAGAAGGATTTAAGAAAAAGTTATAGTTCCCTATAAAAAAATCAAGTTGATCACTGTCCTGCTTTCCCGCAACAGCCTGTATAATTCAAGATATTTTTAGAATATGCGTCTTAAGTAACCAAAAAACGTTTGTATTTGACATTTTCTTCTATCAAGTACCAGTATACCTTGCGAGATATCGAAGAATTACGCACTAACACCCGTATGCACCGTTTGGCGATTCTAATCCTAGATCCCTAATCGCGTTTTGCTAATCTTTGGCATCTAGCCATGCACCGTCAAGAGATTAACTAATCCAGATTGGAGATACGGCAAGGTTGTGTTCGCAAGATTGTTTTGACAGTGACAATGTCAAAATTGTCAGTTTGCGGTGCATAGTAAACAAGTAATCTAATCCAGGTTTACGTAACTAATCGCGCAATTGACTTACGGTGCATACGGGTGTAACTGGACTATACTGCAACGGTCCTCGTGAACGTATCGGCTATATCGATGGATGTATCGAAAGCAGTATAATGGGTTCTTAAGACTGGCCATATACGTTATTCTAATAACTACGCTCAGTATGCGCTAATAAGAATCTTGTTATTTCAGCTATATTTTCTTGATATTTATGTAAACCTGTTTTTTCCAGCCATTAAGAATTCCTTGATGTTGGTTCATAAAAGGTGTAGACGGCGCTAGCACTGCAGACGGTGCTTAATTAGCTATGTTAATTGCAGCTCGCGATTCCAGCTACCAATCTGAACTATTCCCTATTAAAACGCACGGCAGAGAAATTACGGCAAATTCTCGTGTTTTCGCATACTTGCCCACATTTAATTACACACCAATTGTAAAAAGTGTTGTTTTTGCTAGTCCATGTATTTACTTACCATCAATAAATATTTAGTCAAACGTCAAACTACTTAGTACTTACAATGATTGTATTGTAATGAATTGTTGTTTACTCACAAATTGTTACTTAAGTATACTTATTGTTTTCTTGAGTACGCTAATTAATAGGAATAAACTAAATTTTAAGAATAGGAAAAAAGTGGAAAATTCATACCTGAAAAATCGATCAAAAGCACTCTAGGATCAGATATTTGAGGAATATGTAAATATACAGGATATTCCAGCATAAAGTACACGAACGAAACTGGGTGAAACTAGACCACAATTAATTGACAATAAATATTTTTAAAAAAATTTAAAAAATATTGACGGTTATTTCGTTGAAATAAAAACATTAATACTGGCTAATAATATTTGCTGCTTAGCGAATAAAAAGGGCTGCCAAATAACGTGAGTGAACTTCAAAAAAATGTTTTGGAATATTAGACTTTTTCCAACAAAATTTCGATTTTAAGGAAATACCCGCCATAACCATACTTTTTTGCCTCGTTCCCTTGATTAAAGAAACTCAACAATCTATATTTAGCACAAGCTTAGGTTCGGACACCCTGTGTAATACGAAACTCTTTAAGATTGTGATAATAAATGTTAAAGTAAAATTTAAAAAAAACTAATAAAAATAGGCGAGAATTGCCCCTCCGTTAATCATAATGATCTGGAAATACTATATACTATGCAAGTATAAACTATTTGCATGGTGTTTAAAAGTGGCTTCTCATTCTTTCGTTTTCTTGGTGGCATTCTTTCTCAGCTCCCATCATGCAGTATACATGGTAAAAGTACTCGCTAACGTATCACGCGAGACCATCGGCGCTCCGATACTTCGAGGTTTTTGAAACATAAATAGCATTGTGGATGAACTTCGTACATTAAATGTGATGTGTTGTGCAGATTATCATTAATCTTCGAACAAGAATTATTAAAGTCAGAGGTATCGCTCAACAGATTGCTGTTGTAGATGAACGAGCCAGCACGACGGTAACCGATCAGTAGCGAAGGCATGTCAATTGGAAATTTAAGCGGTTCATATCCAACACACCCACTTAACGACCAATGCCAACAGCCCCTTCTTGTCTACTCTATATTCGGCGTATCATCAGCATCACAGTGTAATCTGTAGCCCATATAGATATTTTCAACCTACCTGCTGTAATAATCTTGAATCAAGAATGTGATATTTAAGTAAATATTTCCAATCTAAAATTGGAAAATTCTTGAAAGTAAGAATACCGAAATCTTAAATCGAGGATATGACAATCTCGAAAAAAGAACAATGAATATACATATACAGGGTGTCCAGTTAGTGTGTAATTCTTCGATATCTCGCAAGGTATACCTGATAGAAGAAAATGTCAAATACAAAAGTTATTTGGTAAATCTGATAACATCTCAAACCCCCAAGTATTGAATTTCACCTCTCCAGCTGTAGCAGTTTTGGAAATATTTAAGCGTTCCGGTACCGTTTACTGAAAAAGCGGTGTTGCCGTATCTCTGTAATTAATAGAAACAAAATTTTGAAATTGTGAGATCTAACTAAATTCGACATGCGCAATTCACTGCACTAAAAATAAGTAAAGGACTCTATTTAAAATAAATTAAATTTGGGGATATTTGTTTAAAAATTTGGAAAAATAATTTATAACTTGGCAACTCCACAAACGCGAAAAAAAATATTACAAGGCGAGATAGGGTATTAGTAGATATTTCGATTTAAAATAAAAAATACAGGGTGTTACATTTAAAAAAACAAAGTAAAATGACGTTCAATTTACCGTAATTTAAAATTCTGCCAAAAACACCCTGTAGATACAAATTGCTGCTAACATCCAAAACAATAGCCACTTAATATTCAAGTAACTCGCTGTATAATATTATTGAGAAAAGTTACAGGAATATATCAATTTGGGCGTATTACTTGCGACCTTGCAAATCCGGAAATTAATAGAAAATAAATTATAACTGGGCAACGTCGCAACCGATGCCGAAAATATTTTAGAGTTGAATAGAGATCAATGATGGCAACTAGAAGAATTTAAGAAAAAGTTATAGTTCCATATAAAAAAATTAAGTTGATCACTATCCTACTTTCCCGCAACACCCTGTATATTTCAAAATATTTTTAGAATATGCGTCTTAAGTAACCAAATAACTTTTGTATTTGACATTTTCTTCTATCAGGTATACCTTGCAAGATATCGAAGAATTACACACTAACTAACATTATAACAAGAATTACTTCCAAAAGACTATAAGGCCTGTAGCGATCTGTCGATGTGCATGAACCAAGATGATCATATTCCTTACTAAATAAAACCCTATGAAATACTTGGTCGAAGAGTATTTAAATTTTAGTCATGAGGAAAATTATATTCTTGGTGAAAGCATATTTCTTTAGGTTGAGAATTAAATAATTTCCTCATCAAGTAAACTTTCTTTGAGCGAGAACAGACGTTCTTGTCGCAAGTATATCTTTTAAAGATTACCAGAATTCTTGAAATGAGAATTTCTTTTTATGTGTGTACTTATGCACTTTTTAAGTACCAAACATTTTCAATTCATAACTACCCTGTTGTGTTAAGGTAAATTTTCGATAGACCATTTGTTCACTTTGGTTCGCCATTTGTTCACCCCGCAGGTCACCTTTGGATGAGATGCACTATAACACTAATTATTGTTCAATCTGTGTTCAACATGCAATTGTAAAAGTACGAGAAACCAGAGTAGATGCAAAAACGATCATGGCAAAAAGCAGGTCACCTTCGGTGGCTTGTGGAGCGGAGACATTTAATCGATGTAGGCCGAGCCGTCAGTCGATCTGCTGCCCTGGTTTTTATTTCCTTTGCCTCGGCTGCTTCTGAAGCTTACGAGGTAATCGCCGAAAATGCTGGACAAAGCATAAATCGAGCACTCTGACAACAGGAGTGACGTTTTCGGATGAATCCAATGGAATTCATCTTAAAGGGTGTACCAAACTTAGCGAAGATACCTTCACCTAGTCTTCCTCGCGGTTTACTACGCGGTCGACAAAGATGTCAACTGGAAAACAGAATAGTTTGTTCTGACAACGAGGTCTGAGGTCTGTCTCCGCACCGCGAGTCGAGGGAAACGCTTCTAGTCGTCCTGAGGCTTCTAAGCAGATAGGGTTGTCACCACCAACTTTTCTTCGGCTAATATTGAGTTAGTTGTAGTTATGATGGACTAGTGTCATGGGTCTGAAAACAATGATTAAATCATTATAACCTCTTAGTATATACAAAAATGGGTGTACTGTTGCATTTCGTTACTCTCTGCATCGCTTTGTTTACTAGTAGTTCCATTTTAAAGTTAAAAAAAAAAGGAATTTAAATGTATCCAATAGGTGCGATGCGCGCCATACAACAGCAGTACATTGTTGCCACGTCAACTTCCAAATCGCCGTATTGACGCAATTTTCACGGGGTCGAAACTGAATGCCCGTGCGCTCGGTGCAATTCAGTTACCCACCCAAGCGCTAATCGCTCACAAGGCTGCTGCTGCCCCACTATCGAAGGCAGACGCTGTTCATCGCGCAGCCACATGGGTCCCCTTTTTGTAACTTACGCAGGCTCTCAAAATCTTAGGTCACGGATCTGGACCAGCTAACATAGATATCTTTTCTCATCAACATTAAGATTAGAGATAAGTCTACATTAAAAAATCCAGCCTCATTTTAATGGTCCGATGAAATTTGACGCCACCTGCCGGACCATTTCGCGGCCACTGTGCGACCTTCCACGACCATGAAGCTGCCGCTGAATAATATCCTTTACGATTGTGCAGACAAACGTAGTTCTTGTTTACTCCTTCTAACCTATGCGCATTCGTTGGCTTCACTGGCCGTATACAGGGTGAGTTTTTAGTACCGGCTCGGTCGATAACTCCACTACTGTAGAAGATAGCGAAAAAAAGTGTATATAAGAATTGTAGCCACGGATATGCTCCTTGCTCAGAATATATTTTGATTTATACAGGGTGATCCATAACTACGTGGTGATGCAAACATGCATTTTTTTAAATGAGACACCCTATATATTATTCCATATTCAGATTCTACTAATGATTTCCGTTCTTCCAGTATAGGGTATTGTTACATTATACAGGGTATTTCAAAAGTTATGACCATTTTTGTATCCAAATCACGGTCAAATGAACGTACTGTATATCAAAAAGTAATGAATCAAAAATTATTTTTTTTACATGAGGAGATTAGAAATATCCTCTAGTTTTAAAATACGCTATAAAAAAATCCCGCGACGCATATTCGTATACAGGGTGATGTAGAATGCAAAATCTAGATTTTCTCTCTTTTTCTAAATGTAACCCCCAATATTTTATTATACCAAAGAATTGCTTTTAATATGCTCTTTCATTTTTGTATAGCACTTATTATGGCTGCATTCATTAGTTTCTGAGATATTTCGATTTTTCTACAAATATTAAATATACCTTCTATTTGTTTAATAAAATTTATTTATTTTGAGAAAATACTACCAAATTTCGTTTTTGCTTAACAAACAACTAAAATATAAGGCGATAATAATACTTGATCAAGTCAAAACACTGAAATAACGAGATAATTAATTGATCAATTGACTTACCTGAAGGAAAATTGATCCATATTATATGAGTATTGCCGTTCGAAGAATTACAATTACTTGTAGTAGCAATTTTATCCAGCGCAGCATGCCCGAAAATTTTAAAGTAAATAATACCCTGAATACGGTCCTTGCATCCATTGGTCCCATCTTACCCGCATACTTCCGCCCCGTCGTCACCCCTAAGCTTCAATGCAATTTAGCTGAAAATTCTAGATCAACATAGGGTGGGGCATGGGAAGGGTTTGTAATTCTTCGAACGGCAATACTCATATAATATGGATCAATTTTCCTTCAGGTAAGTCAATTGATCAATTAATTATATTTCGTATTGCCGTTCTCGAATTACAATTACTTGTAGATGTTCAAAGCGAAAGATCTAGAATTTCCTCAACCACTCATAGAGATAAGATAATAGTAATATAATTATTTTATTTAATTATTCGTACTATTTATTTAGCGTATGTCATACAACACATCATTAAAATAAGAGAGAAAGAAAATTAAATTTGACTTCCAACATTAACTTTGACAACAACATTATGTTAATATGAAACAAAGGACATAGAAAATTACAAACAAACATTTAATGTTTTATTGTAGTCAATGGAGTTTTCCGTTGCGTTCAGGAACTCATTGAATCTTCCATTATGAGACAATACCAATACTGCCACGTCGAAGGCTACGCCTTGTAAGAGGTATTGGTATTGACATTTTGAAAACAGGTACATGCAAAATGAGCTAACCTATCTTGCTACCACTCTTCAAAACTGCAACGTTTATCCAGTTTCGCATAATCGCAATAAGTGATGCCCATAATACAACACATTAATAGCAATAATACAATATAGAGGAGTACACACCTGAAATATAGGGGGAATTCACAGGATCCCCTTAGCAGAGGCTATAGGATAATTTGACAGGGGTTGAATGTAAAATGTCGCAAACACCTTAGACGTGTACGTCTAGCCTGCTATGCGGCTGAAGTTAACAGTTAGAATTTAGAAATCAGTGATCAGTGAGATCAGCTTCCGAGGAGCCGACCACTCGTGTTCGCGAAATGTCAAGCAGCGGAGTGCGCCGACGCCAAGGCGGCGGAGCTTGTCGACTCCGGCCGAACAGCCCAAGAACCAACAGTTCATATCGGATCGTGGCCGCGAAAGTCTCACCCAATACCTAAGGAATCAGTGTCAGAGGAACAAGAGCTCTAGTGATGAGTTCATAACGGTCAATAACCAATCAGGATTGTAAGAGACACACAATAAGAAATTTCAAAACAGTATGCATATGAATACGAGAATGAAAATTAAAGGCTCCATGTTGTGCGCTTATGGTGGCACATGAGACCACGTCTTGACATTGGGAATTTAAAAACTTCAGTGTCAAATTGATAGAGTTTTGCGTTGTGGCACAAAACATCCACCATCTTTTCAACGCAGTGTATTGCTTTAAAGTACTTGAACTGAGTGAGGATAATATAGAGTGAGGGCTTTACTGTGAAAAATCTTGGATAACATTCCACCTTTAGGGAAAAATTTTGCAACATCGTGTCAAACCTAAAGGCTCTGATACAAGCAGTTTGCCAAGGACAGAGTACCATAGCTGGGATGGAAGTACTACCATTTCCTTGGGCTCATTCAGCGAGAACCGTTTTGTAAATATTTAGATGGAAAGGTTGATTGGGGGAAACGCATAGCCACGTTTCCAAAATACTATGAAGATATCTATAGTTACGGAAGCCGAACCTGGTTTCGACGATGGATATCCAATACAGTTTAGATTTGATTATGTTGCAAATAAGCCAATGCTAGAAATGCAAAAACTTCGACACATATGCCTCAGGATTATTAATTCGCAGTCGGTAGTAGGGAATTCAATCAATCAATATTCCCTACTTGCAGGGAAATTGTCTTGTATTAATATGTGAGGCATCGAGGAAAATATTTTTATGTTCACCACTACCAAATTTGCCTTGGATAGTATTAAAGATTCTGAAAACTGACACTACCCGTACACGCAATGTATATTACAGTGTATTCTGATCAGAATAGGACAGTCCGAAAATTCGTAGGCCTAAATTATGATCTAGGTGCGTCAATACAGCTAACAATGCAAATAATGGATATGTTCTAGACTGTCATTACCTGCCATTACCCATACACGACTTTATTTATTGCTACAGTGTGCACCGCAACTTGTGAGGGAAAACGTCTCGTCTGTAAATATCTCAAGAGCGGTCACAATGATTGTCACTATGCATAATAAGATGTGTACCCTTGTGCCAGCTGAATACCTGATACCAGCAATGCTACTTAGACTGCACCAAATCGGAAAACAATAGAGTTACTGTTTACTTGAGCGCAATGCTAAATACTTTCTATGTTCTAAGATTTTCAGATCCACCCAACTGTATTTAACAGTGGGGCGGGCCACTACAAACCTCCCTATGAGGGGAGTCGGGTCAAAAAAGGAGCATCTGTCCTTGAATAGGAGTTTTCCAACCTGAACTACAAGAAAAGTTCATTTCTCCTCCGGTAAGAGAACTTACGATCAACGACTTACGATATGTAAAAGTCAAACTCAAAAAAGGTACATATTGTAGATGGCACAAAAACACTTTACTGCTGATATATGTCGTCGAAGTAAATGACAGATAAAATGTCATTAGACGTTAGAAACTCGGGATGAGCTTTGTAAACACAAAAGGCACCCTATAAAGGCCAAACGGTAAACAATTAAACATAGGTAAAAAGGCAGATATTGTTTAATTTTGACAACTGGAATCATAAATATGTACCTCTAGGTATTGTAGTACTTGAATGTTATTGAACTTAAAATGTCAGAGACCTTGAAATTAAAAAAAAAAAATGTTCAAAGCCTTGAGATTTACCGTCGGGTTTCGGACCACTGGAAAGGGTTATGAGTTTGTTTTTAACCAACGCCTATGTGTAATAATATGATTGCCATCTTTTACTTTAGATGATTCATTTGACGTAAAAGATGGGTTTGGTATAATAGTGTTCACTAGTATGTTGCTAAAGTGATTCTTATAACAAGAAATCCAGAGGAAAGCAAGCCGATTATTAGTGATATTAGCCCACTTATCTAAATATTTAGCAAGTCGACCAGCGTAATATGTATTATCTTGGCTGACTATTTACTAGTCTGGGTGTTCTGAGCTGCGAGCATATGCTCCTTTAGGGCTAGGTCTCTCCCCCTCCCTTTTTTCTAGCGGGACCGGGACTGGGACCGCCGATCGTTTATGAAAGACATCCGAGAAGTCTTACTGGGTTACACCGGTTTTCCAATGCCTTCTTGGAGTATTCTGTGAAGAGGAATCGCTAACGCGCTGATAGCGGCCAATGACCTAAGATTTGCAGATAACTATCCTATTTCAAGACGTTTGCATGTAAAGGAGAAAACCAGTGAGAAGGGCAGCTACTGAATATGAGCTCTTGGATTCAGAGGCCGCCCCTGTCTTGTTGCTTGAAGAAAGAGATAAAACAATAAGCATGTATTTCTAGCAGCAGGGTACAAATTTGCATATCGATCGACCCAATATAGATCTATATTCATAGCAGGTAAAAAATCCTATCCCTTCATTGGGATAGCGGCGCTTTTAGCATCAAGGGTGAAAGCAGGTAGGCCGAGTATCTTCATGTGTACATAGACAAAGACTACAGAATAGATTTTATTCTGCAATCGTTAGTCAGATAACGCCATCGGAAATATGAAAGTTTAAGACAGTATACATATGAATACTATAATTTATAACGAAAAAAGTAAAGTGGATTCGAAGTCGAACCACATAAGTCCTGATCAGCCTTCATGTGAAGGAAATCTAGACACACAAGAAGAGATTTGAAAACAGTATGGAATTAACTTAATTGTCTTAGGTACTATCAACTGCTGTGGATCTTCTAGACGTGTTCTTATAGGTGGGCATATGCTCACTTAATTGTGGCACTTCATTTGAAGGCGTTAACCAAAAGCCATTTCGAATTACAGGAATTCATGTGAATCCATTACGAAATGCTCAGTGTATTACATATGTAAACACTTGTGTCTGGAAAATCTAATTGGCCACCGAATAATATGTGTGATTCATGTGAATCCCTTGTGAAATGCCCAGTGTATTACATATGTAAACACTGTTGTCTGGCAGATCTAAATGGCCACCGAATAACATGTGTTACCCGGTGTAGTGGCCATCCTGAAAGAAAATAATAAAAAATAAAAAATATAAATAAAAGGCTGCCCATTTCGAATTACAGGAATTCATGTGAATCCTGTGCGAAAAGTTCAGTGTATTACATATGTAAACACTGTTGTCTGGCAGATCTAAATGGCCACCAAATAACATGTGTTACTCGGTGTAGTGGCCATCCTGAAAGAAAATAATAAAAGATAAAAAATATAAATAAAAAATATAAATAAAAGGCTGCCCATTTCGAATTACAGGAATTCATGTGAATCTGTTGCGAAATGCTCAGTGTATTACATATGTAAACACTTTTGTCTGGCAGATCTAAATGGCCACCGAATAACATGTGTTACTCGGTGTAGTGGCCATCCTGAAAGAAAATAATAAAAGATAAAAAATGTAAATAGAAGGCTGCCCACTTACTGGGGCTGCCTAAGAATTAGAGTCATGTCATGAGCTTCTTCTACGGAGAGGACACTCGATTAGACACGTTTCAACAAAAACACTCCCGAGCCCGAGATTTCTCATTGCAAAAACAAGAAACACTCGCGACAAACGAAACGTCCACACCCGGTCCACACTGCGCGACCGATAAAATTGCATTGAAGCTTAGGGGTGACGACGGGGCGGAAGTATGCGGGTAAGATGGGACCAATGGATGCAAGGACCGTATTCAGGGTATTATTTACTTTAAAATTTTCGGGCATGCTGCGCTGGATAAAATTGCTACTACAAGTAATTGTAATTCGAGAACGGCAATACGAAATATAATATAGGTCAAGTGTGCTGAGGAAACAATTTTATAGACGTCATGCATAATTATCAAGCAGATGTATCAGGTAGGCTATGAAATGTGAAACGACACAGTCCAAATAAAACGATTCTTCAATCTTTCAAACGCATTAGTTTTAAAGTGCCTCCGTTCTGGATATTGCTATTCATAGTTGATATATTCTAGAGGCAAGTAGAGAATTTCTCAAAGATTCTCCTAAATACTCTCAATGGAAAAATTAATTTTAAAGCTGGTTTTTCACACAGCACGGAATTATTGAGTAGGTTATGAAAACTGTCAATTTTTCAAAGCCTACCTGATAAAACTACTTGATAATTATGCATGACGCCTGCAAAATTGTTTCCTCAGCATACTTGACTTTATTATCTCGATGATTTAGGGTTTTGACTTCATCAAATACTATCAAGACGTTATAATTTAGTTGTTCGTTAAACAAAAAACAAATCAGATAGTACTTTCTCAAAATAAATAAATTTCAGTACACAAATAGAGGCTATATTTTAAATTTACCGCAAAATCGAAATATCTCGGAAACTGATGGACGTAGGTACAACAAGTGCTATACAAGGATGAAAGAGCATATTAAAAGCAATTCTTTGGAATAATAAAATATTGGGGGTTACATTTGAAAAAAAAGAGAAAATTTTGATTTTGCATTCTACATCACCCTGTATACGAATATGCGTCTCGCGCTTCTTTTATAGCCGATTTTAAAACTAGAGGATATTTTTAATCTCCTCATGTAAAAGAAATAATTTTTGATTCATTACTTTTTGATATACAGTACGTTCATTTGTCCGCGATTTGGATATAAAAATGGTCATAACTTTTGAAACACCCTGTATAATGTAACAATGCCCTATATTGGAAGAACGGAAATCATTAGTAGAATCTGAATATGGAATAATATATAGGGTGTCTCGTTTAAAAAAATGCATGTTTGCATCACCACGTAGTTATGGATCACCCTGTATAAATCAAAATGTTTTCTGAGCAAGGAGCATATCCGTGGCTACAACTTTTATATACAACTTTTTTCGCTATCTTCTATAGTAGTGGAGTTATCGACCGAGCCGGTACTAAAAACTCACCCTGTATATCAAACTATGTATTTTTTAGCATGTGTAGAGGATCACATAAAGATATGCATTGAATATTGGGGCTTAAGTTAGAACGGCAACAAGGCACACATACCCTTCATCCGATTGGCTGTTCTCCTGTAGTCTCATGACGTCACGCAACTAGGGGAATTCAAATATTTTCCTCATTTTCTCGACTTTCCCGTGCCCAAAAAAATCGTGGAAAAATATGAGAAGGTTGTTATGTCATACCCTATCATATACAGTCATAAAAAAATTCATGATACTAGTCCATGATGCAGCCGTCTTCACTTGGAAAATGGCTTTATGGTAGTGCTGGCGGAGACCGAGTCAGTCTACGTGACGTGACTCGAATAGTAAGTGATTTGTGTTAACAACTATAAACTGGCTCCAATATTATAGCTATAAAGTGTAGAGCAACAATTCTCTGGACTGAATTGGTCTGATCAGAATAATTAGAGTAATTACAGGTAAATGTTTATATACTTTCTATATTTTTTCGTCTTAGCCATTTTACGTTTTTCTCATACTATAGGCTATTATCGTCTCGCTGACCTTTTAATTGAACATTTCAGAAAGCAGTGTGTATAGTTCGTAATTCACTGTAACCACTCCTTATCTCTTGCAGACATGTTTACATAATTCCAACATATATAATTTTATGGTGCGAGTTTTAGCGCTCAGAGCGTGAAGCAAGATATGAAATTTTAATTGCATTATAGTCTGAGAGTACATAGTATACAAAATATATGGACCGATGCGATGGTAATCACGCTTTTAAAAAACATCGAACTAAGAAGTTAAAAATAAGCCTAAAACAATAAAGAACAACTACTTATCTTTAGTATTTTTCGTACATCATTATTTCAATCTCACTTTCAACTTTTTAGTTCGATGTTCTTTAAAAGCGTGTTTTTTGTTTTTTTTAACTATACTTACTTTTAATTTTTTAGTTAATATAAACAATAAAACTTTTTTTTAGGTTTTTTCAAATTGTATTTTTCATTGATAAAATGATTAGGTTACGACATGATAACAAACTAGCGCTCCCGACAGGCGTCGTTCTGATTACAGCGCTACCCGGATATAATGTAAACTTCCGTCATATTGGATATGCACGAGGTCAAGTCGACACATGACACGTTACAGTTTAAGACAACAGATGGCGCAGTGTTGCAGTTACTATCACATTTCATGCCTGACAAAATTCAACAACTATCTTTCTAGGAGCATGGGAAAGCATACTTATCTGACGTAGGCAGTTTTGCCAACGTAATGAATTTTTCGTTAGATGTAACAAATTGTTTTGTGAATAGAGATGAATTAGCCAAGTTGGTCTTAATTCAAAGGAGTGTTACAAGCTCACAAACCCACATACCGGTGAAGCTAATAAAAGCGTGTTCATTAAAAATATACCAAAATTTTCGCGCTAACGGAATTCGTCATAATTAAGTAACATGTATTAGCGGCAATAAAATAAGGGAGCAATGTGCAAGGCCACAGCCGCACTAATCGCAAAGCTACTCAAAGTTATAATCACTTTACAAGATCAATAAATCGATCAAATTTGTGACCTTAAAGATATTCATGAAGAAATTCACAAATTAGAACATGTTCTGGTTTATTGAAATTTCTGGGGAATTCTAGGTGTATTTGGATCAACCAACAATACCAACTTTGTAATGACAGGTCTTGATTTGCGTCATATTATAGTAATCAGATTAACAGTTGGCATTATTATAAATTACCTACATAGTATGTTGGTGGAACTTTATAAATGACAATAAATGTAGGACTTTTTCTGTCAATTCACGAATTTCTTTAAGGTCACAAATTTAATCGTGTAAAATAGCTTTTAGTCAAGTACCAGAGTGTGAATGGTCGCTTCGACCATCGTAAATTGACCAGCGCGGCATGAGGAAGGGTAGTGGGAGGTTCCCTTAGGTAACGATCGTTTTTATCGTGTCAAGTTTAGAAAGGGACAGAAAACATAAATATGACAGAGATATTAAATATCGTCTGGTGCGATTATCCAGTTCCGAAGCTGGACCGTCTTTAAGGTAGGGAATAAAACCTGAAGTTTTATGAAGTATAATATATAAATAGGATATTAAGTGAATATAAATTATTGCCGTTTCCTTTATATATCAAATAAAACAAATTGTAAAAGATGGAAATAGGATAGAATTATTAAGAGTTATGGCAACGTCCTTACTTCTTCCACCAAATTCTTTTCGCTGGTGAAAATTGAAATATCTGAGAGTGCACAATGCAAGTGCAACTGCCTCTTGCACATCCATTTCGCCGTTATCAGCTAACTTCGATATTAACAAAACAAGGTTAGGTACTTGAGTGCCGAGCAGAATTGCTCCTGAAGTTGGCTCACTTCCCTGAGGTACTCCGTCGAAGAAATTCAGGAGCAGTGTGGATGTGGCTTTATATTGAAAGGCTCGTAGAACAAAACGTTACATGACAGTTGACGGGTGATACCAGCAATATGACAGTCTATGCTGAAGTGTCAAGAACAAAAAACAAACGTCTCAGTGCCACAATGATATTGTTCTTATTGTTAGCGGTAAATATATTTGAAAAATAAAATTCTTGAAGTAATTTTTATTAAAGATAAATATATGGTGAAATATTTATATAAGCTTATTAATTTATAGCAGAAGTATGGTTTAAGTTTTCGTTTCTTCTCTTGATGAGAGATGGTTTAAGGTTTCGTTTAAGCCTAAACATTAAATTAGGACATAGGCTCAATGATACACTGTGTTTAAATTTGCGATAATAGGTAGATCATAGGTTTTTCTGGAAGTAAAACATCAGCTTTTATGTACCGTGTAAGGCTCTTGCGGCCATCGTCCAATGAATTTGTGGTTCTTGGGTTTTTAGGCCGCCATCTTTTAGCGTTAAGGCTTGACGTTTCGCCACCACGAGTGGATGGCATCTTCAGAAGCTATTTCACTTCGGCGACTTCCAAAATACTCAGTATTAAATATAATTAATTGATTAGCTTCTAAAGATGCGATCCGCTCGTGGTGGCGAAACGTCAAGCCTTAACGCTAAAAGATGGCGGCCTAAAAACCCAAGAACCACAAATTCATCAGCTTTTTTATATCCTATTAGTCAGCAGTGATTCCTTGCTGCCATACTTTCTTGAATGTGACTGTTCTGTGTATGTATATGTAATTCGTATGTCAGTGTTTTCATTCTGTATCAGCTCCCAGACGTGTTAACCAAACAGTTCCTCAAGGATCAATTATTGCTCCGTTATTGTTTTCTATGTATACAGCAAATAACAGTAAATCAAGTGAAACATTCTAAAATTTGTCGGTATACATGCCGGTGATACATTAGTGGTGGTTGAACAAAATTTTTGAGGGCATATTTTTTTATTTTTACAATATCTATATATATAAGATTATACAAGAAATACGAAAATATAAAAAGAGAAACAAAAACGATTAGTTTTGCGAAGGGACAAAAAGTCGTAAGATAATAATTTATTGAATAAAATGTACTACAACTATTCTACTTAGTTCATAGTAGATAAGGTAAGCTCTGTTTTGGAAAACCGTTTATTTCAATAGTTTCAGTAATAAAATAAATTAAACTAAGATGAAATTGGGACTGGACTTCTAGGAAATGTGAAAATGTGAAAAATACGATTGTTGTATCATTGTATGTTATCAACCTGAACAAGGCCTTTCATGATATATATGAAGACGTTATTACTATGTTCATCCTCTTGTTGAACAAAGTTGTGAAATTTTCAGGCGTTGTTACTAAATTGCAGTCAATACTAAGGCCGCAGTCTCACTGATCAATCGCGCACAATCAAATTGAGAATACATACATTCATATGAGACTGGTCACACTACTCGTGTGAAGTGCGGTCGTGGAAAGCAAATATACAGGCGGTAAATTAAGTATGTTAACAAACTTTAACCACGAATAGTACTCCGAAAAATAGAAAGAAAATGTCATATGAACATGGGTCCGGAAATGCTTCCTAAAGCTAAATTCAGATGCATACGATATTCGACGATACGACGGTACGCAACTGTTCCTATTGGTTGAAATATTCAAAATGATGTCAAATCAAAATATTCCAACTAATAGAAACAGTTTCGTACCGTCGTATCGACGTATGTCGTATACATCTGAATTTAGCTTAAGAGAGCTACGCTCCTTTGCATGGGGCACCCTGAAGACGGTTTTCCCTCAATATTCTCGAAACCATTTATAACAAAATTACGAAATTAGGTACGATGGGTAAACTTTTGACGCTGAAACTGATTCTGAATTCGGAATTTCATATTTTTAATCAGAGGCGTAGCATACGGGAGAAGTTATTGGTAAAAATAACGCCATTTTCTAAATGGTAATTTTTTTGACATTTTGATTTTAGAATATGGTATTTCAGAGATTTCTACGTAAAAGTTGTCTCTTGATACATCTCGATAGGGCTAACTGTTTTCGAGAAAAATGCAAATTATTGAATCGATGCAGGCTATTGTAAATAAATAAATGTTCATCTATTTAGTAAGTGTGCTGTGAAAAACAATTGCAATAATTGATAAACAACGTGAGAACTGTCAGTTTATTAAGTTTAGAGTTATTACAACACATTTAGGTATTATTTTTAAAGTAACATTATTTAGTAAGAGTTTGAACAAATAAGAAATAATAACTGTATATTAGAACGAGTCCAAATTTTCACTCGATGCTCGATCGAGCGTCATTGTTCGCGCTTGCGTATGATGATATAATTTCAAAGCAGCTGCTTACACTTCCATTAAGTGTGGTTATTATAAACTTCATAATCGTCAATCTCAAATAATACAAACCTATACAAACAGTACAACAACGTTTTGTAATGTGACAACAGAATTGAGGTTATTTGATTGATGCCAGTCTGAAATCAGAAAATGTTTACCTCATGCCACTTTTGCTCGCTTGTGCTTGATCGTGTTCGATTGCTCAGTGAGATTGCGGTCTAAGATGTACCTTTGCATAAAAAATTCTGCTGCTACCTACTCTCGTACTATCTGTGTTACTAACTGTGCCTTTTACACGATGCTCCTCAATCGTGTGTTATGAAAGATTAGCAAGAAAAGCCCACTTTGAAGATAATAGATGGTGGCGCGCTAAAAGATAAAAAGGGTTAATTATATGCTGCATTATGGATAGAGTCACTTGTGCAAACGCTAAAGAGTGGGGAGGGGAAACCAATCGGATTAGTCGCGGCAGTGGCTGTGGTCTGTAATTTGAAAGCACGTTATATGGTAATTTATGTATTACGATTAATTAAACAACGCTACCAGTATTTGTATTCATGTATGAAACCCTCATAGCTCAGTCATTGTGGCTATGGATTTCAGTTGATAGTTGATAGTCTTGAACGCCACTTTGAAAGCCTCTTTACAGTTCGTAATTTTCATTGGCGGTAGCTGTAATACGTACTGCGAGTTTGCGTAGTTACGAGCAATGGATTGACCTTTGAGATATTTGGCGACTTGGAGGAAATTAGCGTCTGCTGTGAAATTCTCGAATTGCAGCCGCAATTCTGGTAACATTTTTCGTGATTTCAGGGTGACCAACCGCAAACAAAACAACCTGTATTAGGTTAAGATGTCAATTGTCAATGGTTATGGATATATTCGGCTTGTGGTTTTTATGACCAAAAAAACATAAACAAAATACAAGCAAAATGGAGGATGCCTTAAGGAGCCTGGGTACACACCACCGACGTACACACAGTTATACATATGTATTTGCCATGTAAAACACGGATTCCCATTTCGAACAGAACTCACTTGTTTTTCAAACTACAAACACAATTTTTCAGAAGGTGATAGTTAAGACGTTAATGAATGACATCTAAGAGCAATTTTTTCAAAAAAGTTTTTTAGTGTACAAAAAAACACGCAATACAAAATCATACATTTCTCAAATGACTGTAATTTAACAACCAAACACGATATCAGAACAAAGCCACCACAGTGACAAAGTGCAATCTTTCTTCTTCAATTTGCTTTTTGAATCATTACTGTAAGTTTAAAGCTAGTGTCAGGAGCTTGGAAATGCGAAATTCATTTTTATGGTGACCTTTCGACCTTACCTTTGGACCTTTGGCCATACCTTTGTATTTTTGGACTTATCTCCCCTAATCTTAGACACATACACTGGAGAAAGCGGACAGGCGGCCACGTCTCCTCGTCAACACGGGAATACGTATTTTCTTGGATTCTCAATTTCGCGCGCTAAACCTTAAACCCTTAATCACAATTCCTACGTTTTGGCATTGGTCAAATCTGATTTGTCAATTTCAATACCCTTCAAATTCCATTTTTCTCCACAATGTTGGCTGCTCTGCTTGAAGTGCAATGAAAATTGCAAACTGTCGAACAAATCCCAATAATTGCAGCCGCAAGCCATTGCCGCAACGAAATGAAAATTCCAGAGAATTGCGAAGTGTAAAGCGGCTGTAAGGTTTAGTTATTTTTTTTTTAATACATAACTACAATTCCAAACAAACACAGTTAATCTTTTTAAACTGTCTTTATTGTCCAATGTAGTAGCTTCTTGCCATAAACCGACGAATCATGTAGCTCAACCTGAACTTAACTGTGGTTTACGTACATAGGACAAGAACGTTAAGTGTCAAGCAGTAGCCTTCAAATTGCTAGTCATTTTATTAGGTTATAGTCGGGAAGGTAGCGTCTAGTTTTTACGGTGATTATATTGAGAATTTACAATTTCTTGTCAATTAGTTTTCCGTATAAATATGAAGAAAATAATCTTAGCTGACGCGACTCCGTGACCTGAGATTTAAGGAGCCTGCTTAAGTCGCAAACAACATTTTTTTCGGTGTATTTTACCGAAGTTGAAAATGTGCAGTTAGCTGATGAAATTTTCATCATGAAAATATTTGTGCGCTCCCTAATTTCCGTGACTTAACATGTTAGATGCACGGATGATCATGTAGAGGGTGTATCAAACACGTGTGGGTGGACGATAGCTACTTCCCTATTTGAGATAGGAAAAAATGTCTCAAATAAACAGTTTAGAGAGCAATAAAATCTGTTACAAAAATATTTACCATTATTCATGGTTTCCAATGAATGTGCAGCTTATCAAACTTACGTTTTTATACTTCCCACACCGATAGGTGAGGGGAGTATTGTGATCGCGAAAATTTTCGATTTTGAGATAATACACTTTTTGGGCGTTTTATGATGCCTACATCACGAAAATCCACGTCACTCATTTCCGTCGGTCTGTCTGTCTGTCGGTCTGTCTGTCTGTCGGTCTGTCTGTCTGTTGGCGTTTTTCTAGCCTCCTAATCTCAGTAACCGCTACATAGATTTTGATGAAATTTCGGTGGTGATATGGTGTAGGGTCGTAGTAGGTAATGTTGCTACAATTTTGAAAATCGGTGCATGGGCGGCGGAGTAATTAGCAAAAAACGAAAAATTTCAAATATGCCTCAAACTTCGTTTTTAGGTGTTTTAGGGGTTCCTGATCATTTTCTACTTTTTTTTGGGTGGGGGTGAAATTGGGGTGGTTGGGGGGTAGGGGGTTGTAAAGCTGAAAAATTTGTTGTACTCATAATATGCTGTCTACTGACCTGAGAGAGAACGACCTAGCGCTATAATACACCTTTTTTAGGTCCTTCGGAACGTTGCCTTTTGTATTACAGGAACCAAGGGACTTGGAGAATTTTCCGATGTATACATACGAGTATTACTTTAGTTTAGATCGTTCTGTATTTTATAATGTTGAAATTACTGAAGTGATGTTAATGAAATTTCGGCACAGTATTACTACTTTGGCGAGGAAGGAAAACGCGTCTGATGTTTAGGAATCGTCTCAGTGGCGGCGCAGCAATATTAAAAAAACAAAAAATATGAAAACAGCTCAAACTTCGTTTTTAGGCGTTTTAGGGGTTCCTGATCATTTTCAATTTTTTTTTGGGTGGGGGTGAAATTCGGGTGGTTGGGGGGGTGGGGGGTTGTAAATCTGAAAAATTTGTTGTACTCATAATGGGCTGTCTACTGACCGGAGAGAGAAAGTCCTAGCAGCATAATACACTTTTTTAGGTCCATCCGAACATTGCCTTGCCGATTACAGACACCAAGGGACTTAGAATTTGTGGTGTATACATACGAGTGTTGTTTTAGATCGATATATTATTCTATTGCGTATCGCAAAAATTATTGAATTGATTTTAATGAAATTTTGACACAGTATTACTACCACGGCGAGGATAGAAAACGCGTACGTTTTGGAAAAAATCATTTCAGTGGCGGCGCAGCAATAATAAAAAAACTAAAAAGATAAAAACATCTCAAACTTTGTTTTTAGGCGTTTTAGGGGTTCCTGATCATTTTCTACTTTTTTGGGTGAGGGTGAAATTGGGGCGGTTGGGGGGTGGGGGGTTGTAAAACTGAAAAAAATTGTTGTATTCATAATAGTTTGTCCATTAACCTGTTGAAAAAAATACGTAGCGGCATATTACACTTTTTTAGGTCCATCTGAATATTGGCTTGCCTATTACAGAAACCAATTTTGTGATGTATACATACGAGTTTTGCTTTATTTCGTTCTATGTATTTTGCGTAAAGCGAAAATTATTGAATTGATTTTAATGAAATTTTGACACCAAATTTAGTGCCGCGGCGAGAATGGAAAACGCGTCTGTCTTTGAAAAATCGTCAGTGGCGGCGCAGCAATAATAAAAAACTAAAAATATAAAAACACAGCTCAAACTTTGTTTCTAGATGGTTTGGAGGCTCCTGATCATTTCGCATCGTTTAGTTGAAGCACGCAGAAAAAAAATGTGGCGTCTTAGCTTCTAAGGAGGGAGACGCAAGAAACTATTTACAAGAGGTTTTTGTGTTGGTTGTTTTTTGCGGGCGGCTGGGCGATGATTTGGTTGCAAGGGATTTCAAACTATAGCTTCATGCAATGGGAAAATAATAAAATGGTATCATCATTATGTGTGGGAAGTACTGAGTCAATCAACTTGACACCATTTTTTAAATAGAAATTATTGTATATTTGGACTCCTTGGTGCATTATATAATGTATTATGTATCAAACATGATACATAGAATGAACCGTTTAGTGCAAACCACCATTTTTGATATAAGTAGTTGTGACTTTATGTATCAAACATGATACATAAAACGAACCGTATAGCGAAAATCGCTATTTTAGATATGTCATCATCATAGTCACAATGTTTTAACAGACATGTTGTGAACTCGTAAAATGCATTAAGTCGAAGCGAAGAGTATTGCCGACATGAATATTATCAGTAGTTTTAGCTCGCCATCGTTCGCGATTTAGTCGTTCGTCAGTTCAGTGGCGCTCTTGATACTCATGTCCAGCAACTGTTTCGTCGTATCCACCCAGCGTGTAGGGGAACGGCCACGGCGCCGCCCACTCGGGGCATGACCCTGAACTACAAATTTCTCCACGTTATCGCTTCTGTGTATATGTTCGAAGAATGCACGCATTCTCGTCGACACAATGGAAGATAGTCTCTTTGGATTACCAAGCTCATCCAGTATGACAACGTTAGTTCGATGAGCGGTATAAGGAACTCTCAGCATTTTCCTCCACGTCCACATTTCAAAGGCATCTATGCGAGCTCGATCTGCCTTTTTAAACAGTCCAAGTTTCCGAGGCATACAGAAAAATATAGGGAACTGAACCAGCGACATTTTGGTAGCTTTAGTGATGTTATGGTCACGTCATATTTTAGTAAGCTTTGTCATGGCCACACGTGTCTGCTGAATGCGCCGTCGAATCTCATTTTCACAGCTACCCGAATTGTCAATCAAAGAACCGAGGTACACAAAAGTTTGAACTACTTCACAACGGCCTACTGACTTTATTGCTCGATGATTATTATCGTCCTCTCTAACTACGATCATAACCTTGGTCTTGTTGTAGCTACTACCAAGACCATGCGCTGCACTGTGTTGCTCTAAGATGTTTAATAGAGCTACAGGTTCTTCCTGAGAAGCAGAAATAAGGGTTGTATCGTCAGTAGATCTTAAGTTGGATTTAGATATAAGTAGATCTTGGAAAAATGAATATCGATTCGTGTATAAAGCTTAGAAAGCTGTTACTTTGCGGAGTGACTAAGCATAAAAGTGTCAGCTTACCTAGTACGATCAAATATGAATTCTTTTTGTACTTAGTGAAATAAGTAGCTTAATTGAGGAAACTGCAATCACAGGTTACTTGATTTCTTTATATTGAGAATGCCTAATTTTTGTATACGGTTAAATGTAAAATTTGATAGCATTTCCATCTATATATGGATTGCTGATATTGATCTCTTGTAGTTTCCATTTTATTAAAAAAAACCGATTTCACCGAAAATTTGAAATAAAATGGAAACTACAAGAGACTGATATCGACAGTCTGACATCATTAGACAGGTTATCAAATTTTACATTTAACCGTATAAACAAAACTAGACATTCCTATTTGAAGAAATCAAGTTACCTGTGATTGAAGTTTATTCAATGGGCGGAAGCTGAGGGGCTTAGTTTGAAGAAGCTGAAAAATCATTATACTATAATTTGGTAATTTGCAAATATTTCTTAATTTTTAGTGCTTAGTGCCTTATTAACTAAATCAAAATATTTTGTACTACTGTTCGATCAGTGAATGTAGAACTAAAATGACTGATCTATAGTCGGCGGGGTATATTAGTGGTAGTAGAGTGAATAATGAATAAATGTTGGCGTTATAAATGAAAATGGACGCGTATATACATGCACGAATCAGCGAAGTAATTGTGTTTATGGAACTTTTTAATTAGATCAAAAAAAGTCGCCATAACGACCATGTAGCTGTCAGAGAAGAGCCAAATAAATCTCAAAGCATTGATTTATATATTATATTTATCCCTTTTAGGTTTTATACAATGTAATGTACACGGCAAATGACAATGAGAGTTATATATACAGTATGTACGGAAAAAGACACTTCAGGTATTCAGCTTGATAGAATGTGAAAAAAAATTGAAGTCTGGGCTGGGGTGACAGCTGTGTAAAGACTGACTGTTTTGTAAAACGTATTTCATTTTCATTTCCAGGTGGGTAGTAAGCCATGGATTTTTACGCCGGACACAAATACTGGAGACCTGACGAAACTCTGCAACCACAAAAGAAAAATCATGGCAATGGCGTCTGCAATAGATAGGAAGCCGCTTGATCCAAATATCAAATTAAGAAAAGGTAAGTCGACAATTACAACTACATATTTTTCAGTGCACACAAATAGGATTTTTCAGCTGATGAATAACTATCAAAAATATTCGAATCATATAGTTTCTAAAATAGTTATTACGGTAGAAAAGCTGTGACTAATGTGGAGTAATTCTAACAATCTACTAACAATAATAACTTTGAATATCCAAGACATATGGATTCGATTTCTGCCCAGACCATTTTTTTGATGGTTTTTTCTATAAAACATTCCTCCTTGAAAAAAATACTGCAAACATTTGTAGTATTTATTGACATGAAGTGATACATAATAATGTTCACGATAGGATACTCTATTTGATATTTAAAACTTTTTTATTTTTAAAATAGCCTCTGCAGAGAATCCAGAATATCAACACCTATGGTGGACAATTGTTTTAAAGGTCTAGGTATCCAAATAACGCAAACATGTCTGATTAAAAAAAAACTATTGTATGGTGCATAAATTGAGCCGATGTGCCTTCAAATAAAGCATTGATTTGTGTTAGCGGCCCGACGTGGAAAGGCAAATTAGGGGCCCATATTCTTCCAGCAACATTCACCTTAAAACGGATCGATTGGAGCTACCTCAAGTTCATTTGTTGCTCCCAATATTAGGGGGACCTCCTCTCTGGATATTGTTTGTACCTTTCGATTTCTGTTTAAGATTAACAGCTACTTTCTGTCTTAATTGGAAGACATAATTTTGCTCTTCTAGTGATATTTTTGCTAGAAAAATATATCACTAGAATGATGTGTGAGTGACGAGTGACAGAAAGGAGCTTTTTATCTTATTTAAAAAAATGATTGATATGGTTTTATGATAAAAAGATGAATATATCTGAAAGCACCCGGTATAATTTTGCTATCTCTATCAATCTCACGTATAGCCGCAAATTGTCGTATGATCGATGCATTTGTAATGCTAAAATTTCTACAGATTTATACATCCGTTGTATTGATATGAAACAAGAAGCACCTGATTTACTGGTGACAGGTGTAAATAAGGCAGTTCGTCCACTTCTCAACTGTTCACGGTATGTAATTAATGCGACATAAAAAAATTAAGTTGTGTGTCTGGTTGCTACCGTTAAATTTCATTATCGTCACAAAAGGACAGGTGAATCCATTGCCACAGACGATCACTATCTCGTCCCGATGCGCTGAGTGGCTTTTTCGAATATATGAATTCGAACATAAAACGAAATAGCTTTGAAAACTTGCAGTCATGATTTTTTTAATTTTTAACTTATTTTCATTAGGGTTGACATTTCTTAGACCGACAAATGCCAGCAAAGGAAAATATTCCACACGTGTTTTCACATGAAAATAACTTGCACTATTCGTGTGATTTTAGGTATATTATACCAAGTTATTTTTAATAAAATACTATTTATAAAACAGGAAGAGGAAAATCAATTCGTATTCAAAATTATTGGCTTCATTCGCATCTCTAAAACTAAATTTGCAGAGATCCAAAAATATCCATACAACTAATGTCTAGTGCATTATATATAGATTACATTAAACGGAACAGAGAAATATTTTACACATTTGTTTACATTGAAATTAACTCTATTGTTGAGGTGATTTTGTTGTAATTATCATTTCGTTTTTGCTTAATAACTCATCAACAGGATGGCGTAACGACACGAAGTTAGGAACTCGGGGGTTTTTTGAGGCAAGATATTCAAATCCGTTCTTAGTTCGGACACCATTTGTAGAGGGCGCCACTTACTATTAACCCTCTTTAAAATGACGTAACTTTTTTGTTTCGCGGTATATTGCTGTGAATGTTGAAGATTATGTTTTTTCAAGTACATTTACGTAAAAAAGGTATAGTTTGTAATTGTTGCTCCTAGTAACCATTTTCCTGATATCTGCTTATCAATTAGTCAGTATACAGTTAAATTTCCAAATGTAATTTTTTTTATCGAAGTACGCTTTGTTTAAATCAGATGTCAGTTGTAACAACAAATATTTTTACGGAAACTATGATCGGATTAACCCGATCACAAAGATGACTGATCCTGCCGTTCTGAAAGTGATATAGGATCAGTCAGAAACAGGGTCAGTTCACTCCTGTACGGTAAGTAATCGCGATTAGTAGCTGTTTTTCTTAATCATCTGTTTTTTATTATTAAACCAACTTTTTCGTTGCTCGATGTTCATTTAATCAGCGGAATCATAAATCTCACTGAACAGCTGATTGCCATATAACTGATCGATCCGGATCCGGGTCACTGTTTCCGTAAACGCCTTTAGTTACTGTAAAAATTTGTTAGTGCTTGTTGACATTTTGCAAGATTTTTTAATATACAGGGTTGGGATAAAGTATGGAAGCAAGCAAATATCTTTGAAACGGAAAGGGTGATATTGCTGAAAATTTGCAGGTAAATTTAGTGACGCATAATGCACCCGAAGACGTTATGCTAGCTATTAATGTATTTCCCGTTTTTACAGAAACTAATACTAAACCCACTATGGACGTATTCGGAACAAAAAGATGTATTAAAATCTGCGAAAATATACAGGGTGTCCCATTTAAATTAAAAAAGTTGACGGTACTTCCGGTTAAACGTGTGATTCACCTTGACTAATCCAACGATCTTCGTATGTTGCTATTAAATATTCACGAGCAACCAAACTAAAATGTACCTAAATCTTTTTGTAGGTACTTCCTAAACCTATTGCTGTTTTTCAAAAATCATTAACGAACCAAATATTTTTAAAATAGTTCAAAGGATCACCTTTCAAATTTTTGCCGCATGTTTACCAAACACCCTGTATATTAGATGCGAATTCGGTTATATAGGATGTGCGGATATTCGACCGACAACGCTTGATAGGCGATAGACCTGACACTTTTATAAACATTGAGATAGGAACATGATGCGTTAAAATGCTTACTTTTCAAGATACAGCGCGACAAAGTTTTACTTTTATTTTCGTTTTTTCTCAATAATCCGCAAAGAAACGGCACAACGATCTAAAATTACGTATCGGTTTTTTTTAAGGCAACAAACTCAAATTCAAGCACGTATAGCAAAGCCGTGGTTAAATTAGCATTTCTCGCCTTTACAAAAACCCTATACGTAATTTTACATCGTTGTGCCATTTTGTTGCTGAATAATTGAGAAAAAACGAAAATAAAAGTAAAACTTTGACACCCTGTGTCTTGAAAATTAAACATCTTAAGGCTTCGTGTTCCTATCTCAATGTTCATAAAAATGTGAGATCTATCACCTGTCAACCGTGGTCGGTCAAATATCCGCACAGCCTGTATAATTTTGCTAGACACCATGATATAAATTACCAGAAAACGCAGCTTTTAGCAAAGGGATGAAAAACGAGCACGATGACTCATTTAGCAGCGAGGAAAGCGAATAAAGACTTTCGCCAGACCACTTTGTCGGCCTCATTGTTATGCAGAGACTCAAACGGGGCAAAGCTTTTCAATTTTTCTGAAAGACTTCCCCTGATGTGCTTGTTAAAATTATTATAACTGGGCAATGACCGGGGAAGAATATTCTAACTGTAACGATGACCCGCTATTAAACTAAATAACACTACACGGATATTTTCAGTTTTTTTAAAGGGACAGTTTTACTGATCCAGGGATGTCTTTAAGTTGAAAATTAACTCAATAAACCTTATTTATGCAACTCAAGCCCAAAAAACAGCTCTATTCTAATTGGTTCCTATATACTTACCGATGTACAGCCTAGGAAAACGCTTAATCCCAAAATATTCCAATTATGGTTGAACTTCGATTTCCAAGTGTATTGGATTTTATACAAATTTTGTCAAAAAATAATAAAATATGTATTTTTTAATATAGCTAATAGGAAATTATTTATAAAAAATTGCAGCTTAGCAGATTTGCTTTGGGCTTCTCGCATAATATGGTCCACACTAAACTTATACTCGGAACATGCCTGATTTTCTAGTCGCTTGATTAATTAACCAATAATTTAAATCATTTAAGTCGTAAAAAAACGACCAATTCACATAAAAGAAATTGAGCTATTAAGGAAATATATTAATGTGATGCTGATGTGAGATAATTTTTAAACGAAATTTATTGTTTGTAAGATAATATAAATTTTAATGAATGTATTTGACTTTGAAAAATTATTACAGATTAAACTACGAGTATTTCCAATGTTCTTATTTTTAAGCTGACCTCTCGGAATCTATTTATCATTTACACTAAAAATATTTATAAAACACTGAAAATGAAAGAATGCTCAACATTGTTACTAGTGAAAAGTAGTATTTGAACCAAATCAACTTCGTCATCACTAAAATGTCAGCACCGGTAGTTTTACACTATGCAAATCGTTTTGTTGACAGATGATGGCAATCCCGGCTCAAAATATAAGTACACTGTTCATCACATTTCTTTTTTTTAATACTTCTGTTTCACGTGTTTTCTTTTGAGTATTGGCAATTTTCCCATTCGTTTATAGGCTGACAGACCAATTTTCTACGGGTGAACGGCACCCTTCACGCAGACAGCTTTCTCGTATCTAAATATTCATGCAAAATGCGGTACAAGCACTTAGTCGCGATGCCTTTAGTCTTAGCCAACTAAGCATCTTGAATCTTCGAACATACCGTAGCATCCCAAAGCTTTTATCGATTATTTGTGGAGTAATGACGTCTTTTGGGCGACTTGAACGGTCCAACGAATTCGAATAGGTTAGGAAAGGCGTTGGTTATTATTATTTACTGTGTTCACAACCACGATGTTATTTTTACAAAAATCAGCAGGATTTAAATCTTGTGGAATTGTTTAAAATAGTATTTTAAAACTTATGCACTGTTAAAACCGAAAATTAACTCAAAAATATATCAATTAACCCGAAACGATCAACCAAAACAAAGTATTTAGCTATTTTTATTAGACCACTATAATAGTGCTGTTATTTTTAGGGTTTTTGACCTGCTATCTCGTCGCGGGTATACAAAGAGTACACGGGTTCATCAGCGATTCAGCGGTCAGTGTGCCAGCATTACCAGGCAGCCGCTTCAAGATTGTGGAGATAAACAAGATACTTGTTTACTTCTAACCTATTTGAATTCGACGGTCACCGTCACTTGTACTGGTGCGCCTTTTAACCATTGAAATTGACCGTGCAGACTACCTAGAGTTTCTTGGTTTTACTAACGGCCTTTTTGTGCAAAAAGTAATGCTTAATCATACAAACCCTTTTTGTCATTTTTGTGGAAATTAACGAGGTTATCGGGAGGGGGAGTTATGTCAACGGGAGCAGTGTCGCCGTTAATGTTACTGCGTGGGAAATTTATGAGTCACAGACGTATCGTATTTACCTAGGACGCCATCCGTAATCGAAAGTCGCACCACATTTAAAAATATTTTACAATTATGGTGCGGCAGAAAACAGCCAATATACTCGTAGCAACTTCTATATCCACTTCCTTGATTCACAAAATAGTGCCTGTCCGCGGTTACTATAGTCCGCCGCCAATGAAACGCAGCTTAGTAAGGTGACGCAGGGCGAGTCACACTAGAATTTTGTTAATCACAAAAATAATAAAATTGCAACTGCGCATATTGGAACGCAATGTGACGTGACGCAGTTTGTGCTGACCGTGAGTCTGAGAAACGCAGTGCCTATACCGCAGTTTTGCTCAAGAATCACGGCGTCAGTGGCAGGGTGTTGAGTATGACCCAAAACGGAAAAAAAATTATAGAATCAGCAAGAATTCGAGAAATTGTATACGATTTAGCTCATATAAACTACATGAAGTCCAAATTAAAGGCTGAAATGTGGGAGAAAGTTTTTAAATTTCATCAAACCCCCTACTCAAGGCGAATTCTGCATGGTTTGGTTTCTTTTTCATTCATGGGCTTCTTTTTGATTTTTGTTTCATCATCGAGATATAATATATTGTTTCAAACTCAAACTCACTGTCTGAATCCGATTCTGAAATCAAATGAGACCATCACTCACCATGCGTCACCTCACCAAGCTACGCTTCATTTTGCGGTTTTCTTCTCCGGCTAACCGCAAAATCAAAAACCCGTTCTCAGTTACCATTTCTTCCAAGATGGAAGAACATTTGCAGCGGGCGAATATTTAACAAGTCGCAATTTCAAAATCACTCCCGATAAAAAACATTCATTTCGCTCACTTCTAGTTGGTATGGGCAAAGATTACAGAATAAATATACCTTTGCTTCTAGTGAATTATTTGAATAATAAAATCAGCTCGTACTGTTAAATGTAGTATGCCGCACAGGAATAGTGTTGGAGTTGCTTCCATGAACGTTTACCTATTATTTTCTCTGTAGTGGTTGTGGTTGGTTGTTTCGGCGGGGTGCCGTACCATTAGGCGTGCGTTGTCTCGGGTATGGTAATTAAAATTGTAATTATACACGACTAATTAGGGTGGGCAGGTGTTGGGCGTGCGTAGATGTGGAGGGGGATAAAAAAAGGGTACGAGCACGAAACGGTGACGAGATAAGGGGCCACATTTGTATAATGAAGCCATATGCTCACGGTCATGTCTCGCCTTTTGCCCGAATTATGGTTCTTGAATGCAGCGTGTAAAACATCTGAAGCTCAGGTATTCTGTAAATACAAACTCCAAAATCTATAAAATTGATATCAAAAATACCTATCCGCGATGAATACTCTCCCTTCATCTAACCTTGATAATATTGAACTTTGATGTCCTATGCACAATTTTTTATCACTTTGAATATTCTTATTTGTCTGCAAATTCGGCTGACACCGGACTATAGGCACCAGAACAGCATAGTTGGTAACTAGGTGCCTGCAAGATTTTTCACGCGAGTTTTACCATCAAATCAACTGAGTTACGAGCCACTTGCAGTATTATATTATGATGCTAAGATGGCTTGGAGGCTGTCACAACTGTTCGTATTATCGTAGTGCCGTATGTGACCCCCAGGGCTTCGACCCACCTCTACCCCCGCACCCCTGCATTTTCAAATTTTAACCGAGAAATTTCTCATCGTGAGTGTGTGAAAAGGTACATTATCCAAAACAAACGCATTGCAAGAGATGACACTTTACGTTTCGGTGTGAAAAATATTCACCACCATCACCGAAGTATATAAACTTCACGCATCACGATGAATCCCCTATGGTTGTCCACCATTGGAATCCCCAAGAATTGACCAAACAGGCTGAAACTGGTATATAATAATAAATGTTAGATGCCTGGTTCAATATCTTTGGATCAGCGTTCATCTTTCCTCTTCACTCCATTACTACATCTCACGTCTTCTCTGTGGAAAGGTTTGCAACATCTCCGTGACCTAATAATGCCACGCAATATAATATATGCCGCTGAAATGCGTTCATCCGTATTTTGATTGAGGATAGCCAGTTGACAAGTATCGCGAGTATTGAACATTAAGGGGCCCCATTTTACCAACGCGCTAAAACTTTCAGCACAAAGTTTACAATACTGCTGGAGCACAGACAGAGCTGAAATTCATAGATAATAATAGTACAAACCTTCCTCTACCAAGTGTCGGAAGGACAAGAGCTATGGTACGTCTAAACACAATCATAAAGGCTTCTTCCTCTAGGTCTCAGAGCCCCAAAATTAGTGTAGACTAACAAACTTATCGCCTCATTTATTATTTTTGAAATCCCCACCTGAGCCTTTACTGTTGGCTTCTAATTAACCGTGCTGTTTCTAGAGGAGTGCCGGGAAACACTAACAAAGCCTACATAGAACATGAGGCTAATGACCAGAGCAGTCGATGCCGATGACACAAATAAAAAAATCATCTAGTGTCAAGTGAAAGCATATTCGATGTGGAGTGTTTTTTTTGAAAATGCTCATTAGCATTATCCCGACATTACTCATCATATCGATTTACGACAGGAAGTGACATTTCCTCGTTGCGACACGAGACTGTGAAGGGTGGTGCGGCTCCCCAGGTGTGTAGCTCACTATACCTACATGGTAGAAAATTGCTAACCGTGAAATTGATACCTGTCTCTATCTATATAGATACACACTATACGTACTTGTACAATGTTGTCAGAATGCTAGAAGGGTAATAAAATTACTGAGTTGATTTATCCTAAATTATACAGGGTGTTCTCAATGCAGGGATGTTTTGAGGTAGAACTCTAACATGAAACAGCGACGAGACTGCAAAGATGGAAAAATAAGAAAATTTCCATCTTTCATTTGATATGAAATTTGAGATGCTCCGCACCATTCTTATTATATGTAGTTATTGCTTGGTGCCGTTGTTCGGTTGAAGTATAGAACTTCGTGCTGTGCTTTTAGTGGAAACATGAATTAAAATTTTGCCAACAAGGTGTTGTTTGTTATAAGGAGTGATTTTCAGTTTGTAATAATTAGACATGTGAACAAACTCGTGGCGCGGAATGCACATCTTCAAGGCAACCGTGTTTCCGTTTTCTTTCGTCGCGGTGATTAGGAATTCATTAACTGATTTTCCCAGATTCTTCTCATTTGCTGGACGCCACCTACCTCAACATACTATCGTCTCTTGTTCTGCTCATGACTTGGCTCACGAAAGATTTCACTGTGGTCTATTTCTGTCTGTTTTCGACCAGGTTCTGCGCATTTAGGTTGTTTTCAAAATGATCCTAGAGTTGAGCTCTCCATGCCGCCCACCTCTCGCATATCAATATGGTATGGGGTATCTTCAGCCTCGCAATAACCACATAAACTGGTCAACGTCAAGAATCACGTTGACCATTTTATGTGGTTATTCTTCTTCTTCATTCTTTTGATATAACTGCCAAAGTAACCGTGACCAGTCAAGAACTGCGTCAGGAAGTAGTTCAGTGTCCGGTGTTCGTATTTGACCAAGTTACGACCACAGAGGTAGCCAAAACGCTAGTAAAGTTTATCTTTCAAGTATATGTGGTTTTTACTTCCCACACCGATAGGTGAGGGGAGTATTGTAATCGCGAAAACTTTCGATTTTGAGATAATACACTTTTAGGGCGTTTTATGATGTCACTCATTTCCGTCGGTCTGTCTGTGTGTCGGTTTGTCTGTCTGTCGGTCTGTCTGTACGCGTTTTTCTAGCCACGTAATCTCAGCAACCGCTGCATGGATTGTGATGAAATTTGGGCAGCGATATGCTGTGGGGTCATAGTAGGTAATGTTCCTAATTAGCAAAAAACAAAAAAAATTAAATATTGCTCAGACTTCGTTTTTAGGTGTTTTAGGGGTTCCTGATCATTTTCTATTTTTTTTTTGTGAAATTGAAAAATATGTTTCTTTCATAATAAACTGTCCACTGACCTGTGAAGGAAGACCTAGTGACATAAATAACTTTTTTTAGGTCCATTCGAACATTGCCTATTACAGAAACCAAAGGACTTAGAATTTTTTCTGGTGTAAACATACGAGTATTGCTTTAGATAGTTCTGTATTGTGTAACGAGGAACTGTTGAATTAATTTTAATGCAGTTTTGACGCAGTATTACCACCGTGGTGGGGATGGAAAATGCGTATGGTTTTTATGAATCGTGCCTGTGGCAGCGCAGAAATAATAAAAAAACTAAAAATACAAAGTGAAAAACTGAAAAATTTGTTGTAATCATAATAGGCTGTCCACTAACCTGTGAAGGAAGACCTAGCGACATAAATCACCTTTTTAGGTCCAACCAAACATTGCCTAGCCTATTATCGAAACTAAGGGCCTTAGAATTTTCTGTATAAATACGAGTATTTATTGCTTTAGATCGTTTTGTATTTTGTAACGTGGAAACTATTAAATTGATTCTAATGAAATTTTGACACAGAATTACTACCATGGTGAGGTTGGAAAACACGTATTGTTGTTAGAAATCGTGTCAGTGGCAGCGTAGCAATAATCAAAAACTAAAAATATGAAAACAGCTCAAACTTCGTTTTTAGATGTTTTAGGGGTTTCTGATCATTTTCTACCTTTTTTTTGGGTGGGGATGAAATTGGGGCGGTTTGGGAGTGGGGGTTGCAAAACTAAAAAGTCTGTAGCATTGATAATAGGCTGTCCATTGACCTGAGAAGGAAAGACATAAGGCAAAGACAATTTTAGGGGGCGGGGCTGTCGATGAATTATTTGCAAGGGGATCTCAGACTAAAGCCTCATGCTATGGGAAAATAATAAACTGGTATCACTGTAATGTGTGGGAAGTACTGAGTCAATCAACTTGACTTCATTTTTTATTGATGGCCTAGAGAAATACGATGGAACAAAAACGCTTTATGATTTGAGTGTGCGTAACTATAAGCTGCACGCACATGAATGTGTGAGAACCTAATCGACATTTGTTTGCAGTCGAGTTTCCCATCATGAGCAATCCAAACGAATCAATGTCAACCGGAGCGCACTATATCCCAGAATGCATTACTGTAATGGGTCCTAACTAGAGGCATTTCCATTCTCCGTCAATAGCTAACAACTCTGGCGACAATCTGCAAAGCAGACTGGCAGAGCATCGAGTAGACACGCCTAATTTGCTGCCTTAATGGCCCTGCTCGTTCTGAATGCATCTGTTGTAATGCACGCACACTCAACAGACTGCTGCTCAGTGCTCACCGCATTCCATTTGATACGTTATTGCCGCGATTAACACAACAAAAAGATCCGTGGACGCGTACTTACGACGTGATTACGGGTGATCTATGCGGAAAGGTTGAGAATCGCATATATACGAACTCGTAGGACAATTCTATATACAGGGTGTATACGAGCATCGCTTATTTTGTACATAACCTATTTTCACTGGTTTTTGCCACGGTTTTATTAGCTTCGTCTGTATGTGGGTTTGTGATTTTGTAACACTCAACACTCCTTTAAATTAATAACAAGTTGACTTACTACTACTTAGAGCAATGACGCGTAATTTTCGTGTCCATCAAAAAACCGCATGACGCTTGGTATTGAACACCTTCCGTATCCTTTCAGAAGGCGTTCAATAATGTCACTACCACTACCTATAGGGGTTGAAAAATGAGGTTAAACATAATATGAACGGATGACATTGATACATGTCATAGTTGGACCTCCGAAGAACATGTATGAAAAACGTCATCCGTTTTAAACAATATGAACAATTTTTTAACGATTTTTAACGAAAATGACGTGAAAAATCGAATTTAAGCCCATATTTCTCATAAACTGCCAGGCAGAAACGGATGACAGTATTTTTTGTGTTATCTACAAAACAAACAAAGTTTCATTATAAAAAAATCGGTACGTGCAAACCGCCTGTAGATTTCGGATGAACACTAGTTGGTAGGGGTACTTTTTACCGCATTTTCACTCGGTTACTTAACGATTTTTTTTTCACGTTTTAACACCCCCCCCCCCCATCTCCGATCCTTCCCATTGTGGTGTTATGGTGCAAGGACAAAAAAGTTTCCAAACTGCCTCTATAACTCAAATACCAAGCGTCATCTGATTTCTTGCTGGGCACGAAAATTACGCGTCATTGCCTTAACTATACTGTTGTTCATCTCTATTCACAGAAATTCGTTACATTTAACGAAAAATCCATTAAGTTGGCGTAATCTGCCTACATCAGACAAGTGTGCTTTAGCATGCTCCTGAAAAGATGGTTGTTGAATGTCGGGCGTTTTATTTAATGAAGGCATAAGAATCTGCCTGGAAAAGAGCTTGCAAAAATTCATAATTTTCACAGACTCCAGGAGCGCACTGGATAAACTCAATAGAAGGGGCATAGATCCGAAACAAGATTTAATAACTATCAAAAGTTAAACAATGATATTACTATCTAACGAAATACGTTACATACAACTGGCGTGGATCCCAGGACACTGTGGAACAGAGAGAAATGAAGAGGCGGATAAACTGGCTAATGTGGGAAGAATCTTGAGAATTCCGAAACAGCTAGAGTATACAAGAGAGGACATCTTTGGAATTCTAAAAGCTCAATCATACAAAAAGTTCAAGGCAATGGTATGGCCAAATCCAAGAAGAATATCCAAAAAATCCATGGTATAAAGATATAGAGTATATAGATAGAAGGCGCATTACTACAATCATTAGAATTGTCTAACTGCTAGTCATCTACACAAAATAAACATAAAAGAATCACGTCTTTGTGAATGTCAGCAGTTAGAAGACATAAATCACATCTTTCTCGAGTGTCCCATAAACAAATTACCCCAAATAGATCTGTACCAGGCACTGGCGGAAGCCGGAACGGTCAGGCCGTTGTCAATGCAAACAGCATTAAGAAAATTGAATAAAATTAAATTATAAACCCAAGTAAAAATAAATTAAATTTTTGAACAGGGTTTCCGTAGGGTTAAAAAGAACAAAAAGAATAATTGGGAAAAATGGAAAGGAAAAGGAACAGTCCAGTCCAAATTCCTACAGCTAGGAAAAAAAATTATTTTAACGTGTGTGTCCGTTGTGTAAGAATGAATGAGAGAGTGAATGACTAACGATCCCAGTAAAATATAGAAAGGAAGAAAAAAGAAACAAAAACAAAATAAGCAGAGAAGAAAAAAATAGCAAAAAGGATAACCTATAAGAAAATCCGGGGTCCAAGTGTCCAAAGAGGATCCCACGGAAGACGAGCTAGCCAACTAAGTGGAAAACAGCACCAAGGGCCAAAAAAAGGAACAGAGAGAGTTGTCGGGCGTATGATAGTAAACTGCAACACTGCACCACCTGTTGTCTTAAACTGCAACGTGTATGTGTCGATCTGGTGGCTTAGCGCATAGCCACCTAAAACGGACGGTGCGGAACCACCTTCAGTTTACATTATATCCGGCAGGTAGCGCTGTAATCAGAACGACGCGCAAACGACGCCTGTCGGGAGCGCTAGTTTGTTATCATTTCGTAACCTAATAATTTTATCAACGAAATAAATACAGTTTGAAAAAACCTGAAAGAAAGCTTTAAAGATGAAGTTAACTAAAAAATTAAAATTAAGTACAGTTTAAAAAATATAAAACAAGCTGCAGTGATAAAGTTAACTAAAAAATTTAAAAACCGTATAGTTAATCCTTCAAGAGAGAGGAAGAACTTTGTTGTTGGGTAACTCCATCTTATTGGAACCAAACATTTCTTTCGTAAGGTCTAGGAAGTCGTTCACCATGTTCTGATGTGGCTCGGTATTGACTGTAACAGCAGCACCAACATCATCTTCAAAGAAGTGCTGTCCAATGACACTTCCTACCTAAATACCACATCAAAATGTCACTTTGGCTGGGTGCAATAATCAAGCTTACTCTACCAGTTCGGAGCCATCACAGCTACGCGGATCAATCGCCTTAATGAAAGAATATAAAAAAATTATCTTGTTTTCCGAATTAAGATTCATTAACCTGGATAGACTGACGAAGGCTGCTCCATTTTCTTAGCATTTACGCATTACTCGATCGACCAGTTAAATTTAAAATATGTAAAGATATTTTACTTCCCACACCGATAGGTGAGGGGAGTATTGTGATCGCGAAAATTTTCGATTTTGAGATAAGACGTTTTTTGGGCGTTTTATGATGTCTATAACGAAAATGCACATCACTCATTTCCACCGGTCTGTCTGTCTGTCTGTCTGTCTGTCTGTCTGTCTGTCTGTCTGTCTGTCTGTCTGTCTGTCTGTCTGTCTGTCTGTCTGTCTGTCTGTCTGTCTGTCTGTCTGTCTGTCTGTCTGTCTGTCTGTCTGTCTGTCTGTCTGTCTGTCTGTCTGTCTGTCTGTCTGTCTGTCTGTCTGTCTGTCTGTCTGTCTGTCTGTCTGTCTGTCTGTCTGTCTGTCTGTCTGTCTGTCTGTCTGTCTGTCGGTCTGTCTGTCTGTCGGTCTGTGCGCGTTTTTCTAGCCTCGTAATCTCGGTAACCGCTACATGGATTGTGATGAAACTTGGGCAGCGATATGCTGTGTGTAAATCTCAAAAATGTGTTGGATTCATAATAGGCTATCCATGACCTGTAAAGTAAAGACCTAACGGCATAATACCCTTTTTAGGCCCATCCGAACATTGCTTTGCCTATTCCAGCAACCTAGGGACTTAGAATTTTCATTATAAATGCATACATAGGAATATTGCTTTAGATCGTTCTGTATTATTATATTATAACGTAAAAGTTATGGAATCGATTTTAATGAAACTTTGTCACAGTATTACTACCGCGGAGAGGATGGATAACGCGTATGTTTTGGAAAAATCGTGTCAGTGGCGGCGCAGTAAAAATAGAAAAACAAATAAATAAAATCGCCTCAAACTTTGTTTTTAGGCGTTTTAGGGGCTCCTGATCATTTTCTACTTTTTTTGGGTAGGGGTGAATTTGGGGTGGTTGGGGGGTAGGGGGTTGGAAAACTGTAAAATTTGTTGTATTCATAATGGGCTGTCCATTGACCTGTGAATGAAAAACCTAGCGGCATAATACACTTTTTTAGGTCCATTCGAACATTGCCTTGCTCATTATAGAAACCAAGGGACTTAGAATTATTGTCTGATGTATACATACGAGTATTGTTTTAGATCGCGTAACGCGAAAATTATTCAATTGATTTTAACGAAATTTTGACACAGTATTACTACCGCGGCGAGGATGGAAAGCGGGTATGTTTTGGAAAAATCGTGTCAGTGGCGGCGCAGCAATAATACAAAGACTAAAAATATAAAAACAGCTCAAACCTTGTTCTTAGGTGTTTTAGGAGTTCCTGATAATTTTCTACGTTTTCTTGGGTGGGGGTGAAATTGGGGTGGTTGGGCGGTGGGGGGTTGTAAAACTGATGTATATTGCGTAAAGCAAGAATTATTAAATTGATTTTAATGAAATTTCGACACAGATTTGACTATCGCGGCGAGAGTGGAAGACGCGCCAGTGTCTGAAAAATCGTTGTGGCGGCGCAACAATAATTGAGAAACTGAAAATATAAAAACAGCTCATACTTCGCTTTTAGACGGTTTAGAGGCTCCTGATCGTTTCGCATCGTTCAGTTGAAGCATGCCGAATGAAAACCGTGGTGTCCTAGTTTCTAAGGAGGGAGACGCAAGAAGCTATTTACGAGAGCTTTTGTGTTGGATGTTTTTGCGGGCAGGTGGGCGATGATTTGGTTGCAACGAGATTTCGGACTATAGCTTCATACAATGGGAAAACAATAAAATGGTATCATTATTATGTGTGGGAAGTACTGAGTCAATCAACTTGACTCCATTTTTTTTTTCAATTTCAATTTATTTTCTATTCATGGTAAAGTACGGCAATACTATATTAGTGTATCCAATCACTAAATATAAATATGTTACCGTAGCTATCACCAGTGGAAATTTTTTTCTTGAAAATACCCCATTGCAGAGCGGATGTACGCCACGCCACGCCTTTATAACGCTTTACAGAAAAAAAACGAGTGTAATGTTGTTGTTTACTGTCCAAAAACAGAAATCTAGAACTTTCGATATATGTGGGATAAATCGTGATGCCAAATATGTACAAAGTCAATTATGGTTAATTCTCCATTTATGTAGTTTTCGTCCTGGCACGTTAATAGTCTGCAATCCATCACCACACAGTCAAGATGAGAATTATGACGAGTTGATCGTCCCAGGATGGCAGATTCGATTACTAACGCACGCCTATCGAGGTCGTAAACCTGTCGAGACATATCTGCACAAAATACATTAGTACAATTTGTTCTTGTTCGTGATTATGTAGAATTACGGTATATGATTTTTTAATTTTGATAATGCCTTACTTCCCACACTTTAAGGCAAAGAGAGTATTGTAGGTTTTTTGGTCATTTCTTGATCTCCAAACTGTCAACGGCGTAATTTCAGCAACCGCTTGATCGATTTTTATGACATTTGGGATGCTGTGCGGGTAATGCACACAATTCCATTGTATTGGTGGCGGCGTAATTAAAAAAAAAAACAAAAATCTCTACACCCACATCAAAATTGTTTTCGGGCGTTTTAAGGGTTTCCGATCATTTTCTATTTTTTCCTGTTGGAGTTGAAAGTTGAGTAGTGAGAGCGGTGTAAAAATGGAGGATATCCCCTCTCATCAGATAGCACTGAGGCATTGTATGAGATATCAATGATGATGAGAATATGATACTTAGTCTAGCGAACGAACACAAATTCTCGGACACAACTGCTGGAATGTTGTTCAGATCTCGAGCGACAGATATTTTTATATTAGTGAGATAATCCTCAATAGCTCGACGGAAACCCGACCTCACAAAGACGTGAAGATGGTCTAGGTGGTCTCGATTTCAGGTATTTCAAGTCAATCTGTTGCAAAATCTTCAGCAAATGCAGAGACTAAGATTTCAGTTGACCTAGCAGTATGACAGGATATATGTATAACCATTTCTATCACAAACCTTTGGAACCTATACCCTTGAGGTTACCTAAGATCGAAGATACTTGTACAGCTTTTTCTTGTCTTTAGACGATACTAGCCTCCTTTCAAAGCGATCCTTGGCAGATTATAAAGTCTGAAACTTTTATTAATGTCATAATCAACTTGTAGTTTGTGATGGAGGTATTTTTGTCATAGCCGTTTTTCATTCCTCAAATTTCAGATCAACGTTCATATCAAATTCTTAGAACCTCACCAAAAATGTGTTTAGGGCAAAGTAGAAGAGGTGATCTCATGAGATTTTCAAATTATCATTAAACGTGATATGATCCATAGTTAATTTTTTCAGTCCACTCAGGTTATATGTCAAAGCTTGAGGTTTTTAAATTGGGTAAAATAGTAGCGATTAAATGTCACATTCCGTTTATCGTGAAAAGTGTGGACCGATTATTAGTGCACATGACTTTTTTACCTTTGTTATTGAGTAGTTTTTTATGTATTTTTTTATATCTGTAAATTAATTATTAATAAATGAAATTTCAATACCCAGTCCCTAATAGAAACAGCAAAATTGATTAATGAATTCAACTTTTAATATTCATTGTAGTATGTTAAAAGTTAGGCTCGGTACTTTTACTTCTGAACTTTGACATTGACCATGCAGAGTGTGAAATCCGTACTCCAGAAACTCTATTAAGCATAACTGAAAACCTATATTTGTTATCAATCTGCCATCTACATTAGTTGTGGAGAAGTGACTTAGTTCATGTGTGAAAAAGTTCTGGTACACGTCTATACCTACAAAGCAAAATTTCTAGTAATCTTTCTGCATTAACATGGATTTAAGTCAGAATGTCATATAAACATATGGCTGTTTTTTTTTTCGAACACTATTAGTGACCCATAATTCCGATCTCAGCATCCCGGGTAAAGGAAAATTTTAATATGTATATGACAACATATGAAGGGTATCCATTCATGTAGGTTATATACGATTCGATTATGCACTATGTTCATTGCGTAATCATGATTATAGATAATGAGGTGTATCAAGCGCGCTTAACGGAAACTATTATTGTGGCAATTATGTCAGCCAGTACACCGCATTATCATTAACCCGACTATTGCGAAGGTTCTGATCAGATAAACAATCGTGATTAGGATATGGGAGAACGCATTATATTGTATTGTTTTTTCATTTGTTTGATGTAATAATTGAGCTGTTATTATATGACAGTGTTATTGCTGTTGTGAACGTACTTGTAGCTGTTACCAGATCTGTAGATGATTCATCTATATGGCATTTGCTACACAGTCATTCTTTAAGTTACGGACATCTATGAGCGCAGTCGCGGTTTAAGTCGCGGTCTCTACATCAATGCTCAAATAAACTTGTGTATTCTTATGAGAGCGAACATATCGAAGATGCCTTCACCTAGTCACCCTCGCGGTTTACCACGCGGTCCACAGCGATGGCGACTGGAGAACGAAATATATGACTCGCAAGTGAAATCTGAACACCTAGAAAAAAAAGAGATATTTGCATTGAAAATTTGTACACAGCTTGGCAGTATCATCACTAGTACACATGTAAAACTTTTTTGTTCATTCATATTTACCTACATGGCATCTCTAAAAAACTGTAGACGTGTAAAAAAAAGCATGGCATGTATATAGTTGCAAATATGGGGAGAAACCAGTTGGTTGTGTAAAGATGCCCCCTAGAAGACGACAGCCCCTTTGAACGGGGTCGGATTGTAGACCAACGAGAACGTGGTAGTGGTGCATCTAGTGCTTCCACTCGCTGCAAATCATCGTCGCCAGTGGTTAGATTGGTGCCAAGAACACCGACAATGGCATGCTGGGTGGCATCAGACGGCCTTCTCCGACGAGGTTTTGTCTGGGGGCACATGACGGACGCCAACGTGTAAGACGACAGGGTGAACGACGTGATCTCCAGTTTGCTTTCGAACACCATATACACCGTCCTATTGGTTTGAAGCTTTGGGGTGCCATTGCATTCAACAGCAGGTCAGCTTTACTTGTGATTCGTGGTACAATGACTGCGCAACGTTATGTGAATGAGGTGTTAGAACCATTTGCTGTTCCATATAATTATCCGAGGCCTCGAAGAGGGTTTCTTCCAGTAAGATAATGTACGTCCTCATATTGCAAGGGTATCGATAAGGTTCCTACAGGAAGCTGAGATAAGGGTCACCCGATTTATCGCCAATTGAAAAAGTATAAGATTGGAGGGGAACTGGAACATGCTGTCAGGGCAGCTTAGAAGGCTGTACCTCTCGTACCTTATATATCAACAACCAGATCACGAGCATGCCGCGTAGGCTAGAGGAATGCATTCGTCAGTATGGAGGGCCCACCCATTATTGATCTGTTGTATTTTTTATAAACTAATTCTGGCAAATGAGTTCGTTTACAGAAGGAGAGCCTTGGAGTTCGAAACTCAGTAATGGTACAGGTTAGGAGGGAAACCATGAAAAGATGGTCCGTTGTATTTGAATGCCCTGTGGAGTTGCAGGTTGACCGAGAAGACGTGAAAGGAATACCGGACTAAGGCTAAAAACTTGTTCGAAACTCAGTAGGGGTACAGGTTAAGAGGGAAACCATGAAAGGATGGTCCGTTGTATTTGAATGCTCTGTGGAGTTGCAGGTTGACAGAGAAGACGTGAAAGGAATACCGGACTTAATGCTAAAAACTTGGCACGTTATTCAACTCCTAAGTACAGCGAGTGTTCAATGTGCCGCCTATGTGCTGTCCGTTCGCCCACAAAACGAACGTCTTTAGCGTCAAAGACCTTCTACTCTTTCTCTTTTCCTTCACTTAGATCAATAACACAACTTCTCGACGGCGTAAGGGGCGAAAGGGGTACACGTCGAAGTGGAGGGTTCATGCACACATACAATAGCTGGCCAATAGAAAAGCGGCACGCTGTCTGTCACGTGTCTGCAATCTCTAGATCGGAGGTGTGATAAGGGTCGAATTCGTATTGGTTGAAGTTGTCGACGATAAAGCGTCAACTTGTTTGCTCGGAGGTCGTGAGCCTGAGGCAGCGACCCTTTAGTAGTCAGTGGTGGCGATACTTGACCGCTCTAGATTAAACAAAATGGCGTCAAGCAGACTCACTTCAAGTTATTATTTGAAAAAGTCTGCATATCACGTCAATTTCCAAGAAAGACTATATAAAGAATAGAAACTACGAAGTTATGTATGGACCTCAGATTAACAACTGAACATAAAGGTAGTAAACAACTAATTCTAATAGGCCAATATCTTTTCTTACGTTGTCATATTGACCACTAGATACGGCAATCATAATTATTTACTATCGTCTTAATTGTATAGTATCCAGAAATATTCCACTCTACGTTAAAAAAGACTGTATTTTGATGGTTTAGGAATGATTACAGCAAAATCAATAGATATATTGACCTCTACTGCGTTACTGCATATTTCTTCATCATAAACACAAGTTTTGTAGTCTTACATAAATTTTGAGGAGCTGGCAACGCCGATATAATTTTCCTGCGATTTGTTTACGATAGAAGCCCGAGTGTCAAACGTTTGTTTTGTTTGTGCGTCTTTTATGCTTGGTCAGTAAAATCGAATTCGCTATTTGTTGGTAATTGTAGTGAAGCTTTACGGCTGTGCTATATTCGAGTGTAGTTTAACAGTTTTTCGAGATGGGACAGTACAGTGCAGTGTTTGTAACATGGGTTGCATTGGAAATTTTTTAGGTTAGTTGGCAATGTTTGGAGGCTGAAGTGTCAAAAGATGATGGCTTTGTGCACTCCATGCTGAAGTGGTTTGTTTACTACCTCTATGTTTAGTTGTTACTCTGAGGTATGGACGGAGATACTTAAACTCTTTAGATCAAACAAACAATGCTGTCAAGTAGACTGATTTGGTATGTCCGAAGTATATCCTATTATATCAAAATATCTACATCTCCTGATAATTTTTTGTCTAATCCCAAGAAAAACCTTTGATATAAATAATAGAAAACATGAAGTGATATGACCCCTTAACCAGTGTCATCTTGAATAGTTTAGGCCCAAAAGGTACCGTTGATAAAAACATGAAGTAATCTAGTGATGGCTTTTAGTCAGTGGTAGGGATACTTGAAAAACCAAAAAAGATCGTTGATATAAATAATAAAAGATACATAATACGCTACAAATAAAAAACCCTCATACATTTTGGCCACAAGTAAGCGATTCCTAATATGAAAGAAATATTATTTTGGGTGCACATGCAAAGGACTGCATATTCCGGTAGCATAAATATTTTTGGAAATTTATGGAGCTCATCCCACAAGTTTCCCATCTTCGTCTTGAAAATTAAGAAAGATAGCCAAAAGTGGAGTTTCTACATACATCAAATTTCCTTTGGGTCATTTTGATGGTTACCTTCTTTCTTTGAATATAAATGTAATCATTTTCCTCTAGGTCTGACGAGGACAGGACAACACCAGTTTTGGATATTTAAGAGCATAGAAATTGTATTAGGAATACTTTTTTTGGAAGCATCTCTTCCTAATTGAACACAAACTTCTTACAGTTCTTATCAAATTGATCAGGGATACAAATGATAAAGTTTGGGACTTTTTATATTTTTTAAGTCCATTATACAGACAAATATCGTGATCTAGATACGAACAAGCATCCAAAAACACATTCTCCTTTGTTGACGCACTAATGAGCGTGAAAGAATATTTCACAATTTCTCTTGTTTTATTTGGCTGTCCTATCATTCTTAACTGTAACTCTGAAAGCAGTAATCTTATCTAGAGAAATTTTCACTAGACTACAGGTACAGCAAGAAAAAAATAACGTTGTTCCAAAATGTATCTTTCGGCGGAAAAATACGCATGACTAAATACTGATACGATAATTATGATATGATTAATTATGATTTAATGGTAGGTTACTACTGTTGCAAGGACGCATTTTTTGAAGAATGATCCAGAGGAGAAGAAGCAATGCTCTCCTAGTAAAAACTACATAAAAAAAAACTTTGTAATAACTTTGCGGCTTAGTCTGAAGGCTTTGAAAAATTATTTTTTATTGTGTAAGGCTTTCGCGATCTTCGTCCCATGGACTGTTGGTTCTTGGGCTGTTCGTTAGTAAAACATGTGTCGTTCAACATATGTGATTTGAATTACGGATAAGTTAATTTTTACGTGTCTTGGAGATCCCTTAATACTACAAATTTTTGGAGGGTATTTAAATTAGAGTCAGAGGGGGTGAGTGTTTTATTTGTAAAAATTGGCCATGGTGTGTTGTACCGCAGAAAATCTAATTTCTAGATATTGATAGCAAGCGGTTGGAAGTAGGTATATGGAATATCCTAGAAATAAGCCAGAAATAAATAACCAGACTTACCTTACATTGCAGTATTCCATTTCTATGGTAAAGTATATTAAGGGGGGGGGGGTACTCGAAATCTTACCTCCCTCCCTCCCTGTCATACATGTTCTAGCGAACTGCTCACAAACAAGGCTTTTTAATATTATGGACATTATTGCCGCATTACGCTTTGGTTTTTCGATTTTGGTTGGTTACATTTTTATTATCCATTAACTCTAGATCGTCATTTCCGTGATGGTTGATGAATCCCTGCATTGCCCTTAACAGATCTGTATTCATATGTGGCAGTGTCGGGTCAATCCACGTAACTATGTTTTTATGGCACTCGGCATTTTGATACGTGTTATCAAAACATGTCACTTGTTTGCAGATGGAGTATGTTGTACTTTTTTGTGTGTCAAGATTTAAGATATAACTTGGTTTCAATTTACGAGAACCACACACCATTCGGGTGGAAAGAGCCAAACATACCTTAAGTCTAGATAATAGATTCGCGATAATCATTCCGGAAAGAGACAATTGAATTAGTAGAAAAGTGAAATTTTCACCCCATATTCTGGTGTGCTTCGCTGATGGATGGAGGAAAGGGAGTACAGCTGAGCTTAGCCCTGCATGGGGACCTACAAAGCATATATATTATTATGATCTGACAGCCAAGCATATCTGGCAGCGGTGGCGGCTCTGAGAGCCAGATCAGCTCCGGCTCAAAAATGTTCTGTTGCCCTCCAGAAACTAGCAAGCCACACGAAGGTGACCCTGGTGTGAGTCCCCGGACACATTGGTGTACCGGGTAGCTAGGTTTGGGGCCGGCCCAGAAACAATGCTTATTGCTTGGACGCTATAGCTACTGAATAAGGGCAGAGATACGCTCAACCCTTTGGTGAGTGTTCTTACTGGCCAGTGGTATCTTTACTTTAACGCAAATTACTACTTTTTTACACCATTACATGTTATTGATAATTGCATGCTGGAGCAACAATCGCTGGCAGTTTTTCTTTCATTTCAGGATTTTCAATTGTTTTGGAAATTTTTAACCTCTAGTACATTACAGTAGCCAGTAGGCTGTGAAAAATATCTATTTCTGTCGTATTATTCTCTTTGACCTTAAATATGTTACCGCCGTGGCTTCTGTTAAAGGTGATTAGTTGTAAAGAATTTTTATAATCTTGTCTCTTTACTCTAATTCGTCTGTATATTTCTTCTAAGATAATTATTTTCTCTCATATTAACATGTTTTTGTTTATATTTCATGGTTTGCTAGGTTGATTATAGGTAGGAACAATGAAAAACACCATTTGATTGAACATTTGAAAATAAATAATAACTACCAGAGACTGATATTCGCTCCCTTATATCATTAAAAAGGTTATCAAATTTTACATTCAATCGTATAAAAAAATTAGGCATTCCCGTTTGAAAAAATCAGGTTATCTCTGATTGAGGTCTCCTTAACTAATCGACCGATTTCTCCAAGGACAAACACAATGCAAATTAGATCGTCTAACCTAAGGTAACGCATTTCATGCTTAGTAATCCGGCAAAGTTACAGTCCTGTAAATTTTATAATTTCTGCAATGTTTAATTTTTTTCAGACATCTACTTGTACCGAAAATGGTGATTTACACCTAAACGATTCGCTTTAAGCCCCAGGTGTGATACTTAAAGTCACACTAGAATTCACCAGGGAATTCGAATATGTAATAATATACAGGGTGTTTTATTTAAAAAATGTAACTTTGATATGTTTCGTGTTTTTGGGGACACCCTGTATAACATGACAATATTTTTAAAATGTAGCCTTAGTGGGCTCAAGAATGTTCTGTTGCCCTCCAGAAACTAGCAAGCCACACGAAGGTGACCCTGGTGTGAGTCCCCGGACACATTGGTGTACCGGGTAGCTAGGTTTGGGGCCGGCCCAGAACCAATGCTTATTGCTTGGACGCTATAGCTACTGAATAAAGGCAGAGATACGCTCAACCCTTTGGTGAGTGTTCTTACTGGCCAGTGGTATCTTTACTTTAACGCAAATTACTACTTTTTTACACCATTACATGTTATTGATAATTGCATGCTGGAGCAACAATCGCTGGCAGTTTTTCTTTCATTTCAGGATTTTTAATTGTTTTGGAAATTTTTAACCTCTAGTACATTACAGTAGCCAGTAGGCTGTGAAAAATATCTATTTCTGTCGTATTATTCTCTTTGACCTTAAATATGTTACCGCCGTGGTTTCTGTTAAAGGTGATTAGTTGTAAAGAATTTTTATAATCTTGTCTCTTTACTCTAATTCGTCTGTATATTTCTTCTAAGATAATTATTTTCTCTCATATTAACATGTTTTTGTTTATATTTCATGGTTTGCTAGGTTGATTATAGGTAGGAACAATGAAAAACACCATTTGATTGAACATTTGAAAATAAATAATAACTACCAGAGACTGATATTCGCTCCCTTATATCATTAAAAAGGTTATCAAATTTTACATTCAATCGTATAAAAAAATTAGGCATTCCCGTTTGAAAAAATCAGGTTATCTCTGATTGAGGTCTCCTTAACTAATCGACCGATTTCTCCAAGGACAAACACAATGCAAATTAGATCGTCTAACCTAAGGTAACGCATTTCATGCTTAGTAATCCGGCAAAGTTACAGTCCTGTAAATTTTATAATTTCTGCAATGTTTAATTTTTTTCAGACATCTACTTGTACCGAAAATGGTGATTTACACCTAAACGATTCGCTTTAAGCCCCAGGTGTGATACTTAAAGTCACACTAGAATTCACCAGGGAATTCGAATATGTAATAATATACAGGGTGTTTTATTTAAAAAATGTAACTTTGATATGTTTCGTGTTTTTGGGGACACCCTGTATAACATGACAATATTTTTAAAATGTAGCCTTAGTGGGCCCCTATCCATGCGAAATTATTATTTTCTTTTTCATCAAATACTTTAGCCATAATGCTCTGTGTGGAATAACGTGAATAACCTGGAATATAATATACAAGTATATTGATTTTACTGATTTTAGATCTTATCCATCTACACCCCATTTTATCCCCGCTATGCAAAAAGCGGCAATTTTTAGCTTGCACCAGGGCGCGTATGACCCCAGGAACGGCCATGCACCTAGGCTTTTAGTGTTTTCAGTATTGGTTCAGTGGGTTGGCAAAAATGGCCAAAAGTGGCCTGACTGTCTCCCCACCACTACTACTACTATTTTCAATTTTGTAAGAAGTGTTCTTTGTCTCTGAATGAATATACGGGACTGTTTCTAATTCCGAAATAAATACCATTCCTAATGGTTTGGCAAGGGCATACGTCTTTGTATAAAAGCGAGCGTCTGCGGTTCAGTGCATGCGGTTATTCGCAGAGTACACACGTAGCGAATATACAGTACAGGGGATAAATAAATTCTACGTTTAGTTACGGATCGTTGGTTACCACGTGAGCCGGATTTGCCGCCAGTTAAGGGTTTTTTATACGTCTGTCCACCGAGGAATTTCTTCGGTACATGCATTTACTCGTATTTTTTTATAGAAAACCTCTTACAAACGCGAACCAGCCTCTATAACTCGCCATGAGACGATACTATGGGTAATCTAGGTATAATATGTCGTGCTCTGAGGATCCATAATCATTCCATATTCAACAAACAAGCTAATGCCTTAGTAGAACTCGAAGCAAAAAGTTATCAAAGTACTTTATTCAAATATATTTAAATGATTTATTTTATGTCAACTCACGACTAATGTTATTGTTGACACTTACTAATTTTAGCAGTATAGTATTTTTTGAGTAGGCAAATTTTAGAAGCTTTGCGTGTTCAATTTTTTTAGGAGTTTGAAGTTAAAAAATAAGTTTTCGCATGCATACATTCGAAAACAGGACGAAACCAGTTGAAAGGCGATTTTCAGGTTAAGTATTGGGTTAAAAAGGCCGTATGCTCAGTCGCCTATTCGGTGTCAATATGGCTGCCCGTTTACATAGATTTGAGTCTGACAAGATCCCAAAAAAGAGCGGTCAGGATCTGAATTTTGTAGTGTTTACATGCAGTATTCAATACCAAAATCGAATTTAGTTCGAATTGAATCCCACATGTAAACATAGTAACTATCAACCTTTGTGATCAAAATAAGTTCAGCGAAATAAAAAACTGCTCCATCCTCGTGTTTTACTGGCCTATCAATAAAACCAGCTATGGTGGAAGATACACTTTTTCCGACGTTTCGGCGACCCCTGTCGCCTTTATCAAAAATGCAAAATTTGACAAAAAACGATTACAGCGTAAGTGGCATTCTTCGACAGCTGCGTCAGGAAGCCAGCTTTTGAAGATGAAATTCTGGTTTTTGGGCTGTTCGGTCGGCATCGACACGCTCCGCCACCTTGACATCGACAATGTGAAGTATTTCGGAAACAAAAAAATCCCATTGAAGTCCACAAATTCATGTAAATATTATTATAGATTAGTCACCAACCAAACTTCTTGATTGCGGAGATCTGCTCGCATCATTTTTAAATAAAGACAATATAAAGACATCAAATATTTGACGTTATTACAGGCAATCTTTAAAAAATGTTTGTCACTTGCCTTTTCTTTTCTATGAAATTTAGTGTCATTATCAAAAAGGTAAAATGCTATACTATTTTGCAAAGTAATCTTAGCTTTTAGTTTAGTAGCTGCGGTATTAACTTATAATTTTGTTCGTTAATGCGATTTTTCAGGTGTTTTTCGAGAAAGGATTCACCCTTTTTATCATCTATGTATACCCCTAGGAAAAATTAAAGTTCCTCAATATATGCATATACAGGGCTTAATGTAATTCACGTATTCCTGTCAAGACATAATAGTAGAGCTAAAATACAACAAAATTAGCTTAATATATCTTTGGACAAAAATCAATAGTTTTTTAAGATTATTCAATTTCAAGGAAATTCTAATAATTACCCAAAATCAGGCAGTAAATCAATAGCATGTTCACATATTTTGGTTCAATACGCTTATCGACATACAAACCACTGGAAAAACTTATCGAATTGAAATCCTACATTCTGGAACATATCCAGGATTTAGATTCGGAGGACTGAGTTTAGTGGTAAGCGTCATCGCCTACCTATTATCCTTATAAATGTTTTTTCTGGAGGGGTGTAATACATTATAAAGATAGCGAAAATAATTCGAGCACCTCAAGCCCCTTTGATTATACAAGGTGTTCGGTAAACATGCGGCAAAAATTTAAAGGGCGGTCATTTGAACAATTTTGAGAATATTTTGTTCTTTGAAGATTTTTGAAAAACCTCTCCATTCCAAAGATTCATCAGGATGAAAAAAATGGCCACAGCTACATTTTATTATAAAAAATCACATGGTTAGTTGCTCATTCTACAATAAATGTTCCAAATAGCTTCCACCAGCTTGTATACGAAGTATGCGATTTCTCAAGTCGTCCAAAATTTTAGCGTACTAGCGTAAACTAGTGACTTTAGATAAACCCACAAGAAATAACCTAAGAGTTATAAGTTTTTCCAAGGGTTTGTATGCACAGGTCTTTGCAATATTTTGAGCTGGATCTGATTCTGCTGAAATGAAAATGAGAATTATTTTATTTTTCTCAATACCTGTTTTTTCTTAAAGTATCGTACCTTTTCACCTATTTATGATGTTATTGAATTGATGTAAGCATATTGAACTAAAATATGTGAACATGTTACTGATTTTTAACGTAGATTTTTCATTGTTTAGACAAAGATGCCGGATTCTGGGTAGTTATTATGATCCCACAATTAGTCATTGCTAATCAGAGCGGTCCGGTGAACCTTTGCTCTTAGTTGCGGTCGTGTCGGTCGATCTGTCTGTCAGGTTTGGTTACCCAGAGACCAGATAAAGTCGTGGAGAAGTAAGGGAAGAAAAAGAGAGGAAGGAAAGGAGGAGAAGAGCAAAGAGGAGGGATTATTAGAATTCCCTTGAAATTAAAAAAATCTCAAAAACTATCGATTTTTGTCCATACATAGATTGAGCTAATTTTGTTGCATTTTAGCTCTACTATCATCTGTATATAATCTGCAACGTCACCTAACAAAAACATTTTCCATTTCATAACTGCAACTCAGGAAACTAATCATGCGAAACTACCTAACGCATAATTCACAGTACTGCTGCTGAGAAAGTAGGAAGTGACTGAATTTATAGCACAGAAGAAGGAATATGATTGGCGAGCGAGTACACTCGGTGTTGGATAGGTCGTGAGCCATAATTCGAACGGTAGATATCGTAGAGTACGCTATATAAAGGCGAGAAAGGTCAACACGGCTATGCCACGGTTACTGGCGATGTAAAATGATCTCAGGTTCTAGAGTGTCGTACCTATTTCCTTAGATTCCCTCTGGTCTTCAGTTTTGCTATTTTTTGCTTCCCATATCGTTGGTGTATTCACGAACAATTTCGTTTTTAAGGTGGTACGTTTTTGGGTTTTAGTTTTATGATGCATAGATCACCAGCATCAGATAAACGCAAGTAAATTATGTTGGAAAATTGTCGAATCACTATTAGAGTAGTTCTGAAGATGTTAGCAAACAGATTGGCTCGCCCCATGCGATTGTTTGGTTTTTGCTTCGAATATTAAAGGTGGATAGAATTAACAATGTTATTCCGAATAACTAAGAGGGGTCTGGGGACGGCTATCCAATCAGTAGCGGGAGCCAAGCCAATCGGCTGCGGGAGTCTCGGTCACGTGTGGTCACGTCTCCATTCATAACTGAATGAGCATCACTGCCGGCGTTGACACTTGTGTATTCAAGTAACAAATATGCGGGTTCCTACAATTGTAATAGGGGCGTATCTGACGACATCCCTCGTGATGTGAACCGAAATACTTTGTTAGTGTTCAGGAGAAACTTGCCCCTATACTTTGGCTGAACGTTATTTCTATCCACCTTTAATGTTCGAAGGGTTTTTGTATTTCTGTAATCGATTCCTTTGGATTGGATTTGTCTCTCTTTAAACGAACAGATTTAATTTAAACTTTGTACAGATCAAGAACTGGTGGCAATACAATAAGTGTGTCTTAGAATCGCAAGAATTCATTGATTTAAGACTTCACTTCAATATTAAATATAATGGTGAAGGTGTCAGTTAAATAGCATACATCCCCTTTTTTTAGAAATGGTGAATGAACATCAATTTTTCGACAATAATGATTACTCTCTAATTCTCACTAAAAAGTGTAAAATAAAACTCTATATAAGCTGAAAATAATAGTGAACGTAAATACTAGTACTGTTGTGAAAAAAACGTGTGTTGCTCCATATACTCAAATTATAGCAAACACCCCACGCTTTTGTCACAATATTTCTAATATTCTTCGTTCATTATTATTTTCCGTTTATATAAAAAAATTATTTTTCACTTTTTAGTGCTGTAAATTCGCGCTTTTTTGTTTTTGTAAACTATATTTATTTGGAATGTTCTGGGTTCTGTTTCAGCGAGGTTTGATTCCGAAACTGCTTAATTTTAATCAGAACAAGTATCTCATGAGCATCGTTCAGTAGCTGTTGAATGAAATTAATGGTTTTTGGTGTATTATATCTAAGGTGGATAGTTTTGAAAGGAACAACATTAATAGTGCGGCATAAATAATTTTTTTTATAATCAATATACAGTGCTCTTCTTCAATCCCCCCTTTAATTTTTTTGAAAGCGTCAACTAAAAAAACTAATTTACCTACTACAAAATGGTGCGGAATATTTAATAATTGCCTGAATATACATTTTGTTACAAAAACATTATTGTATTATAACCATGTTGATTTATCTAAATTAAAATAAAATTGAATCCTTAACATGAACTTTATATTTTTTTTTAAATTTCTACGTCTAACTTCAAACTTTAAACAAATATGTCCAGATGTATCGATAATTATGTGATTGTATCAGGTAATTATTAAATGTTCCGCGATTTTGTAGTGGGTGAATATATTGACTTATTCATATTCTAGGGTTGTGAAGTATTCGCCAGGAGTTTCAAAAAGAACTACTTTTTAATTTATTCTTTTCCGAGACGGCGCTCAGTCTCCATCTTGAATGTTTCAGTATTCTGAGTTGACCCATTCAAAAAATAACAGAGGGGGGGGGGACATTAAGGGACGAGTACTGTGTACACAATTTACTTTTCGAAGACACCTCGTAAGGGTATGAGGTGCTTATTTGTCTAAGAAAAATTCATATTTCACCCCATCTGGTATCCCTAAGAAGTGTTAGATTGAGCCAATTCTTTTCTACTTTTCTAAGCACTTCAAGGATAATACGATTGAGAGCTTTTTCCCTCCCCTCCAGCTACTAGCCATGTCAATAAACGGTTTTTATCTATATCACTTTTGAATAGGTAGTACTACCTATAAAAAGACAGCGTAAATTATTTTTCTTAGCTCATGCTCCAGCCGTGGACTATGAACAACGCCTACTAGATACCAGTACTGATCTTTTGGAAATGCATTATGATCGAATATACGCTATAATATTTATTTCAGTGACAGAAGTGGGGTTAAGTTGTCAATGATTCGTAATTTTTATGAACTTAAATCATACTATTGATTGCTTTGGTCGTAGATAAAGGATAGTATCCAATTGCGGTAATCGTAATAACTCATAGGTTGATTTACAGCTCTCGCCTACGTCTCGTGCTACAAAATTAAAATGCGTGAGCTATTGCCATCATTACTGCTCGTTGAACAATATACTATTATCCCTCACGTGTCTGTGTGGGTAGGCTTTTGTGTGGACGATGTTAATTTTCACAGATTATGATCATCATCAGAAACTTTTTCCATAGTTTACCTTTCCAAATAAATTATACGAACCTATGTCAAGTTGCGAACTTGGTAGTACGTTTCGCGTCTGTAACCATGTTTCGTTATTGCAAGAATATTCTGGGCTTTAATAGTGTGCTGTCTATAACGTTGCGTTGCATTAACTCCATTTAACCATCAAACTCTCAATAATTATTGATACATATTCAAATGTATGAAAATCAATGCGTAAACTGTGCCATACATAGTGTAAACAAATTGTCTCTATTAATTCTCATTAAACATCATTATCTTATTATAAATGCACACCACTGTAAATGAGAAGTATTTATAAATAATTCAGGAGAAAAAACCCATATGTAATAGGTAGTTAATAATTGAACAATGTTTAATTACACATCATTCCTTGTTAATTATTATACTCAGTTTTCTGCTCGCTGTGTGCACTAGCCTGCTTTACACTACTAGTTATCATTAACGTAGTTTAACTATGCTTTGGGCTGTACAAAACTGTGTGCGTGATTTATTTACTTATTTTAAACATCAAAGAGAAACCAATCATTATTTTTTATGTATTCCATGTACATAAAGGTAGGACTAGGGTTTCTAATTTTCGGGATCGGGACCCCGTTTCGAAATCCTGGAATCCCAGGATTTCGAGAGTAACCTCGGGATTAACCCCAATAATTTTTTAAAATATAACACTAGTAACAGCAATGATGAAAATGCAAAAAAATACTAAACAAAAGTACGGTTTTAAAAAAAACCAAATTAATTATTTTTAGTTTCGAAGAGTATATAATAATGAGGATATCAAACCAAATCAACTTTAGCTATAAAACAAAAATAGGAAGAGGAACTAAAAACAAAAAATAGAAAATCTGCCATTTGCTTATTAAAAATAAAATATAAATAAATAAAAATATAAAATAAAGAGTCTAGGCCTGAGTCTTTTAAGTGCGATCTTAGTTTGTCCGCAAACGAAACCCCTGAAGAAAAGGCTCCTTCAGTCAATAAATATTCGTAATTCTGTTGCAAATGCAGCCTCTTAATCCTCCATTTTCATATAGCGACAGTTTTTACTTCCCACACCGATAGGTGGGTGGTGATTATTGTTTGTACATCTATCTATCTGTATGTATGTCTGTCTGTCTGTCGGTCTGTCTGTCTGTCTGTCTATCTGTCTGTCTGTCTGTCTGTCTGTCTGTCTGTCTGTCTGTCTGTCTGTCTGTCTGTCTGTCTGTTGGCATTTTTCTAGCCTCGTAAGATCAGTAACCGCTGCATGGGTTGCAATTAAATTTGGTTAGCTATTTGCTGTGAGGTCGTAGTAGGTAATGCTGCTAAAATTGTGAAAATTGGTGCATGGGCTGCGGAGTGATTAGGAAAAAACAAGAAATTTCACATATTTCCTCAAAACTGAAAAATTTGTTATATTCATATTCAGTTGTCCATTGATCTGGGAAAGATAAACCTAGGTTTATCCGAACATTGCCTTGCCTATTACAGAAACCAAGGGACTTAGATTCTGATGTATACATACGAATATTGCTTTAGATCGTTCTGTATTGTGTAACGTGGACGCTTTTGAATTGATTTTTATGAAATTTTGACACAGTATTACTACTATGGCGAGGACAGGGAACGCGTATGATTTAGAAATCGTGTTAGTGGCGGCGCAGTAATAATCAAAAAACTAAAAATATAAAAAATCTCAAACTTGTTTTTAAGGAGCTTTAGAGGTTCCGGTTCGCTTTCATTTTTTTGTTTTGCTGGTAGTGAAAGTGGGATCGATGTAAAACTGAAAAGTGTGTTATATTCATAATAGGCTGTCCATGTGTCCATTGACCCATGAAAGAAAGGCCTAGTAGCATAACACACTTCATCCTTTTAATTATATTGAGCGTGTTAGGACGATCTTTTGGATCTTCAAATTTTTGCCAATTAGGCTTATTTTTAGTATTTAGTAGTAACGGAACCTATCGCTAAGCTAAAATAACACGCAACAGCAGACTGAAATTTGGTCATTTGAAAAATTGAAATTATCGCAATCCCTTTTTATTAAATTTTCTGGACCAAAAAACTGTCCGGGATTCCGGGTTTTCGAAATCCAACAATACGATTGAGAAAAAAGCGAAGAACTCGATGCAGTTAGAACTATTTTCACTATAACCTCGTACGCCCATGTGTGTTATGTGTGCGGTGGAATTGATTTATGATGCAAGCTCGTTTGAAATCTTAATTACTATGTAAACTATCTGTATGTATATTGCATATACGTTTACAAATTAAACGACCTTTGAGTAACTAGCTGCCAGTGGTTTTATGAGCAATTCCTCATCGAATGCGAGAATTACGTAATCTTTCAAATTTGAAATAGCATCCGTCTTGTCACGTTGAGCATGCACGGAAACCAGATGGTATGATTTATGACATTCTTGATCTACTTTGGAATGATTTCAAAGCTCCCGTAGATTTTGAAATATGTCATAAGCAGTAACGTCATACTCGTAAGGAGAATAAGGCCCACACTTCTCTTGTTAGTCCTACACGAGAATAACAAAATTGGCGAGAAGCGACAGCATAAGTTCAATCCTGTATGATGCACATGTGCCAAATATGCTGTTATTCAGTCAGTTGCTTATAGTCCAAGGTCATCGAAAACGGCGCCTTCGACATCAAAGGAAGATCGCCGCCGCCGTTTGTCACTTAGTTTTGTTATTCTCGGGTCGTACCCCCTCAAATTCAACAATAGAGTCGCTGGTAGGTTCTGAACTACATATGTCATAAACAGTAACAAATATATTTTTTTTCTGAAATACATATGTCATAAACAGTAACAAATATATTTTTTTATCTACTCCCACACAGAAAAAAAAATACTGTTGCATTTCCAATTAATTGTTAGTATTTGGATGTTTTTTCCATCGCTCTAAATATATTTACAGTTGTTTCAAATCCATGTCATTGAAAGAATCTAATTCTTATATTAGAAGTAATCACAGGCACGCCAATAAATTCAAAATAATTTTATATTCGTTCTAACGATATGTATAATCCTTCTAATACCAGTATTGACATAATATAATGCAATCAAAACATTCTTTTGTTTTCGAAATTTACCCTATGTTTCGTTTAAGTATACAATCTATTCGATGTACAAAAATTAGTACTGCAATAGCAGTTCGTGATAATTCATCTGATAGAAATTAATTTTGTTTCAAAAGGTAACTATTACGCGAACAATAACCCATGCTTTCAAAACATTGTCTATGCTGTTAAAGAAATTGGTAAGTAGTATTCCTACTAACAACATCATATATCGAATTCAATGGCCCTTGTTGTTCGCTGAACTATAATCAGTATTCGGCTGGACTGATGTCCCGATTCAATGAATGTAAAAAAAAAGAACAGGGGGATCATCTTAGTGTTATTATCGGCACCAACCCGCCAACATGGACGAGGTTGTTTCGTTGTGTTTCGTTGTGTTGTTTCGGTGTTAGCCGTGTTGTGTCATCTCGTGTTTTTTCTTTTTGCATCAGCAATTGTGTGATTTAAATGTGTCCAGTTATATATTAAATGGAGGACCTACTGAGAAATTGGGGCTTAGAAGAGCTAACATCCACATTTAAATGTAGGTATTTAGATTAGTCAGACAGTTATATTTCAGCTAAAAATGCAACAACTGGTGCAGGCTTATGTCTAATTTTTATATCATGCTCCTTATAACTTCATACAAAATCGCACCATTAAACAGCCAAACGAATCGATCGGCTGTCCTCGCAATAAAATGTGTTGGTCCAAGGAAAAGAAAGTAGTTTAGAATCAATTACCAAACACAGATTCGATCCAACGACAGGCTGCGATTGAATCGTTCATTGGAATCCAATGACATCTTGTAGTTGAATCGACAATACGATATAATTCGTTACCAACTATACACTTCCCATTGGATAAAACATCGCTGTATTTGAGGAATGCTGAGTGTAACGTCCCATTGAATCCAAGCGTAAGTCTTTGACAAAACGACAGATTTTTCTGTGTGCATTCAGTTGAATAGCTATTACCAAACGACTTCTGAACAGGTTATACAACCTATGAAGAAACAGCGTGAATTGTTTTTCATAACTCACGATCCAGCTCCACCAATGAATGAGCTAGCGAATTGCCTGAACAGGCAAACGCCATAAACAATCGAAGAAGAAGATTACCTGATAAAGTGACAAGGAAAGGTTCCTCCTTGACACAAAATGTCATTTGTATTTAAGCCACAGCTAAGCTCTGGTTAAGCGTCGGTTTACGTAAGCACGTGTTAAGCTTGGAGTGGGGGGCTAAGCCAGCATTGTACAACGGACGTGGTTCAACGTAGGTTTATCTTAAACTAAAGCTTGGGGTTGTATTGTACAACCAGCCCTAAATCTTACTATTCATAGCTTCGTTAGTAGATAAAGTATAGTATTCAACTACGTGTGTTATTACATTAAACAATGAACTACTATTGGGAAGGCATTGAACAATTCGAAATGAAAATAAAGAAATAGGGGAGAGAGAGAGAGAGAGAGGGTGAGAGAAAGAACAGAGAGAGAACAGATAAAATGGCTGAAGGAAAACGAAAAAATACATTTCTAGAGCAAATAGGGATGCTGGCAGGAAGGAGTAAATTATCAGTCACATCCTAGAAATTTTTAGAATTACTTTTACTTAATTTTATTTACAATTTCTTTTTCATATACATAAATATAAAAAGCCAACAATATAGATTGACACGCAACCAGAAAATTGTAAAAATTCTCCGGAATCCAACAAAAACATGATTGGTTTTTCGAAAGGAATAGAGAGGCGTCCTGCAGTGCATGTATCTCGTATAGGAAAATCGTTGACGGTTGTATATAGAGTGGGGAATTTTTTAACGCAATCTTCGGTCCTAGACCCATCCCTTGACAGTAGTCCAATAATGATTTCAGTACCGTCCTAAAACGGCTCAATGTTGGAATGAATCAGAACACCGTTTTTTGGTTAGATGCAGAGAATCAACCATACGATGCCCTGTCGACTCTGACGAAAAGGCGTTTTATGGATTGGAAGGATGGATTTTATTCCGAAGCTATGTTTTGTAGTGGTATGCGTTCTCCCCTGTTTTCCAGACAAAAGTCAAATAAATCAGATTAATCCTCTGCAGAAATCGATGTTTTGTTGTGGACAGTAAAAGGAATATGGAGAGTAATAATAATCAACGGTACCGCGTTAGTATCACAAATACATAATGTATATTTATGAATTAAGGCCCGATTTTATCAACATGCATATTCAACAAAGAATTTAACAAAGCTTTTCTATTGGTTGTTATTTAGCAAAAGCTCTCTATTGGGTATTGCGGGCTCGGTTATTAAATATCGTCTAATAGTATTTTATCAATATTGAAAAGAAAACGTCAAAGCTGGATGACACTTTTCATCAAACTATTGTTGTATATTTGTTGCAACATAGGCGATGAATGAAGTTTGGAGCTTGAGACGAAGTCAACGATCGAAATAAATATCTTTTTGAATGGTTGAAATTGGATCACAAATCCCGGTAAAAAAGTACCGAATCCCAAATCGAATATGTACCGTTGAGGCGATGCCTTCGCCGAGATGGCGGGTGGCCGAGTGGTATGGTGGCCGACAACGCTTGGCTGTTTTGTGGGAGGTGTTGATGGGTGTTGGTTCGAGACCCTGCCCGTGCAATTATTTTTTGTTTCATTTTTTTTAACCAAAATATTTATTGATACGTTTTACTCATATTACACACATTCTTTTGTACGATCGACATAAATGTGTTTTTGAATCAACTTTTATTAGACATTTTACTTGACATATTGCAAAAGCTAAGTACCGGAGGTGGTGGAGAATTCAGTCAGTGGAAGTGACGTTTATTCCTCAATATCAATCGCCAATTGCTCTGATAGCGGTATCAAAATGAAATTATTCCAAAAAAGTATAATTATTCGGAATTTTTGTTGTGCTAGTAAAACATCGAATAAAATTTGATTCAAAAATACATTCACGTCGATGCGGTACAAAAAATGTGTATAATATGAGTAAAGCGTATATCAGTGAATATTTTGGTTAAAAAAAAGATAAAAAAGTAATTGCATGGGCTGGGTCTCGAACCAACACCCATCAACACCTCCCACAAAGCAGGCAAGCGTTTCGAACATCACACCACTGGGCCACCCGCCATCTCGGCGAAGGGATCGCCTCAACGGTACATATTTGATTTGGGATTCGATATTTTTTTACCGGGATTTGTGATCTAATTTCGACCATTCAAAGAGATATTTAGTTCGATCGTTGACTTCGTCTCAAGCTCCAAACTTCATTCTACGCCTATGTTGCCACAAATATACATTTTAGTTACAACTGTTACAAGTATTTTCATGAAGTACCTACATCACACGGGTCGGGAGCCGTCGGCGTGTTTTCGGTTCTGCATGGATTCAAAAACTCATTTTTATTTTGATATAACTTTTGGATTATTGCGAAAAAAAAAACAAAAACAGTTTTGTTGTAAAACTTATATTTGATCTCTCCATTTATCACAAAAAAAATTATTCAAAACCCTAATTTTTTTGTCATCATTATCATTTAGCAGAAGAAAAAACCAGCGATCAAATGTACAGTTTTCCGGAATCTGATTGGTTGAAATTAGCAATTGCTAAACTTTTGATTAAACAAGAAGATGCAATTTTTCACCCATCTAGGATGGAAAATCAGACTGGAAAAGATACTAGATGGTTCATAATGGTCGATTTGTATATAAAGCATGTCTTTTTTCACCTTTTTGAGGTAAACTTCAAGAGAAATCAATAGTTTTCAGAGAACTTTGACAGATGCATGTTCTTGAACGGGCTGCTCTAATTGGTCAAAGCCTTTGTTAAAATGCGCCTGTTGATAAAATCGGCCCTATATCATACATTTATTTTGGTTAGATGATTTGTCAGAATGTCTGTGATCTGTGCTGTGACCTAATACGAAATAAATTTTGCAGAATGAAAGGCGATTTTGACATTACAGGCATATAGAATTTACATACCGCGACAGCCCGCAGTTATACTGCGTATGCGCTTTGCAACCGAACCAGTCCGCGAAAACCTTTAGGGCTAAAACTGTTTTAACCCGGTTCTTGCTCACGGGCAGGTACTGATTTTGGATGGTCCTCGACTATCCCAGAACCGTCCAAGACAAATCAGAACACAGTCTTCAAAAACCGAACACTCGATTTGTAATACGCATGTTCAGTACAGCTTTAGGAGAGTTTGCGCGGAACCAGAACAATGCTATTCGGATCAGGATAACTTATTTCGTTCTCGCGTATTTCGTTCTGGCGTATATTCATAGGATACAACACGTATCCACCTCAACAGCGCGGTTGTCTGTAGGCGTTTCATAGGAGTCAATTAGCTGCCTCACATCTACAGACAACGTCAGTTTAAATGTACGTCGGTATAACAAACTGCGAATAATCCAGACAACTACACAACATGATATGTATTGTAGTGGAGTTGGCGTGGCGCAAGTTATCGTACATATACATCGGAATACCGTGGCACGCTTAAAATGCATCTGAAGGTTGTCGACCTAGTTTGCCGAGAACAGCGGTAGAATTTTGAATAACAGAATTGACAACTTACAAGGAGGCTTCTTTATAAGTACGATTATATTGGAATATGCCTTTGGATGTCTCAGGCTCGTATTGGTAAAGTTCTGTACTGTGAATACATGGAAAGCTTCGTTCAGGGGTGGTTCCTCCTTAAAGCGCAATGCCCACAATCCCCTCAGCAAAATAGAAAAAGAATTTTTATGGTGGATCTGTATGCAGCGCATACGTTTTTGAGCGCTCCTATTGGTTAATCACATGTCAATTGACTTTGAAAATAACTAACGCTTCTGCTGACGCGCCTCAGCCGTCAAGTCAACTCCTCTTGTTCGAGTTGCTACGCATTGTTTACATCGGGGATTCTAACCTACTAACCCATTATTTAAAATTGATAATCGGGTGAACCCATTGGAAGATTTCTTAGAGGACAAAATAAAAATTAAGGAAAGTATAAATAGATGAAAAAAAGATGAAAATAAGTAGGTACTAATCATGTAAAATCTTTTGACAAAAGAAGTAGACAGCTGCTTGGTTCATTAGATTGCGTTGAGGCATTTCAATACAGGGTTTGGTTTGATTCCCAAGCTAGACGATTTTTTTCTTGATTAGGCGGGATGGTAAGTGACAAACTTTTAAGAAATAACATTTTGTGATGATTGATAAATAAAACACTATTAAAGTGACTTTTTGTAATACTAGCTAGAAAAAACGTTTACGAAATAACTGTTTGTGGAAACTGAAAACTTCTATTATGTGCGGGGTGCAGCTGCAGCCTCAAAAATCTCTGGTAGGATTTTCCTCTAGTTTTTTTTTATTTTAAATTTTGTGCGCCCCTCCCCCCCCCCTTCAGAAGTTCAGGAACCGCCACTGGTTTCGCTATGGGTATGCTATTGCACGTCGCTGACTTGTAGTAGTAGTAATACGATTCGCTACTGGGAATACATGAGGAATCAACAAAATCACTCTTCTAATTTGACTGATACAATTTGTGAATATTGTAAGAATGTTCGAGATTTTATGACACTAATCTCTCAAAAAGTTAATCTCCTTTAATCGCCCAGATGCATTTATTGTATAACGGACAGTGTTGCGTGCCGTACGTTGAGGACAGAGCCATCCAGGACCGCAGTAGCTTTATACAAGAAACCTTTTGAAACACACTTTGATAGCGAATCACTTAAAACTTTTGTCTTAGCACCCTGTCTCGTCTAACCAAATAATACACCACCAACAACCAGAGTCAAATACGTTATGAGACTTATTAAATTATAAGTTCAGAAAATCTTGTTAGAAGAAAGGTCACTAACACAAAAGACACAAAAGTGCATAAACTTTCTATTTCTTGAAGCACCGACTATTAGGACACGTTTCCTAATTTGCTACCTGAATCGAGGATAAGCTAATCCACTGTTTCAAAAAAATGACAGTCCGACATTAGCACAAGCAATCACATGTTTCTATATGTTCTTCTTCCTATCTTCTATGGTTACATAAACATTTAGGTAATTTCGGAAATGACAAATGATAGACTCGCTTATAAGTTTTACTATTAATATAAAAAATATTTCAGTACTGCCCTGGACAGAGGTTATGAAATTTTGATATTTTCTTCGCAAATATATAAAAATCAAATTACAGTTACTTAGCATACTAATCTCTCAAAATATTGTTAACTCTCTTAGACTTAATAAAAAATATTTTCCTGGCGGAGCTTAGGAAGATATTTTTACACTAAGGTTATTGAGCTACCAGTCATGAGTCAAGGTCCTGTGGACCCCACAAATAAAAACCATCCAGACAAGATCGTTCATAAATACATTTTAAATTTCGTATCGAATTTGGCCCACTTAATGCTTTCTGTTTTCTTTTTTTTAGGAGATGTCAAAAAGCATATCAAGGTATTCCTTCTGTTGTTATTGACTGCAGAACGATTCTCCACAGTTGTTATATTTTAACAGTCTCGTCAACTTTCTGGGGTTCTTAAAGTATATCTTTTTCAGCAATATTGTCAACAAGATCAAATTACATTCCTAAAGCGTCATTGTAAATTCAAATTGACAGTTGTAATTTACACCTGACAGATTCAATTGTAAATTCAAAACTGACAGTTGTGATTTACACCTGACAGTTTGAATTTACAGTTGACGCTTTAGAAAAGTAATTTGATCCTTTTGAAACTAGTGCTTAAAATGGTATAGTGCATATATCATTTTTCACCTTTAGTTTTCATTTCCACTCTATGTTGGATACCATATACAGGGCGTCCCACGACGATTAAGACAAGCAATATATCGGAACTGGGCAGTAGTAGCGAATTATAATTTTGGGGGTGTAAATTAGAGCAAATATAGTATCTTTTCTTATTATTATCTCACCCAATGAGGTATATAACTAGCTCACTTGAGGTCTAAAGTGATAATTCAAGAGCCTGTACCATTACTATTATGAAACTCTACCAAAATAATTTAACTGTAGGGGTACATGTTATAATAAATGGCAGTGGTACCATTCTGTAAGTACCTGTAGCTCTTGAATTAATCACTTTAGACCACAAGTGTGTTAGTTTGTTGGAATTGTTTTATCGGGAGGAACACAAAAAGACACAAATATACAGGGTGTCTCATTAAAAATTTTGAATCGGACGCCACGTGATCAAAAACAAATACCTCATTAGGTGACACAATAATAGGAACAGATAATAAATTTTAATTCGCCACTACTGCCCAGTTCCGATATATTGCTTGTCCTAATCGTCGTGGAACACCCTGTATGTATGCAGTTCTGCCTAAGACTCAGTAGTGTACAATTTTATCGTTCTAGTATTATGTTACATAAACTGTTTTAGTTTATATTATACCTATTTTTTATATTACCAATGTTGTGCTTTATTTGCGCGTTTGATGCAACTTAATTGTCTTTGAACGCTCACTGAGGATTGACCTTTTATTTCCAGGTCCCATTTTCCTTCCATTTTGCTGAGAAAAATCAGATTTTATGTAGCATTGTCTTTATATTCCGAATAACGTGAGAGCTGTCGCTGATTTAATATGAGGAGATCGCGTATCGTCATAAATCTGGACGAATTGAATTACAAAATGGCGTTAAACTCGTTACAGCTTAACGGCAGTCGGCAAACGACTGCAGATCTTCATTATATGACGGGTTTGGACCTGCCAGGCCCATAACAACACTGGCGTACCATTCTAGGTTTCGAGAGGTCATGTTAAGAGGGGCAGATTGACTACAGTCTATCCAAATAAGAGACAGACCAAAACATAAACAAATTCAATTATGACCCTTACGTAAACGCCGCTGTGTAGGTGGACAGAACAATCCTATTGGTCGATTGGGGTGGGCGCCATTACACCCACCCGAATAGGCCAATAGGAACTATTTGTCCACCTGCAACACTGCGTTTACGTAATGGTTACGATCGAATTTGTTTATGTTTTGGTCTATCTCTTATTTGGATAGGCTTTAGTTACTACATAATACTGCAACCATCACCATTTAGGGACAAGTCTAATAGTTAATAGGTTCTGCGAAACTATGAAGTCATTTCATCTTTGCCATAGTAATAATAACATATCGTAAAAATTTTATTTCAATATGAATTTCCTGACCTATAATCTGATCACCGAATAGAAGTTGAATCGATGAAAATGATAACATATTCTCAAATTCTAAATGAGATCATAGGTACCGATATGACGTTATGAAATACTAAACAAGTGCCTAATGGCACTTATATAAATGCTATATTGTTTAAATATTTAAATCTAGGAATTAAACCCTCTCATAAACTGAGCAGCTGAGTTCAAATGGAATCCCCAGACAAAGTAATACACTTGTGCCAACACTTTTCACAATTCTATAAGCTCTTCTTATTAGCAGTTTTTGGTATAGGCTTGAGCTCTGTCACCGAAGAGTCCGTGACCTCAAGCGTTATAGATTTCTATCCTTTCGTGGGCCTCTTTAGCTTTGCGAACAAAAAAATCACAGTAGCCAAATCCGGTAGATATGCTGGCTGAAGTACGATTGTGGTGCTGTATTTACCAAAGAATTCTTTTTCTTTTTTTTTTCGTATTCCTTCTCGCAAACATTGCATGAGTTTAAGGTACTACCATGATAATACTTCTTATTGGCCGTACTTTTTGGGGTAAGAAATGGTAACCAATGCAATCTTGACATTTTTTAAAATTTGACGTGCTTTTTTCTGTCTTGGCTCTCCTGGGCTCTTCCATTGGGGCAATTGGGCTCTACTTTCGTTACTACAACCTATTATAACTCTTTTGAGAAAATTTGCATCATCATTGACGTCATTCACCAGCGACTGAGCGATGCTTATGAAACGGTTTTTCTGGTCAAATATTGGTAGTTTTGGAACAAACCTCGCTGACACACGTCACATGCTCAGAAATTCAGAAAAAATTGCATCTTCAGTGTGTCTACGTTTTCACCTGTTGTTGCCGTACTATGGAGTTCAGAGCGTGATTCGACATTGGCATCATTCCGGTCTTCTTGGAAGAAGTTGTACCACCTATAAATATTTTTTTACTCAAATTAGACTCATCGTATGTCATTGTCAATATTTCAGGTATTGTAACACTTAATTCCATTTTTTACACACAATTGGGGGCAGACAGAAAATCGTTGAGCACCCCAAGATACTTATACCTTTTATATGATGTGTCAATACCAACTAAAAACCCAAACGGACTGTAGGTGTCACAAAAAATAAAAATCAAATCGAATGTACGTAGCCTACGAAATTAAAAAACTGACACCTCGTATGAACGCCAACTGTCTCAAAAAAGTCAAGTACTCTAAAAATATTTCAATCCGTGGGAACTACTGAGGCTCAAATTTTATAACAAATTGATACTCCTATACTCATACCCAATTTATCCATGTAACCATACAAAGTATTAAAACACAAGTCCAAAATATTTAAGGATCTGTTTTTCCTCTGTTAGTGGCACAAATCATTTAAGCATCTAAAATCTAAAATAGTTAGAATTAGGTACACAATTTTTAAAATATACAGGGTGGTCCAATAAGCGCGCGGTGCTCTCTAGCGGCCTTGCCGTTTATATTAGAAGAAAATGTTTTAAATAAAAATGATCTACTTGCAGAAAATAATTTCAAAGATGGCGAACATCCGGATATACCGGAAGTAGGTATCAACTTCTTTATTTTAAATTGAACACCCTGTATATTATTACGTTTTTTAGTTCAGCAGCGATTTTTAGGTCCAATTTGTTAACATAGCTTAAGTCTACGAAGCTTATTTTCGAAGTTATTCAGCAATCTTTAGAAAATTTGACGTTTGTAGTACTTACAAAAAATCTTAATATCTTCGAAACTAGGTACGACAGAAAGATGCGGTTTTAAAACGAGCAGCACAAACCATACTTGTGTTTCAGTAAGATCATTGTTCGAAAGCACATCAAATAAATAGACTAGCAATTTTCAAATTTGAAAAGTTTGAAACGTTAAATTTTTTTTTCAAATGGGATGGTATGATAAGTTTCACATCACTGGATCCGAAATTAAATGCTCTTTCACTTTTATCTAGCCAGCCATATGGCCATTGATGGTTTTCAAGATATTTGCGATTTTGTGATATTCCGTAATGGCGCGTAGGAATTGGGAAAATCGTTGGTGCAGTAGCTCGCAGATGGAACAATTGGCCAATAGTGAGTGAACGGAAGATTGTGGGCTTATTAAAAAATATTTTAGGAATATGTCACTTGATCATGGTAGGGAACTAGGGACGCTTGAGGGCTATAACGTAAAAATATTTTCACTTTGACATTTTGACGTCTATACAGAAGTATTAAAAAGAATTCCAATTTAGCCGTTTGACCCAAGTTGACGCGCTTTTTGCTTGGTCATACCGCAAAGTCACGGCCATCTAGGTTTTATATTCGCGGCGAACTGCGATATTCAATTTTTTTCTGATACCTACTTATACCAAAAATGGTGATTTGCACCTAAACGGTTCGTTTAAAGTTCCTGTATAAACATCAAAATTTAGGTGAAAATATTTTTACGTTTTAGTCCTTAAGGGTCCCTACCATGATCAAAAAATGTTTTAGCAAGCCCCAATCTTCCGTCCACACGCTATTGGCCCACCCTGTATAGATGGGCTGTGTTATAAACAAATATACCTAGATGTACAACATTTTGTATATCTGAATTTTTCCTCAAATGAAAATTTACAGAATCGAAGGCAGATAACATTCTTACCGACGCGCGACGACCATGTGTGCATTCAACGACCGAAAAAAACTTTCATATAGAGGCAGGAGCCGAGCGAAAGATCATTTTAATTGAATGTGATCTGTTGCTGTCCCGATATAGATATAGCGTAAAATATTGTAGAAAACAATGGCCGTGGGTAATAAAATTTTATGATACCCGCCATATAATGGCGCATCTTATTTGGTCAGAAGGCACAGCCAGAATCAGAACAGTCGCACCATTCCTAAATATCGGACAATTTATGATATGGGATTGGAAGTGATAACGTTACTTCGAGATGTATTTCTCTCACGATATACGCCATTACAGAAAATTGTGTTATATAGGTTGACCAGTTTTGAGATTATAGCTACCGGGTGACTAATCTGAAACTGGAAAAATGTTGAAATACGTTATATCATTACTTTTGAAAAATAACCCCTTTGAACAATTTTTGCGGTACTTACACATACCTTACCTACATATTTTACATTTCATACATACATATTTATTTATATTTATTAAACTCACATATTTAAACTCACATTATGTCGCTGCACTTCATTAGCCTAGTAAACCCATTCTCGCAAACTTCGCGCTCAGAAGTCCGGCAATAGAGGGTGAGTCAAGCTCAACGCCTCGGACTGTTGTGAAAAATCAAGTTTGCTAGTGTATGCAGGTCGAACAGGACTACATTTTGAAAATAATGACTTATACAGTGTGTCTAATAAAAGCGTGACGTATCAAAGTTATGTTTTTTTTTAATGGAACGCCCTATATATGTATATTCCCGGCTCAATTTTAGTGTGACTTTATACAATCTCCCCGTGTGAGGGCGGGTTAGAATATCTCCCGTCGTATATCCTGCGTGTCGTAAAAGGCGACTAAATGGAACCGAACTACTGTCGGTATAAACAGTAACCTCTTCCCAACCAACAGCTTTGGGTGGACGAGTTGAGAAGAGTCAGGACACCTTCTTGTCCTTGGGATGCAGAAAGCAAATGGGAAACTACTGCATTAAAGATCTAAAGATATCCCAAGAGAAACTCGTAAAATGAGTAAATGCATTTTATGAGTTTACAACATATCTGTTAAGACATTGTGACTATGATGATGATTATACAATCACACATGGGACTTAAATCGAACCGAATCACAATTTTTGGTATAAGTAGATATAAGAAAAAAATGCTCATGTGTCGTTCCAGTGTCTGGCATACTGCAGTGCCGTATCGCTTGCTTCCCAACTTCCCACAGATCCTGGATTGTGTACGGGCTTTTCAACATGGACAAGATAGGAGATGCTCCCCGCAGGTGCATACAATCGCTTACTGGTATCCCCATCCCACTAGGTTATCCCCAGACCTGCCCATTTGGCATCTAATCCTGTTCAGGCTTTTCCAGGAGTCCCATTCCAGTTGTGATCCAGCAGGGAGACTTTCGGTTGGGTTTCCAGATGGTATATGGTTCTCTGTTAGTCGCCGGTTCCACAGTCAGTGGGTATATTGGCATAATGAAGGTCTTCCTGGATTTAAGTCTAATGACTGTCTACTTTGTTCTGCCATACCTGAGGCCTCTCGCCTTATTTGTTGGGGGGGGGGGGGGGGGGGGTTGTTCCCGCTAACATGTATAGGTGGTGGGTTTTAGACAGCGTATGATTATCCTACACTTGTCGTTCAAGGTAGGGTCCAGTTTGTGGCTGGAGTAAAGCACATGACAAGAGACGTTGTTCGCAATACGCCAAGATGGGCACCCCATTGGGAGTGTGGAAGGTTAAATATCCCAAGTCCAAAATTTTATTCTGTTACCGTAATCACTTACTAGCAACTAAGAAAGTGAACGCCACAGGAATGCCAGTGTTGTTTATCGATACATATTTTCTTTGCAAATAACATAAAGCAAATGGCGCAAGCTCTCTAAATCTGTTTAAAACCATAAAATATTGTATGCGAGGTATGTCACAATAGTTATATTCACATACATCATATTATTAGACGGCTGCTATTTCCTACAGCCGTGTGTCTATTCTGGTAACGGGTAATTGGGTTAACATCTAGCTTTGCATTTTAAAATAACTTTTATTATTCCGATACACGATACACAATATGCGAGCACTGTTTTAAACCTGGTTGTAAATATCACTTCTGAGTTCTATTTAGGAGTTTTCACAAACTGCAATTGCATTGTTTGTGATTTATTAACGTGTTTTTTGTTTTCTGCTTATTTCGTCTTTGAAACCATAATCAAAATATCAGTTACTGAGGTGGATGAATCTGCCTGTGTGATATTTAAATATCACAGTTCTTTAAGTTTTTTTTGGTGAATTCTGATCTGATTCGCTTCAAGGGACAATTTGATCGATTTTTTTTCTCCACGAAGTAAAAAGTAACTCGAACTATACATTCTAGTTTCGATAGCCCTAATTTTTGGTTTTTTGTTTCAGATTACAATGTGAAGCGGAAAAAGCGGAAAATTGGATTACCATACGCGGCCGGAGGCATTTCAGTATCTCAGATATTGGCACAACGGGAAAAAATAGCTTTAAATCAACACGGGTTCAACAAGGACCTGATTGGAAATCAACAACAGGTTGGTAACACCTGTGGAATAAACGTGTTTTTTCAGATTTCACTTTCTCTTTTAATATTTCTCTAATTACTTAGAAATGCCATTGGTTAAATATTCAGCCAAATACCAGAAGAGGTACGTTTCCGACATTTATAACTTAATTTGTAATATGGATAAAATTTGCTACTGAAAGCATTTTTCGTATTCTGTGATATCGATCTCCCCGATTCGTATCAATCAGGAATACCAACAGTTATATTGACATAGTAAGAACGGATGTGGACACAGATCCTTGTTAGAAAGCCCAGAAACTATCCATTAACTTTGGTCAACCACCCTAGAACATTAGCAACAGACTGATAAATGTCTCTTGGACATCAGGAGCCAATTTCAGATTACCTTAACGATGATGAGATGAGCGACCTGGTGTGCCTGATGGGGTTGGCGTTGGACGTTCAGTGTACATTTGCAAAAGTTGGGGATCGATGTGGCAAATCCTTTATGCAGGAAATGCGGTAAGACAGAGGAAATAGCTAAGCACGTTATCTTCGGTTGTTCTGCCTTGATTGGAGGCAGGAACTCCTATGTGTGTGGACAGGAGAGCATAGTCCAGTACATCTCAAAGTTCGCAAAGAACTTACGATGAACCTCTGTCTGAGCCTTTTGACCTGAGGTGCATAATAAGCCTTAAGGCTGAACGGCAACTATTAGGGTAACAGGACCCTAACCCTCTCACTATAAAAAAAATTCTCTTCCAATACTGTGCGATATTGATTCCTATCACATTTTCATAGAAACATTCTGAAAGTTGGAATTATGCCTAATACCCAGTTGAGACTTTGTGATATTCAAAACAAAATTATAGACAACGCAGGTTCGAAGTAGACATTTTGAAACATCTACCTTGTCTAAAAATTTCAAGCTACAAACGTAATACGGTTGTGTTCCAGGTATGGCAGCAGCCGTCAGTGATGAACCGGCTGCACGGCTACCCCGACCCGTCAGGCCAGCCTCACCAAGTGGTGCGATGTCATCAGGAGCAGCAGCCGAACAGGCTGATGGCCACCGGCAGTCAACCCGTGGTGATGGCTGGAGCGGACGGCAGCACGATCGTGGTGCAGCAGCCGACCAACCCCGCACAAGGCGTCGCCCACAACCACCCGAACGCTGGCGCAGGTGGCCAGGTCATCGGGTCAGCGCCTGGGGGCGGGCCGTTTGTTAACGTGCAGTCGAACCAGAATGGCCCCCAGGGGACGGCCAACTACGTGAACTCCGCCCCCGGAGCTGTCGGACAGGGGCAGAGCCAGCAGCATCAGCAACAACACAGGGTGAGTTAGAGTGATGGGTAGTTCGTTCTTTACCTCCATTCATGGTCGTAAGAAAGTATTGGAGTGTCAGAAAAAGTTCAGCATAATGGTAGAAATTGTTTATTATCAAACAAATTAAGAATGCTATATGTGCAACAATACAGCGTGAGTAGTTGAATGAATGAATAAAAGGAGAGATACTTTCGGGTGAGAAAGGCTACCAGTGCACCTCTAGTTCCCAAGTCCAGCCCTCATCGCAAAGGTAAGGAGGGCCTGCCCATTTTACGCCTTCAGGTTCAAGGACCCTAGTCTGCCTGTGATAACCAAGGGCGTCACAGCAACACAGAATGCGTGCCGAGGACTCCTCGTTACAGCGTGCACATGTCGGGTCGCCTGCCACCCCCATCACATACAAGTGGAGTCTGAAGGTGTTATGAGCAAATAGCAGGCTCACAGTACTAGAATTTTTAGTTCATTATTGCCTAAACCGGCTTCTGTTCAGTGAGGACAGAACCGCCCCACCTTGGCCAGAGCTCCTTGAATAAGTTCCTTAGCTTGACGCAGATGTCCAGATATTCCTCTCCATGTCATAAGATGTTGATTTTGCAACTACACATCTATTTTCCTTCTAATGGTACCTGCTGCCAGCACCACTGCCAGCTCAGGACCCAGAAAATTATTTCCTCCAAGACCTTCCTACATTGCAGAACGAGCTTTGCTGTAAACCTACAAGCACTCAATGCTTTTAGTGCTGCCTGACTATCAGAGCAGATAGTAATCCCACTCCTAGGCCCCCGAATTCCGTTAATACGAGAGGCATAAAATAAAATCGCGTATATTTTTGATGTGGTATATCCTCCAAGAGAGAGGGGGAGCTTTGTTTTTGGCTCGCAGCTTCTGTGCCGGAACCTTCGTCGGTAACAGCCGTCTGTATATCAGGCTGGCCCTCCCTCCTCAAAAGGCCATTTTCCACTTGACCCCCATTCTTCCGTTGTAGGATACTTCACCGTAAATTTTCGGACAATCGGACAAGGCAAAAAGTATGAGAAATTATATCACGCCTCATATGTATGAGACGGTCATCCCTTTGAGAGGATGACAGAGTGTAATATACCTTTATAGACTATAAAAATTATTAGTCATGTAATTTGTTGACTAATTTTTATTCAGATTAAAACAGAATAGTTGAAAAATCCGAAAAACATGCTTTTAAAGAACACCGAACTAAAAATACTTTTTTAAAATTAGCTTAGAACAATAATGAACTTCTAGTACAGGATCCGGCAGAGAAGTGGCACGATTTCAAAACACCATTGTAAAAGTAGTAATGAACATATTTACAATTTTAATAAGAAAAAAGATAGTACTTGACTGTAAGTTAATGATACACAGCAAAAATCATTTTTTGAATATTCTTTCTTCCAAATGACGTCCATCATTAACTACACATTGTTGTAGACGACGTACAAAGCTGACGGTCCGTAATGCTTCCATTGAAATAGCGGCAATTTTTTGTCGGATTCGTTCCTTTAAGTCTTTGGTGGGTTACTCTCGAAGACTTTCGATTTTAGGTAACCCCACAGAAAGAAATCTGGTGCCGTCAAATCAGGTGAATGGGCAGGTCATGGGATATCGCCGCTCCTGCTTATGAGACGGCCAGGAAAAGCAGGTCTCAGTAAATCCATAGCAATGTTAGATGTATGGCTGGTTGTACCGTCTTGCTGGAATAATGTGCTGTCAGTCATGAAATTATCTAGAGCAGGAAAAAAATTCTTCCAGCATTGCTGCGTATCGCTCGGAGCTTACCGTTACCTCACTACCATGCTCGTCTTCAAAAAAAAGGGCCCAGTGATCCCTAGAGTCGAAACTGCGCACCAGACCGTTACTTTCTGCGAATGCAGAGGTTTCTTGTGAAGTGCATGTGGATTTTCCTCAGACCGGTACCCAAAATTTTGTTCATTGACATACCCACTTAGGTGGAAGTTAGCCTCATCACTCATCCACAAGTTATGCACCCTATTCTCATTTTCGTCAATCAGAGTTAACATTTCGCGGCAAAACCGCAACAGTGCACCATAATCTTCAGGATGAAGAGCTTGCACTGAATTTTGTAAGGATGATAGTAAAGGTCACTTTTTAAAATTGCCCTTACTGTTCGATTGCTGAGACCAAGTTCTCGACTGTGACGTGATGCCGATTTTCGAGGCCTTCGTCGTCCTACAGCTTCTCGCACACGCTGGACATTTTCAGGGGTTCGGACGGTTTTTTGTTTGCCTGATCTTTTTTCAAGATGCCTTGCGAAAAGGCACTGGGGCGCGTGGAGGTAATCCAAATTCTCGTCGAAATGCATGCTGGGCTCGAACGCAACTGTCGTCATTGCTGCAATACGCTTTTACAGCAAACCCACGCTGCTCGCCTGTCCACGACTCCATCATAACTAAACTTCCACGTGTCAGCAACTCGATAGAGACTTGCATCTACGGAGCAGTTTACACAATTTATCCATTATGGATCTAGGCGACCCACTGTACACTGGGAGATGTATGGTATGTATGACCTATGGCAATTGTTTTAAATTGGAAGTTGAATTGAAACGAATAATCCTCAAATCATTCAGGAGTAAATAATAATAAACTATATTATGTATATCAATAATTGTTGCTCATTAGGGCTTATACATTTTAAATAGGTACCAATTTAGTTGTGCGTTTTTTATAAGTTTTTTTATATTTTTGGGATCAAAATTATATTAATATAGATGAAATAAAACTATGAGACTTTTACTTCCAGTTTAGAGGAAAGTAGGTATTTAAATTTATAATAGTACTATGTGAAATAGATGAGCCTGATTTTTTTTAATCTTGAAAGGCTACATAGCCCTGGGCATGGAAGAAAATTATCTTATTTTGTGGCTGAAAATTTTTGGAATATAGTGGTTATATTGACTTGACTGATGTTGATGTCATCGTTTCTTCCTTCCGCCATTCTAACTGGAATTGCAGCTAATGTGGGTCTTAAAGATGCCAGTTTTTTTTCAAAACGTCAATTTCGGGCAAGGTTTTCGCTTCTTCAAATGTCCCCAAGAAGTCTATTCTAATTCTTTCCTTTTCTTTATTAATATATCTTTCATTTGCTCGTAGAATTTTGTTTTGTGACAAAGCTGATCCTAGATACTCTGTCTCTGTCTGTCCGCATTTAATTAAGAACAAACTAAAAAACACAACCCACATTACACGCAACAAATTGCATACCCAAAACTAAAAAAATTAGTTACGTTCAGGTTACGGGGTTACCGTCACGTCAGTTGCTAAATTACTCATGCTAATTCATAGTATAGTGTATAATTGATTGCCTATATGCTCTATGGATAAATTGTGTAAACTGCTCCCCCCCCCCCCCAAACCGCTCACCGTCCTCGCCAGACCTTGCTAGAATCGTGCCACTTCTTTGCCGGACCCTGTAATATTGTGAAAAAATCGTCGGGCGCTCGATTTACGAATAGTGTGGCATACAGGGCCCGCACCAACTTGCTTTTAATTCAAAGAAGTGTTACAAGCTCACAAACCCACAAACATACAGGTCAAGCTGGTAAAAGCATGTTAAAAAGTGATGTTATGTGATATGCTGTTTATTTCAAAATTCTCACTGGGACTGCTCTAAAGAGAAATGTTTTTCTAACCAGCTTTGTTCATTTATAACAATAGGTTTTCATCAACGGACAACCGAGCGAGCCTTCTGGTCCAGGTCGGCCTAACCTTCAAATGATACCGGTAACAGTTTCCAATCAACCCGCCAATCAAGAGATGAGAAGAGGAGCGCAAAATCAACCCCAGAATATGCAGAACGTCCAGTTCTACAGCAGCCCCAGCAATAGCGTTTCGACGAATTCATCGCAATGTTCTGCGCAGACGCACCAGGCACCCTCTGTCAGGCACTTCAACCCTAATATGAACGGATTCAGGCCTCAAATGGTTGCGAATGCACAAATGCAACAGCAAAAGGTAAGTAGATTGCGGAGCAGATTTCAGAAACTGCGACAGGAATAACTCTACATAATACGAATCATAAATAAAAAAATGATGCTCTGAATATTTGACTACACCTTATTTATTTATAATGGACATAATTTTATTTTTGCCCTCTCGAAAAACATTCTTTCGAATACGCATAAAAGTCGGGATGTACAAAAGGAGTGTTTGGGGATATTTTGGGAAGCTCCCACGCAAAATTACTTTCCCGCCGTCCTTATTGCCAGACCCGTCATGAAAAATGATCAGCAACATCTAAAATTCAAATCCAAATACTAAATTTTACCATGTTTCAATTTTCATCAGTATTCCTTATAATTATTCCGCCTCCACTGGAACGATTCTCAAAAACCACATACGATGTTCGTCCTCGCCTCGTGTCTACTTTTAATGAGTCCAGTAATTACCTAGTAATAGGGTTCTTAATCTAATGTGCACTAAATACTTCAAGTTCACAGTTACTGAAAATTATTCATTACCTTCGTTCTTTGAAGGCATAGGAGAGTATCTTAATCTTATATACTATATTGTAGATATCAAAGCAACTGTCGAGTGGGGATTAGTATATAAAGTACAGAAAACTCACTCAAAAATACTGATAAAGTAATCTCACGTTGGCTTACCAACTGTGGAAATGGAGGGTCACCCAATAGTCGAGTCCTTCCGTCTTTCCGTCAATCTTTTGAGGCTCAACATCAGCTTGGAGTTTTGTTCTGATGTAGGAAGCTGTATACACCAGAGCGATTACTGCTGCTCTACAAGCACAGATCCTACGATCGTTGGAGTATTGCTCCCATGTGTGGGGATGGCTCACTGAAGCTTCCGGATGCTATCCAGAAGAGACAATTGCTCGGTCTAATCGATACGCCTAACCGCACAAAGGACCTCCACAGCCTGGAACATCGAAGAATGGTGGCTGACTTGTCCCTGTTTTACAGATTCTATCAGGGAAGATAATTGAGTGAGCTCTGCCAGATAATAATACCGAGACCCGTGCGAACGAGGACCACTAGAGAGGCTCAGCGACCTCATCCTTACCAGGTAGAGGTCCCTATTCTTCGAACCTGTCTCCTCCAACATTCCTTCTTTTGGAGAACTTCGATGCAGTAGAATGAGCTGCCGGGGAAAACAGACACTTATCCTCTCGCAGCGCTTTAATAGCGAAATAGGCTTTTAGCCTTTGCTAAAGGCTGACCATAAAAAAATGAAAAAAAAATACGGCAATGGATGAATCTTTCGGGGGACTTACCTCCAACCCTGAAGCTTCCTTCCCCAACTTTATTAATAAAAAACGAAATTTGATCATTTATTGTATATTTTTGCTTTTTTATCCGTTCTGTTGCCACGGGATTGATTTCGGCTAAAAATTAATATAATGATCCTACTTTCGTACATGTGTACATACAGGATTTTTGTAAATAGCAGCAATATAGTGTGAAATGTTTGTTACGACCCAAAAAGTTGCATTCCAAGTTAACGAGAATCTACGGATTAACGGGGGCGACAGACAGACCGACGAAAATGAGTAAATATAGTTTTTCGTGATGTAGTTGCCAAAATTTCTCCAGAAAACGTGTTATCTCAAATTCGGAATTTTTCACGATTTCACTGTATTTCGTCATCCATCTGTTTGAGCGGGAAGTAAAATGACATTTTTGGCGTATTAAACGAATATTATTAAAAACAACTTTACTAAATCAATACATTATCTCAATAATGTATTGAGATGCGGTGTTGTTATATTTGCGACCCATAATTTCTTCTTGTTTTTGTTTACATGTGTATCAGGCTATGAAATATTTAGAGATAGGCTAGCCGCCAGCTACCGCTCTATCTCATTTAGCTCATTAGCGACGGAAGTCGAAAAGTGTTCTGAACAGAGCATATATATATATGCTCTGACAGCCAATCAGCTCTGAAAGCGGTGGCAGCTTCGAGGGCCAGATCAGCTCTGGCACAAGAATGCTCTGCCGCCCTTCAGAAGTTGGCAAGGCATAAGAAGGTGACCCTACTGTGGGTCCCCGGACATATTGGTATACCGAGTAACGAGAGAGCGGACCGATTAGCTAGGATAGGGGCCAACAGCCCCTGCATTGGCCCAGAACCTATGCTGGGAATTAGTAGACGCCAGGTCAATGTGGCCCTGGATCACTGGGCCTACAAGGAACTGGCGAAAGCCTGGTTAGAGAGAGACGACTGCAGGCAAGCCAAAAGATTCATAGCAGGCCCTGATAGGGGCCGAACGCAATGGCTTTTGAGTAAAGGCAGAGAGACGCTCAACCTTCTGGTGGGGGTTCTCACTGGCCATTGCCGGCTGAATAGACATCTGTCACTTATGAGAGTGGTAGGGGACCCCATTTGCTCCAGATGCTGGGAGGAGGACGAGACAGCGTTCCACTTCCTGGGCAGATGTGCAGTTTATCGCAACCTTAGAGTTCAGATATTCGGCACGACGGAGTTTGGGGAGGAGCCACTATATTCAGCGAAATGGTCGGACATACTGACTTTCGTCAGGAGGTCTGGTAGGTTCGACAAGGAGCTTTCTAAGGTGTAGAATTTTAGTGTTTTTAGTGATTGGTTCAGTGGGGTTGGCAAAAAGGGCCAAAGGTGGCCTACTTGCCTGGCTTCGCCTCCCCATCACTACTACTACTACTACTACTACTAGCTCATTAGCTACACACCAAGTGGCGGTCAATACCACACCTATATAAAACTGAATTTAGCTACTTCCACCTTAATAATAATAGGGCAAATTCTTGAATAAAAAGTCAAAATGAACAACACAGTGCTACCCTACCAACGGTATCCAAAATATCTCGGGGTTGTCTTAGATGATAGAGCTTTATCATTTAAAAAACACCTTGAAACAACAGCGCAAAAAATAAGTACTCGGAATAACATTATCCAGAGACTATGCAGCACTAGGAGGAACTATGGGAGACTACGGGAGGTATCGGCAAATATGTTACGAACATCTGCACTCAGTTTGGTGTATTCTGCGGCCGAGTATTGTGCACCGGTATTGATGAACAGCGCACATACCAAGAAACTGAACATTGAGCTTAATATAACAATTCGAACGATTAGTGGCTGCACCAGAACTACTCCCAACATTCAGCCACGTACCTCCACTTGTCCTAAGAAGCTAAGACGCTTTGTTAAAAGAATATAACAATATAATTAATAACACATGATCTGTGAGGATTTCCCAGATCTGGCAATAAACCTTCGATCTAGGATCTACCTCTATCAGCACAACAACTGGCTGCCAATAACTTCAACATCAACTCTCAATAGCAGATCTTCTGGAATTAAGTCTCATTGACCCGATGCGATGGCTTTGACAATAGTCGGTGGCTTCGACCAACACCACGACGAATTTGGGAGACCTTAAACCGTATCAGAACAAGATATGGTTTGTGTGCCCATAACCTCCATAAATGGGGAAAACGACCCAACCCAGGCTGCGACTGCGGCGACCCAAATAAAACAATTGGCCACATAGAGACAGAATGTGAACTGAGGGCATATCAAGGGGTTTTGAGGAATTTCTTTCACACCGCACAATCGAGCCTTGAATGGACAGCTGATCTAGATCTTGTAATATAATAGTTTTATATGTGTGATGTTTGTTTGTAAATCTTACACTGTAATGTCTTATTTACTCATTAGTTTTTTACATATTTAACGTTTTTTGTAAATTAGAAGAAAAAATGTAGAACAATGCTTTATTTATAGGTACACTGGCAGAACAAGATGGTTGCTCAGCACCAACATCATCAACAGCAAATGCACCAGCAACAAATGGAGCAGGCGCATCTAAATCAACCGAATAGCAACGTGTACGAAAGGGTGCCTCCACTGCATCAGCATTCGCCTTCGTCGTCTACACAGGCTGTCGTATGGCAAGAAGAGATCAAAAGGAAAAAAGCCAAAATGGGAAAGGTAAATTTAGGTGCTGGGGCTGGGATATTAAAAATTTCTTAGTTCAGTAAGATGTTCCTAATTCCTCATCAGATTTTCCTAATTGTCATGGTTCATATAATAAGCACCTTGTCAAGCTGCAAGGGGTATTTGTCAGCTGGTACTTGACAAACCTGCTGGAAAATTTACCACTGGAGTTTTTAAGAATAATTTGGTTACAGTTAGATGAAGCGAATTCACATTTTAGTATTAGAGGCCGAAACACTTTGGATGAAACGTTTCCTGCCAATTGTTTCATCTGCGAGCCACGCCACCTACGATTTTTCTAATTCCTACGCGACTTTACGGAATAATTACAAAATCGTAAATATCTTGGAAACCACCAAAGATAGAACCACATATGCCCAGATAAAAGTAAAAGAGAATTTAATTTCCATTTGAGAAAAAGTTGTTAACGTTTTAAACTCTTCAAATTTGAAAAGTTATTTTATTTTATTTTTATTTTACATTTGAATTTAATTTGAAACAATGATCTTTCTAGAACACAAGTATGTTTCTTGCTCGTTTTAAAATCGCGTTACTTAGTTTCCGAGATATTAACATTTTTTGTGAAGTACTACATACAAACGTCTAACTTTCTAAAGATTGCTGAATAACTTCGAATATAGGCTTCGCAGACATAAATTATGGTTAACAAACTGGACCTAAGAATTGATGCTGAATTCAAAAACGTAATAATACAGGAAGCTCTATTCAAAATAAGGAAGTTGATACCTACTTTCGGTATATCCGGATGTTCGCCATCTTTGAAATTATTTTCTACAGGTAGACCATTCAAGGGCGTACCCAGGTAGGGGCAGGGGGGGGCAGCTGCCCCCCCCTAGAAGATTAAATAAATGTAATTTTTTTTGGCAAATAAAAATTAAAAACGTGTTACCTACTCTGCGCAAAATGAAGTGTTGGAAACAAAATATCTTTTCAGCCAGATTTGTTCTTTATTTTCTATAGTTAAATATTCTACAACATTCGATATAGAGTCTGTATAGTGAGTCGTGTCGGTCGTGTCACAACGTATTTATTAGAATATTTTATATGGCGACCTTCAGCCGCCGTCAAACGAAACGCAAAATGTTTTGATCAAGTTTTGATACACTTTATTTATTTCTTTATTTCGTTTTTATTATTTGTTAGTTATCACTAACAAATGAAAGTGTCAGTAATGATTTATAGTCGATAATTTAATTTCTAGAATCTGATTTTGATTACGAGACAGAATAAATAAAAATTAAGTACGGTTTTGATGCAAGTTTGGTTTTATTATATAATTTTTGTTTTCAATGCTATGCTAAAATAAAATAATATTCAATATGTTGCATATTATTTTAAGTAGTATATATCTGTACAGATTTAGTTTAAGATTCTTAGTGTTCATAAAATAAAATAGTGAAAGTATCAAACTCAAATTTCATAGCATATTCTATTCAGTGCTTACAACTAAATTATTTTTAAATTTGCCGCGGTTATTTCTGTGCCGCGACTCACTAGACAGACTCTAGTATACTGTTAGCGATGCAATATAATTTAAATCTCCCACAAAACCGTGGTATCTCGTAGTTTCCGCTTCCGACGAGACAATCAGAGCCATATAGGATTAAAGCTGAATATAATTGGAAGAAAATAACATCTAACGCCATCTAGTTTCGGACGGCAGTACTTTTTCCAGTAAAAAGAAATAGGCTCAATGTATACTGTATACGGTCAATAGAGACATCTAGTATTGAATAGCAATACCACGAAGAATATTCTAGCATGGACTATTCCGGAAAGAAAAGACAGTGATAGCATGTATTATAAGACAAGGATGGAAATAGAGTCGAGCTCGAGTATTTTCTACATATTTCGGGAGCGAGAATATTTTCAATATATAAGCGGAACGTAAGGCAGAGCACGTGAATTTAGTTCGAATACAATTCAGTTCGGAGTGGAATACGAGCGAATATTTCATACGCCATAGATAGTGTCTTATAGTTTCGTTGCGGAGACACGAGATTTACGTTTACTGCGCAACAACTGGAAATATTACTCCGTCAAATGGATATCAGGAAATTCTTTGAAAGAGGTGAGTCAAAACAAAACACTTAAGTACATACTTAATATGATTATTTGATTTGTTTAAGGGGGGCTATGACTCTCTTGTAAGTGTATATCTTAGGCATTACTTACAATATTTAAATTTATTAATTACAACACGTGGTTTTGTTATAATAGCTAAAATAACATTTGTGAATATTTTGTGATAAAAAAGTTAAAAAAAAAACATAAAAGAAAGATCCTTGCAATATTTTGGATTTATTAATAAGATCATACCGACAACAAAATCCCTTTTCTCTAACGTCACAACAAGTGTATTATTTCAAATTACTTACCTAGTTTTGATTATTTGGCGTTCAAACCATATGCAAGAGAATGTGAAACTTGATCTTTGATTTTCGTCCTATGCAACCCGCCTAAACACTGTAAGGGTAATTCTGTGTATCCATTTTTTAGGGAGGCCACGCGAAAAAAGAAAAAAAGGTCGGGAAAGTAGCAGTGGAAGCGATGAAAATGACAACCATGATAAAACCACTCATGTAATGCCAATATCATTGCATGCTAACATTGGACAAGCGTCAAATTCTTCAGTAGAACCTCTTAATATATCTGTTGCCGACTATTCTTCTCCATCGACATCCCAACAAACTTATGACGTCAACGTCGATCCTGAAATTATAGTGGACGATGGCTGTCATGAAAATGATCTGGGTCGTTATGTTGGATTGGCTACCCAGCTATCGACGGAAAAGAAGAGGGAGTTGTTACAAAATCCTTGGATCCCGCCCAGAAATTACGATTTTGAAAGTGATGCAAGCCATTTAAAAAGAAAATTTAATCATGCTTGGTTGGATCAATATTCACCATGGCTAGTATATTCCAAGCGACTAAAAGGTGCTCTTTGTAAGTATTGTGTTTTGTTTCCTCCGCCCATTAGCACTGTGAGAGGAATTTTGGGATCGTTTATGGTCAGGCCATATTTAAAGTTCAAAAATATGCATGAAGACTGCCGAAAGCATGCAACGACCAACCTTCACCAAACGGCGACAAATGCTGCAAAAAATTTTCTTGAAAATGTTCCTGTAGACATCCAACTGCAAAGTGGACACCAAAAAGCAATCGATGAAAACAGACAAATATTGTCATCAATTATTTCTTGTATAGTATTTTGCGGTACACATGATATGCCTCTTAGGGGCAAACAAGCAGATGAGGGTGTTTTATTAGATTTATTGAAGTTGAGAATCGATTCAGGGGACAACAAATTAAAGAGTCACTTTGAAAAGTGCCTTCGAAATGCAATTTATACTTCGCCAAGAATACAAAACGAACTAATAAATTTATGTGGCGAAGTTATTCAGGAGAATGTAATTAGTGAGGTTCGGAAGACCATGGCTTACTCAATCTTAGCTGATGAAACAGCAGACGTATCTGGGAAAGAACAGCTGTCAATAGGCGTGCGGTTCTACGACGAAAGCAAAAGTAAAATCAGAGAAGAATTTGTAGGGTTCGTTGAACTAAAAGCACAAAATGCTTCCGCAATCGCCGAAGCAATTGACAATTTCTTAATTAGTTCTAACCTCTCCAAAGAAGATTGCGTAGGGTTTGGATTCGATGGCTGTTCTACAATGGCAGGAAAAGAGGGTGGCGTACAAGCCATTTTGAGAAAAAAATATCCTCGTGCTTTATATTTTCATTGCTCAAGTCACAAACTCAACCTTGTTGTGAATGATGCGAACGCAGTGCCAGAAATTAGAAATACTGTCGCCACTGTAAAGGATGTTATAACGTTTTTCAGAGAATCGACTACACGTCGAAACTACGCTCCAAACCTATCACGATTATGTGAGACGAGATGGTCCGAAAAATATAAATCAATCAGAAAGTTTTCTCAACATTTTTCAGAGCTCGTGAAATCTCTAGAAACGTTATCTGTAGAGGGAAATTATGCCACCAGAAAATCTGCATATCAGTTGCATTCAGCCGTTACAAAACCAGTGTTTATTGTTTCTCTACAAACAATAGCCAAATATTCAGCAGTTATAGAACCAGTAGTTAACGCACTGCAAGCTAAATCGATCGACATGATCTCGGTAGGAAAACACATTAAAAATATCAAGGACATTCTCAGAAATGACCGCGAGTTTCCTGATAGAATAAGTAATGAAATACTTCAAAAAGCACGAGCTGTTGCAATGGATTTGAACATAGAAATTTCGGTTCCACGTCTTGCTCATAAGCAAACACATAGAAGTAATCCGCCATCAGACAATGATAACGAATATTGGCGGCGTTCCCTGATAATACCATACATTGATTCACTCATTTCATCATTGAATATTCGATTCTCCCAAGAAAATACTCCGGCGTTTGCTTTAAGCAGGCTACATCCCTTGTATATGACAAAAACCAGCATTGCAGACCTACACAAAAACGCAGAATCATTCCAAGAATTTTATAACCTGGATATCACCGGGGAACTGAACCTTTGGCATAATTTATGGGTGACGAAGGCTTTATCAGATGATCAATTAAAGGACATAGAAGTAGTTGATCTGTTCAAAGAAGCGAACATTTTTTACCCTGCTGTCAGAAAGGCATTAATTATTTTAAGCACTATCCCATGCACCACGGCGACCGTAGAACGGTCCTTCAGTACGCTGCGAAGAGTTAAAACGTGGCTAAGAAGCACCATGGGTGAAGAAAGGCTTACGGGTTTATGTCTGATGAGCGTACATCGCAATTATTTAAAAGACAACAGTGAGTTTATTGAAAAGATTGTCATAGACAAATTTTCGGCAAATCCGAGAAGATTACTGTTAAATTAAAATAAACATATATAATATTATATATTATACATAATGTATAGTATAATTATTATGTACTTATAATATTTGTTTTGTGTCATCATAAAAGTTAATGAATAAAAGTCAATTTTCGAAACAGGTATAAGCACTAAGCAGCCCCCTGCCCCCCCCTAACTGAAATCCTGGGTACGCCCTTGAGACCATTTGAAAAGAAACGTTTTTTGTTCAAGCCATTTTATTCTAATATAAACGGCAAGGCCGCTAGAGAGCACCGCGCGCTTATTGGACCACCCTGTATAGAACATGCGCAGAATCAAATAGATATATAAATGTATACAGTTAACGGCAACAGTTCGCTCACACAAACAATAGTATACCTAATTAAATCTTATTTCATTATGAAATAAATCCAAAAATCATAAATATATCACAGTACTATTATGCCATTTTTTCTGTATACTGCATTTAGATTATTTTTCGGTCTAGTGGTGTAATTCTGATTAGATCTATTATTCTAAAAAATAATTTGATTTTTTATAATGAACATCACTGCCTCTGTAATATACAGACCTTGAACAGTTAGAATATCATGATCCTTAACAATTCCCCACAACTATCTGTTGGCTTCATACTAAAAATACCTCTAAAAATTCGTTTTTGGAGAATGTATATGCATCATCAACTGAATTTCCCCAAAAAAGGAATACTCTTAGGATATTACTGATTGTATATAGGAATAATAGTAGTTAATGCTGTTTTTTTTTATTCACACTCATTGCAAAACTCTCGCGGCGTACGCATAACCTGATAGCTTCTTGCATGTCTTATTGACATGTTCTCTCCAGTTAAGCTTATGATCAACAGTTACTCCCAAAAATGAAACACTCTCTTCAGCAGAAATATTTCCAGTATTGCAAACGAATTTGCTTCACTTGTTGTTTAAAATTATACATCTGGGTCTTATTGACATTAATTGTTAGATTGTGTTATAAAAACCAATTTTCAATAACTTTTGGCGATCTTATCATACTGTTTCTGCAGTCGTCAACAGTGTCTTCCGAAAAATAAATTGCAATTTTTGCTTGCAGTGAACTAGCAGCGAACTTAAAATAGAAGAAATTATAGGAAAGACTCTTACCTACAATATAATAGTAATCATACTAATAAACTAATAAGCTTTTCTCTAAAAACATCATGACATACCTACCCCATGCAATGCATCTCCTGTTTGCCTGATGCCTTAACGAGGAACGACGTACTATGAGGAAGTACTGCCATCAAAACCCGTCGCAATGCCACATTTTTCACCAACTGGAAGTGGCCTTTCATGCGTAAAATGTTGCATTAGACCTACGTTATGGACATAAATAATTTTTTACTTACATAATTTTTTATATACACAGATGGTGAAAAGCAGGCCGTATCATATGATGGAGAGCAGCTGTCATCCTCCGTGTCCCAACATCGACGTGCGCCAGATACCGATGGAAAGCAGATCTGTGATAATCAACCAGTTGCCCCCGCATAGCATCAACAACCAGACTTCTTCATCCTCCTCGTCATCCTCTTCGAGTCCATCGTTTATGGAGGATCCCAGCGGGTATTTGGCGCAACAGACGGCGCTCCTGAACAACACCATCAACAGGCAAACAGGTCAGTGGTGATTAACATATCTTAAAAAATTATCATTCAAAATTCGCTTCCCGCACAACTACTTAAACATTGTTTAAGCAACACATCTCAGGTTTTACCATAAAAAGTCGTGACACACTTCTTCTTTCTCCTTTTTAACTAAAGCTATTCATTTCATTATAACGAAAGCGATTCATATATGTACCTTTGAAGATCATCTGGATTTTGCTACATGCTGACCCATTCGGTGATCAATCGGCATGAGGATTGCCCAATCGACAATTCTAGGGACCATTGGGTCAATCCCTGGATCGTATACGAATGCGAAAATGAATAAATACCGGTGGAGCATTTATCTTAAAATAAAAATATATCTTGGTTGGAATCGAAAAATTTCAGACAAAAGTTGTATGACACCGAGGGAGCCGTTAAATGGTCCATATAGCCGGTTCCGGTTGTGACCGGAAGTAGCGTTTTTATCGTGGATATCGATGAAAAATGACAAAATAGGCATTTTTTGTTTTTATTAATTTTTCGATTTAGTCCATATTTCGGTCATAAAATGGGCGTCAATGTTGGGAGGGCATTAACCTTGCGACATCTACCATGGTTGGAGTCGATTTTTTTGAAAAAAATCAGACAAAACTTCTAGGACACCGAGGGGCTCTCGTTGCATGGTCTTATTGGTGTGCCAGTGAAGCAAGATGGAGCTTTTAAATTTGCTTTAGTACCTGGGAGGTCAAAAGCCAAATGACCCAAATGAGTAGCTCTTACTGCGACTTACGTCAATAATTTGCTAGTTCGTTTTCCGTCGACTGAAAGGCAGATCATGAGGGTAGAACCTGAGTTATTATGACTGAAATCAGGGAATAGTAAAATATAAAAAAATCGAAGTCTAAAAATAATAAAAAAAGAAAATAGATAAAAGGAAAAAATGGCAAAAAAGAGGAAAAACACAAAAATTTGGGAAATAACTGAGAAACTAACCCTTGCAGAAACCAAAATATAAACTAGAAAATGTAGTTAAGCTAACCATCCAGTAAAATGTAAACTGTGTATATATTTATATCACGTTCCAGTCCGATGTCTCATCCACTATACTACTAGCCAGTTGACGCCAGATCAGAGCCAAGAACATATTGAAAAAAACTCATTTTATTTATCGATTTTCTGCAAATTTATAGCCGCTCCATTTTTTGAAGTTGGAAGTAAAATTATCTACGAAAATTTTGTTTTCTGTCTGTAGGCGCAAATGGTTGCACCGGCTACATTTGCAACAGCCCGCTGTCCTCCGACCTGAACTGTCAACCGACGTCTCAACACTCCACCAACGAGATGCACCTGCCCAGCAACATGGTGGCGTCCCATATGAAACAGCAGCCGCCACAGCCGCCTCAGAACCTTGGCAGAGCTCCCCAGCAAGTGATGAAGATGCAGCAACAGCATCCAATGCCTCAACAACAGGCGCAACCGTACCTGGCGGACAGCAGCGTATCGCAACAGCCCCAGCAGTGCTTGGTGACGCATTGTCAAGGCTGCATGGCTGCGGATAGCATGCAACAGCATCAACAACAGCAACAACAACAACACCAGCAACAGCAACAACAGTTCATGGTGAAATCAGAGGGTAGTCAGCAGCAGATGCAGCAACACAGGTTACAGCAGAGTCACTCGAGGCCTAGTAGTACGCCGGGGACTCCTAGCTCAACAGGTGTGTATAACTTAGATGAGAAAATCTTGGGGTTGTGGCCAAAATTTTGAAAAAAGAGACTGGGTCACATCATAAAGGAGACTCTGGTGCTAACAGCCAAGCTTTCGGCAATACTTATTGCCATCTTCACTGCTTTAACGTTGAGGTTTGCCAATTTAAAACAGCAATTGCATTGAGTGCAAACGACTTCTTAATGCAGCTAATAATCGTCACAATTTTTCATAAAATTTTAAAGAACTAGACTATCATGGCATCTTCCACTAACAGGAAATTTTATGAAAAATTGTGACGATTATTAGCTGCATTAAGAAGTCGTTTGCACTCAATGCAATTGCTGTTTTAAATTGGCAAACCTCAACGTTAAAGCCCTGAAGATGGCAATAAGCATTGCCGAAAGCTTGGCTGTTGGCACCAGAGTCTCCTTTATGATGTGACCCAGTCTCTTTTTTCAAAATTTTGGCCACAACCCCAAGATTTTCTCATTTAAATTAAGTTTTTTGGCCATAAGCTTCCTTCGTATTAGGTGTGTATAACTATATAAACGTTCGAGTTATGACCGGCTGTAATTGTCTCGAAAAGTTAATCTCCCTTAATGGCTAGAACATGTATTATACAAGGCACATCGTTGTTTGCCGGATGTTGAGGAGAGAACCATCCAGGGCCACACTAACATTAAAAAATAAAAAACCAAACGTGGTTGCTTATTAGATTTTTAATAGATATTTATGTTACAAAATGTACAATAAATAGCAATCAAACTTACATTCTAACAATATTATTTAAGAATACAAATAAAAAATGAAGATTCAAAATGACTTTAACACAAGTCAAAATCAGATTCAGATGAGTCGCTATCATTCAGATTGATAAGAATGTCATTCGGTCGTGAATTTAAAAATGACGACTCTACTTTGATTACATGATAGTTTTGCCATTTTTCTTGAGCGATTACTGTACCTTATCTATAATAAGCTAATGCTTATGTTATGAGCTTTCGAGGTGATTTTTTGTATTTTCTGATATTTCTTTTTATATCTCTCCACACAAAAATAGGGTGGAAATCTTAAAACTTCACACCCCCTACTCCGCTGCTGTTAATCGTCCTTAAGAACCTAAACTTTAGGGAAGTCAACTGGTCTCCAGACTGCCATTATAATTCGCGCATCACACTACACTCGAGAATACCTACCACCAACAACCAGGTTCAAATACGTTATGAGACTGTAATTAATTATAAGTTCAGAAAGTCTTGTTGGAAGAAAACGTACTATCAGTAAAATCCATAAGCTTTCTGTTTCTTGAAGCACCGATTACCATAGCACGTTTTCGGAGTAACCATGATAATTTTCTACCTGAATCGAAGAATCGAATCAAGAAAATTGCATCTCATACAGTTCAAAAACAGTAACATTCAAACATTAGATACATCGACATTGTACAGAAATCATAGTCTCACTTATGAGCTTTACTATTACAGCTCGACAAGGATAGCTAGAGACGTGAGAAATATGAAATAAGGAACGCTCCTCGAAGCGCAGTGGACAGCGAACAAATTTGCCATTTGCATCAAATATTTTGTAGCGGAACGGTACACTCTGGGCAAAATCACGTATGGTGAATGGGTGATATGGGTTGTATAGAAAATGAATGTTTAAGATAAAAGTCTGGCACTAAGTCGGGGGATTATCACAGCGAAATGAATTATAACAATTTTAAAAAATGACCTCAAGAAAAACTTATTCCAAATATACCAGCAAACAGTGTGTTGGTTATAGATAACGCGCCTTATCATAATGTTGAAGTGAACAAATGTCCTATTATGGCAACCAGGACAAATAATATAGAAGGGTGGTTAAGACAGCGCAATATTCCATTTTCAGATAACATGTTAAAAGCTGAATTATACGGTCTAATAAAAATGCATAAACCCAGATACAAAACCTATGAAATAGATAAAATTATGACTGAAGCAAGTTATCCTGTTCTACGACTTTCACCGTATCACCTCGACTTAAATCCAATTTTATTGAATTAGTATGGGCATCCCTACAGCCAAATGTGGCAGAAAAAACCTGGATTTCAATTTTAATATTGTGATGAGTTTTTTCCACATTTTCGCAAGAAGCATGGAAAAAAAGGTGTGAACATGCAATTTCCTACGAGCACTATTTTACTGAAAAAGAACCATTTCTCGATGTGATTGTGGAGGATCTAATAATAAACTTGCAGGAAGACAGTGACAGTGATGTGATGAATCAGAATTTATAGAAAATCTACTTTCATATTCGGAAAGTGATTCAGATTGAAAGTGAACTTTCAGAACTGTAGACATTTTAATGCCACCTGATAATTATTTATTATTTGTCATCAACGTTGATGACCTTTCTTGACAAAGCAAATATTTTCCTAAGTTTAACTGTTTAATTAGAATGTACGCGTACACTGTGTTCCTATTTCTTTTCTCTTCTCTTCCTATATTTGCCGAGTTGTAATATAAAAATTATTTCAGTAATACCTTGGGCAGAGAACGGTAAGTGATAAGGGTTGTTTAATGTAAAACCACAATGTATAACCACGTACAATTGTAGCTTTGGGAGATCAACCTTTTGAGAGGAAACTGCCATAAAATTTAGTGCCGGGTGTAACTCAGACGTCGTTACCATATATCTCTGAGTATGCTATTATGTCAAGGGTATAACTATTGATTTTATTGTGCTTTCTCTATATTTTATTTTTGATCAATGAATCAAATTGCCTCCACAGGTACTAATGAAGACCCGGTAACATCGTCAACGTTCACGGAGAAACTCTCGCCGAGTCAGTCGTTACCAGACACGCGTCCCATTCAAGGCGGAACAGTATCGACTAGCAACGTTTCGCCAGCCGCCGGAGGAGTGGACGGCCTTCATTCTGACCCGCCCACCCCGCAGACGCCCAATAGCCAATCGGCCTCAAGTAGTGGGGCGGAGCAGCGACAATCAAGCGCGCCGACACCGCCTAGACGCACGCCCGATACGTCGCAGCAGCAGTACGGGGCCGGGCAAGTGCAACCGCATCCCCACCACGTGCACAGGGAGGGCGGTTACCAACAGAAGCAGGAGGCGCAGGGCATGTGCTGTCAGCACGCGCACCCTTCGGTCATGGGTAAGTAGATAAGTGTATTCAGTTACCAAGACATTGTAAAATTGCAAATTATTGGCGAACTCATAATAGGGAACTTCCGATTTTTGTGTATCAATAATATGACCCAGTTATACCTAAAAGGATCATTCCCCAATTATTTTTACTTAAAAGTTAAAAATAACGTTCTTACATGGCTTCAAAATTTCGCGCGCTGGAAGAGTATTTAAAACGACCTTTTTTTGCGCGCCGCATCCGCTGACGTCATTTTGTACAAGAGTCCCTGATACGAGGCCCTCCCCTATCATAGCGATGTTCAATGTGAACGTAGACCGATTCCCAGACGATAAATCCACTCATTAATTTATGTGATATTAGTTGCTTGCGGAGATAAGAAAAAATTATTTGTTATTGCTAAAACCGATTCTGTCTATTGTACTGCAGGCAGAGCATATACGTCAGGCGTAGTGACGACAATGGCGTCTGGCCGAACAGTTGGAAGCAACACGATCACGTCCGTCTTAGCTGGCAGGGCGAATACGGCAACTGTTTCGATCAACAGTCCTTCATCGTCTACACCTACTTCGATGCCAAATCAGAATACCATGCCGATCACTGTAAACGTATCCAAATCACCCTTGGAGATGGTGCAAAGTGTCGTCAGCAGCATACAGGTCAGTACAAATTTCATAAGATGTTTGATAACTTGGAAAACGAGAATTTCATTTAACTGGAAACCTTGAAATGAATGCCACCGGATATGTGAAGTCTGTACATATCCCTTTTGCATTCTATAGTTTCATCTTTAGCCATTTCCTAATTCCATTTACGATAGTTTTTCGCTTGTGATGGTGGAAGATCACACATACACATACACAAACTAACTAGTTTCGCAATCGTTTTTCGGAAATTGCTTCATAATAACGTAGTGCAAAACAATTATGTTCTTGTTTATGTTAATATATCTTTTTTTGCCTGTGATTAGGTTCCTCACTCTCAGCATCAGCACTCCAGCAACTCCCAAATGTCACCGCAGATCGTCAAGCATTCGCCGACCGGTCTTCCTCCAGGTCATATTTTTGTATCATCGGGAGGTCAGTTGATAGTCACCGGAAGCAACGGACAGCAAAGCGGAGGAGTTATGGCACCACCGCCTCCTAAGATACTGGCGAACCAGAGTGGTGAGCATCAAGCTACTTATAGATGATACAAATTTTAAAAATGTATTGTGGAGACTCGATTCTTCGGACCGCTGATATACTGATTCGTAATTACCTAAGTTGTCAGCGATGCGAGAAACTATGCTGTTCGCAATATTTTTTGGAAGTCATTAGTCCTGGAGTGAACGTTATTCAGATAAATCTGACTGTTATTTCAAGTTTTCATCTATTGGACAATAATTTTAGGGCAATTATTATACTAATTGGTTTTAGTTTTCATCTGTCAATTAATCTATGATTCCATCATGACATAACATTACTGTATTGCTTCAAAAATAGAAATTCCTTAGAACACAACAACAAAAACAACAAACTGAAAATTAATTTTTCACGCAAAAATATAAGTCTCCGTTCTCACACCTACTTATTGTACAAATTCTACAATCATCTTCCGGAAATATACAAAATATACACCAGGAAGATTAATCCAATTAATATGGTAAAAATAAATTTAAATCATATCTTATTTTGTTGGAAATATAAACAGTTACTTAGTGCATCGAACGTCGAATCATCAACATCATGTAACTCTTAGGGCCGGTTGTACAATGCAAGCTTAAGCTTCGGCTTAAGGTAAGCCGACGTTAAACCACGTCAGTGGCAAAATGTCCGTTGTACAATGCTAGCTTAACCCCCCACTCCAAGCTTAACACGAGCTTACGTAAGCCGATGCTCAACGCGAGCTTAGCTGAGGTTTAAACCTAACCTGGTATAATAATGACATGATTTGTCAAGGATGAACTCAAATTGCTTGTCACTTTATTAGGTCAAATTTTTTGGAAGATTTGTGTCTAGTTTAACAAAGAGAGCGAATGAAAGAACAGAGACAAAAACGGTCATTGCCAAAATTTGACACAAACTGTCATAAGTGCCTAACCAAAAAAGGTAATTTTTCAGATAATTATGTCAGTACGTATTGCTTCATTGATGCCAACTGTAGTGAATTTCATTATCAACCAGGTTTAACTAAGCCGACGATTGTACAACGGGTGTCGACTTTAAGCCTGAGCTTAGCTAAGCTTAGGCTTAACAAAGCTCGTGCTAAACCCGCATTTGTACAACCGGCCCTTAGTATCTATTTTATAGAACTTGGGTTTATGTCCAGTGCACAACCTAGTTGTTTCCAGTGCGCCAGAAATCATAAAGGGCTGATACACGTACGAGCAAGTACGCGTACTTATGGCTCGACGACCTTTTTCGCCTGTGTGTCACCGTAAGTACGCGTACTTTAAAACCGTCGCGCAAACCGCCGGCGAGCCAACTGGTTTGAAATGTTGCTCGTAGTTGGTCTCAGCTCGTACTGCGAGCCGCGAGCCACCACTTTGTTTTGGCGGGCCATCGATGCGCAACGCTTGTTGTGTTTGGCGTTTGTTAAAAGTTTTGTTTATTTGGGAAAATCATCAAAATGAGTGATTTCAGCTTCACGTGTGTCACCGCGTCGAGCCGAGTAAGGTCGCGAACTTAAAAACCGCGTACTTAAAGTTCGTACGTGTATCACCCCTTTAATGTTCCGCCAGCCCATTGAGGTCAAACATGTTTATTTTCATTTTCCATTTATGCTGAACTTTATATTCTTTATAATGTAGCTTGGCAAAGGTGTGAATAAACATTATTATTATCATCAAACTGGCAGCATTTTAGTTACTTAAAAAAATATTCTTATACTTACTAAAATGTAACGTTCTCTTAACACACATTGATTTTTGCTGGTCATGACAAATTATGATAAATTCTTTTTGCTATTGTTGATTTGAATAAACATCTGACCTTGCATCTAACTGTCCCTAGTAATATAAACATATTTTCTAGAATTATTATGTAATGAATTTGTGGTTCTTGGGCTTTTGGGTCGGCGTCATTGAGCGTTGAGGCTTGACGTTTTGCCACCACAAATGGATGGCATCTTCAGAGACTATTTCCTTCGGCGACTTCCGACATACTGTATTTCCATTGCTTGCTGTAGAAGTTAGCTAAAGCTTTCTCTATTTTTATGCGGATTTCTGTTGTGAGTGTGTGTTGTCTTGAACCCCAAATAGTTATAGTTTTTGAATCTTTCTATTTGTTCGCTATTTAATTAGATATATGCACTTTCTATAGTTTCTTTGCCATTGTCATTAGTTCTGTTTTCATCGCGTTCAATGTTAATCAGAACTATTTGCTCAAGTCTGCTATTCTATGCTCGATTCTTTGCAGGTCATTTATATTACGTATTGGAATACCGTTCACTTTTATTCCAGCTGTTTCATCTTGACTACTTTTAGCTTTACTTTCTGATCAGATATTTACCTACTCAGTTGGAATATGAAAATATGCCAATTTATATGGGTGTGAGGTCACAGAACAATTGTCTATAATGAAAAGGTTGATGCATTGGCAAAAGCCAGTATTTTATAATTAAATGATATCAATATTTCAATCAGCAATAAAGATCGAATTGCTATTTCAAAAAGAAACATTCACGCCAAATGGACCAATGATGGGAAGAAACATTGTTTCACCAACCTAGTAACTACTTTTTTCAATGTATCCTCTGGATAAGCATTAAATAGCTATGATGACAAGACCGCCCTGGCGAACGGCCCCTTTAAATTTTGATTGTTACTGTCTCTTTATTATTGACACGCCTCTTGTTGGTAATAGAGGTATTATTCTGATATCTCGCGAGTCTTTTAAGGTACATTCAAAAATATTTTGTTTTTGAAAATTTGACATTTTACATTACAGGTTATGTTGTTGTTGGGATTGCATTAAAATCATAGGAATTACGTTAACTGTACCTCCAGTGTTTAAATTTGACTTAATTCTGCTAAAAGTTATCGAACATATATTCCCCGCACTAAAGTACATCTCACGTGTATCAGTTTGCCTCTTAGTTATTAAATGGCCTTTAACTTCTCAGTATACAATTTGAATAGAGGTAAAAGAAACTTTCACTTTCCGTAGGTATGCCACCGATTTCTGTGTCTCCTATGGTGACAAACGTGACAGCATCAGTGACACAAGTCATTCCAGCAGTTGCCCAGCAGGTTCTGGGACAACAGACTGTTTTAGTAAATGCACTTCCAGCACCATTTGTCCTTCAACCTGGTGTTACGATGACAATGGACGGTACTACAGTCGCCAATATGCAGGTATGTGAAAAATTCAACGAAGAATTGTGTAGGTTAGTAAGTCATCATATTCATATTGATGTTTTATGCCTTCTTCAAAAAAGCCATCAGATTGTTTTGTTTATAAAGTATAAAACAGGATGTTCCAGTGATCATGTTACAAACTTCGAAGATGACCTTCAAAAACTACTCTCCGTTTTATAGCTTCGGTACTACTGCAGCTATCGCCACCAATTTTGAAAAATGAAATGCAGTTTGTAGGTTCATCAATTTGAGCCTTCCGGGCTTTGTCACCTTTAACCAGGGGCGTACAAACCAGGGGGTATTTGACCCTACTCCTGTAAGGCGTCAATTTCTTTCCATTTTTATATCTGATTATGATTCTCCAATGCCTTTTACATAAAAAAGGTGCTCTTAGTAATAGTCGCTATCTGTCACCGTTTCCTCAGAAAATGGCTAAATGAATCCATAATAAATTATTGGTCTTAAACAAATTATTACGTTGATATATGAAAATGAAGTTCAATACAGATAGTGAGCATTAAAAGTTAGTTAAATCTTCTTCTTGATGAAAATAAATTAGATTAGAGAGATTTATTGCCTTTTCGAAATTGGGGGTATAAACAGTAAAGGGAAACGATTGTAACATGATCACCGGAACACCCTGTATAACAAAAATATGTATCAAACTTAATGAATGCGAGAAATGTCAAGCGGTGATTGAGAGAGGCAAAAATAGCTGCATACAGAATGCAGTGCCATGGCAACTGTTTTTACCACCGTGCCATGAAACGCACCCCGATACTTGATAACCTGGGGTGAGACGTCACCTGACAGAATGCCAAAGTGTCGTAGACATCGAGATTCCATACAGGGTCAACCTAAATGACAGATCAGAATGGGCTCTAGGAGAACCTCGACATACGTCGAATGATATCATCTGGTACACTGATGGGTCCAAAAATGAATCGGATACAGGAGGAGGCATATATGGTGGTAGGCCTGCGCGGAATCTAAGTATTCACCTAGGTAAACTGGCTACCGTTTTCCAGGCAGAAATAGCCGCAATTTTGGAACGCGGCAGAATATGCGTAGATAACGGATAGACCAAAAAAACTATCTGTCTAAACACAGACGGCCAGGCGGCTCTGATGGCCTTGGCAAGTAATCACTATACTTCAAAAATAGTATGGGACTGCCATAATACACTAAAGACACTGGTGAAGACCAACAAGGTAACATTATCTTGGATACCTAGTCACATAGGAGTGGGTGGTGATGAGAGGGCCGACAGGTGTGCCAAGGAAGGCACAGAACTCCCTCTCATCGGGAGATAACCAGCATGTGGTATAATGTACAAAATGGTATGGACAGCTGTCACCAGATGGGTGTCAAGTGACCACCAGAAGCGCTGGGACAGAGTGGTGGGAATGTTCAGTCTAAGAGAATGCTGAGGGGACCTCGTGTTCTAATACCGCAGACGCTCTCAGATTGGGCAGGAACTATCAAAGGTGGTTGGATTTTTTTTAATTTATGTTATTGGCTCTGATCTGAGATCAACTGGCCAGTTCTATTTTGGATGGACATCTATTTTTTCTTAATAATACGAACATTGTTTTATATTAGTTATGGTTGAAAGTTACAGTGTTATTTTTAGTTTTTTTGCATTATGCAGGAAGTGTGATGAAGCAGAGGAAACAGCTAAATATGTTATCATCGACTGCCCTGCACTGATTTAAAATGTGCTATCTGAATATAGACCAGAAGGGAAGACGAGAGAGCATATTCCAATGCATCTCAAAGTCCTCAAAGAACTTGGGATGAGACTGTTTGATCCAACGAATTCGAATAGGCTAGAAGAAGCAAAGCCCATGCGCTAACAGGCATGTGAGTGTGCCCATGACCCTGGTCAAAGATTACAGAATAAAATATCCCTGGTGTTATTATTTACCACTTGTTTACAAAGACGATGTTATTGTTTACAGAAATTGACAGAAATCCGCTGGATTTAAAGAGCTTTTATTATGCAGACATAGGCGTACGTTACATTATTTATGAGGGAGTGATGGTCGGGGTGTGACGAAAGAGCAGCTCGGCGGGCAGTAGCCCGGGCTGCACATTTTTCTTCTTTGTTGTATGTAATAATAATAGTAACAAGATACGTTGAAGGGATAAGCATGTAACGGTGTGACTATAAGATAATGACGATGACGTTGAGGATATAGAAAAGAGAAACTATTACAGAGTGATAGGAAAAAATGGAAGATGCCAGATCTTAAATACTCGTGGCATAGGATTTACGACCAATCGCAGCCAGTCCAAATTTATTGGACTATTTATGTACCATACGGATCCACTAATTGTTTGAATATTTCCCAACAAGGCAGTATGCTCTCGTTGTTCTATAGTAACGTTACAAGGTGTTTATTTTATCTCCATTCATTTGATGTATTCTGATGATGGAAGAAAGGGAACTACGAAACTACTAAGTACTTACATTGGGGTGCATTAAATGAAAACTTAAACTGAACTTTTTCAATATATTCCAATATACATATTTCTATTACCAGATAATGTTAAAAATAAACTTAAATACAACAGACCTATAAAAAATACAACTTGAAGAACTCATCTACTTAGTGATTATGATTTGGTATTTGAACGAATTTGGTGCTGTAAATATATAAAAGAGAGGTTTTATCACCTTTGTCAGGCATCTCAGCTTCGGAATGTATGACTCTCACATTGGAGCAACAGGCAGTGCAGTAATAAATTTGCTGCATTACCTATTATGGCCTTAAAAACAGAGACAAATTAACTTTAATATAGGGGAACGGGTACTTATGAGCATTATGTATCGAAATCTTCCCAACTTCGAGACTATCATTATAGATCGAAACATTTTGAAGAAGGGAACCTGCAACAGGTAGCCGTCTGGTACACAAATAAACAATAATGTTTGAAGACAAGAAACGTATAAAACAAATTTATTTAAATTCTACAATTTTTATAAATTTAGCATATTTAGCATAAATTGTTTACGGCGCAAAATAAATATTTTTTTAATAATTCATTTTACGTAACACTGGGAAAACAAATTTAAAGTGACATTAACTTCGAAACGTTTCTTATTCAATCAAATATTTAATATTTAATCAAATATCAAATCTCAATTTTATAAATCGCGGTTAACTGCATGCTCATGAGAATTAGTTGGAATAGAAACATAAATAAAATGCAAATACATGAATATAATATTCTCTCGCTCCATGAACTACACCCCTTTTGAGACGTTAATGGCATTTATTGCCGATGATAAGTTTGCACGCATCACCCAAAACAAACAATAGAACTCAGTGAGTCCGCTACCTGTCGTCTGGTAAATAAAGGGTGAAAAAAGGAAAGGGTCGTGGTTGGGGTATCTAGGAATTGGGGTTTCCGTTGATGCGACGTTGTCACGTTTTTTCAGAAGTGTTGGCTTGACTTACATAATTTAGCGGATTGAATTGTTGAGGTTAAAATGGTTGAACTGATGTTTAGTCAATTATTAATCGGCTCGGCTCAGCCCATGCTGTAACAGGCTTGTGTATATTGGCAAGACCCAGTTGTTATTTTTTACTGTGTTCACAAACACGATGTTATTTTTTACAGAAATCCGCGGGAATTAAATTTTGTGGAATTGTTTAAAATAATCTTTTAACACATTTTGTACCGCTAAAACCCAAATTTTACTCTAAACTATAACAATGGATCCGAAACGATCAACCTAAAGAAAGTTGCTATTTATATTCTTCCCCTATTCATCGCCTTATTTTTAGGGTCCTTTACCTGCTAGCTCGTCCAGGGTATACGGGTTTATCAGCAGCCAGTGTGCCACCTTTCACTACCATCAAGCTGCCATTAAGGCTGAATTACTACTTTTAAGATTGTGCGGACAAACAAAATCGTTTTACTTCTTCTAACCTATTCAAACTCGATGGCTTGGCTTGACGCCCTGGGTAGAATTAGATTACTTACAGTCTGAGGAAACGATCCAATGAAAATGTTGGGCAAGGTGTTGCAATTTCCACACTTCAAATTCACGTAGATTTGCACCGGAAAGTTTCCTCAATCTGGGAGTGGTCGCGTTCGACTCAGACGACGTCAAGCCGAGCCGATTTCCATCCATTTTGATCTCTACAGCTCAACCGGTTAAGTTAGATTAGGGAATGAAACTCCAAAAGGCCATAGTTTTTCACCAAAACGTTTCGTCGGTCTGGAAGTGGTTCCGTTCGACTTAAGGACGTCAAACCGCGAGTCATTTGACTTGATTCTCGACCCCCATTTCGGTCTCCGCTAAAATGAAACTTTACCATTTATACGATATACGACATATTACTTAACCACCGCACCGCCCCAATAATTATTCTTAAATTGTTCATAGGGCACACCTTCTGTGGTTGCTCGGAATAATTACAGTTTTTTTTTTAATATCTTTTACATGGTGAGGCCTAAGTTAATACTTTTTTTGAGCTATGTATAGAAGTCATTAAAATAAACAACTTGTTCAAATAACTTTTTTCCGAAAACTGAAAAAGCGAGATACAAAATAACAAAAAAAACAAGCCTTGATTGTTTATCGAGACGTACCTACCTATTCTGTTTGTGTTTAGTTTTTTACCCGGATTTTTGTCAAATCGATTAGACATTGTACCTATGGAAAGAGTATTCAGGTTGCAAAAGGGACGTTTAAGAAATATAGAGAAAAAGTCCTGATTACCTGGGGCTAAAGGTATATAACAAACTAGAATGTTAGTATTCGTAATGTCCATGATAGTAAAATTAAAAAATTGGTATTCAAACTATTGGCCACAAATGCTTACTATTCCATAATTGAATTTTTGTACTCATAGCTTTAATCATAGCTATATTATGTATTATCTTGTATTTATTTGATTTAATTTACCGTATTTTGTAGAAAGTTGCTTGACTGATGTTTAGAATAATTTTTGTCACGTGTTTTTATTGTCTTGACTTACCTGTACAGCTCTGCTGGAATAAATACATTATCTATCTATCTGTATCTCTATGTAGCTGTCAGAAAGTGCATTAGTCATTTTTTTGTTTATCGTTGTTGATTTTAAATTTGTAAATCCTAAAAATTGTTTCATAATTATGTGCCTCTTTTAGGATTTAGCAATTTAAAATTAACAAAGATAAACAAAAAATGACTACTGCACTATCTGGCAGGTACTCGTACAAGGTACAATGCCTAATCGACTTGACAAAAATCCTAGCAAAAAATTAAATACAAACAGACTAGGTACGTCTTGATTCACATTACACAATCAAGACTTACGTTTTTCGATTCTGTAACTCGCTCATTTTTCAGTTTTCGGAAAAAAGTTATTTGAAAAAGTTGTTTATTTTAACGATGTATGTATAGTTGACAAAGAAGTATCACCCTGTATAATAACAAACACATTGATCAGTATCTTCTTTTGGAGCAAAAGTTTATTTTGTGATTTTCCTCACACGCTTTTTTCAACGTTACTATTACTGCAATGACTGCAAAATATATATTGTCAGTTGTCACAGCTAACGAAAATACAATAGGGTTACCCGGAGACGATCTGGCAACGTGGCCAAATAATCCTTTGCTTTTTGCGTTTTTGCGTACGATCGTCTACCTGCCTAATTGCCTGCTAGGAGCATCAAGCTGCTTGATGAACATAACGATAAACACAATATTTATAATATGCTTCAGATAGTGGGTCCAAACAAAACCCTTGTTTACTGCTTCTACCTATTCGAATTCGTTGGTTTGATCTCATTGACTGAGGGTGCGTCAACTATTAGGGCAACTGAACCCTAATCTCCTTACTACCAAAAAAGGGGTGATTCATTGGCGAAATTCAAGTGGGGTCTTTCATATAACTTTTTTTTTGAAAACTTCCTACCGTCCAGGTTATATCTTTGAAATTAGGGCAATATTTTTCTTATTTTCCAAAAATGGTTTAGAAAAAGATTTCAAACAAATTTAGCTAAAAAAGGGATAGTTTAAGAGAGGTGAAAAAAACAAACCCTTATTTTATCTTTTTGTGTGTCTATCACTCCCTATTTAAAATTTTTCTTTCATGTTTTTGAAGTTCTAACTTTGTTCCATGAGATTCATAGTGCGACCAGAAAAAAACTAACAGAGCATTTTCATGTAAATTTTTGCTATTAGCTGAAAAATCTGATTATTTCGAAGGGATAAAAAACTGGTAAATACGTTGAACTATGTCGAAACCAAAGGAAACTATATAGAAAAATAAAATTATTTTTTTCCAAAAAAAAAAAACACGGAATAAAAATTTATTTGTAATGTCTTTGATTTCTAACCTACTATTATTTTATGCTCAGATTCCCCAGTTGGTGGCAGCAGGCAACGTGATCCAACAGCAGATCCAAATCGACAACGGTGGCGGAGACCCTCGACGGGCTGTGCCAGCACTCCTGTCTCCCGACACCAAGAAGAAGGGCAAGAAACGGAAGATGGCGTCCCAGACGGTCGCGGGCATGCTGCACATCGCCGCCCAACAGAACCAGGGGATGGTGATGTCCCAGCAAGGCTTCCCTCAACAGATCCAGATGGCTCACAGTCCGCAAGGCATCACAACGGGTCCTGTGATGCAAGCGCTTACCATAGTGCCCAGCAAAACTGGCGGACCGGCGCAGATTGTAATGAACGGACAGGCGATACCGAACACCAGTCTGGGTGAGTATTTCCTATTTACTCCAAACTCGGGCACAATCTAATCTTATTTTACATGTCAAAGAGACACTACAGTCAAATAATTATTCTATATTCCATGTTGGAATGCATGACTCGGACAGTAATTTTACTTCCCACACCGATAGGTGAGGGGAGTATTGTGATCGCGAAAATTTTCGATTTTGAGATAATACGCTGTTTGGGCGTTCTATGATGTCTACATAACGAAAATCCATGTCACTCATTTCCGTCGGTCTGTCTGTCGCTTTTTTCTAGCTCGTAATCTCAGTAACCTCTGCATGGATTGTGATGAAATTTGGGCAGCGATATGCTGTGGGGTCGTAGTAGGTAATGTTCCTATAATTTTGAAAATCGGTGGATGGGCGGAGTAGTAATTAGCAAAAAACAAAAAAAAAATAAATATTACTCTAACTTCGTGTTTAGGCGTTTTAGGGGTTCCTGATCATTTTCTACTTTTCTTTGGGTGGGGGTGGAATTGGGGTGGTTGGGGGGTGGGAGATTGTAAAATTGAAAAGCCTGTTGCTTCCATAATGGACTGTCCACTGACCTGTGAAGGAAGACCTAGCGACATAAATAACTTTTTTTTCAGGTGTAAACATACGAGTACTGCTTGAGACTGATCTATGTTGTCTAATGAGGAAACTGTTGAATTTATTTTAATGAAATTTTGACACGGTATTACTCCCGTGGCGAGGATCGAAAATGCATATGGTTTTTATAAATGAGCCAGTGGCGGCGCAGAAATAATAAAAAAACGAAAAATATAAAAACAGCTCAAACTTCGTTTTTGAGCGTTTTAGAGGTTCCTGATCATTTTTTGCGTTTTTTGGCAGGGGGTGAAATTGGGGTAGTTGGGGGTGGGAGATTGAAAACTGAAAAATTTGTTGTATTCACAATAGGCTGTCCAGTGACCTGTGAACGAAAGCCTAGCGACATAAATCACCTTTTTAAGTCCATCCGAACATTGCCTTGCCTATTACTGAAAATAAGGGACTTAAGAGTCTTTCTGGTGTAAATATACGAGTACTGCTTTAGATCGATCTATGTTATCCAATGAGGAAACTGTTGAATTGATTTTAATGAAATTTTGACACAGCATTACTACTGTGGTGAGGATGGAAAACGCGTGTGGTTGTTCGAAATTGTGTCAGTGGCGGCGTAGCAATAATCAAAAAACTAAAAATATGAAAACAGCTCAAACTTCGTTTTTTGATGTTTTAGGGGTTCCTCATCATTTTCTACTTTTTTGTTGGGTAGGGGTGAAATTGGGGTGGTTGGGAGTGGGGGGTTGTGGAACTGAAAAGTTTGTAGTATTGATAATAGGCTGTCCATTGGCCTGTGAAGGAAAGACCTAGCGGCATAAGACAATTGGGGGGCAGGGGCTGGCGATGATTTGGTTGCAAGGGGATCTCGGACTAAAGCTTCATGCTGTGGGAAAATAATAAACTGGTATCACCGTAATGTGTGGGAAGTACCGAGTCAATCAACTTGACTTCATTTTTACAATAGATTGAAGAATGGAACAAATTTTCCAGTTATACAGCAGTATGGCAGAAAATACCTTCAGAAATCTAAATATTCTGTGAGAAGATTATCAGCAGGTTTTTTTTGCCCTACAAAATCAGCTGAAAGAGATAAATTGTTGTGAACAATATCCTCAATCTTTTGTTTTGGCATATTTTTTTAAGAACTGGTCGTTTTTTAGTATAAACGTATCTATCTTTGTTTTCCAAAGCCACGTGGAGGGGGGATCCTGTGTGTCCCAGGTTACGTTATTTATTCAAAAACATAGATCCATAGTTTTTGCGTGAAAGATTTTTTTAATTCGGCCAATTTTTTCATAAAGGAATATTTTCTCACACATTTTTATATTTATTACCATTATCTTTACTATAGGTACGCAACAACTGATAACGAATTCTCAGCCAGCACAACAGATCAACCTTCTCCAGCCCGTCAACTTGATAAACGGCGCTACCGGGGTCGTTCAAAACTTCCCTGCAATTCAGCAATTCATTGTGCCTAATCTAGGAGGCAGCAGCATGGTGATGAACCCAGATGGTACAGCGACGATACTTCAAGATACATCCAACATTGGTATGCAGTTGCAGATACAGAATGTCAACGGACAAAACGTTTTGACGCCTGTACAGAACAGTAATGTCTTCAATGGTACGTAGACTCCACATTTAGGTTATTTGTTTAACACACTAACTCGGAAACAGGGAAAGATACACGTTATTTTGAAAGGAATTCTCCAAACAGCTTGTCATTTTCTGTGCGTGGGACCTTAGTTCTTAGTTGAAAGCTCGTCCATTCGATCGGTCTGTCTAGTTTGAGTCGTCAGAGACTAGACAGAAACAGCGAAAAAGTTGAAAGAAGGAAGAACCAAGGCTTAAGTAATTCCGCGAAAATGTATTTGATATGAAAAAAATGCCGTCAGTACTTCTCACACGTTCTCGGTAATAATGAAAATTTAATGGTTACTAAACTCCACGCTACCCACCATCCCAATGTGATCCTCATATCTGGGGACGCCATCTTTAATTAACAAATTTTAGTGTCTGCATACTGTGCTTTTATTTGCGAAGATGATTCTTTCTTAATTCAAATAACACCACTAAAAAAATGTTTTCCGAAATATACATTTCAAAACCAGCCAAAGACCGAGACACAAGTCAGAGTATAAAAAAATCGTTTACTCGATACTCGTGAAAATGGTATACTTTGTTTAAGTCCCTAGAGGTAACCGTTTTCGAGATAACCTTCATTGAAATCTCCAAATCGTCTGAATTGTAAATTGTGATGGAAAGAATTACTGGTATTTCCCCACGCATGAATATTAGGCTAATACCATTTACAAAGTATTCTGAAGCTTCAACGCCACCTATTTCAAAAATTAGATATGTTTGACCTAATATTAATTCATGCGAGAATGCCGATAATGTTTCTATCACAACTAATTGACGTGCCTTGGAAATTTCAATGAAAATTTCGAAAACAAAGTATAACTTTTCACGTAAAACATATTGAGGAAATTGTTTTTTGATACTCACATTGATGCACCAAACCGGAAAAAAGTTTTGATAATTTAAATTGGTTCATTGTGCCATAGGTGGCGCCCTCTATTCATGATAGTAAAACCTTGGTTGAATTTGGATTTCTTGCATTAAAAAACCCATCGCTACGCGATTTTATAATGTTGTGCCATTTTATTGCAGAATAATTGCGAAAAACGAAAATAAAAGTAAAACTTGACACCCTTTATATTGAAAATTAAGCATTTCAAGGCTTCATTTTCATAGAAAAGAGGTATATCACCTGCCAAGCATTGTCGATCGAATATCGGGAGCGTTCTAGTTTATTTATTTGCAACGATACACGGGAAGTTAACCAAGCTAGTAATTGCCAAATTTCAAAATGTAGTAAATGTAGTAAATATGAATAAAAAATTCAATGAAAGTCGACCTTATAGTTCGATGTTTGTCGTACAGGTGGCCAAAGCATTCTTGCCGCTGGTCCGGCAGGAATGGTAATACGAGCCCCAGCCTCGGCCACCTCTCAAGGGAAGATCATCCAACAGCAACAGCACAGCCCTGGGGCAGCCACGCAGTTTTTGTCGCCTAACAGCGCCGGCCAGTTTGTCGTCAATGCTGGCGGGGCACAGTTCAATGGACAATTGAGCCCATTGGTAGCGAGCGTCAGTCCTTCACAGCAAGTAAGATAGTTTCATACATTTTGGATTAGACATGCTCAACATATCGCAATAAAAATGCTAAAGAGATGCAGCGGAGCGGCACTGGGTAAAAGCCACCGTAGCGCGAATGTAAAACAGAATGAGAGGCCGTATTCATGGTTGCTATTTGACTGTTCCTTAATTCTGTTTGTAATCTCTTCAAGTACTGTTTTGTGTTTCACAATCGTTGCACATATGCTGAAAGTTTAACTTTTACTGACGTTTCGGTCACGTCTGTAGCCTTTATCGACGGAGAAACCAAAGTGCACAAAAAACCAACACACACATTGCATGCATTATGTCTCAAACCGTCCAACATCAACAAAGAAAGGAATCATTCGAACCAAGGACATTGTAATACACAATAGGGGTTGGAAGAAGAGTTACGTTACATTAAAGATCTGTCAAAGAACGCATATCCCAAGAAGCTAGTGGAAGCAACAATACACAAGGGAATGGTACTAGCATAAATAAAGGTCCTGAAGAACATAAGCATTTACTCGGTATCCCATACGTGAAAGGGTTATAAGATGCAGTCAGAAGAATAGGGCAAGAATATAAAATTCAAACACGATTCTCAAGGAGTACCACTTTCTGAAGTCTACTAACAAAAACAGAACCCAAGAATGAACACAAAGAAACTAAAAACTGCATTCTACGAAGAGCCAAGTGAAGCGGCAAAGTATACATAGAAGAAATGAAAGGACCTCTAGGAGCGAGAATTAAGGAGTACCGATTCAATACCCAGAGAGTAGAGATAGGAAAATCCGGAATAGCAGATCACACTTGGATCGAGCACCACAAAATTATTTGGGAAGACGCTAAGGTTATTGACAAAGAATCTCAATGGTATAGCTGGAAATTCAAAGAAGCAGTTTATATCGCCAGCAACAAGAATGTGTACAGCAAGTCTAGTGTAGAAATTAGATCAATATGTCATCCTCTCATAATAAATATTGAAAAACTAAAATTGGACAGAACAAACTTGGACACAAACGTGGGACGCAGTTACTATCGAATGACCACGCCATCGTCAGTAAAAACCGACACCAGAAGACAACAGCGACCGGTCAGAACAAGCCGTGAAAAACGCGACACCAATCAATCAGAAAAAGCAACGAAAAACGACACGACAGCTAGAGGAAAATTAATAGAAACGAAAGGAACATGTTCGACAGTTTACCTGAAGACGATCGGGGATAGCAGATTAATTGAAACGTTGTACTCAAAAATTGTATAGACAATGGAAGTCCGAAACAAATCTTCTGAAACATCTAGCGTGTCTACAAACTTCAAACAACACTGTTACTTATTCCTAATATTTTTTTTGTCTAATTAATTTTGACTTTTGATAAAGGCTACAGAGATGTGCGGGAGTTGATTATTCCTATCCTACCACAGCTAGATTTCTGACCTATTCTTTCAACACACCTGTTTATTCCAAAATCCACATGAAGTAATGAACTATTTGACAGTCTTGACTTTCAAATAAATATTTGTCTAGGTAACATTCAGCACGTCACCGCAGCAGCAGATTAGGCCGAGTAATAACCAGCAACAGGATTTCTTACAAATGAACGGTCAGATGGGTCAAACGTTGATGGTCCCCTGCTCTTTGGCACCTGCTAACATTGCTGTGTCGTCTTCAAATCAACAGAATACCACATTTGTGCAACAGAACACGACCATAGGTAAGCGTAAGTATACATGATTTATTTTATTTTATTATTATTATTTACTTTTAGTAGTGTTTCGTATCTGCGAGCCTGTTTAAGTTCCTAGGTCTAGGTACAAGTTCTACCAATCACGAGACGTTACTAGGAAATTTGTTTTTGTTACGTTAAGGGTACAACAGATCTAGATTCCATAATAGCACCCGCTAGTTACAAAAACAATAATATTCATTGATAATACAACCTTGAAGCTATAGCGGTATAAAATATGTACATTGATGGAAAAAAATAGAAATTGATTTGATCAAAACTTCAATAATATGGTAGGTTGCAAGAACTGCGGTACTTTGAAGAAATGTAATAAGAAATTTAAAGTGAAGAGTTGTTAGGAGTGTTTCATAAACAATTTAATATTATTATGAAATATTGTAATGTTGTTAGATATTCTAAGCAACTTCGACACAGTACACTCTCTATATTAGACGCTGTGATGTTTCGAATAGTTTTTAAAAGTCAGTCCCGAGGGGTTGAGCAAGTCCAAATCAGCCGCGTTATTATTATAAGTTCTTTGGATACGCAGAAGTCAGGAGGTTAGACCTAGATTCATCGTACAATAGAGAACCGTGAAGAATGACCTATGCTTAAAGTTCCAGTCGGGGGATTAAACCCCATTTTGGATAATAAGTAAGGGCCAATCGAATTTATGATTTTATGAGCATTTTCGGATAGACTCATAGTCACCATGTAATACCCTAATCTAAGACAATTGACTTGATACGAAGGCATGATAGAGAGTCATTAAAGCTTGATGACTATTAAATTCCCTATTTGTTCTGTTTATAAATCCCAGCATCTTATTCGACTGGCATACAGTGATGTTAATTTGATTGTGGAAAGATAGTTTCTAATCAAGGAAGACTCCCAGGTCCTTCACTATATTAGTCTGCTTTATGTAATTGTCATTAAAGTTATAATCATACTTGGTAATGTTAGAGTTTCGTGAGAACCTGATCATTTATCTGTATTTCACAATCATCAGACCCTTTAACAGTTTGATAAATCTTTATGTCGTCGGCCTCCAATAAAAATTTACATATTTTAGTGCCTTGGTTATATCGTTAATGTATATCAAAAAATGGTATTACAACATCTAAAAACAGACTTATCCAAAATATTATTGTTCCTTATCGTATTAATACATTCATGTAACGTTAGAAAAGGTCTAAAAATGGAACAATGTCTTATTTCAGTGCAACAACAAACAACAATGGTAGCCAACAACCAACAGATACAGAATTTTCAGCAGCAACAGCAGCAACAAGCGAGTGGAAGTCAATCTAGTCATCAACAGCAACCGCACCCGAAAACAACAGCAACGTTGAGTTTGGATCAGCACAACTACATCATTAGTTCCAACGATAGCAAGCAACATCATCATCAGCAGCATCATCCACAACAGATGCAGGCAGTCGTGGTTGAGCAACGGGAAAGTCCTAAGAGCATCAATTACAGGTATTTAAAAGAAATTCCACGATTGTATATTGTACGCTAGATTTTTTGTATGTATTTCAACTTTATATTGTTACAAGCGTTTAGTCAGATTGGGCACAAAAACACTTGGTACGGATTTAACTATTTATTTTCACTAACTATGTACACTACGCCTAGCCTAATACTTAACAGTCTAATTTATCTAAAGTCACTACACACTACACTAATTTATATTGGTCCTTAACTTCACTAATTTATGTCACAGTTCATTTATTTCGCGCGCGCCACTGGAACGTCGCGTACTACCGAACACTGACTGCTGCACTCTATTGACCCTAACTGTCTCCCCGGCCGTTCGATGCGCCTATCTATATATCGTACGGAACCCCGGCTCTAGAAAAGATCTCGGCGTCCAGACCTTTCCGTCGCGCTCGAGCGACTTCTCCTCGTTCTTCGCCGATTTTCTAGAAAAAGACAGGGCCGGACTGGCACAATATAAAATGATCCAAGAGCAACATTTATTTACTAAAGAAATTCATATTTTCTGCGGTTAATTATTATTTCTCAACACATGCTTTAAAACGCGTCTGCTAATAAAGGTTCTAAACCGCTTTAAAAGTAACGTGGAAATGTAATATTGTTCCGATGTCAAGATTCTTCCTCTTTGTGGTCTATAGTGCTCTGCAAATATGAAGCGAAAACAATACCTTTCACAGACGTCTGTCAAAAATTTCTCTGGCCTAGCCAAACGGATGTGCTCGAAGAATCTCGCCTACCTTTCACAAATACATTAGGTCGACAAGCTAATGTGATTATTTGAGAAAGCGCGTAAAAGACAAAAAGAAGCGACTAATTAATAAATGTGGAATATCTAATCATATATCACAGAATAAACTTATTACGAGACGAATGACATTTAGAACAACATGGACATTGTCATTAGTTTAAGAAAGCGAACGTAGTCTTCAGCAACCCAAGGGTTGTCGTCAGACTTTCACGAGAACGAATTATAGGAACAACTAGTCATACCACCTCAAAGTACGGAATGCTTACATAATAATTTATAGATTTCTATGCTGCAGCAGTTCCATTTATGGATCAGTGCCAAGATGTTTATGCTCTAGAAAGAAGGAAGAACTAAAATAACGATACCATAACTTATTCGCGTATATCTCATACAAGGCATCACCACGGCTCAACAAACAATCAGCTGACATTTTCAAGGTCTGGGGATGCATTGCGCCGATCCCTTTGCACATCGACATTTTGGGTTAGATTTGTTCTGATTTCAACAGCGGCGACATGGCAAGGTCATGGCTACCTACATAGAATATGAGTATAGAGATAAATAAAATAGATCTCAGCGCAAATCTTGGTGCTTAATAAACATAAACTTTATGCTGTCTTTAATGTTTACCTTTCTTTTACACCGCATGGGTTGAGTATTATTTCTTAATTCTGCCCTGTTGTACACTTTTTTCTACTGTCGGTGTGAATGAAACTATCCCAAAATGGCGTCGCTGACGTCAGATATTTGCAACATATCATCACAAAGGAACCGACCGTGCGTAAGATTGTTGAGCCGTGACATAACCTTCGGAGTGGCACTATTTTATGCTCCATCACAAATACAAATAAATCAATATAAGCCAGCGGTGGCAGCAGAAGAGAGAACCGCAGGTGGGGTAGAGTGGAGAGATGGACCGTGTCCGTGTTTTGGCCTGTTGTTTATTGAAGATGTCAGATCAATAAAAATGTCATGCAACGGAAACATTATTGACATTGTACCCACGAATTTTGAACAGCCATTGTTTTACTTTTCAGACAGTCGGTTTCAACCCAGACGGCCGTGAACCAGCAGAATAGCCAATCGGTGACGACGAACACCTTCTGTCAGACGTCGACCATATCGGCGTCAGTCAGCAGTCCCCCGGATACGACCACTCTTAGTCCTATGGCTGTCGGTGGTCAAAGTCCGCCCACTGTCGACACGACTACGCATTCTGGCAGCACCGATGATGGACTGTCGCCTGCCCCTTCGAATGCCTCCATTGGAGATAGCTCGGCCGGAAGACCTCATTCGTGCACTATGGTGAATATTTATCATTAAGGTTGAACTACAGCATATACAAGTATCGGCAGGGCAACTCGAGAAAAAACGCACACTTTTTGACCCGACCATTCTTGACCTCTACATGATGTTGCGCAAGCTGCTTCAACGTCTGCGCATACACGTTTCAACACAGGGTAGGATCAAAGATATTCGTGACTAATCGAATGAAGAAGTGTAATTTTAACTCCAAAAAAGAGCAATACTTATATAGGCATCATAATTTCAGTCTATAAGTTCAGCTGGATTTGTATTGACAAAACTAATGTGAAATTTTTTTTTCGTGCACAGTTCATTAATCTTTCCAAATTATTAATTTTCTAGTTTTGTGTGGGGTTCCCAAATAAAAGCGTTTTTGCTACCCATACCGATAGCTGAGGGGAGTATTGGGATCGCGAACATTTTCGATTTTGAGATAATACGTTCCATGGACGTTTTATGATATCTACATAACGAAAACCCACGTCACTCATTTCCGTCGGTCTGTCTGTCTGTTGGGGTCTTTCTAGCCTCATAATCTCAGTAACCGCTGCATGGATTATGATGAAATATGGGTAGCGATATGCTGTGGGGTCCTAGTAGTTAATGATGCTTTGATTTTTGAAATTGTGGCATGGCCGGCGGAGTAATTTAAAAAAAAAATAAAAATGTAAAGTATTCCTCAAACTTCGTTTTTAGGCGATTTGGGGAGTTCGGATCGTTTTCCACATTTTTTAGAGGGGTAAAATTGGGGTTATCTGGTGATGGGAGATAACTCATAGCAATGGAATTTCTAAATCGTACTGTGGGCCGTAATAGATATCGATAAAACCTACGGTTTTTGAAAATTGTGTAAGTGTCAGTGAAACTAAATTAAAAAAGAAACAGTACAATATAAAGCCGTTCGGACTCTGTTTTTGGGTGCTCTGATCATTTTCTACTTTTTTTTGAGTGGTTGAGTACTTTTGTTTGAGTAAGATGGTTCATTGCCCTTTAAGGATTGATACTGGGCCTATAATGTTTTTAAAAATTAGAAAATTGATATGCCATGTGATTAGGATATCAGTTGAAGATTGCTAAATAAGAACTATGTATCCTAGTTCCTATGGAGAGAGATACAAGAAACTATTTACGATAGTTTTTGTGTTTTTCTTGCTGGCGGGCGTGCGATGATTAGGTTGCAAGGGTATGCCGGGCTTCATGCTAAGGGTATATAATAAAATGGTATCGCCGAAATGTGTGGGAAGTACTGAATCAATCAACTTGACTTTATTTTTTTTTTAATATAAAATTGATCAATTCTACTATACAGTCGAGCAGAAGACTCATAGCGAACATCTGAGCAGGGACGAAAGTATTGCCAGCTCCTGAATATATCTACAAATTTTTGAACAATATTATCAATTATCGAAATTGTTAAATATTTTGCTGGAATATAATAATCATAAAAAGTCCGTATTTACAGTTTTTAGAATTATTTGCGTTGCGCAAAATTTCCTTAAACCATCTCTGTCATACCAACATTGTTGTCATCCACAGTGTGAACGAAACTGAAGCGATCGAGAGCTTTGCATCATAAGAAAAATACTGTAATGAAACGTGCACACCCTCATAATTGTAGAAAGTTGCGCCGCTGTGAAAAATTCATAATAAAATACTAAACAAAAAAATACATACATATCTGCTAAGATAAACAATAACTATAGAAACAGCAAGTGTCAAATTATACCAACAAGTACTCATGTTATTTGTCCTACAGGCCATGGTGCACTGCATATCCAGCAGCGAGCCAGACTCCGCAGACCTGTCCACCCAGTGCACCGGCGAAGTAGAATGGCAACGTCGCATGAGTAGCGGCAACGCCGGTCACCACCACCATCACCACCAATCGGCAGGCAGCGGTGTTGCCAAACTTGACTACATGGACGTGACGAGCGGGAACAGCCAGCATGACAGGAAACAGACCACGATACCGACCCATGTTGCGTTCGCTGAATCGTCTACTGTCGTGTCTGGTGTGCATTACATCACCACACATGGTGAGTGTTCTGTTTTTATCTTAGGGTTATGGACGATTTTATAACTCAACAACTACGAAGAAAAGCCTAAATATAAAAATCCACTGCTACGTGTAGACACCGTACATTAACAGAGAGAAGTAGGGCTACTCGCCGTGTCGACTTTGATGTGAGTCTCACAAATGCGAGCCGCCTCGAATTCAAAGGGGTTCCCTTCGTGCGTTTACTGTGCTTACAGGGAATCCGACTGTGCGATATGGTCGACGTCAACGGTCGACGTTCACTTTCTTATACGGGGTCAATAGGAATGACTTCTTTAGTATAGATAGAATATAATTTATTATTCAATAAACCTTTCAACACAATAACTGCAGATGCAGCTACTGGGGTGGCAAATAGCTCAGGGAGTATTATAGATCATGTTTTGTCAGATAGATGTAATAATTTATGTACGATTCAAGTAGTAAGTAACAGTAACAGTCTGATCATTCATAATTTGATGTCAATAACCTTAGGTGTAAACATAAAAGTACTTGCGACAAAATATAGAAAAGAAGTAAACCGAATATATCATAAAAAAATCATCTCAAAATTTGAAAAGAATATTCAAACTACAGAAGTTCAATCATTTCAGGAACTAATTGACTTAATCACTTCTTGTAAAAAAGATTCGGAATTCAAAAAGACGTATAGGATATGTGAAGATAACGACTGGATAAATCAAGAAATTCTCGAAATGATTGAAAACCGAGTCAAAATTTATAAACAAAAAGTTAAAGAACCGGGAAACACGAGTTTGGAAAATGAATTTGAAAAACTTAGGAATCAAGTCAATAATGGAATTAAAGTATAAAAAACAGATATTTTAAAAACCATTGTGAATAAGTAGGCACAAATATAAAAAACAATGGGGCCATATACAGAGCATGTCGCCGACATTTTTTTGTGAAATACGCTGAATACGCTCAATAACATACAAACACTACTTATTTAGGCACCCCGTCAGATCCGACCGATTGTATCCCGTGCACCGTGTCGCGTGTTAGGTGGTGTTAGGTGGATTGACCCTATAAACCACAGCTGTTAGCGTTCGGCTACTGCTCGAGATTGGCGGGCGCCAGAATAAGTCAGCTTGCATAGTAGAGCAGAGCTGGAAAGACCACATTGGGGGCGGAGCTTAGAGTGACCCTACTTGTCTTTGTTAATGTGCGGTGGTGTAGACGAGATTACTTCATAAATCTGCGACATAAGCAGTGATATCCGGATTATCGGAATCTGCAACTTCGCGCCATCCAGCTCAAAGAGGACATCGAAAGAATTGTGGAGTGAGGATCGTAAATGTAACTGCTGCATGGATTATAATGAATTATGGGTAGCGGGGTAATCGGTAGAAAACAAATAAAGTCAAATATTCCTCAAACTTTTTTGAGGCGTTTTAGGAGATTCTGATTATTTTCTACATTTTTTTTTTGAGTGGGGGTGAAATTGGGGTGATTAGGTAGTGAGGGGTTGTAAAACTGAAAAATTTGTTGTACTTATAATAGGCTGCCCACTGTCCTGTGAAAGAAAGTCCTAACGGTATAATACACTGTTTTAGGTCACATTGCCTTGCCTATTACAGAAACCAAGCGACTTAAAATTTTCTGATCTATACATAGGAGTATTACTTTAGGTCGTTCTATATTGTGTAACCTGGAATTGATTTTAATGAATTTTTGACGAAGTGTTATTACCGTGGCGAGGATGGAAAACTCGTATGGTTTTTTAGAAATCGTGTCAGTGGCGGTGCAGCAATAATAAAAAACTGAAAATATAAAAACAGCACAAACTTCGTTTTCAGGCGATTTGAGGGTTCCTGATCGTTTCATTTCGTCCATTTGGAGCTTGCAGAATCCGAAATATTAGTAGAAGATCCGAATATAAGACGCGCACTCTCTTTCATTCAATGGCCGAGCTACACGCAGCTGCTATGCTTTGTCCTTTGTTAATACATGGGATAGTTCGCTCGGACATCGCGCGTATTCACTGGCAGCAATGTTTTGATCTTTAAAATTCGACAACTGTGATTCCAGACTGATTTTTTGCAGGCAACCCTATATCAACATGTTGGCAATAAAATTATCTTTATTTTGATATGAGTTTCATGCATTAACACGCCAGTGCAAATTACTATTATTGATGTACCTGTTTATACCTGCCTACCCTAAAGTTGGGACGGGAAAAACGTAGCCAACCTAACGTTTGCATATTCTATGGGCTTCATACTTTCGATTGGTATGTGATTTGTCTATTAACCAAACCAGTGAAATGTTTAAAAAAAATTAATTTTTCAATATTTAATTAATCATATCCTGGACTGAAATTTTTCAGCCAACCCACTCGCGATATGTTTTTTAACATATTAAATTTAATATAAAATGCTTTTCATCCATTAACCAGGTCGGTGAAGGTCGACTTATATTCGGATCTTAGACTATATGTCGTCCTAGTTCCTACGAAGAGAGATGCAAGAAACTATTTGCGAGAGTTTTTATGTTGGATGCTTTTTTGCGGGCGGGCGGTAGATGATTTAGTTGGAAGGGGATATCAGACGATAGCTTCATGCCATGGGAAAATAATAAGATTGTATCGCGAAGTACTGGCTCAATCAACTTTACTCCATTTTTTATATTTGTTTCAGAAGTAAACCCCTATTTCCGCTCTGTACATGTTTTGTATCTTTATATTACAGAGAAGGAAGCGATTGCCAGTTCTAGAAGTTTTGAGAAACAGCATCAGGAGAGGCGAAGAATGGTAGGTGGCGAAACAATAGTCGTTGTCGAGGATCATCATCGGGTCCACCACACTTCATTGTTCGATGATGATGATGAAGGTAGGTAGAACTGTGGAAATGAAATGCATGAGAAATTTAAACGCATGAAAAAAGCCTGAGGTGTTCTTGCCTGCACGTATGCATGTTCTAAGAATATTCTATATACTTTATCTAAAATGAACTATCATTAATGATGATAGTAATATACGTATAAGCTAATCTCGTACTTTTTGCATAGGTATCGCGGATTAAAATGTTTGATTCTATAACATAACAGTTCTGGTTCTCACATAGCTAGCATATACCTGTAGTTTCAACTTTTATACCCAAATAATTCTTCTTTGTTAATAATACTGTGCAAAGAATACACTTATTACAGAAGAATGTAGATTTTTGGAATGCCTTACATATTTCAAATAACAATTTCAATTCTTAATATAATCAACATAAGGGTGCACTAGACTTAGAAAATCAAAATAATTAATAACATGTTTGACTGACCAGATTGCTTTTACAATCTCAAGATGCTTCAAAACCGCATGCTCAAATAAATAATATGATTGCATGATTGTTAAAATATAATCCATTGAAGACAACATTTAATGATAAGAACAAATTCTTTACCTTCTTTATTCAATGGGATTTTTTAATTGCAGTTTCACCCATTATTTCTAGCACAATAATTTGTTCGATTTTTAGGCTTAACAAGTACATTGTAAATACATACACGACTGTGTACATAAAAGTGTGGATATCATGGTAGTGTGGCTAACATTTTCTGAGGTTCGTGTTCTGCTGAAGATTAACACAACTTCTCATCTGTTTGTACATATACTCTATCTAAATTAATCCTCAGGGGAAGTTGGTCAAAAGACAACATTAATGTTCACACGAGTTTTGCAATCGGTATAAAAGCAGCAAAAAAGATATATCATTTTTACTTCCCACACCGATAGGTGAGGGGAGTATTATTGTGATCGCGAAAATTTTTGATTTTGAGATTATACGCTTTGTAAAACTGAAAAATTTGTTGTAGTCATAATGGGCTGTCAATTGACCTGTGAATGAAAAACCTAACGACATAATACCTTTTTTTAGGTACATCCGAACATTGCCTTGCCTAGTACAGAAACCAAGGAACTTGAAATTTGTGGTGTACATATACGAGTGTTGTTTCTGTATTGCGTAATGAGAAAATTATTGAATTGATTTTAATGAAATGTTGACGCTACCGCGGCGAGGATGGAAAATGCTTATGTTTCGGAAAAATCGTGTCAGTGGCGGCGCAGCATAATAAAGAAACTAAAAATATAAAAGAGCTCTAACTTCGGTTTTAGACGGTTTGGAGGCTACTGATCATTTAGCATCGTCCAGTTGAAGCATACAGAAAAAAAAATTGGCGTCCGACCTTCTAAGGAGGGAGACGCAAGAAACTATTTACGAGAGTTTTTGTGATGGATGCTTTTTTGCGGGCGGGTGGGCGATGATTTGTGTGCAAGGGGATTTCAGACTATAACTTCATGCAATGGGAAAATAATAAAATGGAATCATCGTTATTTCTGGGAAGTACTGAGTCAATCAACTTTACTCAATTTTTTTAACGAATGAGTAAGGTAATAAATAGTATAATAAGTCTTTTGACCATTACCCTCTCATATTTCCAAGCAGCACACTGCTTTTTATCACCCTACGTTGTATAAAGCAGACTAAACTTTTTCAATAGTCTAAACAGCTTTCCCTCAAAGACTATTACAATAACCGAAGCACCATAAGTAAGCTGTACAAACCGCTTTTGGTATGGGTTCAATTTCGATTCAGTACTGTCACCTGATGAAAATATTTAATCATAGAGAAGCAAACACGACCTCCCACTCCAACCAAAGCAAAACCCTTCAATATCGGAGACTTGGTGTGGGGCCCAGCGAATGGCCTTGAGGCGTGGCCCGGAAAAATCGTCGACATAGAAGACGAAACCGTATTCGTTAAGTGGTTCGGAATAGAAAAGTCTTGCGAGATGGGTAAAACTGACCGTGACAAATTGCGTACGCTGACAGAAGGCTTAGATGAACACCATCGTCAAAGAAAAAAGAGTAGAACGTGAGTGAAAAAATTTTATCTTAGAAGGAAGTCCGTCCATTCTGTTACCTGAATACGATATTAAAGAATGCATATTGCAGTAGATATATTTGGGATTCAAAATAAAAACCACTTTTCTAACCAAGCCGAAATGTAAATAACTAATGCACATTAACTTGAAAACTGTTAAGAGACGAGTATGTATAAATTTATAGCAAGAGAAGGTTATTTACTAGCACGTAAGAGTTTTGCCTTTATTTTAAGAGCTTATACAGGGTGTTCCACGACGATTAAGACAAGCAATATATCGGAACTGGCCAGTAGTAGGGAATTATAATTTTGGGAGTGTAAATTAGAGCAAATATAGTATCTTTTGTTATTATTGTGTCACCCAATGAGGTATTTGTTTTTGGTCACGTGACGTCCGATTCAAAATTTTTAATTGTGTTCCTCCCTATAAAACAATTCTTACAAACTAGCACACTTGGGGGTCGAAAGTGAATTCAAGAGCTACAGGTACTTAAAGGATAGTACCACTACCATTATTATAACATGTACCCCTACAGTTGCATAATTTTGATAGTGTTTCATAATGGTAGTGGTACAGTCCATTAAATACCTGTAGCTCTTGAATTAATCACTTTAGACCCCAAGTGTGCTAGTTTGTTGGAATTGTTTTAACGGGAGGACCACAAAAATCACAACTATACATGGTTTCCCATTAAAAATGTTGAATCGGACGTCACGTGACCAAAAACAAATACCTCATTGGGTGACACGATAATAACAAAAGATACTATATTTGCTCCAATTTACACCCCCAAAATTATAATTCCCTGCTACTGCCAGTTCCGATATATTGCTTGTCTTAATTGTCGTGGGTCACCCGGTATAAAAACTTTAAGTAAACATTAATTTGAGTACAAACGGTTGATAGATACTTTTGTAAATTATATTTAAATGACATTTCCATGATGCAACAAAAAATATTCATGTAAAAAGAGGAGTGTAATTCAGTTTTAGAATTTCCGAAACTAGTTATGAAAAGTTCGTTTTGTAAAAAGTTGGGAATATAGCACAATTGGTAATATCATTATTAAGAGTAATAATGATTTGTTTGCATTCGCATTTCGCATTCTTTAAAATTGTATCACCAATTCATAAAACCAGAATTAAATTTGGCTTTCTGTACTCTGAAACCTGTTGGGCGTGTGTGTTGAAGTTAGCCGCATCACTGTGATGTTCAAGCTTTTGTGTTACATGCTTTGGAGACTTTAGTATGTTAAAGGCACTAGAAATTGTGAAACACATGAGACTTTCCAAAAAAACTATTGCAATTGAAAAAAATTAATTTCAGATAAATGTTTTTAATATTTTGCAATTATATAGATTACGCCGAATTAGCTGAATTGCCGAACACATGTATTAGACCTAATAGCTTAATGGCAAAAATTTGCCTAATACGTGGAATCCACAACGTTGCTGTTTATTCCGTGAAAATGTGCAACGCGTTGCCGATTACAGGTATTAGGGATATAATTTGTTGCCTATTACGCGGATGCGTCAAACTGAATATAATGTTGGTTTTGTTGTTTTTAAGATAATATTGTGTTTTGTTTTAGTCAAAAGGTCATTCCGATATTCTCGTTCTTCAAAACTGCATAATAAATTGACTGTGAGTACAATGGGTTAAAAAAGAGCCAATTATGGATACAAAAGCGAGAAAACTAATGAAAATTCTAATAGTCATAAATAGCCAGGAACCTAATATCAGCAGAGATAGCAAATTTGAGCACTCAAAGAGTTTCTGTACAGGAGCGATAAAGGTTTAGAAATATGTATTGCATTATTATTGGGTTTGCATCAAAAAATGTACAATTGTTTTTACTATCACGCTTACATCCGCATGTGGTGTGGAGTTCTCAATTTAAATTCTTACGACCTCCAGATTTGTACTCCGGCGCTCTGACCAGTTGAGCTACGGTTGCCCTGTTTCGAAGTTGTGCTAACATGGCGAATTTAAGTTAAAAAAAAATTGTACAGCCTGGCGTTTGTTATCCATTAGATAGTGTTGAAGCGTTTGCCCATTCCGTGGAATATGCAGCAAGATTCACAAAAAAAGCTCATTTCATGTAATCGGCAAGTGGAGTGCAGCCTATTATATGAATTCGGCAAAATTTTACCAATTACCTAATTACCTGTTTTTGGAAATTCCGAAGATCCAGCGTAACATATACATCACAATGGTAAGGCAAAATATTGATATTTTGTCACATTTTTGTACATATGGCATGCATAAAATTGGAAAATATGATTATGCATAAACAAAAAGAAGAATGACAAAGGACTCGCTATCATTTATAGACTGCTTTCTGTTGTTAATCGGATATATGTATGTGCTAGATACATGCTAGATAGTGTTGTATGTTTGCACTGAGTTGGTTGGCATCGACTTTTTTAAACTTTTTATGTCGATTTGGTATTCTAAAAAATTTTGTTAATGTGTTGTTTAGTTTATCCTACATACTTACTAAAATAATATTTTCAATCCAGCCAAGGCTTAAGTATTACATAATCTTATAGTGCTTTTAACTACCGCCATTCTATCCACTACCAAGCACTTGACTTTTTATATCTTTGCGCACGCATAAAAATATGTTTTACTATTTTATCAAACAGAAGTCGCAAATTGAACGGACAGCTGGAGAAAGCAATCCAAGAAGCGATGTCAGAATTGGACAAGCCAGGCTGTGCTCTTCTAGAGGAGCAGGGGACAAAAACATCTCCTAGAAAGTTAGAGAGGCGTTTGAGGAGTAGCCAGAGATGATCACGAAATGATCGAAGGATATTTCAAGTCAAGGACCAACATCGAAGAACCGTTCACCTGCAAGGAAAACCAATCTCCTTACTTAATAATATGGGCTATCGCTCAGTTGAATGTAAGTCTTATACATCTATATTGATATAATTTGAATATGAAACACACCTCCTGATTTGTAACATCGTGTCACATGAAATAACGTTTGTGTAATAAAGCTTTAGTAATGATACATTACTAATTGATTAGGTTATTGCAGGGCGAGTAGCTGATTTTCACTACTAGAGTTACAGTTTCGAATAGAATCATTTAAAAACGACAAAGTTTAATTAATAGCTGAAAGTCTATGATTTTGGACACAATACAGAAACGTTTGATTGACTTTAAAGATTATCCATCATCGTATCATTGTGCAGAAGTTGTATGACTATTACCTAAAATAAATCTTATAATCATTATCTGATCCGCATTATTTTTTGTTTTGAAAAATCAATAATTAAATGGTTGTATATACTTTGTAATGACAAATAGGCTATTATACCTGCAACGCCTAATAACTATTGAGGTATGTAGGCTGAAATAACTGGTATTGATTCCTAGGGAGATAATATAATCATATATTCAAGAATATTTTTCAAATAACTTTTTTAAAACCTAGTACTATATTGTAATGATTATACAATAGAGCATTTATATATGGATAATAATATAATGTGTATCATAGGTCTATATGACTACTTAAATTTATACCGGCAAAACCATGTATGTGAATATTTTAGATGAAACAGATTGTAATGTCAAAATGGGCTTTCACTATGTCTGTCTACATAGTCACAGTTTACAAGATAGGAATCACATATAAACAGTATGAGTTTGACTGTATTGATGTCTAGTACTAGCGTATATGCATTTATTCAGGTTTTCTTTCTGTATTTTTACCGAGTATATCCGAAAAAAAAAAACTATAAAACCTGAACAGTTGTGTCTAAAGTTGCTTTGTTTTCGTTGCAAATAAGATAACGCAATTTAATTTTGTGTTCAACTTACACTATATTGAATTATTTCAACATTTTTTAGATCTCATCATATATGACTTCGCAAATTTTAAAAACTAATTATTATAATTCTCCTTAGATAGATTGAAACACATTCAATCCTGTAAAATCAAAACATGTCTATATAAATACGCTAAAATTTATTTTTTCGTTGATACGTACAAGTAGTTTAACCTGAACTTATTCCCAGTGAAAAAATCTAGTCAGTGCGTTAAAATAAAATGAACTTGTTCTAAATCTGACATCTAACGACAATAACACAAGTATGAAAAAAAATGGAAAATATTCATTTGAATTGTGTTTGTTTTTCGGTGTTACTGTGATATTTATAAAATCTACACGATCATTTTTGTGTAATGGTATGTTTGATGATTTATAAATCTATATGTGTATATTTTCAATGGTACAGCTAATCATTTTGATAAAAATAGGGAAATGAAGAATACGGACGTGAAGTGAGAGGATAGAGCAATAGAGTGAAAATATGTAACAATTAGTTTAGTCTGTAAAAATTTTACTGTCATATTAACGAGTAGACGTATATACATCACAGCGTGGCTATGTATTTGCAGCAATATTTTAAAAACTGAAGGATTTGACCACGATTCACAATACGAAATTTGCCAATGAAAGGATAGACCTGTGTCCAAAAATGCCGGACAAATGATTTCAATGATGCTTTGTTCGTAAAGTTTCTCCATATGGTAATTTATTCATTGTTGTATGCGCTTCAATAAGCCTGTATTTATCTAGTTTGTCGCAACAAGGGATCGCTGAAAGTGGAGTAACTTTATTCAGTCAGCAAAAGAAATGACAACGGTTTTGAGTGAGAAGTGCTCAGTAGTTTGTTTTACCAGGACATAACGTACATGTCTGTCAAATGAAGACTGGATAGTACCAGGCCGGCTAAAAACTGTATTAGAGAAAACTATTTGCAAACCAATAAGATGCAAAATTTACTTACCTTATTTGCGTGTACAAACTTTCTTGGGGGAACGTTGTGAGTGTTAGACACGCTGTATGTATCTTGTATTATATAAAAAATGACAGAAAATCGAATTTTCTTTTTTAAGGAGGAACCGAGGTTGTAAATACCTATAAGTAGGTGTTTGTATATTATTTAGAAATCCGCATATGATGTGGCTATGGTAGTTTAGGACCATAAACAATTTGGATATAACTTATATGATGAGCTGGTGGAGCAAACACCTTGTATATAGACTTTATCAAAATGGATAGGTTGTTACCTAAGACCGTTCGAATGATGACTGCAGATGGCTTCAATGATTTTGTGTTTGAGCAGTAACTATTCCTGTCGGATAAAGCTGTAGTCATCATGTGGGCTTTCGCACCTTTGACTCCTGAAAAATGTATCATCCTTGCCATTTCCCATTGAGCTCTACGCCTAGAGCCGGCCATTTATTTGTAAATTTTGATACATGTATTTTGTTATGCAGAGTGTTCCAAAAAATGTTATCAGTCGGAAATATTAGAAAAGGAAATTTTAATATACTGCACGTGTGGTCATCTAGAATACATTTTTACATTGGTATAATGAGCCATTTTCAATATACTCCATATAATAAGGTGAGATTTACTTTTAAAATCATCATAATACGCTTCCATTCTTTATATTTTTTAATTAGTCTATACAATTTATAAAAATGGTGAAGGCTTAAGCAGCTACTGTTTATGCTGTTTTTTGTGTAGAACTGTTGTAGGATGTTGTAAATGATGAGCCTTATGATTATAGAGGTAGCATGGCTTTGTACTGAAAGAAGATTAATCTGGGAAGAGCTTTCAGATATCTATTCCTCGTAAGTAGATAAACTCATTCCTCTACATGCAGCAATTTTAAATGAAGTTTCACAAAAAGACTAACAATTTGATTTATGAGCATTCACAGTTCTCTGGGTGAATGCTCCTCTCCCATGTCTTAACACTTTTCATAAACTTCGGCAGGCAAAAAAAGAAGAGAGAGATCAGTACGATTCTACAGATCCATATATCTCAATGTATTTAATTCAATCTGGGGAACATTTCTAGGCGTTGTCTGAGATATGATGCAAGTAGACTGCAATATTTTGGACAAGTGATGTGACTAATCTTCCAGTCAATCCTTCGAGTTTTATCCTATTTATCACAGAATGAAATAAGATGATTTTAAGTCACCCACTATTCACAATTATGCTGTCGCTTCTTGTCAGTTTTGATATTATCGGGTAATATCTCAGGAGATATTAAAGTTAGGACTTTGAGCTTATGGGACATTTAGTTTAGATGATCAAGTCTCTGTATTGATTATTACCGATTGTTCTACACTCTGGCTAAAGGGTTATTTACAACAAAGTAAGATTTAAACTAAAGTTTGAGAAAAAAAAACTGTTCACTTCACTTCTGATCGTTTGTTGGAACACCTTGTAGAGGAAAATCAAACTGTCCTACAATCGATCAACGGTTTTGGTATAATTTGAGAAATAGTCTGTCTCGAGGGAAATAAGGTCTGAATGTCTAGGTTGTTTTACAGCTATATCTACATTTTTGGAACGCTCCCAGTATTATTCTTTTGAAGCATCAAATATGAGTGTTCCAAATACTGATTAGTTTGATACTTTAAAAGTTCAATCTTCCCCTCGATATTATTTCTTAAAGCATCCACAAATTTAATGTCATTATGTACGTTGTGCTGGTCAGACAATTTCATTTTTAAAACAATGAAGGGCAGAAATCCTATAAATAGAATGCGACCTAATCAAATTAATATAATTGAAAAAATACTGTGTAATAAGTATAACAGATAAGTGGAATTTGTACATTATATTTTTATATAATTATGTATTTATTGTTTATAGAGTTGTTTTGTTTTATGTATATGTAACTAGTGTTGCTTATTTATTATGCAGGTAAATTGGAATTGCGTGAGAAATGTTTTCTGGAATTTCTGTTATTTAAGATCTCTTGTCCAAACCCACACGGTAGCTTTGGGTATCATTTTTTTATTTTTACAAAAATTCGTATTAATGTTTTTTATGAAGAAATCTGATTAGGAAGTTGACACAAATTTGGTAAAACATGCAATAAATTACTATTTAAAATAGTACATATAAGAATTGGGTTAAAACGCTACTGAAATCAAAGATGTGGTTAGAGAAAGAGAGAGAGAGAGAGAGAGGGAGAGTTAAATCTTATATTTCCTTTCCATAATTTTTCACGAATTTCTGGTCTATCTAAATTGTACAAGTTTTTTTACGATAAGATGAGCTAATGCCTGTCCCAAACAAATCATATCTGCAATAGCATCACATGTAATGTAGTAAGTAAATGAAGTAGATATAACAGTAGGAGCCGAACCGTCCACACAATGTCATATAAAATATTTTTTCTCTTAATGGAAACTAAATTATGTTGTTACACTTTTTTTGGCAAACTTTGCGTATGTTTCTACCTAGCTTTTCACACCGATAATGTTATGAGTAATATGAATATTTCAACACTATAGCAGAAATTGAAAGTCAGAGATTTTTGCAGGTAAGAAGAAAATATTTATATAGACGTAGTAAAACGTACCAAATGTCTGAAAAAGTGTGAGGACATGATCTACACCAATTGAATCGGTTTTCATTCAACCCTTGACAAGCGTGGACAAAGCATTTACATGCCCCCTTTCCTCGGTTCTCCTTTAAATTATTGCCGCTTCATATTTTAATTCAAAGTGTATATATTTTTATAGGTACCTGTTTCTGTGTCACAAATACGAAGTATATAACCAAGTGTAATTTTTATGTGTGCGACAGAACGGATATTGTAGGCCTCGAGAGTGCACTATCTTACTCATTTTTGCTGTTGACTTTCTGTAGATATGCTCCGAAATGATCTTTATAGTCATTGCCTATACTTCACTGTAAGCAACAATATAAATTACTTGTTTTTAACGTTCCGTCACTCCTAAATTCTGGTGCAAATTTATTTTAGTAATTAGGTTTTAATGACTACGTAAATCAAGAAAACTAATTGACACTGGAATTTGTTTATTGTAAAAGCCACCAAATTGTTTCCGTACTTTTCCCAAATAATTTAATAATTTTTAGAACTGGCCGCTCTACACCCTTGGTTGATTAAACGGATTTGCCTACCAGTCGCGGGGAAAAATTGTTTCACAGTTACGGTTCACGATAGATACAAGTGAAAAGAACGATTTTAGTTCCGTACTTTTTTGCGAAATACCGGCTAGCAATTTAATAGTACCGCACCCAAGATGGAATAAAAACACTACCTCAGATTAAAAATTTGCTAAGAATTACCAGTATTGGTTGGTTTTGAGTGATTCGAACATTGAACTATGGATCAAAGCCTTGAAATATACAACCAAATGTGTTTGAAATAGACATTATGTTTCTACCACCTCTGTGGCGTTAAAAAAATGTAAAACTTGACACAAATTAATTTTGTGTGACATTCTGACATTGTTTGACAGATATTCCAGGAGACCCTTTTTTTTGTTAACTAACGGTCATTCTGAAATATTAAAGAAGGCAGAGTGTTGCATTTGCATTTTTGGCAAATCCAAAATGAGAGCCAGTAATACCTCAGCGTCTTTAGGATCGTATACCTGTCTGTCTTATCAATGAATAATGTGACGAACGGACGGCAGTCGTAAGATCAGACTATACCTATACTATCTTATTCAGGATCTAACAACAAACCATTACCATTTAGGCTTTTGTCTCACATGTATAGCAATTCTTTCCCCTACTTATTCTTATCATAAAAAGATAAACATTTATTTTCAAAGCTACTACTTTTTTCCTTTATTTTGATTTGAGGGACAAAAGTACTAATAATTTTTTAGTTCAGGATAATGCGATAAGCTTATTTAAACAATTACTGTTTTGTCACCGGTTCTGGATCATTGTACAAAGTTTAAATTAGTTCTGTTCACTTCCACCGTTACCCTACCATGACGAGTATAATCAATATTGGCCATAAATTGATGTATCGCGTTCACCTTTTCTAAAACAACTGATGTAGGTTGTTTGATAACTGGCACCTTCATCATTATTTCTAATTTTTAAATAAAGTTCAGGCCTAAATTATTAAATTCTGTCAATCCTGATAAGGGTAATGAGATGAACTTACTAAATTATGGTATTATCACCGGTTCTGTTTACGGTACAAAGTTTGAATGAAATCTGTTTGTCTAAAATGGCTCAAAATCGAGACCAAAGGAGTCGGTTACATGCATATATACAGGTGAAACTGATAAAAGCGTTTAAAAAAATGCGTGAAGGAGGACTAGCACCAACCTTGGAAGTTCCCGATGCGATTTCAAAATGATCGACTGCGTTTCCGGTCTAACAGAGGCTGAAACCATTTTCTAAAATATCTGAATTTTTGAGAGGTAATTTTTTTAAAAAGTAGTTTTGCTAGTCATATAATTGAGCAAGGCCTTCTTGCTTGCTTGATTTCTACAAAACAACCTTGAACCAAAAGTAATTTTATTGTGCTGCTGTCATATCACCCTGCCCCCTAATGAAATCTCGAACATGTTCAAATCGGTATATACGTATCAACGTATAAATACATATTCATTTAATCTTAGAATTAAAAAATCCTAAACAGTAGTTTAGACGCATAAAATCAATAACTTTATTGATCTATATCAGAATATTGAAACCTTTGATTAGAAGCAAACACACTGCAAACATTCAAACACCAATGCAGGTACAAAATTCATAAATCATTAATGATATTACTGGCCATGACGTATCTTCCGACTTTCTGTACAGAGGTAGAAAACGCCTATCCCACCTAACAACGAATGAAATATTTTTATAAATAATTATTATACTAGCGCAGATAAAAAAAATATATATGAGATTCGCTACTTAATAGCTTGCCGTGAAATAATGTTTTGGCATTAAAATTAGAAAGTCGGCGCATTTGGTTAATTGCCTTTAAATTTTAATATTTTATTTGCCGCCTTGGAGAGTATCGATCCTCGAAGCATATCCAACCATACTAAGTCACAGTCAACTGATTAATTGGTAATATATTCATGATAGAACTTTATATAGGGAGATTTATTTATTTATTGTCAAACAATGTCAACCAGAATTAACTTTTGTTATAATCTTTATACTTTGAACGCCACTAGGATTGCCGGAACGTAAGTGAAGTCTGTTTCAAACATTATGTAGCTTTTATAAGGAGGCCAGTGAAAAACATTTGAACAAAGAGACAACCTCAGGATAACTTTCATATGTTAATTTAAATAAAAATTAAATAAATAAAACCTTTCCTTAAACCTTAATCAATTACTCCTTCCATCGTGGTTGAAGATCTGGAACATGTTTAACAAAAATGAGTTTGATTTGCATCTAGGACCGTCATGTTGTCGTACTACGAATAATTAATCCAGTGTTGCGGCTGAGTGTCACGTGTCGTGCGCAACACGTGCAACAGTCCGATTTATCTATTTCTGTACATATTGAAACATATTGTATTCATATACACATTTTACTGTTTGGCCTGCTATGTTGTGGTTAAACGAATCTCAAATAAATACTGGATTAGAAATATATATTTTGTTTTATTTCACGCTTTAACGAATCCATTCCAAGATTCCTTTCCCCTTTCAACTTGGCTTCATTTTCATTGGCATAATGTGTAACATCCTCACAATATTCTGGGAAATGTCTTTAAAATCGCTTCGATATCGAGAGAGTGTCCCAAAAGTTAAGAAATATATTTTTTATTCAAAATTTATTGGATATATCTGTACAATAGTGATGTCGATATTCTAACTACCCGGTGTGAAATAACTGTTACACCACTAAATACTCGGTACCGGGCAAACGCTAAAATAAGTACCTGTTACTTTATCTTGGCGTAGCATTAGGTACAAATACCTAACAGAGCTTCCGATCCAAGCCGCCTCGATCGGTACCGATTATTAGCGAATCCTAAAGCAGCGCGCTGTGCGGTGCGCTGAGTATCCTGTACCGGTACCGCAGCCTTACTATGTAAAAATTCGCGACAGCGGTTGCTGAGTAGATGCCGAGCAACAGCGAGATGGCAGCAACAGGACCGTTAAATCTGAAGGTTATATGTTGTTGTCCGTCATGATGACGTCATTTCATAATACGAAATTTACGTTTGACGGCAGATATTGCGCGATTTTCGCTTGTCGTCGGCAAGATACGTGATAAGGCCGCCGGTACCTCTGCCGGTGGTTTTTGCCATCGTCTCCGGTATCGGTATAGGGTACTTCCAAGATGCACGCTGGTAAAAGCAGATTATCAGACACGGATTTTCAGCGCCGACTGTCTGACTCCGAGCAGGAGGTTAGATGTGGCCAACATGCAAGCAGACTGTCAAAGCAGCAGACATAGCTTAACAAAACAGCAGTGTACCATGGACCTTACAAAAAAAAAAACAGGTTGCAGATTTATTGCTTTTTAGTGAGAATGGAGTACAAACACCTTTTTCCGCAATTACTTGCCGACGAAATCAGATTTTTTGAATATTTCAGAATGAACCCAGATACATTTTATTTTATTTTGAAAAAAATTTAAAACAGACTTACCAAAAACTGGGCGAATTACCATAAAACTCCTATTAAACTGGAGGAAAAATTGGTTATAGCCTTGAGGTAAGTAGACACTCTTTTCTTGAACATTGTTTATTTAATTTTTTTATTCTAAAAGTAGGTACAAGTGGACTACTAACTATTCTTAATTTTAAGGACAACTTAGTATTTCATTCTAGTAGAATAAATAATTATTGTTGAAAATAAAACGTTCCTCTATATTGAAGTGGCTTAGTTCAGATGAACTTTTGAGATGAACTCGTTATTCATCGTTGAAACACTAAAAAGAAACAAAAATACAAGCGGCAGGTTGTCTGAAACCAGAATGAACAAATCATTCTGGTATAAATCTGAGTCAGACTGCCTACTGGCAGGAGGTCGGCGCGCAGGTGCATTATGGCCAGTCCCGCTTTGCGACATGGGACGATAGGCATGCAGAGTCGGCGGCGATCGGCGCTGACTGTCTGACTCAGAAAACCAGCGTGCATCTTGGACGTACCCATATCCCACAACGCTGACTACTGATTTGCCCTGGAATACCGGTAACGGGTACTGGGTACCGGGTACTTTTTACAATAGTACTCGGTATAGGTAATACAAAAATGTACCTATGTTTAACATCACTACTGTACAAAATGTTAATACGTTAAAATGTTAATATTCTTCATCTACACATGTTTTAAGGGCCCCACAGACATCCTTCTTTTTCATCAGGTTTGCACGACGTGCCAACTGATCACACTCATTTCGGTCCGTGTATGTCGAAAAACCGTCGTTTTGACCGTCGTTACAAAAAAACTGTCCGAGCTTGATTTTACCCGTCGGTTTCGAACGCCATCGTACAACTCGGTACATGTGTGGCCGTTCATGGTGCAATCACGACGGGATTTTGCAGTGTTCTGGTTTCAGGTATAATTTGTAAAGCTTGGGGGGATATATCGCGACAGAAAATTTCAAATCCTCGTAGCTTCTACCCGTAGCAAGGAATCTCAATGTAGCTGTCAGACGTTCATGAGGGGAAATACTTTGTCTCATCCAAGTATCCTGTTTTCTTATTAGAGGTGCTACTGAATTAAGTAATTCTAAGTATGTTTCTTCATCCATCCTCAAATAAATGTACCAATCCCCTGGTTCCAGACGCAATTCTTCTAATAGATTTATATGGGAGAATTGGCCTCTTTTTAAAAGCCACTGTTTCACCCATTTAGAACGTTTTTTCTTGTTGTATTTCACTTTAATAGCTAAAGCCGCCTCCAATGCTAAAGTATTATTCATGTTTAACGGACCAAAAATTTGCGAGAAACTGAAAGAAAACCGAACAGTGTGTGGAGGTATCGTTCCATCGGTTTAACCGACATCGGTTGGCACGTCGTGGAAATCTGATGAAAAAGAACGATGTCTGTGGGGCCCTTTACACCGGTTTTCCTCATGGGTGGTAAGCCACCTGGAAATCCTCGACAGGAACCTTGTTTAAAGTGGTTGTCACAGCTTTTTTGATATCCTGAATGCTGTCAAAACAGTTTCCTTCGAGTTTGTTCTTGATTCTTGGAAAAAGAAAAGAGTCGGACGGGGCGAGACCAGGACTATAGGACGAATGCCCTGTGTTTCGCTGGGAACTCGCGGAGTGTGGCTTGGCGTACTATCATGATGCGGCACCCAGGTAGCAGCGATATCTCTTCGCACGCGCAGGACCCTCTTCCTTAAAACCCTGTCAAACAGTTGGCGTTCTAGAACGCGGCGGTCCGGTCAAACAGAGGGCATTCTAGAACGCCGTAACGCCGCGTTCTACAATGCCAACTGTTTGACCGGGTCTTTAATCTTTCCAGAACGTCCACGTAATAAATAGTACGGTCAGTATTCAATAAAACACGAACACGATTGACATTTTCGTCGATTCTGCTTGTTGAAGGTTATCTAGATAACTGTCATTATCTACCCCTTCCTAGCTCTCCTTAAACGTCTTCGGCCGAGTGGCAGATGTAGAGGGGGGAGCGAGGAGGGCGTACGCCCCCCTAGACCTCTAATGGAAAAGGGAAAGTGTAATGGAAACAACCCGTGTGGGGGCGGGTTAGAATATCTCCCATCGTATATCCTGCGTGTCGTAAAAGGCGACTAAAAGGAACACCGAACTACTGTCGGTATAAACAGTAACCTCTTCTCAACCAACAGCTTTGGGTGGACGAGTTGAGAAGTGTTAGGGCACCTTTTTGTCCTTGGGGTGAGAGTTGCCCCTAAAGGTGGATGAACCAGTAGATACCATCTGGTCAACGGCATGAGGATGCAAAAAGCAAATGGGAAACTACTGCATTAAAGATCTTAAAGATATCCTAAGAGAAACTCGTAAAATATGTAAATGCATTTTACGAGTTCACAACATGTCTGTTAAGACGTTGTGACTATGATGATGTGGAAACACGGAATATTTATATAAATACCAAAAGTTGGTTTGAAGGCTTTATTTTGCTCTTCACAAAATTATATATATATTTATATTTATAATACAGGGTGTTCTAAAAGTTGGGACTTTCCTCTTTAGAAGCAACGGTCCTTGAAACGGTAAAGGCCTGGTCAAACAGAGAACGCGGCGGTCCGGCGTTCTCTAACAATACAATGGAACGCCGAACGCCGCGTTCTAGACCGCCGCGTTACAGCGTTCCATTGTATTAATAGAGAACGCCGGACCGCCGCGTTCTCTGTTTGACCGGGCCTTAAAGCTAATGCACGGTGAACCAGCAGCAAAACAGGAAAAAAAAATTTCAAGCAAGTACTCACTATTTGGTTGCTAGGAAGTTGTAAGTGCGGTCCTGTCGCAGGCGTCATACAGGTAAAAGTACGATTTAGGATGTTTTTTTCAATTTGGACCATACGAGGTTGTTTAGGTCTCCCAGCGTGTCCACCACGATGTGGATTCAGACATCCTGTGTCTCTAGCTCTCTGCACGAGCGAGACTAATCGATGAGGTGCAGGGCGAGTACGGTTAGGGAAACGATCGGCATACACTCGGGAAGTCGCAGTGGTATTTTGACCATACTCACCGTACATTAAAAATCATGTCCACCAGTTCATTATTGTTATAAGCGTGCGCCATTGTTGTTGTTTTTAAAGTCCGATCGTCAGATGTAGCAAGTCAAGCACTCTCGTACACTATGCCACAGCAACGCGACGTACGACGAACTGCCTGTTTTAGTGTTTTCTCACCGGCATCGGCACCGCTAGCGCTGCCTTGTTTGTTGTGATATTATGACATGATGAGGGATGGACTTAGAATTGAGGATTTCTTTAATGGTCAGTATCTTGTTTTCTCTAAATATTTCGTTTATATGTTACTGGGAAAAACCACTCATTTTGGTGAGTAATACCCGCTGTATTAAAAAAAGTCCCAACTTATGAAACACCCTGTATATTCAATATATTATATTGTGAGTCAATTTGCAGCTCATCATGAAATTCGAGCGCGGCAGCACTGGTCCGCCCTCCCCTAGAAGAAGTCCTAAATCCGCCCCTGCTTCGGCCACCTCGTAACTTGTAGTTAGTTCAAAGCTAAGCCTTGTAAGCTTCCTTAAGCGGTGGGTGCGTTTTTTAGCGGTTTTGTTGATTTTTCAACAACATTTAATCGCCCAACATGGTAAATTACAATGTTCAGTTATAGCGCGTTTTGACGAGGTTTCAAAACAGAGGTGCACAAATTCAATGATGCTGACGCTCTGGATATTGAGCAGACCGAACTTGGGTGCGCTGCGAAGCTAAGGCTAAATATATTGGGTATAAATGAAACAAACTATTTATAAAAAATGTGTAATCAACAAACAATATAATATAGCAGAGCGTTATACATCTACAAAGAAGGTATTCCTCCAAAAATTGCAAACAGACATTTTACACCGTTTATATACATTGTAAAGGCATATTGCAGATATAACGTACAACCTTTAGTCTTAAAAATCACTATACAATATAAAACGAAGATACAAAACTTGATTCTCCATCCATTCATATTTACATGTAAACTTTATAAAACTTACAACATAAAAACAATAAATAAAAAGTAACGGTGTGTATATAAGAATCATCACCGTGCAGAAAAAATTATATTTTTATTAACCACTTTGCTGCTTTCTGTGTTAGTGGGGAAGGGAAGAATGAAAAAATTAAACTAATTTCTGCTGCACTCCTCTGAGTCTTATATTACACATTTTGCAAAAAAGCCATTTAGTAAATTAGCAGCACAAAAGATAATATCCAGTATTTAATACAAATACTGAATTTATCTCAAGTCTCAGGTAATGACATATTCTGTCAATTTATTCATTCAGTACAACTGTTTGTTGGCATTTTGCATTTTGCTGAGCGGCTATTTTATAGGAACCTAACACATGATATTGCATAACAAAGTAGCTGAAAATATATCAGTGTTGCAATTTATACATTAAAACATTTCACCACTTGCTCAATCTTTCGAAGTATTTCTTGAATATGACATATGTACCTCAAAATCAATATATACAGACAGTTCTGACATACTGTAACTGGAGTTTTTTTATTTCTAGCTTATGGGTACGAATTTACATTTCACTAAAAACATTTAAAGCGTATATTAAATATCAGTTCAGTTTCAAACAAAGATTGCGTACACTCACGGAAAAACAGAAAACTTCTTTCACTGAAATAAAAGATCACAGATAGAAACGTTAGGTCTGTTTAGTTTTAACTTTTTTTACAGGCATGTCTGTGGATAACTCTTTTATTTAAATGCACCGTTACTCACTATTTGCCAAAATCGCACTGCTTCCTTCAATATCCGCAATAGCACGGAGTTTAGTAAGGCTTTTGTAGCCTAAGGAACGTACCATACACATCTCTACCCATTTTGTATATACAAACCACAATCCAATTTCCAATTTGAAATCGGTGGGTATTGATTTTATTTCAATGATTTGCAATTGATTGTTCAACTGAACTGTGAGTGCTTGTAGTGCTTCACATCTAAAGAAATACTTCGAAATTTTGAAACACCGACAAACATAATATCTAAATATCCTAAATATATGAAATAAAGTAGTAAAACAACACTAAAAACATCTCACTGTATATAAAGTAATCAGTCTTTTTGGATTAAAGGTACAATTATCATGCAACTATACAAATGCCTAGAAGAAAACAGATCTCAGCTCAGTTTGAGCCAATATGCATGCATGTTGTTGTTTTTTGCAAAACAAAATAGCTGCTGAGTTGTTGGTTGATTTGAACGTTGATCTGTCTACTTCTGACAAACCGATCGATGAAGCTAAAGGTGTTATTGAGGTAAATATATTGTACCTGACCTGAGGGACAATTTACAACGACAAAGAGTTTGACTATGGTATTTGTCTTCGTCTCTATGTAGCTACAATCAAATCATATGCCATGTTTCACTAACGTACTACAATCGAGGTCATAGGCTTATAACAAGGGGAGTACCTACTACAGCCCCAAGGTTTTAGAAATATACACTATTTACATCAACAATATTCAAACCTTGCAGTTCTGCCATATGTATACGCAATTAATAGATGTTTTGTACTAACTGTCTGCAATGTATCGAATATTTGTAAATGTGATCTCTTCTAGCAGAGATGGTTTTGTCGTTGTTATTTACAAAAAAACTACTTTGGAGTAGTTACTACAAGATACTCTATCAGCACAGCAGAAAAAAAGTTATAGCTACCTAATATACCTTTAGCTTACTACCGAAGACTATACAGCGACCACTTATTTGGTCTGTTGATTCGATTATTGCGAGCTTCAGCACACTCTCCAGTTCTCATTCTTCACATTATATCACAGATTATACCAAACCATGACGTTGGATTCGCCATCAATAGCAATTGTCTCGACCATCGACACGAATGTGCTATGTTTGCTATCAATAACATCGGGCGGATTTTTTTTTGTTTTCGTTTTTCGTTTTTTTTTTCGGCTTTTCACTTTATTTTTCGGTTCGGTTTCTACTCTACAGGCGCTGCATCTCGATTGGACGGCTTTCGATTTAGGAGTTACGGGAACCTGGAACAAAGGAAGGACATACTTGAAATATTTAAAAAAAATCAGATGTAATTTACTGATCTGAAATGATTTTTTTATTGCGTATATATTTTTTGCAGCCAGTGCACCGATTTTTAAAACTATAGCAGCATTACCTGCCACGACGCCACAGCATATCGCTGCCCAAATTTCATCGCAATCCAAGTGGCGGTTACTGAGATTACGCGGCTATGAAGACGCAAATAGACAGACAGACCGACATCAGACAGACCACAGACAGACTAACGGAAATGAGTGACGTGGATTTTCGTTATGTAAACAGCATAAACGCTCAAAAAGCATATTATATCAAAATCCAAAATTCTCGCGACCACAATACTCCCCTCATCTATCGGTGTGGAAGTAAAAACATCCGCACCTTTGTTCCTAGAGTGACGTTGAGTGAGTGACATTTTTGGAAAACGATCAGGAACCTCCAAATCGCCTAAAAACGAAGTTTGGGCTGTTTTTATATTTTTAGTTTTTTGATTATTGCTGCGCCGCGACAGATTTCTGAAAACCATACGTGTTTTCCATCCCCGCCCCGGTAATAAAACTGTCAAAATTTCTTTAAAATCAATTATTAATTTCCTCGTTACACAATACAGAATCATCTAAATTCTGAAGCAACACCCGTATGTATAAATTAAAAAATTCTAAATCCCTCAGTTTCTCTAATAGGCAAGGGAATGTTCGTATTGATCTAAAAAAGTATATTATGCCGCTAAGTGTTTCTTTCATAGGTCAGTGGACAGCCTATTGTGAATACAACACATTTTTCGATTTTACAACTCCCCAGCCCCCAACCACCCCAATTTCATCCCCACCCAAAAAAAGAAAATGATCACCCTAAAACACCTAAAAACGAAGTTGGAAATTGTTTTTTGCTAATTGATTCGCCGCCCATGCATTGATCTTCAAAATTATAGCAGCATTACCTACCAAGACCCACAGCATATCGCTACCCAAATTTCGTCACAATCCAAGCAGCGGTTACTGAGATTACGGGGCTAGAAGAACGCCAATAGACAGACGGACAGGCGACGGAAATGATTGACGTGGATTTTTGTTATGTAGGTATCATAGAACGCCCCAAAAGCGTATTATCTCAAAACTATCTATCGGCGTGGGTAGTGAAATTTTGACCTACTTTTAGATCCGACAAGTTTTCTTTAAAAGGAACATTTTTGTCATAATGTCTCTGCGTACAGGAGGCTGAGAGAGAATAACAGCTTACCATTTTAGCTTTCACCCTTCAATCTTTTCTTGTTCGTTTTCCCTCCTCTCGTGGGTAGAGGGATGCAATAGTTGTATGTTCACCAATAAGGGTGAGAGTTTTCTAGATGGTTCCAACTGGCGAACTCCGACCAAGTATCCAACTTTGCCTGTGCTGCGTCCGAGTACTTGAGGATCTATACTTGGAAGAAAATCAATAAACATCAGGAAACAGTGGTAAAATGCAATATATAAATATGTTATACTCAAATAAAGGGTGTCATCAAAGAGACATCACGACACCACCTTTTGTTTAAAGATAAATAACAAAACCGTCCCAGTGAAATCAAGTTTTCCTTTACTACGGTGGTTTGCTAAGTACGCAATGTCGAGATTTGGGTCGAAAGAAGTGGTCATCTTTGAAACAAACGCTTTTTTGAGGGCCTTGAAATCATTTAGAAGACATAAAAAATTAAAACGCGTTAGACAAGTCCATTGAGCAAACGTATTATAAAAAAATTAAAATCTTTTTTAGCCGATTCTTTTTAAAAATCCACCCCAAGTACTATCAAACTTATGAGTAACAAGACCTTGTTGGTTTCGTGATCAAATAATTTCATGGACCACAGGAGTACTTTTTCCATGTTTTGTTCATAGTTACTTTATCAATTAAGTACTAACCTTGGGCTGTGCCGTTGTAGTGCCCACCAAATCTCTCTTCGCGTATAAATCATCAGCACTTAGTGACTTGTTCAGCTGTACTGGCATCTTCTTAAGCACCACATAGTTCTTGTTCTGATTGTTGTCCCAATACTGTGTTCCATTGCAACTGTAGCACACACAGAACTCGATCTTTTGCGTTCTTAAGGGTAGTTGCATCTTGAAGCTGAATGTATCGTAGATCACGTTCACTCCTGAACAGGGAAAAGATGTTGAAGTGATGAATACAAAATAAACGTAAGTTAATCAGTAAGCATATAATGACTTCAAGAATTTGAACTTGCGTTTGAAAACTGTAGAAGCAGTTATGCGTTAGAAATTCTTTTATCGTTTTTATAAATCGATATTGAATCGCAGTATTCGTTTAATTGAAATGTTTCGTCATTCTAAAAAAATTCACCCCTATTGCTATATCTACTTGACTTTTAGAAAGTTAGAAAGTTGATTTTATAAAGTAGTGGTACTTCTATCGCAAAATCAATGTGTATTTAGATATCACTATTGTGATTATTACCTGGTGTAGTACTGCTGTTAGGCACGTAGGAACAATATGTGTCTTCGTGTGTTTGCCAGTTGTTGATGGATGATCGAACAAATACCTCTTTTTCGAAGGCGATGTTTTTCACTTTTACTGTTCCTACCAAGGTGTCGTCGGATTCCTTGATGATCACGTTTTCTAAAGATACCTACAAATAAAATTGATACATCAGAAACCGTGAGAACATATACTTGTAATGTTCATATACAGGGTGTGCTGGTGTGCCTGAATTTTCTTGACATGTGATATTTTCGTAGCAAAGAAAAGTTCAAACGAAAACCGAGTAGAGTTTTTGAAAGTACTATAGGACAGGGTCTATCATGCTATGCCTTCAAAACATTTTTTTGGTTCTTCAACCCTCAACAATCACCCTTAACTTTTTTTTACCAGCACTCAAACAGTTTGACCTACAACCTACAAATTTAAGACCTTATTTTACTTGAAATCTAGTAGTATCCTTGATTTTATACCCAAACCTATTTTTTCGTGGAGTCATCAGCAAAAGATAAATAAAATAAGGTAATGTTTACGTAAGATGAAAAACAAAACTAAATGTGCATTTCAAGGGTACCGAATTATTTGTTTTCGAAAAATTTTTTTGTAGTTCAGCCCCTCAAACTCACCCCAACTTTTTTTCCAAATAGCACCCTACAGCTCTTCCTACATAAATAGGGTCGTTATTTTATTTAAAATATTGTAGTGCGTTTGATTTCATACATAAACCAACTTATTCCGTAAAGTCATAAGCATAAGATAAATAAAATAAGCATTTGTTTGATGCGTAATAGTTTCGTAATAAAAAAGGATAATAAAGATATTTGTTTTCGAAAGCATATAGGATAGGTCATTCAGTACCATTAAAAAACCACTTAGTTTTCTTTTCTATCCGTTTTTTGTGTCAATTTCTTATTTTATTTATATTATGCTTATGATTTTACGAAATAAATAAGTTTGCGTATAACATCAAAGGTTCCACAAGATTTCAAATAAAATAGAGATATCGTATACGAATAAAAACGTATGGGGTGCTATTTGAAAACAAACAACCAACAAGTTGGGGGTAAGTTCTTGGGCATGACGTACAAAAAATTATTTTTGAATGTATGGTATGATAGACCCTATAGTACCTTCAGAATTACAACTCAGTTGCTGCTTGAACCATTTTTCATTACGCAAATATGACGTGGGAAGGAAATTCAGATACACCCTATAAACAGTTAATTTGTGGTTTATTAGAGTTTCCACAAAATGATACTAATAACAACTCGCAAAGTAATTACCCAGATTAGCAATTATCGTAACACATTACATAATATTTCGACCAAAAACATGGAGGCTATCACCAGAAGATGGTTGATGATAAAATAATGTGGCGAACATACGAGGCTGATTTTCAAGCAGAGTAGTGTTTTCCAGAATGAAATTTCAACACTTTTTATGATAGTATACCAGCTGGACAATTTTTAACATGTTATCAATTTTATCACAGTGACATCACAAGAAATACGCTTACAATGTGTGGTATATGTACATGTAAATTATGACTTTAGTTAACACTTTTGACTTACTTTTCCCTCATCAAGCCTCTTCCTGAACTCTACATAGTCACTGGCTGGTTGTGCGAAAGTAATCTGCCACCGATCTTCTGTACCAACTCCAGGATCTGCATCTACGCCTCTCGTTACATCTTCTAAGAAGTGGAAGTTCATCCATAGAGGAGGAACACTCGAGGGCTCCGTCATCACCCTGACCTGTAATAGATATCAAAATTAGACTGCTGGTTAATCGATCAAAAGCTACTTTGCAAGATTTATCAACAAGAAGTTATCTGACTTCTTATTAGGGTTCCATAGGCTCAGTTGCATTCTTAAATGTGCACGCAATAATTGCATATTAATAATTATAAAAAGTGTTCGATTTATCAGGGGCAAGCTAGTAATTTGGATAGTATTTTTCTGTTTTTTTTTGTCTGCCTTGTCCCTATGAGGAGAGAGTTATAATCGCGAAAATTTTAGATTTATTGAAAATACTTTGTTTAATCTTTACATGAGGAATATTCATGTAACTCATTTCCATCGGTTTAGGTGACGATCGGACTGCCTTTCCTCTTATTGTAATATCAGTAACCGCCGCACTGATTTTGATAATTTTGGGGAGCTGTACAGGGTGTTTGGTGAACGTGCGTCAAAAAATTAACGATTGTTGTTTGAACTATTTTAAGAATATTTTGTTCTTTCATGACTTTTGTAAAGCCGCATGATTTCAAAAATACTGAGTGAATAAAATTTGTGAGTACTATTTTCGAGATTTCTTAAATTTATTAACTGGCGAGATATATCGCAACTTTTTTGAAAAAAGATACTGGATGATGTATCATTAGCAACACGACATGCAATGCGGTTTATGTACGATGGTGCACCACCACATTTTAGTTTGGTTGCTCGTGAATATTTAACAACAATATATGAAGATCACTGGATTGGTCGAGGTGAACCACACGCAAGACCTCCACGATCGCTAGAGTTAAACCTCCTAGATTATTTCTTGGGGGATATCTAAAGTCACTAGTTTACGCTACTCCAGTGGAATAAATTTGGACGACTGGCAAAATCGCATAATTGCTGGATGTAACTCCATTCAAAACGGCTGGTGTGTTTGAAAGAGTTCGCCAATTGCACTCTTCTATTCATGTTGGTGAAAATCAGTTTCAACATGTATTGTAGACTAAGCAACCTATGTGATTTTTGATCATAAAATGTTGTAGCTGGCAATTTTCTTCATCCTGTATCTTTGAAATGAAGCTGTTTTCCAAAATTATGAAAGAACAAAATATTCTCAAAATAGTTCAAAGAATCACCCTTTAGATTTTTGCCGCATGTTTACCAACACCCTGTATAATCTAATCGGTATTTAGTGAAACAAAAACTAAAAGAGATCTTATTCACACTTCGCTTTTAAGAACAATTTCTGACTAGTTTCCATTTTTTGAGGGTAGGTGATGAGAGTGAAGAACAGGAGATGGGGAGTAACTTTCGAAATTCTGAAAAACTTGAAGTTGGTTACATAGTATACTTTTTAGGCCTAGCCAAATATTGTTTCAAGGTAAAAGACTGTTGAAACTATTGAATTGATTGTAATGCAATTTTTGACTTCGTTATTGCTACGTATTGCAACAGTTTTTTCATACACTTGATAATCCTATAACTCGTAACTTGGGCAACTTGGAAGCTACTAAATGATTGTAATTGAATTTTGGCACCCTGATACTACTGTGGTACACTCGGAAAATACTGTGATACACTCCACTATTGTTGGAGTCATCGTTAAAAAAACAATAAATATAAAAAGCGCACAGACTTTCTATTTACCTACTTAAGATGCCTAGGTCCTTCTATGACTTTGACGCAACATCGAAATTATTAAAACCTGTAATGTTCTTCAATCAAACACCAAAGATTGAGATGATTAATCAGTCTTTGATATGAATACAAGTTATATACGTATATATTCAGATAGGCCAGAATCAGTATTAATATAATGCAAAACCCATCATCTCGTAAAGAAGAAAGTTAACTAAAATCAGTCTCGGCGTCCATAATTATCTTATATAAGATTTATGTAAAGGCTGGTATAACGCCTGTGATCTATCAATTTCTCATGTATTCGATTACACCTATTTTAGTCCTTAATTAGATTCTGTTTTGCATTTTTCCTATTGGCCATCTCCTACTGAAGATTAATAATAGCTTTGAAAACTGGAAAGTAGCTTATACTTGTCATCCCTTATCCAACTTTCTATTTATTTATCGAAGTTAAGTAGTTCTTTTAATTTATTTATGCTTTGGACTGTTTTTATTGATGCAACTATGATATAAAACAGAAAAACCACTCGAATCCTCAGATTCGGACTAAGTTCTGATCCTGTTCGTGACGATGATTCAATTCTCTCAACCCGAAGATGCTGTTTCATATGAATTATATACAGCTATGCATTATGTTTTATGTTCTAATTTAAAGATGTAATTACACCTGATGGTTTATAGGTCATTGAATGAATGACTGCTTGTCAGAGTCTCACTGTTCATTAGAAGCGAAAATCAATAGGATAAGTTCCAGATTCAATTAGACTAACCTGTGTGAGAGGCGCTCCTTTATCGTCAGCAAAAACTACCCTTTTCTTGTTTCTGGTTGGACTTTGCGCACCACTGCTGCAATTTGAAGATTCGTCATCGGAAGTAGATGATAAGGAGTCGTCTGAGGATCTAATCACCAAGCAAGGCCGTTTCGGAGGGGCGAAATATTTGGCACCATTTAAAGGGACGGGCTTAGATACACTGCAAATAGAAAAAAAAATGAGTAAGCGTTTTTTTGTAGTGTTTATTAAAAGTCTTTTGAGGTTAACAAAGACATGTTACTTTCAATGGCTGCCCGAGCTCAGAAACGAGCGCTGAATTAAAGTTGATGATACTCGTTTTGAACTGTGTATGGAAGTCGTTAAAATAAACCACTTTATCAAATAGCTTTTTTCCGCAAACTTGAAAATAAGCGAGATGCAGAATCAAAAAACGAAGATCTAGGCTTGTGTATCAAGATGTACCTAGTCTGTTTATGTTTTTCGCTCGGATTTTTGCCTTATCGGTCATGCATTATACCTTTTAATTAGTGCGCTAGTCACTTTAAGTTTATCATGGTTAATTTTAAATTAGTAAATCCTAAATGTTGTTTCATAATAATGTGCCACTTTTAGGATTTACCAATTTAAAATTAACACCACAACGACAAACAAAAAGTGACTACTGCTCTATCTGACAGGTACAATGCCTAATTGATTTCGTGTCTCGCTTATTTTTCTGAAAAAAATCATTCGAAAATGTTTATTTTATTTTAGTTTGTTTTATATACAGTTAAAAAAAAGTAGCAACTAAGAACTCAGCCTGTACAACTCATTTGCAATATTGAGTATATCAAAGGGTAGCGTGCACCGAGTCAAAAATAGTTTTAGTTACAAATTAATTAAAAAATTAACGCTCATAAATTATAATGAATGGTTACATGATGTTCGACGAAATAAAAAGTTTTAATTTCCAGTAGATAAGACGGTATCAAAATAACTAGCTTAAATTAATCTCCTAATAATATATCCAATTTGGCAACCGTTCATTTAAAAAGCGACCTTTTCCATTTACGTAAATAAATAGGATTTTAGACGGAGCAATGTATCTTTAAATAAAAAAATACAAAATGTTTCTGAATACCAGATAAATTGCATCTCTGAGTAATTAATGCATTCTTATCTGTTAAGTGGACTTGGTTTATCTCAAATCGACCTTTGCGGACGTAGTATTCGTTTTATCGCGTTCTTTTGTCCATTACTTTTGTTTTGACTTCTTCCTGATAATTTCCTTATGTTTGAAGGTACGTGTTTATATTTTTGACGATAAAATAAACATTTCTTATTGTTATTGTGTAAAAAATGTCGTAGCATAAACAGAGTATTCGAAGGTCGACATTAAAGCGTCAATAGTTGACGGTACGTGGCCTATGAACTATTTGTTCAAAAATAAATAATGCTTATTTGTATGAAGGGTTTTAGAATAGTACCGTTTTAAAGTACTACTATCTTATCTACTACTAGTACAACTATATAAACAACACAGAAAATAACAAATCAACTTCATCGTAGATTAAGGTCATTTTTTTAAATTAGGGTTTTTAATTTAATACAGAATCAAATCTAAAGGGATAGTTTTATTCAAAGTAGAACTAAACTCGATAGAAATACTCAAAATCTGACCTAATTTTTTTAGAAAACACTTTATATCTTGCTTCAGAAGTGTAAACAGTAACTTAATCTATTAGATTTGCTGAACGCAGTTTATTTCACTATTATGAAAATTGAAGTTTCATCAACATATTGTACCGAATCTTTGAAATATAAATTTCTTTTGAGTGTAAAAAGACGTTTAGTTTAAGGAACCGATAACATGATTATTAAACTTTGTTTCAGCTTCCAGTACTGTGATTTTGATTGTAGCTTTAATTAAATTTGATTTGAAACAACACAATTTACAACAAGCCTGAAATCAAAGGGAACCATTTTCATAGTTTATTAGCTATCAAGGATCAATGAAGTAGTCAACACTTCCAGATTTGATTTCAGGATAATGTCTCATATAAGATCCTTTAACTCCGTCGTCTAACCTCTAATTTTGAACTTTACGTTTTTTGATGGTTAATCCAACGCGGCTGGTAAATTTTCAAAAACCATTCGCTTTTTTCATCTTAGATAGATACTACAGTTGTGTGTCAAAATTTCAAAACATTGGGATAGATCTGAAACGACTTTTATGAGCATCTTTCCTCACCTACCTCCCTTCTCCACCACCCCAAATGGGGTTTTTAATCAAAAAATTAGTTTTTTTTGTGATAAACGGAAAGATCAATTTTTTTGCCACAATAATTCAAAAGTTATATCAAAATAAAAAATGATTTTTGAATTCACTAAGGAAGACACGCCGACAGCTCTCGAACAACAACACCAAGTACGCCTGACTTCAAAATGTTATATTTGCACCAACAACGCGCGACGTTCAATAACGATACCTATTACCAAGCATTATTTTATTATTTTTTTCTAGATTCTCAGCTAATCGTGAAAATAGTTACTTGGGTAACTAGTTGCTTGATAACCTTTTCAATTTTTTTAACAAAAAAATGAATTTATTGTTTTTTTTAATCAAATTTGATTAGACTTTTGACTACTTGCTCTAGTGCAAAAAGTAAGTACCGGAGGCACAGTACACAGGCACTGAAATTAAAAAAAGCAGTTGAAATGAAGTTTGTCCTTCAATATCAATCGCCAATTCCTATGATTGCGATATTAAAATTGAATCAAAAGTAAAATCATTGGTAATTTTTGTTGTACTTGCAAAATATCTAATAAAACTTGATTCAAAAACATATTTATTCGATCGTAGAAAAAAAATGTGCGTAACATGGTCAATAAATATTTTTGTAAAAAAAATAAAAAAACCGAAACCGAGTTGGTCGGGTCGGAAGCCTAACGCTTTTACTCAAAGCTTCGACTCTATCTACAAAAAACCTAATACATAATAACGTTTGGAGGGGATCTGAGATCTTTATGTTCTTTGTAGTTACTTCGCCGACACTGTACCGATTTTCAATTGATTGATTGATTAAATTGATTTGTTACATATCTTTCTCCAAACAAAATTGCATCAAAACTGACGCATCGGTCACAAGACTACGCAGACTGAAAATTGGCAGCAGAGAGACAGACCGACAAGCCGGCGGAATAGAGCGACATATTTCGTACTGTAGTCATCATAAAAAGCTTGTTTCGAAATCAACAGCCGTCTACAGCATCTACGGCATTTGTAAGAATAATATAGTTTGGGAATCCAGGATACCTGAACTATTACCACAGGTATATACAGTACGATATCTGACAGAGCAACCTCTATTAGCCAGCGACTTGGACTTCCCATTAAATTGTTATTATAAATACCTTTGCCACCGACAAACAATCCGTATGGATGATTTTATTGAGAGCTACAATTTGACCAGTTTTGCTGAGTTAGAGTACAATCATTCATTAACGTATTGTTGTACAATCAAAGAGTGCTGGAGGGCTTAGCACAAATGCTACATCAAAATTGCACTCACCTGATGGTATCTGCAGATCCAGTGTGTTGCAACTGACGTGACCAGTTGCAGTATCTTGGAGGGTCCTGGCTAGGCATTCTGGGGAAGTCTTTGAAGGCGTAGTTCGAACTTGCGAGGAAACCTCCAACTGGCTGCGGACTGTGTGCAAACACCGGCATTTCGTAGTCGATAGAGCACATATCTGGAACATGTGAATGCAAAAGAGTGAGAGATGAACATTTATATTTTTAGGATTTGCATCGCACATCTACTGCCAAAAGCCAAAATTGGATAACGGATGTGCGAAGTTACAGAGGCGTGGGCAATGGAGGTTTCAAAAAAGCCACTGGAAAGCATTCCTTTCACTATAAGGGTCCTCATTATGTGTTCACGTAGCATTTAAGTTCTCCCATAAAAGTTCATTCTTTATTTTTAAATGCTTCTAATAGTTTTTTTTTTGGTATTTGTAGTTATAATGTATTTTCATCATAAGCCGCTGAACTATAGCAGTTAGACGACCGTATGCAAATAAAATAAATGTTGCGCTACTCTGTGTACAAAACACTAAACATGCGTCCTACATTAACGTTGTCAATATTATGGTAGATGTCTTTCCTGAATCTATAAACCATATCAGTTCAAACACAGATTACCTTGAATGATAAGTAATGCATCGATATCCCTACTAAATTATTTGCTAAGATAGAAGAGAATTTCAGTATTTACATTTTAATCTATTCATAAATTTTAGTCATAAGTATGATGCACTATTCAGTATCATCGGAAATTCAGGAAAGTAACACTGCAAAATAAATTTATATTTCGATTCATAATCATTTTTCAAGTTTTGGAAAAATATTTAGTGAAATTTTATATAGGTACCTTTATGATGGAATGACATTTTTGGAATCAATTTATAATTTTATTGAACAAAATAAATTCATGGTTTTATTGAATAAATACCAGCCAGTTCCCTGTTAACATTTTTTTTTCTGGCAGCATCACGGATGGCGATTTTGAAACTGCAGCAAAAACTATAGTGAAGGAAAATAGGCAAAAATCCTTGATTTGTGGAAGAATCACGTGTATGTACAATGTTTATTATGTTGCCAGCAGTACGTGATTGCATTAATGTCAGATAAGTATTTTGACGCAAATATATTTATGCAAATGAGGTAGAAAGAGCAATTCTTAACAATTAACTATAAACATCCACGGCTGTTATCGGCAATCCCTTCACCTATTTTAATAAATAGCAAGTTGTACTTCAAGTAGTCTGGCAGGATATTGATTATTCTTGCACTTTTTGGAGAGATAAAATGGACAAATCCCCACTAAATAAATTAGAAGTATTTTTTATGCATAAAAATCGCTAAAGAAAAATATAGTTTAATGTAGCGATTTTTAAAGAGTGCCCATTTAATTCAGATATAATATGGACTATTTTGAATATATATGTATGTTAAATTATAATAGAGAAATGGCCGTGATTCATATAAAATTAACGCAGAAAACCTGTGGTCACAATTGCCTCAGAAAATTTTTGAGTAAATTAATACTTATACCTTCGCGCTTTGTCTTTTGACATTTTTTTTATAATTCTAGTATTTATGGGTAACGTCTTTGAACAGGCATTTTCCGCTGAATGCATTCAATTTGTTGCAGCATACCTGACGACCCAAAGCGGTCCAAACAGACCCTTTAAATCCCTAAAATGTCTTTTAAATTCGAACAGGTTCGGAATGTGGAACCATTCTTCAGTTCGTGACACGGCAATATATCTCATACTTTGACATAGAAAAGGTTCCAAGAATCTAGCTTATATTCAAGGGATGGGAAACATAAATGTATACTTTTTACCTTCCAGATCATCTTAGCTGAGGTGGAAGTCCATAATGTGCCATGACAAAAATTTAGCTCACTTAGATTTTGAGCTCATTGCAATAATTCAATGCCTAGCTTACCATTTTTTTAGATTCTGAGATCTTACATATAATTTCAAATTAAAGGTTATTAAGGGTAAATTGTAGCAGATTTTCTGTATCTACGTAAATGCTTAGGTACCGATCAACGACATATGTATATTTGTTGTGGGTAACGTCTTCGATATGAAGATATATAGCTTAATTTTATGGAACAAAAATATTCCAGCAAAGCAAAGCGATATGCAAGACAATAATATGTAGAAGGAATTGAAACAATAAACTTATAATGTTAAGACTTAGAATCACAGTAACGTATAATATGTTCTCGTTCTGCATTCAGTTCTAAATCGATTTTCCAGCAAGAACAATTTATTGGAACACGATTTTTGCCAATTGGATGTTGAAAGTTATTACCATTCGCTAGAGTTGCCAAGTGTCCTCATTTCTGCAGCACAATACTCCTTTTCAAAGTTATATCATGTGAACAACTATGGTCTCCAAATATTTCCGTTTACGACTTGCCAATATGTTTTTGCCCTTACGATATTCTAAGAAAACACCCCAACATGAGGAGAGGAATCAAAGAGCATTTTTGCTCTTCTCGAGATTTAGCAACTTTTTTGGTGTAAACTTTTTCGACTCTTTAGGAGAATGTAGAAAGTACTTCTTGTTTACATGAAAAAATAAGAGCCACCACCGTTTTCTGAAACAAATTACTAGCTAAGAAGAAGGTTTGTAAACCATGATCTCACGATACCGACTTTTTTTGATTTGTAAATTATTTGACAGTCATATTAACTAAAACGAATGAGTATACCTGCATGTTAATGACCAAAGCGACAATGAGGGGCATTTTGTAAGTACTTACTTCACAAATAGCTAATAAATAAGCCATTAAAGTTTAAGGACAACATAAATATTCCAGCAACACAAATAAAATAATACGTCCGTGGAACAAAACAATAGGTTGATAAAACAATAGATTAAATACAAATTGCCTTCAAGTTTATCGCATTTTCAATATAGGTATCTTATCGTTAGAAAATAATATAATAGTAGGATGTAGTGGTTTTCTGATCACCAATGAAACCTTCTTGGTTCATTTTTTCAGATTTTAATAGTGTACTGACGTTATCCAAAACTGCACTGGATCAGTCAGAAATATAAAAAGGCTTTAAACATAATTTCACGTACATCCAGATAGACTCAAAGTTGTTCTCTGCTTCAATTTTCGTCACTTCTATGAGAGGCTTGATATTGTAAAATCATCCAACCGTTCATGTGCATAATTCCTACATAACTGTTAAATTTTGATGTTGATGCAAATTTTGATTTAACAAGCAAAATTTTTTTCGTGAAGTCATAAGCATAATATAAATAAAATAAAATTTATTTGACGCAAAAAATAGATAAAAATGAAAACTAAGTGGGTTTTAAATATTATTTGATAGATACTTTCAGAAACAGATGTCTTTTTTGTCCTTTTTTATTACGAAAATATTTCGACTCAAAAAAATCCTTATTTTATTTATCGTATGCTTATGAAATTGGCAAAAAATTGGTTTGTGCTTGAAATAAAGGCATCACAAGATTTCAAATAAAATAATTAACTTATTTATGTAGGAAATGCTACGGGATGCTATTGGAAAAAAGTTGGGGGTGAGTTTTAAGGGTTGAAGTACAAAAAAATCTTTAAACCATGATATGATAGGCCATTCCGTATTCTTGAAAAATCAACACAGTTTTCTTTTAACTGTTTTTTCTTACGAAAATATTTCGAATCACCTCAGGTGCCTTTGGGGTTCTTTTAGGTTGACTGGGTTTTTGCCGTTTTTGGAAGAAATTAAAACAGATGTGGTCTACAATAAATGAAAGAGCGGTGGAAGAACCTAGCAATGACTCATTAACCTCACACTTATACTTGTGCTTGCGATGAAATCGTCACGAATGCACACCATCACAAATTTTGAATTCTTCTAGATAAAAATTAATAGATTAATCGACTTACCTTAAGGAAGATTAATCCTAATTTTCCGAGCTTGTCCGAAGATATAATTATACGTTGTAGTTTCCGTGAAATCTACTTGTCAGCACGATGTTCCTAAAAATAACAATAAACGAACAACCCCATCTCTATTTCATCAGCATACCCTAGACGCTACTGCTACCATCTCATTCCGTTGAAGTGCTATTGAGAAAAAAATCGCCTAACCAACGGGAGATACAGGGCGGGTGGGTAATTATATCTTCGGACAAGCTCGGAAAATTAGGATTAATCTTCCTTAAGGTAAGTCGATTAATCTATTAATTTTCCTTCGCTTGTCCTCGATATAATTATACGTTGTAGCGGTTCAGAGTAAAAGAGGGCGATTTTTTTTTTTTTTGAACAACATATATTAATTCAATATATTAGTATATAGAATATCATCCGAGGTCAATATGGAAAAAAATATATCCTTTTTAATATAAATTTACAATGAAAACATCAATTCGTACATAATTATATGTACCAAATATAAGTCTATGAATGTAAATAACATACACACCCTACATATGTATTTCTGATACCAACAACATTAATTGCACAGCATTAATCACACAGCAACGAAACAAAAAAATATATATATTATACACGTGTGTACAAATGTATAATACACACACATATAATAAACATACTAACAATTGTCACGGCAAAGTTATTAGGATCTTCCAAGGACCTATTATGAAATGCAAATACAAGTCATTAGAGTTTGATGAACAATTATAACAATGTTTGATGTATGTATTCCAGCTAAATCTCGTTTTTCTTTTTTTTTTTTTTTTTTTTTTACACCTACACATACAACTTATACTGATCTGTGACCAAGCTGCATGGAATACTTCTTCATGAGTAAGCATGAGATGTTTTTTTTTTTGCGATATGGTACTCTTTTTCATGCAAAATTCAATAGTAGACGCGATATTCAATTCCGGTTTATTTTTAAAATAAGAAAATATTAGATTCGGTTGATATCTGCCCAATCTAGATGTTTTTGGTATGATTTTTTTTTTTTTAATTTTATCAGATAATTTCTGTATGCTTTCAAACTCCATTAATGTTAAAGTTTGAACCACCGACGATAAAGTTGACTTAAACTCTTCTAGCAGTATCAGAGCCACACGTATAACATGTTTATGCGTTAGATTTTCAAATGATAACCTGTGTGACGGATAACATTTGCCCTGTTAGAGATCTGGATTCCAGGTCTGCCATGTTTGGGTCTTGATGGATGTCTATAAAAAAACTCCTCTAAAGATTCTACATATTATCTTTTCTTCGCTTGAACTGATTAGAATTAGGAATTTAAAAACTGAGGAGTTTCACTCTCGGTGAAATTAACCTAGATATACTTCAAAGTTATACACAAAAAAGGTCTTGTTTGTAATTACAAAATTTCCAGTAGTTTCTGAAAACAAGCTGAGTACTGTTTCTGGGGTCCCTCTATTAAAGAGGCTATCATCATCATTTCTATAACGTTTTCTGGTACCTGTCTGAAAATAGCGCTGTACAATCTCCCTACCAGTAGGAAAAATCTGCTTGTACAGAGGATCACTCTGTTAAAAAAGGAGAACTGAGTATACATACTCATTAGACTAAAAAATGACGTTATTACTATTTATTATTATTCTTTTTTTTTTTTTTTTTTATAGTGAAAAAAAAAATGGAGATACCAAGGTTGTGTTGTCCAATCTAGATTAACGACAATTCCTGAAGCCCTTTCTTGAAGATTCTCTCTTTTCAGAACTCTATTGAATATGGGGAAAACATACAAGTAGTATGTGTAGCCCAATTTATTGTAAATGTGTCCTTAGAAGGATTCTGGGTCCGGAAAACCGGACATAAATTTCTGAATTATATTTATTTCTTTTTTTTTGCAAATGAGTTTATTCCGGGATTATCAGTTTTTTTTTTTTTTTTTGCTCGAAACTATGTAACTTGTTGATTACATACTCTGTATCTACAGAAAGCGACCTCGATTCTTTATCAGCTTCTTTGTTTTCCGAGTACAAGTATAGCTACCCTATACTACTAGTATACTTTACTCCTCACACCATTGCCAAAGCGCTTTCACGGTTTCATTTAACTGTGGATACTTAATAATACTACATGATTTGTTTATACAAGAAATGGCAGTTTGGTTATCAACTCTTAATAGTATACGAATATTAGTTTTTTTTTTTTTTCGATCGCAAGACCTGATTATGCCTCCTTAATTTCTAGATAATTAATATGCTTGCACCGATCCTAAGACTCATGGCGAGTAATTTCTCCACAAGAGGCTCCCCCACCTGTTGGAGATGCATCCGAAAAAATGTCCATAGAAGAAGATCTAGGTTTAATATCTTGCCATATTCCAATCTCTGTAGGTATATCACCATTGTAATTCTAGCAATAATTTTTCTGAAATAACCAACTTTCCATTAAAAGTTTAGTTTTTTTTTTTTTTTTTTTTTTTTTTAGTCTTATTTTTAATCTGCAAATCAGTTTTTAATGTCTTTTTTGTTTTTGCAGTGAGATCTGCATATTTACTGCATCACATTCAAAACTCAAAAACTATATGGCCTGTAGCCGATTTAAGTAGTAGCAGATCCTAATTTTATCAAAAAACCTTAACCTTTTAAGAGGATTACGGTTATTCCAGTATTCTCCCGAGTATTCTTCATACATTGGAATTTAACCTTTCCTATTACTAGGATATCGTCTAAATAGAAAAACGGTCAATACGCCTTTGAGTGTAAGTCTTTCCGCCCCTGGTTTGAGAAGTTTGATGAAAATATAGAGAGCTACCTTCAAGTCAAAGGCAAGACAAGTGAATTAATACAATTTGTTGTCGAATCTGAACCTTAAAAATATTCCATGATTCTTTTTAACGAAGGATTTCGAGCCTCTTTTGGAAAGATATGCATCTTTATTTAATAATTTTAAGACTGTTCTATGACCCTCACTTGAAGTGGGGGGCGTGGCTGAATCTATTAATTAAATTCAACTTAAATCTGTATGTTCCTTGTGGTTTTGGGATGAAAAATGAATTAAAATGAAGTAAATTTTAGAGTAGGAGAACATATTTTGCTACCTCCAATCTTGAATAACTTATCAATTAACTTTGGTATTCAGGGAATAGGTTATCCGAAATTCTTACATAGTAAGTTCGGAATTTTGCATTGGCATAAATTGAAAAGGAATAGATATCACTCCAATCTGTAGTATAGTAAGTAAGCACTATCTACTTAACGGCTGGCGTCCGAGCGTTTGGCGCGCAGTCAGTATGTATGGGCGGTTGTTGTGTTAGTACGAATAAACGTGTAAACAACAGCTCTGGTTTTTCTTTTCTACAATATGCTGATTGTGGATGACCCGACTTCCTCTCCCCCTTCTCTCCTCTTTCTCTTGAATTTGAGTTGAGGGAGGTTGTATTTCAGTAACGATGATTGTGTATGCCCGCTGAGTGCTAGCTAAGTTAGCAGGTTTTTAACCTTTGGTACAATCTGAATTCTGACGAGGAACTGAATTGACAGTGTAACGAACGGATAATTAATAGATTAATCGACTTACCTTAAGGAAGATTAATCCTAATTTTCCGAGCTTGTCCGAAGATATAATTATACGTTGTAGTTTCCGTGAAATCTACTTGTCAGCACGATGTTCCTAAAAATAACAATAAACGAACAACCCCATCTCTATTTCATCAGCATACCCTAGACGCTACTGCTACCATCTCATTCCGTTGAAGTGCTATTGAGAAAAAAATCGCCTAACCAACGGGAGATACAGGGCGGGTGGGTAATTATATCTTCGGACAAGCTCGGAAAATTAGGATTAATCTTCCTTAAGGTAAGTCGATTAATCTATTAATTTTCCTTCGCTTGTCCTCGATATAATTATACGTTGTAGCGGTTCAGAGTAAAAGAGGGCGATTTTTTTTTTTTTTGAACAACATATATTAATTCAATATATTAGTATATAGAATATCATCCGAGGTCAATATGGAAAAAAAAATATATCCTTTTTAATATAAATTTACAATGAAAACATCAATTCGTACATAATTATATGTACCAAATATAAGTCTATGAATGTAAATAACATACACACCCTACATATGTATTTCTGATACCAACAACATTAATTGCACAGCATTAATCACACAGCAACGAAACAAAAAAATATATATATTATACACGTGTGTACAAATGTATAATACACACACATATAATAAACATACTAACAATTGTCACGGCAAAGTTATTAGGATCTTCCAAGGACCTATTATGAAATGCAAATACAAGTCATTAGAGTTTGATGAACAATTATAACAATGTTTGATGTATGTATTCCAGCTAAATCTCGTTTTTCTTTTTTTTTTTTTTTTTTTTTTTTTACACCTACACATACAACTTATACTGATCTGTGACCAAGCTGCATGGAATACTTCTTCATGAGTAAGCATGAGATGTTTTTTTTTTTTGCGATATGGTACTCTTTTTCATGCAAAATTCAATAGTAGACGCGATATTCAATTCCGGTTTATTTTTAAAATAAGAAAATATTAGATTCGGTTGATATCTGCCCAATCTAGATGTTTTTGGTATGATTTTTTTTTTTTTTAATTTTATCAGATAATTTCTGTATGCTTTCAAACTCCATTAATGTTAAAGTTTGAACCACCGACGATAAAGTTGACTTAAACTCTTCTAGCAGTATCAGAGCCACACGTATAACATGTTTATGCGTTAGATTTTCAAATGATAACCTGTGTGACGGATAACATTTGCCCTGTTAGAGATCTGGATTCCAGGTCTGCCATGTTTGGGTCTTGATGGATGTCTATAAAAAAACTCCTCTAAAGATTCTACATATTATCTTTTCTTCGCTTGAACTGATTAGAATTAGGAATTTAAAAACTGAGGAGTTTCACTCTCGGTGAAATTAACCTAGATATACTTCAAAGTTATACACAAAAAAGGTCTTGTTTGTAATTACAAAATTTCCAGTAGTTTCTGAAAACAAGCTGAGTACTGTTTCTGGGGTCCCTCTATTAAAGAGGCTATCATCATCATTTCTATAACGTTTTCTGGTACCTGTCTGAAAATAGCGCTGTACAATCTCCCTACCAGTAGGAAAAATCTGCTTGTACAGAGGATCACTCTGTTAAAAAAGGAGAACTGAGTATACATACTCATTAGACTAAAAAATGACGTTATTACTATTTATTATTATTCTTTTTTTTTTTTTTTTTTTTTATAGTGAAAAAAAAAATGGAGATACCAAGGTTGTGTTGTCCAATCTAGATTAACGACAATTCCTGAAGCCCTTTCTTGAAGATTCTCTCTTTTCAGAACTCTATTGAATATGGGGAAAACATACAAGTAGTATGTGTAGCCCAATTTATTGTAAATGTGTCCTTAGAAGGATTCTGGGTCCGGAAAACCGGACATAAATTTCTGAATTATATTTATTTCTTTTTTTTTTGCAAATGAGTTTATTCCGGGATTATCAGTTTTTTTTTTTTTTTTTGCTCGAAACTATGTAACTTGTTGATTACATACTCTGTATCTACAGAAAGCGACCTCGATTCTTTATCAGCTTCTTTGTTTTCCGAGTACAAGTATAGCTACCCTATACTACTAGTATACTTTACTCCTCACACCATTGCCAAAGCGCTTTCACGGTTTCATTTAACTGTGGATACTTAATAATACTACATGATTTGTTTATACAAGAAATGGCAGTTTGGTTATCAACTCTTAATAGTATACGAATATTAGTTTTTTTTTTTTTTTCGATCGCAAGACCTGATTATGCCTCCTTAATTTCTAGATAATTAATATGCTTGCACCGATCCTAAGACTCATGGCGAGTAATTTCTCCACAAGAGGCTCCCCCACCTGTTGGAGATGCATCCGAAAAAATGTCCATAGAAGAAGATCTAGGTTTAATATCTTGCCATATTCCAATCTCTGTAGGTATATCACCATTGTAATTCTAGCAATAATTTTTCTGAAATAACCAACTTTCCATTAAAAGTTTAGTTTTTTTTTTTTTTTTTTTTTTTAGTCTTATTTTTAATCTGCAAATCAGTTTTTAATGTCTTTTTTGTTTTTGCAGTGAGATCTGCATATTTACTGCATCACATTCAAAACTCAAAAACTATATGGCCTGTAGCCGATTTAAGTAGTAGCAGATCCTAATTTTATCAAAAAACCTTAACCTTTTAAGAGGATTACGGTTATTCCAGTATTCTCCCGAGTATTCTTCATACATTGGAATTTAACCTTTCCTATTACTAGGATATCGTCTAAATAGAAAAACGGTCAATACGCCTTTGAGTGTAAGTCTTTCCGCCCCTGGTTTGAGAAGTTTGATGAAAATATAGAGAGCTACCTTCAAGTCAAAGGCAAGACAAGTGAATTAATACAATTTGTTGTCGAATCTGAACCTTAAAAATATTCCATGATTCTTTTTAACGAAGGATTTCGAGCCTCTTTTGGAAAGATATGCATCTTTATTTAATAATTTTAAGACTGTTCTATGACCCTCACTTGAAGTGGGGGGCGTGGCTGAATCTATTAATTAAATTCAACTTAAATCTGTATGTTCCTTGTGGTTTTGGGATGAAAAATGAATTAAAATGAAGTAAATTTTAGAGTAGGAGAACATATTTTGCTACCTCCAATCTTGAATAACTTATCAATTAACTTTGGTATTCAGGGAATAGGTTATCCGAAATTCTTACATAGTAAGTTCGGAATTTTGCATTGGCATAAATTGAAAAGGAATAGATATCACTCCAATCTGTAGTATAGTAAGTAAGCACTATCTACTTAACGGCTGGCGTCCGAGCGTTTGGCGCGCAGTCAGTATGTATGGGCGGTTGTTGTGTTAGTACGAATAAACGTGTAAACAACAGCTCTGGTTTTTCTTTTCTACAATATGCTGATTGTGGATGACCCGACTTCCTCTCCCCCTTCTCTCCTCTTTCTCTTGAATTTGAGTTGAGGGAGGTTGTATTTCAGTAACGATGATTGTGTATGCCCGCTGAGTGCTAGCTAAGTTAGCAGGTTTTTAACCTTTGGTACAATCTGAATTCTGACGAGGAACTGAATTGACAGTGTAACGAACGGATAATGCACGTTAGCAAAATAGTTGGTGAGCTTTTCAGCTGGAAGTATGAGGATGCTTAATTGTTCCTGCACAAACCCTAATGCTTCTATAACATTTGCGATTGCACCTGTGCACCTAACCCTACAGCCATTTGTTGTTGTAAGTGATTTAGGAATCTATAATGACTATTGTCTTTCTTTTTTTTTTTATACAGTGAATAATTTCGCCACTAATTTGAGGAGAAAGTAATGCCTTACAGCTGCTCGGTACTTTATATTCTCCTAAAAATTCCTCTCTTTGATTCTTTGTCAGCCATTTCTGCAAATAAACTACTCGAACGAAATGATATTTCGTCATGTATTGGCTGCCTACCTTATATTCAAAATTTGGTTTGAAGCCGAGGTAGTAAAAAACGGTTCCGGCTTTGAGGCGTGAAGCGTCCATGCTCGTTGGTCTAAACAAGCCGTGGAACACATTTTGCCTTTTCCGATCTGCCGATGAATCTGAGATTAGAACAGGAACCCACCAGCTTCGAGGATTGTTCGAAGAATATATGCCTTCTGCTTTCTACTTATTACCAAAAAAGACTAACGCATGCTAATCTTATCTTTCCTACGAAGTGTTCCTTCTGCTTAACTGTTTTTTGGACCAACGCACATTAATCCAGAAAAAAACAGGATCAACAGATGAACAAAGAAATAATTTCATCACATCTCCCAACTCGATCTTTTACCCAGAACTAACGAACGCTAATTCTGTTTTTGTTTAGCAAAAAATGCCGAGCCAATATAAGGCCGTAAATAAATAAAATCGAACGACTTTACTTATTTGAACGAGTTTCTGGAGATATTATGCTCTCATGCATATGAATTCTACTACCCCACATATAAATAGAATCGAACGATTCTATTTATGCTAAAAAGACAACGAACGTTATCTTAAGTGGGAATGAATAATATGCACCACACTGCGACCGCGGTGATGCATATATGTTTACGGGAGGTTGCTGCATTAACACTATAGATGACTCCTCCGTACCTAAAAAGAGTATATTTGTCTACAACATTAAGGCCTACCTGATGATTCGGAGATATGGAGATATTATGCTCCCATGCATGTGAATTCTACTACCCCACATATAAATAGAATCGAACGATTCTATTTATGCTAAAAAGACAACGAACGTTATCTTAAGTGGGAATGAATATGCACCACACTGCGACCGCGGTGATGCATATATGTTTACGGGAGGTTGCTGTATTAACACTATAGATGACTCCTCCGTACCTAAAAAGAGTATATTTGTCTACAACATTAAGGCCTACCTGATGATTCGGATGAACTGTCTGACGATAGGCAAACCTAATAATTCTTTTCACACTGGATTTGTAGTAGCTTGCTCCTATGCCTCTTGATTTCCTTATGTGGAGCACGCACACTGCCCTTTTCGACATATTTTTATTGCGAAACACCTAAACAGTTTGTAAACTGAGGAACGTGTTGTGTCGACAAGCACGAATTACGGAATGAGATGGTAGCAGTAGCGTCTAGGGTATGCTGATGAAATAGAGATGGGGTTGTTCGTTTATTGTTATTTTTAGGAACATCGTGCTGACAAGTAGATTTCACGGAAACTACAACGTATAATTATATCGAGGACAAGCGAAGGAAAATATATGCCAATTGGCGTGACAAGTGAAAGGTCATATCACTCAGAGCCCTGATACATGACATACAGATTTCTTTATCAACGCGACATGACATACGATATTACGTAGCACTGTTAAATAAAGTATATCACTAAATACTAAAAATATTAGCTGTTATCAATGTTGAATCGCATGAGGCCAAATAGTGGATAAATTGGTGTCTGAATAATAAGCGATAGCCAGACGCCAGTCCGAAGGAAAATCCCCAAATTTTCTCACGATGTGGTCGGATGCAAGCATTATCGATTCCTTATCAAAATTTCATCATTCTCAATTGCAAACATCAATAATTGGACACGTGCTTTTCAATATATACACTGGGTTCATGAGAGTGGAAGGATTGCCTCAGGGAGTGAAATTTTGAAAAACATTTTTTTACATTCAATTTATTATGCTACACTAAGCCGCAAAATTATCGCACCACTAAAAATTTGCTACAAATGCGATGCTACGTATCTTTTAATGTTGTGGTCCGATTTTGGTGATTTTTTTTGTGTTCTATAGGTTATTTTTTTAAAAATATCGGCATATTCGCAATTTTCGTTACAAATCTAGTTTTCATTTTATACCGGCTGTAACAACTATCCTCCAATTTTTCCTAAAAGTTAGCACCCTGTAGGTTTAAGTGGCGCTTAGAATATATTGCATTTAAAACTCGAATAGCCGCATGTTTTATAAGAATTTTGTTTTTTTTTTTTTGTTTAATCAGTTACGTTTGATTTTGGGAAAGAGAGACAGTTTTTAAATATACCGACTCCTATCTGAGTATCTCCAGGAAAATAACACTTAATGGACATTAGTAGATAAATGCTTAAATAATATTCATAAACTAACAATTGGTAGCACCAACAATCATATAAATTTACATTATAGTAACGAGTGTTTCCGCCTCTGCCTCTAATAACCGCTTCACATCAGCGAGGCATGCTTACAATTAAATTTATGATTCCGTTTTGATTTATACCATTCCAAGTTTTGACAACCAAGCCTTTCCAAATCTACTGGGTTCAGATCTGGATTGTGCGGTGGCCAATTCAGTGTCCGAATATTTACCTCATTTAAATATTCATTCACGATGCCAGCTATGTGTGGTCTTGCATTATAATGCATTAGCAAGAAGTTATTGCTAATATAGAGAGCAAAAGGGACATGTCTGGTCTGCCTTGCCCAGGACGTCTGCTACAGTTCTGTGCGAGGTTCCGTGTTTCCCTGCAGCGTTGGAAGCACGAGATATTGTTGTATGCGAAATTCCTAACCGTAAACCGATATCACGACAGCTTATACCTTCGCCATGTAGAGCTACTGCTTGAACACACCCATCGCGAGTCAAATTTCTTGTCACGCGGTTCATTTACATCCAGTTTATAACAGCAAAGGAACAAAATTCAATATGATTGACTAATGACAGTTATTTTATGTTTCTCTTAATTGTTGATTTCTATAGCCAACCCTTCTTTCCTACTCAAAGTATGCATAAAATTTATTCACGAAAAACAGGCTTTTTTGTTGTCATTTTCCTTAATAGTAAACGTAAGATAATGAACAAAAAAACTAGGTGTGTATCGAAATTTGCGAATATTCCTAATATTCCGATATTCTTAAGAAACTGACCTATAAAACGCAAAAAAGTCATCAAAACCGGACCACAACTTTAAAAGATACTTAGCATCAAATTTGTAGCAAATTTTTGGTGGTGCGTTAATTTTTCTGCTTAGTATATTTTGATTAATACGACAGTTTATACCGCAAAATAATATGGAGAATTTGTTTCTGCTTTTCATGGGAATGAATATGAAAGTAGGTCAGTGAGGTTAGCCACGTATTTGACGGAAATTTGAGTTTAATACATTTTTCGTCTGACCACCGGCAGCTGATGTTGCGTCACCTCGTTGACTACCTTTTAAGAAAGAAAATTCAATAGCGCTAGTTGTCCATTTAATAAATTGGAGAAAAGACAATTTTAAACCCACACTCGTTTGACTCTAGCAATCCCACATTAACCCACCAATTGATTTTGTTATGGCCTCCTTTACTTCCGCACCGTAGGTGAGGGGAATAATACGTTTCTTCGACGAAAATCTGTCACTCATTTCTGCCGGTTTGTCAGTCTGTCGATCTATCTGCTGAGTATCTTCTAGTTCTAGCATAGTTCCCAATTAATAAAGAACCGCTTATAACCCTAAAAATCAGTTTGGTGATATTCTGTACCTATCGTTCGGATGCCTTTATGAATGATTGAATGAATGAGAGAGGCATTCTGGTGACCTGAACCACCAGTGCATATGCCTACAAACGGGCCCTTATGCACCTCTCCTTACCCTGGTTTCCAAGTGCAGCCTTCACCACAAAGGTGAGGATGGCCTTGGGTCCTTGCCATCTTATATTCTCACGTTTAAGAATCCTTGAGCCTAGTATGGTCTGCCTGTGATAACCAAGTGCTTCACAGCGACATAGGACTCTTCCTCCTCGCCACTGTGTGTTCATGTCGGATCATTTGCCCCCCGCATCACATACAAGTGACCCCCCACCCCCCAGAGATCCTAAAATAAGTTCTCCACCTTGATGGAGATGTCCAGAGATTCCTCCCAATCTCATAAGGCTGATTTTGCAACCACACCTCTGTTTTCCTTGAGGTAGCTTCATATATTGTGTAACTGCGTAATAAAGATAGGGCATGCACCCAGTACTAATTTATTGCTGACAACATAGGCGATTTGGACACTCCCAAAATCATCCCTTTAATCCCAACCACCTGGTCCTCGATAAATAATTGAAAAAATGCTGAGATACTTTTTTCTGGCATAAGAGACGTTGGATAATTTATTGCTAATTTATTACTAAACTTCTACGCAAAAAAAGATTTTATTGCAAGAGAAACATTTTCCAGCGTTTATCCAACCTTTCGGGGTCAGAAGTCTGGTAGGGGTTGAAGCAATAAAATACTGCGTTGGGTACCTTCCCCTAACTTTATTGGTTATGGAGGTATAGGTTTGAATTATCTGACTTAACTCTATTTTCTCGGGAAGAGGTAGAGCAATAAAACCGTTTTAGCTTGATAGTTCAGCAATAAATATGGTGGAATGAAATGAATTATCTGATTCAACAGACATGTGTTGAAAATACCTGTGGCAAATGTAAGAAAGATGTGAGGAAATGTAAATAAAGTGAGGTGGCTATATTGTTTAGAAAAGTGGGTCAAGATGTCAAGATGCTCGTCTGGATCGTTAAATGAATGAGGCATTAAAATCCAATCGTCCGGTAATTGTGACGCCAACTTCACGATCTATTTTGGATTTTACAATACGTACTTACCAAATAGAAAGGCAACTAAGCTTACAATTTATTATGAAATGGAAATTTTCAGTCGAATTCGTCGCTAATTTCACAACATATCTTTTGATGTTTGAGTGCATCACAACAAAACTAATTGATTGGGTAGCACGGACTCTCTATAGTCAAACGAAGGGCAAAATTTTTTAACCGTGCCATTTTCCATGGAAGAGATTCGTTTTGTAAAACGTGGAATCAAATAGTTATGAATAAGCTTGATTCCAGAAATAAAAAAGGTAATGATTTTGTAGGGGGGCTTGTAGGTACACTGCGCCCCTCTAACCAGGTTTTTTTCAACTGTTATACGATGTACTACTTCCATAAAGATCCTATATGATCTAGTTTTCTTGCTTATGAAATTTATATACATTTCTCTTTTACTTTCTCTTTCAAGAGAAAAAAAGTGGATTCAGGTAGTTCATAAGAGTTTTTTTCCAGAATCACCAAAATTAAGACTGCATCAAGGAAGTAAAATTCTGACTTTTATACCAAACTTACTCTAATAAAATGATATGTTTCTAACAAAATAAACTTAACGGACTGAACGTTATTATTTTTTTAACTGTTATTTTTTCGCGCAACTAATATTTCTTCATAATGAGCTATAATGACGTTTTCCTGACATAAAATGTACCACTACAAATGGGTCTCACTGTATAATCACTAATCTGGGCTCAAAGTTGAATATTTGACAGTTGTGAAATAGAATAGTAGTGCAATTGGGAAATAGCGATGGCAATAATACTATTATTCCTTTTGGAACAAAAATTATAGTAATTTGTGAAATAATCAATCTCCTAGTTTCAGTAATTGTGTTAAAAAATACTACTCACGTCTTTACAGCTTGTTTTGATAATAATAATGTTTATTTTTGTTGATATTATACATATAAAGTGCTGAATGTTATACATGCAATTTGAAACTCATATAAATATCTAAAGAAGCAATGCTCGTGCATGATAAGCATCTTTTATTTGAAACTTAGGAAAATGCCAACTACTGAAGAATTTGAGGTTGCCCCATAGCCCTACATTGCATCCATAGATAGACTTCAATATAAGAATAGGGCTCATCGACTCATCGTTCGTTCTCATTCTATAACATTTCCAGCAGTAGTTTCAAAAGGATCACATTAAAAAATGAAGTTTAAAAGCAATATCTGACATTTTTTGTTTTTGCTAATTACTCCGCCGCCCATGCACCGATTTTATAATTTTTAGCAGCATTACCTACTACGACCCCACAGCATATCGGTATCCAAATTTCATCATAATCCATGCAGCGGTTACTGAGATTACGAGGATGAAAAAACGCAGACAGACAGACCGACGGAAAAGAGTGACGTGGGTTTTCGGTATGTAGATATCAAAATCGAACATTTTTGCGATAACAATGCTCCCCTCACCTATTGGTGTGGGAAGTAAAATTAAATTTTTACATTTCTAAAGCGTCAATTGTAGTTTCAAACTGTCAGTTGTAAATTAAAACTGACAATTTGAAATTACTACTGCTAGCAATGGTATAGTTGAGCGTCATCAGGTGGTGTTCGAAACTGAAATTTGATGCAAATGACGTCCGATCTGTATTTTTGAGGGGTAACAAATTTTTATAAAGAAAGCGATCTGACAGTGTTATAAAATAAATGGAATAACAATTTCCATTGTACAAAAACGAAATGAATACGTATTGAAAGTATGCCACATTACACAAACATTATAAAAACTACATTACCATAGCAGGTTGGTACAAAAAAGGTGTTTAGCAACCTACCTTATTTAGTTTCCTATCTGAATTCGATGAAAGTTTCACTTGTTTTATTAACCTCTTCTACGTTGATAGTCCCCTTCACTATCACTGCTCACAGATATTTGTTTTGAAAATTCTGTCACTAATTAAGGTATTTTACGTAAAAGCGGCACTTAATTTTGGATTTTTTTCTTAAAACCGGACGGGTGCGACTATAACAGCAATAGTTCTTCTTGGGCGTCAAAAATCACACTACTTTCGATTTTTTCAGTTTCAGCGTTTGTTTGGCTTATTTTGTCGCGTCGGCTGAACCGTAGCGAGAGTTGCGGTAATTTTGAGCGACTTAATGATAGTGTAGTGTAGTGATCGCCTCGCTCATAATGCGGCTCTGCGTTCTGGCACTGCTTATTGAAGGTGACAGCAGCTCCGCCGGAGTGCCGGCCGCTTAAATCTGAAGGCGCTGTTGTCCGATCGTGCAACTTTTAGTTGGAACTGCTCATAGCGCTGCGACTCTTCTCGCGCTTCCAGGAACTATAACAGGCTTCTTTTTTTTATAGTCAGCCTCCCGCAAAGGTTGAAAGCCTATGGCGCTGTAGAAGCGCCGCGAGCACGTCAGATTTGAAACGCTGCAGGTTGAAGCCCTCGGGAAATAAATTCCCCGGCAGTTCATTCCACAGCGTCGAAGTTCTCCAAAAGAAGGAATGCTGGAGGAGACTGGTTCTGGGAGTAGGGACCTCGACCTGGTAAGGATGCGCTCGCAGAGCCTCTCTAGTATTTCTCGTTCGGACTCTATCATCTGGGAGAGCTCACTCGAATATCTTCCGTGATAGAATCTGTAAAACAGGGACAGGTAGGCCACCTTCTTCGATGTTCCAGGCTATGGAGGTCCTTTGTGAGGTTAGGAATATCGATTAGCCTAATTGCTCTCTTCTGAATAGTGTCCAGAAGCTTTAGCGAGTGCTTCGGAGCGCTTCCCCACACATGACAGCAGTACCCCAATAATGGTGGGATTTATGCCTTGTAGAGTAGCAGTAGTTGCTCTGGTGTAGACAGCTTCCTTCCATTCTTGCTCGCAGGAAGTTGTTATTAGGAGTTACAAAGTCGTCCACCGGTTCACCATGATCGGTTGTATTAATCTTTTTAGTGACTATACAGGGTATTTCCTAAGTTGGGACTTTTCTTCATAGAGCGTATAGCACTCGCCAAAAGGAGTGATTTTTCTCAGTAACATATAACAAAAATGTTTAGGGATATCAAGATAGATCAAAAAAAGAAGAAGGGGGGGAAACAGGGGGAAAAACGAAAAAACCCAGTTTACTATGGAGCATAGATGTAGGTAGCAGAGCGCATTTGACATGTCGTCTTGAGTCGGTGACGTGGTACATCGGACTACTACGCGAGAGTCTGCTGATCATCTCACTGTACATCTAAAAAAAAGTTTTCAAAAAAACCGTTTTGAGCTATAAATCTTTGGTTTGAACATCTTTTCCCCAAAAGTCAGTGGAAAAAGATGGAGGGGATTTATTTCAGAAAACTCGTTCCAATTTAAGTATCACCCATCTTACTTTTAACTTTAAGTGGTCCACTAGTTGTTCTATTCGACAGAATCTTCTTATATTATATGATTTAAAATTGCCTTTACTTTCCACACCGATAGGTGAGGGAAGTATTGTGATCGCGAACATTTTCGATTTTGAAATAATACGTTTTTTGGGTGTTTTATGATGTCTACATAATGAAAATCCACTTTACTCATTTCCGTCGGTCTGTCTGTCGGTCTGTCTGTACGCGTTTTCCTGTCCTCGTAATCTCAGTAACCGCTGTATGGATTGTGATGAAATTTGTGCAGCAATATTCTGTGTGGTCGTAGTAGGTAATGCTGCTATAATTTTCAAAATCTGTGCATGGGAGGCGGAGTAATTAGTAAAAAAACAAAAAATTACAAATACCCCTCAAACTTTGTTTTTAGGCGTTTTAGGTGTTCCTGATCATTTTCTACTTTTTTTTGGGTGGGGTGAAATTTGGGGTGGTTGGGGGGGGGTTATAAAATTGAAAAAATTGTTGCATTCATAATATACTGTCCACTGACCTGTGGAGGAAGACCTAGCGATATTAATAACTTTTTTAGGTCCATCCGAAGATTGCCTTACCGGTAGCAGAAAGCAAAGGACATTCTTCTGTTACAAACATACGAGTATTGCTTCAGATAGTTCGTTCTGTATTGTGTAACGAGGAAACTGTTGAATTGATTTTAATGAAATTTTGACGCAGTATTACTACCGTGGCGAGGATAGAAAATGCGTATGGTTTTTATAAATCGTGCCAGCAGCGGCACAGAAATAATAAAAAAACTAAAAAAAAAACAGCTCATACTTCGTTTTTAAGAATTTTAGAGGTTCTTGATCATTTTCTACGTTTTTTTGGGTAGGGGTGAAATTGTGGTGGGTTGAACAACTGAAAAATTTGTTGTATTCATAATAGGCTGTCCACTGACATGTGAAGGAAGAACTAGCGACATGAATCACCTTTTTAGGTCTATCCGAACATTGCCTTACCTATTACCGAAACTAAGGGAATTTTCTGTGTACGTACGAGTATTTATTGCTTTAGATCGGTTTGTATTTTGTAACGTGGAAACTATTAAATTGATTCTAATGAAATTTGACATAGTATTATTACCGTGGTGAGGATGGAAAACACGTATGGTTGTTAGAAATCGTGTCAGTGACAGCGTAGCAATAGGTAATCAAAAAAACTAAAAATATGAAAACAGCTCAAACTTCTTTTTAGATGTTTTAGGGGTTCCTGATCATTTTCTACCTTTTTTTGAGTGGAGTGGAATTGGAGGGAGGGGAGTTTTAAAACTAAAAAAATTGTGATATTGATAATAGGGGGTGGGGAGGGGGTTCTGGGGCTGGCAATGATTAGGTTGCAAAGGGATCTCAGACTATAGCTTCATGCTATGTAAAAATAATAAACTGGTATATCACCGTAATGTGTGGGAAGTACTGGGTCAATCAACTTGACTTCATTTTTTTGTCTAGCTCTACGATATGTGGCCCGAATGACCCTCGACTGTCTATCCAGATTCCCAGGCAATTCACTGTACCCTTTGTTGTGATGATTGTACCTCTTATGGTGAGAACTATTCCTCCTCTTTTTCTAAGACCTTTCAGGATCAATAATCAGTTATATTCAAATTTTATTATTTTAATAGTATACACTATGATACATTTCTACAATTCTCGCCCTCAAAAGTCAAGAGTCTATGTGAGTTTTCCAAATTACTTCTGTATAAATCATCAACCAATATATTTCTTGTGATACCCATAGAATCCTTCTGCTATAATTAATTAAATTAATTACTAAACAGGCTATATTTTCCCAGCATTTAATTTTATTTTCTAAAAGGGATATGGAAGCTGTTTTAGCCTTTAGTCATAATCCCAGTGACAATACTTGAAGGAAACATCCCAAATAAATGGGCTATTCGTGTCCCAATTTGCACCTTGCCTTAATGTACCTTCTCACAAGTAGGCTTCGATTCAGCGTTTGACGTTTGTTGCAATTAATTATTATACGCACCTACTGCGTGACTTATTGCGCACGAATGAAAGTGGAGCAAAGATATGCGGTTGGGTAAAACTCCTACTGAAGCTTTTGGAATGACTAGAAGTGCATGTCAATGTAGAGTGTTTGAATGATATAAGAAGTTGAAGTACGTTCGTGAATTAGTTGCGGATGAACCTCGTCCCCTCGACTGCATCCTGCGCAAATTTCCACAAAAATTGCAGAAATTAACGCTTAGATTACCTAAATCAGTCGCCAGTCTAAATCTTCCCTTGAAGACTCTAATACATGTTGTGTTGAAAAAATTGGTTTGGCGAGTATCTGTGTGGTGAAAAAAGGATAAAGCTGCTTTTTCTATTATCCCTTCATACAGAATCCACGTGAATATCTGAAGAAAGTCGTTGAAGGACGCTCAGCTTTTAAGGGTCTAGGCTATAGCGCGCGGAATGGAGAATCCAAGAAAAGACGTATTCCCGTGTTAGCGAGGAGACGTGGCCGCCTGTTCCCTTTCTCCAGTGTGTGTGTCTAAGATGAGGAGAGATAAGTCCAAAAATCCAAAGGTAAGGTCAAAAGGTCCAAAGGTAAGGTCCAAAGGTCACCATAAAAATGAATTTCGCATTTCCAAGCTCCTGACGATACCTTTAAACTTACAGTAATGACTCAAAGAGCAAATTGATGAAGAAAACTTGCGCTTAGGCAACTATTTAGCCTTTTTTGAAATCGTGTTTGGTTGTTAAATTACAGGCATTTATAAAATGTATGATTTTGCATTGCGAGTTTTTTTGCATGTTAAAAAACTTTTTTGAGAAAATCGAAAATAGTTGTCATTCATTAAGGTCTTAACTATCATCACCTTCTGAAATATTATATATGTAGGATGGTAGTCGTGCGGATCACAAAATGTAAAGAGTGAAAATCTTGGGCCTGATGAAGCCAATTAGCAGAAATACGTATCGCTCGGGTTACCATCCTTCAATTTTTCTGCTCCTCAACCTCTTCCTGTTTGCGGACATCCCCAAGATTTTCTCTCTTTACATTTTGTGATCCGCACGACTACCATCCTGTATACTTTTCCTTTGGGGGCTTCAGATGTCCTTCGGCAGGTAGCTATAGCTGGCCTCCGTGGCGACGTCAACTGTCGTCTCCAAAAAAAAGAGATCTGTTGGCCGAAGCCACAAATGTGCTGGCTGGCTCTTGTCGGTGGCTTCTGGCTGTGTGTGTGTGTGTTTTTTTTCCTTCCTTGACTCCTCAGGTTACACCCGAAACCAAATGTTATGTTATGTGACATCCATTTGGGCCTGATGAAGCCAATTAGCAGAAATACGTATCGCTCGGGTTACCATCCTTCAATTTTTCTGCTCCTCAACCTCTTCCTGTTTGCGGACATCCCCAAGATTATATATGTAGTTTGAAAATAGAGTGAGTTATGCGACAAATTGTGAGTCCGTCTTTTACATGGCGAATACGTATGTATAAATGTGTGTATCCAGGCCTCTTAAGTTAAATCAAGATGCAGTCTGTGTCTGTGTACCTACTATGTGGTAACGAAATGGAGCAAGATGCTTTCTCGATTACCCACCCAAAAATAAGCCATATGAAATTCTGACGGAAATCGTAAACGGAAGCTCAGATCTCAGTGTAAATCACGGTCTTGGAGGAATTATTTGTGCTATAACCTTATCAAATAGGATTTTTTAATCTGACTGCATTACATTTTATCATCTTATTTATAGTTATAAGCGAACTAGTGTGCTATTTTTAGAGACTCGCATAAGAGCTCGTGTTTACAAGTAGTGCCATGTAGTGCATCTGACATCTGAGTTGCATGTGACCCGTAGCAAATATGAGTCTATGAATGTAGCGCCACAATTCCTTGATCGACACAGTCACGTGTTCAATCTCGTGAGCTGTCTTTTGTTTGTAGTGCTGTTTATTGGACGGTTCAACGCAAACCGGTTATCTTAGCTTAAAGGGGAAGTCGAATACATGTGCCATACGCGCAACAACGTTTCCTATACGATAAGTATACAACATATAAACGCTTGAGAAACGTGAACTTCTTTTAGATTCTATATTAGAGCTCAATCCAAAATCCGTTACAAAGATAAAAACATTGAGCTGGCAATACCCACAAATTCCCGGTAGTAACAAAATGTCATTACATTCAAGTTAGAAGCTGCCTGGTATGTGCGTGATGTAGGATTGTCTAAGGCAGGGGTTCCCAAACTGTGCGCCGCGGCGCCCTGGTGCGCCGTAGAAAGTAAAGAGGGGCGCCGTGAGTTTGAAGCACAAATAATTGTAGGTGCCTAAAAAGCAACAATACCTATTCTGACGCTTGCCACACTTTGAAATTACTGCAGAAGATTACAACGTTCAGGAAGGAACTACAAGTTTGGATAAAAAAGACGAATGAAGGCGGCGGTCAAGATTGCTTTCCACAATTGTATAAATATGCGGGATCCAATGAACTGGTTGTTTCACAAGACCTGATGGCCCTTTTCACGGAACACCTATGGAAGCTCATTGAATGATTTTCGAAATACTTTGCAGATGATGATGTCGAAAAATTTGCATGGATCCAAGATCCCTTTCATACACAAGCTCCGCCAGATTTCTTCAAATCCGATTTGGTGGAGTTTTGGTTATCGATTCAAAATGAATATCCAAACCTAACTTCAAAAGCTTTAGGAATTTGTATTCCGTTCGCCATGTCATATTTATAGAGCTAGATTTTCAGCCGGAGCTGTAATCAAGAACAAATATCGCTCAAGGATCAATGAGGAGTAAGAAATGAGAGTCGCAGTGTCGAATTTTATTCCCCGTTTTGAAAAACTATGCGGAGATCACCAAGCTCAATGGTCACATTCATTTGACTGTCGTATTTTATTTTTGTTTTTCTCGTGTCTTTCTTTTTGTTTTCTGTTTCAATTCTGAATTCTTATAAATATACGATTACTGTAGGTACCTATTTGTTTCCACAGGATCTATTTAAAATAGCTGTCTAAGGTAGGGCGCCGTGACAAAATGCCAAACTTGAAAGTGCGCCGCGGGTTGAAAAAGATTGGGAACCCCTGGCCTAAGGTATTAAATAGTCAACAAAAATTGTGGAGTGAAACTCCCATCCTCTTCCACCCAATTTGACCCCTGCATCACTGCAATCAGCTCATATCCTCTCCTTAAAAACAATAAATATGGTTTAAAAAAGGCTAAAAAACACGCTTTTAAATAACATTGGACTTAAAAGTTAAAAAGAATTTTTAAAATAAACTTATTTATTTATTTCACACAATTTGGGATATCAACAGAGAAAATCTCCAAAATGACATCCACATCATAGTTTTGCACTAAGTTACAAGTATGTGTTCATTACAATGTTAACAAGATAGAATGTATGATGTTAAAGCTGAACAATTTTAAACTACAATAATTGTCACTAGATTACTACCCCGCAGAACAATTTTGGTCAAGACGGAGTTGCGCACAAAAATTTGTTTTTTAGTAAACGCTTAAATGATGAAAACTGATGGCTAAAAATATCGGCGTCTCTGCCAAAAGTATTCAAATTTCTTTGCATTCTTGCAAGTGGAGAATTCAAACCCAAATTTGTTCTGCAGAACGGGATGTTGAAGTATATACAATGTCTAAGATTGGGCCTTGTTGGCACATAAAAATTAATTTTTGCTAGAAAATACGGACAGTCAATGAGATTATTGACAATTTTGTGCAGGTAGCAGATATCGGATATTACTCTTTTATCCGCCAGGGGTATAATTTTGAAATGTTTCATCACGTGACTGTAATCATGATTGCTTATTGTAATACCTGACTTATAGGCAAGAACCCTTGAAAACTTATGTTGGATCGATTCCAACCTTTTAACGTGAACATAGTAATGTGGGCTCCAGATAGTGGACGCAAATGAGATGTTACTATGTACGAAAGCGTAGTAAAGAGATAGAAGTGTTGTGGGGCTATCAAAATATCTTGAGTACCTTCTGATGAAGCCGAGCATTTTGTTCGACTGATTGATTATTCTGTCTATGTGGCTGAGTTAAAACTCCATTTAGTATCTAAAATAACACCTAGGTCGCGAACCTCATCAACTGAAGCAATGTTACAATTATTTAACTGGTATGTATGATGTATAACATGTTTTTTCTTGTGAATGTAATTGAATGACATTTATTAATATTGAGTGGTAAATCATTTTTATTACAGTAGTCCACAAGACTATTGAGATCTAGCTGAATTTGTTTGCAATCTTCTAGGCTTTCTACTGTTTTGTATATTTTTAAGTCGTCTGCATAAAGTAAAAATTCACTATGATTGAAACATTTTTCTATATCGTTAACGTATATTAGGAAAAACAGTAGTCTTAGGTGACTACCTTGAGGTACCCCTGAGGAAGGCGAAACTGTCCTTGACTTGTGTCCATTAATGCATACAAAAAAAGTTCTGTTTATTAAGTACGATGAAATCCATGTCACAAGAGAGCTACGAACACCAACCTCAACTTAAAACAATAATGAACGAAAAATACTAGTATGATTGTGGAAAAATTGTTGATTTACGAATAATGTGGCACAAAGCGCCCACGCTTTTTTCAAAATCATATTAGTATAGTTATGGACCCATCAATATGCTACCGGCTACCTCTAAAAAGTGATTATCTGTGACCTTTTGGATTCCTTACTTGATCAATCTTATCGTGCAATTTGGCTGAGCAAGTACCGACTTACAAGAAGTTTTACTACAGCTTTTTCAGCTGTAGTTTCTAAAGCGTCAAGTGATAATTCAAAACGGTCAAGTTAATTTTCCAACTCGTCACTTGTAATTTCAATCTGTCAGGTGTAAGTTATACCTGTCAGTTTGAATTTACAATTTTTAATATCCATATCACTTATTTAGGGCCGGTTTCTTAATGTCCAGTTAATGTGTCAGATAGGTAACTGCCAGATAGCGTTGTTATGGATACAACTGTCAGATAAGACTTACGTGATTTCGTAAGTTTAGCCTTCAATTGTTTAAACGATTTATCTAAAGGCGCATTTAGACTATGCAACATGTTTAATAAACATTTGTTTTAAAACAAGTTTATCAAAACATGGTGTTTTACAACATGTTGTAAAACAATAATCATTTTGGCACAAAAATCGCATTTAGACTATGCAACATGTTGTAAAACAAGGGGTTTCAAAACATTGTTGTACAACAAGTTGCAAATCCTAATGAAAATGTTTTACAACTTATCTGTTTTAAAACAAATTTCGTGTTTCACAACAAGTTGTCGCGTTCCCGCCTTGAGTCGGAAACATCCAACATGTTTTAAAACATGTTGTAAAACGCGTTCATATTTCATTTTCTGAAACTGCAACTTGTTGCAAAATACATAGCGGTGCCAATTATGGTACAGGATCATGTGCTCTAGCGCTTTTAGTGAGGTTATGGTCGCTATGAGCCATTTAATTGATATCTATACAGGGTGAGTCAAGCTCAAAGCCTCGGACTCTTGTGATCAAACGATATATCTTTTCAGAAAAATAACTATGCCTAGTCTATGTAGGTTGAGGTGGACTTCATTTTAAAAATAATGACTTATACAGGGTGTATGATACAAGCCTGACATATCGCAGTTTTGTTTTTACTTCCAACACCGATAGGTGAGGGGAGTATTACGATCATGAACATCTTCGATTTTGAGATAATATACTTTTTGGGCGTTTTATGACGTCTACATAACGAAAATCCACGTCACTCATTTCCGTCGGTCTGACTGTCTGTTAGCGTTCTTCTACCCTCGTAATCTCAGTAACCGCTGCATGGACTGTGATAAAATTTGCGTAGCGATATGCTGTGGTGTTGTAGTAGGTAATGCTGCTATATAATTTTGATCGGTGCATGGAAGGCAGAGCAATTAGCAAAAACAAAAAAATATTCCTGAAATTTCGTTTTTACGCATTTTAGGGGTTAGTGATAGTTTTCTACTTTTTGGGTGGGGGTGAAATTTGTGGTGGTTAGGGGGTCGGGTTGTAAAACTGACCTCTGGAACAAAGGCCCAGAGGCTCAATACACGTTTTTATAACATTTTTATGAATCGCACCAGTCGCGGCCCACAGATAATAAAAAAATGTAGTCAAGTTGATTGACTCAGTACTTCCCACACATATAGCATGAAGCTATAGTCCAGATCCCCTTGCAATCAAATCATCGCTCGCCCTACCGCAAAAAGTGCGTTATTCTACTGTGTACTTCTTTGACAGGTCAATGGACAATCTATCATGATTACAAAAAAAGTTTGAGTTTTACAACCTCCCATCCCCTAATCACCCCAATTTCACCCCTACCCAAAAAAAATGAAAATGATCAGGAACCCCTAAAACGTCTAAAAACGAAGTTTGATGTGTTTTTATATTTTTATTTCTTCCCACACCGATAGGTGAGGGTAATATTGTGATCGCAAAAATTTTTGATTTTGAGATAATACGCTTTTTGGGCGTGTTGTGATGTCAACATAACGAAAATCCACGTCACTCATTTCCGTCGGTCTGTCTGTCTGTCTGTCTGTCTGTCTGTCTGTCTGTCTATTCGCGTTTTTCTAACGTCGTAATCTCAGTAACTGCTGCATGGATTGTGATGAACTTTGGGTAGCGATACGTTGTGGTGTCTTAGTAGGTAATGTTCCGATAATTTGGGAAACCGTTGTACGGGGGGTGGAGGAATTAGCAAACAACGAAAAATTTCAAATGTTCCTCAAACTTCGTTTTTAGGCGTTTTAGGGGTTCCTGATCATTTTCTACTTTGTTTTGGGTGGGGGTGAAATTAGTGTGGTTAGGGGGTGGGGGGTTGTAAAACTCAAAAATTTGTTCTATTCATAATAGGCTGTCCATTGACTGTGAAAGAAAGACCTAGTGGCATAATACCCTTTTTTAGGTCCATCCGAACATTGCTTCGGCTATTACAGAAATAAATAGACTTCTTGATGTATACATACGACTATTGCTTTAGATCGTTCTGAATTTAGTAACATGGAAATTATGAAATCGATTTTAATGAAATTTAGACACAATATTATTACCGAGGATGAAAAACGCGTATTGTTTTCAAAAATCGAGTTATTGGCGGCGCAGTAATAATAGAAAAACTAAAAATTTAAAAATAGCTCAAACTTCGTTTTTAAGCAATTTGGGGGTTCCTGATTGTTTCGCTCGTCCAGCTGAAGCTGGCAGAATAAAAATTGTGTCGTTTTAATTCCCAAGGGGAGACTTAGGAATGTATTTACTAGTTTTTGTGTTTGATGTTTTTTGAGGACATGCGAATGATTACTTGGTTGCTAGGGGTCTCGGACTATAGCCTCATGCAAAGGGAATATAATAAAATGGTATCATTATTATGTGTGGGAAGTACTGAGTCAATCAACTTGACTCCATTTTTTTTATTAATGCCGCGCGGCCACTGAAACGATTTCCAAAAACAATACGCGTCTCCCATCCTCGTCACGGTAATATGTCATTAAAGTCAATTTAAAAGTTGCCACGTTACACAATACAGAACGATCTAAAGAAATACTCGTATGTATTGCGTATAACATCAGAAAATTCTCTAAGTCCCTTATAGTTTCTGTAATCGGCAAGACAATGTTTGAGTGGACCTAAAATTGTATTATACCGCAAGGTCTTTCCTTCACGGGTCAACGGATAGCCTATTATGAATACAAAAAAATTAATTTTTACGACCCTCCTACCCCTCAACCACCCCAATTTCACCCCCACCCAAAAAAAAGTAGAAAAAGATCAGGAACGCCTAAAAACGAAGTTTGAGCTGTTTTCATATTTTTAGTTTTTTTAATATTGCTGCGCCGTCACTGAGACGATCTATAAAAATCATACGCGTTTTCCATCCTCGTCAAAGTAGTAATACTGTGCCAAAATTTCATTAACATCAATTCAGTAGTCCCTTGGTTCTTGTAATAGACAAGGCAATGTTCGGGTGAACCTAAAAAAGTGTATTATACCGCTAGGTCTTTTTCTCTCAGGTCAATGGACAGCCTATTATGAATACAACAAATTTTTCAGGTTTACAACCCCCCACCCCCCAACTACCCCAATTTCACCCTCACCCAAAAAAAAAGTAGAAAATGATCAGGAACCCCCAAACTGCCTAAAAACGAAGTTTAAAGAATATTTGAAATTTTTCGTTTTTTGCTAATTACTCCGTCGCCCATGCACCGATTTCCAAAATTGTAGAGACATTACCTACTACGACCACACACCATATCGCTATACAAATTTCATCAAAATCTATGCACCGGTTACTGAGATTAGTAGGCTAGAAAAACGCCAACAGACAGACAGACCGACAGACCGACAGACCGACGGAAATAAGTGACGTGGATTTTCGTTATGTAGACATCATAAAACGCCCAAAAAGTATATTATCTCAAAATCGAAAATTTTCGCGAACACAATACTCCCCTCACCTATCGGTGTGGGAAGTAGAACTAAAAATATAAAAACAGCTCAAGCCCTCAAGCATCGTTTTTTAGGGGTTCCAGATTATTTTAATTATTTTTTTTGGGGGGGGGGAGTGAAATTGAGGTGGTTGTAGAGTGGGGGTTTAAGACTGATAAATTTGATGTATTCATAAAACGTCGTTGACCTGTGAAAAAGAGACCCAGTAACATAACACATTTTTAATTTTTTTTTGCGGGTGGGTGGGCGATGAATGGTTGCAGGGGCATCTCAGACTACAGCTTCTTGCTATAGGAAAACAATAAATTGTTGTCACCATAATGTGTGAGAAATACTGAATCAATCAACTTGACCTCATTTTTGTGTAATGAAATGTGAAATTTTATTTCGGAGAATTAACTGCCAGCAACGCTCGGTGGGAGTTTTTCTCTCATTTGATAGTTTTTAATGAATTTGGAAACCTTTAATCTCTAGTACATTGCAGTAGCTAATAGACTGGAATAAGTATCAATTTCTGATGTTTATCTGGTTTTACCGTAATACCTCACTAAATGCACCAAAGCACTGTACCGCCCTGTGGCACCGCCCCGTGTTTTGAAAGAAGTTGTAGTTTCAGAAAATGAAATATCAATATGTTTTAAAACATGTTGGACATTTTCCGGCTCAAGACGGAAAGGCGACAACTTGTTGTAAAACACAAAAGTTGTTTTAAAACAGATAAGTTGTAAAACATTTTTCGTTAGTATTTGCAACTTGTTGTACAACAGTGTTTTAAAACACGATGTTTTACAACATGTTGCATAGTCTAAATGCGCCGTAACAGTTGCTGTTACCTTGCAGATAAATATTTAACTGGACATTGAGAAACCGGTCCTTAGAGGAATTATAGAACATGCGCCGAAACTCTATAGTTAAGCAGAATAGTGCCCTTTGTTATGTCAATCAGTGAATATACAGTTAAAAAGTTCGCAAGCAATAAATTACATGCAAATGTATAACAGTCAAAATTATAAAACATTTTGCCAAAGCTAAATTAAAATAAAACTTTCAAGAACAAGAAATATCTTGAACATTTAAAACTTGTCTAACCGCTTCCTATATGATTTTCTTCCCCATCCTTGCTATAAATTAGATTTCTTCCTTTGCTCTTCCCTCTTTTCTTTTACCATGACTGATTTCTGGGTTCCCAGACCTATCATACCTACGAATTGATACCATGACAGACAAGCAAAGGTCCAGTGGCGGATTTACAGAGGGGCGAGGGGGCTTACGCCCCCCTAGACTCTAAAGGAAACAGGCAAGCATATTATATTTATATAAATACCAAAAGTTAAAAGCTTTCAACCAATGCAAAACAATAATGTTTAGAATTTTTGTTTCTTCTAAATTTGCATTACTTTTAAGTGCGCTTGGCACAAAGCAGAAGCGAAGTCAGAGGCAAATAGGCAAAACTCGGAGGCGAATCGGTTTCTGGGTCCACCCCCCCCTCCTCCCCTAGAGGAAATTCTAAATCCGTGTCCAGTGACCTGTGACGGAAGACGCTTTTTTAGGTTCATCCGAACATTGCCTTGCTTATTGCAGAAAGCAAAGGACATTCTCTGTTATAAACATACGAGTATTGCTTCAGATAGTTCGTTCTGTATTGTGTAACGAGGAAACTGTTGAATTGATTTTGATGAAATTTTGACACAGTATTACTACCGTGGCGAGGATAGAAAATGCGTATGGTTTTTATAAATCGTGCCAGCGGCGGCGCAGAATAATAAAAAAACTAAAAATATAAAAACAGCTCATACTTCGTTTTTAAGCCTTTTAGAGGTTTTTGATCATTTTCTACGTTTTTTTGGGTAGGGGTGAAATTGGACGGGTTTGAAGGTGGGGATTGAACAACTGAAACATTTGTTGTATTCATAATAGGCTGTCCACTGACATGTGAAGGAAAAACTAACGACATGAATCACCTTTTAGGTCTATCCGAACATTGCCTTACCTATTACCGAAACTAAGGGAATTTTCTGTGTACGTACGAGTATTTATTGCTTTAGATCGGTTTGTATTTTGTAACGTGGAAAAATATTAAATTGATTCTAATGAATTTTTGACACAGTATTATTACTGGTATTACTTTTAAGTACGCTTGGCACAAAGCAGAGGCGAAGTCAGGGGCAAATAGACAAAACTCGGAGATGAATCGGTTTCTGGGTTTCTAAATCCGCCCCTGTAAAGGTCCCAGTAACCACTTTAACAAGTTTGTCAAGAACTTTATTCAGGATTTTGTTGATTTAGAGCAGAATTCCTGTGCATACTGATTATACGCCCCTGTACATCACATTTGAATAAATAACCAACAATTTACAATCAGAATGGTGCTGTTTTAATGATCGCATTTTGTTGTCAAGAGCAGGTCAATTTATTTGATCTGAAAATTGAATGCTATTGCCCATTAATCGAATCAAGAGATCTAAACAACTCGCCTTTATAAACCACCATCGCATCGTTTCAAACTTAATTCAGGAAGTGCTTAGTATAGAAGCATACCAATGTCTGAATTTTAAATCTTTCGTCCTTACTGGTGTCCTTAAAAGGCTCAAATGATGCTGAAAAAATGCACAGGCAGTACACATTTCCCTTGACACAGTATACGAACTGGTTGAAATCAGTGACATCGTATAGCACTCACCGCGTTGCAAAAATTTATCATTAATTTATAGCGTTTAGCATAATATATCGTAAACAGACATCCATAAAGTTTGTCGATATAAAATAGAACATGTAAGTGGGACATGAAAGATTAAGGATGAAGATGAATGTTATTGGATATTTTTCTTTTCCACGCGACGTTTCTAATTTTTATATTGTATATGGTATATATGCTGTTAGTTTATCTGACTTTTGCAAAGTAGGCCAACGTGAAGTGTGAATGTTGGACATTTTAAAAAGATAATTAAGCAAGCAACACAGGCACAGCATAATAAACAACCAGCATAATATCTCTGAGGATTTCCTATATAAAAATGGTTCCCACAGAATTTGACCTTGGGAGGGTTTTTGGATGATTTTACGGCTGTCAAGTTTGGGTAGAGATGCGAAAATGAAAATACCGATACCGGTACCAACTCGATATCTTTTATCCAAATAGGCGCGTTTGGTTCGAATTATTTTCGATACCGATACAAAATTATCGATACCAGCTTGGAATGGCTTAAAAAGTATTGATGACAAAAAAACTGGATATTGGTGCAGAAGTATCGAAGTACCGTTACCATCCCTACAAAAAACCCATCCAAAAGTGGGGATGCGCGTGTAATTTCCGCCAACTTGAGTTATTGTGCTGGTTGTTTATTATGCTGTGATACAGGTCCGTAGCGAAAATGTGAGAATACTAAAATGGGCAGTGAACTACAAGTATATGAAGCTCCCATCTGGAATAAAAAAAATGTCAAGTTGATTAATCGAGTAATTCCCTACAATTACTGCGGTACCTGATTACAAAAAAAAACATCCAACACTAAAAATATTTTAAATAGTATCTTGCATCTCTCTCCTTAGGAACCAGAACGACACAGTTTTTATTCTGAAATCTTTGGCTATATCGTGATCACATGGCATTCCGATTTTAATATATATTTAAAAACAGATTATATTACCAGTATTCATGTTTGAAGGGTAATGAAATGTTTCGAGAGTAACCAACCAAGAACCCATCCTACCTCGCTCATTTGAGATCCTTAGAGCACACAAAAACAGAGTTTGGATGGCTTTTATATGTAGTACTGCTTTTTTTTAATCTACTACTCACACAATTCTCAAAAACCATAGACTTTATCCATCTCTACCACGACTTACGCGTGGGTATAGAAATATCAGTTTAATGATGAGCTACTCACATTACAGAATTATCTACAATGTCTAAGATAGGGCAGCATTCGGATAAAGCTGAAAAGTATATTATGCCGTTCCTTTGCAGGACAACGAAGAGCTCACTACGAAGAAAACAAATTTTGCAGTTTGATAACTCCCCACCCCAAAGTTATCCCAATTTTACTCCCTCTAAAAAATGTGGAAAACGATCGGCATCCCCCAAATCGCCTAAAAACAAAGTTTGATTTGTTTTCATATTTGTTGTTTTTTTTATTACTATGGCGCCATCACTGACACCATTTCTAAAAACCATACGCATTTTCCATCCTCGCCACGATAATAATACTGTGTTAAAATTTCATTAAAATCCATATCTATTATATCGAGGTTACACAATACACAATGATGTAAAGCAATACTTTTTATGAAAGTTCTAAGCTCGGTTCTAAGTGATTTGGTTTCTGTAATAGGCACGACAATGTTCGGATAGATTTAAAAAAGTTTATTATGCCGTTAGGTCTTTTCTTCCACAGGCCAATGGATAGCCTATCATGAATACAACTAATTTTTCAATTTTACAACTATCCATCCGCAACTACCTCAATTTCACCCCCACTCAAAAAAAGTAAAATCCCTAAAACGCCTAAAAATAAAATTGGAGAATAATTATTATTATTATTATTTTTTGAATTGATTTTGTATTTTGCTAATTATTCCGCCGCTCACTATATCAGCATTGCATACCTACTGTGATCCCACAGCATATCTCTACCCACATCTCATCACAATCCATGCAGCGGTTACTGAGATTACTAGACAGAAGAAGGGCAACACGTAGACATACCGACAGACAGACCGACCGAAATGAGTTACGTGGATGTTCGTTATGTGGGTATAAAACGCCCATAAAGCATATTATGTCGAAATAGAAAATCGGTGTGGGAAGTAAGAGGAAGAAGTATAGATCAGTGGAGTATTTAAGATTATCCTTTTGGGGTTCAAATCCTTATTACACAATACAGATCCCAATGAAATGTATGTTCCATCCAATTTCACTAATTTTAGCAAATTTGGAATGATATTTGATTAGACAGGATTGCAATTACTCATTGTCAATGCCTAAATGAACTAACCTTATCAAGTAATAATTATAGAAATAGAAAGAAGAATTTTCAGACGTTCCGTTTTCAAATATAGCAAATCTTCATTAAAATTGGACTTGGAACGTTCACAATTCATAACATTGATAATTTTTTACTTCTTAATGATTTTTGAAAAAACTAATAAGCAATTTGAAAAATTTAATCAGGAAGGGACATGACGGTGGAGCCGTCTTTCTGTTATTATTGACATGTTGATCAAAACAACTTGAAAACAGTATTTCGGGTTCTTGACACATGGCAATTAAATTGTTATTTTTATCTTTCTGACGAAACGAAACACGTTTTTTACGGCTAAACTTTCTATATCTGTCCACTGTTGTTTATCAATTAAATGGTGTTATTCTCATTTCAAGATGTCGTTTTGTAGTTGTATTTGTAATATTCTGATACGTTTCCCATATAATATTTACTTTATTCCATGACCTATATCAATGTTTTTATTTCACCACAGTACACCGCTCTTTGTAAAAAAGTATTTCTAGCCCAAAAACATCAAAAACAGTTCGCCTGATAACATGTCAGCAGCTCATTGGATACGAATTCGCATGATATTTTATTTTGAGGTATCAGTAATTATGTGTTTATATGTATACATACATAGTCATTGCGAGTGTTTCAGAATGGAAAATCTCAATTTTTATTACAAATTTGAACTAGATCCTAAATCGTCCAGGGTTTGAGAAAAGCCTAACTCAAGTCGTTAGACGTTTTTTATGAAAAGAAGTTCCCAGATTCCATTTTAAGCAGCACATTTAAAAAAATTGTGTCATGAGCCTTGACTCGGTAATTCAATTTTTGGAATATAACAAAAATTTATTCTACAGTTTTTTATATAGAATTATTTGCAAAGATACGTGAAAGGCCTCTCCACATGGCTTGACACAGTATAGTAATTTTTGACAATAACAAAAATTTTGGGGATAATAACCCAAGTTAATAAATCTACAATTCCAAAAAGCGTTTGTGCGGAAGTTATTCTACTGTTTTGTATATAGAATTATTTGCAAAGATACGTGAAAGGCCTCTCCACATGGCTTGACACAGTATAGTAATTTTTGACAATAACAAAAATTTTGGGGATAATAACCCAAGTTAATAAATCTACAATTCCAAAAAGCGTTTGTGCGGAAGTTATTCTACTGTTTTGTATATAGAATTATTTGCAAAGATACGTGAAAGGCCTCTCCACATGGCTTGACACAGTATAGTAATTTTTGATAATAACAAAAATTTTGGGGATAATAACCCAAGTTAATAAATCTACAATTCCAAAAAGCGTTTGTGCGGAAGTTATTCTACTGTTTTGTATATAGAATTATTTGCAAAGATACGTGAAAGGCCTCTCCACATGGCTTGACACAGTATAGTAATTTTTGACAATAACAAAAATTTTGGGGATAATAACCCAAGTTAATAAATCTACAATTCCAAAAAGCGTTTGTGCGGAAGTTATTCTACTGTTTTGTATATAGAATTATTTGCAAAGATACGTGAAAGGCCTCTCCACATGGCTTGACACAGTATAGTAATTTTTGATAATAACAAAAATTTTGGGGATAATACCCCAAGTTGCAATAAATCTCCCCCGTGTGGGGGCGGGTTAGAATATCTCCCATCGGATATCCTGCGTGTCGTAAAAGGCGACTAAAAGGAACCGAACTACTGTCGGTATAAGTATCAGTAACCTCTTTTCAACCAACAGCTTTGGGTGAACGAGTTGAGAAGAGTCAGGACACCTTCTTGTCCTTGGGGTGCGAAATTTTCCCTAAAGGCGGATGAACCAGTAGATACATCTGGTCAACGGCATGAGGATGCAGAAAGCAAATGGGAAACTACTGCATCAAAGATCTTAAAGATGTCCCAAGAGAAACTCGAAAAATGAGTACACTTTACGAGTTCACAACATGTCTGTTAAGACATTGTGACTATGATGATGATGCAATAAATCTACAACTCTATAAGGCGTTTATGCGGCAGCGACATACAAAACTATAAAATTATAGTTTGTATAGAGAATTAATTGCAATGATACGTGAAGGGCATCTGCACATATACTAAAGACAGCACGTGCAAAGCTACGCAAGCGGAAGAAACATCAGTATTTTGTTTGTGGAGAGAATATGATTTTCAAAAATATGTGTTCACAGGTCTGGTAGTCTATAGGGCCCCATACGTTTTTTTTTCTATATTGAGAATCCATGGTTCAATATACAAGTACCTGTATACTACTTAACACAATATAGAATTAAACACCATTCCCACTTATTTGGGATATTTCCTTCAAGCATTGTCACTGGGATTATGACTAAAGGCTAAAACAGCTTCCGTATCCCTCTTAGAAAATAAAATTAAATGCTGGGAAAATATAGTCTGTTTAGTAATTAATTATAGCAGAAGGATTCCATGGATGTCACAAGAAAAATATTGGTTGATGATTTATACAGATCTAATTTGGAAATCTCATATAGACTCTTGGCTTTTGAGGACAAGAATTGTAGAAATTTATCATAGTGTTTACTAATAAAATTTGAATATAACTGATTATTGATCCTGAAAGGTCCTATAAAAAGAGGAGGAATAGCTCTCACCATAAGAGGTACCCCCAACCATCACAACAAAGGGTACAGTGAAATACCTGGGAATCTGGATAGACTGTCGAGGGTCATTCGGGCCACATATCGTAGAGCTAGACAAAAAAATGAAGTCAAGTTGATTGACTCAGTACTTCCCACACATTACTGTGATACCAGTTTAATCATCGGCAGCTCTCCCCCTAAAATTGTCTTATGCCTTATGTCTTTCCTTCACAGGTCTCTGGACAGCCTATTGTCAATACTACAGACTTTTCAGTTTGACAACCCCCCACCCTCCAACCACCCCAATTTCATTCCCACCCAAAAAAACGCAGAAAATGATCAGGAACCTCTAAAACGCATAAAAACGAAGCTTGAGCTGTTTTTATATTTTTTATTTTTTATTATTTCTGCGCCGCCACTGGCAGGATTCATAAAAACCATACGCATTTTCCATCCTCGGCACAGCGGTAATACTGTGTCCAATTTCCATTAAAATCAATTCAACCGTTTCCTCGTTACACACTATAGAACGATCTAAAGCAATACTCGTATGTTTACACCAGAAAAAATCTAAGTCCTTTGGTTTCTGTAATAGGTAAGGCAATGTTCGGAAGGACCTCAAAAAGTTATTTATGTCACTAGGTCTTGCTTCACAGGTCAGTGGACAGTCTATTATGGAAGCAACAGATTTTTCAATTTTACAACCCCCTACACCTCAACCACCCCAATTTCACCTCCATTCAAAAAAAAAAGCAGAAAATGATCAGGAACCCCTAAAACGCCTAAAAACGAAGTTTGAGCAATATTTAACTTTTTTGTTTTTTGCTAATTACTCCGCCGCCTAATTATAGCAACATTACCTACTACGACTCCACAGCATATCGCTGCTCAAATTTCATCACAATCCATGCAGCGCAGACCGACAGACCGACAGACCGACAGACCGACAGACCGACAGACCGACAGACCGACAGACCGACAGACCGACAGACCGACAGACCGACAGACCGACAGACCGACAGACCGACAGACCGACAGACCGACAGACCGACAGACCGACAGACCGACAGACCGACAGACCGACAGACCGACAGACCGACAGACCGACAGACCGACAGACCGACAGACCGACAGACCGACAGACCGACAGACCGACAGACCGACAGACCGACAGACCGACAGACCGACAGACCGACAGACCGACAGACCGACAGACCGACAGACCGACAGACCGACAGACCGACAGACCGACAGACCGACAGACCGACAGACCGACAGACCGACAGACCGACAGACCGACAGACCGACAGACCGACAGACCGACAGACCGACAGACCGACAGACCGACAGACCGACAGACCGACAGACCGACAGACCGACAGACCGACAGACCGACAGACCGACAGACCGACAGACCGACAGACCGACAGACCGACAGACCGACAGACCGACAGACCGACAGACCGACAGACCGACAGACCGACAGACCGACAGACCGACAGACCGACAGACCGACAGACCGACAGACCGACAGACCGACAGACCGACAGACCGACAGACCGACAGACCGACAGACCGACAGACCGACAGACCGACAGACCGACAGACCGACAGACCGACAGACCGACAGACCGACAGACCGACAGACCGACAGACCGACAGACCGACAGACCGACAGACCGACAGACCGACAGACCGACAGACCGACAGACCGACAGACCGACAGACCGACAGACCGACAGACCGACAGACCGACAGACCGACAGACCGACAGACCGACAGACCGACAGACCGACAGACCGACAGACCGACAGACCGACAGACCGACAGACCGACAGACCGACAGACCGACAGACCGACAGACCGACAGACAGGCAGACCGACGGAAATGAGTGGCGTGGATTTTCGTTATGTAAACATCATAAAACGCCCAAAAAGTGTATTATCTCAAAATCGAAAAATTTCGCGAACACAGTACTCCCCTCACCTATCGCTGTGGGAAGTAAGAGCAGAAAATCGAGGACCAGGACTTGCTGTCGAATCTTGAGTGGAGTGATTAACTCCACCATGGTGCTCCCATTTGGTGCAAAGTGCTAAAAATCAAAAGGTACAAGATCTTGTTGGAAAGGGGCCAGAGGCGAATCTTGTTAAGGGCTGCCAGTGTCTACCGTATAACATCAACGGTCGCTTTGTAGGTAATAACAGGACTAACTCCGATAGATCTCCAAGTCGATCGCTATCTATATCAAACTGGCAGCGGGCAAAAAGTAACAACACAGGAGGTGGCTAGGGAGAGAAAGAACTCTTGATGGGCTAGGAATGACGAAAAAAGTCAATGGACCAAGCGCTTTATCATCAGATCAGGTGTAAGCACCCGTCCATTGATTTTCATGGATAAGTCTGGGCATGGTGTATGCAGAGCGTACACGGCCAGGCGTGGAATAACAGACGAGTACCGTGGAATAGAAGATACTCTCGAGCATACTATATTAAACTGCTCTAGATGGTCCGCCCAGAGATGTGAAACTCACAGGAAGCTCGGATTCCAGCTAACTGTGGAAAATATAGTGAACAAAATGCTTGTAAGCGCTCGCCAATGGAAATCCATAACCATTTCATTAGGATACTGCTAAAGACCAAGGATCAGGAGTAACGAAACCAATAGACCCGAACTCCTAATCCCTACTTTCACAGGGGAAGAGTAGGGCTGCTTCGAAATTCAACAATTAAGTCACACGAAGAACTCTGATGATATGTCGTGATAGACGGTACCAGAGTGAGGGGTATTTCGAATGACCCACTCGCTCCGGGCTGAGGTCCGGCTACGGTCCATGGAAAAAACATTGAAATATCTAGTCGAAAAGTTCAAAGGTATTCTCGGGTTTTTAGGCCATCGCATTTTGGAATGTCTTCCTCACGTTTCGCTAGCACGAGTGGCTAGCATCTTCACAGGGCAGTTTTTCGAATGAAAGTTGCCTGACAACTGATCACCCCTTTGAGCACAGGTCTATTATACTGACCACCTTTAATTAATTATTTCGGAGAACTTTCCTGGATACGTGGTCGTTTGTCATGTTTTTTTTAAATTGTGTGGCTGTTTATGAATTTAGGTTGCTTCTCTCAGCGTGAGTGGTAGCTATTTGTGGCGACCAATAACTTCGTACCATTGAAATTAATTTCGTGTTCCTCTTGTCCTAGTACTAGTGTTCTCCTACCGCAGATATTTCTATTTGTCCTAGTCTGCAAGCCCTCTTATGTTCTGGTCATGCCACAGGAACAAGGTATTTCGGGTCTTTCTTGTCTTTGGCTGATCTCAGTAAGTTCTTGATCTTCTGCACGTGCTTGAAAATTGTTTTCATTCAATGTTTTTTAGGGACCCAGGCAACCTTATCAGGTATACTTGTGACATATGGGAGAAACGCCCTTCCTGTGAATAGTTCCTCCGTCCTAATTCTTCTAGCCATATATATTCTAAAGTTGGTTGAAACCCTAATGACCAAAAGCGATACCCAAAGACTTGAGGTAGTTTGAGGCAGACTTCTATTAATTCTAGTTATTCAATTATTCTGGAATACATCGTAGGAATGCATACTTTATGTTTTGCACCTGCGGCCAATGCGTAATGCACTGATCACGTGAATCTCAGTAGCTTCTATACAATGGTTTTTCAAACAAGCACGTGATATATCTCAAAGAACACCGCGCATTTCTATAGTCGATATATACACTACCTGTCTGACCGCAGATTAAGGAAAGTTACTAACAATAATTTATTACCTTAAATTGTTCCATCAGGTGTGTTCCATACCTGCATTCTATTATTTCGTGGAGTACAGTATCTTCTTTTGAAATACAGGGTGTTCACACCTCTATCGATACGTTTTCTACTACTAGGGGCGAACATTTTTCAGAGACATGAATGTTTGGATCCTCGTATTTAGTGTTCCAAGGTTTGGATACTGATAAAGCTCAGCGAAATACCACTACATTTTCTATGTAACGCTGGTATGAAAAACTTTTATTGACGCTGAAGTCTACTGGGTAGTCAGATGAGAATGCAAAGTGCTGTATCTCTGAAATTATTCGCCATAAAGACTTGTAAAAAAAATTATTCCTAAGTGGCTATGAGAAGACCGTCCAAATTATTTTTAGATCTCCAAGATGGTCACTATAGGAAGCATAACCGCCGTGTTAAACATTTAGGGTGATTTTTTACTAACATCCACCTAGTAAATGTTACCATATGAGCTGCACCGCCTTCAATTATAAATCCGAATTGGTTAATAACTTATAACGAGCCGTGAAAATAAGTCTATTAAATATTTAGTTCGTCTAATACTGTCTTAGAGGACTTATGAGCAAAAACTGGATACTGTTAGCGAAGGTACTGAAGACCATTATGCCATAAATAGCTATCTATATGAAATACCTAAGAAAGAAGCGCAACTAGTCAGCATGGACCGGTACTGTATTTAACTTCTGCCTTTTATTAAGAAGCTTTATTGCTGGTTGTAGTAATTGCAGTTGTTCCACTAATCGATTTAATTGACGGAGGAGAGATGCAAACTCTGAACAAAAATGAAGACAAGCTGATTGACTCAGTACTTACCACACACATTACGGTGGTACCAGTGATACTTTCCCATAGCATGAAGAAGAGATCCCATTGGCCCTTGCAACCAAGTCATCGCCCCGAAAAAAAAGTGTGTTATGCCTCTTGATCTTTCTTTTTATAGGTCAATGGACAGCCTATTATGAGTAAAACAAATTTTTCAACTCCCCTTCCAACCACCCCACCCAAAAAAAGTAGAAAATGATCAGGAACCCCTGAAGTGCCAAAAAACGAAGCATTACCTCCACGACCCCACAGCATATCGCTACCCAAATTTCATCACAATACATGCAGTGATTACTGACAAGGTTAGAAAAACGCCAACAAACAGACAGACAGACCAACCGAAATGAGTGACGTGGATTTTCGTTATGTAGATATAAACGCTCAACGCTATCTCAAAATCTAAAATTTTCGCGATTACAACACTCCTCTAACTTATCGGTGTGGGAAGTAAAAAAAAGAATTCAAGGTGGTCAGAGCCTGTTCAGTAAGTGACTAAAGACAACTTGTTTGTAAAAAACTGGAGCAAATAGTTCTCTATAAAAAGGAGTATTTCCTCAAGGCAGGGAAAAGGGTTCTGACGAAAAATAGCTCTTCGCTGACAATTTTGTAAGATGTATAAACTATAAATATTGTTATTGAAAAAAAACATGTAAGCCGGGCTCCGAACCAAACCGCTGCTAGGGAGCTAAGGATAGAATTATGGTTCCACACAATTTAAACAAAAAATGTTTGGTGAAAACTTTTGGTGAGAAATTTCAAATTGCTTGAATTGCTTCAAGCAGCAAAACTGCCAAATGTGTCAAACAACTGAGTTTCACTAGCTAAATGACTAATGGATGAATAATAATACCCATGATTTAAGGGCTCAAATATATAGGCTAAGTTGTTTACATCAAGTTTTATCATTAGGGTATCTTGGGTAAATAGATACGAGCGGAACACGGTATACAGGGTGGTCCAATAAGCGCGCGGTGCTCTCTAGCGGCCATATAGTTTATATTAAACGAAAACGTTTTAACTAAAAAACGTTTCTTTTCAAATGCTCTACATTTAGAAAATAATTTCAAAGATGGCGGACTTCCAGATATACCGGAAGTAGGCATCAACTTCCTTATTTTAAATGGAACACCCTATATATTATTACGTTTTTGAATTCAACATCGACTTTTAGGTCCAGTTTGTTAACCATTGTTTATGTCTACAGAGCCTATTTTCGGAGTTATTCAGCAATTTTTACAAAATTTGACATTTGTAGTACTTTACAAGAAACGTTAATATCTCGGAAACTAATCGCGATAGAAACATGCGGTTTTCGGTTTTGAAACAAACAAGGAACGTTTTTGTGTTTCAGTAAGATTGTTGTTTCAAAAGAATATTAAATCAATAGACTAGCAATTTTCAAATTTGAAAAGTTAGAAACGTTAAACACTTTTTTTTTCAAATGGGATGGTATCACAAGTTTCACATCGGTCGTTGCGAAATTAAATTCTCTTCCACTTTTATCTAGATATAAGTGGTTCTAATTTTGATGGTTTTCAAGATATTTGTGGTTTTGTAATTATGGCGTAGGAATTGGAAAAAACGTAGGTGGCAGACAAAACAATTGGCAGGAAACCTTCCATCCAAAGTGTTTCGGTCTCTAATATTACTGAAATGTGCTTTCGCTCCATCTACCTGTAACCATATTATTCTTAAAAACTCCAGTATTAAATTTTCCAACAGGTTTTCCAAATTTTCATTTGGAAAATTTTAGAAGACATTAGTTTAATATGCGGTTTCCAATAATACCACCCCAAATCCTTAGACTCCATGCTGGTTGTCAACAAACTTCTGAAACTTTTAAATGTAGAGCATTTGAAACGAAACGTTTTTTATTGCAAACATTTTCGTCTAATTTAAACGGTATGGCCGCTAGGGAGCACGGCGCGCTTATTGGACCACCCTGTATAATTCCTCTCTGCTGATCTGATAAAAAGAAATTATCCAGGTAGTCATGGGAGTTTTTAGTGTTGGTTCTGTGGGATCAGCAAAAATGGTTAATGTCGCCTGCCACTATTATACTACATCTGCTTGTCTTTTGATAGTGGTCAGGGAGAACTATGTCATATCTATTAGCATCCACAGTTGGATACTCTTTATGCTGTGGTTGGAGCGTCGGTCAAGTAACTCTTTTAGTTTCCACAAATCAGGTTATATCGTTGTGTCGATTGACGTTACTTGACCAATAAAGATTTTGTGGGTGTTACTGTTGTTGAGAACTAGGAAATTCAAAAATCCATTGAAAAATACAAGGAATAGAGACAAAAATTTTGAAATTTGAAACATTCAATACAAGCCATGGTTTGTGAAACAAAAAGTGATTTGGAACAAATAAAATATGTCGAATTAACCATTTATACTGAGGTTCAAAAATGTTGGTCGTGTATTAGAGATTAATGAGATAATATCAATATTTCGCAAATTATGAATTTTAAAACTACAACATTTCTTACTGTCCCTAATACTATAACAGCTCCTCTTCCTATATCGAGTTTACATAAAAACTAAACTACTTTTAATGTTTCTGAAATTACTGTTTTCCTCAACAATATTGTGAGTAACACATTTGAGGCAGATGTCCTTACAGTTTCTAAGGAACTGACCTGATTCATTGCCCAGACCTACATATGCATTACTTTTAATGATATCATTAACAGTGGGACTTTAACAAGTTACTGAAAATTTGCGTTACCTAAGATTTGGAAATACAGGTAAAAGCCATTATGTACCTAAATCTATTCCTAAATCCTTTTCAATAGCCAACTTCATATAATCCCTAATTGCTATGCACCTTAAATAATAACAGGTAAACGTAAGTATTAGAACTAAAAACGACAGTTTTAGGGGTAAATTTATAAGATAAATATTTTTATTTAACCACATCTTATATTGGAGTGGCAATTAATCGTTATTCCATAAAAAAGTTATAAGCCTAATCACATCTATTCTAATCATGGAGGCCGCTATATTTGTAAAAAAGCATCCAGAACTGTTTACACTAACTTTTAGGGGGTCTGGGTACACACAGTTATACCTACATATTATTTATTTGCCATGTAAATAGCGGATACGCAAGTACACGCACAACTCACTAGTTTTTCAAACTACATGCATACAATTTCAGAAGACGATAGTTAAGACCTTAATGAAGGACAATTCAGAGCGTTTTTTTTCAAAAAAGTTTTTTAGTGTGCAAAAAAGCTTGCAATGCAAAATCATACTTGCTTCAAATGTCTGTAATTTAACAACAAAATACGATATCCAAACAAGGCCACCGAATTGACCTAGTGTAAGCTTTCTTCTTCAATTTGCTTTTTGAATTATTATTGTAAGTTTAAATGTAACGTTACACTATCAATAGATCGCCGGTCGGTCGTTTTCGGCTCCACTTGACGCGAAATTGTCTTCGCGGCGGTCGGCCGTCAGCAGTATCGCAAGAAGACCTGCGGACCTACCTCCCCTCATTTTATTTCAGACATACATATTTGAGAAATCCCTAAGACGAGAATACGTGATTTCTTTGGAATCTGAAATTCGCGCGCTATACCTTAGCCCTTTAAGAACATCCATGAATATCACTAATACCAGACTTGCAACAAAAGTTCAACGTAACATATAAACAAGCGCAATTTAACCACTTTCAAAAGAAGACCGCAATATGCATGCGCCAATGTTTATAACCATCTAGAGACATCCACGAAGAAAATACCCAGGATTGACTCATTTAAACACTGTTCCTGGAAAACTGTTTTCATTACCTAGCAGAAATGTTTAATAGTGATAAGTATAATCAAGATCGTTTTACGTTATTCCTACAAGTTTTAACACTGTTTTAATTATTTAATTTTTTTGTTGTATTCCGCGGTACATTGAATCTTTATCTTTATGTTTGACTTTATCGTATTCTGCAAAGGACGTGTATAAATGAAAGCTATTTTTATTACTGTTAAATCGAAACAAAAATAATTGCAACTCGGACTCCGCTACACTGAGCTTCTTTCCCATTACCTAACCTAACGCTGGGCAGAGACGCTAAAGGGGCCCACAGACGCTCCGGAAAACCTCAGAGGAAAAACTGCACAGTCCTGGCCTGAAGCCAATTGCAGTTTGACTTGAATACACATACGCTCAGGAAATCTTTCAGTTCAGTTCTAGCAAACATGGCATCAAAAGACGATTGTCTCGCTCTTATTTGTTTTGTATTAGCAATAAATTGTGAAAGTAACATCAAAAAGCGTATAAATAGAAGCATCTGGTGTAAGGGATAGTTGAACAAAAGAACAGAAGAACGGAATTAAGAGCAACGCCAAAAAATTGGCACAACTATATCTCAGGATGGATCAAGAAACTTAACTGAAGCTGTTAGCTATGGTCATACCGTTAATCAAAAAAATGATACTATTATGCGATGAGCATTTCGCCTCATAAGAGACCGACAACGTTACGGTTTTTAGCAACCGGAGGAAGTTACGAAGATTTGAAATCTTCAACGATAACATCTCCCCAGGCCTAGGTTAAATAATTCCTACAATCTGGTGTCGCGGCCTGCGCAGGCCGATCGAATATCGAATGGTGTTTCATTCCACATCCGGCGGCCTGTACAGTCCAACGAAACCGCCAAACCTCCACATACACTCCGATAATCCTTGAGGCTAAGACTGTGCAGTTTTTCCTCTTTGAGGATTTCCGGAGCGTCTGTGGGCCGCTTACCTTTCGGCAGGCCTTCCGGCTCATAAATCGGAAGGCAAATCGTATCGTTAGTGCTCGTTTCGGCCGGAAGGCCCGGCCTCAACTCTTGCCCTCCAGAAAAACTGGCAGCGCTTGAAATAATTTGGCCTGCCGGTCGAGCCTCTCGTGTGCAAGCCTCCTCGTATTATGTGCGAAGTGAGGGGAGGAAAAGGCCCAGAGGTTACGCAATTTTTGGTTAGGAGGTACACGTTTACCAACAAACTGAGTGATATGAGAGTGTGGTCGTAACAATTTATAGCTTAATTTATAGATTTATGTAAACCGTTACTTTAATTGTTTGTGTCGAAATGAAAATTAAATACTATCTAAACAGGCGATGAAGTTAGTTGCGTAAAATCAGTTGATTGAAGAATTGAAAACAATGATCCGACAGCAACTGTTGTAAGTCTTGTGAACAGAAGATCATTTTGTGAGATCCCTATGGGATGAGTGCAACTCGTTGAAAGTTGAATAAAACCCCCAACTAAAAAGTACCGTGTATGGCTAGCCATAGACGCTAAGGTTTACCTTCCGAAAGGCCTTCCGGCTTATGAATCGGAAAGCAAATCGTATCGTTAGTGGTCGTTTTGGCCGGAAGGCCCGGCCTGAACTCTCGGCCTCCAGAAAAACTGGCAGCGCTTGAAATTTCGCCTGCCGGCCGAGCCTCTCGCGTGCAAGTCTGAACGTGTATGTGCGAAGATGAGGGAAGAGGACCAGAGGTTTCGCAGTTTTTGGTTAGAAAGTGCATGTTTACCAGCAAAATGAGTGATATGAAAATGTGGTGGCACAAATTTATAACTGAATTTATAGATTTGTTTAAATCGTTGCCCTGCTTATATAAAATTAAAAGCAAGGACTATCCGAACAAGGCGATGAAGTTAAGTGCTTACAATCAATTAGTGGGGAAATTAAAGACAATTGATCCGACAGCCACGAAAGCAAGCCCTATTAACAGAAGATCGTTTTCTGAGATCATTATGAGAAAGCAACTCGTTAAAAACTGAATAAAACCCTTCAACTAGGAAGTACCATGTATGCATGAGACGAGAGTACAGGTTTCCTTTTCGGCAAGCCTTCCGGCTCACAAGCCAGAAGGTAAACCTTGGCGTCTATGGCCAGCTTAAGCATGAGAAGACAGTACAGGTTTCCCTTTCGGCTTACAAACCGGAAGGTAAACCTTAGCGTCTAGGCCCAGTCTAAGTAGATTTAGAGACCAAAAGGTGCCTGCTTTCTGCATACTCATAGCCAATATGTTAGCCGCTGCATGGCACACAAGTATTGCTCTCAGCTTGTAGGACAGCGTATTCCTCAGACCTCCTCACTATTTGCTATACTTCAGCATTGATTAACTAAATACGTTAATCAATGACTTCAGTTATGGGTTAACGGTTAACCGCAAACTGTATCAACTTTACAGCCTTGACACACAGACAACTGGTGTGATTTATTTATTATTATTTATTTGTAACATACTATAGTAGATGTAGATACACAATTTTTTCAGTCTGTCTTGTTCGGTTGGACAAGACCGGCAATCCATTCAGTGATAATAACTGTTCGTTAATGATAGGAAATATATAAGTTAACTATCACACCTGTAAATCATGTATGGGTCGCCTACGTGGTGTCGGGCGCCGCCACACCAAGAAAATTTATTCGTAGGCATAAATTTCCTTGTCGTATAACCGAGGAATGTCGAAATACCGGAATACAAGTAGTTCCCACTGAGCTATACAGCGTGTTTCTACTATCCGGGGCTCAAGTATCCCTCATATTTAATAATGCTGCAATAAAGTTTAAACTAACAGATAGTACTTACACTACTTACCCATCTGCGTCCTGTTATTTTCTTACTCCAAGCCTTGCGGGTGATAGAGGCGAAGCCTGGCAAGTACACACAAAATTTTTTAGTCGATCAAGGATCAAGACTGGGACCATTTTATTTAAAATGGTGTTCTTGGATTGACTTGACGCAAAAATATAAGATGAAAAAGAAAATTTGCTATTATAATAATTGTAGGCTTTAGCACCAAATATGAGACATAGAGTTTGGTTATTTCACGGAAAAATGAAATATACCTGTATTTCTTCTCTTAACAGTCTAATTTTGTGCATCCTACATCAGCGCAGTGTTTTAAATAGATCAGTTGAATTTAACAATGAATTTGACACGTGATATTCTCGTAACAAAAAAAAAGTTTAAACGAAAACTGAGTGGAACTCTGTGGTGGTCTATCATACCATGCTTTCAAAACATTTTTTTTGTACGTCAATCCTTGAAATACACCCTCAACTTTTTGATTTCAAATAGCACCCCATAAGTTTTCCTAGATAAATAATATCATTGATATCCCTGTTTTATCTAAAGTCTTGTAGTACCTTTGATTTTTTACGCAAACTTATTTTTATCATTAAATCATAAGCATAATATTAATAAAATAAGAATTTGTTTGACGCAAAAAATAAACAAAAAATAAAACTAAGAGGATTTTGAAGAGTATTCGATACATACTTTCGAAAACAAATGTCTTTTTTGTCGTTTTTTATTACGAAAATATTACGCTTCAAAAAAAACCCTTATTTTATTTGTTTTATGCTTATGAAATTGTGTATGAAATAAAGGCACTACAAGATTTTAAATAAAATAGTGACTTCATTTATGTAGGAAAAGCTGTGGGGTGCTATTTGAAAAAAAAGTTGGGGTGAGGCTTAGGGGTTAAAGTTCCAAAAAATATTTAGAAAACATAGTATGATAGGCCATTCAGTACCCTTGAAAAAGCCACTTAGTTTTCTTTTTAACTGTTCATCTTACGAAAATATTATGCCTCAAACAAATCCTTATATTATTTACCTCATGCTTATGACTTTACGAAAAAATAGGTTTGTGTATAAAATCAAAGGTACTACAAGATTTTAAATAAAATAAGGCTAAACAAATTAAGTCCTTATTGGGTGCTATTTGAAAGAAAAAGTTGGGGGTGAGTTATAAGGGTTGAAGTCCAAAAAATGTTTTTGGGTACCGATAGTTTATACTTATTTTTCTAGTGACCGTAGTAATCTAACAAACCATATTTATGTATACATAGATAGATACAAAAGCTTTCAGCCCTATTATTCCTCCAATCTTTTCCCACCACTTTAAAAGAACATCTGTGTATTTTACAATATTCTAAAAACGCCGTACTGGTCATTCAACTTTCTCAACCAGTAGAGGCTGTTTCACAACCAAAAAAATTTTACAGAAATGTAACCGACATCTGAAATTAACGTAAGTAGGTTTGTTAGTATTATTTTCCTTGTCTCAGTAAATTTAATTCTTTTATATTCATTTTCAATAAACGAAAATAAAATCACTAAGTTTATGTTTAAAAGTTTTATATATACATTTATAGTTAGTTATATTTCTACTTTGCACCATACAATTATAATTATTTTATTTAATTGCTTTTTTTGTGTTTTTTTGTATTTTTATTCTTATTTTTATTATATACAGATCATTTCCTATTCATTTATAGACACCTGAAGATGGTTTAGATTAAAATAAACCGAAACGTAGTGAAGGAAAGTTATAGTTTCATTCGTTGACCGAAACCCATGAAAAACAACCATAAGGTACCGATAGTACCTTCAAGGATTCCTCTCAGTTTTCGTTTAAAGTGTTTTTTTTTGCTACGAGAATATCACGTTTCACGTGTCAAGGAAATTCAGGGATATATAAAATATAATTTAATTTTCAGAACCATATGTTTCACAATAGTATTCCCTTATTTTGCGCTTTTGCTGTTGTAGTAGTCGAGAATGCGGAGAAGCGGTTGGCAGCCTTAACTCGAATCCTACCAAACGAAGGCGGTCCTAGTAGAACCAAAAGGGCAGTGCTCTGTCAAGTAATACCATTGATTAACTTATTAGGTTCACTTCATAGTTTTGTATCCAGCTCGCATATGGATGAGAGTGGTGAGTACTAAGGTTAATCGACATACTAAGCGGTATACAATGAAGGGCTCTCCTTAGAGTAGCTATACAAGTAGTAACGGGTACTCCCCCCATACAACTATTGGCGGGACGAAAGAAGATAACTGTATAGAACCAGCAAGACAAATGGCCAAAAAGTAAGAGAGAGGGAGAGGGAGGTGACGCTAAGTATGTGGAAAGACACCTGGGAAAACCTTACCCCCTCGTCAGCGTGGACAAGATTACTCATACTCAACATCAAGAGCTGGATCAAATGTGAACACCAGATCTTGAGCTACTTTCTGACGCAGTTTTCGACTGGTCACGGTTAATTCGGAAGTTATACCAAAAGAACGAACATCAGGATGACCTCGTACCAAAAGAATGAACATCAGGTTGACAGCTATGTGTTTATTGTGGGGTCGAAGATACCCCAGAGTATACAATATAGATCTGCGAGAGGTAAGAGGTTTGGAGAGCTGAACTAGAGGATCATTTTGATAACAACCTAAACCTGATGGAGAAATGGTCAGCGATAGACACAGATGGACCAGGGTGAAATCCTTCGTGAGCCAAAAAAGAGACGAAGACAGATATCTAAGTCGAAACCAAGTAGGTACTGCAATTGAAAATTAGCTTATTATTGTAAAAAATCGTATGTATCGCATTGTTTTCTTAAGTTGTCGTATTCGGTTTTGTATAAAACCTGCTTGTGGGTTTGGGTATTATCTTATTCTCATAAAATCCTACCTTTAAATATATAATTTTTAGAGTAATGCAGTTACACTTGCAACCATTAGCTGATTGTCAATAAAACAGCAGAAATGCTTCTTATCTAAGTCAGAAAAAATAGCAAACAAGATAAGTCCCTGTTGCCATTAATAAAAGTCCAAAAATAAAGGATTGTTGCACAAAAAACAACCATAAATAGTTGAAAAAAGAGGCTAATATCATGTTGGGTAAAAATTTAGTTGACAAGAAAAATTAAATAAAAAGTGATGAGTCATTGAATAAAGCTTCATGTTAGCATATGGTGCCACTGGTATAGCTGTTTTGAGGAACTCAATTCAATTGGAAGTTGACTTATTTTCTATTCTTAGGAATGAAACATTATTTCAGCCTATTTTGTTGTTTCTTTCATTACGTTATTACTTTGAATGCCTCCTATACTGCCGTTCTTAAGATAAAAACTGCATTTTAAAAAATTATGAAAGATAAGTTGAACAGGCACCGCATTTCTAATCATAAATATAATGTTTTTTTGAAAGGATTACCAAGGTTTGCTAAACCAAATGATATGAACGACGCAAACACAAAACTACTTCACTAATCACTACACTCCATGTACTTGTCGCAGCCTGCAGATACCGTGTTCTAAGTAACACACAATGCAATCGCAGTGATTTTGTTCCATTTGCACATTTTAGAGGTTTTCCAATCTACTTACTGTATAATGCCTTGATAAGTAGCTCTTCTTAGGATGGCGGTATTGCTAGTGTCAGTATCAAAACTATTGTAAATATTTTCAGAAACCCAAAAAAACTCTCTTTGAAAGGATGACATACAGAAATATGATAAGAATTTTTTTGTGGTGCGCAGAAAAATCATAATGATGTCGTTACGATGGAATGGATGTCAAAGATCAGCGATAAATCTTGACACTAGATTAAAAATAGACATCCTCTCAATAAGTTCTCAGTTAGGTTGATTGATTTGGCTTCCGTATATAAATTCCACTTCTCCGATTGGCACTAGTGCATTGGTTGCGAACTAGTTAGAAAAAACTAATTAATATCAGGACCCTCGAAACTTGAAGCCTTGCTTTAAGATCTTTAAATATCATTAAAATATATTTTTTTTTCAATATTTAAAACATAGACAGTGATAGCGATCTCATTTCCTATACCATAATCGCATGCCGATCAATAATAATCGATGCAAAACTAATAATTACTGTCTTTCGAAAACGGGATTCTGCATGTTAGTGAAACGAAAAAATTTTTTTTATGGTCGGCATCCCGCAAAGGCTGAAAGCCATGGCGCTTTAGAAGCGCTGCGAGAGGATAGGTGTCGGTTCACGTTAGATTTGAAACGCTGCAGGTTGTAGCCGTCGGGAAACAAATTCCCCGGCAGCTGATTCCACAGCGTCGAAGTTCTCCAAAAGAAGGAATGCTGGAGGAGACTGGTTCGGGGAGTAAGGACCTCGACCTGGTAAAGATGTGTTATTATCTGGGAGAGCTCACTCGAACATCTGTAAAACAGGGATAGGTCAGCCACCCTCCTTCGATGTTCCAGGCTGTGGAGGTCCTTTGTGAGGTTAGGCGTATCGATTAATCTAATTGCTCTTTTCTGGATAGTGTCCAGAAGCTTTAGAGAGTGTTTGGGAGCGCATCCCCACACATGTGAGCAATACTCCAGCGATGGTCGGATCTGTGCCTTGTAGAGTAGCAGCAGCTGCTCTGGTGTATACAACTTCCTACAGCGGAACAAAACTCCAAGCTTCTGGGATGCCGTTTTAGCAATACTGACGACGTGGTCATGCCAGGACATGTTATTGTTGATGTTGATTCCCAACAGGTTGACGGAAGGTGACTCGTCTATGGGGTGACCCTCCATTTCCAAGGTTGGTAAGCCATCGTAAGACTTCTTTGTGAGTGTTGTGGCCTGAGTTTTTTGTACGTTGAACTGTACTTTATTTGCTAATCCCCACTCGACAACTGTTTTGATATCTACGTTGATCTATGAGGCATGCTGCTGTCGCCGACGTACCGTCTCCTGGGAAGATAGTGGCTTGCCTGGTTCCATGCACGACACTAGTGTACTGTCATCTGCGAAGCTGTAGATTGGATTGGATTTTATTTCCAGCAGCTCGTTGATGTACAGCAGAAACAGTGTAGGGGTTAGGACAGATCCCCGAGGAACACTGGCGTTTATTGAAAATACGTTTGATGAACAGCCCTCGACTACAACAGAGATTGGTCGTTCAAAAAGCTATTCAGCCACTGGCGCAGGCCAGGTGGTAGTCCATAAGCAGCAAGCTTGACCAGAAGTCCGTCGTGCCACACTCTGTCGAAAGCTTTCGATATGTCAAGTGCAACAACACCGTATTTCAGTATATTTCAAATATTTCCGAAACTATTTTAGCTTACATAGTTAATAAATAAACAAGGCTGGAGACCGCGGTTGCTAAGACGATATTTCAAGAACTAAAGCTATCTTGATTCTCAGTAGTAAATTTCCTAACTTTGTATTTGAGTTCTTTCAATTCATTCAAACATTTTATATCTATTGGAAATACGTTGATGAACTAACCGTGCGCTACGAAAAACGATAATCTGTATCTGTGGGAACTGGGAAGTACTAAGTCAGTCAACTTGATTAGTTTTTGTCTGATTTGTGTAACTGAGCTTATCAAATTAACCTTATTTAAAAAAAAATCGTCAGTGGAAAAGCTCATACTTAACATACATTTGTTTACATCGTGAAATGTTTAAGAAATTAAAAACTTTGTAATGAAATTAGCGGATATAATAATGAAGGACGTCTGATGATAACATTTACTTATGTATGTATTTAAAAAATACATGACATATAGAACATGGCGCCAGACAAATCAAATATACATCAGCAAAAAATAAATATTATCTAACAGATTCAGACATGTATACAATACACAGAATTAGTGACCCCGCGTTATCGGAGGTGTGTACACTTGCCAAAATATTTATTTCAGTAGGTATGCTAATTTTAGGGAAGTGTGGTAAGGCATAAGCTGGTCATCATGGATGCTTTCTGTCCGGAATTTTTAAATAATGTTCTTAATAATGCATAAAGGACCAAAAACGAAAGCGAGGAGGAGCTTAAAAAATCTATGCATGATTTGATACGGCACTAGATATTTTGGCGCTGCAACTGATTTTTTTATTGTACCATGTTAACATCATAGAGATGTAGCATATGATATCATCATAGACAATCTTGACAATAGGAACTATTTTTGAATACAAATAAATTTCAATAGTCTCAAAAAGTCCGACAATCAGGAAACCTTTAGAAATTCTACAAATGAAATTTGGAAGGGTTGTGGTAGTTATTTTACTAATTACGCCTCCACTAATGAACCGGTTTTCCGAAAATTATCATCATTATATACGTCTTGTATGGTCTAAACCCAAATTTCATGTTTGCTGAAGCGGTTACTGGAATTCCGCGGGAACTGAAATCGCAGACAGGCAGACCGATAGAATGAACTACATAAAACAAAAAAAAAACTATTAAAAGTAAAAATTTTACGATTGCAGTTCTTCACTCACTCATAGTGTTGTAAATAATATCACTGTGAATAAGCAGACGTTATGTGTCATGCCCATGACATATAGATATATTCAAATAAGACGCGTTTGAATTATTTATTAATAAATATTAACTTTTATTCAATCGCTTCAAAAATCACCTCAACAAAATAGTTTAAATTAAAATTGATTTTTGGAACATTCATTTATTTAGCGTATTGTTGTAGTTTACATGAAAAAAAGTCATAAAAAAGGTGAAACAGTTAAGACAAACAACACAAAATTAAAAGACACAGACGATCCAATCGCTTGTATAAAAAATGAATTTTTGATAGTTTTTTAAAAAGGACAATAGACATATTTCTGGAATTACCACATGATGTTATAAGATTTCATGACGGTGCGAAAATAAACAGAAATAATTACTATATAAATATTTTGCTTAAAAAATGACGGTATCGAACAACAACACCATCAAAGGTCACTTCTGGATGTTGTATATTACGCCATCAATAATTAACTAAAAATAAAAAGTTATCTTTGTTCGCTGTGATCATATGACATTATTGTTTTCTTTTAAATATTGATAAAAATGCTAGCCATCACAATCACGAAACGGTATCAGAGGGCGACCCGAATTGGCAGACTTATTGCATTTTTTGTAGCGGACAAAAGATCACAACCTTTAATAATGGCTTGTTTGTAGATAATGAACTGGGATTTAAGTCTTGTAGCTCAATTCACGGAGAGCAAAGTGCCTTTCTAAAAATATGTTGAGGTTAAGGTTAAGTTTAAATTATACGAAAATCCAATTTTAAGGGGCCTGTGTAGACACCTTTATACGTATGTATTTGCCATGTAAAACACGGACTCACAATTTCCCGCACAACTCACTTTATTTTCAAACTATATATTTAATATTTCAGGAGGCGATAGTTAAGACCTTAATGAATGACAACTATTTTCGATTTTCTCAACAAAGTTTTTTAATGTGCAAAAAAACTCTCAGTGCAGAATCATACATTCTATAAATTCCTGTAGGTTAACAACCAGACACGATATCAAAAAAGGCTAAATAGTTGCACAAGCGCAAGCTTTCTTCTTCAATCCGCTTTTTGAATCATTACTGTAAGTTTAAAGGTAACGTCAGGAGCTTGGAAATGCGAAATTCATTTTTATAGTGACCTTTAGACCTTATCTTTGGACCTTTTGACCTTAACTTTGGAGTTTTGGACTTATCTCCCCTCATTTTAAACACACACACACTGGAGAAAGGGAACAGGCGGCCACGCCTCCTCGCTAACACGGAAATAAATCTTATCTTTGATTCTCAATTTCGCGCGCTATACCCAAGACCCTTAAGGCGCAAGCAGGGCCACACTGTGTTGACGAATCAGTTATTACTTTGAATGTTCTACAGTTCCAAAGTCTTTCACTGTTTTCTCTATGCGGCATTTTGTTTTTACTAATGCAGATTTCATGAATAAATTATGCCCCTCGGATGTCAATAGTTTTGCTCAATAAAGCATAGGTATGAAACAATAATTTACACAGAAGTGGTGTCTGGATGTTGTATATTGCGCCATTGAAAATTATTTGAAGATAAAAAATATCTTTGCTCTCCGTGAACCGTAATCATATGAAGTTTGTGTTTTCTTTACCGTACTGATAAAATATCAGTTATCACAATCACAAAGCAATATCCCTGTGTAACTGTGACTCACAATAATAATCGCGGATTTATTGGATTTATGTGAATTTGATATATACGTATTTTAATTTAACGTGGATCGTGATCAAATTTGGATAGCGACTTCGTTTTTAGGTGTTTTAGGGGTTCCTCATCTGTTTCTACTTTTTTTTGGGCGGGGATGAAATTGGTGTGGTTGGGGGGTAGGGATTGCAAAACTGAAAAATTTGTTATATTCACAATAGGCTGAAACCAAGGGACTCAGAATCTTCTGATGTATACATACGAGTATTGCTTTAGATCTTTCTGAACTGTGTAACGTGGAAACTATTGAATTGATTTTAATGAAATTTTGACGCAGCATAATTACCGTTATGAGGATATAAAACACGTATGGTTTTTTAAAATCGTGTCAGTGGTGGCGCAGTAATAATAAAAAACTAAAAATCGTTTTTATTTGTATTTTAGTGGTTTTAGTGATTTTTGATCATTTTCAGTTTTTTTTTTGGTTGGGAGTGAAATTGGGGTGGTTGAGCCCTAGCGGCATTATACATTTTTTGCGGGGGAACTGGCGTTGATTTGGTTGCAAGGGGATCTTAAATTATAGCTTCATGCTACGGGAAAATAATAAACTGGTAGATATCACTGTAATGTGGGGGAAATACTGAGTCAATCAACTTATTTTTTTGTTGAATATGCAAAATTCTGCGTTTGGATCAGATTTGACAGCCAGGTTTGAAATATTTTCTGTGTATCAAATACCGTTTAAACATTACTTAAATAGAAAAATCACTGCATTTGGCCGTAATTTTTCTAGGGAATGAAGTGTAATTCGAAATGTATCGCAGATTTTCGTGTTTCATAAAACGGCAAGAAATCGTAAGACCTCACCTCCGTCTCTATTGGCATGCAAGCTAAAAGTAATATGTTATTATTTGCGACATTTGACAGAATATAAGATTATGCTGGCGAATTTCTCCAAGTTCATACACCTGTCTGCTTCAGGAGTAATAAATTAAAACACCCATTGCAACCACAACGGAGGAAAAAGATGCTTGGCATTCGTGTATATTAAACTGTCAGAAAGCCGGTGCACGCAGTTTCTATACAATACAACCAGACCCGTAATGTAATGATTACTGCCGTTAGAGTCAGGGTCGTCCAAAAGGAGCTCGGCACATCAAAAAAAAGTATGCCGAATAAATATATTTTCAGAAAATGCTGCCTAGTAAGTGCGTCTTGGGCCTCCAACAGAAAAATAGAATTTATCACTGCCCTAGCATTGAAATCACATTTTTGGAAATATATAGGGTGCCCCAATAGAAGTGATAGGTTTTCTAATACGGATATCTAGACAGCCATCAAAGGTACAAACGTCATCGCTGTCAAAATATTCAGTAAGGTTTGACAATTCATCATGGATTGTTTCACGCTTGCCGATCGTTTGGAAATTATTAAAACGTACTACGGAAGTTCCCGCTCAATTGTTAATACGCAACGCGCGTTTCTTCGTGAACTCGGCCCTCATCATGGCTTCAGTGAGTAGGCAATTCGTCGCACCATGGAAAAGTTTAAGCTTGAGTACACTCTATTGGACCTAGAGAAACCAACCCGAATGCGAACTGGTCGACGCGAAGAAAATATCGCCGCCGTAGCGGTCAGTGTTCACGACGACCCAAATTTTTCGTATCGACACCGAGCTGCGGGATTGGGCCTCTCCCAAGAGACAACTCGACGAATTTAGCGTTTGGATTTGGGGCTGCACCCATATAAGATCATGCTAACGCAACAATTGAAGCCAAGCCAACATAGGCCGTCGCCGTGGGTTCGTAAATTGGGCGCTACAAATGTTGGACGAAGATCCTCATTTTGGTCAAAAAATCATCTTCTCAGACGAAGCCAATTTTTACCTCAGTGGCTATGTCAGCAAGCAGAAATGTCGCTACTGGGCTGTGAACAATCCACAAATGACCGAAGAAGTGGTCCAGTACCCGAAAAAATTGAATGTGTGGTGCGGATTGTGGCATGGTTGCATCATCGGTCCTTATTTCTTTCGAAATGAGGAAGGAGACACCGATACAACCAATGGGCGACGCTACCGAGCACTGTTGGAAGAATCTTCGTGGCCAGAGCTGGACAACATCGATATTACCGACATGTGGTTCCTACAGGATGGAGCAACGAGCACACAAGCGACGCAAAGCTCGAAGTTGATCGATAGAAGTTTGGCGACTGGATTATCACCAGACGAGCGTTATTTGATTGGCCACCGCGATCGTGTGATTTGACACCTCTCGATTATTTCTTTGGGGATACGTTAAATGATTGGTCTACTCCAACAAACCAGCCACTTTGCATGCCCTCGAAAACAATACTCGTGTAGCCATCTACGCCATAACGCCGCAAATGCTCCAAAATGTCATCCGAAATGGGACCGACCACTTGAAGGTCTGCCAACGAGCCGGAGGTGGATATTTGAATGATGTTCTACTCCGTACATAAATGTCATGGATGTAGCTTCAAAATAAAGCCAAAACCAATTTGATATCTCAAACCGTTGTTGTTTTATTTAATTTTTCTTTCCTATCGTTCTTATTGGGGCACCCTATACTTACTCCTAACTAACTTTTTGCCACTGAGTTGATTTCTCATAGTAATAAATATTCAACAAAAAGCAGAACAAAATGATTTCTAGCTTACCAAATGTGAGCTCAAGGATATCACAATCCTGATACCGGGGTACACCTAGGCCCACCTGGTGAAGTTTGAAACTTTGAAAGATCGAAACAGCGCTATCGTAGACTAGGGACATCGTGCCTGATGCCATTCAAGACATGTTCCAAACAGTCATTGTAATATCCAATGTCAGTACGGGTATTTTCCCTCAGAGTAGTAGTTTCTGTTGGTTCAGTACTTTCATATCTGCCTGATACCGGGCTTGCCCAGGTCAATCTGATGAGATCCGAAACAGCGCTGTCGTGGACAAGGGACATTACCTGATACTATTCAGGACATGTTCCAAACAAGGATTATGGTATCCTTGAGCTCACTTTAGCTAAGGTGGAAATCATTTTCATCTCGATATAAAAATAACAAATAAATAAAATAGTTGATGTCAACTTCAGTAGCTACTCCTGTTCGGCTAGTCCTCAGAAACTGACTAGCACTCAATAGATATTTCATGAAAAGGATGATAAGTCAAGGATCAAGCGCTTGAGTATTTGGTACTACTCCGAGTTTAAAAAGCCCTCTAAATTAAAACAGCCGAAAACTTTCAAAAAATCCTAAAAATAGTGATAACTGATTTTTGCTCGGGATTTTTTTTAAACCAGAGTACCGCGGCTGCTGTGAAAGGGTTATGTCTAGTATAGCTTTTCTCGGTTGCCAGAAGAGCCTGCGCTCACCTTCTTAGTTGAACCGGTGATGTGTCAATGATAGTTCAATATTCAATTTGCGGTTTAATGAGCTCCTATGCTATGTTTTCTAAAACGTTACATCTATTTATTTGTTCTTCAGGATGATTAGCCTCATAGAAGCAAAGTGCATTTTTCTCACTGATATTGATTAGGTCATAAAAGATTATGCAAGTTTCAAAAATGTTCTTTGTCAAATTTTGTACCTTGAGTAATGCTGTGGAAGCAGCCGAAACGTCAATAAACAGTATTATTTCAAGCGACTGTGGTTTAATTTACCGGCTAAACGAAAGAAATGTGTCTCAAATATAACCACAGAAGAAGTTTTGGATGTCGCATAATATATTTCTGATTTCTGGAGGGAAGCCCCACCTAACCACCTTGTAGTTACAGTAACACTTACCATGATGAAAATGTGTCTAAACAACTTTTAAAACCTACCTTTTTGGGAAAAAAATCACTGCATCCACGCTGAACTGTAACGCGTTTAGTCGCGCGGTCTACGATTGTAGTCCGGTCGTATTTCGGCGCTAATAATCTTGCGATAAGCTCACTATGAATACAGCAGATCAACTGAACCTTTAGTTGTCGAAAGGTACTGAAACGGACTCAAGAGCCACCTGTGGTATAGAGGGTTGGTGCATATATAATTGCGCGTGGTCTACCAGTGTAGCCCACGCGACTAACGAAGGGTTAATCAAAGTTGAATTTTTCGATGTTCTAATATGAGTTTGACAAATTTTTGTATGCTTATAATTAAGGTTTGAGTAGCCTGGGCACAATAATCTCGTCAGAAAAGTTAAATTTGCTACGTCCCTGCACATTGCTACGTGGGAGTGATACATGGTGACTGCTGCTCCAGGATATCATCTCACTTCTATTATATGCACCACTCAGGCACAGTTAAGTTGCATTGTTTGTCAATATCAACGATATATGCCATGACTGGTCATAATACATTATTAGTGAGAACAGAGAAAGCTGAATTTTCTCACTAACAGAAATCTAGCCTGCAGATCCTGAATGGCATTTCACAAAGCAAAAAATTAAAACATGGAGAAATTTCGTTATGATAATATTGATATTATTCCGGAAAACATTATCAATTATATCAATTGATTATATGAGAATAAAATGAGCCCAAGTCCATAATTATTTTTAAAAATGGACTTAACTGCGCAAAGTTCACACTTCATTCCATCACTGACCGTGAAAACAGGCCCAAGTCGATTGGAACCTAATTTGTGCCGCATGAAAAATGTGTATGAAGTGAAAATATTGGGACCGTTTTATTTTTGACAGTTTTATCACGAGTATTAGTTATGTTATGTTATTCTTTTACTGTCACTCTGGTTTCCCTCGAAATGGATTCTGATAGCGAAATAACGCCTAAAAGAAAGCGAAAACCTGAAAGTTGGACTGTTAAAATCAGAAAAAAATGTTTTTTGAAGTTTGAAAATAAAACTGGTCCATATTCTTGTTATATTTTTTTGGAGTATTTTGTGACCATTTAATGGCGTGTCCTTTCAGTTTTGGTATCTACAATATCATATATTTGATGTTAGAAAAGGTGAAAAATATATGATGAATAACAAAAAAAATATGGAAGCCAAAAGTTGATTTTGTTAATTTTTCAGAATTCTTCCTGTAAGACTTGGGCCCTTTTCATTTTCGTATAATCAATTGTGTATTACTATTATTAGCTGGTTCCAAATTTTTGGGTCACTACTTGTTGGATACAGAGGGTAGCATGATAAAACATTATCAGCAGCAAGATCTCCGTCACATCGTCCTAATATGTGCATATTCTCCTTCAGTTGTTATGGAAAGCAACCAGTCCTTTGGCCACTTCAGGACATGGTACCATGCCAAAATTCACTTACTAATCCAATCGTTACATCGTTAAAAAGGGCTTTTGACAGCAAAAGGTCGGAAAGAAATGAAATTTGGTGGGATGGCTTGACATTCGACTCCTTAATCTACACTTAAGTTTGCGAGGTGGAGGGGTGAAAACTCTGTTTCGCGACGATTTTTGAAAAATAGCGTCGTTTTTGTTAGTGGTATCGGAAAAGGCTTCAAATGATCATGGAGAGAACAAAATTCTACATAATGTTGGTCTTTACATTTTTCGTGTGGGGTTAGGGGTAGCTTTGTGATTTTCACTAAAATCATAATTTCATCGCAGATTAAGACAAACAATTTTATCAAAAAGTTGTGTAGCATTTTTCCCCCTCATTCCTTTATTATCTGCGGCTACCTAAACTCACGCATTTGGTTAAAAAAAAATACAACATGTAGGAACACACCGCTACCTACTGCCGCGGTATGTCCTGTTGCAGGACACACAATTCTTAAGTCAAGAATTGTGATATTCTTGTAAATACGTACTCACAACAAGAATATCTGTTCTCACTCTAAGAAAAAATATTTGATGACAAAATTATAGAAAATTTGTATCAAGAATAATATATTTTTGATTTATATATTTATTTCAAGGAAATATGCTCCGAAAGAAAATATAATTTTCTTTGCAACCAAGACTATAATAGATTAATAACATGTATTTCATATTTTTATATCAAGATTATCATTTTTTCCAGCGGTGTCCCTTTTACTTCTATCAAGAATATAGACAGCTTGCAAATGCGAATTTTCATTTACAATATGATAATTTTGATTTGAAAATGAACGCTGTTTTACAAGCACACCCTATATTTGTATCAAGTAAATCATTTATTTGACGTCTGTTGCTCGTCCGCGTCAGCCGCCATTATCGGTTTTTGGATTGTCGCATTCGCCGCCGTCTTTAGCATCGTAGCGTAATACTTGCATCCTGGATCCTGCATAATAACATATAATAATATCTAGTCAAACTGTTAAACAAATTGCCTTTGCCACGTGATACACGTGATACCACCGTCAACCATTGGTCAACGAATCTGCCGGTAGCGCTGGTCCACCGCCATTTGAGTCGCGTCCCAGTTCCCATCAGTTTCTGTATCACTGGATCTATGCAACCATGAATGAGCTATTATAAAAATGGGGATGCGAAGACTTGACTCAGGTGTTGCTAGGTAAGTATCAAGTATATTAAATGTGATTTAAGAAATTTTGAAGAACTATTTCTCCAGGGTGCCCATCACTAAACAGGCACCGACAGATTTACAAATATATGAAAACTTTGCACACATCTTCCAAGTCCAAAATTCAATTGGCTTCTACATGTCTATGTCTTGCAGATAATGACATAGACGAGAAAAATTTGTACAAGCTCATAGAAGAGTTTTAATGCCTGCTCCAAAACAATACATTTCTTTGAATGAAACAACACTGGCTTTGGTAACAGCTCAGCAAAGTTAACAAACGCTCAAATCAATACTACTAGATTCCTCATCCAAGAATATCACAATTTTAGAGTAATGGTGAGCTACTTGCGTCAAGTTTATGGAATGCTCCAGTTAAGATTATGAAATGCTTCAGTCAAGATTATGAAATGCTTCGGTCAAGATTACCATATGCTTGATTTAAGATTTTGGTATTCTTACTTTCAAGAATTTCCCAGTTTCGCATTGAAGATATTTTCTCAATCTAACCCTTATATGGTCAAAGATATCGTATTCTCACTTTAAGATTAGCATAGCTTTGAGCGTATAGGAAGTTATGGTATATGTACTTGAATTGAAGCATCTGTGCTCCATCTAAGAAATTATTTTTATGTGTGTACCTTATTTGTGCGTACTTTTAGTGGAAATGATACTACCTCGGCATTGTTCAATTAAAATAAGATTGAATTTGTGACCTCTGGGGGCTGCCACCGGTGGGAGGGGGTGAAAACTGTTTCCTGAAGTTTTTCGACAAATAGCGCCGCTGCGGTAAATGCTATCGAAAAAAGTTCGAATGATATATGGAGACAGTTTAGTTTTGCCTCCGTCATATGGAATCCTTTGTACAAAACCTACGATCGAATTGAGTGAATACAAAATAAATTCTTGACAACACTGGGTTTCAAAATTGGCCCACCAGTGCAAAATAGTCACTATAAGAATATGAGAAAAGAATTTAGCATACTTACTTTAAAACAGAGAAGAATATTGTCAGATCTTTGCCTTATATATAAGATAATTAATGTGTTTGACAGTCCACATCTTTTATCTAGAATTAATTTTAATGTCCCAGATAGACAGTATGGACAAGTTCCTTTTTTTAAATTGCGTTTCGAAGAACAAATTTGGGAGTAAATTCCCCTTTAGTGAGAGCTCAAAGAACATACAATGACCTTTGTAATCTTAACGCGGATGTATTCGTAGTCAACTTTAACACATTAAAGTACACCCTTTGTAGACAATTATTGTTAATGACAATTAATGTTAATGTTAGAATGTTTAGCGAGCTTACTGAGGTTAGCAAGTTGATGTCACATTCCTAGCTGTGATTCACATTCACAAACACTTGACAGATATAACCATATGAATTCTTTTTCCGTTTTGTTTTTGTCTTTTACATTATATACATTGTTGTAACTAGTGGGTAAGTTTTTGTTTTCACTCTAAATTGCAATAAATAAATAAATAAATAAAAGTCTTCACAATATTGGTCTTTACATTTTTCGTGTGTGACTAATAGTTTCCTTCTACATTGTCCCAGAGTGAAGGGGTGATTTGTGATTTTTACTAAAATCTACATATCTTTATCATCTTTAGCTGCCTAAATAACACATTTGGCCTTAAAGAAAGTACGACATTTAGGAACACATCGCTACCTACTGCCGATGTTAGCCAATCGTTAGGTCCTACAAAAGTCTTTTGAAGGCAAAAGGTTGGAAAGAGATGAAATTTGATGGTATAGTAGACATGGGTCCCCTGAATGTACACGTACCTTTTTTCGGACGACAAAACGACGCTATTTTTCTAAAATCGTCGCGAAGCAGAGTTTTTACCCCCCACCCCTCGGGGACCAAAGGGGACCAAAGCAAAGTTTACGGAATACATATAAGTTGGATCACTCCGCAAAAATATCAAAACGGCCTGCCCCTTGCCCCGTCACCCCGGTACACAGGTAGCAGTGTACCGACGTTAGCCGAGAGATACGGAGCGGCGCAAAGTAGAGCTTGAACGTGTTTAACGCGAAGTCTATACAGTGTCTCAAAAATATCGGATTTTGTTATCTCGGATTTATTTGCAGGAAATGGATAATCTTTTTAGAAATTTGAGAGTAATCAATTTCGCGAGAAAATATATTACCAATCAATTTAAATTTATTAACGGATGGAGAATGACAATCAGATCCATCCTTATTTTGTGCTAAACCTTGAAATGTAAGGGATATAAATACCCGATGAGGTATTTGTTCTTGGTCACGTGCCATTCGATTCAAAATTACTAATGGGACACCCTGTTTATTTGTGCCTATGTTTCTCCCGATAAAACAATTCCAACAAACTAGCACACTTGGGGTCTAAAAAGCGTATAGTGAGACAAAATAATTATTCGCAGGTCTTACCATACCACCCAGGGACATTCACATGATTATCTTTTAAAATTGTACATACGAGTTCGTATGTACTATATCATAAAATTTATAAACTGTGATCTTAAAAATAAGCCAAATAAACAAAACATTAAGGTAGAAATACTACAGCACCTTTGAACCATCAGTTTTTACTTATCTACGAAATAGCTACAATATGTGAAATCATTTGAGATTAATTAGTAATAGTTTTAGTAGGCTTTATTTTTGATATCCATTTATGTAACTTAGTGCATTAGCAAAATAAACGTTATATCTGTATTTGTATGTCTAAATCGGCTGTCAATACCTAGTCTTTCAATGACCCTCGTATATACGTACAACCCAGGCGCTATCAAGTCCCCGCTAAAAGACCCTCGTACTTGGGCAAAAACCAACGCAGAAACTAACTGGCGCGTGCGGCCGCGGCATCGCTTTCATGTGAGTTCTTCAAAATGCCGACGGAGAGAGATCCAACTTATACGTATTCCGTAAACTTTGACCAAAGTCACCACATTTGTCGAAAAGCTTCACGAAACAGTTTTCACCTCCCTTCCCAACACCCTCGAGCGGCAACTCCCAGAGGTTAAATCCAACCTTATCTTAATTAAGCAATACCGAGGTAGTATTATTTCCACTGAAAGTATGCACAAATTTTTCGCAACAGCACATATCGGTGCATGGGAGCCGCCAGAAAAAAAGCCAGGGGGGGCAAAAAGAATATTTCTTGTCATGAATTTTTTTCTCTATTTAAACAAAAACTAACATAGAACGGATGCAAAATAAAAGAGGTAAACATGTTAAATAACAGAAATGCATGAACCATAGATTGTACCCATACTCAGTACAGTATCTAAATTGAAAACAATAAAAAAATACAGAACAATAAAGAACAAAAATAATAAAAGAACAAGAAAAAGGTACATCTGAAAAAATAACTAACTATAAAACCTAAATCTGCATTTTGTATTTACTGTGAAAAAAAAAGACGAAAGAAGTTATTCGAAATCGAACTTTAGCTTCCTTCGGTCTTGGGCAAATTTGTTGATTACTGTTTTTATGAATTGCGTTTTATCACAGTCAATTTTTTTTCTATGAACGCTGAGCATACATAAACCAGTCAATCGATTTTCGCTCATTATTGACCTCAACCAAGTGTTAACCCTCCTTAGCGTAGTGAATGAATGTTCAATGGAACAAGTCGTAGGTGGCAAAGAGAGGAACATTTTAATTGCGCTCGCAGGAGGAGGGGAAAGTAACAGTTTCCATGTATGTTGTATGTTAGATTTTATTTTCCAGGGGGGTTCAAGGGGGGCTCTTGCCCCCCCCCCCTGGCGGCGTAGGTAGCGATGTGTTCCTAATCCTTGTATTTTTTTAAAAACCAAATGTGTGAATCTAGAGAGCTGCAGATAATAAAGATATGAAGATATATCATTCGTTTAGGAAAACAAAAATGTTACAAGACTTCTTGAAAAATTTCTTGTTCTTAAACCGTCATGAAATTCTGATTTTTAGTAAAATTCACTTTGGCGCACTGTAGGACGGAAACTGTAAAGACCAAAGTTATGCAGAACTTTGTTCTCTCCATAAATGATTTGGAGCTTTTTTACCAAAACAACGCTATTTTCCCACACTCCTCGAGCGGCAACCCTCCGAGGTCGCAAACTTAGGTGTAGGCTCGTATGGGGCCAATGTCCACCATCTGCTGCTGCTGTCAAAAAACCCCTACCCCCTGGACTAAATTGTCATGTATTCCGTTTGACCAAGGCCTCGCCGATTCTTTAACAAGACGCTTCGCTGGTGTAAGTCACATGGATGATCCTTTCCTCTAAAAAGATTGACTCAGTACTTTGCACATAAGCTCTTTTTATATCAGATCTGGTATGCTTTTCTCGGTTCAGAAAAACGTCATTGTCCCATAAATTAATCTATATCATGACATGGCACTTTAGATTGAGCCAGTATGGTCTACAAAGCAATGCTGAAGTATGGTATATACTTTATAGTTACGTAACATATAGCACTTCATGACCAAGTGGTATCCACACTTTTTGATATGTGTTTCATCAATCCAATGTTTGTTATCGGAATCTCATGACCTCTTTTTCACACCCAGACATCAGTTTATTATTAGATCCAGTCCACACCATTGAACACTTTCCTATCACGTAATCATACACAATTTGCCAAATTTGTTGTTCAAAGTGAGATGTTTACTTTAAAATACTAAATTTTGATAAACGAGTATATACTAGAATTTTATGCTATATTGCAAAACAAGTCGGGAGTCAAAATTTATTATCAATGAATAATTATGTTGAAAACAATATCAAAGGTTCAGAAGTTTATTTTTTCTAAACACCTATGAACCATGAAGTGAGTTACTACGTCGTATACTGCATGAGATTAAACGTTAAATAATACATTTAACCACTTGCTAAACCGCTAAAACCTAGCACCAGCACCCAGTTGCGCTTTTTGTGGTTTAAAATTATTTGAAATTAGACAAATTTTAATTTGTTCTTTTCTCATGCTTCCCTCCATTTTAGAGTAATAAAATATTTATAACTCGAAAAAATTCAAATATAAAATCTTTAACAGTCTGTATTTTTTTAAAATGACTAGTAATGCATTGACTTCGTTTACCAAATAGCATAAATGTCAGCTTGGTAAGGAATTACTGGGTTAAGGACCTAGGTGTGACATGTAACAATAAATTTTCACTTGCACCGCATATTGAGAAGTCTCAAATTCTGCATTTAGAATACTAGGTTTTGTTATAAGAAGTATAAGAAGACTTTGATGATATCGGTGTTATAAAATCATAGTATAACTCTTTAGTTCGCTCAAAGTTGGATTATGCAGTTGTTATTTGGGGAAATCTACTACAAATTTATATGCAAGAAGTTGAGAAAGTACAAAATAAATATCTGCGGTATCTCTCCTGTACCTCTAACAAAATGTTCATGAAAGAAGTTCTAAACCATGTTATGAACCAAATGATGATTTAATCCATTCAAAGACTATTATCTCAGATTCTTCATATAGTAAAAATATAAGTAATATATTAATATATTTGTTAATCCTCACTTTAAGCAGCGAGCTTTTTTTCACGATTGCGCGGCACATCCTCACACTGACTTTCTCAGTCGTCATAGTGCCCCCGAGGATGTCCTTGCAATCTTGGATGAACACCCGCAGTATAGTATAATGGAAATCAGACGCAGGTTAAATCCGAAAATAAACAATTTTCTAGTGAAAATGCCATTCAGAAAACTTAAAATTGTGTTTCCCATGATATGTCAACCATAAATTATTCTCAGCTCCTCTAACAAATAGGCTTTCACGTTCCTAGCCGATTTATTTAGCCCAGTAAAAAAAGAATTAAATTTAATTAAAAACCCGCATTTCGGACAAGACTCATAAAATATTCTACATAAAATGATGTTTAGGCCGTTTACGCAAAATATCTCCATGTAAAAAGAGACACAATCTGAGTTCTGTACATAGAGTCCGACACAAAGGACGGATGTTTTTGAAATGGCTAGTACCTTTCTCCTATCAGGGCTAGATTTCTTATTGAACCATATCCGACCATACAGAGAACCAACCACATGACTCTACATGATCCCCTCCATTGTTGTGAAGAAGTGCGCAACGGAGCTCGCTCCCATATCTAACGTAAAGGCGTTTCATTAACGGATGGCTGGTGGATTGTTTTTATTTTCATGCTTACACCCGCATGTGGATTTCTTAATTTAAATTCGTACTAGAAAATGTCGGAAAAAGTTGGCGGCCGACGGGACTCGAACCCACGACCTCCAGATTGGTACTCCGGCGCTCTCACCAGTTGAGCTACGGTCGCACCGTCAACTTAACTTCGAAAGCGGAAACGGTATGGTTTTTTCGTGATATAGGTGCCATAAAACGCTCTAAAAACCATGCGATGATCAAAGCAGTATCTAGAAGATTGAAGTAAAGGTTTCCAAATTTTTTTTAAGCTGTGCCTTCTTGAACCAGGCTAATCCTAAAAGCCGCCGCTATAAATACACCACCACAAGCCACACCCATTTTCTTTTCAAACCTATTTAAATAGAAAATGTTTACGATGCCGATGCTATCTAGCATAACGACCTATGCATGCGGGGATACACAGCGAGGCCTGCATCCACTATTTGTCTTCCTATTAACTATATGCGCATTCTTTCATCTCAAGTGGACACGGGCACTTAATCACAGCCGTTGATCATCCTTAATGCCTTGATATTTTTCCAAAGCTCGGGTTACAGGTATAATTCATTTACCTGGGGTGAAAGGTATCTGTAGACGATATAGCTAACGATATAATAGCTAAAGCACAATATCAATTCGTCAGAGCGGTCTGTAGGATATCTGCTCTTGATTGCGGTCATGTCATTCGATCAGTCTCTCTGGTCTGGTTACCCAGACATCTGACGAAGTCAAGGAGACATAACGGAATAATAGAAAAAATGGCGTCAAGTACTCAGTACTTCCCTCACAAAAAGGTAGACAATGATCAGGGGACTTTTGAAACATCTAGAAACGAAGATTGAGCGATTTTGAAATTTTGCTGTTTTTTATTTTAACCCCTCACCCCCTAACTTCTCCAATTTCACCCCACCCAAAAAAATAAGAAATCATCAGAAACCCCTAAAACGTCTAAAGACAAAGTTTGAGCATTGTTATATTTTTAGTTTTTTGAGTACTGCTGTGCCGCCACTGACACGATTTCACTGTGATAATACTGTGTCAAAATGTCATTAAAATTAATACAATAATTTCCACGTTACACAATACAGAACGATCTCTCTTTCTCTTTTTTTCTTTCTCTCTCTAACAGAAAAAAATTAAAAAGAGCCTTTCACAGGTCAATGGATAGGCTCTTATGAATACAACAAATTTCTCAGTTTTACAACCTCCCACCCACCAACCATCAAACCATCCCAATTCCAAAAAAGTATAAAATAATCGGGAACCCCTAAAACGTCTTAAAACGAAGGGCGAATGCAGCAATTTAGAGGCTCTGGAGCACGTAGGAGAATTACAGACCGGCAAGATCGTCATCTAGACTACTAGACCTTTGAGACAGAATGCGATCCATTCGAGCTGTTGCCGATGCTTGGTATGCAGCTATATGGAGGCCCCTTCGAGTCCGCATGGTGTACCACAGATTGCATGAAATCGTACCGTCCGCATCTAGTGTTCCGACTCACAGCAAATCATCCTAGCCAACCAACGATTAAATTTGTGTCAAGAACACCGACTATGGCACGCTGAGTGGCTGAATGGCCTTCTCCGAAGAGTCCATCATCCCCAATTTTTGGGTCTTATTTTTCATGGTTTCCTACTCTCCGTTATAGAAAATTTGCCGCTGAATCCAATACCGTGCTAAGATTGGCCCTAGGACGTAGCCTTCTCACAGAAAATTATTTTTTCGTTATATGCAGACCTGCGCGAAATGCAAAATTTTTAGATTTTTTTAAACACGGCAAAATTTGGAACGGGGGCCAAATTCGTGATCAATGTAAAAAAAAAACCAACATAAGAGTTTTTCTCCTGACCTAAATTTTTTTACGATTTTTTTTACCAAAGGGGAAGTCCTGTGGACTTTTTCGGTTTAAGAACACTGACTCTCATCCTCAATTTTTGGGTATTATTTCATGGTTCCTACTCTCCGTCATAGAAAATTTGCCGCTGAATCCAAAGACGCGCTCAGATTGACCCTAGGACGTCGCCTTCTCACAGAAAATTATCTTTTCGTATATATGCAGACCGGCGCGAAATGCAAAATTTTTAGGTTTTTTTTAAACACGACAAAATATGGAACAGAGGCCGAATTCGTGATCAATGTACCCATATTAACCAACACACGATCGAGAAGTAAAATTTTTTATGAATTTTTTTACCAAAGGGGGTCCTGTGGACTTTTTAGGTTTCAGAACACCGACTCTCATCCCCAATTTTTGGGTGTTATTTCATGGTTTCCTACACTCCGTGATAGAAAATTTGCCGCTGAATCCAATGACGCACTCAGATTGGCCCTTGGACGTAGCCTTCTCACAGAAAATAATTTTTTCGTATATATGCAGACCTGCGCGAAATGCAAAATTTTTAGGTTTTTTTAGACACGGCAAAATTTGGAACAGAGGCCGAATTCGTGATCAATGTCCCAAAATAACCAACACACGAATTTTTGTCTTGACCTAAAATTTTTTACGATTTTTTTTACCAAAGGGGGAGTCCTGTGGACTTTTTCGGTTTCAGAACACTGACTCTCATCCTCAATTTTTGGGTATTATTTCATGGTTTCCTACTCTCCGTCATAGAAAATTTGCCGCTGAATCCAATGACGCGCTCAGATTGGCCATAGGACGTCGCCTTCTCAAAGAAAATTATTTTTTCGTATATATGCAGACCTGCGCGAAATGCAAAATTTTTAGGTCTTTTTTTAAACACGGCAAAATTTGGAACAGAGGCCGATCAGTATGAATGAAACTTCTGAAAAATTTCATTGACTACTAGTATGTTTCAACAACACTAACAAGGAAAACGAACAAGATACCAGAATGGACTGGAGATAAAAACCAGTCCATCATCAACGAGTATACACTTTATAAAACTGTAGTTATTCAAACAATGCATCGAAGGCTGTCGTTGAGTACTTATTTCATTTATAGAGAATTAATTACAGTGTAAACATACATATATAGTATATTTCCTTTGATGTTAATGAAAGTGCAAATATAAAATTATAAATATTTGAGGACTGGAAAAATCTTGAAAAACATTTGTTGTGAAGAAGGCTGGGGAGAAAAATCACCAAACATTGTTTGTCACAGACGTTGCAGAGGGACTCAAAAAAACGTTTGTTGCATGCCACATAATACATTTTTTATTCTTTTGGATTTTCGGTCTGATTAGATTTTTAATTTTTATGCGACAATAAGTATTTATGAATGTATGGAAAGTATTGGGACAATCTTCTTGATACCGTTTTACAATTATACAGTCTTTTTTCCATTGACTCTCCTCTCTCCCTCTAAATATTTTTTTTGGCTGAGACTTAAAATAATTGAAAGTGTAAAAGATGTGAAAACTACTCTTTTCTTATTTTGTTTTTTCTTATCAATCGGATATCAATACTGCCATTCTTATTTGAGAAAGGCAACGTCTTCCTCAACACTGGTGAAGTGGAGATTATGATATGACAAAAAGGTGATAGAATTAAGGACAAACTACATTTTTTTAGAAGCGTGAGATCTTATTTTCGTCCCCTTTAATATTTGGGATTAAAAACAATTAAAACTATAGAGACCAGGTTCATATTATGCAGCACTCATTATATTGTTGATATTCATTGACTTGAACAGAAAAAGTCTTCTAGAATATAATAATAATAATAATAATAATATAATAATAATAATAAACGTCTTTATTGAGAGTTCTACAGGAGGCGAGATTTAGATAAATCTATTCTTACACCTAACCTCCTAACATGTTGCAGTTATCGAACAAATATATATATAAAATATATTATATAATGCATAGTTGCGGTTAGGGGTGACAATATTAATACTTATAAGCATATATGCCTGAATAAACAATCTATAAACAGATAAGGAACAGAACAGAATGCAAGAAAAAAAAACACTAAAATACGTTAAACATTCAGCTCTTGACGTTGTTGGGTTAGCAAAAACTGTTTTAGCTTAGTTTTAAATGTCTGAGATGATTTTATTTGCTTAATCTGGAGAGACAACTTATTGTATTGATTGACTGCATTGTACGAGAATGTCTTTTGGAATAAAGCAGTACGATGTCTTGGGATTATTAAAAGTTCTGTACTCCGAACGTTAACATTGTGAACAGTTCCTCTAGTTATAAGTTTGTCTAGCAGATATGGAGGATTTGATGTACAAAGTATTCTATGCACAAAAGAAAGTAATAAATATGAATAAAGCTGCTTAACCTTCAACCAGTTGAGGTCACAAAATTTTTTGGAAATATGGTCGTACTTGCGAATATCACATACAAACCTACAACAAGTGTTTAACAATTTTTGCAATCTGTAAGAAGTGGCCGAATCTACAAATGGGAAATAAACAATGAAACAGTAAGATAGTTTGGATATTATAATTGTCTCACACAAATCTTTACGCATCTGTCTAGAAAGAAACTTTTTATTGACAAAAAACACTCGAAGAATTGCGTAACACTGCTTAATAAGAGAATTTACATGGTGCAAAAACTTAAGATTTTCGTCAATCGTTAGACCTAAATTTTTTGCACTTTCAACAGGTTCGATGGACTGATTATCAATAAGAATATTTATATCGTTTTTCGTTTGGATCTTATTAATTTTGCTAGAATATAACAAAAGCTTTGACTTAGATGCATTTATCTTTAAGTTATGACTCTTGCTATAATTTTCAATCAGTTTTATGTCATTATTTATTGCAGCATTGGCTACAGCAACGTCTTTAGTTTTAAAAGTATAATAGATCTGAGTATCATCCGCGAAAAACTGTATTTTAGACTCTAGCTCCTGACGCTCTAAATCTGATGTATACAACAAAAATAACAAGGGCCCTAAAACTGATCCTTGAGGAACACCTGAACTAATATGTTGAAAGGTGGAAGATGACTGATTCAAACAGACTTTTTGAAAGCGGTGTTTTAAATAACTATTAATGAATTTCAGGGGTATTTCTCCAAAGCCATAATAACTGCATTTTGAAGTTAATAATGAGTGATTAAGGGTGTCGAAAGCCTTACTGAAATCTAGTAGTAGCAAAGCCACGGCGTCTCTGTTGTCAAGAGCAGTGACTATGTTGTCTATCAAGTCGCATAGAGCTGAGGTTGTGCTATGGCCTTTTCTGAAACCCGATTGCTTAAGTGGTATTATTTTATTAACATCTAAGTATTCTCTTATCTGTTCATAAACAATTTTTTCTAGAATTTTGGACATCACCGGCAACAAACTTATAGGCCTCAACTGATCATAAGTTTCAGGATTACTGACTTTTGGCAGTGGCACAACCATCGCTCTCTTCCATTCATCAGGAAAATATCCCTGCTCTAGACAGCAGTTAACAATATGAGTCAAGTAAAGGCTAATTGCTGGCATGCACAATTTGATCATCTGCAAAGTAACACCATCTGTACCACTTGAATTTGATTTAATTTCATTCACGGTTTTGATAACAACATGTTCCTCAACTAGCCGAAATGAAAATGTTGAACTATTATTGAAGCGATGTGTACGGTAAAAAAATATTCTATCAATACACTCTTCATTGCTATTCCGGAAAACTGACATAAAAGCATCATTTATGGAGTAAGGGTTGGACAACCTATCAGGAATGTTAACGTTTCTTTGACTTAGCACATTGAAAGACTTTAAAGCGTTGTAAAATTTTCTGACATTTTGGCTTTTAACGTGCTTTAAGTACGCTGACTTCTCATTCCTGACCAGGGTGAGGGCATAGTTTCTTAACTCTTTATATGCATTCCAACTACAAGCTGAACGATCTCTCTTATACTTTAAAAAAGCGTTATCCCTTTCCTTAAATACTCGCTTAAGGTTGCTTGTGAGCCACGGTGCTGGATCCTTGCTGACGCGCACGGTTTTCAAAGGGCAGTGGATGTTAAATAGATTTGCTATATTGCTTGTTATAAATTTAACCTTATTCTCAATGTCTTTTATGTAAATAATATTATGCCACGGTACGCTATACAGGTCATTATCAAAAGTTTCCTGGTCAAATTTGCTGAAATCTCTGAAAGTAATATATTTCTGTCGAGTTTTGAAATGATCAAAGCTAAGCTCACAAAAAACCAAGCCATGGTCAGAAAAGAGATCCGCATTTATGACTCCACTTCTCAAGCATCTATCAGGTTTTTTTAAGTAAAGGGGATCAATCAGGGTGGCAGTAGTTTCAGTTACTCTTGTTGGATCAGTTATGATCTGGGTAAGTCCATATGCATCGAAACACTGGCTTACTGTATTATTGGTCTTAAGTAAATCTACATTAATATCCCCAGCAAGTACAATATCATTGTATTCTGGAAATATTGATGCAAGCATGTCGTCAAACATGGAGATACTTTCAATTACTGAACCTTGAGGAGGACGATAGAATATTCCGATAGCAATTTTTTCCTTATGTAACTTCACTTTAATCCAAATATATTCTAGGTTGGGTGATTGACCAGTCATAATAACTGAACATTGATAACAACTTTTAACAAATAAAGCTACTCCACCACCACGCTTATTTCTGTCGCAACGGTAACAGTCATAATTTTGAATCTTAATTTGATCAGCTGAAATATCAGACGTAAGCCAGGTTTCTGTAACGCCAACAACATCAAAATCGTGAAGACGTACCATTGTACCAAATTCATTAAAACCAGCAAGGATAGACCTAGCATTAATATGTCCTACTTTTAACACACATTTTTTTATGTTTTTACTCATAAGCTATGTTAGATTTCAGGCGATCAACGTAAACTTGCAAAGATGGACATGTCTTGTCCTTAGATGAATGATTAAAATCAAAGCTGGTTTTGAATTTGGTGTTGTTGTCTACACAATTTACACATATTTTTTTTGTGGAATTACTACAGTCTTTCTCTAAGTGCTCATCCGCACAGTGAGGACAGACATTTTTGGCATTCTTACAATTGTTTTGCGTATGGCCATAACGTGAGCACTTATGACAACGGATTATTCTAAGATAATCGTCAACATAACAGCGTTGCCAACTCATATACAGAAAAGATCTGTCAAGAATCGATTTTCTTAGTTTTGGGCTGACTTCAATAACAACATCACGACTCTTATCAGATCTTTTAAACGAGGTTACTAACTTAATTTTTTCTATTTCTGGCTTATCTAAATCAGGATTTTGAGACACAATATTTTTGATCAAGGCATTTGAATTATCAAGATTCACACAATTTATATTTACATTTCTAACAATCATTCTAGGATTAAATTTTTTTAATTCATCCACAGAGTATTTAGTGCCAAATTCAGTCTGTATGTTCGCTTTCAGTTTTTTTAAGGACTCACTATTGTTACACGATATAATTACACCATTGTTCACTTTGCGTACATTTTCAATACTCACATTCAGACCCGCCGGATTGATGCGCCTCTGTACATCTTCTAAGACATCGATATTGGATTTATTCGTATTCTTTATCAGCATACTTGGTGCACAGGAAAACTCCTTCCTATTAAGACTAACCCTTTTTGCTGCCTCACTGTATGATCCAGATATACCATTTTTCGCAGCATCGTCATGTTTATCGTTTTTGTTGTTGAGTTTTTGCTCCGCTGTTTCTACTCTGCCTGATAATAATGCGACTGATGTGTTTATTTCAGCGATTAATTTATTTAGGAGACTGTTTTCCCTTTGTAAACATTCTGTTTCCTTTCTTAACACAGCTACTTCACATTTTAGGGCACAAATTTCGTCACTCGGTTGCGTGCGATGCATCGTAGATATACTTCCTCGGCAATCATCACAGCACCAAATCAAATTTTTGCTTTCACTGACAAACTTACAATAGCTATCTTTCATTTCCAAACATGCATAATGATACTGATTTTCACAATTATGACACGACAAAAACTTTGTGGATACTATGAAATTATCTGAGCAGCGAGGACACACACGTACGTCGCTCGCCATGGCCAGGCATGAAGTCCAATATAACATGAGCTAAATAAATTAATCAAAATAATTAGGTCAGTCACTAAATTTTCCAACCATATATTAATCAGTAGAGGATTTAGTGCTGATCCCATTGCTATGCTCATTTTTTTTTAATAAAAGATATAAGTGAAAAGGAAGATAATATTATGGTTATATGAAGTTGATTCACTACTATATTTCTAATTCATCAGTGGACTATAGCCCAGTATGGTTGGATGTGCTCAATGTTTTCTTAACTAAGGGGGAGTTATACGTTTTTTTATATTCTTTATGATTTAGTCTTGGATCTCGAATAAGATGCGATCTTGTCTCTTCTTAGAATTGTAGTGCTGAGTCACATTATTCGCCCACAAGGCAAGGAACTTAATCCTGAAATTATTGATTCTCATGTTAGGCTTAGGTATAAAAAATGATATGCAGAACTTGGTGTTCGTTCACAATCACCAATTTAATTAAAAAATTATTTTGCAAAACAATAACAGCTGCTTTCAGGTGCAGCTGTTGATCATCGTCACTAATTCCAAATGATTTTTTTTAAACATTTTGTACCTTGGTACAGAAGTGGCCGAAGCGTTAGTAAAAGGTTTATCTGTAATTTGAACAATGATCTGAATGATCAGTAGAGTGTGATGGATACGATGAATATAAAATATATTACAAATTAAATTTACCACTAAAGCATCAAAGCAACTCCAAGCACTGCAATGATGTGAGGTAAACAAAAACAAGGAATACTTGGCAACGACGTATGCTCCCAGAAAAATGGGATAAAAGCCTCCACCTTTGAACTGATGAGAAACAGGCTGGTTTTGCCGTCAGTTCTTATCTGTAGGCCTTGCTGGTCATTGATTTATCCTCTTAGAGTCGTGCTGGTATGTGAAAACAACCCACCTGAACCAATACCTGTTTGATACGTGTACACAAAAAATCTGAAAACAAACGGCTGTCCACATAATGCCAAGAAAGAAATAAAGTTCGACACCTTTTGTGACCGCACACGTAGCAACGGCCTACTTGCATTGCTAGATGCATTCATAAAACCAACACGAATGTAAACGACACCACTGTGATTTTTTGGTACAGTCGACAAAGCCGATGGGCAATCCATGGAAAAATAATCCCATACAAGTTTGGCTCGGTACCTTTTAGACAGAAATAGTATATCCATTCTGGTAACATAAAAGGTTGAAGCCGGTACCAACCAGCATTTACTCCTTGATGCTACTACAGCCATAACATAGACAATTGTAGAATTTGAATACAGTAGAGGTATTAGGGAGTATAAGACTGAATAAGACTTTTGTTAAATATACGTTTCATATTTTTGAGCCAATTTTTCAGGGTTTTTAAGTGTCAAATCTGAGATATGGATAATACTGAAAACGTTAATCTTCGAGACTATCCATATTTGAGATACACCGTTAAGAGGGTACCTGTAGGTTACCATTTTGATGCCACACAAGGGTCTAACTCATTTCAACCATTTTTTGAGATAGGCCCTTTTGTGAAGAAGGCGACGATGTAGTATATCCATTCTAGTAACATAAAAGGTTGAAGCACGTACCAACCAGCATTTACTCCTTATAATGGGTGATTTTTTAAGAGCTTGGACTTTTAAAATCGAAAAAATACATACATTTTGCAAAAGTGAATGAAGTCTTTATTTAGATCGATAAATCAATTCCTGCCATTTATTTTTTAAACATTATTTCGTGCAAATGATGACCGCGGCTGCGCTTTAGATGGTCCATCCCCGAAGTCCAATTTTGGCACATTGTTCCCAACATTGCGGCCGATACTTCGCCAATACCGCGTTCAATGTTTCCTTCCAAGGCAGCAATCGTGTTTGGCTTGCCTCTATAGACGAGAGATTTGACGTAACCCCAAAAAAAATATATAGTGGGGTTAAATCCCACGATCTTGGCGGCCAATTGACAGGGCCAAAACGTGAGATTAATTATTCACCGAACTGGCGTCTCAATAAGTCATGGTCTCGCGTGCGGTGTGGCTTGTGGCGCCGTCTTGTTGGAACCACATATCGTCCAAGCCTAATTCTTCCAATTTGGGTAGAAAAAAGTGCTTCAACATTGAACGGTATCTTTCTCCATTGACGGTAAGGTTACAGCCTTTGTCGTTTTTGAAAAAATACGGTCCAATGATACCGCTGGCCCATAAACCACACCAAACAGTAACTTTTTCAGGATACAATGGCAACTCCTGAATGGCCTCTGGCTGCTCATCGGACCAAATTCGGCAATTTTGCTTGTTTAGGTAGCCATTTAGCCAAAAATGGGCCTCGTCGCTGAAGACAATTTTTCGATAAAAAAGCGGATATTCTTCGAGCCCATTCACCGAAACACGACGCCATGGTAGGTCGCCTGGCTTCAGTTCTTGCGTTAGCTGTATTTTGTACGGTTGGGTTGTAGGCAAAGATGTTTGCGCAAAATTTTCCAGATGGTCGAATAACACAAACCCAATACCTGCGATCGGCGACGGATGGACATTTCGCGATCCTCGTTGACACTGGCAGATACAGTTGCAATATTCGCTTTGGTGCGCACTCTGCGGGCACGGATTGGTGGATTGATGTCCAATAGAGTGAAATTGGTTTGAGATTTGCTCACAATGCCTTGAATTGCTTTTTCCGTGGGCCAATTATGACGACCATAAAATGGACGCAATTTGCGAAACACATTTTTCACTGAGCACGAATTTTGATAATAAAATTCACTGGTTTGCAAGCCTTGTTCGGGTGTCAGTCTGTTCATGTTGAAATGGCAAAACATACTGAGCATTTCTGACTTTGACAGACGTCACCAACCGCACTTCAACTGTCAAAAATCGTAACCTCAAAAACCAAGTACTAAAAAAATCACCCGATAGTAACTTCAGATGGCGGAGCTAGTGTGCGGTCTTACTGATCAGTCACGCACAATCGACCACGAGCGAGCAAATTTAGAACACATACCTTTATATGAGCCTGCCGACACTAATCGTGTGAAGTGGGGTCGTGTAGCGCAAATTGTTCTTTTTTGGAACGTGTCCTAATTTTCACTCGATGCTCGATCGTGCGTTATTGTTCGCGCATGCGCATAATGATATAATTTCCAAGCAGCTGTTTGTTTACATCTACAGTGCCATTAAGTAAGGTAATTAGGGAAATATTATATTCTGAATCTCAAATAATAAAGTACTGCAATATCAGGGTCGCTACGATCTAAGTCTCTTAACATTTTTTCCACAATATACTCATGCAAATAGTACAACAATAATTGGTTATTGGAGGTTAGTGGTGCTTGATACATGATGAACTGCTGCTTCTTGGACTGTTCGGTCGGCGTCGACACCTTGGCGACGGCACGTTTTGCTACGTGAGTTTGTGATCAAAATGTTAGGCGTAAAAATTTTCTTTTGGAAGGTTTGAATCATTTTCGCGAATGGATATCATGAATTTTCATTTTTATCTGAGGGTAAGGGTGAGAGTAAAGCTACAATTTAGTGGTAGGGATATGAAAAGAGTAGGCTGAGGGGGGTCTGGCACTACACTGACTCCTGCTTATACAGGGTTCGTCCTAGTGTGTATAGAAGTCGTTAAAATAAACAACTTTTTCAAATAACTTTTTTTCGAAACTGAAAAATAAGTAAGATACAGAATCAAAAGGTAATTAACTCTTAAGCTTCCATACGTACCTAGTATGTTTATGTTTAGTTTTTTGTTCGGATTTTTGTCTTATCGATCAGGCATTGTACCTTTCAATTAGTGCACTATAGTTACTTTCAGTTTATTCATAGTTAATTTTTAAATTGGTATAACCTAAAATTTGTTTCATAATAATGTACCACTTTTAGGATTTACCAATTCAAAATTAACAACGATAAACAGAAAGTGGCTACTGCCCTATCTGACAGGTACAATGTCTAATCGATAAGACCAAAATCTGAGTAAAAGACTGAACATAAACAGACTAGGTACACGTTTTAATAGGTACACAACCTTTTTTATTCTGTATCTCGCTTATTTTTCAGTTTTTAAAAAAGTCGTTTATTTTAACGACTTCTATACCCAGTTAAAAAGGCATCAACCTAAGACTCACCCTGTATACGTAAACGCATACAAAAATGTTTAGCCACACAATACGTATCCACACAATAGGCAGTCATCGTAAAAAATCACCTGTTTGTGCTCGGCCTAAAAACATGTCGACTAGTTTACTAGCGATACTAAAAATGCATTAATAACTCAAACAGTGATCGAGTGTGACAAGGCGAACGAAAAACAAAACACCGTTTAATGGTTTGGTTGACTTTCAGATTGAACAGTATGAAGTGATGATGAAGCACACGAGTGGGGCATTGCCCTAACTGGCATATTTGGGGGGCTAAGAGATGATATTTTGTCATATTATTATACGAGGTGTTTCGTCTGAAAACTTCCCACCACCGATTTATCGAAGACTGTTGATCAAAAGAAAAAACTCCGTGACACGTCAAAACATTTGTTAAAGGAGACAACTTTTTAACCAAAAACTATTTCCCTCCCTTATACCCACTGTCCTCCAGGGCCATCCCTTTAAAAATTTCAAATGAAGGTACAGTTACTAAGCTCCATAAATTTTATCTGTCCATTCAAAATGAAAATAGTGCGGAACGGAACGGAAAAGTTCGCGTAGGACACCGAGCCAGGAACTAAGGGATGTTGGAAAGCTACCCAGCCTCCTTGGTCTTTGGATACCTTTCCAAAGGGGCGTTTGTGGTGATCCGGAACGCGCTCCTGGCTGCCAGACGTTAGAACGCACCTTTAGCGGTCACGTGACCGAAGTTTGACATTCACGGTATCGACGGATGATTTTTAAAAATCGTAAGATCTAAGTGTATGAGTGTAATCATTTGATGAACTTCAGATAAGTCATTTATTTGATTATTACTACATCTTATATTGTTCAGATATTTTGATATTTGTCAGATGTTCATAGAGCAAATAGTTCCATAGTCATTTTCAATCTGTGACTTAAAGCTACAGTTTTGTGATTCTTTTGGGTTTTGTCACTTGAATAAAATAGGGAGTCCTTGGAGACTGGTTGCCATAGTTTGTTTATTTATTACGAGGGGGGATTGTTTTTGCAAACAGGGAGAATTGAGTCACCAAATTTTACACAATGCATTTTGGAGTCTTTTTCACGAATATTTGTAGGTATGTTGTCTTTTGAGTTTGTATTATTAACTAATGTGGACTGGCTACGATATTTAAAGTGTTTGACAACATATATGTACTATACATCCGGGTTTTTAAGACGGCTTTATATGGTGTTGGGTCTCTGATTTACGTCTACTCTAGGTATTAGGTTCTGAGGGATTGCAGGCCGATGGTGAGCAGAGACAACTCTGTCTTATTTAGGTGTATCTATTTCAACCTTTACTGATCCTCTTTATGTATATACGATATTTATTTTATGGTTGTGGAAACCAATGTGGCTGTCCCCGGGGCGGCCTAGGACTTACCGTTTTATATGTTATTTATTGCCCGGCGGCGCTGCGTGGAGCTCACCTCCTACGTGTTCCGTTCCTTCGCCGCAAACCCACCTTTCCCATCCCAATTTTGCTCAGAATTTGTTTCCGCAGTGACTGTATACCTCCAGCTCACCTCTTGAAGAGAGATGCCCCTTCGGTACTTTGTCACTGCCCCCGCCCTTAAATTTTGCTCTTTGAAAATAGTGCAAGAGTTAAGTGAAGACGACTTCGCTCGGCCATCAGCGAATTGACTTTTGTGAACAAATATAACTGCAGTGATTAGTGATAATATCATTTATGTAAAAAATATCTGTCTCATTGTTGAATGCATATTTTATCTAACTGGATTTGTTAATAAGCACAGGTGCAGGTATTATATTGGAGCAATAAAAGTCCTCATGCTTTTGTAGAAGAGCGTACTCAGTTCCCCCAAAGAATTAATGTATGGGAACCTAATCATTTTAGAAAACAAAGTGATTAGGCCATTGTTTATTAATGGACATTTAAATGGACACATTTATTTGGATATATTGGAAAATACCATCAGTCAGCTTATCACTTAAACCATTGAAAACCAAATCGAGGAGAATGGAAACCCTATACCTGTTGAGGCTGAAATAGTGAAATTTATTTCCAGCAAGACGGCGCTCCTTCCGGTTCGGCAATGTCTAGACGACGCGTTTCCAGATAAATGGATACTGCGAAAGGGCCTATACAGGGTGTCCAGTTAGTGTGTAATTCTTCGATATCTCGCAAGGTATACCTGATAGAAGAAAATATCAAATGCAAAAGTTATTTGGTTACTTAAGACGCATATTCTAAAAATATTTTGAAACATACAGGGTGTTGAGGAAAAGTAGGATAGTGATCAACTTGATTTTTTTATATGAACTATAACTTTTTCTTAAATCCTTCTAGTTTCAATCATTTTCTATTCAACCCTAAAATATTTTTGGGATCGGTTGCGACGTTGCCAAGTTATAATTTATTTTCTATTAATTTCCGGATTTGCAAGGTTGCAAGTAATACGTCCAAATTGATATATTCCTTTAACTCTTCTCAATAATATTATACAGCGAGTTACTTGAATATTGAGTGGCTATTATTTTGGATGTTACCAGCAATTTGTATCTACAGGGTGTTTTTGGCAGAATTTTAAATTACGGCAACTTGAAGGTAATTTTACTTTGTCTTTTTAAATATAACACCCTGTATGTTTTATTTTAAATCGAAATATCTACTAATACCCTATCTCGCCTTATAATATTTCTTTTTGCGTTTGCGGCGTTGCCAAGTTATAAATTATTTTTTCAAATTTTTAAACAAATATCCCCGATTTGAATTTATTTTTAATAGAATCCTCTACTTATTTTTATTGCAATGGATTGCGCACATATCGAACTTAGTAAGATTTCACAATTTCAAAATTGTGTTTCTGTTAATTATTGAGATACGGCAACACCGCTTTTTCAGTAAACAGTACCGGAACGCTTAAATATTTCCAAAACTGCCACACCTGGAACGCTGAAATTCAATACTTGGGGGTTTTTTAACATATAGAATTCAAAAACGCTAACATCAGTATTGTCAGATTTACCACTCTTACGTTAGACTTCACAAATAGGGCATTCCATTCAAAATTATGACGTAAAATTGATAAATCTGACAACACCGATGTTAGCGTTTTTGAATTCTGTATGTTCAAAAACCCCCCAGGTATTGAATTTCACCTCTCCAGCTGTGGCAGTTTTGGAAATATTTAAGCATTCCGGTATCGTTTCCTGAAAAAGCGCTGTTGTATCTCAGTACCTAACTAATAGAAACAAAATTTTGAAATTGTGAAATCTTACTAAATTCGACATGCACAATTCATTGCAATAAAAATAAGTAGCGGATTCTATTTAAAATAAATTAAAATCTGGGATATTTGTTTCAAAAATTTGGAAAAATAATTTATAACTTGGCAACGTCGCAAACGCGAAAAAAAATATTACAAGGCGAGAAGGGTATTAGTAGATATTTCGATTTAAAATAAAAAATACGAGGTGTTACATTAAAAAAAAAGTAAAATGACCTTCAAATTGCCGTAATTTAAAATCCTGCCAAAAACACCCTGTAGATGCACATTGCTGGTAGCACCCTAAATAATATTGACTTAATAATCAAGAAACTGGCTGTAAAATATTATTGAGAAAAGTTAAAGGAATGTATCAATTTGGACGTATTATTTGCGACCTTGCAAATCCGGAAATTAATAGAAAATAAATTATAACTTGGCAACGTCGCAACTGATCCCAAAAATATTTTAGGGTTTAATAGAGATCAATGATGGAAACTAGAAGTATTTAAAAAAAAGGTATAGTTCCATATAAAAAAATTGAGTTGATCACTGTTCTACTTTCCCGCAACACCCTGTAGGTATATTTTAGGATATTTTTAGAATATGCGTCTTAAGTAACCAAATAACTTCTGTATTTGACATTTTCTTCTATCAGGTATACCTTGTGAGATATCGAAGAATTCACACTCACTGGACACCCTGTACAATGGCCTGTTAGATCTCCTGATTTGTCACCATCAGACTTTTTTCTAGTGGGCAATTCAAAATCTATTGTGTCTACTCCCCAACCTGAAAGTTTGGATGACCTTTGTCAACGCCTCATCAAAGCTGCCATAATACCCAACATGTTTTTGTAACTATCACTCAGGAATTTGAATATCGCCAACATTGTTTGGCCAATAATAGGCAACATTTTGAACACTTATTGCAATAAAAAGTGATATTTTCCTGTGTTTTTGGTTTCTATTTGCACAAATTAGGATACATAAATATTTTTATAATTTTCTCGAAGACGAATCAGCCGATTTTAAAATATCAAACGTCAAAATAAAGAAACTTCGACATACCTTTGGAATAAGACATTACTCGATACTCCATATTTTATCATTTATAATTTTTACGGGGATGATCCTGGAGGGCAGGAGGGTACAAGAGGGTGAAGTAGTTTTTTGGCTGAAATTTGCGCCCCTTGACAAATCTTTTGGCGTTTTTGGCGTTTTTTCTTTTAATCAGCGATTTTCGATAGATTCATGGGGGTAAGTTTTCAAATGAACCCGATGTATACATATATTGTCCATAACCCTATCTACCGAAAAGTGTAAGGTGAGTGAGTCATGTTTATGAGTGTACAAAGTTTCTCCCCTGTTTCCTGTGTCTGTCGATATTCTGTTTACCACCGACAGCGTAATTCCCTTTTGGGAGAGTGACTCGGATATCACTTGGTCCCAGGTTGTCCTGGGTCGGCCTTTTGTTCGACTGGGTACTATTTTGGCTTGCCATACTTCCTTCACCTGTCTGGAATAACAGACAGAAAAGGAAGGAAGGAAAGCGTAAAGACCATCTACAAGCCCACAAGAAATATACAGGAGTATTTGAGAACGGTGAAGGATAAAAGAGACCCTCATAATACCGGAGGTTTATCGCATACCATGCACATGTGGGAGTGTATACATAGGAACAACGAAGCGATCGATAAACACAAGGATTACAAAACATAAGGCTAGCTGTCGCCTAGATTGTATGGCCAAATCAGCGGTAGCCGAACATGCGATTAAGAAAGGGGGCTATAGGATCAAGTTTGAAGAAACTCAGGTTCTTGGCGCAACGTCTTCATACTATGTCAGAATTCGCAGAGAAACCATCGAAATACAAGAACACTATAATAATTTCAATAGAAAAGCAGAAATACAGAAATAGTCAACCGGACATGGGTATCCATCCTAAAGGACCTGAAGACACTGCCATATCGCAAGGGGGCGAGGCTACCAACGCTACCCGGTTGGGCCTCGTCACCGTTAACAGGTATAAATGCAGGTGCAGATCCACCAGCCGTCAATATTTTGGAAGTCGCCGAAGTGAAAAGTGAAATAGCTTCTGAAGATACCATCCACTCGTGTTGGCGAAACGTCAAGCCTTAAAGCTAAACGACGCCGGCATAAAACCACAAAAACCACAAATTCAAGATCAGGAAAGTATTTTCTAAGCCAGGGGTTCCCAATCTTTTTCAACCCGCGGCGCACTTTCAAATTTAGCATTTTGTCACGGCGCCTTACCTTAGATAGCTACTTTAAATAGATACAGTCGAAAGAAATAGGTACCTACAATAATAGTAGACACAAAAATAAAGACTTCCTCAATAAGAAATGAAGTTTATTTTATTATATTTATAAGAATTCAGAATTGAAACAGAGAACAAAAAGAAAGGCTCAAGAAAAAAAACAAAAATAAAATACGACAATTAAGCTTGGTGATCTCCGCATAGTTTTTCAAAACGGTGAATAAAATTCGACACTGCAACTCTCATTCCTTGCTCCTCATTGATCCTTGAGCGATATTTGTTCTGGATTACAGCTACGGCTGAAAATCCAGGTTTATATAAATATGACGTTGCGAATGGAATAAAAATTCTTAAAGCTTTTGAAGTTAGGTTTGGATATTCATTTTGAATCGATACCCAAAACTCCACCAAATCGGATTTGGAGAATTCTGGCGGAGCTTGCGTATAAAAGGGATCTTGAATCTACGCAAATTTTTCGACATCACCATCTGCAAAGTATTTCGAAAACCTTCAGTAAGCTTCAATAGGTGTTCCGTGAAAAGGGCCACCAGGTCTTGTAAGACAACTAGTTCATTGGATCTCGCATATTTATACAATTGTGGAAAGCAATCTTGACCGCCGCCTTCATTCGCCGTTTTTATCCAAACTTGTAGTTTCTTCCTGAACGTTGTAATGTTTTCCAGTAGTTTCAAAATGTGGCGAGCGTCAGAATAGGTATTGTTACTTTTTAGGCACCCACAAATATTTGTGCTTTAGACTTATAGAGGATCGACTCACGGCGCCCCTCTTTACTTTCTACGGCGCACCAGGGCGCCCTTGTTCTAAGCTATAGATGGGCCAAATGTGCTATAGACAGATAGACGTAAATTTTTGTGTTTTAGATATAAGGTCCAATAAACATGTTATCTCAAATTCGAACCATTCGAACCTGCGATTACAATAATAACCTCCTCCCCCTCTCCCCCCCTCCCGATTGGCGTGAGAGGTAAGAGGTAGAAAAAGTACAAGAAGTGGTTACACTTCTTCAGAGCACCGAAGTCTCATTAACGACATTTTCTCTATCAGATAGTAATTATTCAACGACAATTACCGACGGACATGTTCTGAGTAGGCGTTAGAAATGTCTACCAGTCGCTGATTGCGAGGTAATTGTACGCCATTTACAAGATCGGAAATCATGCGTGGCTCAAACTTCTTCTGTCTCCGGGAATTTGTGTAGCGTTAAATAGATGTAATGGCTATGTTGGCGTTGGGCGTACGGTACTTTCTTGATTCATGATTTCTTGGTGAATGAAAACAGACTTGCAGGTATGGCGAAACAACCGAATCGGATACAGGGCGATTTTCAAAGCGTGAGGCGAGCCAACTTCCTTATGGCTAACATGTCGTGGAACGACCACACAGAAAAATGAATGTTACAATGTTATGATCATAGATTTATGACGCAATATACATGGTGAACAAAGATGGGTGAAACCAGACCAAAATTTATCGACAAAAAATATTTAAGAAATCAAAAAACTTGGATGCCTTATAGGGTAAAGTATACAGTGATGGTTGGCACCCATAAATGAAAACCTTAACCATAAACCAATGGACAGATATTTATATTCCTTGAATTCAGTAAAAATAATTGAGGTGAGTTCTATTGATTTCTAAGAATATTTTTTGTACGAGGTGCAGAACCTTTCTGTCGCCTGCTCTCAATATTTTTTGTTTTTAAATTATACTTGCTTAAAGGAAAAATTGTATAGATAACGGTGATTGGTACGCAAAGATTGTAATGTTGGCATCTTATTGTTCAGTGGTGGGCACCAAAGGTCTTTGCAACTGAAACTAGCATCAGATGATACTGAATAAAGTACAAAGTAATTTATTAGAAATATTTATTCACATATAAAGCTCTTGACACTATCCTATACATTTTGGGCAGATAAAACCTACTCCTTGAAAGCAGAGGGAATTGTATATACGAATACATGTTGATAAACATTTTATACAAGTTTTTTTCACTTATTTCAAAGGCATGTATATTCATAGCAAATTCCTCTAATGTCCTATATTTCAGGGGCCTGGGTATACACAGTTATACATATATATTTACCATGTTGAAACACGGATTCCCATTTCGAACAGAACTCACTTGTTTTCCAAACTACATACACAATATTTCAGAAGATGATAGCTAAGACCTTAATGAATGACAACTATTTGCGATTTTCTCAATAAAGTTTTTTTAGTGGGCAAAAAAACTCGCAATGCAAAATCATACATTCTTCAAATGTATGTAATTTAACAACCAAACACGATATCAAAAAAGGCCAAATAAGTGACAAAGCGAAAGCTTTCTTCTTCATATTGGTTTTGGAATCATTACTGTAAGTTTAAATGTAACGTCAAGAGCTTGGAAATGCGAAATTCTTTTTCATAGTGACCTTTGCACCTTACCTTTGGACCTTTTGACCTTACCTTTGGATTTTTGGACTTATCCCCCCTCATCTTAGACACACACACTGGAGAAAGGATTTTTCTTGAACCGTCTCAGTCTTCACGGCATTACCAGCAGGTTTGGAAAGCACCTGTAAATTGTAAATTCCTCTGATAGCCTCTGATTTAGCTAAATATTATTTTCTGAGATTGTATCAGCATTAATTAAAAAGGCACAAACGATTTGATGACGTTTATTCATATGTAGTGCCAACTTATTATTATAGTGAGATTCTTAGATTGGCACCCCCAAGCCAAACACTATTTTATCGGCTGTTCTAGGTCTGTGGTTGGCACCCTGAAAAAATATATAAAACAGCAGTTTTACATCCCAAGGTAGGCAAAATAGCAAAGTCTGACATTATGTTAAGATAACAAATTGTTATAACTGCGTACTTACATAATCTTTTGTCAAAAAAACTGCATGGTATCTGTATGTCTGTCTGTCTGTCACTGCCAATAACGGCAATAACTGAAGACAGTGTGTCTAACTAAAGACTTCCATTGAGTGGAATAACGCATGCGCTGTATAACCAAGACATTAGCTAACGGATCTAGTGACTTAAATCTGATCTATGCCTATGAATAGCTCCTCAGTGCAAAAACAAAAAAAAAAGGTGCCGGCCAATGTATACGGTGCCAATCACTGTTTCCTTTACCCTATGGACAGTTTGATTTTTGTTGTCCCATTTATTTGAAATCACCACAATATTTGAAATATTGCGTGCATTTAGTGGAAATAAAAACATTAATAAATTCTAGTAACAGATACTACATAGCAAATGAAAAAGTTTGCCAAAAAAATGTACCTAAGTGAGCTTCAAAAAAAATTAGATATTTTTTTGAACTAAAAAACAGCTTGAGATAAAAAAAGATTTGAGACATCTTATGACGTGAAGAAAAACAATGCCACTCATTTTCGTTGGTCCCTCTATACCTTGGAAAGTACTCAAGCAGTGCTAAAGCGTTATAGCCTCAAAAAATCCATCCAGCGGCAATGGATAAAATATAAATAGCCTCACAGTATTTGTAAAGCATTGATTGTACGATTGTTAGAATTTGAGGTTCTCTTTCACTGTTGATAGTTATATATTCACCATATGACAAAAAGGGCCTACTTGGACCTAAAAACATCCAGGAAAACAGCATTAAAAAGTAAAATTTCAAGGGGATTTTTTAAAAACGCCTCCCTTCATAAACTAATGGACTTCCTGCCAAGGGCGTTGCTAGGAATTCATTTAGGGGGGGGGGGCAGGTTATTAATAACACCATGGGCGTAGTGAAGGCGGCGTTTGGGGTGTCAGAACGGCCACCATGAAGAATTTTATTAACAGCAAACAAAAGGTGATGATATTTGTATTTGAAAAACGTCTTTTTATTCGCTCTTCAAAAAAGTGTTGATAGTTCAGTCCAAAGGTTGCATGGAAAAACAGTTATTTTTTACATTAGCAGACATTTTTAAGGTTCTTTGCAAAACCGTTTTAGTAGTTCACATGCAGTTTTATCTCCATTTTTGTGTATCATATTTCTGTGTACATGGAAAAGTGTAAAGAAAGATCTCCTCTATGCTACTTGTTGTGTAAGGCTATGCCAAAGAAATTAGTATTGCATTTCATGATTGCTTCCAAGAATCTCCTGCAGACCAAGACCGGCAGTTGGATCCAACGCATATAATGAACTCACGTGCAAGGTTAATCAACTACCTCCTCTCAACTGTTGACTATAGAACTCCTAGCTACATTTTTCGGTTCCATCGGACTCGTAGTATGTGGTTACCCATAGCCTGCTAGGGGAGCAGCTGCCCCCCTCCGCCCGTACCTGGCTACGCCCTTGGGTGATTCTCTTTAAGCCTACCTAACGCTATTAGTGGCAGTAAAGGTGAAAGTTCCTTAACTTGGTTGTTCTCTAAATACACTTCGAACATGCAGTAAGATTCGTATCATTTTTGGCACTCCTCAGCATATCAGAAGTCTATTTTAAGCTAGGAAAACATCAACGCTGCATTTTAATGTAGACATTAGTAATCAAAAACTTTTTATGCACGTAACATTAACATAGAGAAAGAGGGTTACAAATGTCTAGGAGAATGAATTTAAAGAATAATGATACGATACGAAAAAGCCACTTCGTATTATATCCTTTTTGACACTACTTAGCATACCAGAAGTCTATTTTAAGCTAAATCATTGTAGCGTTAGAAAAATGATGATAAGGAAGGCTGACAGTCATAACACAAGACAAATGGATATAAAAGGTAAACTCATGGAGACGCATCCTCGACCAAAAGCTGTCAAGCTACAAAACTTCTTTTAGATCTTCATCAAGACCTTCTATTTTTTGTATTTTATCTGAAGTAGACTTCTGAAAAATTCAGAATGAGACAGATGATGGGGTTCCTTTGGTGCGCAGGAGCTAGAATGCCCTCAGAATGACTTCAGAATTGTGACCCTATCAAGACGAGAATGACGGACGCGACTGTTAGAAAGCAAAGTCAGTGTCAGTATAATAAAGAAGATATTGCACCAAAATACATATATTTATTTGACCAAAACGATCTACTCTAAGAATGTAGAGATTAACATCAACTGACATCTCAGTAAGTCATTTGCATTGTTTTTCGTACTAACATACAAATATACAAAATCTTAAGAAAATTTGTTGTGATTGAATTTAAAAATTCCTCAAACTTAATCTATTTTTGATTATAAAATTTGCGACACGTAAGCAAACGAAAACTGTTGTGACAATGCCAACGTCTGAAAACTATATTTCTGATTGAGACAGTAGGAGCGTCTTAATAATTTATTTAATAACACCACTAAACTTGACCGTCCTCACAAACAATCTTAAATGTGTAATTGTGTAGTCGCCAATTTCTCATACAGTGGCGTAGCTAGGAGTCTGTAGTTGGTCTAGAAGGGGGGGACACAACTGCCTGGATCCTGGAGGGAGCGTAAACAGTTTAGACTTGTTTAGCTTCAATCTGATGTATACTGTCTTCATTTTCATTAGGCCTTACTCCCCAGTTAGAGCCATATGTATACTAATGTCTTCCTAAGAATTGATCGGAAGTGTGATGCATGATGGACTCAGCCACAGAATCACTCAGTGACATTCATTGAAACACTTTGAGCTGTGACAAACACAAGGTGTTTTTTCCTGAAAATGCCAATTCCAAGAGTTAATTTCGGGATCTCCAAATTGTAGACTGAATTTTCAACGTTCAGAAGACTCAGACATCTACCCTAACAGGAAGGTCATAGTTGGCTAGTTTTGTGATAGTGGGACGCCCTATTGGACCCAAATCATCATCCATCAGGCTTTGGTACTACTGCTCCATAAATACGTCAGACCGTAGGGGTATATATATATTATTTTTATTTTTATATATTTATTGTTTATTACATTACATTTACAATTTATAATATTCCATATAAATTAATATAATAATGACGTGTAATATCATATCGTGTAAGTCAATATCATATATGTAAGTCAAATAGGGATTGAACGAAATCACATTAGGCTTGGAAGTCTGTTTCGTAATATAGTGTATTGCTCGATTCCACATATTATGTATAGAATATTAATTAAGTATATGACGTAAATTAAAATACCTACAAACACAAAATTACTAATAGGTATAAGCTAATTATGTTTACTAACCTAGTTGAAAGTAATTCTTATCCCAGTTTTTTTCAGTAGAAGAGGTTTCTTCGGATTTTGGGATAAATTAATGCAAGAGGTTTTTAACTCAAAGAGCCCAACCTTTACGGAAGTAGTAAACGAAACGGCCAAGGAGCAGTATTTCAGAAAATATACAGGAATTGGTTTAAAATTTTTCTTCATTGTTTTGGATAAATGTTTTAATTTATTTTTTAAATAAGCGAAATTTCGATATCAATTTTGTGGAAGCTTATTGAATAATTTGGTCCCGTAATATGTGAAAAAGTGCTGTGTAACAGTTTTATGTTGGGTAAAGTTTGTTTTTTTCAATATTATTTTCAGTATAATATTTCGAGCAACTTGTAGGAATGAAGTTGTCGATTTGATGGCTGCACCCAAAACAGGAATGCAGTATCTGATAATAGATTCAACAAGGGCAGCATACAGAATCACTAAATTTTTTCTTGATAGGATGTCACGTAATTCATAAAACGTATGCATTAGACTTCTCAAACGTTTAGAGACATAGACGATATGATCTTCCCATTTTAAATGTTGATTAATCATAATTCCTTAATATTTAAGTGATTTAGTTTTTTTTATTATGCTACAATCACATTGTTTAGTATCCTCATAAGATGGTTTATGTAATTTGATATCAACGTCTTTTGGTTGACCTGTAATTGTAGGCGAAAATGTTATAAATTCAGTTTTTTGATATTTAGGGAAAGTTTATTACTATTCAGACAAGTATATAAATTTTGTTGATATCAGATTCAGCAGTTGATTTCATAATTTCTCAAGAAGGACCTCTGAAAATAATAGCAGTATAGCATATTATAATATGACCCAAAAGATTGTTTATGTTAGTGATACCATAGATATAATTGAGAAAAGGTTCTAAAACTGTACCCTGTGGTACCCCTATTTGCATTACCAATTCTGAACTAAAAATGTTTCCTATTTTTACTCTTTACTCATTACTATGCGATAAATAATTGGTCATCAACTCTAAAGCAACTCCCCGAATGCCATAATTATTGGGTTTTCCAATTAATCATTGGTGGTCTACCGTGTCGAAGGCCTTAGCCAGGTCAAGAAAGATGGCTAAGCTCTTTTCTGATCTATCCAAAGTCTGCACCGTAGCATTTATAAAGTTCATTGTGGCATTTTCAGTATTTGTTTGTTTTATAAACCCAAACTGTGGTTCAATTACTACGTTATTTTGATCTAGAAACTCTGTTAATTTAATAAAATATGAGGGTGTTTCGATAACTCTGTGACTTTTAATGGAAATCTTTTTTTGGCTCTAAAATCAGTTTTATTATTCTACATAATCTCCTTTTATTTAGTCCAACCAGGGTATAATTTTTTATTCATTGTAACTCACGGGACATCTATATCAAGGGTTCCGGAATTCAGAGATTTAGGTAACTGAATTACAGAGGACTTTAATCCAAATGTGGAATCTGCTGAGCGAAAAAAGTCTGAATGGCCAAATAAGAATAGTTTCGTTCAAATGCTATAGTTTGGCGGTACCTCTGTATGGAGTCGAAGAATGGACAGTGAGTGAAAATCAATACAATAAATAGAATGTTAATAATACCATGGACAGACCGCGTTACAAATATCAAAGTCCTGAACAAGGAACGTGCTCTCTTACTCCTAACCACCCTATGCCCTTATAAAACTAAAAATAACAGGCAAAATCGGAGACAAAAGATGGCAGGGCCGCGGGCAAAACTCATGGTTGAAAAACGTCACAGACTGGACAAGACTGGATCCTCATACACTACCCAGGAAAGTACAAGGTGGACAGGCATTTGGCAAAATTGTTGCCGATCTCCATTGAATATAGTTGGTACCTTAAAAAGAAGAGGATTTCTTCTAAATAATACGATTTTTATAGCGTCTGTTTAAACGATGACCTGTTTATTTGATAGGTATCTCATTTTACCTAGCCGTTTTTTCGGGTTTGGAAACAGGAAATTTCCAGATGGGCTATATCTTGAGAGTATGGCGGATAGGATACCAGCTCATAACCTAGTTGGTGATATTTACTAAAAATTTGCAACTGTCCAGTCGAAAATCAGGATGTTCGTTTTGTCAAATATAAGTTATTTTAATTCTGATTTCTCAAAGAATTTACAAAATGATCTGAAATAATGTCTTGCATAATTATATAAATCTGCAACCGTCCGTGTCAAGCGGAGATTGTTTTTGCTCTAAACCATTTTCTTCTCTTTAGATTATTCTATAATAAATGCAAATGCTTCTAATTAAGCTTGCAAATGAAGGTGTTCTCACATACAATGTTTTCAATGATTTGCAACCTCGTATGAAACGTGGAAATTAGTGTAAAGCATTTTTTTTGCAAACAGTTAATAATGGTGAATAAATGTTGGTTCCGTTTTTACGTATCAGGTCGTAAAGTTTAAGAGAGAACTTGATTCATGTTCAGTGCAGATACAGAGTGATTTGTTCTGTTCTGTTTTTACAATGTTCCATTAATTGCAGATTCCTGCAAAATTTCATTGTTTGTTTGCATTTTCTAATTCGCAAAATTACCATAAATTGATTATTTTTCCTTACAAAACCAGCCACGAAATTTGAAAAAAAGAATTTTCCCAGAGATGACAAGAGATATACATACAAAAAATTGAATAACTACATTAGCGAAAAGAAGATAGATTCAAGGTGGGTCTAGAACATAACATCCTTGTGGTGATTTTTTACCTTATATATTGATTTCATTGTCAAAATACTTCGAGTCGCAAACCTTTTCTGTATCCGCGCCCGATTGCTTTTGAAGGTAGAAAATTTTATATTTTTTGGCGCTGAATAAGTACCCGAGCTATATCCTAGCCTAGCAGTTCTTGTAGTAGACCAAAATAAATGTGCTCTGGCCAGATCATGTTGCTTGAATTGCTTGAATGATTGATTTGTCGGCAGAGTTTGGTTGCCCATAGGAAAGGAATGCTCAATTGGCATTTCTTGTTTGAGACAGGGTCAAGTGCTGTGTCTTGGAACTTTCTATTAAATTATAGTTCTCAGACTGCACTACTCACTAGACGGTATGCAAGTTCATTAAATTGTTAATGACTAAAAGGTAAAGTTTAGTAAACGGGTAACGGGAATAGCGTTATTTGCTTTCCTAACCGAAGTAGCGATAAGATTTTCAGAACAGAATTATTTCAGAGCCCAAAGGACAACATTCTACATTAGCGAGCTAAAGATTGTTTCAAAGTAGGCAAGAGCTTAACAGTTTATACGATTCTTCTTCTTCTTCTTCGTCTTCTTCTTCATCTTCGCCAAACTTATCCGTTTGGTGGAGGAAATATTGTCAATACTGGTAATTGTTTACGTCTAACGACTTTATTGCTAAAATACCTCAAGTGAAAAAATATTGTATCAATTGTCTCCTTTTCCCATATCCGCACCTAATTGCTTTTGAGAATATTCTAAAAATTGCAGCACAGGAACAACTTGAGGAATGTTGTGGGTTGTAAAGTTTTCACAGGCTTCTCATACTTTTTAGCTTTAAATGAACAAGTAGTGTTTGGGCCTTTTCCTAGCAGTTGTTGTAATTGACGAGATGTGTTCATGCCAGTTCATGTTTTCTGTAATCAGGGCTCGAAGCTTGAATGCGAGTTATTCTTTGAGAGCCCGTTTATCCTTCATTTGGATAATAATTGTTTGATAGAGCATAATACTGGGTCTTGGTCAGTACTTGGGTATGATAAGTAACCAAAGTAGCGAAGAGTAATTTAAGAAAGATATTTTCCAGAGATCATAGATTATAAACATTTATGTATAAATATTTGAGGGACGTCTATTGAGCATATTTACGTTCGTCCTACATTGGCGAGCTAAATATAGATCAAGGTAGGTCAAGATCAGAACTGTTTATCTCTCTTTTTGCCAATTTTTCTTCGTGGAAAAAATTATTCATTTAATGGGAAAAACTGCCAGTTGTGCTGCGTTTTTTCTTGTTTAGCACCTTATCATTGAATTATACTTTACAGTTTACGAGCGATTATTTTTGGAGGTAGACCAGAAAATTGTAGAAGAATAAAATAATTGAGTTTGGTCTTTAATACTTAGTAGTAGAAAGATCAACTGAAGATCTCCTAGCTTACCTCACGTATGTAGGGCCAAACTCATCCATTCGTTTGGCGAATTTCACGACACTGCTCTCGATATTTCAAAAGTATTCGATCAACTGTGGCATGCAGCTCTCCTAAACAAGCTTCCGTCCTACAGCCTCGGTGTTAAGCTCTGCGGTTGGCTCGCAGACTTCCACTCGGGTCGAAAAATCTCGTGGTAGACGGCTTCGCCTTTTCCTTCCATAACATCAACGCTGGGGTTCCGCAGAAATCTGTATCATTCCTACATTGTTTCTGTCTCACATCAATGATCTACTCTCAAGCACTACAAACCCAATCCACAGTTTTGCGGATGACAGTACTTTGCATGCAGGCATCATGAGCAATATACATAGACCGATCTCTGAGGTCGAGCTGGAATGCAGAAGACCGGCAGCGGTTGGTGCGCTTTCAAAGGATTTGGAGACTATTACCGCCACAGGGCTCAAAAATATGGTAAAATTTAATTCTTCCAAGACCCAGTATAGTATGATATGACATAAGAAGTGCCGAAACCAGCACCCGGTTATAATGAACAATCAGGCATCGACGAGAAGTCACTCACTCAAGCTCTTAGGGGTCAAAATGACAGAAAGTCTGATTTTATATGTTAGGTCAATCGCAGCAGCTGCGGGGAAAAGGCTTCGGTGCCTATTCAGAGCCAGGAGGTATTGTACGCGTCAGAAATATAAGAGCTGTTTACATTTTTTGTGCCCCTACCGAGTGCTGACACTATAAAGGATCCCTTAATCCTTTAAAAGAAGCTCGACGAGTGGGGTGACCGTTATCCCTTTCGGCATGTTTTATTGCCTGGCGATAAAGCTGGCACCGTCATTAGTGTAGTCAAAATTGTATATGTCTTTGGATAATCAGATGTGAATATGCAATAAATAGATAAATTTATTTTGTTTTTATCTATTGCAAATTGGTATTTTCGATCATTTTGATCTCCTATCACTTTCTGAATTGGTAGAATATATATTTTGTATAGGTAATTACGGTTTTATCATTACTCAGGTACTCAGGTGTACATAATATCGTAACTGCACTATAGAAGTGTCAACACTGATTAAGACCTGAAAGAACTGTAAACAGTTCATATATATCTGACTTCTACAATACTTCTCACCATCTAACCTCCTCACGCCACTATACAAAGCCCAGATAAGACCTGGCCTGGAGTATTGCTCTCATATCTGGGGAAGCTGCTGCCCCTCCTACCCTGTCTATGTTTACTTGATGCAGTCCTGAGAAGGACAATTCGACTAATTGGTGACCCGGCCTTGACGCGCCACTTCCATCCGCTTTTCCACCGCCATGCGCTTGGTGACCTCTCACTCTTCTAACGATAGTCATAAGGAGTGACGGCTGTATCTCATCGCTCATCCTCAGGCGGTCGTTCTTCGTACATCAAGAACCGGAGCGGTGCGATCGCACATTTATTCCCAGAGTATCCAAGGCTTGGAATGGCCTGCCAGGTGATGTGTTTATTGGGCCTACGGATGTTGACCTATTGAAGTCCCACGTTAACAAACTTCCCAAAACATAACCTTATCATAACAGCCGCGGTCCTCTGGTATTTAGGCTTTGCCTACGCGGTCTGCTCAGTTATAAAAAAGAAAATTTCCACCATACTGTGTAGTTTCCAAACCAAATTAGTCAAATTGTTGCTCATTTCTTATAATGACCAAATTCAGGTAAAGAGTCATGTCTATTTAACGGCGCCAGGCATAATTTCTTTCCGGCAGATGAACTGATAATGAAATAGTTTGAGGATGGGGACAGCCGCTGTGACTGTGACGACAGAGAGCGACACAGGCCGAACAGATCAGGCCAGTCTAAAGACGACAAGACTATGAAATGAATCGAAGAGGATCACGAACAGACTGCGTGAGTGCGTGTTTATTGATACGGCGAGACGGCGACCTGGGGCCTGAGGTCTGACGCCTTCCCTCTCCATTCTCCACACGTGGACATGGCTATCGCACGACTTCCCATTGTTGCCGGTTTTCGTCGACGCATTTCCTCGCCTAAGCACACATGCACACGATTTCCGATATACGATTTGAATTCGTACTAATTCTTTCGTATAATACAGGCTGCTTCCTAAGTTGGGACTTTTCTTCAAAGGGTATATAGTACTCTCCAAAAGGAATGGTTTTTCCCAGTACCATATAACCAAAATGTTTAGGGATGTCAAGATATTGACCCATTTCTAATTCCGTCCCTGTGCGATTAGATTAATACAGAGACAAAAAACAAAAAAACGCAGGCGTAGGTATGTGGCGACCCCATCGCCCAGAGGTGATGGTACACCTTGCACCGACCACGGTGTATCATGTACTATTATCTCTGCAATCAGCCACAGGGGGGAGAAAACAGTCACTTAGCTTCGCCCGCGCTGCAATCACCCCCACATCGGAATATTTCCGGGAAACTAGAAATAGGTTCCCGGAAATAGGCGGCGCCGAATGGCCTCACGGTTCATGTTCCGTTGCTGGGCTGATGTTCTCGGTTTCTCATAAGTGACAAATTGGAAATTAAAAGTAAAAAAATATTCAATGGCTCTTCCAGGATCAAAAGATGCCGGAGGTAAAATACCTGGCCGTTCGTATCTCCGGGTGCCAGGTGGTCCGGGGGAACATTAAGCGAAGTTTGTTTAAAAAATTGTGCTGCCACTCCTCGTCAGGCTAACAACAGAAGCCGTCCTTCGCAGCAACTTCGCACTGACGACAGGCCCGAAGGTCAGAGAAACGTTTTCAGAGTCGACTTTACAAATAGGGGACAGGCGGGCAAAATGGGGTACTTAAGGTTTAAAGTGAAAGTTTAAAAAAATTAAAAATTTTTAAAGCCTGAAAATAAGGCAAAGTCATTGTTACTATATCAACTATTTATTAAGAACATACGAACTCGAATGGAGTAAACGTTTATGGTATATAGTGAAAAAATGAAAATAATGCAAATTGCCCCATTTTGCCCTTTGTATAGGGCAAAATGGGGTAACATACTCAAACCCAAAGAAATTTATTTACAATGTTCACAAACAAGTATTGCTTCGTCGTCTTCGTCGTCAACACCAGCACATGAGTTATGCGCCCACTTGAGGCAAATAGAACAGCGTATCCATCCCTCTGTGGAACTTGAATAAAAGTCTCCGCAGTAAAAGCAGTCAGTGTCACTAACTTCACCGTCTGAATCGGACGCTACTTTTTTAGTTTTTGTCACTTTCTTGTTTCTCTGTGATTCGCTTTGATCATCTCCTATCCTTTGTTTTGCTGCTTTCACTTTGCTAGAATTATTTTTTTCCTGAGCCAATTCTAGTTCTGTTTTATAAGGTGGGGACGTTAATATGGCGGTTTTTCCCTTTTTTATTGACACTCGTTTCTTGGATTGATTTATTTTTGTGCACTGCTAATATCACTTTGGGGCTCATAAACTCAAAACTGGTGTCATTATCTTTTGAAGATCCTGGTTGAGGCTCCGGCATCTTCTCTCTAATCAGCTCTACGTTTCGACTGACCCCTTCTTGTTGGATAGGCTCTACTTGACTTTTAGGTACAGTGGGATCAATTTCCAAATCAGTTGTAGCCGATGGCAGAAAATCTGCTTCAGAAAACGTGGAAATATTCATAGGCCAGACCCCAGTTGCCTTGAAACCATTTATTGCAGGTACCATTGAAGCTGCTCTTAGATATGCAGCACTGAATAAGGATGAAATTTGATGGAATGTTACTACTCTTCCAGGATTTGTTCGAAGCCATTTCCGTACTTCGTCTTCATAATGTGCACTTAATGGCTTCATAAATGCAACATCTAAGGGTGCATTTATAGTGCTGTAACGTAAGAGGTAAGGTAAGAGGTATGAAAATAAACCTGTGGAATCAGATGAGAGTGGTTATAGTCGTAACGTAAGAAGTAACGCAAGACGTAAGAAATTCATTTCTAAAAGTGACGGGACATGAAATGAGAAGCGATTTCGGGTGGAAATCGGCCAGGATCGCTAGACATCGTGCATAAAACACGCGGGAATTTAGAAATATGGTTGTGAAATACTGCTTACCTCGGAAATAAACCAAATTCATTTTTCTTACGGCATCGGGTGAATTCCGGTGAATTCGGCCATGGTCGCCAAAATGAATGCAATCGCCATAGGCTGGTGTTGGACATGTGATCAAAGATTTGAATCACCGACGGGTGATTTGAACCGACTTTTTGCAAAATACGTTTGCACACCAAGGCGTGCAGGTCCGGACAAGTCGTGCAGGACCGGCCTATACATTTTTATATGAACAAGGAAAGGAATGGGTACACCAGGCAGACTATGCACTAGAGAGGTTGTTTCACGGCTAGAACATGATTTGCAGTATTAGAAAATATTTTCCCTAAAAAATACATGGAACCAACGTAGTCCCACAATATTGTAGTCATGATTTTGCTGAGGTTTTTTATATTCTGTGTACATGAAGAGGATTGTGAGGAGTTCCTCCTTCCCTAATGATGTAGAGCTATAAGTACTCCATTGATATGAGTATATAATGTGTAGATATAAAAGCTCATTCCGCCTAACAAAATGCAGAGCCCTTAGTACAGTTTTAGTATGATGCTATACTTTTCACTATGCAACCGTTAACTGATTATGTATAATGGAATCATATACAATTTTCTAAAGTGTGAAAATATTGCAGTCAGCCCAACTTAATAGTGAACTAATAAGTTAGTTGTTGCTGCATAGCACGTATTATCAAAAGTATAAGTATTATGTATCAGAAATCGATTTTTTGTCAATAACTCACCTGCACTGCATGCTTGTTCACATTCAATTTTGCCAGAGCAACTTATATTTGAATCAACCCAACAACTACACAGTTTGCTTTTGGGTTTATGGTGTAGTGAACATATTTTGGGCATATCTCTTGCACAATAATATGGTAAAGTGTCAAAACATCATTGCAGTCAAGTAAGCATGTTCAAGATTGTAAGAATATCGTATATGAACAATGCTATAACTTCATAGGTATGACTTCAAAGTGACTGTTCAGGAAGGTCTGAAAACCTTACTCAGGCCATCGAAAAAGTTTTATAGACAAACGTATTTAGGATTCTCCCATATGTTAATGTTTTCCTACAAGTTGTAACATATATAACAGGCCACTTGTTTCCAATTCAGCTGTTCAAGAATAACTTGCCAGCTGCACCTCAGACTTTAAAGTTTGACATACTCTATAAAAGTAGTATGCTCTGTTACAATTAATAATGTAATGTGTATGCTGTTATGAATATGGAATATGTGTTCATTTGGGAGCATTATGTGGTTCTAAAGCTGACAAACAGGGATATGTATTTTACTGAATCTCTTCAGAGATAATCCAGGGTGTATCAATAAATCATCAGCTACACTGTACACTTGTTCAGATTCAATATTGCCACAACAAAATACTTAAACCAACTCAACAACTACACAATTTTGTTTTGAGTGTTAGTTATCATCTTTGTAATTTGAAATATATAAGCAATATGCTTACCTCAAAGCGAGTGTTCTGAATGGGTTGAAAACCTTACTCAGGCCACAGCAAAACTTTTATGGACACAAACATTTTAGGATTCCCCATATGTTACTTTCACTTGTTTCTGATTCAGCTTTTCAAGAATAGCTTTACAAAATTGCCAGCTGCATCTCACAGTTCAAAATTTAGACATACCTTTTGTATCTGTAAAAGCTGTGTGCTATTACAGTTAAATGAGTATTTCTTCATTTAAAAGTTGTATGGTGTTATGAATATGGAATATTTGATCATTTGAGAGCATTATGTGGTTCTAAATTTGACAAACAGGGATATGTATGTAATTGCATCTGTTCAAAGATAAATGAATCTCAAAGTTGGCTCTGTAGCGACAGCAACCAACTAGTTATTTTATTGTAAATGTTAAGAAATAGATAAGTAAATTTTAGGCTCTGTAGCAACCGCAACCAAGTGTTTTGGTCAACATTCACTCATTCACTAGCACATCACAGCCTTGTGAAGGAATTCCAAGCTGCCCCAGGCCAACCTATAACAATACCCAGGTTTGACTAGAATATTTTCAATAGTTTTCTATTGCCTCTGTTCTGAGTCACAATATTTTAATATTTTCATGACATGGCAAAAACAATAGTATTAGAAATGGTAGTTTTGACCTGTTTATTATAAAACTAAAATGTCTGTCATACAGAGAAGGATACATACTTGGTTTACAAACAAATACATTTGGGCCAAATACTCTTAAAAAATCACATCACAATGTGTACAAAGTCCTTTATAAACAGTCACAACTCAAATTGTATATTCTATTTCTATTTGTTTTAAGTCACTGTCCTCAAATTTTACACTGATGGACAGCGATAGATATGTAGACTCTCTACTTGAGAAGAAATATATATCCACAATTGCCTATTTTGTAATTTTATTGGAAAACTGCCCCACTAATTTCACATATATCTTCGTCACACAACCACAACCTGCTTTAACATTCCAGGTATGTGTATGCGTCAATTTCTTCTATGGAGTACACTTGATTAAACAAAGTACATCACTACATCCTATAAACAGCTGCACTGTCCACTAAATATACAGGGCACGCCTCACGAGGGACAGTCATTCAAAATTGTTGGACTAGATATTGCAGCCCTATGACTCCGATGAGACATGTATAGCTCTTCGAAATATAGTAATATACACTAGTCAGCACCCATTGCCACCTGTAAAAAGCGGTTTTCTTTAGAATCCAGAAATCCATTGTACTTCAGTCTATAGCGCCTTACCTCTATCCAAAACCCCTATGCACTGGTACCTTATTGATCGTCAGACCTTCAACAAAGTTCCAGTAGTAAACAAGTTACAATAAACAATCAGAGATAACTTTAAACAATTAACAATATTGCCCTAGGGTCATTGACATTCGACATAACCATAAAAATAAAAATAAAACAAAACAACAATCATAAAACATCTCTCTAAGAAGAAGCTTAAAACATATGGCCCCATCTATTAGTCACATACCAAACTTGGCTACCCTTGTTATCTGTCTGTCACTTAAGCCGCAAGCCGCTTACGGCACTATAGCATACCCACTTTTTTCTTATTCTTACGTCTTACGTTACCTCTTACCTTACCGCACTATAAATGCTACTTTAAAGGTTGAAGGCGATGGGTACAATGGGGTGGAAAACACAGCATTACCACCCCGTTTTCTCTGGCATAATTGATCACGTCTAGGTTTTTTGTATGAGAGGAATGACCATCTAGCAGGAGCAAAACTGGTGAATCCTTTGAAGCTCTCGAAAACTGGACAAACTTTTCAAACCATTTAAAAAACAGTGCTTTATCTATCCACCCTTTTTCATTTAATTCAACCCATCCACCAGGCACAAGACCATCCAAAAATCCCTGCTGCATTCGCTTACGGGGAAATATTAGCATGGGCGGCATGTAGGCTCCTGATGCAGAGAAACAAATTTCTACAGTAACAGTTTCACCCCTCTCGGCAGATGTCAGCGCTCCAACTTGGCGTTTACCCTTTAAAGCTATTATTTTTGAATTCCCTTTTGAATTGACCGTAACTGCAGTTTCATCAACGTTGTAGATTTTTTGTGCTGTTAGATGATATTTCTGGACAGTTTCTTCTAACAGTTTAAAGAATTGTTGTACAGCTACTTTATTAAAGCCCATCGCACGGGCACCGGACGTAGCTTCGGGCTTTCTAATTGACAAGTCTCTATGTCTATTAAGAAAACCTTGCATCCATCCCATCCCAGCCATTTTATGATCTGTGTTAAAAGGGTGTTCAATCCCATTTTGCTCAGCAAGTTGAAAGGCAAGTTGCCTACATTCCGTTATCGTCAGTCCAAACAATCTCGCTTCCATATCCTTAAGATAATTAACGAGTTCTTCTTCTTGTTCGATAGTAAAAACTGGCCTCTTGCTGCCTAAAACCTTTGTAACAGCATAATGTGCATTATCTCTTTGTCTTTTTACGTGACGCTCCAAAGTAGTTTGAGGGACAGAAAACGCAACAGAAGCTCGATAGTATCCCATATCACCGCTAACTACAGCATTTAAGTACAGATTAGAGTGCGGTAAGGTAAGAGGTAACGTAAGACGTAAGAAAATAAACCTGTGGAATCAGATGAGAGTGTTTATAGTCGTAACGTAAGAGCTAACGCAACACTCTCATCTGATTCCACAGGTTTATTACCTTACGTCTTACGTTACCTCTTACCTTACCGCACTCTATTTAGTCCCTTATTACAGCACGTTGCATACTCTCTAATGACCAATTTTGACGTTCACCCTTTCTTTTGTACTTATACACCATCTAGAATCAAAACCAAAAAATATTCACTGAAAAATTACATGAAAATGGGGTACCCCATTTTATTCCTCCTGCGTGTACCCCATTTTGCCCAGATGAGCAGATTTCAGGTTATATCTAAGTTATTTCTTCAATAGACATATTTTTCAACACAATGGCAACTGAAGTCTTTAGGAAACATCTACCTATGGATAGTGAAAGCAATATTTATTAGTAAATTGATTTAGTACCACTTACGCTTTATTTATTTTCTGGAGATCTTACAACTGACTACACTGAACAGCTCACATGTGCAATTCTTAACGATCGATGACGATAAGTAAACTACCTATTTTGCTCGTAAGCGAAGACCGTTACACGCGTGTAAGATATAATTTTGACCCTGTCTCATAGATGGAGCTGGTCGTATAGAAAAAGAGGGGGGTACCCCGTTTTAGGCACGTACCCTGTTTTGCCCGCCTGTCCCCTATACGAGGTCTTGCCTCCAACATAAACTCTGTCCATCAACACCTTCAGGCAGAGAAGCCACACATTCTGGCTCTTACCGAAACTCAAGTCGGCTCTTCAACAATGGATAACTGCTTTAGATATCCCGGATATGACTTATACACCCGATTTAGACGTAGGTTTGGCGTATGCGTGTATGTTAATTCTGGGCTTTCTTGTCATCGAGAAGAAGAGCTCGAACTGGAAGGATTTGACATCATATGGCTTAAAATATCCTTCCAAAACCATTCAAAATTTATATGCTGCATTTATAGGCCACCAAGCAGTAACAACTGCAAAGAGCTCTTCGAGAAGCTTTCAGCCACTGTGGACGCGCTGCAATCAGATCACCCTCATTCAGAGATAGTCTTACTGGGTGACTTCAACGTTCACAACTCATACTGGCTGAAACACTCAAACAAAACGGACGACGAGGGACGTGAAGCTGAAGCCTTCGCTATTAGCTGCGGCTTGGAACAGATAGTCAAAGAACCAACAAGGATTCCCAGCCGCCACGGAGATTTTGCTAGTCTGTTGGACCTATATCTCACAACTACTCCAACGGTCTACACAGTGAAGGTAACCGCCCCACTGGGATCGTCTGACCAGAACACCGTCACGACACTATGCAGAATGCATTCTCCAGATCTCTACCATGCAAAGCCTCGTCGGGTCTGGCATTACGGATCAGCAAAGTGGGACGACCTAAGGGAATACTACCAGTCCTTTCTCTGGAACGACGTCTGCTTCAAGTCACGAGACCCATCAGCTTGCGCCCAAGAAATAACAGAGGTATTAATATCCGGCATGGAAGCCTATATTCCTCATGTCGTCAAGCATCCCTCCAAAAACAAGCCATGGTTCAATCAGCGTTGTAGAGATGCAGTTACCTCTAAAAACCAACATTACAGAGAATGGAGGAAAAATCCAAATGCTGAGAGCCACCGCAGTTTTATCGACGCCAGAAATCACTGTAAACGCGTGATTGACAGCAGCAAGGAGGAACACAACCAAAAAATTAAGAACAAGCTCCCCTCATGTCCTAGTTCGTCCAGAACATTCTGGTCTGTAGCTAAGGCTGTTAGTCAGAACTTTTCCTATTCGTCAATACCACCCTTGACCAGAGAGGACAAATCCATCCCTTCTGCTCCTAAAGAAAAAGCAGACATCTTGGGGAAGCTCTTCGCAGCCAATTCTACTGTAGACTTTCAAGGAAGCACTCCGACCACCACCATAAGCGTGAACTCGAGAATGGCAGAGGTCAAATTTCAACATCGAGATGTAAAAAGCATCCTCCAAAAACTGAACACCAATAAAGCTACTGGTCCTGACCAAATTCCAGCCATTGTCCTTAAACGGTGTGCCGCTGAGCTTGCACCTCTTCTTTGCAAGCTCTTCAACCATTCGTATCAACGAGGCGTGTTTCCCGCTTCGTGGAAGATTGGCTGCGTACAACCCATCCCTAAGAAAGGCAAAAAAAACTGATCCCACCAATTATAGACCTGTGGCTCTTCTCAGCATCATGTCTAAGGTTATATAGACTATCATTAACACACAGCTCCTGAAATACCTGGACAACAATAACATCACAAATGATCGCCAGTATGGCTTCCGTAAGCACAGGTCTACATATGACCTCCTTGCCTACGTCACTCACTTGTGGAACAGAGCAATAGACAATCATGGCGAATCCCGTGTTGTTGCACTTGATATATCGAAAGCTTTCGACAGGGTATGGCATGACGGACTTTTGGCCAAGCTTGCTGCTTATGGACTACCACCTGGCCTGCGCCAGTGGCTGAATAGCTTTTTGAATGACCGATCTCTGTTTGTTGTAGTCGAGGGCTGTTCATCAGACGTATTTTCGATAAACGCCGGTGTTCCTCAGGGATCTGTCCTATCCCCTACACTGTTTCTGCTGTACATCAACGAGCTGCTGGAAATAACATCCAATCCAATCTACAGCTTCGCAGATGACAGTACATTAGTGTCGTGCATGGAACCAGGCAAGCCACTATCATCCCAGGAGACGGTACGTCAGCGACAGCAGCATGCCTCACAGATCAACGCTGATATCAAAACAATTGTCAAGTGTGGATTAGCAAATAAAGTACAGCTCAACGTACAAAAAACTCAGGCAACAACACTTACAAAGAAGTCTCATGATGGCTTACCAACCGTGGAAATGGAGGGTCACCCCATAGTCGAATCACCTTTCGTCAAGCTTTTGGGAATCAATATCAACAATAACATGTCCTGGCACGACCACGTCGTCAGCGTATTGCTAAAACCGCAGAGAGCCAGAAGCTTGGAGTTTTGTTCCGCTGTAGGAAGTTGTATACACCAGAGCAACTGCTGCTGCTCTACAAGGCACAGATCCGACCATCGCTGGAGTATGACTCCCATGTGTGGGGATGCACTCCGAAGCACTCTCTAAAGCTTCTGGACACTATCCAGAAAAGAGCGATTAGACTAGTCGATACGCCAAACCTCACAAAGGACCTCCACAGCCTGGAACATCGAAGGAGGGTGGCTGACCTATCCCTGTTTTACAGATTCTATCACGGAAGATGTTCGAGTGAGCTCTCTCAGATAATAACACCATAGGCCGTCCGAACCAGGAAAACTAGAGAGGCTCTGCGAGCTCATCCTTATATTTCATATTTCATCATCATATCATCATTTCATATCATATTTTTCTTCTTTTTATTAGATTGTCCTGTAAATGGTGTTTGTGCTGTTGGACAATAAATGCTGCCGGGGAATTTGTTTCTCGACGGCTACAACCTGCAGCGTTTCAAATCTAACGTGAACCGATACTTAGATACTTATCCTCTCGCAGCGCATCTACAGCGCCATAGGCTTTCAGCCTTTGCGGGAGGCCGACCATAAAAAAAAGTTTCCAATGGAGCGGACCATAGGTGTGTGTAGCAGCGTGCGTTTGACTTCTCTCCAGTGTTAACGTGCTTTCGTACATCGGACTTTAACAACAACAAAAAAGATGCAACCGGCATAACTAATAATTATAATAATGAACTGATGGATATAATTTTAATGCAGGTGAATGTGGTCAAAATTCCTCTCGGACTTCGCGAGAGTATACTGATTGTTTCCCTCGCCGTATTCACCCTACCGATCGTCGTTGATGTGTCTATCTCGTACAAAGAGCTAGAGATACAGGATATTTATATTTATATCATAGTGGACACGCTGGACGACCTAGACAGCTTCCAATGGTCCAAATTGAATAAGAAATACTTTCCATTTCGCGGCGCTAACTTCGAACCATATCTATGAAACTAATGTGACAGGACCGCAGTTAAAACTTCGCAACGAACGAAAAGTAAGTATTTCCTTACCATCTGTTTATTCTTCTGCAGCTGATTCACCGTACATATTAGCTTTGTCATTTCAAAGACAGTTTTTGTTTCTGAAAAGGAAATTCCCAACTTTGAAAACACCCTATATATCCATTCCAATGAATCCTATTTTTTCGCACAAAATTTGGTTACAAATTTGGGGTATTTGTATCTTCATAGTTGCTACCTATTTCAGTTGGTGAGTTGCTGTGCAGTACTAATTTCAAGCAACGATTTAAATACATTGACATTCGTAAATAACTAAATTAATATTTTTCTGTGTCGGTGAGCCTCACCACCTGCAACAGATTATGGTACGCTCTAAGGTCGTTCAACGGTCACACTTAGCGCCTGCAGGCGCTTCCACTCTAGCGCTTTTGCGCTAGGTCCCGTTGAACACACCCATATTGACATGCGTAAATAACTAAATTAATATTTTTCTGTGTCGGTGAGCCTCACCACCTGCAACAGATTATGGTACGCTCTAAGGTCGTTCAACGGTCACACTTAGCGCCTGCAGGCGCTTCCACTCTAGCGCTTTTGCGCTAGGTCCCGTTGAACACACCCATATTGACATGCGTAAATAACTAAATTAATATTTTTCTGTGTCGGTGAGCCTCACCTCCTGCAACAGATTATGATACGCTCTTTGCTTCTTGTTATTAAAAATGTCTCGAACCCAAGATCTGAGTTTTCTTCCTCTTCGTTTCTACCCATAAGAGGAAAAAAATAAAATATTTTTATTATGATTGGTTGTGTTCAACGGGACTTAGCAGACGTAAGCGCTTGTGGGCGCTTTGCGCTAACTAACCGATGAACGACAAGCTGTCAAAAAAGCGCCAGTCAGCTTGGTTAGCGCTTTTAGAAAGCGCTATTTGGTTAGCGATGCGGCACAATACTAGAAAAAGTTATTTATAGTTCTGAGGGAAGCTGTTACCTTTGTGTAGTGTCAATTTAATATTAATATTTGTGCTTTATAGCCTAGGTTTTTGAGAATACGGATAATAAATATTAAAATATGGAGATGAATATGACAGTTTTATAACGTCAAAAAGAAAGTCGTTCAACGGTCACACCTAGCGCCTGCAGGCGCTTCCACGCTAGCGCTTTTGGACTAAGTCCCATTGAACACACCCAATTCATTCAGGTAACACGCTCGCTGATTTACCATTTTCAAATGAGGAGCAGACTTCCAAATTGCATTTTGTCCATTATTACAAATTTTCAAGAAAAGCAGAAAATCAGTGCAGATAAATACAATATAATACATTTGTGGTGTATGAAACTCAATTGCACAATTTGGTACAAGAAAGTTGAAAAACAACTTGTTGGGCTACAAACACGTTGAAAGTACTATATGACTAGACTTAAATCAGTTTGTTTGTCTAGGTATGATTTCCTACCTAATAGCATGCAGACTAAACGCATTTTGTTTGTCTTATTGTTTATAAGGAGTACGTATATGAATACAGTGCCACCACTATTTCAGATACGAAAAATCTGGACATAGCGCATTTTGAAAGTCTGCTCCTCAAATATAAATTCATGGAAATTGTCAGCTGTCAAATTAAATACGATATTGGATAAAAAGTTGAAATATTTTCAATTCGCCCGATCGTCGTAAATATAAAAGCTAAAATTCGTGTGCAATCTAATTAAGCTTTATACCAAATGTAAATAATAGTCTACAGGGATTTCCTAGATGATCTGCACACAGCATTTTTTACAAATAAAGAAATAATCGTCAGTTTTGAACCACTGTGTACATTTTGTTGAAATACAACAAAAGTAATGTTTAATAACAGATTATGCTCAGCAAATAAAAGTAATCTACTCAAGAAAGTAAATTGAGCTTAAAAATAAAATGTTTGATAGAAACGACTATACTATATACTTTTTTTATCTCCTGTTACTCATTCCGGCGAATGGAAAAACAAAACGTTCTATATTTTCTTTTCTACCTGAAATTAAATAAGGTACTTGTGTAACTATTGCGTATGAGTGCTCTAGTCAAGATTATTTCTCAAAAAAATACGACATAAAAATTTTAATTATTATCATGCAGTAAAGTAATTCAAGATTTTAGATGGGTGCCATGCCGACGAGGTTTACTCTATTTTGCTAATTTTTCCACTCCCTATGCACCGTTTTTCAAAATAGATCACACAAAGCCTAAATTTAGATCGATGTTACTGAGATTATGCGGATAAGAAAATTGCAACAACAAAATTGACAGTTATACCAACACAAGATATAGACTAGACATCATAAAACTTCCAAACAACGTATTATCCGAGAATAAGGCTGCTATTCTCCGATATATCAAAATCGAAACTTTTCGCGATCATAAAATATGCCTGACCTTTGGCTGGGAAGTAAATACAAGAGGTGCTCGATAGGCATTATTTTGAAATACAGCTATTTGCCTGTTTGACGGATTTACAACAAATTAGCCGTGAAACACCTATCTGAGAATTAATAGTCAACTTTCTCTGTATTAGTTTCCAAATATTTATGAACTTTGGATTGCACGCGCCAGTTATAAGGAATTAAGCGCGTTTATGCAATGTGTTCCGCGACAAGTATTATTAAGAAAAAAATGAAGTCAAGTTGATTGACTCAGTACTTCCCACACATTACGCTGATACCAGTTTATTATTTTCCCATAGCAGGAAGATTTAGTGAGATCCCTTGCAACCAAATAATCGCCAGCCACCCCCCCCTAAAATTGTCTTATGTCGCTAGGTCTTTCCTTCATAGGTCAATGGACAGCCTATTATCGATACTACAAACTTCTCAGTTTTACAACCCATCTCCCCCCAACCACCTCACTTTCACCCCCACCCAAAAAAACTGGTAGGAAATGATCAGGAACCCCTAAAACATCTAAAAACCGAATTTGAGTTGTTTTCATACTTTTCGTTCTTTGATTATTGCTACGCTGCCACTGACGCGATTTTTAACAAACATACGCGTTTTCCATTCTCACCACGGTAACAATATACTGTGTCAAAATTTCATTAGAATCAATTTAATAGTGACCTCGTTACAAAATACAAAACGATTTAAACGGCAATAAATTCTCGTATGTATACAGAAAATTCTAAGTCCCTTAGTTTCCGTAATAGGCTAGGCAATGTTCGGATGGACCTAAAAAGGTGATTTATGTCGCTAGATCTTCCTTCACAGGTTAGTGGACAGCCTATTATGAGTACAAGAACTTTTTTAATTTTTCAACCCCCAACCCCCCAACCACCCCAATTTCACCCCACCCAAAAAAACGTAGAAAATGATCCAGAACCTCTAAAACGCTTAAAAACGAAGTTTGAGCTGTTTTTATATTTTTAGTTTTTTTATTATATCTGCGCCGCCACTGGCACGATTTATAAAAACCATACGCGTTTTCCATCTTCGCCACGGTAGTAATACTGTGTCAAAATTTCATAAAAATTAATTCAACAGTTCCCCGTTACACAATATATGTAGATCGATCTAAAGCAATACTCTCGTATGTTTACATCAGAAAAAATTCTAAGTTCTTTGCTTTCTGTAATAGGAAGGCAATGTTCGGATCACTGGTTCGGATGGACCAAAAAAAGTTATTTATGTCGCCAGGTCTTCCTTCACATGTCAGTGGACAGTCTATTATGAATGCAACAAACTTTTCAATTTTACAACCCCCCACCCCCCAACCACCCCAATTTCACCCCCACCCAAAAAAAGTAGAAAATGATCAGGGACCCCTAAAACGCTTAAAAACGAAGTTTCAGCAATATTTAATTTTTTTTGTTTTTTGCCAATTACTCCGCCGCCAATGCACTTATTTTCAAAATTATAGGAACATTACCTACTACGACCCCACAGCATACCGCTGCCCAAATTTTATCACAATCCATGTAGCGGTTGCTGAGATTACGAGGCTAAAAAAAAGCGACAGACAGACAGACAGACAGACAGACGGACAGACAGACCGACGGAAATGAGTGACGTGGATTTTCGTTATGTAGACATCATAAAACGCCTAAAAAGCGCATTATCTCAAAATCGAAAATTTTCGCGATCACAATACTCCTCTCACCTATCGGTGTGGGAAGTAAAATGTTAAACCTATAAGGCGATATAATAATAATGATGATAATAATAATAAAAATTTCTTTTAATTCAAAATATTGGTATATACAATAAAATTGATACCGTATATTGGCAAAGACTAGCTATGCTACTCCACTTAACAGTGGGCTTGCCTAGGCTTACCACCCAATGATATAATTACCCATTGAACAAAGCCTAGCTGGCACATATTAGATTTGTAAAATTCAAAAAGAGAAGCAATCCATCAATCCAATATATGAGTATACCTTGAAATTATACATATCTCGCAGCATATACAGGGTGGGCCAATAGTGCGTGGACGGAGGATTGTGGGCTTAATGAAAAATATTTCAAAAATCTGCCACTTGATCATGGTAGGGACCCTTGAGGGCTATGACGTAAAAATATTTTTACTCAAATTTTGACGTTTATACAGGGTGATTGATATCAAACTTACATTTTTTTAAATGGAACCCCCTATATATTATTGCATATTTGGATTCCTTGGTCAATTTTAGTGTGACTTTATGTATCACACATGGAACTTTAAACGAACCGTTTAGGCGCAAATCACCATTTTTGGTATAAGTAGGTATCAGAAAAAAATTGAATATCGCAGCGATTATGAAACTTAGAAGGCCGTGACTTTGCGGTACAACTAAGCATGAAATGCGTCACCTTAGGTCAGATGGCTTAAATTGAATTCTTTTTGTACTTGGAGAAATCAGTAGATTAATTAAGGAAACTTCAATCACAGATAACTTGATTTTTTCAAATGGCAATGCCTATTTTGGTTTAAAAAATCGAATGTAAAATTTGATTACCTTTCTAACGATATAGCATTCTCGATATCAATCTTTTTTGGTTTTCATTTTATTTCAAATTTTCAGTCAAATCGGTGTTTTTCAATTTTCCTGCGTGCAAGCAACCTAGCAGGCCATGAAAAATAAACAGAATCTCGTTAATATGGAAGAAACCAACTAACCTAGTAGAAAGATGCAAGCTAACTGGAGCAACGAGGCAAGATTATGAAAATTCCTTGCAACATATTAGCTTTAACCGGATACAACAGCCCCAAGATATCTAATGTAAATGAGTAGCTGGGCTATGACAGAAGTATTTGTTTTTCACAGCCTACTAGCTATCGAGGTCTACTAGAGCTTGACAACTTTCCAAAACGATTAAAAATTTTGAAACAAAAGGAAAACTACCAACGATTTTTGATTACAGTCTAACATGTTTAGAATTTCATATCTAATGGGATAAAAAGATTAGTCACTTCCGTTTAGTTAAGTCAAAAGTGAAATCTCCAACTGGAGCATTCTGAACATCTATTGAAATAATTGCTAGAATTTTTTAATTACGCTATGTTGTAATTGTGTTTATTTCATGTAGTTTTCTGCAAACTGAATTATGTTTTACAATTCAAACAGACTGCAATTCAAGTTTCATTTTCCGCGATTTTGCTAATAAGTAGAAGTACCTTCTGAAGAATTCGAAGGGTTCCAGTCAGAGGTATCATTACTTTTGACTTACGGAAATGGCTACTTTTTTATAACATTAAATGTGGAAATTTATTCAGAAGACATAGATATTATACTGCCAGCAACAATCACTGGTAGTTTTCCTTTGATTAAATATTTTTTTACTGACGTTGGAAATTGACTAATAGCTAGTAGGCTGTGAAAAATGAGCGTTCTTGTTACTGCTATTGTTTCTGGTTAGAGCTAATATGTTGTAAGAAATTTTCATAATCTTGCCCTGTTGCTCTAGTTAGTTTGCATCTTTCTACTAAGTTAGTTGGTTTCTTCCATATTAACGAGCTTTTGTTTATTTTTCATGGCCTGCTAGGCTGCTTGCATGCAGGAAAATTGAAAAACACCGATTTGACTGAAAATCTGAAATAAAATGAAAACTAAAAAAGATTGGTATCGAGTATGCTATATCGTTAGAAAGGTAATGAAATATTACATTCGATTTTTTAAACCAAAAGAGGCATTGCCATTTGAAAAAATCAAGTTATCTGAGATTGAAGTTTCCTTAATTAATCTACCGATTTCTCCAAGTACAAAAAGAATTCAATTTTAGCCGTCTGACCTAAGGTAACGCATTTCATGCTTAGTTGTACCGCAAAGTCACGGCCTTCTAAGTTTTATAATCGCTGCGATATTCAATTTTTTTCTGATACCTACTTATACCAAAAATGGTGATTTGCGCCTAAACGGTTCATTCAAAGTTCCATGTGTGATACATAAAGTCACACCAAAATTGACCAAGGAATCCAAATATGCAATAATATATAGGGGGTTCCATTTAAAAAAATGTAAGTTTGATATGAATCACCCTGTATAAACGTCAAAATTTAAGTGAAAATATTTTTAAGTTATAGCCCTTAAGGGTCCCTACCATGATCAAGTGACAGATTTTTGAAATATCTTTTAGTAAGCCCACAATCCTCCGCCCACGCACTATTGGCCCACCCTGTATAGAGTGAGTTTTTAGTACCGGCTCGGTCGATAACTCCACTACTGTAGAAGATAGCGAAAAAAGTTGTATACAAAAGTTGTAGCCACGGATATGCTCCTTGCTCGAAAATATTTAGATTTATACAGGGTGATCCATAACTACGTGGTGATACAAACATAATTATATGTTATGCTACGTTGCTTATAAGTAGGAAAATTGAAAAACGCCGATTTAATTAAAATTAACCGAAAACTATCAGAGATTGATATTCACAACCTTATATCATTAGAGAGGTTATCAAATTCTACGTTTAACCGTAGAGAAAGAATTAGGCATTCTCATTTGAAAAAATCAAGTTATCGCTGATCGAAGTTTTCTTAATTAATCGACCGATTTCTCCAAGCATAAACGTAATTTAAATTTGACAGTTTCATCAAAGCTGACGCATTTTATGCTTAGTAATACGGCAAAGTCACAGCCTTCCAAATTTTATAATCTCTGCGATATTCAATTTTTTCCTCATATCTGCTTATACCGAAAATGGTGACTTACACCTAAACGTTTCGCTTTAAGTCCCATGTATGATACATAAAGTCACACTAGAATTCACCGAAGAATCTGAATATGCAATAATATACGGGGTGTTCCATTTAAAAAAGCATAACTTTGATACATTTCGTGTTTTTGGGACACCCTGTATAACATGAAAATATTTTTAAAATGTAGCCTTTATGGATCTCTATCCATCCGAAACTATTATTTCCCTTTTTATCAAAAACTTTAGCCATAATGCTCAGTGTCGAATTACGTGAATAACCCTGTATATAATAAGGACAATACTACTTATGGTTAGCTACGTGAGATTTTTAGGCAAATAAAAATTACAAACAAATGAAAGGTAAAAATGGCGGGTATTATCTTAAAGTGGTTCCATTAAACAGCATTGAATTCTAGGAGTTTTTAAGACAAACTATATTTGAAAAGATGCATTAAGCTATATTTATAAACGGCCATTTTTAGATTTTGAAGAGTTTATTTATTGCTTAGAACATGGCAAAAACGACAAAAATCAATAAGACGTAATCTTACAATAAAATTTGCATAAATGAACCCAGATTTCCGAAATTGCACTAAAAGCTACGTCTTCTGGTACAAAATATGTGATTAAAGTTTCAGTACGATTGGTCACATATTAGTTTAAATAATACTCAAAATTGTTAATCCAAGAATTTTTTTTCAATGCAGAAGATACATAACATTTCCAGAGGCAGCATATCAAAGAAGAAGAATTAAGCTTTGTATTTGATTAAAAAATAGTAAAGAAATATTTTTAACATTGTTACATCTCTCCAGTTCCTGTTCAAATGATCACAGCAGGTTAATATGGTAGTAAGGACAGAAAGGCTTCGTTCTTTTTAAAAATCGCTTCATCAGTAGTGGTTATCCAAAGCACATCTTTGATACTGGGCGCCATAGTACCTATGTTTGTGTCGTCCCAAATCAAGGATCACACGTAAAATTTCGAAATCCCACAATGAACGCAATACATATAGGGGTTATTCGAATGTTTTTGAAGCAATACATAATATTTTTAGAATTATACAGCTAAAAATAAAAGGGCGATGAAACCATTCCACGAACTTATGATAAAATTATTTTTGTATACAATTTTAACTCGAAAAGATGAACGTAAATAAAAATAAAAAAGAATTATGAGATTACCTTTATGTTTAATAAATAATATTTAGGATAGCTTTATGATGAAATATATCATCATATCTTTTTTTAAATAATCGAATCTTAATTTTTACCGAAATGATGGGCTAGCATGGGGACAAGGTCCTAATCCAATCTGTTAGATAGATATTGAAGTAATTCAACACGGCATACTTCTTAGAGATACCATTATCCGTTGACTGATATTGATACTACCACGCGTTGATATATTCTGACAATAGGGCTGTAGCCATTCGACCCAAGGGAAGGAAGCCAGGTTGGTCCTGTGGAGCGAGTTAGGGGCCCTAGGTATGTAGGTATAATAATATTGGGCTCTGGAACTGAATCTATGTAATATGGATATCTGGAGGGCTGGAACTTTAATGAACCTGGAAGGGCTGGTCTCCTCAGCTTCGAAAATACGGTGACTAAATCATGTTTACTAGCGAGAATTATTTGATAGAGATATTACCTAAGTAACCCTCCACCAACCTTCATCTTTCATAATAATATCGGTGAAAAAGGAAATAGCGGCTTATTTGCAACATCTGAATAAACATACAAAACACTCTGCATTTTATAAAGCACTCATGTATTTAGCAAAAAATAATGATATCTCCGTATATCTAAAAGGACCCCAAGCAGATTAATATGAGTACTTGCTATTTTTGTTCTGTATTCACTAATAACATCTAATAATTATGAACGACTCCATTGTAGGACATTTTTTCTACCAATGGCAATGTAAGTTTAGCTTTACAATGGATCATAAAGACGTTATTTTTGGCATAAATTTGAACATGATTAAATTGTAATTTTCAGTACTTTATTGTAACATGCGGTACCACTGTTTAGAAATGGGGTAGTTTCCATAGCATCGAAACATTCCATTGTTTTCTGTTTTTGGACTAATATTATTGATACTGTCTTGAATTTCAGAAGAAATTAAACAACTAGTTTAGCATTTGTCAGAAGTTAAAACCAAGTCACTGTTGATAATCAGAGTGATCCGTAGGACCTCAGTTCTAGTGCCTTAGTTTCAGCACAGCCTACGTAAGCTAGGTTTCAGTTTGTAAGTCTTTCAGGTCTGGGAACCCAGGAACCAGGCAACGTCGAAAAAAGAATAGTAGAGGAATTACGGAAGAAAGGTGCAGAGCAAAGATAATAAAGAAAATATACCTCTCGCCTCACATCATGTTCCAGTTCGTCCATCGTGGAGGATTGGGTAAATTGCGAATGTTGCTACCCCATGCTTTTCCAACTGACGAAAAATCGGGTGATCGGGGAGATCAGGGGAACACCCTGACCTCAGCTTTCTGTAGGAATCTTATCGACAATCGACAATTGGTTCTAACACCTCATTCACATAACGTTGCACGCAGTCATTGTGCCACGAATCACAAGTAAAGGTGACTTGCTGTTAAATGCAATAGCACCCCAAACCTATAAAATAATAGAGCGGTGTACATGGCGCTCAACAGCAAACTGAAGATCACGTCGTTCACCCCGTCGTCGTCTAACGCGTTAGCATCCATCGTGTGCCCCCAGACAAAACCTGGACTTGTCACAGAAGGCCATCTGATGCGCTCAGCATGCCATTTTGTAACAAATATTGTAGTTTTTAGAGCTTTTTTGAGGTGCCTTGAAGGTAAATCGATTTTAAGAATTTTTTAATATTTCTGTAATTCGTATTGATTTTGGAGAACTCGAAAATACGTAAAAATTACATTACTAATGCGATTTTGTTATAGGAGTTTGATGTATTCTATGTCAATCAGAGATTGTCACATTTTCGCATGCCATATGTATATAAAAATATACAAGGTGTCCCACGACGATTAAGACAAGCAGTAATTTTGGGGGTGTAAATTAGAGCAAATATAGTATCTTTTCTTATTACTGTGTCACCCTCTGAGGTATTTGTTTTTGATCACGTTGTGACTTTTTGTGTTCCTCTCGATAAAACAATTCCAACAAACTAGCACACTTGGGATCTAAAGTTATTTATTCAAGAGCTACAGGTACTTAAAGGATGGTACAGCTACCATTGATTATAACATGTACCCCTACAGTTAAATTACTTTGGTAGTGTTTCATAATAGTAGTGGTACAGTTCTTTAAGTACCTGTAGCTCTTGAATTAATCACTTTAGACCCCAAGTGTGCTAGTTTGTTGGAATTGTTTTATCGAAAGGAACACAAAAATTCACAAATATACAGGGTGTCGTCACGTGATCAAAAACAAATACCTCATTGGGTGACACAATAATAAGAAAAGATACTATATTTGCTCTAATTTACACCCCCAAAATTATATTTCGCTACTACTGCCCAGTTCCGATATATTGCTTGTCTTATTCGTCGTGGGACACCCTGTATATGCGACACAATTTAAATGCTAACATTATTCTGGTATATAATTTTCCTTGAGCTCATTAAACTTTTATAGGTGATACTATTTTTATATAAAAAAACGAAATTGGGTGAACTGATGAGACATCAAGTATTGTAAATATGAGGAGGTAAATAGGAGAGGTCAAAGTCATCCATATTATTTTGGTATTTGTGTCAATTTCACATAATGCTTTAAACTTGTCCTGGCACTTCATTGACCCACAAATTATTATTTGTTTTATTAAAAGACATCTGTTAAAATTATTTATTTATTAACGTTTGTGATACATCTGTCAACTTTCATTTTGATGACTATACTGCATTCACTGAAGAAAAGGAGTAAAAAATTATTTCAAACCCATATTTTGGGGCTTTACTCGGATAAATCGAACTTAATCTTTTCTGTTTATAATAACATCACTGCTCTCAGTATGCAGTTTTGTAGACGGTGTGCATATAACCCTTGACGATACAGTAAACATTTACATATATTGTGCATGGTTACTCCGTTTGTTTGGTGGATAAGGTATAGTAATCCATATAAGTTGTTAATTATCTGATCTTAAGGAATACGGAGTATTTGTTGCAGTTGCGATTCCTCCAAATGAAAGGGTAGGCGATCAGTTTTTTCAGGTTACTTATGTTCTGTTCTTAGCTTTTGAATCAGCTCGGTTTTTTGGTGTAGTATTACGGTTGCCATGTTACTGATAGGATAGATGATATCATAATATGTAATACCATTGATTAAGGTATTAAGGGGGTAATACGTATATCATCCGTGAACATTTTATTGGCACAGCATACAAAATTAAACGATCATGAACACTCACCAGTCAGGTACCCTACAACACGTACTCTATTTTTTTAATTAGTGTTTTAACTTTTCTAGTCGGTGCAACTTTCAAATCAGGTAATTAATGAATTAGGTAAATTTTTGTGACAAGCTACCACGTTGTATAGGACATTAGAGAGGTTTTGAGCCACTAAAAATTGGGACGACGCTATCCGTAAAACGTTATTCTGAGCATGCGCATAAGTGTGTGCCTTGTGTACAGTTTTTGTAACGGGAATCTGTGACGTGTATCGTTGCGTTATTCGATAATTGACATTAACAATTATTGAACCTATTTGATTCTAACTTAACTTCACATTATGATCGATTTGGTCGGAAATGTCCAAGAAATGTTACATGCAACAAGTAAACACCACAAGCAAAAAATAGATCACATCACAAGTAAAATAAAAAATAGGGTATGAAGGATCCCCGAAGCATGACAGTTCAGATTTCACTACCATGGTTCAGTCCCGTGATGATCACACGCTGTTGCCAGAGACTTTGTAGCTTTTATTGGATAATACTGTCAAATAAAATTGACGGAAGAAAACCTGATTCTTTTGTACAATGATCAACTAAAAATAAGTATTGTTGCTATCAAAATCATCACGGTTCTTTTCTCATTGCCGCATAGTGGTTTAGACCTGTCAATACCGCACGTAATCATATCGTACCGTAACCTTCCGTAGCTAACATACTACTTTATCGGTTATTCGCTGATTCGGTTATTTCGGGAGAATTGCGCATGCCACAAATAGCCGATAACGTGCAATAACGTCAAGGAACCGGACGTCCAAAAACTCTCTATGCAACTGATTATGTAACAATGGAAATATATCACTGTAATAATGCAAAACAAACCCTTTTGTAATTTAGTTACTGCAAAAAAAGATTTTTTTTCAGTGCGACAATTGCTTAAATAAATAAGTCAAAGTTGAATCGAGTTTTTTTTTCGAATATCTTGGGGGGGGGAATTACCCCTGTTACCCCCCCTTGTATACGCCTGTGTCGATGCATTACTACTTGTTTTCTTTATCCCCAAAGACATCCTAATCGTTCATTTATCCATTATATAATTTTTCAAGACAAACATTGATATTCTGGAACACCCGGTTAACAATTTTATAATACGATAATGGGTACAGAGTTTCGGCCTAATCCAACTATATACAGGCCAGCGAGGTCATAGTTAAGTAGGTGCGCAGTGTTCGAATAATCAGGTGGTCGACTGGCGTTCAAATTATCAATTATCAGTAGCGTCGGTTAGATGGAGTTGAGAAAAATCGTTTGGTGTACATGTTATCTTGTTCGGCTTGTTTTTGATTCTGTGTGCTTTTACAATGTTGCCGAAGAGAGTTCTTGTGAAGTAACATACTTGGTTTTTACATTATACTATTATTCAAATTCGAACTGAAAAAACATTTGCTACGCCTCTGACTACAAACAATGTCATCCGTCATATTTTGTGCGCCGGTACGTTCACGTTTCTACGCAGAATTTACTGTAGGTTATTGAATCGTCGATTTCAACGGTTATTGTGTCTTTTTATCGGCCAGTAGAGCTGAATGTATATGGTACAACTCATTTCACGTAAGAAGATAACAGTGACGTCACACAATTGATGACGCATCGGCGCGAACAATATGGCGGATGGCATTACTTACAGTCACAGACGTAACAACTGTTTTCTCAATTCGAATTTGAATAATAGTATAATGCAAAAAATTAGTTCGTTACTTACAACATGTCTTCGGCAACATTGGGCTTAGCTAAATTGTAAGACCACACAAAATTAAAAACAAACCGCACAAGACAACCTCAACACAAACGATTACCAAACAATGTTTCGCAAATTAATCTATTAACTTTTCACGCTAAACGGCCTGTACATGATTTCAAAAGTGTATCAGCCAAATTCTGAAATCATTCAAAGTGAAGCAGTTCCTGCCATATGAAGAAATACACATACGAGTAGAAATGTTCTGCCAGCTGCCAGTGTTTCTTTCATGCATCAGATGTTGTCCCTTCAGCTTACTAATACCAATTCTCCATAAATTATTCATTTTTACCTTTGTCCATTTAGTGCTATATCTATGCGTCACTTTCAGCATTCTTGCTATAGGTACTATGTTTAAGAGCAGCAGATAGCTTTATCATCATTTACAGTCTCAAGATATGAAATGCCCTGCCGGTCATTTGCCTGTTAAATAATTACCACACATTCATATAATTTATGCTCAGATAAACTGCATTGTACCCTATATAGGCTTATCAGCATCTTGCTATTATTGTATTTAGATTAAAAATATGTAAGCCAAACCTATCCCTCTTTTCATCTCAACATTTGAATAAGATAATCTGAATTGGACCTAATGGACAAACTTCCTAGAAACTTCAGATCACGCCCAGAAATGAAGAATTTGCTTTAGCTAAATTTGTGATATCACTTATTTTTAATTAAGATCAGTGCATCCTATCTATGCCGATACAAGTACCTATTTGATTGTCGGTCCATCTGTCCGTGTGTTTCGATGAGCTGAATTTTAAAAGCAAATTCAAAAATATAGTCTCACCTCATTTCACTTCCATGCCAGTAGGCAGGGGAAGTATTTAACCTTAAAAAAAATCCAGTTTGAGGTAACACTGTTTTTAGACGTTTTGTAATATTTATATCACCTTTATCCAATAAAGAAGTAGTAAGGTGACATTGAATCAAATAACATAAAAAATACGTAACTAAAGGAAGGGAGATACATCAAAATAGGGCATCTATACTAAACAGGGAGGTTAAAAACAGCGATTAAATTTCTAATTTATCTGTTAACTGTGACTCAATGTGGTTGGATAATTATGGTCTAAGAAAAAATCTGACCAATGCTCACCAAACCAAAGAACGGACGGCCTTAAATTTTTCCAGGTTTGCTTATGGTTTGTTGTTAAATCTAGAATGATATACGGTATAATCTCGTGTAGGGATTGCAATATATGTATTCACTAATAAGACAGAGATAATCCTAAGATGCCGATTCAATTTCAATTCAATACTTTATTCATGTCAATCCATAATATAAATGCTTACATTCGTCAATAACAAAAAAATGTACCTAAATGCTACCAGATAAAGTTAATCAGTGAATGCTAAAATAGGTATATTGTAATAAAAAATTATGTTCTAAGAACTCCTGATACGAATAAAATGGATTTTGCGGTAAAATTTAATTTATTTTATTTTTAATACTAATTAATGGGAAATTTCTTATTGGATAGATTACTGCGAATATTGATAATGTTCTCAAGATTTCAGAACCACCTGTAGTTAGTTAGGGTTAGGAGGCTAGTTAACAAAAAATCTGATGAAACAGCTGTCAAAGAATGTCACTCAGTCAAAATTAGGTAGGAGGTTTTTGTACTTTGATAAATGTCTCAAAGGTTGCAAAATTTTATTAGAACGTCAGTGAAGCACAATGGATCTTAAGTTCATTTTTTCAAAATGGATCCAGTGGTAGCGAATGATTCCGTTTATATGATACGGTACTGTAAAACAGCGGAAAAGTTAAATTATATTTGCAAGCTGATCTAGTGGTGATAAGTAAATTAAAAAAAAACAGAAAATATGAAAAATTTCAAACTTCTCTTTTGGGAGTATTAGCGGGTCCTCCCCCAAGAACATTGCTCCTAGCATTGTTATCTCAGTAAGTGAGAAGCAAGGATATTTAAGAAAGCATATTTAAGAAACGACTTCAAAGAAAAAAGGATTGTACAAAATAACGGTAGAACAATAGGAGCATGCAAACTGTCTTTTTACTTAATAAATGCATTGCTAATCATATACAGGGTGGGCCAATAGTGCGTGGACGGAGGATTGTGGGCTTACTAAGAAATATTTCAAAAATCTGTCACTTGATCATGGTTAGGACCCTTGAGGGCTATAACCTAAAAATATTTTCACTTAAATTTTGACGTCTATACAGGGTGATTCATATCAAACTTACATTTTTTTTAATGGAACCCTCTATATATTATTACATATTTGGATTCCTTGGTCAATTCTAATGTGACTTTATGTATCATACATGGAACTTTAAACGAACCGTTTAGGCTGAAATCACCACTTTTGGTATAAGTAGGTATCAGAAAAAAATTGACTATCGCAGCGATTATAAAACGTAGAAGGCCGTGACTTTGCGGTATGTCTAAGCATGAAATGCGTCACCTTAGGTCAGACGGCTAAATTTGAATTCTTTTTGTACTTCAAGAAATCAGAGGATAAATTAAGGAAACTTCAATCACAGATAACTTGATTTTTTCAAATGGGAATGCCTATTTTGGTTTAAAGAATCAAATGTAAAATTTGATTACCTTTCTAACGATATAGCATTCTTGATATCAATCTATTTTGGTTTTCATTTTATTTCAAATTTTCAGTAAAATCGGTATTTTTCAATTTTCCTGCGTGCAAGCAAGCTAGCAGGCCATGAAAAATAAACAAAAGCCCGTTAATATGGAAGAAACCAACTAACTTAGTAGAAAGATGCAAACTAACTAGATTAACGAGGCAAGATTATGAAAATTCCTTACAACACATCAGCTCTAACCGGATACAACAGCGGCAAGATATCTAACGTCAATGAGTAGCTGGGGTATAACAGAAGTGTTTGTTTTTCACAGCCTACTAGCTATTGAGGTCTACTAGAGCTTAACAACTTTCCAAAACGATTAAAAATTTTGAAACAAAAGGAAAACTACCAGCGATTTTTGCTTACAGTCTTACATGTTTAGAATGAAATATCACATTTAATGGGATAAGAAAAAAAATCATTTCCGTTTAGTTAAGTCAAAAGTAAAGATATCTCCAACTGGAGCATTCTATTGAAATAATTGCTAGAATTTTTTAATTACGCTATGTTGTAATTGTGATTATTTCATGTAGTTTTCTGTAAACTAATTTATGTTTTACAATTCAAACAGACTGCAATTCAAGTTTCATTTTCCGCGGTTTTTGCTAGTAGAAGTACCTACTGAAGAATTTGAAGGGCTCCAGTCAGAGGTATCATTACTTTTGACTTACGGAAATAGCTACTTTTTTGTACCATTAAATGTGAAAATTTGTTCAAATTTATTCAGAAGACATAGATATTCTACTGCCAGCAACAATCACTAGTAGTTTTCCTTTGATTAGACATTTTTTTACTGACTTTGGAAATTGGCTGATAGCTAGTAGGCTGTTAAAAATGAGCGTTTTTGTTACCGCTATTGTTTCTGGTTAGAGCTAATATATTGTAAGGAATTTCCTTAATCTTGCATCGCTGCTCTAGTTTGTTTGCATTTTTCTTAAGTTAGTTGCTTTCTTCCATATTAATGAGCTTTTGTTTATTTTTCATGGCCTGCTAGGTTACTTGCATGCAGGAAAGTTGAAAAACACCGATTTGACTGAAAATTTGAAATAAAATGAAAACCAAATAAGATTGATATCAAGAATGCTATATCGTTAGAAAGGTAATCAAATTTTACATTTGATTCTTTGAACCAAAATAGGCATTCCCATTTGAAAAAATCAAGTTATCTGTGATTGAAGTTTCCTTAATTTATCCTCTGATTTCTCCAAGTACAAATAGAATTTAAATTTAGCCGTCTGACCTAAGGTGACGCATTTCATGCTTAGTCGTACCGCAAAGTCACGGCCTTCTAAGTTTTATAATCGCTGCGATAGTCAATTTTTTTCTGATACCTACTTATACCAAAAATGGTGATTTGCGCCTAAGCGGTTCGTTTAAAGTTCCATGTGTAATACATAAAGTCACACTAGAATTGACCAAGGAATCCAAATATGCAATAATATATAGGGGGTTCCATTTAAAAAAATGTAAGTTTGATATGAATCACCCTGTATAAACGTCAAAATTTAAGTGAAAGTATTTTTACGTTATAGCCCTCAAGGGTCCCAACCATGATCAAATGACAGATTTTTGAAATATTTTTTATTAAGCCCGCAATCCTCCGTCCACGCACTATTGGCCCACCCTGTATAGCATAATAATTGATCCATATGATAATAAATGCAAGTTAAAAGTTTTTGCATGGTTATATTTCAAAACATTAGAATAATATCCATTAGCAGTGTCAAAGTGTCAGGAGTAAGTCAAAGTTTAATGGTCATATTAAATTTCAGTCTGATATAAGATAAAGTACTTAGTAATAATTATTAGACAAAATGAGTTAAAAAGCTTATCTAGTATTTTATTGCCTTCACGTTCATAATATGGAATAATCTGAATAATGGATTGTAGCAATCGAAAGATGAAATTATTGTTTTGAAAAAGTTCTTACTTCCAACCCTTACAAAAAAGTTATCAGAATTTTCAGGATACACGATCATCAAATCATTTTAGGAGACACTTGGAACCGACCCAGAATTTTCAGGATACACGATCATCAAATCATTTTCGGAGACACTTAGAACCATATTTTCAATTATCAAAAAAAAAAATGTATATGCGTTTTCGTTACAAAAGTGTCGATCCAAAAAAAGCCAGCCAGCCCCAATTATTTCCATTTAAGGCTTAAATTATCTGAAAGTTCATCGGATCATGGCCGCGAAAGACTTACACAATACGTCATATAATTGTCATGATTCCATCTCCCTCCGTTTTATGGACTATACTCAAGTATAAATCTGATTAGAAGAAAATGATTTCTAGCCCAGCCAAAGTGAGCTCAAGGATATCGCAATCCTTGTTTGAAACATGCTCTGAATCGGATCAAGCACGATGTCCCAGTCCACGCCGACAGCGCTGTTTCGATGTTTAAGATCTCATCAGGTAGACTTTGGCAAAGCCCGGTAACCAACAGAAACAAATATTCTCAGGGCAAATACCTGATGCGATTCAGGACATGCTCCAAAGAAGATTGTGATATCCTTGAGCTCTCTTTGAGTACGGTGGAAATCATTTTCTTCATGTTTCCCCAAAGGAAGCACTCAAGCCCCAATAGTGTGACTCAATGTCGGTAGGGGTATTTGCCTTCGGAATAACTGTTTCTTTTGGCTCACTGTTTCCATATATCAGCCTGATATCGGGCTTTACCCAGGTCCACTTGATGAGATGCGAAAGATCGAAACAGCGCTGTCGTGAAATAGGAACATCGTGGCTGATACGATTCAAGATTGGTTCCAAACAAGGATTGTGATATCCTTGAGTTCACTTTGGGTAAGGTGGAAATCATTTTCTTCACGTTTCCCTAAAGACAGCACTCGAGTTAATAGTGTAATTCAATGTCGGTAGAGGTATTCGCCCCCGGAGTAGCTGCTTCGTTAATTCACTGCTTTCATAAATCTAATTCATCTTCAAACTTACAAGGGAATAGAAAATAAACCTGCACGAATGTTGAGGTTTTTTTAATCGTAGCCACTGGAAAAATTATTCAAAATCTTAAGCTTTCCTTTGTACCTTTATCGTAGTAGTAGCAGCAAGAGTTTATAAGCTAGTTGCTTTTAATTCTATTCAAACAGCTGTGTAACAAAAATGTATTTGCATCTTGCTTCACGTACCGAAGTTGATGGAAGTATTCATTATAGCGTAGGTGTTCGACTTTGAGACGATAAGTTTTTTTGGGCTCATTCATTTCCGTCGGTCTGTCTGACTGTCTGTCTTTCGCCATTATTGTGAGTATAGTGTGTAATGATACTGTACATTTTATAATCGGTGCATAGTTAGCAAAACATAAAACATTCAGAACGGCTTTCTTTATTTTCCGAGAGAGTGGAATTGCGTAGATGGTGAGGGGGGTAGAACTCAAACACGTCTCGTATTCATAAAGCACTTTCCGTTGCCTTTAAAATGACCTTGGTAATAATTTGTGCTTCGAATGAATGAATGAAAAAATGAGAGAGGCTTTCTGGTGACCAGAACCACCAGTGCATACTGCATAGGCCTACAAGCGGGCCCTTATGCACCTCTCCTTACTCTAATTCCCAAATCCAGCCCTCCTCGCAAAGATTAGGAGGCCTTGAGTTCTGTCCATCTTATATTATTAGGTTCAAACATCCTTGAAACTAGGATGATCTGCCTATGATACCCAAGGGCTTCACAGCGACATAGAATGTGTGCTCCTCGTTTTATTGGGAGCTAAATTATATACCACATCCATTGATATGTGGTCTGCTGGATGTATTTTTGCAAAACTAGCAAGTCACTAAACTAAAAATTTTTGATCTATGACAGCATGATAGGTAGATTATAAAATGTATACCTTCGGAAAATTAATTTATGTAAAAGTGCTCACAAACTAGCACTTTCAGCCTGAATGAGTAAGTTGAGGCAGAATGAGCATTCAAATGTTGACAGACAACCAGCACCAGTACTCTGTAACTTAAGAAATAGCAACGTGTGTGATCCATGTATGCGCAAGCAAAGGCCCAAAATTGGTTCAGTGCAAAATAGGCTCTTGCTAAATGCAGAAAAGACAAGCCGAGTCGTATTCTCCATGAGAGATCTTTCTGATGTAGATGGTCCCTCTGGAGCTAAATTTCTGGGTGTTATCCTTGATGCAAGCTTACAGTGGGGAAGCCATATCAATAAACTGGCATCAAAACTTAACAAAAGTATCTATGTATTGCGGGGCCTGTACTTTTGTGTTTCAGCTGATATATTGCGAACTGCTTATTTTTCTATTTTTCATACGCATTTGTCTTACGCAATTCTTTCATGGGGACACTCAGCTGGGATGCTTAGGGTATTTGGCCTGCAGCATGACACGTCGGGTCGCTTGCCACCCCCATCACATGCAAGTGACGTTGGGTGAAGGTGCTTGACGGAGATGCCCAGAGCTTCTTCTTCATCTCAGAAGAGTTTAATTTTGCAACCACACTTCTGCTTTCCTTCCAATGTCACCTGCTGCCAGTCCCACAGCCGGCTCAGGACCCAGGAAATGATTCTTCGACACTTGCCTTGCGAGCGTGTCTGCCGTTTCAATACCGCAAACTCCAGCATTACTCGGCGCCCGATGACTTCCAAGACCTTTCTATATTGCAGAACTAGCCTTGATGTAAACTTACAAGCACTCAATGCTTTTAATGCTGCCTGGCTCTCAGAGCAGATGGTAGTTCGCCTCATCCTAAGCCCCTGAATTTCGTGTATACGAAAGGCATGGGCTAAAATCACATAAAACTGTACTTTACAGACCTATTTGAACATTTCCTTTGTTGAGATACAAGATAAACTTATAGTCGTATACAAGGCCGTGCCTCCTCACCCGGTGGTGCAAGTGGTGCAAGGCACCAGGGCGCTGGACGTTATGGGGCGCAAAATTTTTTAGAACAGAAAATTTAAATCTGATTTGTCAGTATTCCTTTTTTGCGATCTTGCTGATTTTTGCAGTCAGGGGTATCTTTACTTTATCGCAAATTACTACTTTTTTTACACCAATACATGTTATAATTGCATGCTGGAGCAACAATCGCTGGCAGTTTTTCTTTCATTTCAGGATTTTTAATTGTTTTGAAAATGTTTAACCTCTAGTACATTACAGTAGCCAGTAGGCTGTGAAAAATATCTATTTCTGTCATACTCCAGATTCTCTTTGACCTTAAATATGTTACCGCCGAGGTTTCTGTTAAAGGTGATTAGTTGTAAAGAATTTTTATAACATGTATTTGTTTATATTTCATGGTTTGTTAGGTTGATTATAGGTAGGAAGGTAGGAACAATGAAAAACACCGTTTGATTGAAAATTTGAAAATAAATGAAAACTACCAGAGACTGATATTCACTCCCTTATATCATTAGAAAGGTTATAAAATTTTACATTCAATCGTATAAAAAAATTAGGCATTCTCGTTTCCTAATCGACCGACTTCTCCAAGCACGAACACAATACAAATTTGACCGTCTAACCTAAGCTAACGTATTTCATGCTTAGTAATCCGGCAAAGCCTTCTAAATTTTATAATTTCTGCAATGTTTAATTTTTTTCAGACATCTACTTGTACCGAAAATGGCGACTTACACCTAAACGGTTCGCTTTAAGTCCCAGGTGTGATACTTAAAGTCACACTAGAATTTACCAAGGAATTCGAATATGTAATATTTTTTTTATTTAAAAAAATGTAACTTCGATATGTTTCGTGTTTTGGGGACACCCTCGATAACATGAAAATATTTTTAAAATGTAGCCTTAAATACTTCAGCCATAATGCTCCGTGTCGAATATCGTCAATAACCTGGAATATAATATACAAGTATATCGATTTTACTGATTTTAGATCTAATCCTTTTACTCTCCATTTTATCTCCCGCTATATGCAAAGGGCGGCAATTTTTAGCTTGCACCAGGGCGCGTATGACCCCTGGAACGGCCCTGGTCGTATAGCCTGTAACTTGGAAAAGACATATCGTTTTTAAATATCAGTGCCATGGCGGCAAAGTAATTTGCAAAAAATGAATGAGTATCAGCGCTTTATCATTTGCAGGTTAGATAACAAAAAGATCGCACGTCGTTCGACATAAGTGCATGTCGAGCAACAACAACAGACACAAGTACTATTTTATAGGATCTTTCCAAAACAACATGTTTATTCTGAGCAATGTTACAGTGGGATTTCGTTATGTAGCTTCACTCATACGACAATCGTATTTAAAAAATCGATAACGGAATCTCGTACGCTATGAAAAAAGATAACCTGTGGATAGTATTGAGTCAATCAACTTGTCCCAATTTTTTTTTCAAAACACACTGCAGGGATAACCAAAAATAACTGACAAAGCTGAAAAAACGTCTCCTCCACGTATATCGTCTAAGCAAGATCTGAATGAGTTTGGATTCCTTGGACTTGGTAAAGTTTCCGCTTGTTGACTTTAGGTCAGTTATAAGTGGAGGTACTTGATGATTTATGGTGTTCGTGTGCATTGATGAGCATTATCTATTTTTGATACAAACATCTTTATCAAAATACCATTCAAACTTGTATAAGTATATAAACAGTGCACCTGAAAACTTATGTCTTAACTCTATTGAGCTATAAAAAAATGAAACTTGGATCCGCACTGCTATTAGTGGTATTGTGTCTACATGCGATAGATGCTTTCCTCAGAGTACAAGATAAGAAACTATTTTACAACAATGATCAGGTTTTTTTGTCAGGTGCAAACATAGCTTGGTTTAACTTTGCAAGGTAAGTCATATACTTTAACTATCTGTAACCCAGGCCAATAGCCAGGATTTCACTTAGGGGGGGCGGCTCACTAGCTTAATCGTCTGACCTGCGGGGAGGGGGGGGTAGAAACCGGGAGCAGTCAGGTATCACCAACAACGTCCTACTGAAGGACGTCTTGGGTATCAGGAGTAGGACGTCGTCGGGTGTCACCCTTTTTGGCGAGCAGGTTTCCGTTTCTTAAATATTCTGGAGGAGCAGTAAAGAAGTGTCAACATTACTGCAAAGAAAGGTTTTGTGGCTCCTACCCGCTATGAAAAAACCGAACAGGTGACGGCCTTTCCTAGGGGGGACCTGTTGAGTATTCGAAATATTCAAAGCCTGTTTTTATATACATACCTCCATGCAGCACCTGGGAGGGCTTGAACTCGATATATTATCCATTCTTTTGATAACCAAAAATAAACTATATGAAATATAGAATAACCAAACGACATGAACATATAATTTTGCATGTTTTAATGGTGTTTATAATTTACAATATCAAAAAATATTCATTATAGCCTTCTTGGGTGTAAAAGTGAAACATAAAAATGATTTCTTCTATGAATTCTGAGCAAAAACTGTATGCAACATAATACTCGCATGTGTACATAAATTCAACTGTTTCAAAATTTTCTTATGTTCATCAACATCAAAACTGCAAATTGGTACATCTAACTTTTCAACGATGTATCACTAGTTAGTAGTACTATTAGAAATAACAGTTAACATTGATTAACAACGCTGTGAATTTTGTTTATTTGTTAATTACTTTATGAGCAACACTTATGCTTAGCAACTTAGATAGTGGATACCTATAGAAACCCTAAAATTTTTGTTTAAATTTGTTTGAATCCTTAGATCATTTTACCCAATAACTGACCATCTTTAAACTTTATTGAGACGGTTTCTTCTAAGCTCGTAGCATAGAAGTTTCAACAGTTTAGAAATATATAAATCACTAAACTACTTTGTAACTTTCGGTTGGGGCCCCGTGCCTGGCTACGTGCTTGCTGTAACCTACTCCTTCATTTCGTTCATTTGGATTTAAGACATTTTGCTATATGAATAAGAGAGTAGAGAGGTGCTTCCTGGTCAAAACCTTATTTTTCTGTCGAAAAAAGAACCATTTCAGCTCGAAGCTAAAGAAAAGACTGAGTCTTAAATACGTCGTACCAAAACCAATCTGGATCCATATGGGACGTGGCACCACATGCGATGGTTTTGTTGATCACGTTCGCGTTAATTTATCTTAGCCAAGAAAAACCTTACATACTTTAAGATGAACTTTACTGATGTTTAGCCTTTTGGCCATCTTAAAGTGAAGTTGGAGAGCTGTGCTAGGAAAGGTTTTTTTATTGTAATGTAAGTCATTTATCTTCAAGCATATGTGGTTTTTATTAACGGTACAATGAAGCATGACAGAACGGGACCATCGATAGCTACCGGGCCTTATGGTGCTGCGTGTGACGTCACACGTAGCGCCGCACCGGGCCGCATGTATCTACAGGGATTAATAGAGAAACTCCAGCGCTACGAGCATTTCCTTGATATACTGAGAAAACGGTAAAAAATACAAGAGTAATGTATAGGAATGAATTTACAGGAAATTGAATTTGTGATAAGAGGTGCTAGTTGATATTTATTTAACTAGAGTCGTTCAGACTTGAGAAGGTCAAAAGTTGGCCCTATTTGCACACAAATTATAAGAAATTATCTATTACCCATAAAACTATGCACACAGTACATATGTATGACTCGGTAGAGTTAAAAAATCGCCGTCACGTATTTTTCTATAAGCTCCTGGAAACGAAAAGTGAATCGAACAGGACTATATTAATGTGTCAGTAGTATACCTTCGTTGTTTTGAAAAAGTTAAATTTAGCTGATCTTTGAGGAAAGATAATTTTTTCAATATGGTATCCAAATTTTCGTCAATATCAGAGACAATTAAATGCGCCTTTTCTATTTTCGTACATGCCTGGTTAACAAGTGCTTTAGCTTTATCAATAGCACCGATTTCACAAACATTTGTACACATATTGCATTTTACCCAGCTATTACACAAATTACCTTTACCTAATATTTCTTTAATTTTTAGAATATTATTTATCACGAAATCTTACTATATACTATTACAGACAGATCTTTTTCAATTGTCACAGATGAGATAACTTTTGGCATTTCAGTAATATCTATCTTATAAATAACAATCTTATTTTTACCTTCTATTATTGAAAAATTTTCTATTCCATTTATTTTCTGTTTAAAATTGCAATTTAAATATTCGAAATCCGTTATGACATCTTCTTCACTTCGTTTCTGGATCTTGACATCTTTTCGTTGATCAATTTCTTGTGTTCGTTTTGCGGGATCTTTTCTTTTCGGAGGCAGACGTACGTTAAAATATTGCGGCTGATTTTGAAATTTTGTCGGAACAGCATCGTCCGACAATTTAATCTTTGATCGAGGAACTGTTAAAGTCGTACCATCGGGCCTTATAGCAGTATCAATACGAATTATAAATCTATCTTCGAAGTGTTTGATGCATATTACAGACGAATCCTTTATCGTGAAGTTATCTCGATGTGTAGCGCGTAACCACTGATTACGTTTCATTACATCTTTTGGGAAATTGAACACAGATATGCGCTCTGTATCTTTATAATTACTACTGCAGAATGGCACACAGCAACTAGACGGCATTTTTGACTAGAGAAATAGAAAATCCATGCGCGTATGCGACGATTACAAACGCGACTGGATGATCGTCCGGCCGCCCGGCGCGGCGCGTCGTGTGACGTAGACGCCGTGGTGGGGATACACCAGCAGGCCCGGTAGCTATCGATGGTCCCGGACAGAACTTATCATTTCAAAAAATCCATTTAGCAAGTGTCAAGCGTCTACGCCTTTTCCAGCTGTTAATCAGATAGCATCATATGTAAATCAGAATAGTCAATTGAAAATCAGAAAATATCATATTAACTTCAGAAGGTATCAATTTTATATGAGAAACCGTATCAATTGTAATTCAGAACGGGTCAAATCTAAATCAGCAAGAAAACTACGTACGTGTACTGAGTGATATGTACCTAAGAAAAACTGAAATCATTGATTTTTACATCAAATAAATAACAAACAAACATAAACAACAAATTATATGGGAAAAATACTTGCAGGAATTGTTCGGAGACGCAAAAAGAGATAAGGATTATCCAAAAGTCAACAAAGACGACTACCTGCCTATACTGAAGGATGAGGTCATTAAAGCAATCAGGGAAACGAAAAGTAACAAATCACCAGGCGAAGATCAAATTACTGCAGAACACTTTAAACACATAAGTGATAATGCCATCATGACAATGACTAAATTCTTTAACACTGTTTATGAATCGGGAACAATTCCAGACGATTGGGTAAAATCCACGTTCATACCACTACCTAAAAAGAACAAGGCGAAAAAATGTGAAGACCACAGAACCATATGTCTGATGAGCCACGCAGCGAAAATCTTCATGCGGATAATATTCAATAGAATATACAACAAATGTGATGAATATCTCGCCAGATCACAATATGGTTTCAGAAGGGGTACAGGAACAAGAGAAGCCATCCTGGGTTTAATTTTAACTGCAGAACGATATATGGAAGTCCAAAGAAAACTTTATGTGTGCTACGTCGATTATAAAAAAGCCTTTTATAGAATACAACATGAAAAATTAATTGAAGTTCTCAATGAAGTAGGCCTGGATGGAAGAGATATTATAATCACACGCAACACATATTGGAACCACAAGGGATGTGTCAGAGCAGAGAGAGGCAACACAAAGTATATAGACATTCAGAGAGGTGTCCGACAAGGATGTATATTGTCGCCGCTACTGTTCAATGTATATGCTGAACACATAATAAGAAAATCCCTTCAAAACTGTTCCGAAGGTGCCAAAATAAACGGAAGAGTTATAAACAACATAAGGTATGCCGACGACACCGTGATACTGGCAGAATCAGAGGAACAACTGCAATCCTTGATGAACAAACTAGCTGACGAAAGTGCCAGAATGGGTCTTGAAATTAACACTCTTAAGACAAAAACCATGATTTTTAACAGGAATCCGCAAGGTAACAACACTACCAACATAATATTAAACGGAGTGCAACTTGAAACAACGCAACGGTACATTTACTTAGGAAGAGACATAAACAGCCAACTAGATCATTCCAAAGAAATCAAAAGGAGAATTGAGATCGCTAGGGCAGGTTTCCTTAACATGCGAAAGTTTTTATGTCACCCGAAGCTATCAATAGCGACGAGGTTAAGGACACTAAAATGTTACATATGGTCTCTACTTTTATACGGTTGTGAAACATGGACAATAAAACAAGAGGACATAAAGAAACTGAAATGTGGATGTACCGTCGTATGCTTAGGATAAGTTGGACCTCCAGAACAACGAACCTCGAAGTGTTAACAAGAATGAACACCCGTGCACACTTAACTGGAACACTTAAAATAAGGAAGACAGCTTACCTCGGACACATAATGCGGCATAAGGAGTACGAACAACTGCAGCTCATTATAGAAGGCAAAATCGAGGGAAAACGCAACATAGGCAGAAAAAAGAAATCATGGTTACGAAATATAAGAGACTGGACCCACACCGACGGAAACACTCTTATACACCACGCCTTGGACAGAGAATCGTATGCCATATTAACCGCCAACCTCAACAGAGACGGCACTTAGGAGGAGGAGGAGCACAGTCACCACCAACCACCAAATTTCTGCCCTCATCGATTACTGACTCCAAATATAACAATTTCTATCCAGCAACACCTGGTGCCGCTACTTCTGGTAGTGTGTAATTCTTCGATATCTCGCAAGGTATACCTGATAGAAGAAAATGTCAAATACAAAAGTTATTTGGTTACTTAAGACGCATATTCCAAAAGTATTTTGAAATATACAAGGTGTTGCGGGAAAGTAGGATAGTGATCAACTTGATTTTTTTATATATGGAACTATAACTTTTTCTTAAACACTTTTACGTTAGACTTCATAAATAGGGCATTCCATTCAAAATTATGACATAAAATTGGTAAATCTGACAACACTGATGTTAGCGTTTTTGAATTCTGTATGTTCAGAAACCCCCAAGTATTGAATTTCACCTCTCCAGCTGTGGCAGTTTTGGAAATATTCCAAGCGTTCCGGTACTGTTTATTGAAAAAGCGGTGTTGCCGTATCTCAGTAATTAATACTAAACAAAATTTTGAAATTGTGAGATCTTACTAAATTCGACATGCGCAATTCACTGCAATAAAAATAAGTAGATGATTCTATTTAAAATAAATTAAAATCGGGGGTATTTGTTTGAGAGTTTGGAAAAATAATTTATAACTTGGCAACGTCGCAAACGCAAAAAAAATATTACAAGACGAGATAGGGTATTAGTAGATATTTCCATTTAAAATAAAAAATACAGGGTGTTACATTTAAAAAACAAAGTAAAATGACTTTCAAGTTGCCGTAATTTAAAATTCTGCCAAAAACACCCTGTAGATACAAATTGCGGGTAACATCCAAAATAATATCCACTTAATATTCAAGTAACTTGCTGTATAATATTATTGAGAAAAGTTAAAGGAGTATATCAATTTGGACGTATTACTTGCGACCTTGCAAATCCGGAAATTAATAGAAAATAAATTATAACTTGGCAACGTCGCAATCGATCCCAAAAATATTTAAGGATTGAATAAAGATCAATGATGGACACTAGAAGAATTTAAGAAAAAGTTATAGTTTTATATAAAAAAATCAAGTTGATCACTATCCTACTTTCCCGCAACACCCTGTATATTTCAGAATATTTTTAGAATATGCGTCGTAAGTAACCAAATAACTTTTGTATTTGACATTTTCTTCTATCAGGTATATCTTGCGAGATACCGAAGAATTACACACTAACTGGACACCCTGTATATGTACATATGTATAATATGACCCTTTCTTATTTTCAATTGACTGTTCTGATTTACATTTGACTGTTATGATTTACATATGAGGCTTTTTGCATTACAACTGGCGCTTCCCGATTAACAACTGGGAAAGGTGTAGACCCATTACGCTAGTATATTTTTGAACTATTCCAATTAGACTTATTTCGTGAATCTGTCACTAGGAAATTATGTATTTTCAAATGCCTCTACATTGTTATAGAGATTTCGGTAGCGGGGCTTACGACTACGTGAAACCTCGTTTCGAACAAGCCATCGATGAGATTTCGAACGCTGGGGGCAATGTGATCAGAGTTTGGGTACACATCGACGGTCAGTGGTCTCCTAAATGGGATGCCAACGGTTTCGCTACTGGCGAAGATACACCGTCCCTGATCAACGAACTGGGACAGCTGTTGGACCATGCTGCTCAGAGGAACGTCTTCGTCATATTCACTCTGTGGGATCTCAACGTTACGCCAAGGTAAGTTATTTGGAATATGACATTCGAAACCAAAAGGCAGAGCGAGCTCGCATAGATGCTTTTGAAATGTGCACGTGGAGGAGAATGCTGAGAATTCCTTATACCGCCCATCGAACTAACGTTTCCATACTGGGTGAGCTCGGTAATCCAAAGAGACTACCCTCCATTGTGTCGACGAGAATGCTTACATTCTTGGGACATATTAACAGAAGCGAGAATATGGAGAAACTTGTAGTTCAGAGCCACGCCCCGAGTGGGCGGCGCCGTGGCCGTTCCCCTACACGCTGGGTGGATACGATGAAACAGTTGCTGGATATGAGTATCAAGAGCGCCACTGAACTGACAGTAAATCGCGAACGATGGCGAGCTACAGTTCTCAAAACTATTGATGATATTCGTGTCGACAAGACTCTAGCTCCGACTTAATGCATTTTACGAGTTCACAACATGTCTGTTAATACATTGTGACTATGACGATAATTCGAAACCATATGTAGAGCGATCGAATTTTCTCTTTTGCCTACTGTATCAATGCGGTTGTACTACAGGAATTGGTCTAGGCCCGAGTACTATTCGCATAAGCACAATAATAGAAAAATACAACAATCAGAGGCCTTAAAATACATCGAGAGATTATAGATGTTGAATGAACGAATGAATGAAAGAAGGAAGAGGCTTTATGGTGACCAGAATCACCAGACCTACAAACGAGCCCTTATGCACCTCTCCTTGCACTAGTTCCCAAGTGCATCCCTCATCGCAGAGGTTAGGATGGCCTTGGGTTCTGCCTTCTTATACCCCAAGGTTCCAAAATCGTTGAACTTAGTATAGTCTGCCTGTGATATTCAAGCGCTTGACAGCGGCTGTGTGTGTCTTCTGTTTTCCTTAATGGTACCTACTGCCAGCCCCACAACCGACTCAGGATCCATAAAATTATTCCTCGACCCTCTCCTTGCGAGCGCGTCGGCTGTTTCATTACCGCAAAATCCAGCATGACTCGGCACCCACATAAGTGGCACCTGAAGTCTTGCTGAAATCGCATTCAAGTCCTACGTTTCTACATGACAGAAGGAGTCTTGCTGTAAACCTACAAGCAATCAATGCTTTCATTGCTGCCTGTTGGCTGTCAGAGCAGATGGTAATCCGCCTTCTAAGCCCCTAAATTTCATGAATACGAGGGGTACAAGCTAAAATCGCATATATTTTTGCTTAGAATACCGTGGTGAATCCCCAAGAGAGAGGGGGAGCTTTGTTTTTGGCCCACAGATCTCAGCGCTTAGCATTCGTCGGTAAGTGAGCCGTCTGTGTACCAAACTGCCCCTCTTTCCTCAAAAGGCCGCTTGCAACTCTCCCCTTGAGGGATACTTCACGGTAAATTTGCAGTCGAAGAAATATGTTGAAGAAATTATATCACTCCTCATATGTAGCATGCAGTTCCGAGAGGATGACAGCGTGTCCCCAGCCAGGATTCACAAAGGACCAACTCCTCTGACCCTACCATCCGAACGCAGACGCCCTTGCCTCCTCTTGAACTCCCAAATCAAGTGGAGGGGCATTCGGCAGTGCTTCTAGAGCGCTCAACGGAGTCGTACATACTGCACTTGTTATACTGAAACAAGCCAAGCGTTGAATTTTATTTAGCTTAGCATTGGTTGTTTCCATCCTTACATATAGCCACCTTACCAGCGATCCATATAATAAGGACAATAGGGTCTTTATTCGCTGTCACAAAATATACAACAAATGTACCAAGAGAAAAAAGTAAAGACAGAGCCAAAAGGCGGAGTGTCACCTCAGGGGTGGTTTTCAACTCAACAGGATTGTTCTCGTTTGTACACTCAATTAGTATAAATATTTGAAATATAGACACAGAGCTGATACATGGTAAACACGTGTGGTAAAGTATGGGTGGAAATGAAACTATTAAATACGCATTGCTTGACAAAACAAAATGATACATGTCACCGTAAAGTTATTAAATGAAACATCTTAAAAAGAACTGTTAACATTTGATTTCGAGTGAGCTCTCCTAGATACTAACACCAAAGGCCGTCCGAACCAGGAACACTAGAGAAGCTCTGCGAGCTGATCCTTACCAGATCGAGGTCCTTACTCCCCGAACCAGTCTCCTCCGGCATTCCTTCTTTTGGAGAACTTCGACGCTGTGGAATCAGCTGCCGGGGAATTTGTTTCCCGACGGCTACAACTTGCAGCGTTTCAAATCTAACGTGAACCGACACTTATCCTCTCGCAGCGCTTCTACAGCGCCATAGGCTTTCAGCCTTTGCGGGAGGCTGACCATAAAAAAAACCTCAATAATATTCACTTATAGATGTTTATAGCGCCTCATTTATTGGAATTTCAACCCACAGACAAATGCTGCACCTATACAGTCAGCCCGACCGACTACAGAGCTATTTGGACAAAGTACTAAAACCCTTGGTAGCCGCGTTGAAGGACAAGCCTGCATTGGCGGCCTGGGAAGTCGTCAACGAACCATTGGCTAGCATCACGGAAACACAAAGGGATATAAACCCTTGCTTTGACACCACCCATCTCAAATATAGCGGAGCAGGATGGTCTGGAACGCATCTTTTACTCAAAGTAAGCACCATCATTATACATATTCTCTTAAGGTACATATACACATGCTCAAATCGAGCACATAAGCATGCTATTAATGAGCAAGTGCTACTTAGTAGATAGTGTATACGTACCTTGCTCGAAATAAGCATGCTAATTTCGAGCATGCTCAAGAACCGACGGTCGTGCGACTAAATGCAAATATATGTCAGTTTCATGAGCATGCTTAATAAGCATACCATTTATGAGCATGTGTATCTGTACCTTTACATTCAGAAAATTTCACGCATAAGCTTCTTTGCTCCCCTAATCTACCTCTCATGTCCCTCGCAATTTAACAGCGCGTTATAAAAAAACATTCACGGAATATCAGACGTAAATCTATCCTTACAACGTTTCTACACAGAACTGGGATGTTTCAAAGATCAATGCCATTCGTTTTTATAATTCTCTGCCTAGAGAATTTAAGATCCTAAATAAATATTCTAAATTCAAATAGTTTAAGCATTTTTTAACTGACAGACAATACTGTGTTTGTTTATACATCTATTTTAAAGACTTGTATACTTTTTTAAGATCTACTAAGCCTGGTTGATAATACTGTGTGTAAGTGAAGAGACTATGTACGCATTACACAACCTACTTTTACCTAAGGTTTTTCTTCTTTGGGTTGTCCCACCTGTGGTTAACTGAAATATAGCCGTAGGTTTACTGTATTTTTTTCTTTTGTTGTATTTATACTAGAGACTAATAAAGTCGATTTATTGTTATTATACTAATCTATTACAGACGTGCCTTGCCTTTGGATTATAAGAATAGCTTAGATCGATTTGAAAATGTCGTGGAACAGATTGACCAATAAAAGAAGTAAACATAGAAGTGTGTTCAAAAGCAGGGTGATTAATATTAAAAGAAAAAGATTTATTCATCAATATAAAGTGGACCCCCTCAGTAATATTAATTTTTTTTACTCAGAAAGAAAACCGCATCAACAATGTTTTTGCAATTCTCGAAGCGCTTCTGATAAGCACACTTTGCCATGCTCAACAACTTTTTTAACAATCTTGATGCCCTCAATCGTTGTAAATCTCCCTCCTTGCATGGCTCTTCAGTTTTTGGAACAGAACAAAGTTACGAAGTGCTAAATGCGGTAAATATGGTGGATGATTCGGCAGCTGCTTTACAAAAAAATACGCACAAACAACAATGAATGAACAGGTGAAAAAATTACACAATTGTCTGTAATTGAAGGATATCCTGCGTTTCATCAACTGGCATGCTGACGCCATCAAGTTCGTGGATCCTAAAGCGCTGTGTACCATCGGAGGCGCTGGGGAATGGCTGACTACCAACGTTTCCCCCGTTACCAGGGACCATTACACCGACGCGTGCTTGATCGCGGCGGGCGGAAGACAACTTGGAACTCTGGGTAAGTTTGTTTATACAAATATGATATTAGTCAATCGTTTTCCTAAAGAAGGCTTTGTTCTGCAGCCATCCCGAAAATAGAATTTCCGTTATGATTTATTAAATCGAAAGTAAATTTTGCACAAATCGTACCGAATGTAATAAATCATACCTAAAGTTCTATTTTCGGGACGGCTGCTTGCCTACGGCTCGCCCTGGAAACTGCCTACCCATCCCGTGAAATATCACTTTCGGGACTTGTTACGTAAATAACTATTGAGCGCAAAAGGTCGGAAAGAAATGAAATATGGAGGGATGGTAGACCTTGGTGCCCTGAATGTTCACCTAAGTGTGCGACCTCGGGGGGTTGCCGCTCGAGGGGTGAGGAGGGGGGAGGGTGAAAACTCTGCTTCGCGATCAGTAGTAAGTAGCGATGTTGTCCTAAATATCGTAATTTTTTTTAAGCCCAAATGTGTGATTTTAGTAACAACCACAAACACCCCGTAACTTTGGGCACTGTAGAATGGAAACTATTGGTCGCCCACGAAAAATGTAAAGACCAAAATTGAGGTTTTGAAATACTTTTTTGTGATAAATGGAAAGATCATGTATAAGTTTTATAACCAAACTGTTTTTATTTTATTTTTTTTCGCAACAATTCAAAAGTTATATCAAAATAAAAATGGGTTTTTAAATCGAGTACCGAAAACACGCCGACGGCTCCCGAACTCGTGTGACGTCACCATGGCGGTTAGGATGCTCCTTTGACCAACGACCTACTCCGATACTAGATTCCCAGTCAATCGCGAAATACGTACTGCTAAACTGGTAACTAGTGTATATTTGTTGCAACACAGTCGATGAAGTATATTTGTTGCAACACAGTCGATGAATGAAGTTTGCAGCTCGAGACGAAGTCTACGATCGAAATAAATATGTTTTTGAATGTTTGAAGTTGAAGTCAGATTACAGATTCCAGGAAGTAAGTACCTAATCAAATATGTTTCGTTGAAAAGATCTCCTCAATCGAAGGATGGCCCAGTGGCTAGAGGGTCCGATAGTGAATCTCAGGGTCTTTGGATCGAAATCCAGGCCTTCCATCTTTTTTTTTTTATTTTTTTATCAAACATTTTATTGATGTGCTTTTTGCACTTGTTACGCACATTTTTTCTACGATCGACATAAATATGTGTTTGAATCAAATTTTGTTAGACATATTACTTGCACTGCACCTACCTACTACTGATCGCGAAGCAGTTTTCACCCTCCCCCCCCCCCCTCGAGCGGGAACTCCAGATGGCGCAAATTAAATCTTTTCTTAATTAAACAATGCCGAGAAAGTATCATTTCCACTAAAGGTATGCACAAATTCGATATTTTTCGCAACAGCACGTATCGGTAGTAGTTAGGGGTGCGTTTCTAAATGCCGTATTTTTTTTTAACGAAGCTGTGAGTGTAGGCAGCTGCATATAATAAAAAATGGGAAGATATCATTCTTTTACGGAAACAAAAATCTTACACGACCTTTTGATAAAATTCGCCTTAATTCGCCCTTAAATTCTGATTTTAGTGAAAATCACAAACCAACTTTGACGCAGTATAGGCCGGAAACTGTTGATCGCACACGATCTAAATTATGCAGAATTTTGTTCCCTCCATAAGTCATTTGAACCTTTTTTTCGATATCACTTACCAAAACGGCGCTATTTTTCGAAAATCGTCGCGAAGCAGAGTTTTCACCCCGCATCCCTCAAGCGGCAACCCCCAAGGTGGCAAACTTGGGTGGAAATTCAGGGGACCAATGTCTACCATCCCACCAAATTTAATTTCTTTCCTACCTTTTGCTGTCAAAAAACCCTTACCGCCTGGACTATGTAGTATTTTATTTATTTATTTTATTTAAATTTGCTGACCTGTTCGATGTCCTCTCCATTCAAGTGTATTTGAGTGTTTGGGCTATTGTTTTAGCTAATAACCACAACTTTCTCCTTTGCAGACATGGTAATGGTCCATACCTACACGTTCCAAGGGCGTTTCGTCTCAGACACGTGTCCGTTCAAGAAACGTTTCCTGGACTACCACACCACAAAACCGATGGTCATCGAAGAATTTTCTACAGCATGTAACGAGTGCCACGATGCAGTGGCAAACTATCGATACCTTTACGACTCAGGGTATTCGGGGGCCCTCGCGTTCCAGTACAACGGCCCTGGGCAGTGTGTAGATGACCATCCTGTCATGTTCGCCGGCATGTCTGCCATCAGAAATCTCAATTACAATGGGAGGATTGATATTCGGCTGTGATTTCAGTATAATAAATTTTTCGAAAATACCAATAGCATTTGTTTTTCGAATACAAAAAAGGTACTAGAAAAGTTTGCAGTTGTCACGATACGGCAAGGGCGGATTTAGGACTTCTTCTAGGGGAGGGCCGACCAGTGCCGCTGTGCTGGAATTACATCAAATCATCAGTGTGGCGATTCTGTAACTTTCGCTATAGTAACGAAAGCAGACGAAAGCGAAGCTAATCATTTACGAAAACGATTTTTGACGGCATTTCATAACCAACGTTTAACGCTTCGCTACGCTTTCGGCATGGAGCTCGATGACTCACGAGCTTTCACGAGTTGGTTTAAATATTTTTGGATGAGACCATAGAAAACCCGATGAGACTCTGCAAAATCCAGCAATGCCGACCATTGCGAAGGAATTAGTTTTTTCTCTTCGATTCATCGCTGGTAATTAAGTATACAAATAGACAAATAAATTTAAGCGAATTGTCACTTTGACACACAGCAATAATAACGTCAAAGCTTGACAAACGAGATCCAAGATCTTTCGCTATCGCTTATAACGTTCGTCTGCGTTCGTTATATCAAAGTCGGAACGAAGACATTTATGGAATACCGAAACGAGCGAAAGCGTTGGAAGAATGTCGCTATCGCTTCGCTTAGAGCTACAGAATCGCCACACTGAGCTGGAAATTTATCCACATGGACGCGCTATAATTTTGTGAAGAGCAAAAAAGCATTTATATAAATATTCCACTTTCCATTAGAGCTCTAGGGGGAGGGCGGACCAGTCCTGCCTCGTAATCTCCGTAACCGCTGTATGGATTGAGATTAAATTTATGTGCCGGTATGCTATGGGGTCCTTATAGGTAATAATGCTGCTACAATTTTGAAAGTCGGTGCATTGATGTCGAGGTAATTGAAAAAAACAAAAAAAAAATATTCCTCAAACTCCGTTTTTAAGCGTTTTAGGATATCCTGATCATTTTCTACTTTTTTTTTGGTTTTTAGAAATCGCGTCAGTGGCGGCATAGCAACAATAAAAAAACTAAAAATATGAAAACAGCTCAAACTTCGTTTTTAGGTGTTTATGTGGGAGGGGGGGGGAGGGTGGCAAAACTGAAAAAGTTTTTGTATGCATAATAGCCTCTCCATTGACCTGCGAATGAAGGACCTAGCGACATAATACACTTTTTAATACCATCGGAACATTGCCTTGCCTATTAGAGAAATCAAGGAACCTTTTGCTGATTTATGTTACATACATCAGTGGCGGCGCAAACTAAAAGAATAAAAGTAGTTCAAACATCATTTTTAGGCAATTTGGGGGTTCCTCAGTTTCGTTTCACCCAGTTGAGGCTCGCAGAATAAAAACTATGACGTTCTAGTCCCTACGGACGGAGATGTAACAAGCTATTTACAAGAGTTTTTGTGCTGGATGTTTTCTGAGGGCAAGTGGGCGATGATTTCGTTGCAAGGGAATCTCAGACTATAGCTTCATGCAATGGGAAAATAAAAAAATGATATCACTTGTATCTGTGGGAAGGGATGAGTCAATCGAACTTGACTCCATTAGTTTAACTAATTTCCTGTACATTCAATACACCTCTCTATCCTACGAAATTACTTCCGCCAAGGATCATTATGGATTGAAGCACGATTGTAGTCACAACGTTATCACTAGAAATCCGCCTTCCTTTTCTTCATTTTCGCATGCGGAAACTGCACAGTTGCAGGGTGCAAGGTATGGGCTGTAGAGAGGGTGCGCCAAAAGTTTCAGTCCTGTCGTGGTGAAATTTTCGGTGAAAGTTTTAACGCGATGAGGGAGGAACCATGTGTCCATTCTTGACTTTGGGCGTAGTAGGTTGTTTATAGATCCAATGACTTTAGGCAGGCACTGTTCAGTATACCACTTAGCTGTGACTGTTCTGTGTGTTCAAAACGACACGATTCCACTCGATTTGAAACATACAGCTAACATATTCTTTACAGATCGAGGTCTTTTAAAGCTGTTGAAGATCCAAACTTTGCCTAAGTCGGCACGTCATAAGTACAGAGCTAAGTGCCGGTTCTACAATGCAAGCTTAAGCTTAGGTTTAAGGTAAGCCGCCGTTGAACCACGGAAGTTGCACAACGTCCGTTGTACAATGCTGGCCTAGCACCCCCACTCTAAGCTGAACACGAGCTTAGCGTAAACCGACGAAGCATGTAGTTTAACCCCAGCTTAACTGTGGATTAAATACAATTGACACGATGTGTCAAGCAGTAATCTTAAAATTGCTTGTCATTTTATTAAATTATATATTGGAAATATTTGTGTCTAATTTAACAATGAAAGCAAATAAAAGAATAAAGGCAGAAACGACCATCGCCCGAATTTGACACAAAACTGTTACAAATTACAAACCAAAATAAGGTTATTTTTTTAGATAATTATGACAGCGCATGCTTCATTACTGCCAACCGTAATGAATTTCATTATCAACCTGGTTTAACTAAACTGGCGATGAACAACTGATGCCAACTTCACAAATTCAACTTATTCAACGTTAAAAAACAAAACTCGTCGTTAGGCCTGCCAACTTAAAGCCTAAGCTTATGCTTAATAAAACTTGTATTAAACCTGCACTTGTACAACCTGCCCTAAGCCTCGTCAGCTGTCACGATGTTGTTCACATACCAAGATTGTCCTCAAACTAATTACGTACGTATTTGACTTCAAGAAACACGTTGCGACATCTGCTCATCAGTCAGAGTTCGATGACTTGAAACTTTAATGGCAATTTTCGTGAATATAGATCACACTTTTTCATTGTTCATATTTCTAACATTTAAAGAATAAAGACAGCTTACACACGCAATAACGATAAACTGCGCGACACCGACGACTAACTAAAATGAACTAAGACAATACAGTCTGGGGCGAAGTTAGATGGGTCCTAATTCAAATAAACTTTTCATAAACCGATAAAATTATATTTTTTACAAAGATAACGTAATATCTAAACACATGGATCACCTTCGATAATGGCGTGCATTTCCCCCCACAGGACGATTGTCTCTGTTAGCAGAATTCGTTTTATCCACTCGCTTCCCTTTACCCGCCTGCCTTCCTCCCTTTTTGAACCCCCTATCTCTTCCTGCACCACCCTTCTCCTTTTTGAAATCCTTCCTCTTTTTTGTCTTGAACTCGAATGGCTTTTTTTGGCCTCCTTTCCCACCTCTCTCACTTTGATTTCCTCCTTGTCTTGTGTCCTCGATTTTCCGCCTTTTATCTCCATGTGACAAAGGACGGAACTTACGTTTGTAGCCACCCGGCCGTGAAGAGAATAGATCTGAAAATTTTAATGATTATTGCCAAAAAACAGATATAAATAGAAAAGAGTAAAATGAGAAGAGAGAGAGAGAGAGAGAGAGAGAGAGATAAGATTAGAGCTACTGCCGCTCCTGCCCCCAGTTATGAAACTGTTACTTCTCTTCCGTTAGTCCCTTCCTGGGAAAAGGACGTTGTAGGATCTCTCCGTGTGCGCTTGGGGAAACATTAGAGTCCGAGACCATTCCGAGTAAATGATGATTTATAATTTCACTCATAATACCCGTTGTGTCTGGTACTTGTTCCTTTCTGTACTGTATGCTAGCTGATAGCAGTCTGTAGATGACCGTTCTAGTACCTCTCTGCAACCATATGTGTAGAGGGGTTGAGTTTAGGAGGGTCTCCATGGCCAGTGTTGGTGTAGTAGACATGGCACCAGTAATAGTCAAACAGGCAATGCGTTGCACAGTTGCCAGCTTGGTTCTAGCTTTAGGTTCCAAATATTTCTGATACCGACAACAGACAACAGCACAATATACTACCATTGGTTTTACCACCTTCTGATGTATCTAGTAAATCAGTTTAGACTAACGCCCCAAGATTTGCCGCATATCCTTCAGAGTGTGCATAGGGCAAGTCGGGCCTTATCAATTCTGTTATCCAGATGCGAGTTAAAGGAGAGTCTTTTGTCCAATATAAGACCAAGATACTTCACCTCCTCTATAAACTGGATTGACTCTCCCACTATTCTAGGTAAGCGAAGCTAGTCTAGTTTCCGTCTTTTAGTAAATAGAACAACTACAGTTTTGTGGGGGTTCATTGACATTTATTCCCTAGTGCACCAGCTGTCGAATGTGTTCAACGCTTGTTGAACAAGTTCAAAGATATTCTCTTCATACTTTCCTCTGACTAGGATAACCAGATCATCCGCGTAACACTGAACCTCCACACCTTACATAGAGAGCTCGTTCAGCAGGTCATCCATTAGGACGGTCCACAGGAGAGGGGAAAGCACACCACCCTGGGCGCATCTCCTAGCGGGCCTGAACCTGATCGGCTCTCCATGCAATGATGTTACGATATTTCTGTTAAGCCATGTACAGATTTGTATCCGAACAGCGTATCGTAACATGATCACATATCACTTTGGACGTCTAGAAGAACAGCGATGCGAACACTCTCCCGTATCAAAGATGTTGCAGGATTGCGGAGCGCCGCGATCCATCGGCTGTCGGTTTTTCGACGAAACATCAAAGGGTGTTATGTGTTCTCGTTACGGGAGTTTGCAAGTTTGGACGAGTATGCGTACGACCACGACTCAGCAATTCTCGCAGTTGTTTTTCGTCCGTTCTTCTACAATGGCTTTGAATTGGAATCAAGAAAATACCTTGCAGTTCATCGATCGGTACAGAAACGCGGTAATATTGTGGGATGCAAGACACCCCAACCATTATAATAAAATTTAACAAAAAAGCAACCCAAAATTTGTGCTGAAGAGTGAAAGAAAAAAATGCTACTCTCTGACTTAAGAAGAGAGAGAGCAAAAATCAAGGCGAGCTATGGAACGGGTAAAGGTAACAAACTATGAAGTAACATTCAACACAAATGACTAAATTGAAAATTGAACTCTGATATGATACTGTTACAAGTCTTTAGTCCAATTGGACAAGGAAACACTTGGTACGGATTTCACTATTTATTTGCACTATCTATGTACACTACGCCTAACCTAATACTTAACAGTCTAATTTATCTACAGTCACTACACTAATTTATATTGGTCCAACACTTCACTAATTTATGTCACAGTTCATTTATTTCGCGCGCACCACTGGAACGTCGCGTATTGCTCGGGTATTGCTTTCCACTGCACTGCATTCTATTGACTGGCACTGTAACTCTGTCGTTGCCGCTTATATAGATGCCTACTGAACACCGAGAACCCTAGCGCGCCGCTACCGTCGATTCTGGAAAGCTTCTGGACGACTCAATTCTAGATCTCACGTAAATCGGCTCGGTCGTCCAGGGCCGGACTAGCACAATACGGTACGTTGTTCGGAACGGCAGTCGGAGTGAGAATAATTTTCGCCTTGTATCGTATCATAATCCCGAACGAGGTGTGATACTCTGACATGTTACGATATGCTGTTCGGATACAAATCTGTACATGGCTTTAGCCACTATGCATCCGATCCAGTCACATGTAATCCTCTCCACGCCTCTTTTTACAGGGGCGAGTGAGGGAGTGCATTGTTGAACGGTCCTTCAAAGCCTAGAAAGGCACCCAGCGCGATTTCTTTGTTTTTCAAAGAATGGTAGATTTTGCCAACTAGGTTGTATAAGGCCAGATATGTTGATTTTCCTGCCGTGTATGCGTATTGGTGAGGATTCAACGGTATTACCCGTAAAGCTCCTCACTATCCACGATTCTTTTTGGAATTTTCCAGAAGAAAGATGTTGGGCAGATGGGACAGAAGGAATTAGGTAGAGAAGTATCTGCTCTACTCGCCTTCTGTATGAAGACAGTTCTTCCTAACGTCCACCCTAGTGGAATATAACTCCAAGCTAGGCTTGCTTGAGACAGAAAATAATTCCTTTCATTTTTGTGGATATAATGTACATTGTAATAAATCAATATAATTGTAATACATACCTTTGTCAGGTTCTTCACCTACTTCTTCTCTATAATACTCTCTATCATCATCGGCTTGTGTATTTTCATCTTGAGTCACTTCCATTTTTGCTCCGCTTTGAGCTCCATTTTCAGGCTGTGTCTTTAATTCAGATTTTTCTTTTTGACCTTTTAGAGATTTTTCTTTCAACTGTGCCTTTATCTCCTCCTTCTTCTTCTTGTTTTCCTCTTGAATCCTCTTCCTCTTTTCTTTTAGTTTCCTGGAAAAAGCACAAAAGAGGTTCGCAAAAACATCTAGACAGTAGAATTTTAAAAAGGTATTGTTCAAAATACTCCCATACATACTTCTTCAACTCCCGCTTCCTTTGTATTTCTTCTCTCTCTTCCTCACTCTTATGGATTAGGTCATGATAGAGCACCTCCCCATCAAGAAGACCATCCTCAATCTTGATAAGACTCAGAGTAAGTCGGGGGCCGAGCTCGGTAAGCCTGATGGCTGATTTTCCTTCTTCTACATTACCTCTGCTTTTCAACTTCTGAGGTACAGTTACCTGGTGCTGGGGATCATCTTCAGCTTCACTTTCAGATAGCATGCCCACTCTTAAAAAGAAAATAGATATAGAATTGGAAGCCATATGCCTCAACACTCTTCAAGAAGCCATATTTACTGATGAATGTACTAACACCTGATTTTTGATCATGTATGGAATAATTTAATGTTCCACTGATTTTGAGAACATCATGTAGTCATCATCATGTCATAGTTTTTGATTCCATGATCAAATTGGCACATAGTCGAAAGCAAGGAATGGTCTACACATTGGAACCCATGTCACATATTGGTATACAATTTGTTTTTTTGCGTATAGTTTAGCAGCATCAACTTATTAGGCATGTGGGGGACCCGGTTAGCTGTGCGGATAAGGCGGCCCGCTGTCGAGTCGGAGACTAAGCAGCGTCCGGCATCGTTAGTACATGAACGGCGGGCTGGCGTGTGGGTGGGGGAGGGACTTTTAGAGCTCAGAACTCCCTTCACACTTTAGGTCGAGTCAGTTCATGGACGGCAGGCGTCGAGTGGGGATAAATCCTCCCACGCTTGCTCGTCGCACCGGCCGCGTTCGGTTGCTCTTGGTCACACTCTAGACTCAACAGTTTTCACAGCACCGCGGATCGGCAGTCGGTGGGCCGATGGCACGACACGCCGTCTGCTGACTGCGCATATTGTCCTCCCTCTGAGAGTTATAGCACAATAAGCCCACAGGAGCTGCAGTGCTGAGGGCTCTCAGGGGTAAAAAAAAAATATTAGGCACAAGACACAGATCTATAGGGATTTAAAAAGCCCTGTAGACTTTATGAACTTAATAGTTTGTTACACATTTCCCAATTGATGAAACATTCACAAAGACTCTGTGGTATTTCACAAAGTAGCATGGGAGAGGCATATACATTCAAGAATGATGTGCTTCAAAGTTAGCCATACTTGACATATGTTACAACTTTGGTGGTTCTTGATCAACAACATAAATGAGTATCTTAAACAGGTGTGCCCTATTCGTGAGAGGGATACCTGCTGTCTGTTTGTCTATGTGTTGGAATATGGGAACTTAGATATTTTGGGCTGTAAAAGGCAAAGATATGTATCACTCTGTTCCCATTTTATTTGCCACTGCCACAAGTAAGTGACCTTTACTTTGAGATAGGCTTTGAAGTCTTCCATTTTTAAGGGGCAGTTTTCTGCTGGAGTACTTGCTGAGGGGCACCAGCATGAGCTGCAGAATCAATATGTTTCTGAATGAGGAATGGTGTGATCAGGGAAGGTAAATACATAGTCAATATGTATACACAGTGTTTCAAACTGTTAAGTGTTAATAAATTTGATCTATTTCCAGGTCATATACACTCAAACTTTCACATTTAATTTTCCACTTACTTGGTGAAGAATTCTGCAATATCATTACATTTACTGAGATCTGGAACTTTTCCTTGGACCACTTTCTTAACACCTTTTGAAATGCCTACTGGTACTACTCGTATATTATAATGCCTAAAATCTATCAGCTTTGTAGCAGGGTTATAATTCAGCAGTACACATCTACGGACAGTGTTCAGATCCACAGTCAGCAAGTTGATTGTTGGGAACATGTTCTGAAATGCAATAGGAAAAAAAATCATATAACAAATTTTCTACAGCAAAAACATGGATTTGTGCTTATTGTGCCTGATATTCATTGTCTCCCAGGACAAATCTTGAAAAAAAGAAACGGTACTTAAGCTATGGAATGTGAAGTTGATATCTAATGGAATCATTCTTAAATTGTATTTCTTTTACACTACTTTAGTAATCTCCATTTATAGTTTTTTAACCTGATACTATAGGATTGTAAATTAAAAGGCATCTTTGTATTTCCTTAACTTAGTTATTGTTTTACTTAATCAAAAACTCCACTTTTATGATATATATCCCATATACAAACATGACAATAGTACATTAAACTAGCTTCTACTACCCACTGTTCATTCCAATACTAATAATAAACAGCTTACATATTATGATTTAAACCTACACAATTTTTATAAATCTGAATTATATGTACCTGAAACATAGAAGCCATCATCTTAAGATGCAATCCTTCCCCACTAAAGCTATTCAAAACTATCAAAGGTGCATGTTTGAATGCCTCATCAACTACAGACTGTTTTTTCAAAGATGAGACAACATCTCTAGCCAGTGAAAAATTGTGTACTTTAAAGGTCAACGTCGGCCCCCGGGGCAATCGTGCTGTCTTCAGATACATTCCTAAGCTAGTTCTGGAGAATATACACAAATGGGAGACATGCAGAGGACCAGCAACAGACACGAAGTCTTTTATGGTATTTTTCTTGCGTTCCTGTAATCAAAAAATTAATCCAATATTTTCTCAGACAAGGAATAAATGTAAAATAAGAAATATACTAACTTTGAGTGAGGTTGCGGTATATGGTTCCATAACTTTCCTGAAATCCTTGGTAATTTCTACTATATGTCCACCGGGCAGTCCTCGATGAATTACAAAGGAATGCGGAGCCTGCACTAGCTCATCCGGCTCTACAGATTTATTCTTATTACGCTTCGCACATCGGCCTCGTTTTGGCTTACCCATTTTTCAATACGTAAAAATTTCAGTACATACCTATATAAAAACAAACCGATATAAATAAATTAATCAATGCCTATAATATTGTTGCCTTTATTACACGTGCAACATTGAGGTTAAGCTTGACGTTGACAACATGTTTTGTGTTGACAACTTTACACAATTCATTAAACATTAGAGATGGGCAACTGAACACCACTAATCCTACCACTATTTAACATAATAACACATTTTAAAGAGACCAGGGAATCTATCATGTAATTTTTGGTATTTTGCAGATATAATAAAAAAAAAGGAGGTAGAGAATCAGCTTATGGAATCGTTTTGTATAAAAAAAAAATCGTCAGCATCACCAGTGTGGCATCACCAAATCACTGTAGTATAGATCGTTCCCAACCCTATACATATTGAAGTTGATGCTTGTGGTTGAAGCTGTGGGCGTGTATATGTTTTGTGCTGTGGGCCAGAGAAGTTGTGCAGAGAACTAGAGATTTGTGACTAGAGAAGTGAGAACGAGGATTCTGGGCAGCCACTGAGCCACTTATCTATAGGGGCAGCCAGTGCCAGAGTGCTAGAATTTTGTAGTGAGTAGTGCCCTATGGTAGTGCCAATACTGTCAACCTTAACCTCTCCCTTGATATATCTTGTAAAGGTCTGTGCTTTTAAAGCAGAGGTTTCTCAATTTGCTTTTAAATAAAACATGCATTGTTACAGAAATTTAGTAATAGGACATAGTGAATGAAAGAAGGAACAGAAGTGAAGTGAACCTTGAGACAATAGTTACAAATTATCATTAGAAAATGAATCAAACTCCTAGGAGAGTCTCAAATTCCAGCAACTCTGGCTTTACACCAGTGAAAGGTAACCCATTGTAGTTATATAAATGTCATCAGTAATATATATTAGTATCTATACTTACTGCCATCCATATGCTAATGGGTGTAATCCTGATTTCTGGTGAATCAGATACATATAATGATATCCTTTATCTATATGCAAAGAATGAAAAATGTATATGCAATGTAAGCCATTAAAAAATGCTAACAATGTTTCCCCTATCTGCATAGAGCAGTCAGTACAAAGCCAAATAGGCGTAACAAGCATTTACTTAGCCAGAAGTCTGTAACTGTGTACGAATGGATCTAAAGTTACACCCTAGGTGTTTAGCTTTTGCTGTACAATATGCAAACCACCTGCTCATCCTTAACTGACATGACACCTTCATATTTTCCTTCCATTTACTTCATTTTTTTGCATTTCTTGGTGAAGGATAGCAGGCAGAGGCATTTTAGCAGTACTCTGACCCATTATACCTAGAAATCGGTTACAGGTTACACTTTGAGGAAGCTACCTCTTCAGAAAATCTGTCAGAGTATAAAGAGGTCAGTCAAAATTAAAACAACTATGGTTATCTTTTGTAAACTTGATGAAATGTATGCTTTTTTTTCCTTAAAAGAAGAATGTTTTATGTTCAGTACTTCTAATAAAAGTTTTGCTCCATTTTCAATGCACAATTTATATCTCTAGAACTCTAGAACTATTCCTCAATTACCATTCCCACATCCATAATGGAGAAGTCTCATGATACTCATAATAAAATAAGCAGTTACGTATCCGTAAAATATAGACGAAAAGTACTTAGTCAGTAAAAAAATTTTTGAAATCCGTCAATAAATGGCAGAGAAATCAATAATTAAAGTTTGCATATTTTGCGCGAAATAGTTGCCGCCTTCAATTTGGCTGTGACGTCACGATTCCGCAATCCGCATATCCAGCCGTCTGTGCCGCGCGCTGCCGTAGATCTGTGTATCGTGGTATCGTGGAAGCTGTAGAGTGTTTTGTATGTACATTATTTGATTTTTAAATAAGTGTTTTTTAGTTTTTTACCATAACGGAAGAAGCACTTGTAAAAGGACAAAGTCATATTAAAATATCTCTTATTGATCTAGAAACGCTTTAAGATAATAGTTTCGTGAGAAAATAAACGCCTTCCGGTAAACGCAAATAAAAACTAGCATTTGTTGATATTTTTGTTATTGTCTCTTTGCAATACTGAGGGATGACTGTTGTATTTAAAGTATAACTAACTGAACTGTAGCAACTCTTAGAAGATACTGATTCCTTTGAAGGAGAACTCTCGGGTGATTGGGGGATGGTCATCAGACACTTATATTCTGTATCGTTCGTTTTTTTCCTTCTCATGATTGTTTGCACTTTTTGATCTTTTTGTTTAACTTTGCTGTCAACTTGCACTTTGTTTAAATATTGTTGTCGGGATTATATCTGATACATTCACTGTGCAATCCTTAGATAGTGGATTTTCTAGTACATCCGGCTCTTTGTATATTGAATGACACTGAATTACTTCGAAAGGTTGCCAACTTGAGGTCGATGAAGCATCATTCTGCAATAAATTTTCTAAACATTCTGCGCGTCGCCTTTTTTCATATGCTCAGAGTTTTCTTCTAGAATGAACAAATTTTTGACAGTCAAACTTATGAGGGCAGCCTTCAGTTTTCAGCTTTAATGTACCACCAACTAGTTTATATTTGATTAGATTTTCAGTATCATTTTCAAGCTGTATCAACAAAAACATAAGTTACGAATCATAAAATATAGAAATATATAACACAGTAAAGTAATTCAGCATACGTAACGTCAAAATTTTATGTATCAGATATCCTATTAATGTATTTATTCAAGAAACGAAGACATGTGGAAGGCTGCAGAAGGGTCGTTTCAGTCCCGGCGAAAGACAGGATGGATTTAACTTCAAAACTGAGTAGAAGCCTTGATGATCACTCAACAGATAGGATAAATGCAATAGGTTAGCTAAATTATCGTATGTGTATTGCTGCCTCAGTTTCACATAGACAAAATTGTTGTTTGTAACAATATCTGCCAAGAATTCTTCAGGGACTTCCTCCACCTTTAATCAATGGAAATTGTCAGCAGATATAGTAGCAATAATTGTAATTTTAAAAATAGCTAAATTATCGTATGTGTATATGCCTATACCTCATACAAGCATTGCTTTCGAGGTGGAAATATTTGTAACTCATTAATAGGTACAAATAAATTGAAAAAAAAATGAACTAACTAATTTACTATTGGGTAAAGTAATCTTTAACAACCAGTGAAGCTATCCATATATAGTTGATAATAATTAATACTTATCAATAGAAGATAAATACAATGGTATACTCGCATCAAAATGATCCTCACAAACATATTTTATACTTTTTGGTATTATTAAATCCCGTTTTATCACTTTGCACCACTTCTTTTGCACGCAAAGGTGCGTGGGAAAAAACTTTATTAGGTGTTTTAATCGTTGTGCTCACACACTTCGGAACAATGCAATATTTTTTATAACATCCTTTTTTAATGTCACTCATCATAGCAATATTATTTGATATGCACTAAACTACAAAACAAATGAGACGATTGGTTGCTCAGCTCACGGCGCCACCACCACGCTGTGCCTGTGTGCGTTGTCTGATACGTGCGTAGCGTCGTGTGGCTCAGCGGCAGCGGCCGCCCGCACTGGCTACGGAGCTATGACGTCACACCACTCGGTCAGTCGTGCCAAAAATATTTCTGCGGAGCGCGACTTTGAAACATTATAACTTTTTTGTCTTTAGAGATATATTCATATTTCTTTCACGATTTTCTTTTATTTTTCTTATATTTTCTTTTGAATCGATAAAAAAAATTTAGTAAACTTCTCCATTGTTGATTGCGGCATTTTAGTTGCACAAATGCTACAGAGCTACTAGTTATTAAAACATAGGCATGCGTGCAACATTTTTCAGTTACACCTTTTATTGATAAGAATCACAACATTAATAAGGCTAAGGGGTTTATGTGCCGTAAATCAAAATCTGATTGCAATAAAACAAAATCTGAAGGAACTGCTAAAATTTGGTGGAAAGTTAATTAGAAATGCATATATTACCTTTTAGTTATAAGTTGCTGGTATCTAACAAAATATAAAACTTTGATTTTCTCAGCATTTTTGCAGATATGCCCATTAGCACATGCAAGGCAGCTTAGGTATTCTATAACAAAGTGGTTGAGAACCAAATAATTTCTATACATTTGGAGAGCAAAAGTTACTGACGTTGCACTAACTATAGGATAGTTAGTGCAATATTATGAAACATAATAACAATTTTTGTGATGTTTAACCCTGAGTCATTTGTAAACTTTGTATCAAAGTTCAAATACTGATACTTAGTATGATTTTTTTGTATTTTCCTTAACCTGCCTCTTGATTGTCTATGTGATCTTTTATGATTAATTAATTGTTGCAGTACATCAGAGTCCCATTGCAAGTCCAAGTAGTCAGAAAAATCTAACAGGTGTGCCACGTGTTGTCAGGGACCTAGCAGCAGATTTATATAATACTATACAAAAATGGAACAGGATACACATAAGGGGGGCACTGTTATGCAAGCAAATTGCTATATGTAAGGCAGACCAGCCTTCCGAGTACTCACCCGAACTAGAAATTCTCACGAATGATCTATATGAATGTGTAGAAGAGCTTAGACCTATCAAAGAAACCCTTGAAAGAACCATGAAACAGGGTGAAGCTATGAAAAAGCTACAGAATAATACAACACCTGTGTTTTTTGGTCACGACATAGACGGTTTGGTAGAAATTGTTAACTATATTGGAAAGGCTTATGTTAAGGAGTACAGTGTGAGTTTCATAAACAATTTAAACTTCAAATTAAAACCTAAAAACAAAAAGACAGTTTCAGATTTAATACATTGAATAGATAGGGTAGATTATTGGCTTTGTAATAGATTAGATTCTCAGGCAAAGGTACTATTTTAAACAGTCATGTGCAGAAATAGCTAGACTAGGCTTCTGATTAAAATTATTTTAAGTAACTGAATTGTTTTTGAGTATCTTTGAAATGTTTCAAGCTCTTTGAAAAACTTGCTGTTACAAATTTGAAACTGCATCTATTTGTATTTATCTGATTTATGAAGTATATTGTTAAAATTATATTGTTATATTGTTAAAATTTCAGGTGAAACAAACAGTACTAGAGAACATTGCTCATACAAAGACCAAAGATGAAGCGATGTTTTTTGCGACGTATTGGACATTACAAACAAATGTGGATGATATAGTTTCTTTAAAACTAGAAACACTACTGACTGAAACATGCCACAGGGCAGTTGATGAAACGTGAAAATAATTTTGTTCGGTAGTGTTAGGATTTACATGCTTTGCTAATTTTGAAATGTAATATATTTCACTATGGTTTGTTTTTTATAGATGTTTCGATCCGTACAGTCACAAATACTAGTGAGTTCATCTGCATTTTTTTAATTTCATAGAGAGTGCAACAGATTGCAAACCACACATGTTAAAAAAAAATTGAAGAATATGTATACACCTTTACTGAATAAATCTAGGATACTTCTACAATGACAGGTGCTTCATCTTCATCCTCAGATTCCAGATGCCCAAAATCCCATTCATACAGATCTGTCAGACTTTCCTTCAATCTTTCTGCTTTTGTTTTGATTTCCCCATCAATCTCCAGTCCTTGAATGGTCCTGAACAACTGCCTCAGTTTCACATAGACAAAATTGTTGTTTGTAACAATATCTGCCAAGAATTCTTCAGGGACTTCCTCCACCTTTAATCAATGGAAATTGTCACCAGATATAGTAGCAATAATTGTAATTTTAAATTTTGCAATAATACATATGGTTTTTTCACAACAAATAAATCTGCAAGAAATTATAATAAAATAATTGTTTTATGTATGTTTGAACCCTTCTGCCTGAAAACTTTTTTTTCAATTTATTTCTTATTTGTATCTATGAGCTACTTGTTTATGTTAATTTAATACTTTAGTTTGCAGACTGCATACTTGGTTGCCAGACATGTCTATAGTTGAAAATGCTGAATGAAAGCAATTATGAGCTATATGAGATTAAGATTAAGCTGTATGCTTAAGCATACCTGAGCCTCTATCACAGACAAGAATCTGTTGTATAGCCTCCGATACTTTTTTATTACTGTTTCACATGAACAGAACAGACTAAAAATCTTCTTCCATTGGTCAAATGCTTCAAGACTGTGACCTACCAGGAAACAGATGTAGCAGAATTGAAGTTCGCCAATTATATTACCTGGCCTGAAATTAAGAGATTGGAAATTATATAATAAATGAATTGAACTCAAACCCTCTCCGATTATTGTTTATATTTTATTATTGCTCTGTAGAGATCTTACTTTTCATAGGAGCTGACAACCATTTCAAATACATAAGATGAGTCAAGGGAATGCTTTGTAATATCAGCAGGTGTTGAGCCATCTGGATAATTCTTTTCAGGAAACTTTGTTAGACGTAGCTCAGTACCGACTTTTGCCTTCAAATGAGGCAATAGAGTGTCTTCCATATTGCCAGATGTCCTAAGCCTCTTTGCATCTGAAGGCAATGAATCTTCAGCAGAATCTTGTTTGTCTTTGTCAGGTTTCTTTCCTTTTGGTCTGTCTGCATCACTACAGGATTCCAGTTCTAATGCGGATTGTATGTAACCTGACAGAGGCACAAGACTTTTCACCAGATCATCTATGAAACCATGTTTAATTAAGATTTGTTTGTAAAATATATAAAATTTAATAAGGATGAGATCCACCAATAAAATTGAAAAGGGGAGGTTTTTGAAACTGTCACAACCATCTTTGAAGCAGTAATAAACTATTTAGTTTATAGAATGATCTATAAGTTGGTGCAGTGTGCTTGAAACATTTCTTATTTTGAACTTGAATCGAAATACCAATGGGAATGAAATCTCCCTGCATAACTCTATGAAGTAATTTCTGACCAGTTAGTTTTAAAATGTAAACTATATATAACTATCTAGCCATGGGGTTTTTTTATTATATGACAACCAGTACATGAAGAAAAACCTAAGAGAAGTTGAACCTCTTGAATTGAGAAGCAAACATTAATATCAAATAAAATTAATATTTTGGATTTTTTCCTAGCTGCAACCATATAAAAGAAAGTATAATGAAAGATATATAAGAAACTTTATATCATCAAATAGCATTCATCCTTCAATTGCAACTCCTATATTCTTTAGAAAACATATATCTATTTTATTTCCACTAAACACATTCTTTTATGGAAGAGTAGGGTCAATTTGCCAGTAAGCCGGCCACTACTAGTAGTTGGACAAATGGCACATTATCAAGAATAATTTAAAAAAACTCTGTACTGTACCAGCTAATAAATGCATTTCAGGTTTGCCAACTAATTTCTACTAATTTGCAAAATTTTCATCCTTAGAGTTGTCATCTTGACCACGATATCGCGCGCCAAAAACGGGAGGCTTTTTATGCTCCGCATTTTTTGTAGACTGAGAGAGTGACAACAAATTATAAAAGGTGAACAATGCTGGTAATGTAGGGTATGCTAAATATATTCTAAGTTCAAGATAAAACATAATTTGCCATACTTTTCGTCAATATAGTGAAGCAGCTCCAAAGGAAACAGTCGAGGCTGTTAGGAATGGTATGAATAAACTGCAAGAAATATGTATGATATGCAGAGTTTCAAAATCAACTGTACAGGACCGGATCAAGGGAACAGTCCAAGACATAATTAAATACATGGGACCACTTTATCTTTTGCCGACTGTACTTGAAGACAACTAGTAGAGTGGATTAAAAACTTGATGAAAAGTGGATTTCTTATTAAAAAGCAAGAGCTATTAGATACTGTCCAGAAAATTGTTTTTTTTTTACTTGTGTCATCGGCATCGACTGCTGCGGTCATTAGCGTCGTGTTCTGTGTAGGCTTTGTTACTGTTTCCCGGCGCTACTCTACGAACAGCACTGTTAAATTAGAAGCCAACAGTGAAGGCTCAGGTGGGGATTCTTCGCTGAGGTTTTTTATGGATATTTATTTTTGACTAGAAAAATCCAAATATTTTGTATTGGCTCAAAGAAAATTTTTTGCAATAGACATGAGATGTGAAGTATTTACTTTTATTTATTGGAGATACCTCTATGTATTTTCAGCTATTTTCTGAGTTTGCATCAAAGTATTTGTTTTTTATTTATCTGTTTCATGCTTGATATTATTTAAAATTTTTGTCAAGAAAATAGAAGGTTTTGTCATGTCTAGTTTCATATTTTCCTATTTAATTCAATCTTATATAAGCTCTATTGCATTGTTTGAAATATCCACTTTATCAGTACCGCTTAGATACAGCTCTGTCCAAATTCGTCCAATCATGTGGTGTCCGACAACTGGAAAACAGTTGGTCGACCACTGGCATAGTCTGTCTGACAACTAGCAAAATAGCACCTTTTTATTCTTAAAAATTATAAACATTAATAGAAACCTTTATAACAGTTGTATTTATTTTGAGTGAAAAGCTAAAAAGATGCACTACCGCCTACAAAAATTGCATTTCAATTATCTTGCATGGAATTTCTCTAATTTCACTCCAAATTCTAACTTCTCCCAAAGTGTCCAACCACTGGCGAACTGACCCTACTTCAATATTAATATACTTTAATTAACATTATTATATATTAATATACCAGTTAAATCTGATGTTAAACTCTTCCACCTTTCTTGGATATCATAAGGGTATGGCCCTAAGAAAGTATCCAGAGCTCTCAGATTTTCTTTCAGCTTCACAATCTCTTCATCACTGACAATTTCTGCACTAACACACTCATTCACTTCATCCCATTTCTTTACCAGAACTTCTCCCTTCCTGCAAAGATATCAGCAAGGTTTCACTATATGTAGAGATCGGTGGATCTGGATCACTTCCAAGATCCGGAACAGTGATCCAGTTCACAGGTCAGTCAGATCCCGACTAGCAAATGTTCACCTTCGCTCTTGATTGAAACACGAAGGCAACCACCCAATCTGGCTACTTGGTGCAGACCAAAATGAGTCAGTACAGTGTGCACTTGATGTATAATTTGTTTTATTTTTATATCAGATGATATCTATTTTCTTTATAAGTATGTATGTAGAAGGTGTATACATATGTATTTATACTATGATTCTTTATAAAACGTTTAGATTTTATTTTGTTCAATAAATAATTATTCAGTTTTAAGTTTCTCCTAAATTAAAATACACTCCTTGCCCATAAAAGCAATTTTTTGTCTCCACTATAAGCAGTCACAACTCATCATACATGAAAAATATTAATTTATTATTCCCCCTAAAATGTCTATCTAAATATCCCTTTAAATTCAGATCCCAGGACATCGAGCTTTATGGCTATCATTTAGCTTCAACAGAACACTGAACCGAAAACTAAACACATCGCCAACTGCCATTCGCCAATCATCGGATCGACTATGAACAAGCTGCCAGATCTTTGACCCGCTGACCCATTGAGTATAAATTTAGGATTCAGTTCAGTTAGATCACCTTAAAGATCCAGATCATTGAACCAGATCAGAACGGTTCTACACATTTCTAACTATATGTATACTGTATAGATAAAACATAAAAAGTTAATCAACTAAGATAACAGCATAGCTTTCAGCAAGCACCCTTCAATAATCATAATCATAGGTGTAGATAGGTGTAGTTAAGTCCCTAAATCTGGGGGGCTTAAGTCCCTGGATCTGGCGAGCTCAAGTTCCCGCCCTAGGTACAAAGATTTAACAGAACGAATTATTTTAGGATTTTTGGGGGGCTAATTTCATTCATGGGGGGCTACGCCCCCCCGAGCCCCCACCTAACTACGCCTATGATCATAATATCAACCAACAATTTCCTACTGTTAAAGTTGATATCAACCATAGTTTGTTGGATGAAGATGTAAGATGTGATAACAATTTCACAAAATAGATATGAAGATATAGTTAAGACAACTAGGTTTAATATGCTTAAAAGAGATAACAATATATAAGGTCTGTTTTTACAGAGAATCACAAACCAGTCAGAGCCAATCAGTATTCCCCATTGCAGTTGTCAAACTATTTCTGACTAGTACTGGCCAATCAAATTGATGCTGACTAGTTTGTGATTGCTGTAAAAACAGTCCTTATAACTTACTGAAACTTGAAATATTGTAACAGCTATATGTTTTTGTTTGAAATTAAATCTGCATCATCAGTCAAACTGTAAAATCCAAGAATGTAACAAGAGAGAATCTTAGGAATCACATTGGTGTTTTTTATTGAATAATTGTTATACCCTATCAAGCATCATCTATACATATTTAGATATAGAAGACCATACGAGTATCTTTTTTTTATTCATTACGATACCTAAAATTGTGGAAGAAGCCTGTCCTAGGAGCAGTATCTCCTGTGTTTGATACAGCACTGTAAAAGATATAATGTAGTCCAGGTGGGATCATTTTTACCCCTCTGAATTTCTCTCCAGTGTTCCAAGATTTCATATCAATTCCAAATTCAGTACCTTCTGGCACATTCAAGAATACAAATATTGCTCCTTCTTCATATAACTTTCGAGCTGTTTGTTGATCCATTTATGATGTGTTTGACTCTTCAAAATGTTTTAACCCTTAACTGGTAACGTGCCGTCTGTGAGACTGCAAGCAATCTTAAATTCGAGCCTACAACAAAACCTTGCCGCATTTCTGGTAAATGACCTCATCTAATCTATCTGCCATTGGTATCCCTTTTATATCCCGTTTATCAATAAGTTTGCGTAAACAATATTCCAGATGTGCTTAGTTGTTAGTTCGGTTCAGTCTGTGAGACGGAACGTTACGGTTTACGTTATAATTTTTCTCCACTGGTAGTAATGGCAGGTCCGTCATTTTTTACCAAAATATTTTTATAGGTGTATTGCTTTACTTATTATCAATCACAAAATATATAGAATTGAGTATGGTCAAAGTTTTTTTTTATTATCTTGGTACTACAAATTTGTGCTGCTAATTTGTGTTCTAGTTAATAATTATCATAATTTTGTTTCTTTACATCACATGTTATGCTACTTTATACAAAATTATTATTAAGGGATATATACCCAACAAATCTTCATGCATTTTTTCCAAGAAATAATTAGGAGAGTTTGATTTTTTAAGCTTCAAAGACGTTACAGTCTCACAGACTGCACGTTACCAGCTATGCCCCGAATTTGCACGTTACCGGTTAAGGGTTAAACTTCAGCCTACAGCTCTTAAATGCCTTTCAGAGACGACTTTCTTCTTTGGCATAGATGAAAAACGGAAAAATCCACTGATCTGATTCTTGGGCTACCAAAAACAAAACAACCTAACCTCTACCTAAGTAGTAATACCACAAAACATATACGCTAGTAATACTGCCTCTCACAAGTCACAAAACAGGTACGGCCTACGCATAGACAAAACTCGTCGACTTTCTCGTATAATATAGACCCTCATCTCTAGTGTTAAAACATTTGAACTGATTTCTGCGCCATCTGATCGGTTGGTGTCGCTACTAAAATTTAGGCGGTAATTTTAAATCGGGGATTCGTAATTCAGTTGCCAGGAATAGCCTCGAATTTAGTTTATAATCTCTATATAAAGCCACATTTAACTTTGAAATACACTATAACAGTATATGTCAAAGTTATATGTTGCCTTATAACGTGACATATTCTTTTGCGGTGCTAAATGAAATGAAAAACAATAAATGCTAAAAGTGTATTTATTAAGAATTGTATATACATATAAATAGATATTTTCTATTTCGATATAATTGTATACATATATACAAATTTGAAAGAAGTCTAAAAAGTAAATATCTGCTTAAGCTAGTAGTTGTACATAACTTAAAATGCACTGTACTACAAACAACTTAATTCTATGTTAACAAATTTGGTTATGGCATATGGTTCAATGTCAGATGAATATTAAATACCTGAATAATCAATTCCTAATAAAAAGTCTAATGTTCGTAATAATTTTCATCTTGCGAGGTTGTAAAATTTAAGTAAGGTAGGTATACAGGTACTCTTTAAAATGTTACCTTTTAGATGGGGTATATCGGTAACGCAATATTATGCAGACTCCTTCGCATCCAAGGTTGAATACAACGTTGGTAGAAATGTTTTTCGCAAATACATTGTACAACTTCTTCTTGTCCATGTTTTTTAATGCATCAATTCCCAATCCATTCAAGCCAGACCTTGCGCACCTATAGTAATGCACATTATCATTTACTTATACAAAGGTTTTTATAATATAAATTTACCTCTTCATCCTTTATAGGAACTGCATCCAAGCAAGCAACAACTAAAAACCAGTTTCGGCAAAATAATGCAAACGCACAATGCAGAAATGAAAAGAAAATTACCTTTTCTCACGAAAGACGCTTTCAAATTTTTAGAATCCAAATTTCAGTGACAAAACGTGACAGATCATTTTCAATCACGTGACTTTGACAGTTCGGCCAATTTGATTTTGCCTGGATGGAAGTAAAACAAATTTTTCATGATCTGGTATGAACTTTTTGTAGTTTTTGTTGAAAAAAAAAAAAATGGTGTTATATAAATTCCTAAGCGGTGACCGGTAAAACACGAGGATAAACTACAGAGATGGTAGTGGCATTGATCCGTATACTCTTAAACCTAGGGATAGACTTTGTAAACTTCTTATCACAGTTTTTATATGGGGCAGCAATTGAGAGCATTCAAAAGTTTGAAAGCTTTTTAATACGATAAAATTTCTGGTCCACAGAGACAAGCAGGAAGATACTACACTATTTATGAGAGATGCCTAATTATAATGAACAGCGATGTAAATGTTGTAGGAAGAGTATGCTATAATTGATTTTGTTACAACTTTACCAATTTTATCCATATGTTTAATCTTTTTTTTAATACAATTTTTAGGTGAGAGAATCTCAGAAATTTAATGAAACACTTAAAAGCATGAATAATAATCATAAATGATGGAAGTGCTGCATGTAGGCATTGCACATGTATGGATGGTCTAGAGGAAGTATGCAGCATAGTATAGTTGCCATTTATTCTTTGTTAAAGCAGGACACATGGCAGTAGATGATGTATGCACATCTAAATTATCACTGGTACTACCTTTAAAAAATGCATAATAATTATCTATCTTGTCAGTACTACCCTTGAAAAATGCAGGGATGTGTTTCATTAAGTACATAAGTTGGACAGGAGGCTAAAATGAAGGCTTCAGTTGCAGTTTCTAAATTAACTGGAGGAAAAGTGATTGATTTTTGTGATACATTTTTACAATATTGGAGGAACATCAACAGTTTACCCAGCTTGTTAATATATGACTGTTATATATAGTGTTCTTATACACTTACATAGCTCCTATGTTATGTATGAACTATGAATTATAAATAAATCATAAAAGTTCGAATGGGTGGCATTTATTAAAAAAGGAAATTTAAATTCTGTAACTGTTTAATGCATTTTAGCAGCAAAACATCAAAAATCATTTTTTCAGTACAAATATTTGCCATAAGACTAGTGGGATTATAAAAATTCATAATCATAAACAAAATAAATTTATTCCACAAAGACAATAGATACATGTATATATCTGTACCTATAAGTTCAACTCGTACAAAAAATGATATGAAAGTAACTACAGTTACTAAACCAAAGCATGAGACATTTTGTTACAGACTAGTGAAAGAACATATCAATTGATTTCCTGATTATTTAGGAAAATGTGACTTACTTATGGGGTACATATAATTTTATTATCACAAATAACAGATTTAAATATTCTGAAATGATTACATTGTTATTTGTGCATGACAAAACTTTATAATTTTTTGTTGCATACTAAATACCAATTGTTATTAGATATATACACAGACACAACAAACTATATTATATATAAATAAAACAAATGTACATTTTAATTACTTTTATTACAATATATCACAGTCTACAAATTCTCGCAGTTTATAGGTGTTGCGTGCTCAGAATGAGTTCCAACTTTTTCTCAGTATATGACTCTTGAGGTTTATATAATAATATGTGGAGACCTGGTCTCAGATTTTAGTCAAAGAGTAGACAACATATTTCTGGAGATAGTTGTACCTGATGTTATAAGGCATAAGTCTATTGTTCCCTCTCGCTCCTCACTGGTGTCTTGCAGTAAATTAATATATCGATGCACTTATAGACAATTTTTGAAACAGTACTGGGTGCTATATCAAAATGATATGCCAAATACTTAAAGAGCAAGTTAAGACATAGTTTCATCCCCGGCAAGCCAAGCATCCGGAATTGATCTATGAAGTATATGGTCACCCTAGTATTATCATTATCTCCAAGGTTTTTCGATTATTTCAAACTACTCCAATGTTCCTTCTAATTTCTAACATTTGACTAAATCACTGGCCAAAAGATCTGTTTGAGTAGAATGAGTTGCTGTTTATTTGCTTCAATCAGGGCTTTAATACACTATCCTCTTTGTTACTAGTTCCAGGTACCAATGTCGTCAGATTTAATTGATAATCTCTTCAATGCTTCAATGTCCAGCTATAAAAATGATAAATCAGTAAATCCAAATGTTCCCCGTGTTTTCCTTTGGATAAACTTACCTTTTTTACTCGGGCATGTTTAATTGTCTGTATCTGCTCACTTGAGTTATTGTGCCTCTGCCTCTTCTAGGGTTATGATAACCTATACTGTGTTTCCTATTATTACTCTGAGGTGATTCCTTATCCCACTTATGCGGTGCACCTAGAAATTGATGCATCAGTTAAACATGCAACATTCTATAATAAGAAACATTATACCTATTACCAGTTATAAAGTGCCTAGAGCAAATTCTGCCATATTTTAGTGAGCTATCACTCAATGGGCCCTTGAGTCTTGAGTATTTCATCGACATTTCGCGGCGCTTTCTTGAAAGGAAGATAAGTTTTTTTGCCAGAATTGTTCTGCTGATCTTGTTTCATGGAGTAATTTATCACTGTACATCGAAAGCATTCTTAATATGTAGTATGTTATCATTAGTACAAGTCTCTAGCGGTATGTTGTAGCCATATCAGCAAGTAACTGAAGTAACTGAGAAAATCAGAAAAGAAAATAGAAAATACAAAATATTTAACAAGTATTTCTCTCCCCTCCTCTGTGATAAACTCTGGTTGTCATTTTGACGTAGTCATTGACATTATTCTAACCTTAAATGAAAATGAACTGACAGCTTATGTTTGGATAGCGGCCCTCTGGCGCTCGGTGTCACTACTATTCGTACCAAAACTTTGTTTGACCTTGAGCATTTAAGATAAACGGCTATGGGCCTACGTCTACGCCACTTCAATGCTCTACGCCTCTACCTCTCGCAGTGTTGCCGTCTTACTCGTCTTAGTACATTTGTACTATTTCTAGTACATTTTCGACGGCAAAGTACAAAAGTACATTAAGGCTTAATTCTAGTACATTTTCAGTTTTTGAAAAATGGACCAAAAAATCAATATATTTGACTGCAGCGGTCGTAAAATCTTCATTTCATACGTTGGAGCTTCTCAAAAGAATGTATAGTGTTTCTGGGGAAATTTGATCAGCTTTAGAGAAATAGGGAAATTAGTTTGAATTCTAGGGAAATTTCAGAAATTTTGAAAAGTAGCATTTTTCTCAATTTAAAATTAGTGGTAGTACTACCAAATTAATAAAACAATCATTCCACAGTATTCAAATCAATCATTTATTTTAAAATTATTGAATCACAATTTTAATTTTAACACCATCTGCACTCCAACTGACCCTTGGATATAGGGGAGTAAAAAGGGTGAAACATTCTTTATCTTTACATGTGTTCGAAAGTACTTAAACAGGAAAAGGGGGACTAGAACGTTTTATTCCAACAGTCGCGTTTATTTGTGTTTTTATCCTAACCTTTTCCATTAAATATAACTACCAACAAATTTTAAGATTCCCGCGAATCTAAATTTAGAAAAATAAGTGCTAGTCTAGGGAAATTTTAAAGAGCACCCAAGGAATTCTTTGTTGCCAACGCTGTCGGTAAACGTGAGGTGACAGGGGTCATGGCCAACTCTACACTAGGCCGGAGCCTTAGATGTGGCAACGTGGATTAGCTGTCAAATAGCGGGCCTATAGTTTCAGAATAATTATTACATTTTATATGTATTAGAGTTCATCTCGGTTAATAAATTAAGAAAAATACTTTTTAGAACTACTACTACTAATACCACTTACATCTGATGTCTGGTTCATCGTAGTCAGACACTACAAAATAAAATAAACGCAACCTGTTTCCTGCTGCCACTTCCACTTAAATGAACACTCAATTTACTTTGTAAATTGTCAGTTGAGCTAGAAAAATTCACTATTAGGTCACTGTGAAGCCATTCTTGCTGGTCTTGATTCCCTTTCACTATCAAATCTTTTCGTAGGTATGCCCAGATGCATGCCCAGATGAGTTGGTTCATACGAGGAATACCGTTCACCCACTTCTGTTTATGTACTTTATTGGAAGCACAAATTGCTAGTGCAACCTGGTACTACACACTTTGCAGGCATGTTTTATCTTTATAGTTTCGTTTGTGCAGGTAAATAATTAGAAACACATTAACAATCACCTTCCAATCTTATTTTTTGCTCTGGAAGATTACACTAATGACTTAACAATAAAACAAAAGCTCGGCCCGATATCCAGTGTTGCCATATTTCAATGCTCCGGCCTAGTGAGTAAAGTGGGCCATGCTTGGGTGTAAGGTAAACTAAAGCTAAATTCAGATGCACACGACATCCGACGATACGACGGTACGAAGCTGTTCCTATTGGTTGAAATATTCAAAATGATGTTAAATCAACATATTTCAACCAATAGGAACAGTTTCGTACCGTCGGATGTCGTGTGCATCTGAATTTAGCTTAAACGAGTCATTCACGCTTTCACAGGAGTCATTGGATTTCTGAGTGTGTTTTGTAGTGTGGCCGCGTATCCGCGGACCTTCCCATCACTATACTAATACTAATAGAGTAGAGGTGTTGGAACTGGTCCTAGTAGGTAATAGGTACCAGAATTTTGCTTATTCATTATAATTATAAATCGTTTGTTCGTTTGTTAAAGCGTTATTTATTTACACGAAATTATTCACTGAAACTTATTCTATAAACAACTGATATGATGTGGTAATAAAAATGTTGCTTGGAATACATTTTTTTTAAATAAAATATACAAACAAGAACCAGAAACATGTCGGCTCCTAAAAAGTAGGGATCCTAGAAACCATGGCCGTCTCTACTCACTAGGCCGGAGCATTGAAATATGGCAACGTTGGAGATCAGGCCGTGTTTTCATTTGTTGTTATGTCATGTGTATTCTTCCAGGTGCAGAAAATATGTTTGGAAGGTGATTATTAATTTGTTTCTAATTATTTACCTGCACAAACGAAACTATAAGGATAACAAGATGCCTGCAAAGCGTGTAGTACCAGGTTGCAGCCCAGTAGAGGACTGCCAAACCATGGCCCAACATCACCTTATTCCAGATTAAAAAGAATGTTGCAAGGTGATTTTTAATGGGTTTCTACTTATTTACCTGCACAAACGAAACTATAAAGATAAAAAGATGCCTGCAAAGCGTGTAGTACCAGGTTGCAGCCCAGTAGAGGCATGAGTAGAGGACTACCAAACCATGGCCCAACATAACCTTATTCCAGATTAAAAAGAACGTTGCAAGGTGATTTTGAATGGGTTTCTACTTCTTTACCTGCACAAATGAAACTATATAAAGATAAAAAAGATGCCTGCAAAGTGTGTAGTACCAGGTTGCACTAGCAATTGTGCGTCCGATAAGGGACATAAACAGAAGTGGGTGAAAGGTATTCCTCGGAAGGACTGGTTATATTTATAAGGATAAAGACAATAATTGACAAACATTTCAAAGGATAAGACCTATTTTAAAGCACAATGTGGTACCTATAATGTTTTCTGGACCTCCCAAATATCACAGAAAAATACAGTTAATAGAACTCATCTGGGCATGGCCTGGGGCATACCTACGAAAGCATTTGATAGTGAAAGGGAAATCAAGACCAGCAAGAATGGCTTCACAGTGACCTAATAGTGAATTTTTCTAGCTCAAGTGATAATTTACAAAGTAAATTGAGTGTTCATTTAAGTGGAAATGGAAGTGGCGGCAGGAAACAGGTTTCGTTTATTTTTATTTTGTAGTGTCTGACTGTGGTGAAACAGACATTAGATGTAAGTGGTATTAGTAGTAGTAGTTCTAAAAAGTTTTTTTCTTAATTTATTAACCGAGATGAACTCTAATACATATAAAATGTAATAATTATTCTGAAACTATAGGGCCACTATTTGACAGCTAAGCCACGTGCCACATCTAAGGCTTCGGCCTAGTGTAGAGTCGGCCATGTAGAAACCAAAAAGTGTGGCGGAATAGATTGGAACCAGTATATATTTTCCGAGAAGAACTTGGAATAGGTAAGAAAATCGATTTAACTAACCTTACCTATATATTTTGTAGATTTGACTTTGACATTTTATACGTCACTACGTGCTATAACCTCAACAATTCAACATTTCAAATCAAAACAGAAATGTGACAAATACCTCAGCAAAAGCCAGAAATTTGTTTTAAAATCATTAATAAACCTATAAAAAGTATGGCTTAAAAAATGTCTCATAAAACTCATCCAAGCAGGTCGAATATGAATAAAACTTGGACGAAATATTTACTGTGGTTTGCACAAGAACATGTGGATTTCAGATTTGCTGTAAGTTAGCTCTTTCATATTTTGTGATACAATTAAACTTTTGGGCTTACTGTTTTGTTGTAGGAAATCAAATCACTAATCTCTTTATTTAATATCCAGATGAAATTTTTGAGGAAGCCTAAAGATGTAAGTAGCAAAGAGTTATGCACCTTATTCTTATAACTTTTCACATTTGTTTGTCTGGCACAGCAGCAAGCCACAAAACCAGTGAAGGTGCTCCTATTGGGCATTGATTATTATATGGAGTCACCGGATACTGGTTGCTATGCTAGCAAGACCATACACCGGAAAAAAGAGTGCATAGAATAAAAAAAAGCTGGTGAAAAATTCTAGAAGCCTAAACAAGTGATTAGCTGTTCCTCAAGTTGTACTTCACATGTTGTTATCTGATTCCCCAGTGGCTTTTGGGGGAGTTCCACTACTGTACAGTACTGCTTCTATTCAGCAAAACATGGTTATCATTGCTGATAAAATGGCACAGTTATCTTACTTTAATTTTACAAGTAGAATGATGAAAAATGGTCTTTCAAATTTTATACTTTATATGTTGTTTTAAAGTATTCTAGAAAATAGGTTTACTTATTTGGACCCCTGGAAAAGGAATTGTAAATAGGCAGCTGGATTTACCAGTTGTACATCTTGTAATACTAGCTGATGAAGCACAAAGTACAAGAATACAGATACCTATGTAAATGATTATGTTTTTTTCAAACGGGGATTTAACAGTTACCATCATTTTTAGGAACCTTTCTGGATAGTAGAATTCCCATCAGAAACTGAGGTTAAACTTTTGGCAAGTAGATCAGTATCACTAAGAAACTGTATAGAGCTTTGGGCATATGCTCCTAATATGCAAAAATTACATGAAGAACTCAAACAATACCCCAAATGTCTAATGCATCCATATCAGCAAGCTGAGAAGAGTTTCAAGATTGAAGTAGAGACATTTTGTAAGCACTTTTCTCAGAAACAGAAGGTTGATAAGCTAGAGGTAAGTAGAAACTGTAATAATACTTGAAGTATTATGAAAATTAAGGCATCTGCCTACATAAGATTGAATCATAATTGCGTTTTCAATTCATCACTTGACTATAATTCAGTATAATTGTATATGTATAAGAGTGGGCCATAAGCCATAACAGGCCATAACATTCCAGATTTTGATATAGTTTGTTGTTTGCTCTAGAATCAGATGTGGTATTAGGGTCTGTTATATTCTTAGTCATATTACTTTCTTATTAGGAACACAGCACTGATCTGTTTGTGAGGCTTATATATTATTGATGACTACCTTTTGAATCTATCAACAATGTGAATCCAGCGCTGTGTTCTTTTTCAAAATCACTACATTATGAACCACCGATATCCTTACACAATGCATCACTATCTTAGTTACAAGGTTAGTTAGCAAAAAAACCAAAACCAGTTTCCTAATACAGCTGTCAGACAAGATCATTGATTCAACATTAATTTCAGGTCAGGTTTCAAAATTCAAAGTATTTCTAGGTTTAGATAAAATACAATACAAATAGAAAAATACTATAATCAAATTTTGGGAAATCATCATTAAACCCAATTATTGTAAATTGTTATAATTTATTGCTAAATTTGTATCACATCATTTAAGCAACTATAATAAACATTTAGACCTCTATTTAAGACATTCAGCTATTTGCCAATGGAAGGACCAGTGGATCTGAGAAATCCTGATGTGACATTCCAGTATGTTGAGTATTATGGCATTGTACCACATAATCCACCCGAAGAACCGTATGAAGTCTTCTTTGGAAGATGGGTGAGCCTTTTTTTATTGGACTAGCATTAACTTGAACCTTAAATACCATTCAAATATCATAAATTGCTGAGTTGGTGGAGAGAATATACTGGAGTCCAAAATTAGTCTTGAATTTTCCACATACCAGACCTTGTTGAGTATATTGTTTGTGAATATCTTATTACAAAATTATTTCATAAATAATTCATTTTTTCTTATGTACTGTAATGTAACTATACTACTCGCAATTGAAATCCAAACACTGATAAAAAAGAGTTGCAGTTGATGAGGTAGGACTAAATACACTAATAAACAAACTCATTTGCCATAATTGGTTTATAAAAAAATACAACAGATCAAGAATGGGTGGGCCCACCATGTTGACAAATGCACTCCTCTAGCCTACGCGGCATGCTCATGATCTGGTTGTTGATGAACTCTAGAGGTACAGCCTCCCAAGCCGCCCTCACGACATGTTCCAGTTTGTTCAGTGTGGTTGGAGGATTTGGTAAATCGCCTATGTATCGATCCATTCAATCCCATACTTTCTCAATTGGCGAAAAATCGGGTGATCGTGTAGGCCAGGGAAGTACCCTGACCTCCACTTCCTGTAGGAACCTCATTGATAACCTTGCAATATGAGGACGTGCAGTATCTTGCTGGAAGAAACCATCTTCGAGGCGTCGGCCACATATGGAGTGGCAATTGGTTCTAACACCTCATTCACATAACATTGCATAGTCATTGTACCACGAATCACAAATAAAGGTGACTTGCTGTTGAATGCAATGGCACCCCAAACCATCAAACCAATAGGACGGTGTACATGACACGCAACAGCAAACTGGAGATCACGTCGTTCACCCCGTCGTCGTCTTACGCGTTGGCGTCCGTTATGTGCCCCCAGACAAAACCTGTATTCGTCGGAGAAGGCCAACTGATGCCACTCAGCATGCCATTGTCGGTGTTCTTGGCACCAATCTAACCGCTGGCGACGATGATTTGCAGTGAGTGGAAGCACTAGATGCGGACGATATGATCCTAAGCCCATTTCACTCAATCTGCGGTACACCGCGGATTCGAATGGGCCTCCCTATAGCTGCATACCAAGCGTCAGCAACAGCTTGAGTGGATTGCATTCTGTCTCGAAGGTCCAGTAGTTATAGATGACGTTCTTGCCAGTCTGTAGTTCTACATACTCCAGAACCTCTAGCTCGCTGCATTCGCCCTTCTGCGATCCATGCGCGCCATGCTGCTACAACTGTAGCCACGCTACGCCCCATATGGTTACAGCAATTGCTCTAAAAGAAGCACCACGTTCGCGTTGGCCTACAATCCGACCCCGTTCAAACTGCGTAAACTGTGGCGGTCTCCTTCTAAGGGGCATCTTCACATAACAAGGGTCATACAACAACATCACAGCAAGTAACACACATCCTAAATACACTCCATATAAACGGAAATAAAAGTGGTTAAAGTGCATCAAATTTTCCCATATTTTTTCGCGAACACTGGTGGAATGTGTGGTATTTCATTCCATTGGATTTAATAGTGTTAAAGGATGCATTCAGATCAAGAATTAGATTAATCAACGCTACATATGACAAGAAGAAATATTCCTGGCTGAATATTTCTGCTGCAAAAAATCGAGAAGTTTTTCATGGATATTTCTTATGGACCGTCGTGTTCTTCACCTTGAGCTGTGAATAGCTGCAAATACAGGGTGATCCAAGAAAATCTAGGATAACTGACGAAATGGAAAATCACTTCAGATGTTGTAAGAAGGAGCTGTCTAATATAGTGTGTGTAGCATGCCTTGCTATATACCATAAAAGCTGTGTAGAAAGGAGAAAAAATATAATAGAAATCGGTCCACATTCGATATGTTGCTCCGAAAAGTGTCAAAAAAAGAAAGAACAAGATGAAGAGATTATGGAGAAGATTTATAATGAAAAAAAGGACGCGCTAAATCTCTTAGAAAAAGTAAATTTAGAAGCTGAAGAAAAAATTCAATTCTATGAAAAACAAATAGAAGAATTAATGAAAACATCAAAGGACAAGGACGAGTATATAAAGAGACTGCAGAGGAGAACAACAGATATAGAGGATGAGGTGGTGTCGGCAGAAAAAGATTTCAATGATAAGATTCAAGAACAGCGAACACATATAGCAAATCTTGATAGGGAAATAATTGAATTGAGGAATAAGAACAATGATCTGGTTCTGGAAGCGAGTATGAAAGATAAAGAAATATCCCAATTGCTAGGAAAAATGAAGGACCTTGAGATGGTGAAGAGAAACATGTTGGTTTCCCTAGAAACACTTACACAAGAAAGTGAAATGTATAGTCACGAAGCGAAGAAATTACGAAATGAAATAGCAAAGATGTCTGTAGTGGAAAAAGATAATCACAAAGAGGACCCAGAGGTTGAACGGAACACAAAGCATGTATACAATACGTTGTACATCGACCTGTATGGTAACCTAAAAAGAGACATTGAATCTCTATTCATGAATCTAGAAAATAAAATGATTGGTAGAAAGGAAAATTCATCAACGACCTCGCACTCTGAAATTAATAAAAAAAATATTCCCAAGAAACAAGAAAGACCTAAAAGCGAACAAATGAACCAAAACCCAGCTATTGAGCGACAAACCGTAACTGACAAACCTGCACAAAGTAGTAAGATCATCACTGCTCCAAGTAAGACCTATGTCAATGCAGTGAAGGTTCAGAACAAATCACAGAGCTCAGAAATTGGAAAAAGTGACCTGAATCAGGTCGTTAAGAGGTCCTCCAACATGCCAGATAGTGAGGTAGGTCAGCTTTCCACAAGTGTTGAATCTCCAGGAAAAAATGTAGACGAAGATAGTGCATGGACTGAAGTTGCACATCGAAGAAGACGAAGCTCCGTACACCGTATAGCTGCTAGACCTAAGCCTATTATAGGTATGGCAGAATCTACTCAGTTATCAGCTGTAGAGTCCCAAGCGTGTTTTTTTATAAGTGGGTTTTCACCTAATACCTCAGTGGAAGACGTACAAAAATATTTGCAGGAATCCAAACAGATGTCCTGCAAATGTGAGAAATTGACTACTAAGAGCACACTAAAAAGCTCCTTCAAATTAACCGTGAGGAAAAGTCTGAGTACTGTTATTTTAGATCCTCAGACTTGGCCTAAAGGAATCATCATTAATTTTTTTCTCCATCTCCGACGACGCCCTCCTCCGAGTGCAGAGAATCAACCGACAGTGACATAAGGATCGATAAACCCGCCAAGATTAAAAGTCGTGTACCTAGAATACCATCCAACATCCCAGCAAACAGTGGAGTTGAAACTGAAGGAACATCTCTTGCAGTTCTACATTACAATATTCAAGGTCTACGAAATAAGACGTTACAACTAGAGGCCTACTTAAGCGATCATTATGTGGACATTCTCTGTATTAACGAACATTGGTTAAGTGACAACGAAATTAGTATGTTAAAAATCCAAGGTTTTTCTCTGATCTCTAGTTTCAACAGATCATCACATATACGAGGGGGGGCAGCTATTTTTGTAAGTGATAAATTAAACGCCAATATGATAAATACTAGTGACATATGTGAAGAAAAGCTGTTTGAAGCAGCAGGTACAGTGGTAAGTAATATACAGATAATAACCATTTACCGCAGTCCAGACAGCCCACTAAATGACTTCTTGACAAAATTAGACGCTCTTCTATCAAGAATTGATATCACAAAATTTACAATTGTGACAGGGGATTTCAATGTTCACTTTGAAACAAACTGTACTGAGGCTAGACTGGTGAGCGATATATTTGAATCCTATGGATTAAACAAAGTCACAAATGATTCTACAAGGCAGAAAGCATGTATTGACAATATATTTACCAATTTTAACTCGACCAAATATTCAACAAATATACTAGATCTAAATATGTCTGATCACCTAGCAATTCACTTAGTCTGTGAATATGAATCGAAAACAAGATCTGTCAAAAAAAGAGTTGTATATCGTCCCATCACCGAGGTAGGTTTATTCAACTTATATAACCATATTGAAACAAATCTTAATTGGGAATTCATTAGCGATAATGATGCAGATGATGTTTTTAATACTTTTATATGTAAAATTGTTGATGCATGTGATTTATGTTTTCCATTAAAATCAAAAACCGTAAATACAACATGTGATAATCATAAAAAAGTGCATTGGTTCGGATTCGAGCTACAACTGATGAGAGAAAACTTAAGACTGCTTACTCGTCTTCATACTGAAATACCCGGGGCTGTTTCGAAACATGATCTCAGGCAATACAGAAACAGATACAGGTTAAATCTACGCAAACACAAAGTTGCAGCTAATGACCAGTTCATCAAAAACAGTGGCAATAAAAGCAAAGCAATCTGGGATGTGATTAGAAATACAAATCCAACCAAAAGAAATCATTCATCTGAAACACTTGATGCCACGACTTTCAACAACTACTTCTCGTCCATAGCTAAAAAGTTAGCTGCATCTATTCCATCCGTTACATGCGATCCTATCAAAGTTACTGAAGCGTATACAACGCAAAAAGATATTCCTACTTTTTCCTTCAAGGAAGTGTCATATAATGATGTGCGTGGTGTGATATCTGGTCTTAGAAACAGTTCAAGTAGAGACACCTATGGATTAAATGTGAAGGTAATTAAAACTATAAAAAATTTAATCTCGATACCCTTAACCAAAATAATCAATCGTTGTATAACATCAAACATCTTCCCTGATTGTCTCAAAGTATCAAGAGTTGTGCCTATTCACAAAAAAGGGTCCATCGATGATGTTAATAACTACAGACCAATTTCTATTGTACCCATCTTTGGTAAAATTTTCGAAATGGTCCTTAAACAGCAGCTTATCTGTCACTTCGAAGTGATCAACTGCTACGAAATCAGTTTGGATTTCGTAGCACCAAATCTACCTCAATGGCAATACATCATCTCGCCAAATTTATACAGAACTGTTTTGAGACCAGATCTTATGCCATGGCATCATTCTTTGACTTGTCGAAAGCCTTTGACTGTATATCCCACCCTGTATTAATAGGAAAACTAAAAGCGTATAATATTGATATTCGCAGTTGCAATTTAATAGAATCATACCTTCAAAAGCGTAAACAACATGTAACATATAACCAGCAGACGTCCAGTTGTTCCACCATTGAGTATGGAATACCGCAAGGCTCAATACTGGGACCAATAATTTTTATTGTGTACATAAACGACATTGTTGTTTGTTCATCTGATGGAAGTGATATTGTCCTTTTTGCAGATGATACAACCAGCCTAATTGAATCAAATGATTTCCTTAGTTTGCATTCTAGGGCCGAGGAAAATCATGTTAAATTGCAAGAATGGTTCTATGCGAATAAACTTAAAATGAATGAGGATAAAACACAGTCATTAGTCTTTTCCTTGAGACATATGGAGGCGGATCAGAAACCTGTTAAATTTCTTGGGGTCATGTTAGATCCAAAGTTATCCTGGGCTAGCCATGCTGCTGCGACAGCTGGTAAAATCAGTAGAGGAAATTTTATGCTTCGAAATTTGGTGAACAACGTATCAGTCAACATTCTCCTTAATGCTTATTATGCTTATGTACATTCGCATTTATCATACGCAATACTATGCTGGGGACATTCACCACATGCTTCTTCAGTTTTCTCAGCACAGAGGAGATGTATCCGGACTATAGTAAATCTAAAACGAGAAGACTGTTGCAAACATGCTTTCCGAGACTTGAAAATTTTGACCTTCCCTTCTGTATATATTTTAAGCTGTCTACTTTATATCCACACTCATACAGACAATTTTACGACCCACAATGCTGTCCACTCATACTCAACAAGAAACAGAAATAATATTATAATTGGATACAATAGAACGCAAAAAGCTCGTGATGGATTTAACTATTTTGCAATCAAATTGTATAATAAATTACCCTTTTCAGTGAAAAGCCTTGGATTCTCTAATTTCAAAGGTAAAATGAAACAATATCTACAGATGAAAGCGTTTTACTCAGTAGATGAATTCCTGGAAAATGATTTTTCTGACATGTAACCTGTTGATGTTTGTTTTTTATCCATGTTTAATGTTTGTTTTATTTTGTCACCTTATATGTGTTTTATTTGACTAGTATCAAGGGTGTATGAATACACTGATACTTTTGTCAAAGTTCATTGACGTGTGTATATGCTATTCGCATGCTCCACATGAATAAAGATTATTATCTGACTTTCTAAGTTCCTCTCGCATTATTATTATAACCAATTAGTCTCTCGCCACATTTGCAACAGATATCATCGTTTTTGAATCGACAAAAAGCCATGCTCTGTTTTTACACGTCTAGAGTTTTTTAGAGGTGCCATGTACCTACATGCTGTTCATTCAGACGCTATTTAGGTAAATAGCATCCGAATGAACAAAAAGTGTTACATGTGTACTAGATATGGTTCTGCCAAGCTTTGTACAAATTTTCAATGCAAATATCTCTAATTTTCTAGGTGTTCGGATTTCACTTGCGAGTAGTATAGATTTCTTCTACCGTTCTTCCTTTGTGTCACAAGATATATGCTAACAGTAAATCAAACATACCCTTTATCCTAGGTAGCCAGTGGTCTGAGGCAAATGATAAAGAAACTGTCCTTGAAGACTCGCAAATTCATTGGCAATACTAGCATGGACCCCCAGTTGTCTTTGCTAATGGCAAATCAGGCAAAAGTGACAGATGGCAGTTTGGTGTTGGATCCGTTCGTCGGCTCAGGCTCGCTTTTGGTCGCTGCCGCTCAGTTTGGGGGTTACGTCTGGGGTACTGATATTGACTATCTTATGCTGCACGGCAGAACGAGGCCAACGAGAATACGGCAGAAGGTATGTAAATGATGAATTAATAATATGTTATACAGTCTAACCACTAACCAAATCGATGTTTTTCAAACCCAACACGTGTTGCGCTATGTTAGCATCTTATAACTCCTAATGGGGTATTTTCCAACTTGCTAATATTGCCTGTTTAATGGCTGAAATGGATTGCTTGTATCTAATTTGTAATGATGGCAGCGTTTGCTCAATTTTTTCTGCCCAGTTGGAGTAAAGATAGACTTTGAAAATCACCCCTTTGAAAAGAGCTCATTTAAATCTCTGAAACCTCCCGCCCAAGAAATCGACCAATCAAAAGTGATTTTTATGCCGGATGTAGATAGGATGTGACTATTTTAATTTGAATTGAGCATAGATTCAAGGTTGTCACGTTGCTAATATTTTGCATAGTTTTTCTATAAAGGATGTAAACTTTATTTTATGTTTATTTAGTTTGCCTCTTTTTGTAGACTATACATGTTATATTGCACAGCTATTCCATTTTTTGCATTGTTATGTAATTAGCAGTTTACTCTGAGAATGATTCGTAGTTACTTTTCACAATTTTACTTGTCATTCGGCAACACTCGTCTTTCACAGCCTGTCAATAGTTACTACGTTTACATGTGGAATTCAATTCTAACTGAATTCGATTTTGGTATTAAATACTGCATATAAACACTGCAAGATTTGGATCGAAAATGAATTGAGTTTCAAGGTCGATACCGCTCTTTTCTGGGATCGAATGCGGATCGTATCGGTCTGAAATCCATGTAAACAGGCAACGGTATTGAAACCGAATCGGCGACTGCGCATACGGCCTCTGTGAATCTGTAATATCCTTTCTAAACACGAAAACCACAAAGAAAACAAAATCGTGAATACACAATGCTTCCAAAGTTTGGGTACGTCGGTTTTGTTATGGTTGGTCAGGTACTCAACAAAAACTAGACTAGATTGTAGGTTATGTGAGATTTATAGGTTAGGATAGTTTTGACAGCTTGCTCGCCACTTCACGAAACGGATCCAAATCGATCTAAAAACTAAACATGTAAACACATGCAACGCCGGATATGGTATCGTATTCAATTCGAATTGAATCCCCATGTAAACGTAGTAAGTGTCATGCATACATAACCTCCCCTGGTGTCACGGTATCTCATTTAACCAAGATAGATCATGAAATGATGTAAACAAACATCTGTCAATATCAATACATTCTAAGGATAGTTCCACGAAAGACTTATTACGTCACGTTTAGATTTATTACGTCACAGCTTTGGCGCGAAATTTTATGTTTGAACTTTGCAGGTGTTTTTGAGCCACTTCGCGTTCACAGTAAAAGAGTAAAAATGTCAGTTACATGGTTTTTGGGGACGTAACATCAATATTCCGTCATAAAATTTTGTTCGGAAAATACCCCATTTTCGCTATTTATACCCAAAACATGTGCAGCCATTCATAACCTGTTTCATCTGGGAGCTTCTATTACCTGTTGCAAGAACACGTCATATAGCCACGTAATATTTAGGAAATTAAAGCGTTTAGCGGGGTAATTGCTATCGGGCCTTTTTCCTTATTCATTATGTTGCCTGACCACTTAGGTTATTTTCAAGCTTTCATTTGCGTTCAGTTTCTTGAAGATAGCTACACTACAAACTAATTTTAAATTACTCAAATCTACCTTAAAACTATCAGGCAACCGAAAAACTTCGTTACACAAAAAAATGGGTTAAACTTAGACTTGTTCATAAAAATAATCACCCTTAGCAAGTATCACCTTTTCCCATCTAGACACAAGACTGTATATCCCATTTTATAAAAATCTTGCTTTTGGGAACTGAAGAAGTGTGTCCTCTCGTTTTCCAAAGCCTCTCTATTTTCAAATCGCCGATTCCGCATGTGGTTGTCCAAGGCAAAAAACAGATGGTAGTCACTCAGGGTAAAGTCTGGTGAGTATGTAGGGTGAGGTAGAATTTTCCAGTGGCGTCTGGCGTCGCGCTACAGTTTCCTGGGTGATTCTTGCTGTATGTGGTCTTGCATTATCCTGATGGAAGACAGCACCTTTTCTGTTCGCCAAAGCGGGCTGTTTTTGACTACCGCTGGGTAGATTTCAGCAGTGATAGTCTGGCCACTTGGCAGAAGCTTATAGTGAACTATACCTACTGTAGTTCACCATACACATAACAGAACCTTTTCGTGGTGAATGCTTTGGCGAACAGAAAAGATGTTGACTTGCATCAGGATAATGCAAGACCACATACAGCAAGAATCATCCAGGAAACTATAGCGTGACTCCACTGGGAAATCCTATCTCACCCTCCTTACTCATCAGACCTTGGCCTGAGTGACTACCATCTATTTTTTGCCTTGGACAACCATATGCGGAATCGGCGATTTGACAATAGAAAGGCTTTGGAAAACGAGATGACACACTTCTTCAGTTCCCAAAAGCAAGATTTTTATAAAAATGGGATATACAGTCTTACAGTCTTGTGTCTAGATGGGGAACTTGCTGAAGGTGATTATTTTTCTGAATAAATCTAAGTTTAACCCATTTTTTGTGTAACTATTTCTTAACTTTCAAAACCGCACGACCTTTTTTGGTTGCCTGATACTTACATGGTCAAGAAATTGACCAAATTTGTGACCTTGAAGAAATTCGTGAAGAAATTGACATACATAATCCTACAATTTATTGTCGTTTGTAAAGTTCCACCAACATACTATGTAGGGAATTTATAATAATGCCAACTGTTATTGTGCAGTGTTAATCTGATTACTATAATAGACGCAAATCAATCCCTGTCATTATGAAGTTGGTATTGTCGGCAGTCTCAGATATCCCTAGAATTACCCAAAAAAATTCCATAAATCAGAACATTTGTCAATTTCTTCAAGGTCATGAATTTGATCGATTTCTTGACAGGGTAAAGTGGTTATTATGTTCACTTTCGAACACGTCTTCAGCAATGCTAGATTTATCTATCCTATTATATTGTAAATGTGCGGTATGACCTTTAAACCTAGATCTACTAGGTTATCCTATGTAGCATTTTTTACAATCACTACAGCTACACTACATATATTCCACACCTGTGAAGTTTTTCAACCTTGACTTTAGGGTTGCCTAACGACTCTTTAGAGTTTTAGTCTAGACTGATATACCGTTCTCATTTCTAAGGGCTTCCATAAGGGGGAGGGGTAATGGGGCTTCGATCCACTTCTAGTCGTTGTCGGTATCTGCGCAGAGACAAAGGGTCGAAGTCGCGACGCTTACCCTCGAAAGAACAGGTTCTGTAAATTTGTTATTTGCACTTGCCTCTTTTACATCATTTCACCGTTTTCAGCTAACTTCGTTATTAACAAATCACGGTTAGGTTCTTGTGTGGCTGTGTCTGTAGTTTTCTTCTCGGAGTGGTTTTATAAAATGCCTCGAATTATCGTCTTTACTCCAGATTCGTGAACTCGACGAAAGTGTGAGGGCCAACATGAAGCAATACAACATGGAGCACCGCTACATGGACGTCTTGGTGAATGATTTTGCGACGCCGTTTTGGCGGGAAGATTTTCGGTTCGATGCTCTGATTACGGACCCGCCATATGGCATAAGAGAAGCCACCGAAAGAGTGGGCACCAAGAAGGAAGGCTACGAGGTAAAGGCGGAGCATCTGCCTACTCACATCCCTGCCAAGATTGAGTATGGTATCAGCAACATTTACAAAGATCTATTAAGGTTTGCCGCCAGACATTTGAGGATAGGTGGAAGGCTTGTATGCTGGTTCCCTGTTTTCAGGTGAGTACGGAAATATTAGGCGAACAGAAAAGTATTATTGTAGGTTCTGTACATATTGATATTGGTGTTTCACTAGTCCATTATGTCTTTCAATATTGTGCTGAAAACCTTTCAACTTGTCAAGGACAAAGACATCTCAAAAACATTATTACGCATAATGAATTACATGAAGTGGCTTATTGTTATTGATTGAATTGATTTATTTAGTGTATAGATTCTTCACTATACGAAATGAAAAAATGGAAACCACAATAATAAGCTCAAACTAATATCACTGTCCAAATTGCGGTACCATGCAATTGCTCCTGGGGTGCATTGTGCAAAGTCTTGTCCAGGGTATGAGCGAAGTGGGCAGTATGCCACTATGCGTTTGAGATCTACAGCCACATCCTGGTGACAGTCCTGCCCCATTGATGTAGAGAGTTTGCGCACTTACCATGTCCTGTGTAAATTCTGTTTAATTTTACCCATAAAAAGCATTGTCGTCCATGTTGATCGGAACCATTTGTTGGGTTAGGTATTTTGACGTCATAATTGCTGGCCATGTTTTTTGCTGATCGTAGTGGTGAGACTCCGGGCTAGCAATGTGACATCATTGTTTTTACTCGCGTTGGTGTCTTACAGTGTGGAATCTGATTATAGCCTGTGATTGATAACTCACCAGTTCTAACTCACTGTTTTCGATACATCGTCCAACACTGATATGTTTTATGTTTTAGAGAAGACTACACAGAGAGCGTTCTACCGCAGCATCCTTGTTTGCATTTAGTGTCAAATAGTGAACAGACTTTGAGCAAAGTGACCTCACGACGTTTGTTGACCTTTGAAAAGGCTAGAGAACCGACGAAAGATGAACTGGATGAACATGAAGTTGATATCATGGACTTTCGAGAAAAGTACTTTGTTATCAGAGAAGAAACTAGGAAAGAGAGGAGATTGAAACAAGCTAAAGTTAGGGAGGAAGATAGGTTGAAGCATTTGAATAAACAAAGTTTATAAGGAAATGTTGTTTTAATAGATCGCTTCTGTAGCAAAGCCTCAAATTAGAGAGCCTCGGTATACTGTGCCTGCCGGTTGTTCAATGCAACCTTAAGCTTCGGTTTAAAGTAAGCCGACGTTAAACCACGTGAGTTGAAAAACGCCCGTTGTACAATGCTGGCTTAGTCCCCACCTCCAAGCTTAATACGAGTTTACCTTAAACCGAAGTTCATCCTGAGCTTAGCTGTGGTGTAAATACAAATGATGTGATTTGTCAAGCAGGAACCTTTAAATTGCTTGTCACTTTATTAGGTTATATTTTTGGATAGATTTGTGTCTAAAAAAGAGAGCAAAGGCCTTTACGGAAACTATGATCGGGTTAACCCGATCAGTTGGATGACTGATCCTGACGTTCGGAAAGTGATCTGGGATCGGTCAGAAATAGGGTAGTTCACTCTTGTACAGTAAGTGATTGCGATCGGATGATTCAGTTCAGTAGCTGCTTTACTTAACCATCAGTTTTTTATTGTTAAACCAACTTTTTCGTTGTTCGATGTCCGTTAAATTTATGAAATCATAAATCCCACTTGACAGGCATTGACAGCTGTTTGAGATATAACTGATCTATCTGGATCCAGATCACTGTTTCGGTAAAGGCCTCAAATAAAAGAACAGAGACAATTTGACCCAAACCGTCACAGTGACAAATCAGAAGAGGTAATTTTTTTAAATTATGACAGTACGCATTCCTACATTAGTGCCAACCGTAGGGAATTTTATCATCAACCAGGTTTAACAAAACGGACGATTGTACAACGGATGTCAACGTTAAACCTCAGTCTAGCTAAGCTCAGATTTAATAAAGCTCGATAGTTAAACCGACGTTTGTACAACCGGCCCTAAAGGTACTTGAAGCACTAAGTGCTTCCATTCTTTTTATATACTTATAGTTGGAGCTTGAGGCATGATAAAGTCAACCCAGAGATTATCAGGAAGGTGTTTGGTAATTTGTTCAAAAAATTCCATGTTTATTGAATGCTTACCTTACACTTTGATTTTTTATAGCACACGACAGTGCCACTTTCTGTTTACTAAATCATTATTGGCAGATGTAAATTTTGTTTCTAAAACACAACGCCATCTAGTTTTATTACTGACCTATTTAAAATATTTATAATAAATAAATACATTACAAACCATCTGTTATTGCTGTTAGAACAGTTCTATACACAAAGTATTGTATTTTACAGTATAAAAGTAGCTACTCATTATACAGTTACTTAATTACATGACATATATAAACATAATATCCCACTAAACATACAGGTATTGGGCTATTGGGTCTTGAATAGCCATCACTGTTTTTGCTTACTATTTGATAATTTTGGCAAGCCATTGGTGGTACACCTTAAGTTACATTTTGTATTGACGCTTCACTTGTTCAGATGTGTTTTATTCTGTAGCGGTTGTCATTACGTATGATCAATTATCTGTGACTTAAAAATTGGGATTGTTTATGAAAATGAAAACCGCTATATCGTTCGTCAAATCCCGTCTCTGGATTAGCGATTATTGTCGACGTTATAGAGGGTGTGTCCTAAGTTGACACTTGTTTAAAAAAACATTAGTTAAAATGAAGAACTTTTTCAAATAATGTTCTAACGAAAACTTTTTTTTATGGTCAGCCTCCCGCAAAGGCTGAAAGCCTATGGCGCTGTAGAAGCGCTGCGAGAGGATAAGTGTCGGTTCACGTTAGATTTGAAACGCTACAGGTTGTAGCTGTCGGGAAACAAATTCCCCGGCAGCTGATTCCACAGCGTCGAAGTTCTCCAAAAGAAGGAATGCTGGAGTAGACTGGTTCGGGGAGTAAGGACCTCGACCTGGTAAGGGTGAGCTCGCAGAGCTTCTCTAGTGTTCCTGGTTCGGACGGCCTTTGGTGTTATTATCTGGGAGAGCTCACTCGAACATCTTCCGTGATAGAATCTGTAAATATGTGTCCAGAAGCTTAAGAGAGTGCTTCGGAGCGCATCCCCACACATGGGAGCAATACTCCAGCGATGGTCGGATCTGTGCCTTGTAGAGCAACAGCAGTTTCTCTGGTGTATAAAACTTCCTACAACGGAACAAAACTCCAAGCTTCTGAGGATGCCGTTTTAGCAATACTGACGACGTGGTCGTGCCAGGACATGTTATTATTGATGTTGATCCCCACTGAAATTAACTGAACTGAAAAACAAAACGATATACAGAATCAAAAAAGTAAATCGGGGCACGTGTATCGTAGACGTAGACTGGGTAGTCTGTTTATGTTTAATTTTTCGCTCGAATTTTTGTCTTATCGATCAGGCAATCGTCAATTAGAGCACTAGTCACTTTCGGTTTATCATAGTTAATTTTAAATTGGTAATCCCAAAAGTTGTTTCTTAATAATGTGCCACTTTTACGAGTTACCATTTTAAAATCAACAACAATAAACAAAAAGTCACTACCGCACTATCTTAACAGGTATATAACGCCTAATCGATTTGACAGTATTTCGGGCAAAAACCTAAACATAAACAGACTAGGTATGTCTTGATACCCAAGCCCAAATATACTTTTTTTCGGTTTTCTGAAAAAAAAGTTATTTGAAAAAATGTTTCTTTTAACGAATTCTATACAGAATTAAGAAAGAAGTATCAACTTGTCTGTCCCTGTATAACCTTATTTCAATTGTAGGCGGATTATGGTCGGCTGCTAGCAACTGTCACATCCCGCGATTGTCGCTCTTATGGCTGCCAATAAAATGCCCGTCAATGTACCCCATTCTGAGTTTATTGGGATATAATTATAATTGACTACGGATCTTCATAGTAAGGTATTTCATTTCTGGCTGACGTATTTTCTTCGTTAGTATATACCTGCCCTTTGGCTTTCACTTTCATAACGCTCTTCTTCAGAGAATAGTTGCCTAACCAATGTTCCCAGATGATTCCTCTGAAGTAACCATTATCGTTGGGCTTTCGGTGGTAGACACCGTTCAGGTTCGACTCAAAGCATCTGCAAAAATAAATTGCGTAAGACGTCAAGTAATTTGACTCGGAACTTTCAATACTTTGCGAGTTTGAAAACTAAGAAGCCGTAACTACGAAGTATGGTAAAGGATAAAGCCCCATATCGGAGTCAAACATAATGAAATTGTTGAGCTAGCAAAAGAATAATCTCGTCAGGTGTGGATAATACTAACAATTATTGCATCTCCTCTTCTGATGGAAGTGGATGGAAATGGAAGGCGATATAGAAAGCCTACTGCTACAGAAATTCCATCGCAACACTGGCACAGGAGATATAATTTTCATTCTGGGATTAGCATAACAGCACTTATAAGAATAAAATAACTGAATTTATATTGCATCCGCCGAAGTTAAAATAAGACATTATACCTTCAAAAAACATGAAGGCGGTTACAGCAGATACTCAAAAAAGTGTTGTCCGTTTACTTCAATACAAAAAGCACCGCGATTCTTGAAACTTCCCAGTATGTTTTCCAACATGTCTGAATTATGAACAGTAATTATAGACTTCTTATTTTAGTTATTTCAACTCGGCCGGATGCAATGTAAATTCATTTGTAACTCCGAAATTATGACGTTCAGATATAGGAAATGTTATACCAAGAATAATCAGCATTTTTCAAGGATTTCAAAAAGGTAGAAATATACAGGGTGATTCATTTGAAATAACAAAGTTTATTATATTTCCATAAAAACGGTAGATATGACAACATTGTAAATACCATCGTCAGATCGGCCGAATTGCAAAACCCCCACACCCCAAATTTCATGAAAATGGTGCAAATCGTTTCTGAGATAATTGAGGCGTCCATACCTTCAAGGCTCGCTCTTTTTGCCAATATAATCCAGCGTCTAGTTATAATCTTTATTGAGGACAATCCAATCATTTATAAAAGTTTGCCTGCTTTGATAGCCACAGTATCTCTGTTATCGATACACTGAAGCAAAAACATACCTGTTAAACCACCATCCACCTCCATAAGAAACTGCGCAAGGGCAGCACTCTGGCGCCTCATCGTTTCTTCTGTCGTAAGTGCTAAATGCAGAGCCGTTATGGCTCAGAAATGAGTCTGAAGCATTTCCCGTATAGCCGTCAATCAACAAAGTATAGTTCTGCATCTCGCTAAGTACTCGAAAAGTCTCATACTCTGCCCAGACGTGGTTTTTCTCGAAGTCTTCCAACTCTATGCGCACTATCAGGTCGTATCTGGTGGATAAGCGATGGAGGAAGTCATTACCCATCCAAAAATCCGTTGAAAGATCCCCGAAACCTAGATAATAGAATTAGTGTCACAAATTAGATCACGTAATATTATACTTTTTGTGTCATATACCCTACTTCCATAAAAAATTAATTGTTCAATAGTTTATAATATAAGCTGGAACACTTTCGATAGATAGGTCTCTGATACACCGCGAAGCGCAAGGTTTTGTTTTTGTCAGCCACAGCTGGATACAACCCACAGGGAGATAGCTTAACCGCATAGTTTTCACTTCCTAAGGTGCTTCTCAAGCTAAAGGCGTATGGTTTATGGTACGGACAGCTGTCACCAGTTTGGTGTCAAATGAGCACTAGCAGCGCTGGGACAGAGTCGTGGGGAATGTTCAGTTTAAGAGGATGCTGGGAGGATGCTTGTGTTGTAATACAGACGCTCTCAGATTGAGCAGGAAGGAACTACGAAAGGTGGTTGGATTCATAACTAGCCATTGAGCGTTCAGTGCACACCTGCAAAGTTAGGGAGCGATGTGCCAAATCCTTTATGCAGGAAATGCGGTGAGGCAGAGGAAACGGCTAAGCAGGAACTACTATCTAAATGTAGGCCAGGAAGGAAGACAGGAGAACAGGTTCTTTGTGAACCTCAATGGTTCACAAAGAACTTTGAAAGCGACGCTGTTGTATGATCCTGTGCCAGTCCGGCCCTGCCTCTTTCTAGAAAATCGGCCACGAACGCGAAGTCGCTGGAACGCGACTGGAAGTGGACGGAATCATTCCGAATTATTGTCCCGAACCTCAGAGCGTACGTATATACAGGGTGTCCCACAACGATTAAGACAAGCAATATATCGGAACTGGGCAGTAGTAGCGAATTATAATTTTGGGCGTTTAAATTAGAGCAAATATAGTATCTTTTTTTATTACTGTGTCCGCCAATGAGGTATTTGTTTTTGATCACGTGACGTCCGATTCAAAATTTTTAAAGGGACACCCTGTATATTTGTGACTTATTGTGTTCCTCCCGATAAAACCGATAAAACAATTCCAACAAACTAGCCCATTTGGGGGTCTAAAGTAATTTATTCAAGAGCTACAGGTACTTAAAAGATGGTACTACTACCATTGATTATAACATATACCCCTACAGTTAAATTACTTTGGTAGTGTTTCATAATGGTGGTACCACCAGTCCTTTAAGTACCTGTAGTTCTTGAATTAATCACTTTAGACCCCAAGTGTGCTAGTTTGTTGGAATTGTTTTATCGGGAGGAACACAAAATGTCACAAATATACAGGGTGTCCCATTAAAATTTTTGAATCCGACGTCACGTGACCAAAAACAAATACCTCATTGGATGACATAATAATAAGAGAAGATACTATATTTGCTCTAATTTACACCCCCAAAACTATAATTAGCTACTACTGCCCAGTTCCGATATATTGCTTATCTTAATCGTCGTGGGACACCCTGTATATACGCATCGGGCGGCCAGACAGGAAGACAGTTACAAGAAGTCGACGGACGTGGTGCGAATACCAGTGGCACGCGAAAATAATTGTACTGTGACATAAATTAGTGAAGTGAAGTAGTGACTCGGTGATTGTAAATAAATTAGACTATTAAGTATTAGGTTGGGCGTAGTGTATACAGTTAGTGCAAATAAATAGTTAAATCCGTACCAAGTGTTTTCTTGCCCAATCGAACCAAAAACTTGTAACAATCCCTCTGATCGGGGGTGCACAATAAGCCTTGAGCCTGAGCAACAACCAGTAGGGTAACGGAACCCTAACCTCCTCACTACAAATAAAAGCTAAAGGCCTTAAAGTGATTGGAAAAGTCCTTGCAATACTTTAAAAGTACCTGAAGCTCTTCAGATGAATGTCACTGAATAATGTGATAATTATTTCGTCCCATCTGGAATGTGAAAATTCGATTTTCTCAGTATTTTTAGGTTGTTGCCTGTCCAAATTTTCTTTTACAAATTACGTAGTATGGGAAACGTCACGTTTTGCACACGAACTTTTGAGAAAAGCTTAGGTGCTACTAAGACTAGAATCTGTTCATTTGTTAACCATAAATATGTGTTTTACCAAGAATTATTGATTTACCAGGCGCACTTTGTAACTCCTTTTTATCAAGCACTTTTTTCATCCAAATATTTTTTGGACTAGATCAAAACTCAGGTAAAGGTGATCGAAAATACGTTGAATTTTAGTAGGATAAGACTTTGATCCTTCACATTTGCAGACAATACCAACCTTGTTTATAATCCTCCCAAGTAGCGTTGAAATTGTGCTGGGTGTCATAATCATCTCTTCTTTGGATCACAGTCCACAATCCGTCGTTTTGAATATCACAGTATCTGCAGCAATACAAGCGATCAATTTTGACATGGCATAATGTGTTAAAAAAACACGTTTAACAATGTACCGTGGCGTTGAGGGTGTGAAAAATTACATACTATAGAACAATCATGTCAAATTATGACAAAATGTTACAAACATAAAATATTAGCAATTGTTCTGACAATAGAAATTAGTTAATACGTAGGTGTTGCTTTATGTTAATTATTTTAACCCTGAGGAATGTACACTCAATAGAGTACACCTTACTATGAATTTGCATCAGGATAGAATAGGATAGAATAATGTTTATTATTCGGAAAAACGCACAATAGTTATAAGATGATGAATATAAAGTTTTCGCTAATAAACATCGAAATACATCCAAGAGTGTAGTCGCACTGTGTGTGGAGAATGAAATGAAAGGAATATATTAGCCTAGCACCTATTGCAAAAAATTTGCAGACATAACGCATGTTGCAAAAGTTTTGAGAAGTTTTTCAAAAAATTAAAAAAATGTCTCACAATAACATATCTGAACTGTAACAAGAACTACAAAAAATAACCATATTGCTTAATATAAAAATGATATTAAAGTACTGCTAATGGGCCATGATCTTCCACGGCTCGCAATTTCCTCCTAATGTTCCTCATTAGATTTTGGACAGATTCTAAATCAATTTCTCTGATCTTTAGCATTATTCTTCTTCTAAACTGCTGTTCGTTTTGAGCTTCCCAGCCATTGCTATAAATTTTGGCACTCAGTTGAGCCCAAAAAGTTTTGATAGGTCTTGCTTGAGGAAGATTGGGAGGGTTGTTTCGTGGTACAAAAGGTATTCCGTGTTGTTCTAGCCAGTTTCTCATACACAAAGCATAATGACTTGAAGCCAGATCTAGCCAAAACATTATATTGTCATTAGCATGATGGGTATTAATAAGATTGAGTAGTTTAGGCAAATAGCTTTGAGTATAGACTTCTGCGGTAACCGCTCCGGCCCTCGTCCAACGTACGGCTGTGAAATACCGTTGTCAGATATAGCGCACCACACTAACACTTTGTATGCAAACCTTTCTTTTCGTTTAAATTTTACATTATCCGGACAGGCTTCAAAGTCACTTGCAGGGGTATGAAACTCAAATGAGGACCCTGTGTAGCGGGGTTAGCGCTAGCCACCTAGCAGGTTTGCGTGAATTATTGATCAGCCAACTCTGTTTCAAACAGATTCCTAGATGCATCAATAGAAGTGGCCCAATTGTGACGCCTAACGTCATTTTGACAGCCATTGTCGTAACTGACATTGTCGTTGCTCGCTTTTGTCGATTGGCGTCTTTTTGCAATTGTGCACTACTTTTGAGATCTTTGTCTGCCTATTGTTGTCTATATGTATTTAGGAATGGGTATTTACGCCGTTGTCCTGCGCCAAATTGCAAGAATGCGGATGCGCGAAGGTAAGTGATTTGCCTGATTTATACCGCTCACCTCATTTTTGTATTGTGAATTTTGATGCAAAATTAATACGAGATTGATCATTTCTACATGAAATATACATGTATCATTTGAATGCATTACTAAACACTACTACTCATACTCATATAACTTGTATTACTATTCACAATCACATATGCTGCCATAAAGGTGTGCAGCATTCCCTCTCTTTGGCAAACCGTTGCATTGAAGGTGAGGTCCCATGGTCTAAAAATACATTTTTTTTATTTCAGATATTAAATCCCATCTGATCAGCGTATACAGAGACGCTAGTTAGAACGGATTGGCAACCCAAACCTACAAATATACAAACATCTTGCCTGCATCAATATGAATAGTTAAGGAATAATACCATTGATTAAAGTATCTAAATACTTTAATCAATGATAATACCTCTTTACTCTTCAAATTCTATGCCATCAAAGGATTGTAATTATCATGAAATAGTGATTCTAGTGAATAAATCATGCTTTACTTTTACATGAATTGCTTTTGTACCTTGTGTAGCTGACTTTATTTAAGCAATTGTCGTATTGAAATAAATTACAAAAGGGTTTGTTTTGTTTTATTACAGTAATCCATATCTAATATATTCCTATTCTTACATAATCAGTTGAATGTCCTGTATAACGTGGTAGCTTGTCACAAAAATTTACCTAACTCATTGAATACCTATTTTCAAAACTGAACTGATTAAAAAGGTTAAAACACTAATTTAAAGAAAATGGAGTATGTGCCCAATAAACCAATGTACGTCATAAAGACGTATTATGTACGTAGACTTCTGACGTAGCGTACGTCTTATGTACGTACGGTAGTTCCGTTTGGATATCTTTAAGACGTACATAGTACGTACTTTGTCCACCCTTTTTAACATCTTATGTACGTACTTTTTCGACGTATTTCTGACATAGATATGACATATATAGGACGTAGTTTTACTTCATATGGTATTTGGATTAATAGAGGTATATATTTTTTAACATTTTATTTTTTCATATAAAAAACTGGTATAATATATTTAAAAAATAATAATAACTCTAGCTCAAAAAAAATAGGAACCATTCTGGTTTAAATAATAATATTGGTTTAAATAATAATATTTAAATAATATGCTATCTAAAGTTTACATATTTTTTGCTTTTAGGCGGTCAGTGGCTCTGCGATGCCATATGGCTATTGCTTCTTCACTTTTCTTTTTGTTTTTTGGAATTCTGGACTCCTCCGCAGCAGCTAAAATTTATTTCATTTTTAGGTACATTTCATCTAAAAGGATTTGTATGGCTTAGGTGAAATCAAATTAAAAGTTTTGACCTGTAAAATTATTCATGAATAAGTTACTTCTAAACTTAAGACTACAATAGGTATGTCTTAATCTGGTTTACGACATACCTAGGACAAGCTTAGCAAATAAAGTATCGCAAAACGTATTTTTCTGTCTGCGACGCAGCCAGCTATATGTGCTGGCAAGGGAGTCAGTCACTATTGTACGCAGACATGAAACTAGTAGCTTTTTTCCTTGGACTTCAAGATTACGTTCAAAACTTTCCAGGTGTCTCTTGGCAGCTCTATATATAAATAATATGCTATCTAAAGTTTATATATTCTTTGCTTTTAGGCGGTCAGTGGCTCTGCGATGCCATATGGCTATTGCTTCTTCACTTTTCTTTTTGTTTTTTGGAATTCTGGACTCCTCCGCAGCAGCTAAAATTTATTTCATTTTTAGGTACATTTCATCTAAAAGGATTTGTATGGCTTAGGTGAAATCAAATTAAAAGTTTTGACCTGTAAAATTATTCATGAATAAGTTACTTCTAAACTTAAGACTACAATAGGTATGTCTTAATCTGGTTTACGACATACCTAGGACAAGCTTAGCAAATAAAGTATCGCAAAACGTATTTTTCTGTCTGCGACGCAGCCAGCTATATGTGCTGGCAAGGGAGTCAGTCACTATTGTACGCAGACATGAAACTAGTAGCTTTTTTCCTTGGACTTCAAGATTACGTTCAAAACTTTCCAGGTGTCTCTTGGCAGCTCTATATTGTTTATTTAATTTTGACTTATTGGTATTCGTTATCTAAAATTATGTGCAAAAATAAAAAGCTAATAAACGCTTTATTGGTTACACTATAGCTAGTTAACATACAGTAATAATGTGTTTTAGCTTTAAATTTCTTTAGTTCGTTTTTGTTTCTAGTAGTAATTTTCTTAGGGTATCAAGAATTTTACCAATTCGTTGGCCACTGGTACTTTCTGAGATTCTATGCATTCCTACCCCTCTTATTAAAGAGTTAAAATAATGTTCAAATTATCCTACGTTTTATACTATGCATTTAATCCACTTACCTGTATGTTAGTTAATAGATTTTCTTTTTTTATAACCAACGCCACACCAGCACCATAAATTCGGATTTCGGAGAAAGAGAACGAAAATTGCTACTACTGTCAGTACTCAGTTGTCACCTTTCACTCCTGTCAATCCAGTGCTGCCAGATTTCAAATTTTTTACCTACTTTTGTTAGTATTCCCCAAGTGTAGGATAAAAAATTTAAAACTTTGCTACTTATTTAACTATCACGTCAAGGCAATTGCCCCAATATTCAAAAGTAAACAAAATTACCTCAATAACGATTAAAATTCATCAAAGATTAATATCTATTTCGTTTTGATTTCGTTTCCGAAGTGGACTGTTTCGGGACAGTCAACCCAACTGACAACACTGCTTAAACATTACTTTTGCAAAGCCTTCTGTTTTCTACAATGTTACTCTGAAGTCTGAGGTTTTGTGATTTGTAAAATTAGCTAAATTCTGCTGAATGGCTGATTTTTTTTAACTATCCATAATAATCCATAATTTTTCCCACACTTTTTGGAAGCTCAACAGAAATGAATGACATAACCTATAACGTTTAGGCAGCAAACGGTTTAAAAGCATTAATTTTTTGAATGACAGTTTCACGTCCAATTTAAATAGTTTTCATAGTTTTTAGAAGTACCTATGGATTACGCTGCACGCTGCGGCTCTAAGGGGGTGTTGGCTCTTCGCCCTTACCCTCTTGGCCCTTTTTGCAGCAATGGCTAAACGTACCTATTCAAAGAAATCTACAGTATTTATAAAAGATATCCGTCAATAATTTAATATATTTGATATAAACTTATAAATGAACATTTTTAACAGTTGAATTAACGTTCATCATCATGACAGTTACCTCAGAAAAGGTATAACTATATAGTAAGTTCTTTACGTAGCAGTACCAACGTCTTATGTACGTATATTATGTACGTACCATGTACATCCCAAAATTTACGTACATAATACGTACATTTTATGTCCATGGACGTACGGACGTAAATATGACATAAAATGTACGTCTTATGTATGTACTGTGTTTACTGGGTGCTGTGGACAATGCCATAGTTTTATTTATTATTATGCCACTTGACAATTCCATTTTGTTTAATTAACGCCTTAACTTTATTAATCAGGTCAATTTTCAAAACAGGTAATGAATGCGTAAGGTAAATTGTTATGACAAGTTACCACGTTGTCTGGAGGCTGAATAAGCTTATATGGTATTTCAAAAAGCCCGCTCTTTTCGTAACCTACCCCACCTATCGTCGGTCACCTACACCAAACTTTTTAGATTGACCTAGGTCGTGAATATCTACAGTTTCCTGTAATCGATTCGTGAATGCATTGTAGTGACACACGCAATCCGAATAGATGGCGCGGATGTCAGTCAAAAATGCCATGCCAAATTTTCATACACAGAGTGTCCAGTCTTTCAGTGGATATATAGTCAGTGGTCACTTGCATAAAAACCATCATTAACTTTGATTTCGAAGAGTTCGAAAATGTGAAATATTTTTCATCGTCAAGAATAATTTTTATGTTGCCAGCAAAATGGGGATAACGTAAATTGCGACAGCATTGAGGAATTCTTTCTAACTGATTTGGGGAATACTTTGGACATTTTCTTCTTTTTCGGAATTCTAAGTTATTTCTCTTCATTTCTCTACAGATTGTGCTAGCATTGACGTGAAAGGTGCGTTCAAGTTTTCGTGTTCAAGTTCCAATTCGATGTTCACTTCTGTTGACCATTCTTTGAACTGTAGCAGCATTCAACGTTCTTGGACGTCCATTTTTTGGTAAATTTATACAAGGAATACCTTCTTCGCATTCACGGATCGATCGATAAATTGTGGCAACAGAAATATTTTGATCTTGATATATATGCGAACTATTTCTTTTTTCTCAAGTCGTCCAACTAGAGTGTAAATACTCTTCCGAATATCTAATTTGTACGACATTTTGACAACTTATATCATAACCAAAATGGTTTTATTGTTTAAATGTTGACTGGTTACCATGGTAACGATTTCTGAATTGTTTCCAACGGTGAAACTACCTCCCGGATTTCGAAAAAAATTCTCAAAACTTTTGCAACATACATTAATGAATTTGGATGAAGTAGTGAATAAATAGTATATCGTTCAATGATCGGTAATGACTGTAATAACTCACGCAGTTGAAGTTTGCCGCACGAGCCATATGAAAAGTAGCACTGTCTTATATACCTAACTACGTTATCATTATTATTATAAAAATGTTATGCTTCAGCAATGATTACTCCTGTTGTTTGAAGTTCGTATATAAGGTAGATGTTTCAAAAGGTCTGTTTCGGACTTCCATTGTCTGTACAATTTTGAGTACAACGTTTCGATTGATCTACTATCTTCAATCGTCTTCAGGTGAACTGTCGAACATGTTACTTTCGTTGTTATTTATTCTCATCTAGCTCCTCGTCCCTTGTTCTGATTGGTCGGTGTCGCGTTCCAACCCCCCGAGGTCTCAAGCTTTAGGTATACATTCAGGGAACCATTGTCTACCATCCCACCAAATTTCATTTCTTTCGGACCTTTTGCGCTCAAAAGAATTTTATAGGACTTAACGATTGGCTAATATTGATAGTAGGTAGCGATGTTTTCCTAAATGTCGTACTTTTTTTAAGCTCAAATTTGTTATTTGAGCAGCTACAGATAATGATATGAGATGTGGTATGTTATCTTAGGAGAAAGTGTTACAGAACTTTTTGATAGCGTTCTTCAACTTAATATAATAAAATTCTGATTTTCGTAAAAATCTCAAACCACCCCCTAACTTTGGGGCACTGTAGAATCAAAACTATTGGTCGCACACGAAAAATGTAAAGACCAAAACTGTGAAAAATCTTGTGGTCTCCCTATATCATTTGACCTTTTTTTTCGATAAAACTTGCCACAAACGGCGATATTTGTTGAAAATCGTCAGGAAACCGTTTTTACCCCCCCCCTCTCTTTTGAGAGGCCGCCCTTAGCGGTCGCAAAGTGGATCTTACTTTGATGAAACAATTATTATTATTACCTTATTACTTTCTTCGTATTGGTGATGATACAAATAATGCCACTCTGAAGGCTATGCCTCTAAAAGTATACAAATAAGATATTTTTCGCAACAGTACATACCTGCAGTGTCTATAAGTAGCTGTGTGTTCCTAAATATCGTATTTTTTTTAACCGATTGCGCGAGTTTAGGCAGCTGCAGATAATAAAGAAATGAGGAGACATCATTTTTTTAGGGAAAGAAGAATGTTACACGACTTTTTGATAAAGTTCTTTGTCTTAATCAGTGATGAAATTCTGATTTTAGTGAAAATCACAAACTAACCCCTAACTGGCGCACTGTTTGACGAAAACTATTGGTTTCACACGAAAAATTTAGAGAGACAAAAATTTTGTTCTGTCCATAAAGCATTTGAATCTTTTTTAGATATCACCAAAACGACGCTATTTTTCGAAAATCGTTGCGTAGAGTTTTCCACCATTTCTCTCGGACGTTTTGCTGTCGAAAGCCTTTTTTATGACGTAACGATTGAACTATTAAAATATAACAAATATAAGGATATACCTCTAATATTCTACATACCTCTTTTTATAAGAAACGCTTCCATCACCCAGAGAGTCCTTTTCAAAAATATATACTCCACTGACATCTTCAAATGAGAGATCTTCACACGAAGACTTGTTTGTATCCAATACAGGTCTCCAGGTTGGTTGAAGATCTGGACTGTTCGGCGTGGATGGCATAGGAGGTTCCAGTAAAGGCGCATTTGTTACAGGATGATGACTTGGAGTTTGAGTTGCAGGTACGAAGTTATGATTCAAACATTGCTTGATCTTCCTGTCAATGATGGTTTCCAGATAGGCTCTTTGCTCGCTGAAGTGAGCCTGTAGGACGTCATTGAAGTTCTTTTCCAACACTCTGGACTCATCATTTAACAATTGTTTCAATGTGTACATGTTTTGTCTATTATACATAATTTTCGTGATATTCTCTGTACTCAAAACACTTCTTAGCAGTTCTTCCGAAACGAAATTTGATTTGCTCCAAGTATGCAATTCGTTTGACACTGCAGTTCTATTGAGTAGAATTTCCAATGCTTGGTGAATTTCTTTACAGCTCTGAATGTTGGCGGTTATATGTTCTGTAATAATCAATTATATATTATTGTATGTGTGAACATTCATATGTGTTTTGAATGCTAAAATATCACAATGCCCGTGCCCGATTAAGAAAAAACACACACAGGATGTTTTTTTCAAAATACCTATTCTGTTTTTAAAATGACTGAACTATTATTGTATCTCATATCAGAAATCATCTAGCGCACCTAAAAATAAAGCTCGATCACCTCTTTTGCTGCCTGGTTCACTGGACCGATTTCCAAAAATCTGTTGTACTTTTTTTTAATCACTCCCTAAAATAACTTCCTCAAATCAATCTATCATAATTCTTAAGCATAGAATATGTGTATATCCAACACGGGCTTCAGAGGGATGAGAAAAGAGATAGACGTTATTTGTAATTCAAGGATATAACAATAAAGACATATTATAGAAATATATATTCAGGACTATATTTTTTATTCGAAAAAAGCATTATCAATTTCTAACGGGCTTGAGCATTACGCTTAAATCCTTTTTTGAGAAAACATTCAAATCATTTATACCTGAAACTACATTCAGGCACTGCATCCTTTCATTTTGACTGTATAGTAAATATGAGTACAATTTGGTGCGTATCTATTGCTGATCCAAATCTTATACAGGGTGTTTACGATCTTAATGCCGTTATGTAAAGTACGAATATTACACATCATTGTAATGCTTGTACCACAAATTTAATACGAATATCCCAAATCTGAAGTTTCAAAAAAATCGCAACATTTTCTGATAACACAGAATATGCGGCAACAAGTCTAGAGATATAGCATTTGTTTACATAGTGAATATCTCCAAAAACACCTGATAGAAATTAGGGCGAATACTGGGCAATGTTGTCGGATTGTGATTTTGCAGTCATACTTTTTTTAATTTTTTTTTGTTTAACTATGCATTAACTAGTGAAATGGTACTGGAGTTTCAGGTTCGAAATATCATGATCTATCGTTCCTCCAAATTAATGCAATAAGATCGTAAACACCCTGTATAAAATACCTTTTCCCAAAAGTTCATTCAAGTCTTGGATATTTTGTTCAGATGCTATAGTGTTTCTAGTTCTGTTAAGTATATCTTCTATAACTTCCTGATTTTGTTTGCAAGAACTTTCTGTACTTCTAGTTCTATTAACCATTTCTTCTAGCAATCTATGAGACTGCCTACAACTCGGCAAACATTTTGTAGTCTTGTGTTTTCCAAGAGACCTTTTGAAATTCATTGTTGTTCCGCTACCTTCGACTTCTACATATTCTTCCTCATAATCTTCCGGTTCTTCTTTATCGTTGGTAATATTGTCGAAGATAATATCTACTTTAGAAGATATATCATTCAGCAGGTCTTCAACCATTCGAGGCATATTGCATTTGATTTGAAACTTCGGTTTTTCAGCCCCTTTCGCCTTGAACAAAGAGGCACCATAAAGAAAAAATATACCTACTAGGTAGTAAAATCACCAATGAAATCTGAATTTTGAAGCCAAAGTAATTATTGACAACTTACATGGAGAACACCTTAAGAGAGTAGTGGCAAAGGCAGAGAAGAAGGTGGAAATACTGTCACGACTCATGCCAAATGTAGGAGGGCGCAGTAGCAACGAAGAGGCGCTACTCTGCCAGATTGTACAGTCGGTCGTCCTATACGGAGCTCCTGTGTGGTGTAAAGTCACGAAAAGGAAAAAGTATCAGAAGTTCTTGGACAGCTTGCAGACAAAGTATCTGCTGAGGATGGCCAGTGCTTATCGCACGGTATCTACAAGAGCCTTGCAAGTGATAACGACAATGCCACCATTATACTTGCTAGCTGAAGACACTGATCCGCCATGGTCAAGCAAGTAAGTGGCAACGCCTATTGAACGAGACCACTGATGTCGTACAGTGCACGAAACGACTAATACCGTCGACAAAAGGATGAGCGGAATGCAGTCATCGACAGACGTCCTATTTCCTAACGCAGGCACTCTATGAGCATGAGTCTTTTCGAGTGAATAGGAAAAGGATAGGTCGTGCATGTGATAGACGAGAGATGCTTGCACTGTGAGGCGGAAGACATGACAGAACATGCCCTAATTCTGCGCTACAGATGGGTTCCATACAAACAGGAGGCAAGTCAAAAACTCGAGGGTGAGCTAACCCCAGAGACAATGTCCCGCTGATGTTGTCCATTGTAGAGGCATGGAACATTATACATGGGATGGTGAACAAAGTACTCTCTGCAAAGGAGAAGGCGGGACGACTATAAGATTAGATGAATAGAAGATATTCCTAAATGATATAATCATTATCTCCTCTTGCACTGCGAAGAATATCGGTCACGATGATGCCCGAGGCAGATAGAGATAGAGATAGAGATAGAGATAGAGATAGAGATAGAGATAGAGATAGAGATAGAGATAGAGATAGAGATAGAGATAGAGATAGAGATAGAGATAGAGATAGAGATAGAGATAGAGATAGAGATAGAGATAGAGATAGAGATAGAGATAGAGATAGAGATAGAGATAGAGATAGAGATAGAGATAGAGATAGAGATAGAGATAGAGATAGAGATAGAGATAGAGATAGAGATAGAGATAGAGATAGAGATAGAGATAGAGATAGAGATAGAGATAGAGATAGAGATAGAGATAGAGATAGAGATAGAGATAGAGATAGAGATAGAGATAGAGATAGAGATTGAGATTGAGATAGATAGCGATAGAGCAGATGTAAGAAAGCGGGAATTGGTTTTATAGCTGGTCGCGCCATGGTGGCATGTCGTATGGACGCGTTTGCATCTTTGGGGCATGTGATCAGAGGACTCAAACTTCAAACTGGTTCAACGTCGGGCGGGCAGATTATTTTTCACACCTTCGGGTCTGTCCTTGCCAATAAGCGGATTTTTTTAAACCCTCTATAATAAAAAAAGTATTGACAACTTATATTGGGCATACCCAGTTTTGATTTGGAAGAAGTAATCTATCCAGCTTTCTTTCAACTGATCTTATAGCACTGAGGACTCCTCTTGATGTAAACTCATTGAGCAAAGGATCTGTGTAAATCTTCGTCGTTTTGGCTGTCAAAAGGGCATCTAGGTTAGTGGCCGTCAATTCCATATTTTTCACAGCGTTGATGGTGTTGTCTAGCTTATACTCCATTGACAGAATTGCGTTGAGCTTGCCGTCTAGTGCTAGGACTTTCTCCTGGCCCCTAAAATGTTGCCATAAACATGATATAGCAATCAAGTTGGATAGTTAAGTTGCATAATAAAACGAAAATAGCATTTGAAAATAGATGTGACATTGTTTCATGACTTCGAAATGAAGAATAAAGTAATCATAGTATTAGTAACATTGAATTACTACATATTCTTTGAGAGAAGCAGCCATACTTATTATCATAAATGGGGCATAAAATTTTCTCGCGAATGTGAAGATAAGCTTTTTAGAAATGACTAAGGTATAGTACTTATAGTAATTTAGATATTGAAAAGGTTCGATATTTCCTTAGATGTAGAGATATCGTATGAAAGTCGTAGAATAGAAGTGGAGTAGAAAGTGAAGGACAAGTATACAGGGTGTCCCTGAATTTCCTTGACACGTGTTATTCTCGTAACAAAAAACAGTTGAAACGAAAACTGAATGGAATTTTTGAAAGTACTATAAGGGCTATCATACCATGCTTTTAGAAAAATTTTTTGAACTTCAACCCTTAAAACTCACCCTCAACTTTTGTTGTTTTTAAATAGCACCAAATAGTTTTTTCTACACAAATTAAGTGCTTATATTATTTAAAATCTTGCAATACCTTTGATTCCATACACAAACTTATTTTTTTCTTAAAATCATAGGCATTACATAAACTAAAATAAGAATTTGCTTGACGCAAAAAACGGGTAAAAATAAAACTAATTGGGTTTTTAAGGGTACTGAATGACCTATAATACACGCTTTCGGAAACAAACGTCTTTTTCATGCTTTTTCATTACGAAAATATTACGCCTCAAACAAATGCTCATTCTTTTTACCTTATGTTAATGACTTTACGAAAAGAATTAATTTGTGTATGAAGTACAAGATATTAAATAAAATAATGACCTCATTATAATGTAGGAAAAGCTGTGGGGTGCTATTGGGAAAAAAGTAGGGGGTAAGTTTTAGAGGGTGAAGTAAAAAAAATGTTTTGAAAGCATGATATGATAAGTCATTCGGTACCCTTGAAAGACCCACTGGATTTTCTTTTTTATCTGTTTTTCTTACGAAAATATTACGCCTCATACAAATCCTTGTTTTATTTATTTTATGCTTATGACTTTACGATAAAAAATGCTTTTTGTACAAAATCAAAGGTACTACAAGATTTTAAGTAAAATAAGGATTTATTTTGAGTAGGAAAAACTATTAAGTGCTATTTGAAAAAACAAAGTTGGGGGTGAGTTCTAAGGGTTGAAGTACAAAAAAGTGTTTTGGAAGCATAGTACGATAGACCCTGTAGTACATTCAAACATTCCAGTCAGTTTTCGTTTGAACATTTCTTAGTTACGAGAATGTCACATGTCAAGGAAGGTATAGTCGTTTCTGAATAATAGTTGAGCAAAATGAATAGCAGAAAGGTCCAGCAAGAATTTGTTAAATACACAACTTAGCAAATGACAGAAAGTTCTGCCGGTGCGCCATCTGGTACCCGAATGTAACGGCAACCAAAGAGAAATGCTGCTAACAGCAGTAAACTCTTTGGTGGGACCACAAGGCTCGTCCGCTTTTAGCCACCAGAGGAGCGCGGGTTCTGTACGCAGAAGTGTATGAAATCCGATATACGAGGGTTGCTCTATACACAACTTAGCTGTTGAGAAATGTTGTCACTAAGATAAAGGTTGACGTTTTAATCTACAACAGACGAAAACTGGCCATACGATCTTTGTCCTTAGACTTTCATAGAATACGTCCTAGACCTTATTTTCATAGCAATACTTGTACCCAAATAAGCATAGCAAAAATACGACACAAAAAATTGGAACTGGTAATCAAGTGGCATAGTCAAAGAAATTGCTTAACACTCAAGCTGAACTCACTTGCTAATTATATCAATCTTTCTGTCCATGGAAGCGAGCTGATCGTTCCAGGCTGCAACATGTAGTTGAAAGGTATCCCAAATATGCGCCCTTTCTTGCAAATTGTGAATGTTACTGTCTATGCTTGCTAGAGTGGAGGCGGTTGAAGTTATCCTCGGTTCCAGGGAAGTTACGAATAAAGTGTTCCATTTCTCCCACTGATCTGAGAATACATACGTCGTAAAGTTGGATCACTCACAAAAAATTTCTCAAATAAAATAGGCACTTAGTTTGAGCATACTGTTTAATACATTTTTGATTTTCATCAATTAACGTGTTTATCAAATACTGATTTCCTGTGTTTTGCTCAAGCCCCAGTACACCAGTCTGATATAAGCTACTAGCATTAACGTCATATTAAGATATATTGATATTTTTTGAACGTTTATGACATCGACTTCACTGAATGTTACTCATTTTCGCCAGTCTTTCTGTTGTGTTCCGGTAATTCTTGGTCCATCTATAAATCGTAAAGTCTGACTCAATACTATTGGAATTATTCCAGTGAGTTTCTACTATGGCAAGGACAAGGAAAAACTGTATAGCATGCAGTGAAGGCGCAGAAATAATAAAAGGAAGGGTATCCTTTGACCCCTTTATAGCTTTATTCTTATCATTTTATTGCGGTGTAATTTTGCGATACTGTTACTATCATGGAAAATATGGAAAAAGTACAGTCATGAGAGTAGGAGTAATCATAAAAATGTGGACGTTGAACGAGGTAGTCCTCGTGCTAGGAACTTCCCCGACTCAAGTTGTTGTTGTTCATCTCCTGTCCTTTTTACCATAACCTTGTGATAATATTAACTAGTAAAATTCAGTACAATTTTTGAACCTTTACTATGAATTATAGACGACATTGTGTGTATAGTGTGATATATCTGTATATTTATAATAGATTAAGGGTTGTGATGTAGATTAGTGAAGCGAAGGAAACTGGTAACACCCAGTATATTGTATTGCTCCAATTCGTAAGAAGGTTACTAGTTCAGGGCGTCAGATAATGAAAAATAAGCGTATATTTGTTTAACTAAGATTGTTTATAAACAGAGTGAGTGTGTTAAGTATGTCAATAGGATGTAGGTTAGATATAAGATACATCTGGAGTTTGTAACGAGGTCAGATCAATATACACCAAGTTTCAAGTATGAAGTGGTTTTACTACTCAGGGCTCCCCTAAGCCTCCAGTTTAGTGCAGTGTGTAACAGAAAGATATATTGCAATACTTTTTCTTTCAAATTTATTGACTGTATGACAAGTCACATTAGCATAAAAACACGTCGTCATTTGACTGGTGGGATCAAATGTACCAATGTGTTATATGACAATAATTTCTTTATGCAACCCCCACTCCCTTTACCCTTTTCTACCCCCCCATTGTCGCACCAAAACCTTGTCAACTCGAAAGGACCTTTATTAGTTCCAGTTGGCCAAATTCGAGAGCAATCGCTTAAGGTGTTTTTAAGAAATCATTGGAGAACGAAGTCGCGGACGTACAGACACCATAGACGGACATCTAAAAACCGAAGTTTTCCGATTTTCTTCAAACTTGGTCACTATAAAAAGGTTATCATTAGAAACAAAAATCCTGTTTTTGGTCCCGCTGCGATGAAAAAAAAGGGTGGGGATGGGGGTAACTCAAAAAATAATGTCAAAATTTGAAATGCTAATGCTACCATAATAAAATTTTCAAAATGGCGGAATATAAAATTCATAAAAAAGTAGCAAATTTTCGAACTGTAAAATGGCAGTAACTGTCACAAAAGTGATCCAAATAATTTCAAACTTTACCTTCATAAAGTGGTTTTTGGTCTCTATTTTTTGGTCTACTTTTGGTGCAAATCTATGATTTAGTGTTGAGGGGTGGTGGGGGTTACTCGGAAAACTAATAATATAACATAGCATTTTTTTTTCAAAAAATGAGTGAGGAGGTGATTTTACCTGGGAAATGATACCTCGCACGTTAATTTCCGTAAAATTTGCGATTCTAATAACTTACTCCTCCTATGTCGGGGAAGTTAAAAGTAATAATAAAATGTAAAATTGGTTGAAAATTGCTTTTTGAGTTTGCAATTGTTATGGAAGTAGCAAAAAAGCCTTTTTCTTTATAGTCAACAAACTTTTTAACCGGAATTCTCATTTCACATATCACCTACGCTCATTCTTGTACATTGTTGTTAAAATTCCTTATGCAACTCTTAAATATGTTTTGAAGTAATATTACTCGACCCATATTTTTTCTAGGAGAAACAACACCCCCCTCAGTGGGGAAGGAGGTGCTCAGTGACATAGGCTAGCTACGCCAATGGTACCGGTGGCATGGATGTTCGTAGAAAGTAAAAACTTAGATTAAGATGTGACTTACCAGATAATACTCTAATAGTGTTCTTAACAGTGGAGAATTCAGCTTGCAATTGTTCTGTCACAGCACTTGTAGGACTCGGTGGAACACATACCACTACCCGTGCACTTATTGATATTGACAATATTAATGCAATCACAGGTTCCATTTTAAGTTTCTTAACATTCACCTTTTTTAGGAACAAAATATATACAGCTCAAAATTCGTACTGCGTTTGGGTGAAATTCAGACGAATTCTTGATAGGTGTAGGGAATGCGAGAATCGGGATTTTAGTGAGACAGAAATAATGAGCAATTCTAGGGAAAACTTAAGTACTCAATGAGTTACGGCTGAAGGACAAACAAGCGATGCTTAAAATTCTCGAAGATATCATTGAAATTGTGTAAGAAGTTATTATTGGATTATAAAAGGTAATTCTATCCACAAATCCACAACTTTAAAGGCGCCCAGCGCAATTCTTCTATTAATACATAAAATGGTAACATTTTTATAGCCCTTTCCGGTCACACCATAATTTTTAGCCTCCAAAAAAATAGCAAACAAATCTAAAAACTGGGTTTGGACAGAAAATTATGCACTTTTCTCATCTCTGTTGCTCTGTAGTAGTAATCGATGATTTTCATTACGTCAATTTAGAAGTTTCTAAGTTATATAGGTGATGGAACGGTTTTAATAAACATTCGATTTTGGAATAATACGTTTATTGGATGTTTGTTGATGTTTACCGAAATATATGTTACTTTTTGCTGCCGGTCAATCTGCATGTCTGTCTATCTTTCTGTCTTTTGGTCCGTTTGACTGTCTACGTTCATTCTCTAAGCGTAATCTCAGTAATTACTTCACAGATTTTGATGAAATTTGAGTTGTTGTGAGCTAGAGTGACCTAGATAGTTCTCATAGATCTTTTGAAAATCAATGCAGTGGCGTCGGAGTATAAATAACCTAAAAATCTCAGAATTTCAAACTTCGTTTTTAAATGTTTTAGGGGTTCCTGCCCATATTCAATTTTTGGGTTCAAAGGTAAATGTAGAATTTTTTCTATACAAAGGATTGTCTGTTAAGCTACAATATAATCGTTGTGATATTATATGTTATGTATATGTATACCTTACAGATATATCCGGAAATCGCCTTTATGAATACATATCTGTGGATTTTTTCCCATGCCAAAGTTGCTGTACGAATTTTGATAAAATTTAGGGTGTGAGATGATGTGGGATCATAGTAGGTAGTGCTGCATATTTCTTTCAATGCCCCCCCAAAAAAATGCAGTAAATGCTACGACTTCACGACGCTTCAAATGGGAATAAGACAGCAAAAAGGGTATTTTTCAAGGGAAAACCGAAAATTCGGTTTTAGACTTTTATCAGTTACCATGTTAAAATAATTCGCAAATAATCTTACCTCTGTACGAATAAAACTTTACAATTGAGGCTGACTCAAGTCCACAAGAAGTCACAGATGTTTAAAAATTCACTTTTAGAGATCAAGTTGCAAGACTAAATAGATTTCGCCTTTTAAATTTAATTTTCATATTCTGCTTTAGAAGAAAAGCTTTATATCTTAACTCTTATTGTTGTTTGAAAGGTCTATTAGGAGTTTCATTCTTTATAATATTTTAGACTTTCACAACGTTTCGGTTGATTTACTACTTTCAATCATCGTAATTCATACTTCTCAACTGAAGACGATTGACGATAGTTAATCAACCGGAACGTTGTAATACTCAAAAATTTTATAGACAATGGAAGTCCGGAACAGATCTTTCTTAGCTCTCATGTAGTTGCTCGTTGTACAGAAAAAGAGCAACGTACAATAAAAGCTAAGAAGATAGCCGAACTGTGATCCAATAATTCATTTTTATACTTTTTCTATATAAATGCGCGAATAAAGCGATTTCTGTTCATCCCGGCACTTTGAAACACGACTAAAAGCTAAATCGGTGATCGAACATTTCGGGTGTTACACAGGCACTGAAACGCAAGATGTTTGTAGTGGTTATGGATAATGTAAACGCACTCTTCAAGGGCACATATGGTGAGATCGCCAGCTACAAAGACCGGCAGCATCCAAAAAAAGAACGACAGTTAAAGGCCGCGGATGGCCAAAAATAACAGATGCTGCTTCTATTTTATTATTCATTAGATCATTAGGTGTGTGAAACGACGAGCGGGCAGTATGTGCCAATCTATCGGTTATTGAGAGCAACTGGCTTGCTAATCGAAACTTTCTAGTATTTACAAATATATTCACAGCCAATTCAAGAGTTTCAACTCGAAATGAAAAAAGCTGTAAACTCGTATAAAATTTTGTTTTGGCATCTTAAATTTCACTCAAGAATATTGAAGGCCAAGATGATTACTTTTTTTCTAAAACATCTTGTATCTAAGTTTTAAATGATATCAGGGCTCTGGTGGTAGAAAAGCGTCAAGTGGTAGAACAGGCGTGCATCTCACCTGTGGTGTAAGGCTGAACTTCGCCAATTCGTCATATTCTTATTTTCTTTTTAAATTTGCTACTGCTATTTGTTGTTTATTTGGATGTCGAATAAAGACGTTTATTATGATTTACTGTTCCATTGCCCAGGGACTATTCCTCACACCATGGGGTGAGCAATCACTGGGTCCGCGAATCATGCGCCCCAAGTATTGTAAATATAAATGCTGATTGGTGATTCAGATCGCTAATCCCTAGATCACTAAGGATTAGGTCATTGAGCCACCAACCAACATATTGCCCATAGCAACCAGCTGCTCAGAAGGATTGCATAAGACCAGGGCATGTGGGTTGTGTGTGTGCCCAGTTAGCTTACAAGAACTTATCTTCGGTGTATTCATTGGAGTCCATGAAGTGGTTGACGAATGGTGCCTTAAGCCATGAGTACTGGTCGTGAATCGGTGCTGGTCACACATGAAGTTGCTTGTTCTTACCCAAAAAGCTGTAGCGGTAACCCAAGAAGTAGTCTTCACATCGAGAAAATGTCTTGCCAAGAGGTGGTTTCCACATCAAGAAGAAGTGGTTGGGCCCTTCCAAAGAAGATGGTAATACCAAGAAGAAAATGTTTTCACATCGAGAAGTGGTGGTGGCAACCCAAGAAGTTGTCTTCACATCGACAAGAAGTCTTGCCAAGAGGTGGTTTCCACCTCGAGAAGAAGTGGTTGTGTCCTTCCAGAGAAGAGGAAAAGCTATTTAGTGTATTATGTGTGCGCAAATTATATGATACGATGTCAATTCCAGCTGAAAGAAATTAACAGATATGGGAAGAGGAAGAAATAAAAAGTGGTACAATCAAACAATTATGAAAACATGACTAGTATAATAAAGAAATAGTTGCTGAAAATGGAATATATAAACTATTTATGTATGACAGCCAAGTAAATAATATAGAAATAATTTTTAAAACGGCTGAACCGTTACAGAATGTCTGCATTCTGACGGCTAAGATGTGCGCCACTGCATGGTATACCGGAGTTGCAAGCAATGCAGGGAGTGTAGTGTGGCCATATCATGTGAAGCTGTCTGAGGAGCTACTAATAATATTTGCTAGTCTTCTGTTGGATGGCACCAAAGGTGTATAATAACAATGGGAGTGCAAGCATATTTGTGGCAGCGACTTTATCCTTACCGGACAATCCTGATGCACCAACACTAATCGCTTAGCAGCTTAACAACAACCAGTGCCGCTTGACTGAGTATGGGATGGTCGCGCCTCAACCCGCAGGTATTTGACGTACTCGCCCCTGTGCTCTCTGAGTACCAGAATCTCTTATTCTCCTCTGTCTAGTTAGCATTGGAGCCGCAGCGTAAATTTCGTAATGAAAGCTCCAAATGTCAAAGACCAACTACCCATTCCTTCACGTGGAACCTTAGTCTGTCCCAATTTATTAGTTCTAAACGACCAGAATTTGCTCAGTAATCTTTCTGGTGTTATCGTAATCCTACCACCCTTGCCTAATTTTTGCCAGAGAATTGCGAATTAGGACTAGGGCATCCACGAGGGTTTCTAAATGCAGGAACATACCCTAATGGTATTAGTTTTGTCGTCTCCCACCCTTCATTTATGCCGTTTACACCTGGATGTTGTGAACCTTTCCCTGGAATAGTAGACAGTATGGAGGGAGACCCTGCTTTTATCCCTCTTAACAAGGTGTTTCATAATAGGTATTTGAAGTATAGAGCTCATAAGAGATACATAAATTATAGTATTACAAGATGATTAATGTGCAGGTTTTGATTATTTTGAAGACGACACAGAAAATTCATGATACTGTCTCCGTTGGTTTGAATATGTGTATTACATTTAAGGTCACTCAGACGATTTATTTATTGTGTGAGGGATTCATCGGGGATGGCCATGATTCTTGTCCTTACCGGAAAATTCTGATGCACCAACACTAATCGCTTAGCAGCTTGACAACAACCAGTGCCGCTTGACTGAGTGTAGGATGGTCGCGCCTCAACCAGGTATTTGGCGCACTCACCTCTGTGCTCTCTGAGTAGCACAATCTCTTATTCTCCTCTCTCCAGTTAGCATTGGAGCCGCAGCGTGAATTTCGTAATGAAAGCACCAAATGTCAGAGACTTTCGAAAGATGTTAGCTGACTGCCACATCCTCGCTCTTCAAACCTGACAGCTTCAAAGACCTCTTGTTGTTATATAAGACCCTTCGGGCCTAGAATTCCGCAGGTGAGACGACTTCATCGATTTCTCCCTTAGTGGGCCTTGTCAACAACCTTTCAGCTTAGTTAACAGGTCGCCGAAGGGCGAGTACGAACGTGTTCATGCTCCGACCCGGAGGTACAATACATAATTCCGCAGATTGTGATAGGTAAGTTTGCAATGTAGAGTATTTTAAGAATACAACAAATACAGCACCTTGTTTTCACCCTCTCAAAAAAAATTGAAAGGACCCCTTAAACGCCTAAAAACAAACATTTTCAAAATTATACCAGCAATACTTTCTACGACTCCACAGCACGTCGCTACCCAAATTTCATCACAATCCATGCGGCGGTTACTGAGATTACGAGGCTAGAAGAACGCCAATAGACAGACCGAAGGAAATGGGTGACGTGGATTTTCGTTACGTAGATTATTAGTATTATCTCTAAATCGGAAATTTTCGCGATCCCCATACTTCCCTATCCCCTATCGGTGTGGGAATTTAATTGTGGAAAATGATCAGGAAGCTCGAAATCGTCGTCTAAAGACGAAGTTGAGCTGTTTTTATATTTTTGTGTTTTGATTATTTCTGCACCATTATTGATATGATTAATATATCCTAATACTGTGTCAAAATTTAATTAAAATCAATTCAACAACTTCATGGTTACACAATAAGAACGATCTAAAGCAATACTCGCATGTATGCATCGGATAATTTTGAGTCTATGGTTTCTGTAAAAGTGTATTATGCCACTAGGTCTTTCGCTCACAGGTTAATGGACAAGCTGTTATGAATGCAACAAACTTTTCAGCTTTAAAAGCTCTCATCCCCACTCACCCCGATTCCCCCTACCTAAAAAAAGTAGAAAACGATCAAAAACCCCTAAAACGACTGAAAACGAAGTTTGAGGAATATTTGAATTTTTTGATTTTTGCTAATTAGTCTGCCACCCATGCACCGATATTCAAAATTATAGCAGCATTATCTACTACGACCCCATAGCAGCATATCGCTGCCCAAATTTCATCACACTCCATGGAGCGGTTATTGAGATTACGAGGCTAGAAACGTGGCAACAGACAGGCAGACCGACGGAAATGGGTGTGTTGATTTTTGTTATGTGTGGGAAGCAAAAGATTGACTCGGACGAGTTCCATAACACCCTTTGTAACAAATTTCGAGAATCGCTCCAACTCAACTCCACTATTCTGATTCTGGAACAAGATGAGACTTCCTTTCATTTCTTGGGCAGGTTCGCGGTGTATCGCAACGAAAGGGTTCTAATATTTTGTACGACGGCCTTTAAACAAGAAGTACTATACTTCTTGAATTATAGTAAACTGGTTGGACATACTACCACCGACTATAGCATAGGCAAATAAGAGCTAAGGGGTCATGAAGGTTTAAGTGTTGGTTCCGTGACGTCTTGATCATTATTAGGGTTCAGGAGTTTATACAGTGTACAAAAATGGAGTCAAGTGGATTGAATCAGTACTTCCCACAAACACACACACACACACACACACACTGTACTGTCTGTGGGAACAGTCGAAAACCCCATTTTTATATTTTTAGTTTTTTATTATTGCTGCGCCGCCACTGACACGATTTCTAAAAACTGTGTTAATTTTCCATCCTTGCCACGGTAATTATGCTGTGTCAAAATTTCATTAAAACCAATTTCACGTTACACAATACAGGATGATCTAAAGCAATACTCGTATGTATACATCAGAAAATTCTAAATCCCTTGGTTCCTATAATATAGACAAGGCAATATTGGGATGGACCTAAAAAATGGTATATGTCACTAGGTCTTTCTTTCACACGTCAATGGACAGCCTATTAGGAATATAACAAATTTTTGAGTTTTGCAACCTCCCAACCACCCCATTTTCACCACCCAAAAAGATTACGAGGGTAGAAAAATGCGAACAGACAGACAGACAGATCGACAGACAGGCCGACGGAAATGAGTGACGTGGATTTTCGTTATGTATAGTTCTTATGTGTACTCCCCTCACCTGTCGGTGTGGGAAGTAAAAGCAATTCATCGTTTTTACTTCCCACACCGATAGGTGAGGGGAGTATTGTGATCGCGAAAATTTTCGAATTTGAGATAATACACTTTTTGGGCGTTTTATAACGAAAATCCACGTCGCTCATTTCCGTCGGTCTGTCTGTCTGTCTGTCGCGTTCTTCTACCTTCGTAATCTCAGTAACCGCTGCATGGATTATGATGAAATTTGGGTAGCGATATACTGTGGTGTCGTAGTGGGTAATGCTGCTATAATTTTGAAAAATGGTACAAGGGCGGTGGAGTAATTATCAAAAAAACAAAAATTTCAAATATTCCTCGAACTTCGTTTTTAGGTGTTTCAGGTGTTCCTGATCATTTCCTACTTTTCTTTGGCTGGGGAGGAAATTGAGGTGGCTGGGGGGTGGGGGGTTGTAAAACTGAAAAATTTGTTGTAATCATAATAGGCTGTCCTGACCTGCAAACAGAAAGACCTAGCGGCATAATATACACTTCTTTTGCCGGCGGGTGGGTGCGGGCGTGGTTGCTAGGAGATTTCAAACTATAGCTTCATGCAAAGGGAAAATAATAAAATGATATCACCGTGATCTCTGGGAGGTACTGAGTCAAACAACTTGACTTTATTTTTTTAGTATACAAAGTAACCAGTTTTAGTTAAAATTGTATTTAATCATAAGCTCATAATCAAAGTAGGTTAAAAAAACTGTCATGGGTATTTGGGGCATTCATCAAGGACGATAATTACATTTCTCATATGATGATGAATAACTATTTACGTATGTGTTGCAAATTTTTATAATAATTAACTATAATAGATGGCAATTTATATCAAATTTTATTCTGTGTGTGTGTGAAATAAACACTTCCGTTTTGGCCTGTAAATGAGCCACGAAGTGCTACGAACCGATCAGTATGATCGTACCATTCGGAAGCAGATTATTATGTAGTAGAATACGGTAACAACATGCAAGGCCCTGACGTTCTTCTCGAAAGCATTCTCGTTTGGATTACAATTGGGAATATTGCAACTTTTAAAATGAAGGGTGAGTAACTTTATATCGTTGTCAGCAATCTTGCTGTAAATTCTGCAAGGTTTTACAAAAAACTAAATAACAATATAGAAAATGATTCCCAGCTTACTCGAAGTACGCTCAAGGATATCACAATCCTTGTTTGGAACACGTCCTGAATTGCATCAGGCACGATGTTTCCTAGTCCACCACAGCGCTGTTTTGATCTTTCGGATCTCATCAGGTAGACCTGCAGTGAAAGCAGTGAACCAACAGAAACAATTACTCTGAGAGCATAAATGCTCTCGTGCTCTTGCCCTTGTAGGGGTATTTATGCTAGTAGTAGTTATTCCTGTGGGTTCACTGCTTTCTTAAAGAATAATAATTTTAAAGGTATCAATATTTTGTTTTGTAAGAATTGTACTGAACAAAGACCATTCTGATTAAGCTCTTCTATTTCCGGAATTAGGAAATCCAATGGCATGCTTCTGTAGTGATCTCCATTTTGTATGATTTCGGAATGTTCTGGAGACCTATATAGATTCATAATGAATTTCCCAAGCATCTACTTTGCAACTGACAGCCCCAAGTATCTACTTTGCAACTGACAGAAAAAATTAAATAAATGTCAACTACGAACGAAATCATGAAAGCATTCCATAGGATACTTGATTTTGCACCACCTTCTATTTCCTTTTGATTATGCATTTCAGGATCCAGCAAGATCATGACAGCTGGGAGCGGCCAGGGGCAAAACCAGAACTACCAAATAAACCAAATCGATTCCAACTTTTTCTTAACCACAGTGACGCCACCATCATCAGCTGTTCCTCTACCAACAACTTCTACAATTGGTATAACTATCGATGAAACCCAACTGCTTACCGCACTGCCACCAGAAATGTCCACATCCACATCAGCAACTATGGTCACTGAATCAATCACCACCACTGCTCAAAGCACACTCGTTACTGATTCACCAATAGTCACTGATCAAATAACATCTGAGACACAAGACGAAACAACCACGACTGTTGGTACTACAACTTCAACCTCAGCAGTTGATTCATCGAAGACGATTCCTAATCTTGAACCTGCTACTCCCACTGTGTCTTCTACATTAGGCACAACAAATACTTCTGCAAGCCTAAATTCAACCTCAACCACATCTTTAGCTTCTACCACATCTACTTCAACAACTGTTGCTACAGATACACCTTCAACAGTACAAGTCACTGAGACAACAATAGAAGCAGATTCTGTCGAATCTTCTCCCACTGAACCTAACAATTCAGGCATCATAGTGTTTCCAGATGAAGATGACGCTAGTTCAGATAAACAAGTAACTTTTCCTCCTCTTATTTACCAATTAATGGCATCTCAAGGAACTAGGATTGACTACGGTGTCCCTGGATTTGTATTTCCCTCAGAAATCAAAATCTACTTGAACTTTCCTAATTCGACTATCATTGTTCCTGGTGTCATTCAAGGTGAGTCAGGTCAAAATGTATAAAGTCATTTAATGTATTATCTAGAGCAAACTCATACACAGTCTAAAAACTGCAATTATATATAGGGCAAATCAATCGTACACAGCAAAACTGCATAATTTTTGGCTGAGGATATTGCGATTTGATCAAACTTATATTAGTCCAAAACCACCTCCGTAATGTTGTACGAAGTCTTAAATAAGTACTTGGAATTTGCTCAACTTGCTGTAGGACGTCCATGTCGACGTTTTTTTTAAATATTATTAAGTTTTCTTCATTTCACATTTTCTTTCTTAATGGCTTGTTTTTGTTCTACTCGTATAAAAATTACGTAGAGATTTCTCAAAAAGCCGAGTCACATACGCAATTTCAAGAGTAGATCTGACTTATTTTGTACTTACAGCGAATACAGATGCACAAGTTAACAAAACCGCTGCTAAAGACGCACCTAATAAAGACTCCCCAAGCAAGGAGGAATTTACCGAAAACTCCAATAACAAAACCACATCTAGCACAGAAACGCCAATCAGAGACATTCGTAGTGAGGAATCGTCTGAGGAAAGCACCTCAGGTAAAAGAGCACCAAAAAGAGGCAGAGAAGCACCAACTATACAAACGCCTAGTAATGAAGCACGAGACAGACAAGCACCTGACAAGGAAGATCCTATCAGCGAAATACCACTTAGCACTCCTCAAATTACACTCAGTACCTTGGCACTCGATGAAGAAGCAGCTAGCGCACAAACACAGAGCACTGAGTTAGACACGAGCATTGAAACAACCACTCAAAGTCATCTAATAGTAAACATAAACGATTTCGTAGATCTCTTTGAAGGTATTCATTTTTGAATCAACGTCTTCAGTAGCTTCGTTGTTTTTGTCACTATAAATAAAATTAAATTGGCACATGTAACAATAGCAACGTCCTCAAAGATAAAGTACCTTACAAGCTCACAAGCTGTGTATTTTAATTTATGAAGATCAGTGAATCAAAGGAATCACCACGGAATAAGTTTCACACTCTGGATTTATATTATTTTTTACTCTTTGGGATAATGAAACAAGAACTTGATCTAATGAAGCTTATCCTGTAGTTATACAGGGTGGTCCAATTTATAATGGCATAACTTCAGGATATCAAAGATAACGTTAGAATAATGATAATTTCCTAATATACTTATATCCGGGTAATCTTTCGAGATACAGTACGTTCTGGCTTTGATGAAAATCTATGTTATTTAGATATTATTAAAAACGATTTAAATTTGGCATAAAGGATAAGCTAAGGATTCTCAATAGGTTTTAGAATATAGCGATAAGTTACAAAAACCAGTGTTGAAGATATAGATATACAATTGTTTAAAAAGAAACTACTACACCACCGAGTGTATTACAAATAACAATAATATATTATTCAATGCTTGATGGTTTTTAAAACAAAAAAGTTTTCTTGCATTTTCTTTTTCGAGGTATTTGCGACTTTCTCCGGCTATGTAATACTAATGACAGAGAAAAATCTAGAAGTAGACTGATTTAGTTTTTCGTTTTCATTAATTTTATACTTCCGAATTTTCTAATCAAGAGTATACTGACGTACATTTTATTTATGGATTTTGTGCAGCAAGAAGGCTCACATTGGCTTACCAACAGTAGAAATCGAGGATCACCCCATAGACGAATCACCTTCCGTCGAGCTTTTGGGGGTCAACATCAACAACAACATGTCCTGGCACGACCACGTCGTCAGTATTGCTAAAACGGCGTCCCAGAAGCTTAGAGTTTTGTTCCGCTGTAGGAAGCTGTACACACCAGAGCAACTACTGCTACTCTACAAGGCACAGATCCGACCATCGCTGGAGTATTGCTCCCATGTGTGGGGATGCGCTCCCAAGCACTCTCTAAAGCTTCTGGACACCATCCAGAAGAAAGCAGACAGACTAATCGATACGTCTAACCTCACAAAGGACCTTCATAGCCTGGAACATCGAAGAAGGGTGGCTGACCTGTCCCTGTTCTACAGATTCTATCACGGAAGATGTTCGAGTGAGCTCTCCCAGGTAATAACAGCAAAGGCCGTTCGAACGAGGAACACTAGAGAGGCTCTGCGAGCTCACCCTTACCAGGGTGAGGTCTCTACTCCACGAACCAGTCTCCTCCAGCATTCCTTCTTTTGGAGAACTTCGACGCTGTGGAACGAGCTACCGGGGCATTTGTTTCCCGCCGGCTACAACCTGCAGCGTTTCAATCTAACGTGCATCGACACTTATCCTCTCGCAGCGCTTCTACAGCGACATAGGCTTTTAGCCTTTGCGGGAGGCTGACCATAAAAAAAAGCAAAAGGAGTTCGAGAATACTACAGACGATAGTGTATATCGTAATGTTTTCTCAAAAGTGCACAAAGAGATTGTAAATTTTCATAATCAACATGTATGAGCCCATAGAAATCCCCAATAAATCAGACCACGAAATTTTCATCATGAATTCAGCATTATTGGCTGGGAATTTATAATGATAACCTCTTTGGCTCTTATGTACTTTCACAGCAATTTATTGAATTCTAGAAACTTACATCAAAACTTATTTGATTAGAAGTTGTATGCCTTGTTACTCTTAACAATTACTAGCAGTATCTGAGTAAATGGGAAAATATCTCCAAAACGGTTCATTGTAATTTTTTTTGTGGTCAGCCTCCCGCAAAGGCTGAAAGCGCTACGAGAGGATAAGTATCAGTGCATGTTAGATTTGAAACGCTGCAGGTTGTTGCCACACATGGGAGCAATACTCCAACGATGGTCGGATCTGTGTCTTGTAGCAGCAACAGCTCTGATGTATACAGCTTCCTTTAAAAGGCATGAATCATCTAATAATATTATAGTTATTTTCAAAAAAGTCAGTGGCGTAGAAGTTTAAAAAAAGGTAATTGTATAGCCATATCTTCATCACTGGTTTTTGTAATCTATTATTATACATATCACCTAGATCATGGCGGAATTTTAGCTTATTCAAAATAATATAGATTTTATTTTAAATTTGAACACCCTGTATCCCGAAAACGAAAATGTCCCGAATATAAGTGTATTGGGAAATTGTCATTATTTTAACATTATCTTAATGTCCTGAAGTTATGTCACTATAATGTGGACCACCCTGTATATCTGATTAATCCGTTATTTCTAGAGCACCTTTGTCTGAAAACAAATATCCCAACTTGGAAAATATCCTACACATTTATTGCTAAATCATGACATTTAAAGGCAGTCCTTTTTTGCCACAATAATCTACAGTATATGTATAAATCAAGCAAATGCTTCTGATCACTTCCTATATGAAATTCGTGTTGCGTTATTGTAATAATTGATACTTTTCTTAGAGCAAAGGCAACGAAGTCTTTCGCATACATCCACAGATTGCTATAAAGTTTTCTAATGTTTCAGAAAATATTGATTTATCGGACAAAACTCCAAACAACAATTTTGGTCAGACAACAGATCAGTCAAGTGGCCAAACCTCGATACATAAGACAAGTAAGTGAGGGGTGAGGGAGCTTAAATGTGAACTTTCTATCAAATGTAAGTTTTGCATTTTCAGAATGTGATGAGTATTCTAACTTCATCAAAAACTCTACTAAGAGAATGACAAGAGAGAACACTCTACCATTCCAAATGTTCATTGTGGGTGGAGTACAATCAGGGGAGAAGGAATTTCCGCACATGGTAAGGTTGGAACTTCAAAAAGACATCATCTTAGCTTACTGGAAAAGTAACAAAATAGAAAATCACCCGGTATAACGTACATCGAAAGTTTTGAACAGCTTGGTGTTACTTCGATGACAGTATAAGCTTATCAGAGATAGGTTTAGTGGTTACAGTGAACTAGATTTTACATTTATTTCTGAAAAACCTTGTAACACATATTTTAGAACATGTACTGTGTAAGGATTTCGCGGCCATCGTCCAATGAATTGGGTTTTGACTGTTTTTAGGCCGGCGTCGTTTAGCGTTAAGGCTTGACGTTTCACCACCACTAGTGGATGGCATCTTCAGAAGCTATTTCACTTCGGCGACCTGTATTGTAGAAAACGCCAAGACCATCTACAAGCCCACAAGAAAGATACAGGGGTATTTGAGAACGGTGAAGGATAAAAGAGACCCACTCACAACACCGGGGGTTTATCGCATACCATGCACATGTGGGAGTGTATACATAGGAACGAAGCGATCGATAAACAGAAGGATTGCAGAACATAAAGCTAGCTGTCGACTAGGTTATACAATATACGGACAAATCAGCGGTAGCCGAACATGCGATTAAGAAAGGAGGCCATAAGATCAAGTTTGAAGAAACTCAGGTTCTTGCCGCAAGGTCTTCATACTATGCCAGACTTAACAGAAAAGCCATCGAGATACAAAAACACCACAACAATTTCAATAGAAAAGAAGAAATACAGCAAGTCAACCGGATATGGGTACCACCCTAAAGGACCTGAAGACACTGCCATATCGCAAGGGGGCGGGGCTACCGGCATTTACCTGATTGGGCCACGTCACCGTTGACAGGTATAAATACAGGTGCAGATCCTCCAGCCGTCAGTATTTTGGAAGTCGTCGAAGTGAAATAGGTTCTCATGCCATCCACTCGTGGTGGCAAAATGTCAAGCCTTAACGCTAAACGACGCCGGCCTAAAAACCCAAGAAGCACAAATTCATTATTTTGGAACACTTTTGTAAATCCCACTTCTTAAAGGGGCATTTATTTAGACTATGCAACAAGTTTCATAAACTTTTGTTTTAAAACAAGTTTATTACAACATGGTGTTTTAAAACATGTTGCAAAACAATAATTATTTTGATACAAAAGTCGCATTTAGACTATGCAACAAGTTGTAAATCCCTGGGTTTCAAAACAGAGTTGTACAACAAGTTGTAAATCGTAATGAAATATGTTTTAGAACTGATCTGTTTTGAAACAATTTTCATGTTTTACAACAAGTTGTCGCGTTCCCGTCTTGAGTCGGGTTTTGTAAGATTGATAAATCTGTTGTATTCATATACACCTGTGAAAAAGAGACCTAGTGGCATGACATATTTTTTAATTTTTTTTTTGGCGGGCGGGCGATGATTTGGTTGCAGGGTCATCTCAGACTACAGCTTCAAGCTATGGGAAAATAATAAATTGGTATCACTATAATCTGTGGGAAGTACTCAGCCAATCAACTTGATTTCGTTTTTATATACCTAATTAAATGTGACATTTTATTCTGGTGATAATAAACTGCCAGCAACATTCACTGATCCTTTTCCTTTCATTTGATAGTTTTGCAAGCTAGTACATTGCAGTAGCTAGTAGGCTGTAAAAAGCATCAATTTCTGTCGTACTCCTGCTTCTCTTTAACAACCTGTATAATATAAGTCATTATTTTTAAAATGTAGTCCTCCTCAACCTACAAACACTAGCATAGTTATTTTTTCTGAAACGGGCTATCGTTTGGCCATAACTGTCCGAGGCTTTGAGCTTGACTCATGTTTTAAAACATGTTGGATATTTTCCGACTTAAGGCGGAAACGCGACAACTTGTTGAAAAACACAAAATTTGTTTTAAAACAGATCAGTTATAAAATATTTTTCATTAGGATTTAGAACTTGTACAACATCGTTTTAAATCACGTTGTTTTACAACTTGTTGCCTAGTCTAAATGCGCCTTTTATTTCATTCATTATATGACAGTTATCGTATATTCTGGAGTCATATTGGTATTGACTTTTTGCTGTTTGGTAATAGTTCTACCGGTAATTTTGGAATACCATAAAACTTTTCAAATGAATGAAAGTCGAAAGCACCAATGTTGAAAAATACCTAGAATAATGGAATATTAAAATGATGAACTGCTTTTTTTAGGCTGCATTGGGATATGGAAATGGAGAAGAGAAACAATGGCTTTGTGGAGGAAGTTTGATTAGTGAGAAGTTCGTACTAACAGCAGCTCATTGTTTGACTTCTAAAGAACTGTAAGTTAACTCAAAATTGACGTCATGCTCATGCGGATTGTGGATATTTGTCCTTAGTTTTACTCTAAACATTTTGAAAAAGGCGTTAAGTACTCCTTTAAAGGTTTACCTATTTCAACATGACAGTGAAAATAGCGCACTCAGAGCAAAATGCGCATGAGTTTGGATTTCAGAAGGTATCATATTTTCTTTGCAAGCCAAATAATGCCTGTTTTGGATTTTAACTGTCTATAAAATTAACGTTAAAAACAGGTATTTCCAAACATTTGCGTTACTTGTAGGTTTCTCAGTACAATAAATTATTACTACACTTACTGACTACACTTTTTTTCGCTAAACTAGACTTATTTTCATAAAATGATTCATGAAGAACATGTTTAAAATGATGAAGCTTTTTTATTTCTATGAGCCTTTTCTTGTCAGATACTAAGCATAAGATAGGTATATTCTATTGACTACAGCGAAGCACATTATGATTCATTAGATTTTGAAGGTAATAGCACAAATTTTACACAATTTTACCTGGAGAACTTAAAGGGCTCTAGCTGGAGGGGGGATGGTGATAATGAGGGACCCAGGAAGTGGAACTGTACATACCTTTATATGGGAAAGGGGGTTACAGATACGGGGGGGTGGCGTTAAGCGCTTCCCAGCAATTATACCTCTTTTACTCTATTTCAAAAATGCCGTATGTAGTACTGTTGCTTTTTTCAGGGGCGATGTTCAAGTTATTCGTTTGGGTACCACAACTCTCCAGACAGAAACTCTGGAGTCTATGGATTACAGAGTCCTTCGTAAGATACCTCATCCACTCTACGCTACTGGCCAACAGTATAATGATATTGCTTTAATAGAACTGGATCAAACTGTCAAATTTACAGAATACATACTGCCTATCTGTTTGGATGATGGAAATGGTTATACAGGAATAAAGCTCATCGCGACAGGTAAGATGATATTGGAAGTATTTCTTTGCCTTCCTTTACAGTCAAATCGAACAAGTAAATAATGCGATCTTTATCTACTAAGCATAGTACTATACATAGTTACTCAATCTCCAGTTTGTTTTCTTCTCAAACCCATAGTTTTGTGAAATAGTGGGAGCTTCAAAAAGCTCATTTCAAAACGATATAATATATACTCAAATTCAGGAAAACTGCGCTTAGAAATAACGTTCGCATGATTCTAGTCACATATATAAGAATGTATCTATCTGTCAAAGCATATATAAGGTGTTTTAATGCACATCAAAGAAATGCCACACTTGCCAAGCATTTTCGTATAATATATAATATTACCTTCAGTACAAGCTGAAATAAAACAACATAAATTTCATAGCACAGTTAAAATATACGTTCATGATATGCACAAGCTTACTAGTAAAAGGTACGGACCATTTCAAAAATATTTATCAACCTCTCAAGATCTTATTTTGTTTCCAAACAATTTAAAGACGTCCACTGGGAAACACGAATGAGATAACCTACCCTCAGTCTCAACTTTCTTGAATAAAATCATTTTTGAAAATGCGTCTTTGTTTTGATCTCAAGAATTCTCTTTTTAATTGGGTAAAAAAGAATGTTGATTTGTATACTAGGTAATTCATACTCTTATATTTAAGGTTGGGGTAGACTGCAAGCAACTGGATCTGTAAGCAAGGAATTACGAAAAGTAGATCTCGACTATTTTCCCCATGAGATCTGCCAACAAAAATATTCAAAAGTGTCCAAGCAGGACTTACCATTAGGCATTGACTGGCAGACTCAAATTTGTGCTGGTAGTGAGACAGAGGTCAAAGATTCTTGTCAGGTATGATTCAAATTTATTCGCTTTTCTTCATAAGAACATGTTTAAACATGATGTTTCTGCTATATCATTAAATTGAAACATACTAGTATTTGAGTAGGTATTATTAGAGGAGAAGGTCCTAATATGGACCCTGCTGTTAATATGGGACACCTAGATATTTTTACAGTTCGAGTGGCGTCATTCTTTGAATCCATCTTAAATTTCTCTTACCGACTTGCAGTGTACTTCCTACACGCGCTATCCCCAAAGTCTTTTTTAACGTTTGACTTACCGTTAGATTTCAATTTCTGTGGTAGTAGAAATATTTTTCACAGTTATTGAAAATTGCCTGATTTGATGAATTTTTTTTTGTATATCAATTTACCTTCTTTGTGTAGTACGAATATCAATAATAAAGGAAAGCATTGTGAAAGACTGTGTATTTAAGCCTATAAAATTTTAAATCTGCAATTTTGTTAGACGTTGACCGTTTGGATTATGGGAAACTTGTGGGTCTGAATATGAGCCATGGCCCATACTATTAATTACAATTTTTGCTTTCACAGTTGCAATGCTTAGAGTAAAACCAAAATATACTTCAAAAAAATGTAAGGAAGGCTTGGGGTCGGGATAGAATGATAAGTGTGTCACTTTAAGGATGAGACAAAGGGCGAATTATGGGTTCAATGTCTGATGTGCAGCTCGTGGACAATGAGCGACTTATATGTTTGCAATTTTTGTCGATAATATTTTTTGATTTAGTTATATTTTACTCTGTCTGTGTTCCTTTAGAACTTTTGATTTTCGCCCATATTCCATGCATCCTGCCATAGATTGAAAAATTTACAATTTTATAAATATTCTTCAAGATGAAGCTTCTTATTACTTCAAACACAAAATTCCCAATCAGGCATCGACAATGATGAACCGACTTATTCAAAAAAATATAAAATATATGGGGCCTAAATTAGGCCCATATTAGGATTTTCTACTATTGGTCCGGGAGGTGGCTTCAAATTTCACCGGATCATTGTACTGAGGCTGGACTTTTTAGTGTTGGCGTTCATGATGTTGATCAGAAAATATGTCTATGTTAACTAGTTCCGATCCGTGACCTAAGATTTTGAGAGTCTGGGTAACTCGCAAAAAAGATTTCGGGGTATTTTGCTGAAGTTGAAATAATGCAGATAATTGATTGGGATTTTCATCACGAAGAAATATGGTAGCTGAAAGATTTGTGTAACTTAACGTGTTAGCTAAACCAGTTATATTCTTCGATCTGAACAGGCTTTTATTTATTTTTCATGACCTGCTGAGTTCCTTACATGTAGAAAAGTATGAAAAGCAGCGATTTCACTAAAATTTTGAAAAATGGAAACTACAAGAGATTAATATCAACAATCCTATATCGTTGAAAAGGCTATTAAATTTTATAGTTTCAATTGTATAAAAAAAATTGGACCATTTCCATTTAAACAAAATCAAGAGCGCAAAGTCACAACCTTTTAGGTTTGATATACGCTGCGGTATGAAATTTTTTTTCTAACATCTACTTATATCAAAAATGTTGATTTGCGCTAATCGGTTCGCTTTAAGATGATGTGTGATACTGTACTCGACCAAGGAATCCAAATATGTGATATACTATTTGAAAAAATGTAACTTTGATAAGTCACATCTTTATTCGAACCCTGTATAATGGTAAATATTTTTGGAACAGATTTTATTGCTCTCTAAACTTTTTATTTGAGACATTTTTCCTATCTCAAATAAGGAAGCAGCTATAATTCACCCACACATCGTTGATATACCCTCTGCAAATCACAGAATTTTGCAGCTTACATTTTTTTCGTGATGAAAAGTTCATTAACCAATTATGTGCAAATTTTTCACTGCAGTAAAATATCCCGATTTTTTTTTGCGAGTTATGCATATTCTCAAAATCTTAGCCCACGAAGTCGCGTCAGCTAACATACATTTTCTTTATTTTTATACGGAAAACTAATTGACAAAAAACTGTAAATTCTCAGTATAATCACCCGTAAAAATTTGACGCTACCTCCCCAACTATATCTAACAAAAATAATTTATGACATTTAGTCAGCAAAATACAGCAAAAATAGTATTTTGCGTGTGACTCGATACTTGATCAGAATGGTACGTTGGAGTCTATTTTGGTATTGGTGGATTCGCTGGAAAATATTGTGTCGCATGTCGCATGCACCATTTTTTTCAAACCGATGTATCTTATTCACTGAGCACATTCACCAATTAAACGAAGAAAACATTTACGAAATATAGGGTGTTCCAAAAACGTGGTGACGAACTTTATAGGATATAGTTTATAGGGACGATTAGGAGAACATTTTTTACATAAAGACTCTTTAGATCGACTTGAGCCGTTTTGGCTACAGGGTCATTTTTGGTCACAAAAGTGTTGTTATCTGCTCAAGCCTAAGGCCGCGTTTCCACCAGAGATGTGCTAGGAAAATGAGCGCAGCGAGAATGTGTGGCGGAGCTGTGAAACGGTGTGGATGTTTCCACCAGAGATGTGCTCTGAAGTTGAGCGGTGCGAAGATGTGTGGCGGAGCTGTGAAACGGTGTGCACATGAGCGTTGCGAGGATGTGTAGTGGGCTCTTTTCAGATTTTTCTTTTTGCTCGCCTACATTCACAGCACACATCCCTCGCTCACATCCTTGGCACACATCCCTCGCAACACATTTCTATGCACACATCTCTCGAAACACATTCCAACCACACATTCCTCGCCAACATGCCTTGTTCTGTACGTACAAAAACCTCGCTCCGCAATGCGTTTCCACCAGAGTTGTGCTAAGCGAGGGGAGGTAATTCAAGCGATTCTATTGGTTCGTTAAAAACACATTCCTCGTAACACATCCTCGCGCATCTTTGTTGGAAACGCAGCCTAAAACGGGTAATAACGTTATTCTCTGGAAGGCATACTGACTAAAATCGTGTGTCAAAATCTGTCATTATCTCCTGGTCTAATAATAGCTTCAAACTTTTTTTGAGATAAACGTAAAAGAGGTAATAAAATTAGAACCTGAGCAGAATATCACCACACAAGCCATGGTATAGTATATTATGCTGCATAAACTATATGACGCTTCAAGTTATTTAGATGAAAGCCTTGTGGATGATACTCTACTACAGAAAAAATGCCAGTAATATACATATTACATTCAGACTTTCCATCTTTATCCATTCTCGAAATAGTAGAACAAGAATGGAATTAAATACTTAAGTAAAAGCCACAAGTAGATCTACTATTATACTATGGGAAACATTGTTTCCTGCATTTTTGTTCGCCTGCGTCTAGACGTCTAGAGCAAAAATTAATCGAAAGAACAAGACAGTTTGCTTGTAACGTTTGTTCGGAGAAGTGACTTCTGTTTTAGTGTGCATATATAGACATCAAATTCCAATATATGGAACAATGTATAGATATTTAAAAAAAAACGGATGATTACCCTTTAAACACAAAGGATCCCTGAAGTGGAAATACATTTTTCGAAACGTTGCGTTGGCTAATTTGAACCAAAGCTGTGTTTCATTTTGACCCTATCACCAGAAACAAAACCAAAATAGCAACCATTCTCAGAAGAAGGGTCGTAAAATCATCAACATAAAAAGAAACAATGATTTGAGGAAAAATTAAGAAGGCTCGTTTGAGAATTAAATATTATCTTCTAAGCTAATTTTTCCTCTTGTATAATATAACTGTATAATTTATTGTCTAAGCCTACCCATTCAATCTTGGTCTGAAGATTAGTTTGAAATATACGGATGGTACTTGCAGAAATCCAAATGTCTCTAGAATCTTCACATCATGTGCTTAGTGTGGGTCTTTCCAGTTTAAACTCCTATACCGTAATATATTCACTTTTCAGGGGGATTCTGGTGGTCCACTGCAAGAGAAGATATTCGCACGCAACTATCTAGTTGGCATCACGTCATTTGGCATTGGATGTGGAACACCTGGCATACCAGGGGTATACACCAAGGTCTCTTACTATATTCCATGGATAGAAAGTGTGGTTTGGCCATTTTCAGGTTGAGTAATGTCACATATTACGTTATCAACTTATATTTATTTTTGTAAGGTTTTCAAGAATACAAATTTGTGATTTTTTTATGTTATTTGATTTTTTGATTGACTTTTAAAATCAGATAATTAACCTGTTTCTTATAATAAAACAGTGCACTATTCTTTAATTATGGTCAGTTATTTTGAGATCTCTTTTAATAATGTAATTTCAACGATGTAATTGGGTACTAATTTTATGATTAGGTATGAATAGAAAGTAGTGCTTAACAATTTTAGATATAAATATTTTTCCATACTAAATATGTTGTTAACTTGCATTTATTTTTTCAATCTTCCTGAAAATATAAAATTTCACTACCTCTTATAATTGATTACTTTTGGCACATTTTTAGGAATGTTTCATCATTATTTAGATGTTACGATGCCAATGCGCTTTTAGAGAAAGTGAACATGTATTTGTAATTATAGTATGTCGTCTCTTCACTATTGAAAAATTTGTATGCAATTACTTTTTCTAATAGCTAATATTTTTTGGGCATTGGGCATTATTCGAGAGATACATTTTATATTTTGATTTCTGACTTTTCAGACGATTGGTGAGAGAAGGGAGATAACGGTTTAGATACATTTTTTTAGATATTTTATAATGTCTACAACATAAAAATATATGTTCTGCATTCCCGACAGTCGCTATTTCTTTTCAAAAAAAAGTTGTATTTATAGAAGTCTTAAAAATGAACAGATCTATCCGAGTATTGCCTTTAAAGGCATGATCTTAGCTTTTTGCTACATATTGCACTCGGCAGTCTTATGTCTTGTACCATTGAAACTAGGAGCTTGGTTTTAGTGACATTTTGAAATTATATTACTATTACTAAAATTATATGTACTTTTGCAAAATCATGCCAGTGATGGCGAACTAGTCATCAATAATCGAAGAATATTGTAATCCCTCAAACATTTTTATACGATTTAGATGTCGCTGATAATTATTATACATTTTTAGGCTTATTATTTCTGCATATCAAGCCCATAGCAGTGGTAATAAAAAAAATTGATTTTATTATTATTATTTTTGGACATTTTGTGGTGAATATTCTCTCACTTACAGGATAACATTGGTTTGTTATCATTACAGTACAACATAAACAATTTGGTGTTTTCGTTTATTTAGTATAGCAAGGTATATTCCTCCATCACCATGGATTTCGAAAACAGAAAAGTTCTATAAGCTTGAAAAACGGGTTGTCTCCAACAAAATATGATCTACTTATCTACTTACCACACAAAAACCTATACTTGTACGCCTATTCACATTTCATCGTCATATTTAATGCTTCGGTAAGCAATTTGTAACGTTGTTCGTTAAATTGAGGTCAATACTTTGTATGCATATTTGTCCAATAACATTTTATTATTTATAATAGGTATGGTAGCTCTGCAGGTAAGGTATTATCTCTGGTAAATAGGTGGAATTGAGGTAATGGGGAGAGCGGAGAATTTGGCAACACGACGTCATTTTTTAATCACCAATGTTTAACCAAATACTATGAAAAGTTTGTATGAATCAGTATGAATCATTTCGACAACACGTTAAGTAAAGCATGAAAGATTTTTCTGATCATAATAAATTCATACCCAACGTGAGTATAAGGCTTGCTGTTAAGCACGTTTTTATCTTTTTAATATATCATTAAAAAATAATATATTCGAATAGATAATATAGTACACATGTTGGGTTTAAAATATTTATTCAAATATTGAGACCACTGTTACAACTTAAATCACTTCCAAACGGTATCTTCAATCCATTCGATGTAAGCTGATACTCTTGTATAGACTCCTGGAAGGTTTTCAACGGTAGCACAAGACTTTCCGAAAGATGTTATTCCGACGATCTCATACATGCACTTAACATCTTCTTCTCCATCATAGTAGATTTGCAGCGGACCTCCGGAGTCACCCTGGAAACCGGTTCATGCTTTTATTAGAGATTGGTATAAAGGTCATTATTTTTAAAATGTAGTCTAATTGACATACATACAGTCCACATAATAATTTTTCTGAAAAGATATATTGTTTGGTCACACTACTTGGAGGCGCTGAGCTTGACTCACACTGTACATATAAAATATCATCAGTAGAGATAATAATAATATACTTTATTGAAACTGGCGGGAGGTTTTAATTTAATAATTTGAATAAAATTGGTTTTAATTCCAGCCAGTATACAAGAAGATATAATTTGAGGTGTAAAATAAACATGTAAAAAAACTATAAACAAGAAATAGACGTGAAAGAATCGAGGGAAAAGAATACATAAAATATAAAAGTCCATGATAAACACAAAGATACAGGGTGTCCCACGACGATTAAGACAACCGATATAACGGAACTGGGCAGTAGTAGAGAATTATAATTTTGGGGATGTAAATTAGAGCAAATGTTGTGTCTTTTCTTCTCATTGTGTTACCCAATGAGGAATTTGTTTTTGGTCACGTCCGACTCAAAAAATTTAATGGGACATCCTGTATATGAATGCCTTTTTATGTTTCTTCCGATGAAACAATTCCAACAAACTAGCACACTTGGGGTCTAAAGTGATTAATTCAAGAGCTACAGGTACTTAAAGGATTGTACCACTACCATTGATTATAACATATACTCATATGCCCTATGCTAGTGTTCGTTTCATTCTTTGTCTTAATGGTAATGGTACAGTTCTTTAACTACCTCAACTACCTGTAGCTTTTGAATTAATCATTTTAGACCCCAAGTGTGCTTGTTTGTTGGAATTGTTTTATCGGGAGGAACACATAAAGGGACAAATAAAAATTTTTGAATTGGACGTCACGTGACCAAAAACAAATACCTCATTGGATAAGCAATAATAAGAAAAGATGCAACATTTGCTCTAATGTACATCCTCAAAATTATAATTCTCTATTACTGCCCAGTTCCGATATATCATCACTTGTCTTAATCGTCGTGGGACACCCTGTATATAATAAAATACATCGTGACTAGAAGGTGTAGTACTTTCCAATGATATAACATTTGTTTACTGAGTCTGAAGTTGCGCATAAAGGGGGCCTTGCATACAAATTGCGAACCCTTGTAGGCATTTTTTTGAACATTTACCTTGTATAGATGGGCTATACTATACGAATACAACATAAGCTTGAGACTAAATGTCTAAGCCCTTGACAATACACATATGCTTTGCCGCCTTTTTGAAAGCCAGAAAGCTCAGTGTTTTCAAAGTTGAGGGACCTTAATTGTAATAGAGCACTGCAACATAAGAAAATGAGCATTTATAAGAGTTCTATGAGGAGGAATATGTAATGTCACAGTAACGAACCTGAGACCTTGTGCCTCTGTTTCTGAATTTAAATGTTTTAAACAAATGACTAGGCATTGCTTTTATAATTATCTATCTAAAATCTTGAAGAGCTCATATATTTACATTACTACATGATAATAAAAATTCTTATGTCGTGTTTTTTATTTAATTTCATATCTATCTTTCCCATAATGTGTAACAATATCTATATAAGGTGGTCATGGGATCATTACAGCTACATACCTGATGAACTTTCCGAGACCCCCCCCCTATCTATGACGCCCCCTGTAATGTATTTTACATGCCCTCCCCCACCCCCAACAAGGTTAGGTTTCTGTGTACCGAGCAGAATTCGTCTTGATGAATTTTTCGAGCCCCCCCCCCTTCCGTGTCAAGTAAACTACGCCCGCCAGTGGCTGCCTCTTGCGCATCTTCCATTTCACAGTGGACAGCTAACTTTGACGAGGTACTGCGCGAGCAGTGTGGCTGAGGCTTAACATATTCGGCTTGCCAACTTACACCAACGATTTTGAAATATTGACCGAACATTGCTACCACTATTCAGGGTGTCCCCGAATTTCCTTGACACGTGATATTCTCGTAACAAAAAAAGTTCAAACAAAAACTGAGTAGAATCTTTGAAAGTACTACAGGCTCTATCATACCATGCTTCCAAAACATTTTTTTGCACTTCAACCCTTAAAACTCACCCCCAACTTTTATTTTTCGAATAGCACCCAATAGTTTTTCCTACACAGATTAAGACTTTATTTTATTTAAATTTTTCTAGTACCTTTAATTTTATACAAAAACGTATTTTTTCATAAATGTATAAGCATAAAATAAATAAAATAAGGATTTGTTTGAGGCATAATATATTCGCAACAAAAACAGATAAAAAAGAAGACTAAGTGGGCCTTTCAAGGGTAGCGAATAACCTATCATACCATGCTTTCAAAATATTTTTTTACTTCGACCCCTAAAAGTCACCCCCACCTTTTCTTCCAAATAGCACCCCACAGCTTTTCCCACATTAATCAGATCATTATTTTATTCAAAATCTTGTAGTGCCTTTGACTTCATACACAAACCAATTTTTTTTGTAAATTCGTTATGGTAAAATAAAAACAATATGAGGATTTGTTTGAGGCGTAATATTTTCGTGATAAAAAAGGATAAAAAAGAACGTTTGTTTTCGAAAGAATGTATTATAAGTCATTCATTACCCTTAAAAACCCAACTACTTTTACTTTTATCCGTTTTTTGCCTCGAGCAAATGGGCCTATACCGTGATCTCAAATTGATCAATTTATTTACTGCGGTATTATTTTTGATGATACATAGGACCGTTTACTGTAAAAAGTCAGCAGGGAACCAATGAGAAGCGTCCTTTCGTGGTCGAATGACTAGGAGCCCATGCTATTGTTTTGTACCAGTGAGCTTTTATTGGTTCCCTACAGGTGACGTCACGACCTAGGCGGGAAGTGTATGGATTCAAAAAATTCAATATTTAGAGCAATTTTTTTTCGGTTATAAATACGATAGAAAAATTTTGTAAAATTATTTATGGCATCTACGTGGTGTTAGGGTTTGTTTAAGCCAATAAACCCAAAATGTGGTATAGGCCCATTCTTATACTATTTATGTTATGCTTATTATTTTACGAAAAAAATAAGTTTGAGTATAAAATCAAAGGCACTACAGGATTTTAAATAAAATAGGGATTTATTTGTGTAGGAGTAACTATTTGGTGCTATTTGAAAAACAAAAGTTGAGGGTGAGTGTGAAGGGTTGAAGTACAAAAAAATGTTTTAAAAGCATGGTATGATAGACCCTATAGTACGTTCAAAAATTCCACTCAGGTTTTGTTTGAACTTTTTTTTTGTTACGAGGATATCACGTGTCAAGGAAATTCAGGGACACCCTGTATATGTAGATGGTAAAAACATGATATAGAATTCATGCAGATTTAAATTTGGAGAAATAGTAAATTACCTGACAAGTATCTCTGACAAATTCAGTGCTGCCGGCACAGACCATGAAGTCATCTCTGATCCCATCTCCTAACGAGGATCCAGGTTGGCTAATTTCCCTCCTGTAAGTCTTATTGCATTTCTGGTTAGAGAAGAACTCAAGGACAACCTTCTGTAGATCAGTGGTGCTACTGCCCGAAAACTCAGTGTTTCCCCACCCGGTGGCTATAGCCTTATCTGATGGAATTGGTTTGGTGGTGTGGAGGCAAGCTGGGCGGACAAAAGTGTTCATCTCGAATGGAGATATCTGCAAGGTAGAATCACATACTACGGATTTATTGGTTACATAATTATTATTATTATGACTTTCTAAGTTCCTGTAGCTTGATTGCGGTAACAACAAGTGTTGACGGGATGTGTCTAGTCAATACCTGACCTAGTATTATTCTAAATTCAGGAAAGATCGACAATGCTACAGGTCTTGAGAACTACAGATTTTTGGAAGATTTTGGTAACTTCCAGGCCCAACTATAGCAGTTGTAGTGTAAATGTGTTTGGTGTAAGGTCTGAGACCGACATAATGAGGGGGATAATAACAACTTTGTTTTGTTTCCAGAGGCATTTTATTTCTATGGCAAGACCTATGTACTTGCTAGGGTAGGTGTTTTGGATATGCATATCATTGGGAACCGCAATATCTATCAAATAGGCCACTTTGTCTGCCTTTGACTGAGAAACCATATCTGGTCTATTGGTTGAGATGATTTTGTTTGTATGAATTTCAATGTTCCAGTATAGGTTGAATTGAGTGTTTACGAGTACTGAGATCGGTGTGTAATAATAATATGGATCTGTGTTTACAGTTAGTTTGTTTGTTTTGGCTAGAGCTTAGTGTATAACTTTGGCTGCAGAGTTGTCTGGCTGTGTACTCGGTTCTAGCGAGAGTTTTGCATGCACTTGTTATGTGTTCTATTGTTTCCTTCTGTTGGTGGAATTTTCTGCAATTATCGTCGGTGATTATTTTTTTTGAATTATATATTTCTTATAGATTCGTGTTGCAATCACTAGATCCTGTACAGCAAGCGTAAATCTCACCGTTTCTGGAAAGAACTGGCCATCGTGCATCCAGGTGTATGATTGCTTTTCATTAATGTGGTTATGTGTAACACGGCATCTATGTTTGTCATATAATGCGCTTTGCGACCAGGTATTTATTTTTCCTTGTTATTGTGTGCATCTGCTGCGTGGTCTGGACAACAAAGGGCGAGTGGTGTACAGTTTTTTTCTGCTTTTACTATTTCTCCATGTAAGGTGGTAACCAATGATGTAAGTTAGTTTGTTTACTCTGGAAAATATGTCTGAGTGTACTCTGCCCCTTTTTTTCTGTCTATGGTGAGCCTTTCCTTGCATACATTGAGATGTCATATTCTGTGTTTCGAGAGTTCTATTCGTATGAGTATATGGATGTTTTCTACGTCAGTGTGTCACCACTTGATGATGCCAAAGGAGTATGTGAGTACCGGTATCTCAAATGTATAAATGACTTATTATTTCCATTATTATTTCTTTCAAATATAATAACTAATAAGAACATTCCTAGAAGGCCGCACCATGTAGCGGGATATTGGTATACATTAGCTACTATGAAACAAAAAAATGATAACTTCCCAAAAAAAATGTGATAAAATAAGTTTCGTAAAATACAAAGTTAAAATTTCTAAATACTGTATCGAACCATCAAACAAGCAAATTTTCATATCATAGCAAACAGTAGTTATGGAAGTAGTAGTAAGGAATGGAGGAATTAATGAGACATGATATAATTACGAGGGCTGCTCTATACCTCGGTCAATCCACCAGCCCACCTGCCCTCGTATATCGGCTTTCATACGCAGCGGCGTATAGAACCCGCCCTCTCTGGTGGCCAAGCGGACGCACCTTGGCGTCCCACCAAGAAGTCTACCGCTGTTAAGCAGCGATTTTCTTGGTTTGCCGTTACCTTCGGGTACTAGATGGCGCACCGGCAGAATTCTTTCTGTCTGCTCTCACATGATATAATTAGTTTTTATTTTTTTTAGTTCAAATGGGGGATATGTCTCCCTGATCCCCCCATACCTATGCCACTGCAACTGGCGCTTTAAAAATGCTCCTCTAAAAACTACTACCGGAAAAGGTTTTGTGACTTACCTTCAGGAGACCAATATCGTTGTATTTGCCTTTATACCCAGGATGTGCGATAACATCTAAAACTTCCTTTTCCTGCATCGTTGTGGTCTCGCGTAGATTGGTCATGCCAGCTCGAACCTTCACTGGTTTTCCACTGAAAATTAACGTTAACTAACCACGAAAAACATAACGAACATAACCCCATTGACCTTGTTTACGGATTTTTCAACCACAGATTATATGATTTCAATATCACGATAAAAGGCCTAGGAAGTAGTATAATACTAAGCTACTAAGCAAATAAATTTTTATAGCGAATTACTACTGCAGCAAAGCTGAAAACTGAAAGACATTTAATCATTTTTTAAACCAAGGTGGTGAAAGCGGAGAAAAAAAATGAAAAGGACAAAACATGGGAAAATTGCTCACGTTTTTAGGAATTTTAGACCGCTAATTTCATTTTTCAATTTTTAGATAATGGTCGTAGAGAAAATATATTGTGTTACGTATCCGGAATCACTATCTTAAAACTGTACAACACAATCAATACAAATGTACTAAGTTCTAAGATTATGCACATGGCTTTTTTTGATGTTTTCACTATTGGACGATTTATTTTCGACTCTGTGTATGATGCCGTGATTGGTGGGTATAAGTTTTTTATGTTGACGTGGCTTTCTACGCCAATACCTAGTTATATTAAACAGATATAACCGGTACTCGTAAGAAATGTCAATAAACTACAGCTCACAATGATAGTTGCTTGGTTGCTCGCCAAGTCACTTGACGACTATTGAAGATTTATCTAAATGTAGTAAGATCAATATATAGATAAATGTTTCAGATAGCTGTCCGTTTCTTATAATTCTTATACTCACTGTTGATTATGCCAGAGACAGTGAGCTGCAGTCAAAACAAAATTTTCAGCTATTACAGTTCCTCCGCAATACCAAAGAGTCTTCTCGCGTCTGTAACCAACTTGAGCCTAAAACAAACTGATCAATCGGTTTCGTTGTATGCTATTTTTTTCTAATTTTTTGTTCCTTTCTTAGCAGATTGTAAGCACTTTCACTGATACATATTACATATATACATGTATTTATACAAAAATAGTTCTTATAAAGCATTCTGTTGCTCGTTACTACTTTTCAGTACGTAATAAATATATTTTGAAGTTCAAATTCAGCCAGTAACAACCATTCGTCATACTGATGTGACAAAGCGATTAAAAAATCTCTTTCGGATTCGTACAGGTTACCATGTCGCATATAAGAATTCGTAGAACGTCATATGGTACCAAATTTATGCTAAGACCAGAGGTCAATGCCTAGTTGAGATTTTGGAAGATTGATATCTACATAAGTGAGACTGTGTCTTACATTTCCAGAAATCCAGCTGGTGGTCAGCGAGCTACCGACAATAGGTAGAGATAGTAAACGAACTGCATACTAAGGTTCGATTTTAGGCCAAACTAGTATTTTCAAGTTTTTTATACATATTTTGTATGTTTTTTGTAGTCTATGTTCAAACCATTGTATTGTGTTACAACATTAATTAAATATTATTATACATTATCGTGCTTGCAAGGATATTTGTGTCGCGATTATAAATTTTAAGTAATAACTTAAAGTAAAAATAGAACCAGAAGACAAAAATATTTGCCTTCTGGTTCTTTGGGCACGTGTGCTTGTTTGGTTTAATATTATGGTACTAAAACGATTTACCAATGTTTCAGCTAGTTCTGCAACCTTCTATCAAAGTACACTTCGCTTAAAATTATACATAACAATTTAAATATTGATTAATCTCTAAAAATTCTGATTTTTTAATGACAAATAAGTATGTATACCATGTGAGGAAACTCCTTTGTACTAGCCTTTGTCCCGCCTACAATTAGTGGAATCCTTTCAAACGGACAATTGCAATCTTTAGTATAGTTGGAAAGTAGAGACAGGGTCGGAGATTCTATAACTCTACAAACATGATCTGCGTATTTTCTACACACTAAAACATATTAAGAATTAAATACACTACTGCTTCCGGAAATTAAGCCTGCAATATTTTATCTTGATTGCCTTTTTTTGGAAGAACTAATAAGAAATTTTCAGCTTTGTTAACAAGACTTAGCAGGTTTTACCTTAATGAATTACAATTTTTTATTTCCAACAGGTTAACTTAAGCTGTTGGTGTCTGTCGATTAACCAAAAAGACTAAACTAAAGTGGTAATCGTGGTAAAGAAAGAAGGGCAATTGCATTCTCCCCTGAAAATAGCAAGTTATTCATAATTTTAATTAAAATTGAGAAATGTTAGCTATTAGCAATATCTTCATGATATCGTACACTACTTCAAATCACTCCATACTTTCATGGCACTTTGTTCCAACAGTCTTATTTTCTGGCTGGACTTGTATTTTGGAAGATACATTGAAGTCATCTGGGCAACAGATCACTGTCTGCAAACCCTTGAAACCACAAGTGTCTTCCATCGTTGGAAATTTTCCAAGTTTTTTGACACTCTCCATTACTGACCGACATGAGGTTATTAGAACACATTTGCCTTGAATCTTCTCTGACGTCATACAAAGATCTCCTACAAATGAAAATTATCTTCAAGTACATATGTTTCTTGATTTGGCAAGATAGTGACAAAGGCAAGTTATACAGTTTATCCATCACTTCATAACAAACAACTACAATAGCACGTTAATGTTTTGGGATTCTCCCATTATTTATTAAAAATCTACAAAACTCATCTATAACAAGAATCATGATTGATTGGGTACAGAAAATAAAAGTGCATCGAAAAAATTATCCAGGGCTTACCAACCGAACGCTCAAAAGTACCCGAACAGTAATAAAATTGTGATTTTTGAATGTTCGTACAAAACCAGAATGATATAAAAAATAACGATTTTTTCAATTTCTATACATTTTGCTGAAAAAATGATCTTCGATTACTTCAGTTGGCTATAACAACCTGACAGTTCTGATTAATTGCTCGAATGACATGTAAAACACTTAAAGATATGCAGTAGTAGTAGTAGGAAGTAGTAAACATGCTTTATTATCCATGATACATATAAAATCTTATTGACAAGGCAATAAAATACAAATACATAAAATTTGAAGTATAATATAACTGTAAAGTCTCTAAATATAATTGTAAAGTCTGTTAAGTGAAAGTGTGGTGTTAGAGAACAAAAACGATTAAAATAGTTTAAGGTAAAAAATTACTGAAATAATGGTTAAAAAACGAAATACCAATTGGAAAGAGGTCTGCTATAGTGACTTTATCCCAAGAGGGTTCCTTAGTACCAAAAATTGGTGAGTAGTTACTCGTTTGTGTGGTTCAAAACTTTCGTATTCGAGGATCGCTTCAAATTGCCAAAAGATTAGGAGGGCCTATAATTACTCCCCAAATTGAAAATAGAGATATTATGACTCAAAGCAAAAGAAACCGCTGTCTGACAGCGCCAGAAATTACAGCTGCATTTAATAAAATGCCAGATAGTCATGTTAGTCTGAGTAAAGTGCAGACTTAAGGAGGTAGGGCACTTCGGCAGAATAGCTATGAAAAAAGCCACTGCTAAATGTACAAAATAAAAAAAGAGATTAAAGAGGACAGAAAATCATTTAAATCAGATATATCGAAAATGGAAAAATCTGTTATGATCCGATAAATTCAAATTTGAAGTCCTCGGGTCCAAACGTCGAGTTTTGGTGCTACGCATGACAGGAGAAAGACCAGCAGAAAACTGTATAGTTTTAACAGTAAAGCATGGGGACGGTTCTGTAATGGTTTGGGGATGTTTTTGATGTTTTGGCAACAACAAAGTTGGAGAATTTTGCCTAATTGAATTTGGATCGGATGGTTAGATAGGAGTGCCCTACTCCGCAAAAACACAATTTTGGAAAATTCATGGAAGGAAATTGAATCTGACGTTCTTGAAAATTTGATGCTCAGCATGTTGCGGTTGTGCCGTGCTGTAATTAAAGCAAAAGGGAGATTTCCTCAGAAATCCAAAATTTAATAGTTTGTTCCACAAATGTGAATACAGTTTTCCTTTTTAATAAATTTCTGATTATTGTTAACCTGTATCAATATTTTAAGCTATTCATTATGGCTCAAAGACTAAAGTTCTTACACAGTTGGGTAAAAATGCACTGTTCGGATACTTTTGAGCTATATTCCTAGTTTCTAGTTCGAGTATACACATCAACATTTCTGAATTTTATTTTCGTAAATTTGAATCAGAAACAAATCCAGAAGGATAATTTAAAGCTAACTTTCACACTAGACCCTCATATATTTATAGTAAGGAATATCAAGAGATCAGATAGCAAGGCTACGATATTCAAAAAATATTTATTTGTTCGTATCATATTACAATTGTGCTTTTGAATGAAGTAAACCGACCCTCTCCATTTCCATAGCGGAGCCTAAATGCGAATGTCTGATTTAATTACCCCAAACATAATTAAATGTATTTTAAATTTAAAGTGCATCCTACCTTTTGAATTATGACTCGTATTATAATATATTCCAAAACAGTATGTTCGTCTATACTCTATACAATGGACAATATTACTGTCCTACCTTTCTGAATGAAGTTGTTGCACATATTTCGAGAAGACAACAAATATGTATTGTATAGAATAATACGAATAGACTTTCATTGTTGATTTATTAAATACCATTTTTTACTCTACTCTGAGCGTATAAAGTTTAGGTTATTGAATTTTTATCAAGCTGAAATTCTGGTTATTTTTCATTTTTTTCCTCTATTCCCTGATTTTTCCTGGCTCTCCAGAATATGGCCAACAAATTTAATCTGTTTACAAACAAAACAAAAAAACACTTAACATTGCATTCGGTCATATACCTACTTTAGATAAATAAATGTTCTAAATCAGCGACATCCTGACTGTATTTTGAAAATATAAACCCTGATCTATTCACTAACTTTATGTATTACCTTATTTACCGGTGACTCACCTTGCTCTAAAATAATGGCATTAATATCAACTATCCACAAAATAACACATAAACAAATTTTCAAAATACTCATGCTTGTGACTTCTAAATGCTACTTCTTTGTAATATGTAATTAATACACAAAAATTGATAATCGGTTCATCGTTTCTAGTAACCTCCGACCACTGGCATTTCCTACTGATTTGTTTCGTTAATGTTTATTTATAATTCTAGATCATTGTAAATGTTTATGCAATGCAAATATCATTGACGTGCACCAAATATTAATATAAATACTTTATTCGAATGTAATGGACATACAGGGTGTCCCTGAATTTCCTTGACACGTGATATTCTCGTAACAAAAAAAAAACTTCAAACGAAAACTGAGTGGAATTTTTGTAAGTACTATGGGATCTATCATACAATGCTTATAAAACCTTTTTGTTGTACTTCAACCCTTAAAACTCACCCTCAACTTATGTTTTCCAAATAGCACCAAATAGTTTTTCCTACACAAATTAAGTTACTATATGATTTAAAATCTTGGAGTAACTTATTTGATTTGATATGCAAACTTATTTTTTTTTTCGTAAAATCATAAGCATACGTGAATAAAATAAGAATTTGCTTGACGCAAAAAACTGATAAAAATGAAACTGTGTGGGTTTTTAAGGGTGCTGAATGACCTATAATACCTGCTTTCGAAAGCAAATGTCTTTTTTATCCTTTTTTTACGAAAATGTTACGCCTCAAACAAATCCTCATTTTATTTATTTTACGTTAATGATTTTACTAAAAAAATTGGTTTGTGTATGAAGTTAAAGGCACTACAAGATTTAAAAAAAAATAATGACCTCATTAATGTATGGAAAGCTGTGGGGTGCTATTTGCAAAAAAAAGGTGGGGGTGAGTTTTACGGGTTGAAGTAAAAAAAATGTTTCGAAAGCATGGTACGATAGGTCATTCAGTACTATTGAAAGTCCAAGTTTTCTTTTCTATTTCTTTTTCTTACCAAAATATTACGCCTTATTTTATTTATTTTATGCTTATCAATTTACTACAAGATTTTAAATAAAATAAGGTCCTAATTTGTGTAGGAAAAACTATCGGGTGCTATTTGAAAAAATAAAGTTGGGGGTGTGTTTTAAGGGTTGAAGTACAAAAAAAAGTGTTAAGAGTATGGTATGATAGACCCGGTAGTACTTCCAAAAATTCCACTCAGCTTTCGTTTGAACTTTTTTTTGTTACGAGAATATCACGTGTCAAGAAAATTCAGGGACACCCTGTATACAGGGTTGGTTAAACGATTCAATGTTTAGAGCTCGACGGTTTTGTTTGAATTACGGAAGCAACATCATGATAGCCGCCAAATGCTACCAAGATATATCCTTGTCAACAATTTATGTACCAATGGCGGCTTGTATGCAGATTTGCCCATTCACATTCGATTCCATATACGAGGCGCACCCAGAAAATACGTTTCCCGACGTTTTGTCCTTTGAAGTAATTAGACGTGTAAATTGCTCATGTGTAACAAATCTGAGACTGTCATTAACACACAGCTTCTGAAATACCTGGACAACAATAACATCATAAATGATCGCCAGTATGGCTTCCATAAGCACAGGTCTACAGGTGACCTTCTTTCCTACGTCGCTCACTTGTGGAACAGAGCAATAGAAAATCATGGCGAATCCCGTGTTGTTGCACTTGACATATCGAAAGCCTTCGACAGAGTGTGGCATGAGGGACTTCCAGTCAAGCTTGCTGCTTATGCACTACCATCTGGCCTGTGCTTCATCAGACGTATTTTCGATAAACGCCGGTGTTCCTCAGGGATCTGTCCTATCCCCTACACTGTTTCTGCTGTACATCAACGAGCTGCTAGAAATAACATCCAATCCAATCTACAGCTTCGCAGATGACAGTACATTAGTGTCGTGCATGGAACCAGGCAAGCCACTATCATCTCAGGAGATGGTACGTCGGCGACAGCAGCATGCCTCACAGATCAACGTAGATATCAAGGCGGTGGTCGAGTGGGGATTAGTAAATAAAGTACAGTTCAACATACAGAAAACTCAGGCAACAACACTTACAAAGAAGTCTCACGTTGGCTCACAAACCGTGGAAATGGAGGGTCACCCCATAGTCGAATCACCTTCCGTCAAACTTTTGGGGATCAACATCAACAATAAATTAGTCCTGGCACGACCACGTTGTCAGTATTGCTAAAACGGCATCCCAGAAGCTTGGAGTTTTGTTCCGCTGTAGGAAGTTGTATACACCAGAGCAACTGCTGCTGCTCTACAAGCCACAGATCCGACCATCGCTGGAGTATTGCCCCCATGTGAGGAGGTGCGCTCCGAAGCACTCTCTAAAGCTTCTGGACACTATCCAGAAAAGAGCAATTAGATTAATCGACTCGCCTAACCTCACAAAGGACCTCCACAGCCTGGAACATCGAAGAAGGGTAGCTGACCTATCCCTGCTTTACAGATTCTATCACGAAAGATGTTAGAGTGAGCTCTCCCAGATAATAACACCAAAGGCCGTCCGAGCCAGGAACACTAGAGAAACTCTGCGAGCTCATCCTTACCAGGTCGAGGTCCTTACTCCCCGAACCAGTCTCCTCCAGCATTCCTTCTTTTTTTGGAGAACCTCGACGCTGTGGAATCAGCTGCCGGGGAATTTGTTTCCCGACGGCTACAACCTGCAGCGTTTCGAATCTAACGTGAACCGACCCTTATCCTCTCGCAGCGCTTCTACATCGCCATAGGCTTTCAGCCTTTGCGAGAGGCTGACTAGCAGTGGTCCGAAATGGCAGCTCTTATTCCTCCTCCCGCAGTCTGCGAGAATGGTTGGCGATAAATTTATCGAATGCACAAAGCAATGGGCCAATTGAAATTCATCGTCAGCTCTGTCAAGTCTGTGGCCCCAAACATCATGATGAGGAAGCAGATGGTGTGTCGCTGGTGTAGGCAGTTTTCCGGTGTGTAGTAGTAGTAGTAGCAGCCGTGGGGCGGCCGCGCCTGGCAGGTAGGCCCCAGTAGGCTCTTTTTGAGATCCCCGAATATAACGCCTCAGCCACCACTGCCTGCCTCCCCCTCCCTGCCAAACCTTCCCGATCTTCCTATTCCTCTGGCTGAAGTCTATCGGATCCAAGGATCTCGTATCACAGCCCGCCTAGCAACTCACATTCCTCAAGGAATCATCTTCAATTCCTAATTGGGATAGATGCCGTCTGAGCCTGCAGTGCCCCGCCAGAACACCCACGAGGTTTCTGATTGCCCATCGGCATCGGTTCCGCTGCTGATCTAGCTGTGTTCTGCCCAGCTATAAAATCCTTGGCTTGTTTGCATCCCTTACTTTGCATCCACTGTTTATCTATGCAATCGTTTACTCACTTTTTGAGGGCTGACCTTACCTGCTGCCTACTTAATCCTACAGCGAGCTCCTGACCAACAAACGGTCTCCCGGCGCCGAGTCTGGCGAGCCAACCGGCTTGCTCATTAACAAGAATGCCCGTATATGACCCACATCAAGGTAACTTCCTCCAGTCTCTCCATCTCTCCCAGTCTCTTCACGCACTCCTGAATCATAGGTGCCCTATAGTTTTGGGCCCTTTAGATGGCTATAAGTGCTGCCTGACTGTCAGAGTAGATGTAAACCATCTGCTCTGTACCCTTTCTCACCTCCTAAATGCATACAGCACAGCATAAACTTTTGCTTCGAAAATCGTGCTGTTCGTACCTCTCCCGTACCAGTGGCGTGCCGAAAGGGCCCGCATGGCCCGCGGGGCGGGGGGGCCCTGGGCATCCGATGCGCCCCCGCTCAGCCTCGACTACCTCGAGCAAGCTTTTTAGATAGTAATAACTATAATACTTATACTATTTTATAGCGGCGGAATATGTCTTTACCTCATAATTTTCCACAATCAAATTAAATATTTTATAGCAAAATTTGACAACACGACAACGTGGTCGAACGTAGACTCCATAACTACTAGAACAAGTTGCAACGTTACACTGACGCGACGCGTATCTGTGTCATTAATCGATGTATAATAATATTTTACTTAAGATTTATGATTTCATATTCTTCAAAAACTCGGAAGAAAAAAAATCAAAGTAGATACCGTAGACATTATAGATTCGTTTTCACCCAATATAGGCAGCATACTTTTTTTATGTAGAGGGGGGCACCGGGAAAAAAATTGCGGGGGGGGCCCGAAGACCTTGGCACGCTACTGTCCCGTACTGCTTGATTCTCCAAATACAACCATGCTCGTGAGGCCTGTCCGCTACCTACACGAGAGCCGATGATGTCAAAGTTCCCATGATGAAGAGAGCAGTGGGCAACCGTCTATCATCAATGATCATCTTGCTGCTTTGACGGAATTTGGCTGGACTGGGAGTTGTTTGATCATCCACTCTACAGCCTCTAATCTTGCTCTTGCTAGCGATGTTCACTTTTCAAGTTGATTCCACAATATGCCAAGTGTCTCAATTCTGTTGGTGGCTATGTTGAAAAATAGCAAAAACATTGTCGTACTTCCCATTCCCACTAAATATGTACCTGAAGGTGCTCTTAGTTTTTTTTTTAGATAGGGAAACTTGCTCTCTGGATACCACTTGTAGTATCCGCAGATATGGGGTGAAAGTGGAAGGCGGGAAAAATGTTAGTTATTACTGAGAATATACAGGGTTATTCACGTTATCCGACACGGAGCGTTATGGCTGCAGTATTTGATAAAAAAGAAAATAATAATTTGGGATGGTTAGAGACCCATAAATGCTACATTTTAAAAATATTTTCATGTTATACAGGGTGTCCCAAAAACATGACATGTATCAAAGTTATGTTTTTTAAATGGAACACCCCACATATTATTGCATATTCAGATTCCTTGGTGAATTCTAGTGTGACTTTATGTATCATACATGGTACCTAAAGCGAATCGTTAATGTGTAAATCACCATTTTCGGTATAAGTAGATATCAGGAAAAAATTGAATATCGCAGTGATTACAAAATATGGAAGGCTGTGACTTTGCCTTATTACTAAGCATAAAATGCATCAGCTTTGATGAGGCTGTCAAATTTAGATTACGTTTATGCTTGGAGAAATCGGTCGATGAATTAAGGAAACTTCGATCAGCGATAACTTGATTTTTTCAAATGGGAATGCCTAATTTTTTTTATACGGTTAAAAGTAGCATTTGATAACCTTTCTAATGATATAAGGTTGTGCATATCAATCTCTGGTAGTTTTCATTTAATTTTAAATTTTCAAACAAATCGGCGTTTTTCAATTTGCCTACCTATAACCAACGTAGCCGGCCTTGAAATATAAAATAAAAACCTGTTCGGGTAGAATAAAACAACTAACTTAGCTGAAAAATACACGCGAACTAGACTAAAGGGACGAGATTATAAAAATTACTTACAACAAACAAAGTCTAACCAGAAACAACGGCGGTAACATATCTTTGGTCAAAGAGAAGCTGGAGTATGGCAGAAATGGATTTTTTCACGGCCTACTAGCTACTGCAATGTACTAGAGATTGGCAATTTCCAAAACCATTAAAAATTTTGAAATAAAGTAAAAACTACTAGAGAATGTTGTAAGCAGTTTATTATTTTCATAATAAAATTTCACATTTTATATTTAATGATATAAAAAAGTATGCAATTCTGTCAAAACTCAAGTCAAAAGTACCTCTGACTGGAGTTCAGAAAATTCTTCAGTACCTATTAGCAAGGTCGCAGAAAATGAAGAATGAATTAAAATTTGTTCAAATTATAAAACATAACTTAAATGGCAGGAAATTTAAATCTGATTTGTCAGTATTCCTTTTTTGCAATATTGCTAATAGATACTGAAAAATAGAAGGGCTCCAGTCAGAGGTATCGACTTCGATGCAAATTAGTATTTTTTTACACCATTACTGATTGATAGTTGCGTGCTGGAGCAACAGTCGCTGGTTGTTTCTGTTTCATATGAGGGTTTTTGATTGCATTGGAAATTTTTAACCTCTAGTAAATTGCGGTAGCCAGTAGACAGTAAAAATATCTATTACTGCCATACTCCAGCTTCTCTTTGACCTTACATATGTTATCGCAGTTGTTTCTGGGAGAGTTGATTTGTTGTAAGGAATTTTTATAATTTTGTCCCTTTAGTCTAGTGAGTGTGTATTTTTCTGCTAAGTTAGTTGTTTTCTTCTACCTGAACAGATTTTTGTTTATATTTCATGGCCTGCTACGTTGCTTATAGGTAGGAAAATTGAAAATCGCCGATTTGTTTGAAAATTTAAAATTAAATGAAAACTACGAGAGATTGACATTCACAACCTTATATCATTAGAAAGCTTATCAAATTCTACGTTTAACGTATAAAAAAAATTAGGCATTCCCATTTGAAAAAATCAAGTTATCGCTGATCGAAGTTTCCTTAATTCATCGACCGATTTCTCCAAGCACAAACGTAATTTAAATTTGACAGTCTCATCAAAGCTGATGCATTTTATGCTTAGTAATACGGCAAAGTTACAGCCTTCCATATTTTGTAATCTCTGCGATATTCAATTTTTTCCCGATATCTACTTATACCGAAAATGGTGATTTACACGTTAACGGTTTGCTTTAAGTACCATGTATGATACATAATGTCACACTAAAATTAACCAAGGAATCTGAATATGCAATAATATATGGGGTGTTCCATTTAAAAAAACATAACTTTGATACATTTCGTGTTTTTGGGACACCCTGTATAACATGAAAATATTTTTAAAATGTAGCCTTTACGGGTCTCTATCCATCCCAAATTATTATTTTCTTTTTTATCAAATACTTTAGCCATAATGCTCCGTGTCGAATAACGTGAATAACCCTGTATATGGGATGTACTGGCCTTTTAAATAGGGTTTAAGCCCCTAAATACTTTAATCAATGGTTTAAGTAAGAGAATCGGAACAACATAGAGAAAGGAGAAAGTGATTCCATAAGTTGCGAACTAAAAGTTCGATGTCGGCAGAGCTAATGTCATTCGAAATGCCTTGGGAAATTGTACTCATCTAAATGTCTTTCCAAAATGGATTTAAGCATACCAAAATAAATAATGTTCAGCAGATAACTAAAGAATTATTCCATGCAACTAAATATTCAAAAAAAATAAATCTACTGAAGATGCGGTGACATATGTAATAGGAGAACTATGCAAAAATGTAGACAGAAATATTCCAACATTATGTGTATTTGTTGACCTAGCAAAAGCATTTGTCACAGTTGATCATATGATACTCATGAAAACTTTACAAAATTATGGTATACGGGGTCAAATCTATCATCTAATTAAAAGTTACTTAAGTAATAGAACACAAACTGTTGTGATAAATAAATGCTCTAGTTCTCCATTGCCTATAACATGCGGTGTTCCTCAAGGAACGGTACTGGGACCATTATTCTTTAACATATGTATAAATGATCTATTTGCGGTTGATGTGAGCGGAGATATAGTGAGTTTTGCAGACGATACAGCTGTTATATTTTCTGCTGAAAGTTGGGAAATATTAAAATCAAAGGCTGAAAATGGTTTTAAAAAATGTTCAATTGGTTCAGTAGTCGACTTTTAACAGTCAATTTCAACAAGACTCACTTTGTTCCATTCGCATCATACGCAAACGGCTTACCGAAATACACCAACTTACATATCAGTTGTAAACAGGTAGCTCCTATATCAATGGTCACCAGTATCAAGTACTTAGGAATATATCTAGATTGCCATATCAAATGGAAAGAGCATACCGAATATGTTGTCAAAAAGATTCGTTACGTTATAAGCAAATTTAAACTCCGTTCCACTATACTTACCCATGAACAGATGATCATTGTATACGAAGCACTTGTTCATAGTCATATACGATACTGTATTGTGGTGTGGGGCGCAGCATGTAAAAATAATATAAAAGCAATAGAAATTATACAAAAACGTTTAATAAAAATTTTATATAAAGTGAAATGTACATATCCTAGTGACTTGTTATTTTCTAAAACAAAAATTCTAGATATCCGCCAAACATTTTTCATGTCATTAGGTATTTACCAATATAAAAATAAATCAAACTTGACAAAACACGAACATAAATATGACATAAGATTTGCATGTAATGTTGTACCAAAAGCAAGAAAAAATACTTTATTACGATGTCATACATTTCTTGCTCCAAGACTATACAATGAGATACCAGAAAGCATAAAATGTCTAGTGCCTTTAAATTCATTCAAGTGTGGTTTAAAACAATGGATAGTAAATAATAAGCGCATTAAAATTCACCAACTTGTAGACATATGCAATACCTATTATTACTGATATATATGGAATACATAATATTTAAATATAAATATTCCTGAATTGACCCTTATTTGTTGTTTCCATTTTATAATAACTACTTATACCCAAGCACAAGTTTTTAACTTTTTTTGGGTCACTTGTTGTTTATTGTATTTTATTTATTTTATATTTACAATAAACGCTATTATTATTATTATTCATCTTTCTAAGTTCCTCTCGCATAATTGCGGTAGCAACAAGTGTTGACGGGCTGAGCCAAGTCAACACCCGGACTATTATTGATCGGAATTTAGGAAGGATCGTACGATGTTACAGGTCTTCAGAATTACAGACTTTTGGAATGTTTTGTGTAACTTTTCGTCCAGGCCTAACTGTTGTAGGTGTGGTGTAAATGTGTTTGGTGTAAGGCCTGAGACTGACATAATGAGGGGAACAATAGTAACTTTGTCCTGCTTCCAAAGGCGTTTTATTTCCATGGCAAGGTCCGTGTACTTAGATATTTTCCCAGCGTAGGTGTTTTGTATATTCACATCATTGGGAATAGCAATGTCTATCAGGTATGTAACTTTGTCGAGCTTTGACTGGAAAACTATATCTGGTCTATTGGCTGGGATAGTCTTGTCTGTATGTATTTGAACGTCCCAGTATAGTTTGTATTGATCGTTTTCGAGTACTGATGTCGGAGTGTAATTGTAATACGGATCTGTGTTTTCTATTAGTTTGTTTGTTGTGGCTAATGCTTGGTGGATGACTTTGGCCGCAGAGTTATGTCTGGCTGTGTATTCGGTACCGGCAAGAGTTTTGCACCCGCTTGTTATGTGATCTATTGTTTCTTTTTGTTGTTGGCATTTTCTGCAATTATCGTCAGTTATGGATGGATCTTTAATTATATATTTTTTGTAGTTTCGTGTTGCAATCACTTGGTCCTGGATAGCAAGCATGAAACCCTCCGTTTCTGGGAACAGCTGGCCATCCTGCAACCAGGTGTATGACTGTTTTTTGTTAATGTGGTCTTGGGTGACACGGTATCTATGTTTGCCAGAGTGGTTTCTGCGACCAGGTGCTTATTTTTTCTTGTTGTGATTGGGTGGGATTGTGTGTGTCTGCGACGTGGTCTGGACATGATAGGTTGAGTGGTGTATAGTTTTTGTCTGCTTTTACTATTGCTCGATGTAAATTTGTTTGTTTGTTTTGGAAGAAATGTCTGAGTGTCTTTATCTGTCTTGTGCGAAGCGGCTGTATATCTGTAATCCCTCGGCCTCCTTGTGTCCTGTCTATGGTGAGCCTTTCTTTGCATGCGTTTGGTTTATTATTATTATTATTATTATTATTATTCACTATAAACTAACTATAATTTAGGATGGCATTATTAGTAGCGAGAACTGTATACCGGTGTAGTAAAAAGTACCGGAACACCTGAATATTTCGTAAACTGTCAAAGCTGGAACGATAAAATTTAATACTTAGAGTTTTTTTATCATGCAGAATTGAAAAAAGATATCAGCCATGTTGCCAGATTTACCGCTTTTAAATTACACCCCATACTTTTGTTACTTTAAATGGAATTTAGCAAAGTTTCATAATTTCAAAATGTTGTTACTATTAATTACTGAGATACGGCAACACCGCTTTTTCAGTAAAACGTACAGGAACGATAAATGTCTGCCACAGCTAGAACAATAAAATTCAATACCTGGGGGTTTGTGAAAATACAGAATTCAAACAGAAGTGTTCAAACACATTGTTGTCAGATTTACTACCTTTACGTTGCATATGATAAATAGGACATTCCGTTGAAAATAACAAAATTTATGACGTGAAACGTAAAAGTAGTGAATCTGACAACATTGCTGTTGGCATTTTTTGAATTTTGCATGTCCAAAAACCCCGAGGCATTGAATTCTATCGTTCCAGCTTTGGCAGTTTTGGAGATATTTAATCATTGTGGTACTTTTTACTAACCCGGAATGCAAATATGTAATCGGTTTTCCAAAGCCAGACTTTCCGCAGTTCTCATTCAAATTTCCTGATATTAAATGAAGCAAGAAACTTAAACAGTCACGTAATTGATACCAGGTATTTATTAAAACCTGAGGCGAGGGTATTGTTTATTGCAGAAAAATCAGGCACGTGCGCAGTTTGAATCATTTGTGGCTAGCGTTTTAAATTGATGAATCATATTTAGAAATTTAAGTACTCTATGACTAAGCATGAGCATTTTGGTAGCTAAAGTTTCTTACGGTTCTGATTTATATTTGTACACTCATAAACCCCTTCCTACAGAATGGGGGGAACCAAAAATACTTTACGCCTAGATTACGATCTGTTAAAAGTATTGTGATAGTGATGGGTCCTGCTAGAACCGGTAGAAAAAAAAGAAGGAGAATGGCTGTAATTGAGGTTGAGAAAAGAGGAATTTGATCTATTTTTATACCCCTGGGGCGATATATTTATGAATTACAGTAGCAATAAAATTTACTGCTCCTAAAATAGATGAAATTCAGTGGCGTGCCGAAAGGGTCCGCTGGGCGCCCGGGAGAGCCCCGCTTAGCCTCGACTACTTCGAGCAACCTTTTTACATAGTAATTACTATAATACCTATTTTATAGCGGCGGAATATGTCTATACCTTATAATTTTCCAGAATCAAATTAAATATCGTTTGCTTTATCAGTACCTATTTTAGGCCAAAATTTGTCAACACGATAATGTGGTTGAACATAGACTCCAAAACGACTAGAACAAGTGTCAAATTGTAAAGCTTTTTGACCTACTGTGATGAACTTCAGTTATTCTTTGTAGAATAAGGTCATTTAAACAAAAACTCCTTATTTTCCTATTTGCGACGTTTCGACTAAAATTAAGTCATCCTCAGGCAACTAAAACAATTGATGGTGAAGGGTATAAACAAATTAACCTAAACAACAGAAATACACAAAACCTAACACTGACTTTTCATTTTACTTCCCACACCGACAGGTGAGGGGAGTATTGTGATCGCGAAAATTTTCGATTTTGAGATAATACGTTTTTTGGGCGTTTTATGATGTGTACATAACGAAAATCCACGTCACTCATTTCCGTCGGTCTGTCTGTCTGTCGGTCTGTCTGTCGGTCTGTCGGTCTGTCTGTACGCGTTTTTCTGTCCTCGTAATCTCAGTAACCGCTGCATGGATTTTGATGAAATTTGGGCAGCGATATGCTGTGGGGTCGTAGTTGGTAATGCTGCTATAATTTTGAAAATCGGTGCATTGGCGGCGGAGTAATTAGCAAAAAACGAAAAATTTCAAAAATCCCCCAAACTTCGTTTTTAGGCGTTTTAGGTGTTCCTGATCATTTTCTACTTTTTTTGGGTGGGGGTGGAAATTGGGGTGGTTGGGGGTTGGGGGGTTGTAAAATTGAAAAATTTGTTGTATTCATAATAGACTACCCACTGACCTGTGAAGGAAGACCTAGCGACATAAATAACTTTTTTAGGTCTATCCGAACATTGCCTTATGCCTATTACAGAAACTAAAGGACTTAGAATTTTTTCCGATGTATACATACGACTATTTCTTTAGATCGTTCTATATTATGTAACGAAGAAACTGTTGAATTGATTTTAATGACATTTGGACACAGTATTACTACCGTGGCGAGGATGGAAAATGCGTATGGTTTTTATAAATCGTGCCAGTGGCGGCGCAGAAATAATAAAAAAACTAGAAATATAAAAACAGCTCAAACTTCGTTTTTAAGTGTTTTAGAGGTTCCTGATCATTTTCTGAGTTTTTTTTGGGAGGTGGTGAAATTTGGGTGGTTGGGGGGTGGGGGGTTGAAAAACTGAAAAATTTGCTGTATTAACACCGTTAGGTGAGGGGAGTATTGTGATCGCGAAAATTTTCGATTTTGAGGTAATCCACTTTTTGGGCGTTTCATGATGTCTACATAACGAAAATCCACGTCACTCATTTCCGTCGGTCTGTCTGTCGGTCTGTCTGTCTGTCGCGTTTTTCTACCCTCGTAATCTCTGCATGGATTTTGATGAAATTTGGGCAGCGGTATGCTGTGGGTTCCTAGTAGGTAATGCTGCTAAAATTTTGAAAATCAGTGCATTGGCGGCGCAGTAATTAGCAAAAAACAAAAAAAAATAGATATTCCTCAAACTTCGTTTTTAGACGTTTCAGGAGTTCCTGATCATTTTCTACTTTTTTTTGGGTGGAGGTGAATTTGGGGTGGTTGGGGGGTGGGGGGTCGTAAAACTGAAAAATTTGTTGTATTCATAATGGGCTGTCCAATGACGTGTGAATGAAAGACCTAGTGGCATAATTCACCTTTTTAGGTCCATCCAAACATTGCCTCGCTTATAATAGGAACCAAGGGACTTAGAATTTGTGATGTATACATACGAGTATTGTTTTAGATCGTTCTATATTGCTTAACGCGAAGATTGAATGGATTTTAATGAAACGTTGACACAGTATTACTACCGCGGCGAGGATGGAAAACGCGTATGTTTTGGAAAAATAGTGTCAGTGGCGGCGCAGCAATAATAAAAAAACCAAAAATATAAAAACAGCTCAAACTTTGTTCTTAGGCGTTTTACGGGTTTCTGATCATTTTCTACTTTTTTTTGGGTAGGGGTGCATTTGGGGTGGTTGGGGGGTGGGGGGTTGTAAAACTGAAAAATTTGTTGTATTCATAATAGTGTGTCCATTGACCTATGGAAAAAATACCTAGCGGCATATTCTTTTTACTTCCCACACCGATAGGTGAGGGGAGTATTGTGATCGCGAAAATTTTCGATTTTGAGATAATACGTTTTTTGGGCGTTTTATGATGTGTACATAACGAAAATCCACGTCACTCATTTCCGTCGGTCTGTCTGCCTGTCGGTCTGTCTGTCTGTCGGTCTGTCTGTCGGTCTGTCTGTCTGTCTGTCTGTCGCGTTTTTCTACCCTCGTAATCTCAGTAACCGCTGCATGGACTGTGATGAAATTTGGGCAGCGGTATGCTGTGGGGTCGTAGTAGGTAATGTTCCTATAATTTTGAAAATCGGTGCATAGGCGGCGGAGTAATTAGCAAAAAACAAAAAAAAAATAATATTGCTGAAACTTCGTTTTTAGGCGTTTTAGGGGTCCCTGATCATTTTCTACTTTTTTTTGGGTGGGGGTGAAATTGGGGTGGTTGGGGGGTGGGGGGTTGTAAAATTGAAACAATTGTTGCATTCATAATATACTGTCCACTGACATGTGAAGGAAGACCTGGCGACATAAATAACTTTTTTTGATCCATCCGAACATTGCCTTCCTATTACAGAAAGCAAAAAACAGAATTTTTTCTGATGTAAACATACGAGAGTATTGCTTTACATAGATCTATATTGTGTAACGAGGAAACTGTTGAATTGATTTTAATGAAATTTTGACACAGTATTACTACCGTGGCAAGGATGGAAAACGCGTATGGTTTTTATAAATCGTGCCAGTGGCGGCGCAGAAATAATAAAAAAACTAAAAATATAAAAACAGCTCAAACTTGGTTTTTAAGCGGTTTAGAGGTTCCTGATAATTTTCTGAGTTTTTTTGGTTGGGGTGAAATTGGGGTGGTTGGGGGTTGAAAAATTAAAAAATTTCTTGTAAGCATAATAGGCTGTCCAATAAAATGTGAAGGAAGATCTAGCGACACAAATCACCTTTTTAGGGCCATCCGAACATTGCCTAGCCTATTACGGAAACTAAGGGACTTAGAATTTTCTGTATACATACGAGAATTTATTGCCATTTAGATCGTTTTGTATTTTGTAACGTGGACACTATTAAATTGATTCTAATGAAATTTTGACACAGTATATTGATACCGTGGTGAGAATGGAAAACGCGTATGTTTGTTAAAAATCGCGTCAGTGGCAGCGTAGCAATAATCAAAGAACGAAAAGTATGAAAACAACTCAAATTCGGTTTTAGGGGTCCCTGATCATTTCCTACCAGTTTTTTTGGGTGGGGATGAAAGTGAGGTGGTTGGCGGGGTGGGGGTTTGTAAAACTGAGGAGTTTGTAGTATAGATAATAGGCTGTCCATTGACCTGTGAAGGAAAGACCTAGTGGCATAAGACAGTTTTAAGGGGGGGGGGGCTAGCGATTATTTAGTTGCAAGGGATCTCAGACTAAATCTTCCTGCTATGGGAAAATAATAAACTGGTATCAGCGTAATGTGTGGGAAGTACTGAGTCAATCAACTTGACTTCATTTTTTTTATTAAAATGTTGGATGCCACTTGCTAAAACGCACAAGTTATTTGATTTGTGTTACTAATAGTATAAAATATACAAAAAACCTCAAAAACAATAAAAGTATTTTATCCCAATAAGTTGACTTACCGTTGGTATACCAACGATGAAAACTTCGTTTTTCTGGTAAGTCAACTTATTGGGAAAAAATATTTTTATTGTTTTTGAGGTTTTTGTATATTTTATACTATTAGTAACACAAATCAAATAACTCGTGCGTTTTAGCAAGTGGCATCCATCATTTTCAATTAAAAAAATAAAAAGTCAGTGTTAGGTTTTGTGTATTTCTGTTGTTTAGTTTAATTTGTTTATAGCCTTCACCATCAATTGTTTTAGTTGCCTGAGGATGACTTAATACAAGTCGAAACGTCGCAGATAGGAAAATAAGGAGTTTTTGTTTAAATGACCTTATCCTACAAAAAATAACTGAAAAACGTGTCAACGTTGCACTGACGTGACGCATATCTGTGTCATTAATCGATGTATAACATATGTTACGAAAGGACTATGAATTCTTATTCTTAAAAAACTCGAACGAAAAAAAAATCAAAATATGAGGTCACACCAAATTTTTTCTAGCTATAAACCATCACCATAGATAATAGTTTCGTTTTCACCCATTATAGGCAGTCTTTTTTATATAGAAGGGGCCCCGTGAAAAAAATTGCAGGAGGCCCCCGAAGACCTTGGCACGCTACTGATGAAATTCCTGCTGGATGTACGAGTAATCTGGAAATAGCTAAATCTACAGAGAATCCCCTATGCGAAATATTTCTAGCACCTAAGAGGGGATGATCTAAGTGGCGGTTATTAAATTTTTGCACACAAAATTTAAGATTTAAAAAACTGGTAATGTGACAATCCTTTCCGAGTTTGTGGAGGGTGTAGATGCCCTGTATATAACAAGAGTTATTTCCACAAACAGCTATTTCTTAAAAGTTTTTTCTAGCTAGTATGACTAAAAGTTGTTTCTTAACAGTTTTTTACTTATCATTCGTCACAAAAAGTTCTTTCTTAACGGTTTTTACGTATCATCCCGTATATCTCTGTATTGAAAAGTCACTTCGGAACCTATTGAACCAAGGCGCCGCGCCATTCTTTTGTCAAAACATTTTAGATTATCCGTAACTACTTATTTCCATCTTTTGTAATGTTATTTATGATTTCAAAGTAGACCAGTAAAGAAAATAGCGTAGAGTCGTACTTGTGGATATAACAGCTCTTCAAAGCACCATCGTGCGCGTCGTATCCACTTGTTCTTTAATATACTAATTATTCTACCATATACATACTATGTGCATGCAATCATGTGGCCTTTCAATGATTTCATGGTTCCTTCTTCGGGCATATGATGCATTCCTCTATTCCATTCCGGGTCCAGACCAAGATCTTAGTTCCTCTGCTGCAGATGCAGGGTTGTAGCACAAATCGGTCGGAAAACGGTTTAGCAAGTTTATCACTTCACATCCGCAAATCCAGTTGCTTTCATTTTATCAATGTCTCTCAGAAAAAGTCTAACAAAACTTCTGAGCAAGTGAGCGAAAAAAATGCCGTAAACAGAAGTTATATAAACAATGCGTGTGCAAGTATACGATAATGACGTGACATCTGGTACACCCTCCAACGAGACAAGATAGAGATTGAGGGGCTTTATTAAACGCATCCATATATCACTCATAATCCTCTAGTTTTCTTGGCGACTGACGTGCGATTGACCAATTGAATTTGAATTAATAAAAACGTATTTAATACCTTTTTCTGCTAATTATTGTTTCCTTACCATGTGGGGGAATTCCCTTCTGCTAGCATCGGTTCCACCTACAATCAATGGCTGCCTCTCAAAAGTGCACTCCAACGTTTTCGATATATGGGAGTCAGCTGATAAAGTTGGGGATTCCTTGATTTCGTATGCGTATTGGGAGTACTCTCTGCATTCTGCAATAGGCATTCAAATACAAATCGGGTTATTTAACAGATCGATTTTTTTTATTTTGTAATTATTATATCACATCATCAATTAGATCATTAGTTAGTTAAACCAAGATTTTTGAAAAATCTGTCGATTTGATGAGAATTGCTTCCTCAGATTTTATTTAAACACTAGGACATCCCTTGTCAATCTTGATGGAATTGTCGATGGAGTTGGCCGTTACTTGATGGAGATCCATTGATACACAAAGTATTCCAGATGAATAATAACCACTTTTATTTAAACTTGCGACGATCGTTTCGACACACAGTGTCTTTTTCAAACAATGACTCTAAACTTACAATACTAGGCTATTTATATAAAATATACATGTTTAATGGTATAACTATTAAGGCTGATCGTTTGTTCTCCGAAAACCATGGGACAGATTTAGTAGGGGTGAATTATTTAAATCTGTTTGGTCGTTAAGTAGGTTACCTGAACATTTGAGCTTGTTGATTTCTAATGCTTCTAAAAAATTTATTTTTAATTTGCGTCCTTTTTGTTCTACGTGTAATATTTGAAAATCTTCGTTAAAATGATGGTTTTCGGAGATCAAATGATTGGCGTAATTTGAATCACAAAGTTCGTTAACAAATGATTTCTTGTGTTCATTGATGCGGTTCTTGAAAGCTCTCCCACTTTGTCCAATATATACTTTAGGACAATCCACACATTCTAATTTGTAAACACCAGACTTTTCGTTTTTATTTGATTTCGTTTTGTTGTTTTTAATTAAGTTGCCTAGTGTCTCTTTGCGTCTGAATGATATATTGCGGTCCAATTTAAGTTTAAGTTTAAGAGCAATGTTTTCCGATAGCTGTCCTGTGTATGTAATTGAGTTATATGTTTTATTAGATAGATTGTCGGTGATCTTAGGGTAAACTAAATTAACTGCTTTTTTGAATTGCTTCTTGCTTACTATAGAATCAATTAGAGAAGGGTTATAACCGTTGTTGGAGGCAATTTGATTTATTATATTTAGTTCTTTATTATAATTTTCGTCATTCATGGGCACGTTAATTAGTCTATTGACATAACTGTGATATGCTGCAATTTTATGTGAGTATGGGTGGTTGGAACTGCTGTGTATTGTGGTATCTGTGTGTGAGGGTTTATGATAAATTGAATATGTATGTTTGTTTTGTTGTAATTTAATTGTTAAATCTAAGAAGTTAATGGCATGATCTATTTCTTTTTCAAGTGTAAATTTGATTGCAGGATGTAATTTGTTAATTTCGTTCAGGAGATTATGTAGTTGTCTGTCAGTTCCGGTAAAACAGATTGATGGAATTGTGGCTCCTAGTCCTAGAAAGGTCTACTTTTATATTAATAAATAAAACTTCTATAAAAATGTAGTAGTTCCAAATTTTTTTTAATTATCGCATTAGATATTTAGTATAGACCGCGACAATTAATAGTTTGAATATCAATAAGAAATTACAAGAAGAAACTTTCATCTGGTTGAAACTGTACATATAGAGACATATCTACAATCTACTGAAAGCCCAATCATTTTACATATTTACTAGCTGTCATCAAAGTACTCACTTTCTTGGCACTTCGTCCCGGTAATCTTCTTAGTAGGATGTCCTTCCTTATCCTTCTCTTTATCTTTTGGAACAGCCTTACCTTCACAGCAAACAATCGATTGGGTACCGATGAAACCGCATATTTCTGGGAATTGACCACTTTCTATTTTTTTACGAGCATCTGGACAGTCTTCCAACAGTTTGCAAATTCCTGCATGTCCCTCCTCTGTATCGCAAGCGTCCCCTGTATCATGTAAACAACCATAATAAGTTCTGAGATGAAAAAAGAAAAAAAAACAGTGCAAGAATCGTTAAATGGCAATCCACAAGTGTATGGTTCATTTCTAGGATGTCATTGTAGTTGCAGTCACGAGAGTTGTTGGTAGATGAAACTAATGTTTTTCAGTGTTGATAAGTTCAGTCACATGTAGGTATCTACCCTCAAAAATTCAAAACTTCTTATTGATCATTTCAGAAAGTTATTAACGATTAAATGTCAGAATTTTAATATTGGCCTTATGCCAGATTAGTGTTTTTTGCATTTGAAAATAGAATAAACATATGTTAAGATTAGATATAAAAACAAATATTGTTTAAAAATATTCTTCGAAAATGTAGTTTATATTATTGCGTTAAAAAAATAGGGTTGGCCACCGTTTCAATTGGTTATTAATTTATTTAGTCATGGTCATTAAAACTGTTTCGTAAATTAAGAGACCATATTGAAAACTCGCAACAGTGCGATGTTTTACAGACCCACAGTTTTCTCTCTCTTCACAAAAAGCCATTGTGACAGTGACGTGTAAGTGCGCAGTGTCCGTCGGTTAGATTAGGTTCATTATCGTGTGTGCTGTGGTGTGTGGGTTATATTTTCCCTACTTTACAAGGCAGTGGCGTTACCACTTTTTTCTTGGTTGGACAAAGTTTTTTTTTGGGGGGGTATTGGGCCGCAAATTTTCATTTTGGGAAGGAGAAAATGTTTCTTGGTTAATGTAAAATATAATGACAAAACTTCATGCAGTAATATAGGACTTTAAACAACATCCATTCGGAACAAAATTACAAAATTAAATTTCTTTGGTCAAAAAGGTCAAATTGGTACACAACGTCTGTATCTAAATAAATTATACAGATATGCCTAAACATGCTAAATATTACGTTTAATTCAAAAATAGTGGATTGCTATTATGTATGAGCACTTCTTGGAGTTGGTGTAGCATCTCATCCCACACCTATTCGATGGAATTCATGTCTGGACTGAGTACTGGCCAATCAAACCGCCTAATTCCCACCTCATCCAGATATTCAGTGACAATTCTTGCTGTGTGGGGTCTAGTATTGTCGTACATGAAAATGCCCATAGTGCATAGAGAAAGCCATAGCATGATCATCCAGGATTTCGTAGTGTAACAGTGAAGACCAACTCTCCTCCATACTTTCGACGTCCGCTTGACTCAGTTAGGCAAATACGGAATTCATTCGGAAACAGTACTTTGTTCCACCTACACTCATTCCATTCCAAGTCAATGGCAGCCCTGTAGCCATTCTTCGACAAGACATTGGCATGGACCCTTATTCTATTTGTCCATTCGCTAAAATTAACATTTCTAACCTATTGAAGTTGATTTCGCAGCCAGACCGCGGGAGCCACGATGTTAATTTTGCTCACTTTTATAATAATTGGTTTCCAAATTACACACTATTCTTTTATAAAAATTACTTATAACTTTTGTCCTTTAAACCTACTGATGTAAGCAGGAATTGAAAAATTAGAATTAGTCTTTACATCACTTTATATTCTAAATTCAATAGTATACAAAATATTTTTTCATATATTCTAATGCTTTTGCAAACTGAAATCATGAATTTGAAACAGAAAAGGCAAAAGGCTTGCATTTTATTTTGTATGACTTATTAAGAGCTTAATCATTTTGTGGCGTCAAGATGTAGTGAAGATCTTGAATGTACACTCAACAGATATCTAGAGGAGGTACTGTAGACGTCTGAATTTCTATAGGTTCTTAGACACCTAATAGACGAGAATGAATATCTCTAAGACATCTTTTAGACGTAACTGAATACCTGTAAGACGTACCTATCAATAAAGATGTTCTGGAAAGTCTAAAAAAGACGTCCTAAAGGTATCTCAAAGATATCTCGACGACATTTTAAAGATGTATTAAATTGTTTTACACAAATGACTTTTAAGATGTTTAATAGACGACATAGACGTGTATCAGACATAAGTGGATGCTTTTGAGACATCCTGAATAACTGGATCAGATATCTATTAGACGTCTCAAAGATGTCATTGTGCTATCTGGGAGGGTCAATGATCCCCGTTGTATTCAAAGCCTTACTAACAACTCTTGCATTGTTTTCGTCATCCTCGACCATCTTGCAGTAATGCTACAATTCTAGCCGCAACAACAGGATCTGAAGGATCGCTTCTGGAATGTTCCATAACTTAGGGATATCCAGTGGCGTATCCCACAGTAATTAACTTTTTTTAGAAAATTATTTGTAATTTCTAAAGCTATCTGAATGTTTTGTTTACCAGTATAATTAATGTTCCCCAAACCAAATAAGTGTGCACAAAAGTTTTATTAAGGTTTTCTTACGCTTTTTTGTTGAATCTCGAATAATAATGATACTGTTTCTTTGTTTGAATTTATCTACACTGGGTGTTCTTTAATACCTTAGAATAACCGACTATAGAAGACAGTTCTCAAAAACAAAAGATGCTTTCCTGGCGCAGCTGTCAAATTACTAGTCCTTTAATACAGTGTGGCTTCTGAATGAGGGTGGGCACAAGAAAAAACATATAAATAATAAGCACTGTCCAACTCTTCACTTAATTTAACTTTTCCCAAAACCCGGCAATATTTTCTGCAATAGTAGGCCAAAAAATTTGTTCATAGACGGGCTATACAGCCGGGCAACAATGGCTGATGAAATTATACCTGACGCAGTGGCTTATATTGTTTTAAACGACACATTAAATAAAAAAGAGAGAAGACAGTGGCTTCGACTTCACCTCAATAGGCGTGAACCTTTAGATAACTTGAGTTTAGAAATAAGTCTTGTAATATGCTATTTAAAAACTTTTCAAGAATTTCAAAGAGTGACCTTGAATTTTTTTAGAGACAATTGAATCACAAATAAAAAGAAATGATACAAACATAAGAAAATCAATATGTGTTACTACAAGGCTGGCGATAACTCTACGGTTTTTAGTAACTGGAGGTTCATAAAGAAGTTTGACGTATCTGTTCAGAGTTTCAGATGCTTCGATATCTGTTATTGTTACACCGGGTTTCTCAGAATTTTCTTGAAACCATTCATTCAGAATATTATTTGTACACCATCCACGAAAACTCACCCTCAAGTTTTTGATTTCAAATATAGCACCCGATATGTTTTCCTACATAAGTGGGTTTCTAATTGGTCTATGTATGAAATCAAAAAATCAAAGGCACTACAGGATGTTAAAGAAAATAATGACTTCATTTATGTAGAAAAAGTTGTAGGGTGCTACTTTAAAAAAGAAGTTGTGGGTGATTTTTAAGGGTTGAAGTACCTACATCAAAAAGTTTCGAGAGCATATGGTAAGACAGTCCCTATAGTACTTTCAAAAATATCACTCAGTTTTTGTTTGAACTTTTTTTTGTTACACTAACACGTGTCAGGGAAATTCTGTGACAGCCGGTTGGGTGACCACGTGCCCTTGTGCCCTTCAGTACCAGCCGTCACTGCTTTAATACAAGATACCATATTACGTGAGTAAAAAGTTTATATTTTAGGGTATGTCGTTTTACTGATAAGCCAGTAAAGCGATGGATTAGTACAGATAGGGGCAATGCACCTTTGTGTACGCATGCAGTTAAAGTGGCAGTATCAATGATAAAAGTCAGATCCCTACACAAAAAAAAAACATTTGAAAGGGCAATGCAAGAAGTGCCTAAGTCACATTCTCATCAATTATAGACTATCAGTGTCATCGATGCGAACTTTTTGTAAGCTTTCTGGTAGTACTTATATCTAAAACTGTTATAAGATGCATGTAAGTGATTATATGACCATGAGTTTTTTAAAATAGTTCTCAGTTCAATGCAACATGAGCTTAAGTCCAGCCAAATATTAGATAAAATATTCAGTGGAAGATGAGCCTGAGTACACAGTCTCTGTTAGTCACTATGGATGACCCCTTCAACGCAAAAATTGCTTTAGTCCAGTAGCATATTATTTATGCGCAGTTTGTGGTATACCATTCATTTTCCATTCACTGATGAAACCGTGCTCCTAGCGATTCATTGTTACATTCAATATGTCTAATTGTTTATGGTTGACAAATTGTGGAGGAATAGTACAAGAAACACAGGTAAGTGGGTTTTTTTATATTGTCGATAATATTGTGTTTGTACAGGAAAATTTTGTTCTAAGCTACGATAATCTAAAAATGTTATCATATAAAGCAAGAACGTCAATTTTACCACATTTCTATCTATCTATCTATTTCTCTAGCGGCCCACAGACGCTCCGGAAATCCTCAAAGGAAAAACTGCACAATTCTGGCCTCAAGGATTTATCGGAGCGTATGTGGAGGTTCGCCGGACTGTACAGGCCGCCGGATGTGGAATTGAAAAACCATTCGATCGCCTGCGCAGGCCGTCTTTTGATGCCATGCTTGCTAGAACTGAACTGAACTGAAAGGTTTCCTGAGCGTCTGAGGATACTTGAACTACAGGTAATAATAATACATGATATGCGTCCTGGTTTGGAAAATGAAGTTCTTGATGAAACAATAGACTCTGATACCTATTGATATTTATGAATAACTTTTATATTAGTAATGTATTTTGTATTCTCATATTCTCATTGTAAAATAAAAATACTTTACAGTATGTTACAGGTTTTTATTAACCTTTTGAAATCCAAAGAAAAAACTGTCCAATTTTGAAAAATACAAAATCTTTGAATGTAAACCACTAAACTAGCTTTTACTTAAAGTTGCTCATTCTGTAAAATACAAAATTATAGCAAATCAACTGATTATTCGAAAAGGTAATATTTCCAGAGAGAAATATATACTTTAAACGCGTTTTTCTCAAAAACTGGAAGATGTGACTTGGACACTTTTTATATTGGACCCTTCATTTAATCTTTATCAGTTTACCTTCTTCGGCGTTAAAGAATAAACCATTTCCTGCAAACACTAATACAGCATCAAACAGGACCACTACGAAACAGAAACAGAACAGTTGCGAGATGCACTCAAACATCACTGCAACACGATGCCTTGACAAGCTTAGCGTTAACACCAGTCAACGATGATTTCGTATTCCAGGTTTTTTATACATGCGATTGATGATTATGTGTCGCCTTTAGAAGTGTTTTCAGAATACCGAACACAAGTCACGATTAGTCATTTTTCCATCAAACCTGTTCTTAACGTTTATAGATTATACGCGTAAGGTAAACAAGGTTGTCCACGGTTAATTTTAAATCCAGCCAGTCAGTGGGACTGATGAGGAGAACCGTTTCCAGTATTAGCGATATTACCATTCAATGTTATGGTCGTACAGTGAACCTTTCGCAGCATAAGTGAAGCAGTACTATGAAAGGAAGATGCTTTGAATTGCAATACAAAATTTTCTCACCGGTCTGAGAGTCTTTGTGCGTACGGCGGCGGCATGGCCGACGCGAATCATGTCACACGTCCACTTGTCTGCTTATCCAGAGGATTGGAACACCGCCAATGGGTCGTTTGATGGTCGTCTCGTTTAAAATCGCATGCGATCAGAATACAGTGACATTTTGAGTGGTTCGTGCGACTCTCGCGTCTAATGTTTGATGTTATACTGTCAAATCGGTCTTGATTTTGTAATATACAGCTTCTGAAGCTTCTGGGAGAAGGGTCTAGGGGAAACTGAAATTTATGAATTACCGTTCGAATCACACCTGACCAATGACAATGAGGTACGTATTTCAGTATATCTTGTTATTTTTGGCACTGCTTATTGAAAATATCCTACTCGCAAATTAAATCCGAACACTGAGAGAAAAAAAGGATGCGGTTCATAAAATGCGGAAGGACTAAAGACCCTAACAATCGAACCCTTTCTCCATAATTAATAAAAAATATAAGAGGTCAATTATGGGTGGACCCTCTATATTGACAAATAGCACTCCTCTAGCCTGGGCGACATGTTCGTAATTTGGTTGTTAGTAAACTCTAGAGATACAGCCCCCAAGCTGCCATCACAACATGCTCCAGTTCATTCAGCGTGGTCGGAGGATTGGGTAAATCGCTATAATGTAGCGTCCCATCCAATTCCATTCTTTTCCAACTGGCGATAAATTGGGTGATGTAGGAACCTCATCGATACCCTGCAATATGAGGACGCTTGCTGAAAGAAAGCCTCTTCGAGGCCTTGGTCATTTATGTAGGTATATGGAACGGTAACTGATTCAAACACGTCATTCACATCACGCTGGGCCATGGTTGTGCCACGAGTCACAAGTAAGGTGACTTGCTGTATAATGGCACCCCAAACCATCATTCCAATTCCATGGAGTACATGGCGCTCAACAGAAACTGGAGATAACGTCGTTCACCGAGTTCACCCCGTCTTCGTCTAACGAGTTAGCGTTGGTAGTCTGCACTCAGACAACACCTGAATTCGTCCGAGAAGGCCATGTCTGATGCCACTCAACATGTCATTGTCGTTTGTCCCAACGTACCTGTTTTGTCTTGAAGGGCCAGTAGTCGAAGATGACTATTTTGTCGGCCTGAATTTCTCCTATGTGCTCCAAAACCTTTAGCTCGCTGCATTTGCCCTTCTTCCATAAACACGTGCAATTCTGTTGCAACTGCAGCCACGCTATACGCCCCAGCAACTGCTCTGAAAGAGGCACCATGTTCTCGCTGGCCTACAATCCGATTCCATGCAAAGAGGGCTAAATACGTCTTTTAGGGGCGTCTGTACATAACTACATTTGCAACAGAGATCATAGTTTTTGAATCGATAAAAAGCTTATTTTTGCACGTATAGTGTTTTAGAGGTTCCATTTAGGTGAATAGCGTGTGAATGAACAACAAATGCTAAATATGTCTACTACAAGGGGTACTGCCAAGCTGTGCACATATTTTTAATGCGAATATATTTTTTTTCTAGGTGTTCGGGTTTCAGTTGCGAGTAGTATATTTCTAATAAAGACGAGTTTGAAAATACGTGAAGCCACCAACCAATGCGGAAGGAGCATCTTTTGCCACTATAAACGCATCGATCAGATGGGCTTATTTATTCGATGTCCTTCGTGAGCACCGTAACGCTACACGAATTCTTTTGCGAGAGTTATGTTTTAGCGCATTTTCCAGCATCATGCCGCTCATATAGGACATCAATCAAGCAACTAACCAATCTGAGGAGGAGGAGCTAAGTTCAGGAGTAATGATATTTTGAAACACATTATATGGCTTTTATATAAAATAATGGAATGAAGTAGATTGGCTTGATACATTTCAAGTGTCCATGTAAATCCATATATATCCAGATTCAATTAGAACGCACATAATCGGGGTGATAAAAAATGAATTGATTAAACACAGATTGTTTGGGTAACCACTACCATGCGCCTTTTTATGATAGCCACAAAGCGCGGTATTAAAGGATTTGCATCCTTACAACGCGGGAGGTATTCGCATATAGTAACTATAGGCGGGACTAGGGTTGCAAGCCTCGCTCTTGAAGCTTTTTTGCCCCATCCCGCCCCTTCAAAAAAAAAAAAGATGTAGCTAGTATGCTTTCCTAGCCATTTTCTCTGGCGTGGCCATAGGCGTAGTTAAGCCCCTGAATCTTGGGGGTTTTAAGTCCCTGGGTCTGGGGGGGGGGGGCTTAAGTCCCCGCCCTAGGTACAATAAACTTAACAGAACGAATTATTTTTGTATTTGGGAGGGGGCTAATTTAATTTCTAAGGGACTAAGCCCCCAAGCCCCCACCTAAGTACGCCTATGGGCGTGGCAATGCGGCAAGGATTGGTACAACCAGGCTGGGCTGAGGGGCAAGTTCCTGCCCCTAAAGTTATTTTGCTCCATCCCCTAAAAATAGTTTATACAGGGTGTCCCACGACGATTAAGACAAGCAATATATCGGAACTGGGTAGTAGCAGCGAATTACAATTTTGGGGGTGTAAATTAGACCAATATAGTATCTTTTCTTATTATCGTGTCACCCAATGAGCTATTTGTTTTTGGTCACGTGACGTCCGATTCAAAATTTTTAATGGGACACCTTGTATATTTGTGACTTTTTGTGTTCCTCCAGATAAAACAATTACAACAAACTACCACACTTGGGGTCTAATAAGTGATTAATAGGTACTTAAAGGACGGTACCAGTACCATTATGAAACACTACCAAAGTAATTTAACTGTAGGGGTTCATGTTATAATCAATGGTAGTGGTACCATCCTTTATGTACCTGTAGCTCTTGAACAAACAACTTTAGACCCCAAGTGTGCTAGTTTGTTGAAAATGTTTTATCGGGAGGAACACAAAAAGTCACAAATATACAGGGTGTCCCATTAAAAAATTTGAATCGGACGTCACGTTATCAAAAACAAATACCTCACTGAGTCACGCAGTAATAAGGAAAGATACTATATTTGCTCTAATTTAAACCCCCAAAATTATAATTCGCTACTACTGCCCAGTTCCGATATATTGCTTGTCTTAATCGTCGTGGGACACCCTGTATATTGTGTAGATGCAGATAGTGTGCTTCCCTAGCCACTTTTTCTGGTACGCGGCAAAGTCCTCTGCTATCACACACTATTGAAATGGCAACGCGGCAAGAATTGGCATAACTAGTCTGGGCCAGAGGGGCAAGCCTCCGCCCTGGTACACATTTGCCCCATCCCACCTCCTCCAAAAAGTGAAGTTTATGTGTTATTCAGATTGGTCAGCTCCATCAACGCAGATAATGGTGCAATGGTGTTTTCAGTTTTTTATTACCTTTTCCGACATTAAAAGTTATAAAAAGGGGTACCAAGCCCACACAGGATTTGATATCCACTGTATAGTCCCAGGCTGTCCTTATAGGGATATACAAAATGTTCCAGGGAAAGCCATATCCTGGACGACCTGGCATGGGACAGTCTATAAATATCCCGATGGGACTTTACTTGACAACCATGGGTAAGCCTATAGGGAAATCCTCAGGTTGTCCCAAAATATTATCATTTAGTCTGCCGCAGGTTAGCCCATAGCCTATTCCGGTGATGGACCGCCCAGCAGAATATCTAAAGGATGTCCATGGCTGCCTGCCACAGGATATTCCAAACAGGTTATCCTAGGGCTCACCTAGAACAACCTACAGATAACATGCAGATGTCATTCTAGTCTAATCCCAAATTTGGGCGATACGGCTTCATCTAGGATGTCCTAGGAATATCGGGTGCTGTGTGGAAAGGATTACAGGGCCAACAGGTGGAAATAAACATAATTTTTCGTGCAATTGTAACTATAAATGATCTATTCGTTGTACCCAAATCTATCTATATCACTATTCTAAAATCGATTTGACATTTAGACAATAACATCATTTAAAAAAAGGACCGTGGCTTGAATTAAGAAAGCATCAGAATTTTAATTAAAGCAAGCTTTCTAGTTAATGTGTCAAAAAACCACAAATGTCTTTAGTAGGTACCTCTATCAGTTAATCTACAATTTTTAAAATATCGACATTACCTACAACCTCAAAGAATGTCACTTCTGATTAGATGATTACAATATTTTTAACCAAATGCATGTTATTTGACTGTTTGCTATAGGAAAAGAGGAAAAATGAAAAAAATACAATCAATCAATTTAATATATTTTCATAATATTGTTTTCACTTACTTCAATTACATATACTTATTATCTATAAAAAGTTATACAAATACATTTTCAGTCTTCAAACTAGATGGTTTAGCTTAGTATACATCCATATGGACAACAAAAAGGTATTATATAATACATACATAAATAAAAAACACAACTCATTGAGACCATTTAAAAACTAAATAAATAATTCAATATTTACAAAAGATGGTGTAGATAAGAAAGCTTAAAATATATGAACATAAGGTGTGGCCCTGAGTTGCTCAGATTAAAATAAATAGGTATCATGTATGCTATATATCACATTAATAATTATGCTCATCGCAGTCTTGCTCTTCACAGCTGTGCAATACTAAATACTTATTTATATAACAACATTTTCCCTGGTAGGGAAGCAGAATATTGTCGCTTAATTAGCCATCAAATTAAAGCAAGTTAGAATTCAACAGTTTTTTTTAAATAATGCCAAAGAGGAAAAGTTTTAGTTTGATTTTTTACCGTTAAATTTTGTAAATAATAAAAAACCCCCATTTCATTTTGTCAAATTTGTTAAAGCTTTTCACCACATTACATCAATTTTTGTTGGTTTTCTAGATAAATCGTGTAGTTTTACACGTAAAAATATATTATGAACGCACTGCCAAAAATACTACTTTAATTTTGAACCTTTTAGCTTTTTCGTATTTGTCATTTAAACATGCAAATTTTGTCTTTCATCTAGCCCTTCTTGCACATGTGTATCCCTACACCGCAAAATCGAACCAACATATTCGGCCATAAAACACTATGGGAGGTTTGAAACTCTTTTGCGATGTAAAAAAAATGATCCTGGACCTCCTAGACTCAGGTGCAATGGCGAATGAAATAATGACTGAAAGCGACAAAAAAAACAAGGTTTTCCTTTTTTCCCCTGACATTATCATGCTTGAAAAGGGCTGTGCAATACTGTTTTAGTTATTTGATATTCAATAACAATCATTTGCCCCCAACACTTAAGTCAGAAATAAATCCGTTTTCGACTGGCCATTGTTTTAACATAAAAAGTAAGCTAATATACTGCATTTCAAGCAACCGTTTTAAAATACGATGTCGATAGGATATAAATAAATATAAATATAAAATAAAATATAAAGAATTCACGGTATATGATCTTCATTAAATATGTGCTATACCATTCAATATCCTTCAAATTATGTAATTCACACATGATCAAATTCTAGATATTCAGAATTAAGCACAATATTATTTCTTCGTAGTTAGATTAAACAAATCTTAGTGTAGCACTGCAATAAATGTATTTTCCGAAACTTATTCTGTGGTTGTTTATTTGATTCATCGCACTTCACTGACCTATGATAAAAACCAAAATCTCTAGAAATAAATATTAACGTTTCGATGTGAACTGCTGATTCCTGGACTGTTCGGCCGGCGTCGACACGCTCCGCCACTTTGGCGTTGGTGCGCTTCGATGTTTGACATTTCGCCAATGAATGGACAGCATCCTCAGAAGTTGTTACCTGTTTGGCGTGTTTCTCGGAACACTCCATTCATTACTACTACATTACTAATGTTCCGGCCACCTCAGTAACCTTTATGACAGTAAATGTTTGACAAAAATCAATTTTAATCAAGAACCATTCATTGGCAGGCGTAATTTTAGTGTCGAGAAAGAAACCGGATGACGCTTGGTATGTGAGTTCTTGAGGCAGCTTGGAAACTTTCTTGTCCTTGCACCCCTTGCACCGTAACCCCGGAGATGGAGGGGGGTGTTAAAACGTAACCAAATTAAAATGCGGTAGCAGTTTAGTACACCTACCAGCTAATGTTCCAAAATATCGTCATCCGAAATCTACGGGCGCTTTGCGCGTACCGATTTTTTTACAATGAAAATAAAAAATCGAGACGAAACCGGGCGCAACTTGATGGAAAATTCTTTGTTTTTTTTTAAATAATGCAAAAAATACTGCCATCCGTTTCTGCTGTGCAGTTTATGAGAAATTTGAGATTAAAGTTCGATTTTTCACGTCGTTTTCGTTAGAAATCGTTAAAAAATTGTTCATACTGTTTAAAACGAAAGGTCTTGTTTATACACGTTATTGGGAGGTCCAACTATGACATGTATCAATGTCATCCGTTCATATTATGTTTAACACCATTTTTTATTGAACGCCTTGTGAAAGGATACGGAAGGCGTATTTACGAAAACATAAAGAATTTTCCATCAAGTTCCGACCGGTTTCGTCGCAATTTATTTTCATTTTAAAAAAAGTCAGTACGCGCAAACCGCCCGTAGATTTCGGATGACGATTTTTTTGGAAGATTAGCTGGTAGGTGTGCTAAAATGCTATCGCATTTTCAAACGGTTACTTAACTTTTTATTTACTTGTTGACACCCCCCTCTATCTCCATCCCTCCCATTTTGGGGTTATTGTGCAATGACAAAAAAGTTTCCAAACTGCCTCTGGAACGCAAATACCCAGCGTCATTGGGTTTCTTTCTATACACTAAAATTATGCGTCATTGCTCTGAATATCAGTGATTATGAAAACCTAAAGAAGAATTCAATCTGTGGTCGTGATGTTCTCATACTCAACCGCATATTATCTGCTTTAATAAGGGCTACAAATTTGACCAGATAGTTAGTTAAAAGTTTATATTTTTACAGATGTGGTTTTCATTATGAGCCAGTGTAAAGCGATTAACTACAACTAATTTACGGGTCTACAGCTCTAAATTCTTATTTAATGTTCAGGAAAGCTGTGGAAACGGTTCCCTATATTGAAATCTGTATAAGTAGTGCATAGTCCGGCACTAAGGACGCACGTTTTTGAAATCACTAGTAGGTACTCTTCTTACATCAGGGTGAGACAGGAGGTGGGGGACCGTTCAATTCGTGAGTTTCTAGTATTTTGTCACCAGTTGACGTTATGTCCCAATATGGGATGAACAGCGTGAGTTTCGTCGCCACTTCAGTATTCATCGGAATCGAGCTGCTCCTACTCGAAACACGATCCTTCATTGAGTTCATTGTAAAATTCAAATATTTGCTGACGATTCTTTAATATACATATCGAATACAAAATTGGACATTGCGTTGGAACTTCTAAACGATGGTATGGAGAAAATTATCAATTGGTTGATGTAAATAAACTTAATAAACTAAATACTAATAAAACAAAATGTATGATAATACAGAAACATTTAAACGAAACACCAATTACTCTTTTGGTTAATAATGACAAAATTGAAGTAGTTACATCTATCAAATATTTGGGGATATATGTACATAGTAGATTAAAATTTGAAGATAACTTTGATTATATTTTTTCAAAAATATCCAAAAAGATAAATTACTTTTATAGAATTTCTCAAAGCCTCAGTGTTGATTCTGAAAACATTGTGTATAACACCATAATTCCTCCTCATTTATTGTACTGTTCAACTATTTTATAATACCGCAAATGAAGCCATATATTCAAAATTACAATGCGAATAATTAAGCAATGAGAATAATTTTGAATAAAAATAGGTTCACAAAGGTAAGTTATATGATAACAGAACTTCAATGGTTGAATATGAAGAATTTTATATTGTATCTACTTCCCATTTTCATATTTAGATTAAAAATTCATTTATTGTCCGAAATTTTAGATAATTTTATAGAATTAAACAATCACTATAATAACAATTCGACTAGAGGAAATATAGATTTTCACCTACAGATTTGCAACAGCAATATGACAAATAAATCGGTGTTACAAAAAAGATTATACGAATTTAATAAAATGGACAATAAAAGTAAATCAAGTACCAAATTGAAAGAATTCAAGACAAGATTGAAAAACTATTTCTTGGATATACAAAGTGTATAGTGATGATGAATGAGCGAATTAAGTTAGTTTGTATTCTTGGTAACAGTTATATTGTAGCAATTGAGGTTTTGAATTAAGAAAAAAAGTACTTTTTTATGATAAATGGAAAGATCATGTATAAGTTTTATAACAAAACTGTTTTTTGTTTTCTTTTTTTCGCAATAATTCAAAAGTTATATCAAAATAAAAATGGGTTGTTGCTTCGATCATATATAACTAGATAAATTATGCAGAGGATAGGTCTGAGTCCAAGACAGGGATAGATACACATAAGCGTCAACTCGCGTATACATTGGTAGATTTTTAATTTGGCGCGCTTTGTCTGTCAACGAAGAAAGAGACAGAGGTTAACCGGCCAGCGTTTAGGCGTCATTTCACGATTTAATCTTTGTTTACGTTGGTGGCTGAGTCTGTTTTGAGTAGTATTGTGCAAATTGTGATTAAAAACAATGGTTGGAACCTGTTCTCTGTGCAAAAAGGAACATATACCGGGTGAGGGCCGATCTTATCACACGTAAGTAATGTTTATGTCATATTTGCAGTGGCGTAACTTTACGGTATGTGCTTGCAAGAGTCTCTTAGCGCCTGACGTTCCTTTATCAAGTGTCCATTTGAAAAAAGTATATGGGCAGTTAACAAATGCATCTCAGTTTACTATATATATATTTGTAAATCTGCGGAAAAATATCTCAAAGTCCAGTTATCTTTTAAAAAACTGAGTCCACGATTTTTAAAAGTACCGACTTTTTGTTACATCACTTTTTTTGACACATTTGACAATCATTTATCTGATCAGGAGCACTGTATTGATCTAACAAAACTTGTTTTAAAAAATATTTTAGTTTAAGGTTTCACCATGAAACCTCTAAGTTGAAGTCAGTTGAAAGGATCAGAAATATATTCACCAAAACCATTTTATTTAAAAATCAATGAGAAGTATAGCTTGTAGATGAATAATCTTGAAATAGGTAAGGCACGAGCTGATGTAAGTTCTAACTTATGACATACAGACCTACTTCAAAAATAATAAATTTTGCTGAAGGCAGCTTACAATGTCTAGTCATCAGAAAAGTAAAGTAGCTTATTATGCGACGAACTTTTCACTTAGTGCTAAAATGGCTAAATATTCAATTGAAAAGGTTCAGAATAAGTTCTGCTGTCTGTACTCTGTACCAGTACTAGTACTGTGATAACTGCTCAGTTTATTTACTTTTGTTTCATATGAAGTACTGTTGAACCTTTGATGTGAATATGTGTTGTACACAATTTGACGAATATATGGATGAGTATACATTTTTGTATGTTTGTGTGTTTTGATTAATTTTATTTTATGTATGTAATTTGTTTTATTCTTTTGACAAGTTATATACCCTAATACTGTTATTTGGAACCAATAAAGATTATCTATCAATCTATATCCTTTTGGTTGTAGATCCAGTGTTCTGCTGTCTTTGTTTTAACATAAATTATATCTGTTATTGTTGAGTGATATACTATGATGATTTCATTGACTTTTTTTGTCCTCAACTGTAATCTACTTTACTACTTTTAAAGGATTAACAAAATGTTTGTTTTGTATAGTGCTTCATTCATAAGTATTTTGGTGTAACAGAGCTAACAATCAACTCCCATATTCAGTATATTGTTTTGTTAAAAGTGGACTGACGACACTGAAAACATTTACATATAAATCTCAGATAGAAGTTCGTGACTCCCTTTTAAATGTATATGCACCCGCCTATGTCCTGTCTAGGGTAAACATCTTGGATGTTTACAAAATCCACTAAGATGATGCAAGCAAACAATCACTGCGTTGAATAGCTACCATTACTTATCTAGTTAAATATGATCGAAGGGTTGTTGAATCGAGTACCGAAAACACGCCGACGGCTCCCGAACCCGTGTGACGTCACCATGGCGGTAAGGATGCTCCTTTGACCAACGACGTCCTACTCCGATACTAGATTCTAGATTACCAGCCAATCGCGAAAATACGTACTGCTAAACTGGTAACTAGTGTATATTTGTTGCAGCACAGTCGATGAGTGCAAGTAATATGTCTAACAAAATTTGAATTCAATTTTTTTTTTGTATTAAAGAATTACAAATCTTTATGTTGATCGTAGAAAAAGTGTGCAACAAGTGCAAAAAGCACATGAATAATTTTTTTTGATAAAAAAAATAAAAAAAAGTTGGAAGGCCTGGGTTTCGATCCAACGACCGCAAAGACCCTGAGGGCCGGTTGTACAAATGCGGGTTTAGCACGAGCTTTGTTAAACCTAAGTTTAACTAAGCTCAGGCTTAAAGTCGACCCCCGTTGTACAATCGTCGGCTTAGTTAAACCTGATTGATAATGAAATTCACTAAAGTCGGCATCAATGAAGCAATACATACTGACATAATGATCTGAAAAAATACCTTTTTTGGTTAGGCACTTATGACAGTTTGTGTCAAATTTCGGCAACAACCGTTTCTGTCTCTGTTCTTTCATTTGCTTTGTTTGTTAAATTAGACACAAATCATTCAAAAAATATGACCTAAATAAAGTGACAAGCAATTTGAAGGTTAATCCCTAACATATCATGTCACTCGTATCAGGTTAGGTTTAGCTATGCTCGCGTTAAGCTTCAGCTAATGTGAGCTCGTGTTAAGCTTGGAGTGGGGGGCTAAGCCAGCATTGTACAATGGACGTTTTGCAACTGACGTGGTTTAACGTCGGCTTACCTTAAGCTGAGGCTTAAGCTTGCATTGTACAACTGGCCCTGAGATCCACTATCGGACTCTCTAACCACTGGGCCATCCTTCGATTGAGGATATATTTTCAACGCAAGATATTTGATTAGGTACTTACTGGAATCTGTAATCTGACTTCAACTTCAAACCTTCAAAAACATATTTATTTAGATCGTAGACTTCGTCTCGAGCTGCAAACTTCATTCATCGACTGTGTTGCAACAAATATACACTAGTTACCAGCAAGTATTTTCACGATTGGCTGGGAATCTAGAATCTAGTATCGGAGTAGGACGTCGTTGGTCAAAGGAGCATCCTTACCGCCATGGTGACGTCACACGGGTTCGGGAGCCGTCGGCGTGTTTTCGGTACTCGATTCAAAAACCCATTTTTATTTTGGTATAACTTTTGAATTATTGCGAAAAAAAAGAAAACAAAAACAGTTTTGTTATAAAACTTATGTATGATCTTTTCATTTATGACAAAAAAAAATTGTATTCAAAACTTCAATTCAAGACAAGATTAAAAAAGTATTTCTTGGATATACAAAATTTATAGATACGTAATCTTATAAATGTACTCAGCGAATTAAGTTGGTTTGTATTCTTGGTAACAGTTATATTGTAGCAGTTATGCTAAATAAATATATACTACTAGTACTAAATGCGGTTAAAATTCATCGTTACGACTCCATAATGTCAACTGCTAATAAAATGCTAGAAACTCACGAGTCGAACTGCACCACCTTCACCTTTCGCGCCGTGATAGGGGAAGAGTACTAGCCATTTCAAAACGTCCGTCCTTGTGCCGGACCCTGTAGGTGGATGAGTAATGCTTTCCTATATCCGTTAAGCAGATGAATCTCACTATGTGTGAGAGATTTACACGAATTTAGTTGATAAAGGAGACGCAATTTGTGAGAAAGAGATAGTTCTCGACCAGCCTAGCGTAAAGCTCCCTGCGAACTTTCGCTGTGAACTTGTTGAAGACGCATGCCGTGGCCGCGGTAGCAAAAGAAAGATTGTAGAGCAGTACCAGTTTAAAGTTGCCCAGCCACTCGATGCTACCGAAATCACCCAACAGGTCAAAATTTGTGATCCCTGCAAAAAATAACAATGACAATAATAAACCATACCAGGTCATCCAAATCTATAACTAGAAAATACTTGCTGCCATCAGCTATTCAGCCGAACACAGCAATCATTGCTGGTAAGGTGCTGGATGAAATGGCAAAGAACCCTTGCCGTTTTATTTTTACGAGTAAATTAATTATTAACCTTAATAAAAAATGGTCTTCAAAATCTTAAAAAAAATTGTGATTACGCTACTGAACCTGACAGTGACAGTTTTTTTCTATTCAAGGCAGACAAAGTTATCTATTTCATAAATATTGCAAATCCCAACAATAATATTCAAATGATCTACGCAGTTAAGATATCTAAAAATACATAAATATTGATATTTCAATTCCCAGTAATAATATTCATTCATATGCTGGTAAAAGATTTAAACACATAGGCCTTGTGATAGAAATAGAACGATTCTGAAAACGGTATAAAATTATTATTATTTCACCCGTTATTTCTCTCATATCAATCACATCCACCGACTGCACACCTAGAATTGGGATTAAACAAAAACTTACACGAAATATTTCAAAACTCTATGATTATGTAGATCCTTCATCATCCCGTCAATACTTGTTCAAACCGCACTGTTTGCGAGAAGAATTCATTATGATAATATTTATTCACCAACACCACCGAAGACCAACAAGATAACATTATCTTGGGTGCCTGGTGTATTAAGAAATGTGCACAACTTCCTCGAAAACTCCCTTCTCATCATGCCAGAACCAGCACGTGGTATATCTTACAACATGATACGGACAGTTGTCACCAGTTGTCAAATGAGCGCCTGAAGCGCTGGGACAGAGTAGTGGGAAATGTTCAGTCTAAAGCTAAATTCAGATGCACACGACATCCGACGATACGACGTTACGAAACTGTTCCTATTGGTTGAAATATGTTGATTTGACATCATTTTGAATATTTCAACCAATAGGAACAGTTTCGTACCGTCGGCGTCGTATCGTCGGATGTCGTTTGCATCTGAATTTAGCTTCAGAGGATGCTGAGGGTACCTACGAACTAGATTTATAAGTGGCCATTGGAAGGTCAGTGCGCTCTTGTAAAAGTTGGGGATCGATTATGCAGGCAGTGCGGTGAGGCAGAGGAAACAGCTAACCACGTTATCTTCGACTGTCCTACCTTGGGAGAAAGCAGGAACTCCTATCTGATTGTAGGCCAGGGAGCGTAGTCCAATGCATCTCAAAGTTTGCAAAGAACTTATGATGGGACTCTGTGTGAGCCCTTTGACTGGGGGCGCGCAATAAGTCTTAAGACTGATTGGCAACTATTAGTTATATTAAGCGTTCTGTACGCAGTCCGTACATTAAATATATCGGCACAATAGAATGTTTAGGTAAATAAACGAGACATCAGGACGGCACCCGATCGGTGGCAATGGCTTGTTAATTGAGAATTCAAGCCGTTTGTCGACGCCAAGTGACCCTGCTAACTGCTTGTCTATTTCCGGTGCATATGTGACGCTCAATCGGCGGAATTGCCGAATACATGTATTAGGCAAAATTTTGCCAATACTTGGAATCCACAACGTCGCTATTTACTCCGTGAAAATGTACAACGCCTTGCAGATTACATGCATTAAGCATGTAAGTTGTTCTATTTTACGGATGCGGCAAACTGAATATATTTTGAAGTTATATTGTTTGTTGTTTGAGTCAAAAGGTCATTCCGTTATTCTTGTTCATTGAACCTGCATAATAAAATGTCTTTGATTACAATGGGTTGAAAAAGAGCTAATTGTGGGTACAAAAGCAAGTAGACAAAGTAATGAAAATTCATATAGTCATAAATCGTCAGAAACCTAACGTCAACAGAGATAGCAAATTTGATTACACAAAGAGTTAAAATTAATTATCAAACTTTGCTGACGTGATAGAAGGCTTAGAAATATGTATTTTATTATTAATGAGTTTGCAACAAAACAAAATGTACAGTCTGGCGTTTGTCATCCATTAGATAGTGTTGAATCTAGTTTGCCCATTCCGTGGAATAGGCAGCAAGATTCACAAAAATTGCTCATTTCATGTAATCGGCAAGTGGAGTGACTATTTGGCAAAGTTTTGCCAATTGCCTGTATTCGGCAATTTAGAGATTTAGCGTAACACATACACAACTACCCAAGCTACGGATGACCAAATGGCAGGGCATGGTGTATATCGGTGACTTGGTTCTGAAGGGCCAAGTTATTATAACCAAAGCACAAAGACCAATCTACATCAATCTGTCGCTTGATATCTTCTAAAAACGCTATAGCACGCTGCTTTATAATATTAATGTACCTGCTAATAACTTTAGGTAATCACATTTTTCAATATTATAAAAATGAGCCCACATACTCAAACGGTATTTTTTAACATTGGCCCTGTTAGAACAAAGTCAGATATATGTATATATGAGTCGTTACGAAAGAGATGAAGTTCTTAGAGTGATGTGTATAAAGTTGTAGAAGGATTTTAATAACCTACCGAGTATCTTGGCGAGCAATGGCAACGCAGAGCTGACGACGAGCAATAGGGCACAGTTGGCGATTAGTAAGGTGAAGGGGGTTCCCCTCTTTTTCGGCCTGAATCTCCTGGCTCCCGGCGCGGTGTACAGTCCTATCGACGAGGTGACGATCAGGTAGACGATCAACACGATTTCCAGGCAGGCGCCCCATGGTCCCAGTCGAGACAACGAACTCACTCCCAGAGTGAATTGCTAAAAAGAACAAATTCTGATTTAAGCGTTATAAAATTTATGTACAGTGGCTGTGCTGGTGTTTTTTATTTTATTACCATTTCAATGGCGGCATGGATATTTTTCGAGCTTGTAAGCCTGTGCAATTTTTAATATAATTTTTTTTTATAGAGCCAGTGCTTTAAATGTGACAAATCAAGCAGAATGAACCCCCAACCAGATAACTTTACGGAATCCTTACCTTAGAACTGCTTGGTAACGCCTTGATGCCGATAAGAAATGACAGCGTGTTCTGTATCACCATAAGTACCGCTATTACAGTCAGCCCCAGCAACACCAATATAGCTAAAGGGTATATCACATTCCTCCGCAACGGAGACGTGCGTCTCTGTTTGTCTGTAAAAAACCCAGTTTTAAATGGACGCTGCAGTCAAAAAATGACACACGTAGATGACAAAAAAGACTAAGGACCGGTTTCTCAACGTCCAGTTAAAAGTGTCAGATAATGCTAACCTGCCAGTTAGCGTTTCTATGGATACAACTATCAGATAAGATTTACGTGAATTCGTAAGTTTAACCTTTAATTGTTTAAATAATTTATCTAACAGTTACCCGTTAACTTCCAGACAAGTATTTAACTGGACATTGAGAAACCGGCGCTAAGTTGAGCTTGACAGGCTATAATAAAACACATATAATATTAAACAAAAATTGTACACAATTAAACTTGCCAAAAGTTAAAAATTACGTTTGTTAAACAATATCAGAAATGTTCTTGAAGTCATTTATGAAACATAAGCGCTTAAGCCGCAGTAAAACGTAAACGTCCCACAACAGACGAAAGCCTCAGTGTTTATTCTAAAAAAAATTGCGTACAACACTATAATTCTTCCTCAGCTGTTGTACTGTTCAACTATTTTATATACCGCAAATGAAGCCATATATTCAAAATTACAAGTGCAATGAGAATAATTTTGAATAAAAATAAGTTCACAAAGTTATATGTTAAAAGAACTTCTTGGTTGAATATAAAGAATTTTATATTGTATCTAGTTCTCATTTTCATATTTAGATTAAAAAATCATTTATTGCTGGAAATTTTAGATAATTTTATGCAATTAAACAATAACTATCATAACTATTCGACTAGAGGAAATATAGATTTTCACCTACAAATTTGCAACAGCAATATGACAAATAAATCGGTGCTCCAAAAAGGGTTATACGAATTTGATAAATTAGACAATAATATTAAATCAAAGACCAATTTGAAAGAATTCAAGACAAGATTGAAAAACTATTTTTTGGATATACAAAATTTATAGTGACGTAATCTTATGAATTAAGTTAGTGTGTATTCTTGGTAACAGTTATATTGTAGCAATTATGCTAAATAAATCTCTACTACTACTACTACCACTACTCCTTTCGGATAAATTTTGACACATTGCTCACTAGATACTTGTTGATTTGGTTATGGCACAGAATTCGACTTGGATTTTGATAATGAGGCTATTTGACTGCGAAACCGAAATAAAAGCAAAACATTTACGCCCACAAGTGATAATAGAAGCTCAGTTTAAATATATTTCTGCGCAACAAGTGTGGAATTTTTATATTTATTATTATTTTCGTAAATCCATAACATAAATACGTAGCAAAACCCAATGCACTCCTGGAATATAACGGGTGTCCCAGAATTTCCTTGAAACGTGATATTTTCGTAACGTTAATAGGTTCAAGCAAGAACTGAGTTATAATTTTGAAGGTACTATAGGGTCTATCATACCATCCATTCAAAACTTTTTTTGTACGTCGTTTCCGAGAACTCACCCCCAACCTTTTGTTTTCGAATAGCACCCCATAGGTTTTCCTACATAAATGATATCACTTTATTTAAAATCTTGTGGTACCTTTGATGTTATACGCAAACTTATTTTTTTCGTAAAATCATACATACAATATGAATAAAATAAGAATTTATTTGACGCCTAGTATTTTCACAAAAAAATAACGGATGAAAAACAAAACTATGTGGGGGTTTTAAGGGTACTGAATGACCAGTCATACCATGCTTTCGAAAAGACATGTCTTTTTATCATTTTTTATTACGAGAATACATATTACGCCTTTTGAGGCAGATCCTTAGTTTATTTATCTTATGCTTATTATTTAACGAAAAAAACTGGTTCGTGTATGAAATTAGATCTTAAATAAAATAATGACTTCATTTATGTAGGAAAAGCTGTAGAGTGCTATTTGAAAACAAGAGTAGAAGGTGAGTTTTATGGGTTGAGTACAAAAAAAAATTGTAGGCTTGAAAGGCCTACTTAGGTTTCTTTTTATGCGTTTTTGATGCGAAAATATGACGCCTCAAGCAAATATTTGTTTCATTTATAGTATGCTTATGAGTACGAAAAAATAGGATTGGTATTAAAATAGGAATTCAAAGGTATTATAGTATTTTAAATAAGGACTTAATTTATGTAGGATAAGCTATTGGTTGCTATTTGGAAAATAAGTTGGGGTGAGTTTTAAGGCTTGAAGGTTGAAGTACATTGAAGATGTCTGATTTTTTTTGTTACGAGAATATCACTTGTTAAATAAATTCTGGGACATCACTGCATTTTTCTTTGAACCGAACCACTGTCCTAAGAAATTCTTTTTGGTAGCCCTCCTGATTAAATATCGAGTTCTTAAAATTAGAACTAGTGGCCAAAAATAGTTAAGTGTATCAAAAAAAAAACTAATCCTCAAAATTAATTTTACTAATAGATAGCTTAATTCCAACCCACCAGTTAGAAAATTTTGGTAATCTGGAAGAAATTTGTCTGCCTAAATGCCAATGAAAAATTCAATTTCGTCGCTCAAATGTACAAGATATATGTAGATAAATATATCAGTGGAAAAGGAGGGCCATTCATAAATCTACATTAATGTGTCAGATTTTCGATGTCGCGAGCGCATCGAACACTTACCGGTCACTAGCAACCGACTCTAAACAGACTAATGCGCAGCCAGAGGCAAAGTCAATGGCGTCAGGTGTTTCACCCAGTCCAGTCTTATAATGGTTCTGGTCTACAGTTCATCATTTTATATTTAGCGCTGCTTGGTCGTGTTCAGAGTTCGCTGATATCACCGTACATTAACAAAGACAAGTAGGGTCACTCTAAGCTCCGCCCCCAATGTGGTCTTTCCAGCTGTGCTCTCGGATACTACGCAAGCTGGCGGATTCTGGCGCCCAGCGATCTCGAGCAGCAGCCGAACGCTAACAGCTGTTGTTTAAAGGGTCAGTCCACCTAACACCACCTAACACACGACACGGTGCACGGGATACAATCGGTCGGATCTACCGCGGTGCCTAAATAAGTAGTGTTTGTGTGTTATTAAGCGTTTTGCGCGTATTTCACAAAAAATGCCGGCGACATGCTCTGTATATGGCCCCTTTGTTTTTTATATATGTGCCTACTTATTCCCATTGATTTTTAAAATATCTGTTTTTAATACTTTCATTTTATTACTGACTTGGTTCTTAAGCTTTTCAAATTCATTTTCCAAACTCGTGTTTCCCGGTTCTTTAACTTTTTGTTTATAAATTTTGACTCGGTTTTCACGTATCTTATACGTCTTTTTGAATTCCGAATCTTTTTTACAAGAAGTGATAAAGTCAATTAGTTCCTGAAATGATTGAACTTCTGTAGTTTGAATATTCTTTTCAAATTTTGATATGAATTTTTTATGATCTATTCTGTTTACTTCTTTTCTACATTTTGTCGAAAGTACTTTATGTTTACACCTAAGGTTATTGACAACAAATTATGAATGATCAGACTGTTACTGTTACTTACTACTTGAATCGTACATTTCAAATTACTACATCTATCTGACAAAACATGATCTATAATACTCTTTGAGCTATTTGCCGCCACAGTAGCTGCATCTGCAGTTATTGTGTTGAATGGTTTATTGAATAATAAATTATATTCTATCTATACTATAGAATTCATTTCTAATGACCCCCGTATAAATAAAGTGAACGTCGACCGTTGACGTCGACAATATCGTAGTCGGATTCCCGGTAGGTAATCGAGATCGCACGAAGGGAACCCCTCTAAATTCGAGGCGGCACGCATTTGTGAGACTCACATCAAACTCGGCACGGCGAGTTACCCTACTTGTCTTTGTTAATGTACAGTGCTGATATATAGCATGAAATTAGTATTTTCAATAGATATGGCGACACTCATGGATATATACAACAATATAATACCGCAACCTGTTGAATGTATACAATTGATTCTTACCAAGAAGTTTCCTCCTGGTCTCCACCTGCATGAGCTTTCTACCAATGACAGTCGCCTTCAGCTCCTCCCCTGCGTTCTCTTCATCCCCCGCCGCTCCCCTTTCGTTTGCTACTGGCCTCAAGATGCTGCAACACTCCTCCCCCTCCTCTCCCCGCTGTTGCGCTTTCCTCAGCTGCCTGCGAAGCCACTCCTCTTCCATCGCGCACGCGTCGTACTCTTCGTCAAGGTCGCGCAGAAACCGCGGCTGCACCAGGAACTGCCCCACCACATCGAAAAGGCGAACGAACCCCAACGGAGTGCACACTGAAACCGGGGAACCGTTAGCCCAACAAGCAAAGTCTCGTTTATAAGTATTTTATAAGTACCTATAAAAGACAAACCGAGAAAACCAACTCACTCTATAAACGATTTTTAAATCCTAATACGACACCTATAGAGTCAAATAGGGCCCATTTTTATACAACGTTTTAACAGTATAAGGCCTGTAAAGTGAAGCTATATAATCCTTATACAGTATGTATAGACACACTTCAACAATATTTATAGAACCGTTCTATAAGTGCCCTCATGAGCTGCCTTATACAACAAATTAACCTACATGATAGTTCTTCCAACAATCGCTATAAAAATGTTGTATATGCATCATATGATACACTATGTAATGGATTTAAGAGGTATTCATAAATGCTCTTTAAGAGTTCCAGATACGTGGCATGAATGGCTTATAAAGCATTATATAAATTCAACGAAAAGTTACTTGATATAATAGTTCTGTAATGTCGCGAAGTTGAACAATATTATTGCAAGAACGACATTTATAGAGTCTCTACGTTCTACATGAAAGTACAATGCATATGGATGCAAACACTTAAAATGGCGATGACACATTATCATAGAGGAGATATGTTGATCGTATTATATTGAATGGGTCACAACTAGGTGATGATTTTATATGCGCTTTAAGTTTTTCTGATAAAATATATATACTTTTACGGCAAAAAAGGCGAGCGCTTCCATTTTAACGTAAAATTATTACATTTCGAGTCAAATTTAATAAAAAATAAACAAAATCTTATGTTTTGAACTTCTGCCGTCATTTTAAGAGTTAATTACAAAATAAATACGGAGTAACGCTTGATAAACAAAAGTATTGGTAGAATTTTGCTAAATTATTATCATTATGCTCAATGGCGTCAGTTGGAAAAAGAAAATATGCGATAATAATATGGCGGATATTTTATAGAACGTTTTAATTCCATCCGAGCCTCATATACGAGTCATCACTTGTAAATTTTGTCTAAGTATACACGCCTTAGGAGTGTTTGCTTCTTTTTGGTTGATTTTGTAAGCGTTTAGTTGAGCAAGCGTTGTATAAATTCGCGTTATCGGGCTTTTTGGTTCTTTTTCATTCATTATAGGATCTTTTAGTTGGGAAAACGTTGTAAAAGACCGCGCTAAATGTTACTGTTTATTCAAACATCTGTACCATTTTTGCAATACTGCCAGCTCTTAAGTAAGCCAATTTTTTAATCTACATAATATAAATAACCTTCCATATGATGTAGCTAACAGATTAAACTAAGTAATTACTTATTGCATGGAGTAGTATATCCCAAATATAAGGTTCCAATATTTATTAATTTTGATACATAGACTTAAAAAATCATAATTATGGTGAACACTACAACTATCGGTATTTGGGTAGAGTCGGATAAATTATGAGCTTAGAGAAGTCTGGCAGTAGGATAACAAGCTAACAAAAGGTTATAGGTATTTTATGCGGAAAAAATATATAATCTCAATAGTTATTTTTATTTTAATTGGCAGTTTCCAACATAGAAAAAGAAATTAGTTTTATTTAAAAATTCAAAATGTAGGACTTTTATCCTGTCGGACACATGATGTAAAATGCCAAACCATTTAAATATTCAATATTGGCTTTTTATTTTTTGGGACACAAATTATATCTTCTTGAAATTTGTGCACTTTGGCAACCCTGTTTTAAGTTCCGAACTAAACATTCCATAATTAGCACCCATAGGTCACCTATACAGCACAATATGTGTATAGCGGTTGTATAACGCCGAATCTTTCCCAACGTCATGCATTTTTAAAGCTAACCTAACCTAACAAATTACAACAACATTCAACACGTGCCGTGTCTGCCGTGCATAGGAAATTTTTTTCTCCTTCTTCATCGCTAGAGCTTTGTTGACTGCATAATTTAATAATAATTTCCATTTTACTAGAATCAGGTATTTCTCCACGAAAGGCATCTTCATTTCTCAAAAATTCTTGATTATCAATATAATAATAATAATAATAATAATAATAGCCTTTATTGAAGCATATACAGATATACCTCAAATGGCGGAGTTCACTATAGCAGTGCTCTTCCACTCAACCATTTTTACATTACCTAACTCTATTAACTACCAACTAAACAGGATTTCATAACGTAAATTATATAAGATAATAGCGAGGATAATAGAACATAATTATTCAAAAAATGGCATTTTCAACTATAAATGTTCGGACCCGTCGTTTAAAGGTTTCGACTGAAAATCTCTTAAATTCTGAGGGCAGCATATTATACAAATTATATATACAATATGAGAATGACCTAAATATCACTACTACTTGATGCCACCTCTACTTGTGTAACAGGAATACTAGAACTGGATCCTCCTATGCGTGCACATAATTTTTTGCATTTTTTTTTTAAATATCCACTTTGCTTAACCTTCTTCCAAGAATTTTTTTTAGACTCCATCTGTTATTTGTTCGAAGTATGTTTTAGTTGCAAAATTCATCACGTTTCTGTAGCCATTTGCGATACTTTGATTTTATAAGAATCCTATAACAGTTGCGATATGGAAGATTCTAATGACATCATATAATAGTTGTAAGCTATTCTTTAAGACACTGTATGCTTCGAATATGCGTACCACTTCTATTTCGCTGTTTTATAGTATCCTACACAACGTTCTTTTAAACCTGTAACTAAGTATCGTTTAGTGGTTGTATAAGCAATAATTAGATACTCTATACAGCTTTTGTACGTATCTTTTAGAACTGCTATAAAAAAGCGTAGGAAAAGGTGGTATTAATGTTTATACGATAGTATTAGAACCGATTCACATCTGTCTGACATTTGTTGTATAATATTTGCTGTATATTAGTTTTTACAACAACATTATAGGGCAATTTGATTCGTTCGCTAAAATGTTACCAAATGGAGGCGTTACGGAACTGATTTATTCTCACGACAGCACTAACGGATACCTATACAATGTTTCTGTTCCATTAGGAAAATATTTTGCTAGTTGGGAGGATACCGTGGAATCCATAAAAAATAAGCTAACAACGTAATTATTAGGGTTTCCAATTTTTGGGATCAGGATCCCGTTTCGAGGTCCCCAATAATTTTTATAAATACTAACACTACTAACAGCAATAATAAAAAATAAAAAAAAATAAAGATAAAAGTACGTTTGTTTTAAGAAACACAAAAATAAAAACAAATTTTTACTTCAGAAAAGTGAATATTAAACCACATCAACTTCGGTTATAAAAAATAAAATTGGGAACAGAAACTAAAAACAAAAATATACAGAAATGTGCTTTTAAAATAATGTTTATACCTACATCTACGATTTGCTTAGTAAAAATAAAATATAACCTTAGAAAAACCAAAGCGACTATACTCGAGTAATTTAAGCGCAATCTATGTTTGTTCGCAAAAGAAAACGTTGAAAAAAGGCTCTTTTAGCTTCCACACTCGTAGATGGTACCACTGGCACCGATAGTAAATATTGGTAACACTCCTTCATTTTCATATGATGACATTTCTTTTACTTCCCACACCGATAGCAGTTATAGCATAGGTCGCACATGGGGAAAGTTATTAACAACTGAACAAAACCTATAAAATGACATTTAACAGATCAAAAAAAAACTTACCTAAAAGTATTACAACGCCGAAAAACGAGACGCAGGAATACAAAAATGGCAGGTAGTATGTCCACAGATCTGGAATCATAGCAAATGGTTCGGAAGGACCAAAGAAATCTAAATCAGATAACTCATTGCACAGATGGAGGGTTAGAGAAATGAAAGAGTGATAAGCATAGTTAGTTCAATGAAAGTCTTGATGGAAAGAATATTAATATCAATCTAAAATAATATTAACACTTAATGCAACTGAAGTGCAACTATTAAAATATTTACTTAAATCAAGGCAAACCTGGTGTAAGTGACATATGGTAGATGCACAGCATAGTAAACAACCAGCACAATATCTCTGAGGATTTCCTATATAAAAAAGGTTCCCACAAAATTTGATCTTGGGATGATTTTACATCTGTGAAGTTTGGGTAGAGATGCGAAAATGAAAATATCGATACCGGTACCAACTCGATATTTTTTAGCCAAATAGGCGCGTTTGGTTCGTACAGAGAATGATTACACCCCTCAATAATTATATAATTATTTTCGATACCGATACCCCTACAAAAGTATCGATACCAGCTTGGAATCGCTCAAAAAGTATCTAAGATAAAAATACTCGATATTAGTGCAGAAGTACAAGTATCGAAATATCGTTAGCATCCCTACAAAAAAATCATCCAAAAGTGGGGACGCGCGTGTAATTGCCGCCAATCTGAGTTATTGTGTTGGTTGTTTACTACGCTGTGGTAGATGTGTATGAATGTTTCAACGTACTTAGAATGGTTTGTATGTCCGAGTTATCGGGGTCGATGAGCGCCGACATGACGTAGGTGGTACCAAGCACAGCGATGCTGAGCAGAAGCAATACGACCACGGTTTCGTAGACCCTTGAGGTGAGCCGTTTTCTGCCCCATCCCCAACACCCTTCCGATTCCGTGAATAGGTACGCGAATGGTAGGAACACGAATAACGATAAGTTGGACAGCAAGAAAACGTAGTTCCATAGACCTGCAACAGAACAGATAAGAATACAGGCTGAGTCAAGATCAACGCCTCGGACATTTGCGACCAAACGACATCTCTTTTCAGGAAAATACCTATGCGAGTGTGCGTAGGTCGGGTTAGACAACATTTCTAAAATAATGACAATTATAATAAACGCGTGACATATCAAACTTTTGTTTTTTTTAACAAAACTAGCACGCAAAACATGACATGTCACAGTACCTAACATGGAAAACCTGACGTGTTCTATATACTGCTGCATATGATAAGCGTGAAACAGCTGTCTGCGTACTGTTGGATTGACGGAGATATAGAGCAACCCTCGTATATCTGTCCTAGATTTTGGAGCGTTGAGAGCTATTATCCCAAACCATGATAGACTATATAACTCTCGTTTTAGTATTATTTTCACTCATAACAATAGGCTGTATACGGTTTTTCTTGATTTCTGTAAAATTTGATTCCGCTGACTCGTGAGGTTTTGCATTTTAGACGACTGATACTTTACAGGGTGTTTATTTAAAAACTTCCCACCCCGTATTTCTCGAAACCGCCGACTACAAGAAAAAACGCCGAGACACGCCATAATATTTCTCAAGGGGGACAACTTGTTAACCAAAATCTACTTCATCCCCTTGAACCCTCTCCTCCCCAGAATCATTCCCTTAAAAATTTTAAATGACAAGGACTAGCGAGTAATACCCTGTTATAGAGGTATATCGGAGTACTTTATTTTGACGTTTGATTTTTTTTAATCGGGCGATTTGTTTTCGAAAAAATTAGAATCTTTATACGTCTTAACTTGTTCAAATACAATACAAAAAAACACACGAAAATATCAATTTTTTATTGCAATAAGTGTTCAAATGTTGCCTATTATTGTCCAAACAATGATATAGGCGATTTTCAAATTTCTGACGGGCAGTTGCAAAAATATGTTGCGGGATATCATAGCAGCTTTCGATAATGCGTTGAAGAAGGTCATCCAAACTGCCCGTCAGGAATTTGAAAATTGCCTATATCATTTTTGGCCAATAACGGGTAACATTTGAACACTTATTGCAATAAAATGTGATATTTTCTTATGTTTTTGTATCCTATTTGAAAAAGTTAAGATACATAAGGATTCTAATTTTCCCGAAAACGAATCGACCGATTTTAAAAAATTAAACGTCAAAATAAAGGACTTCGACGTACCTTTGAAACAAGGTATTACTTGATACCCCTTGTCATTTAGCAGAGGCTACAAGGGGGTGAAGTAGTTTTTGGTTAAAAAGTTGCCCCCCTTGAAAAATCGTTTGACGTGTCTCGGCGTTTTTCCTTTTAATCAGCAGTTTTCGAGAAACCCGGGTTGAGGAGTCTTCTAATGAACACCCTGTATATATTAGTACATTAATATAAAAAACAGTTTCTTTAAATGTTATCCAACTCGACCTAAATACACCAGCATAGTTATTTTGCTGAAAAAAGATATTTTTTCATTTTTTTTTCATTTCATTTATTTGTACTGTACAATACAATATTGTTTGGTCACAAGATATCAAAGCACTGGGCTAGACTAACTCTGAATATAAAATAACAATATTTTGTGATCTAGTAGGTTTAGTGATGATCGTACATATTTTGGAACATACCTTGTATAAGGGAATGATTGAGCCATTTGACGTAGAAGCTGTGCGGATAGCTGACGAGCACCTCGTTGGCGGCGATACTGATCGGCAACAGCAGCACCGCCCCAACGGCCACCGCCAAGGAGGCGGCGCACAGCCATCCGCTGATGCGGTACACCACTACCTCATCCTCATCTTGCAAACTGTAGTAGTCGTCCAGTCCACGACGCCTGAACCGATCCAGCACCGCGAACGAGAACAGGTACAGCAGCAGGAACAGCAACAGGAAGATCTGAAATACAATTATTATCATCACTGTTTTTCTGTTAAATTAATTGGAAGGGGGATCGTATGTACATGCTATTTACACAGATTTCACAAAACCTTTCGATAGAGTAAACCATAAAATATTATTCCACAAATTAGAGGTCATTGGAATTCAAGGAGAGCTTTTAAAATGGTTAATTTCATATCTCACAGATCGAACACACGTTGTATGTGTCCAGAATATTTACTCCAATGAAATTAAGGTACCGTCAGGTGTTCCGCAAGGTTCACATCTAGGGACCCTACTTTTTAATATTCATGTAAATGATATCGCATCTTGCTTTGAGTTCGCGTTTTTCTTATTATTCGCTGATGACCTGAAGTTTTATATGAAAATCCAATATCAAGATGACTGTAACACACTTCAATCTGATTTAGATCGCTTATCACAGTCGTGTGAGCTCAATGGAACGGAACTTAATGAGAAAGTCCCATCTGTCATATTTATCACATAAAAGGTTTACCCCCAGCACTGGTCTATCAAATCAAAGATCTAGGAATGTTGCTTGACAGCCAGCTAACATTTACAAATCACTTATCAATGATTATTACTAAATCACTACAAATCCAGGGCTTTGTCAAGCGCTGCACTAATGATTTTTTAAGTATTCCATCCCTCAAATTGTTATTTTGCTCCCTGGTACGACCACACTGGCCTACTGTTCATGTGTGTGGTCCCCGTCATATAATGTCCTTATACTGGCTACTGAAAGAGTGCAGCATAAGTTTCTGAGGTACATTGCGTATAAAGAACACATGGTCGAAAACATAAATGATTCTGAGTTCGAAAACTCTCTTCAAGTTTCATCCCTTCATGTACGTCACATGCACAGAGATCTCATGATTTTCTATAATTTATTACACTCTTATTCTCATGGTCCTGAGCTCACAAATAAAATCTTACTTCATGTTCGCTCTCGCCAAACAAGACAAAACCATTCTTTTCATGAGAATTCCCATCACACTAATTATGGACAAAATTCATTTTTGTCTAGGTCTACCAGACTTGCAAATAAATTCTTTGATCAATTGGACTGCTTCGAAAATCAAAAAATATTCAAAAAGAACTTTAAGGCTGTCTGTGAAGTTTGAGGTCTATATTGTACACAAAAATTGTTTGCTGCATTCAGTAAATTTAGTGAAACGGACCAATATTTCTTCTTTGCTCTAACCACTGTTACCGGTTATATCCTTTTACATCTTTATTATAGTCATGTGATTGAATTTTTGGTATAATGGTTCTTTCTTTCTTTTTAATAGTCAATCTACCAAATATGAATATTAAATGTCTATATACTCTACATAGTAACTAGATAGGTTAAGATTTAGTGTTATTCTCAAAATAACTATTGTATTGTCTTTTTATTGGGAAATGACCCGTTGATAAATAAAATAAAATAAATAAAATAAAATAGTATCTTATTCATTTACTTAGTTCCCAAAATTAAAATCTACTATAGGATCACAGTTGTCTAATAATCACAGGTGTAGTTGTGAGCTAGGATTCTTCCAACATTTGTTTTCGACCAACTTTATACAGTTCTCACAACTACTAATAATAAAATAGTGGAACATATGGTTAACATCTTCAAAAAAACATAGACTATAGACAATAATGCTAGCTCAAACCATAGCAGCCAAAGAAATTTTCCAAAGGATTATATGACAGACAAAAATAGACACAGGCAGGTGCAACTGACTCCCAAATGCTTTAAGTTCACCATTGGATTGTAATCCAGCACTCACAGCATAATTGTTTTCTGGGTAAAAGACCAGCCACAGTCCAAAGGCAACGGGCTGGCGAAACGGAATGTCAAGATGAAAATTCCAAGGCTTAAGCATTTAAGTATATTTCACTCTAGAAATATGACAACATTGTTGATTGCTAATGAGAACTTTCTAAAAAACCTCTTTTCAACTCTACTGAAGAGGTAGCTAAATGCTAATTGTGTATATCAAGACCATTCCTTCACCTTGTAACTGCTACCTAAGAAAATACCTCCATAATATGCAGTGGCGGATACAGACATTTTGTTGAGGGGAGCGATCAGTGTTGATTCCAAAGTTGAGGTCTTATAAAATGATTTATTGGTTGAGGGTTCTAAAATGTCCTAATAATAAGTGACTGATGATGACTGACTAATAATTATTTTGTTAATAGTGATAAGTTTTTGACAGTTGTCTTTTAGGGTAATAAATTTGATCTCATCATGATTCCTATTGATCTAGTCTTTAGTAAGTTGAGGACGATTGAGGTGATTTCTAAATGGCAACAAGTTCATGTACTGTGAGAAGTCGCTTGTTATCGTGTGCATGAGAATTAGACCTATTTGCCTAAACAACATTTCACGGCTCACTGTGTACAAGATTGAAAACTTGAGGTTGAGACAGTTGTAGTTGTAATGATGGCCGCGTTTCAAATACGCTTCAAATGCTTGAGAATTTATGCAATGTTGTAACTCTTTTTTTAACTTCCCTGACAAAGGAGGGGTAAGTTATTATTAGAATCATCCCATTTTCGCAAATTTTATCTAATTCAACGTGCGAGGAGTCTTTTCCAAGGTAAAATCACCTCCTAACTCATTTTCTGGAAAGAAAATGCCAGGTTAGTTATCTCACCACGCTCCACCACTATATATCATATATTTGCACCAAAAGTGGACCAAAAGATAGAGAACAAAAACATCTTTATGACAGAAAAGTTTGAAATCAGTTGGATCATTTTTGTGATAGTTACTGCCATTTTAAAGTTCGAAAATTAGCTGCTTTTTATGAATTTTTATTCCGCCATTTAGAAAATGTTACGGCATGCGCGGTAGCGTTTTCGACATAAGAAAACATGCTTTTTATTGTGGTAGCATTAGAATTTCAAGTTTAGACATTATTTTCTGAGGTACCCCCACCCTTTTTTTATCATTGCAGCAGGACCAAAAACTAGATTTTTACTCTATGATAAGCTTGTTATAGACCAAATTTGAGGCAAATCGGAAAACTTTGGTTTTTTGTCCGTCTGTGTCTGTCTGTACATCCGCGGTTCCATTCTCCAACGATTATTCAAAATCGCCTCAATTAATAAAGGTCCTTTCAAGTTGAAAACGTTTTGGTGCCGATCGGACAAGGGGGGGTCGAAAAGGGTGGAGGGTGCACAAAAAATGTAATATAAGATATAAATTTGATAGCACCAGTTGAAAGAGAATGTGTCTTTATGTCTAAAAGGTTATATCATATGTTATTTTTTTCTGAAATTGAGGGTAAAAAAATTAAATAAATCGAGATACTAAAATTGCCATTGTTGTTATTTGTTGTTGTCGTTATTGTTACTTGTGTACCAAATGTTTGACATTAAGCAGCCATGAATTAAAAGGGTCTAACTCAAAATAATATGACTATTGGATTGGATTCTTGAGGGTTTAAGGGCTGGGGGTTGCATAAAATTTGTACATCTGATCCCACCAAAAGTTGATGTGTTTTTATGCTAGAAATGATAATCAAATGTCATAAAACAAGGACAGGGAATGAACAACAACCACTTGAGTTGGGGAAGTTCCTAGAATAAGGTTTACCTCCTTCAACATCCACATTTTTTATTTAAATATGTCAATGTGTCGGTATGGTTGCTAAGAGGGGGCAACCCCTTGTATTTGCCACTGATAATATGAGGTTCAGCCATACACCCCTCTATAGGGGATATGAACCAGAAGGTGACACACTAAAGTCCTGCTTTCTTTCTTATTATCCAGTTGCCTCATCAATGAGAGAATATTTTCTGAGGAAGTGCTAGCCATATTCAAGGGATGTGAAATTGAAGGTAACACTAAAAAGCCTTAATTTCCTGTGTAAGGCTTTCGCGGCCATCATCCAATGAATTTGTGGTTCTTGGGTTTTTAGGCCGGCGTCGTTTAGCGTTAAAGCTTGACGTTTCGCCACCAGTATTTTGGAAGTTGCCGAAGTGAAATAGCTTCTGAAGATGCCATCTACTCATGGTGGCGAAACGTCAAGCTTTAACGCTAAACGACGCCGGCCTAAAAACCCAAGAGCCACAAATTCAGCCTTAATTTCATTCCTTCTTATTGTCCAGCCATCCCATCAATGAGAAAATCTATTCTAAACCAGAGCTAGCCTTCCACAACCAAGTTAAGTCAACTTCTTCTTGGCTGTGTATCTACTCTCACTACTAGGTTAAACACCCAGTTGAGAAATCCGTGAGAGCATGTACCAATGGCCCAATGGGGCCTAATTGTTGAGATCTTGGCCTCTCCTCCTCCCTCCAACACAAATTCAGAATACAGAATTGTAAAATTAAGTTAAAATAGTCACATAAGAGTGATAGTCAACCAATTATTATATAATAATAATAATAATAATAATAAATGCCTTTATTTTTACCTCAGCGAAGTCGAGCATTGCTTCTCTACTTAACTGAGGACCTTTACAGTACATTTATAAAAAAGAAATATATATAATAATAAGAAACATAACTATAAATTTCTTGAAAAGACGTTGGCACACACTGAGTTCTAATGATAGAAACACTTAATACATGAAATGTACCTAATATTAACACATAACAAACATAACATTAGTACAAACATAACAATTATTGAAACATTAAAAACTGAATCTATTGAATCTGTTGACTGAAAACATATTTTTTATAGTGAGTTTTGAATGACACTTTATTTTTGATATAATCAGGGACGCGATTGTATGATTTAGCCACATTATAAGAAAACGATCTTTCAAAAACTGCTGTTTTGTGTTTTGGAATTGTGAGTTTGTCAGTATTTCTAATATTTACATTGTGACATTCTGATCTAAACCTAATCTTCTCATGTAAGTATTTCGGCATCTTAGTTATGATAAGTTTTTGCACTAGACAAGCTAAATGTACCTCTCTTCTATTCTCCATGGTCAACCAGTTTATGCTATTGATGTAGGGAGTACAGTGCTCTCTCCGTCTAATGGAACATATAAATCTAATGCAGGAGTTTTGTAATTTTTGAATTTTGTAAGAATCAGCTTTAACCAGACATGGGCCATACACTACATCTCCGTAGTTTGCATAGCTCAACACTAAACTGTCACAGAGCATTTTCTTTAAATCGACATTTAAAAGTCTTTTACTACGATATAGGTTTCGCAGTGCAGTGTATCCTCTTTGTACTATATGATTGACGTGTTTGCCAAATCTCATGCAACCATCCATGAAAAAACCAAGATTTTTTACAGTATCGCTGTGATCTATGTTTTCATTTTGAAGCGAGATCTTAAACAACTCTCCGATACTTTCACGTGTATTACCAAAAAATATTAATTGAGATTTGTCAGAGTTAATCTTTAAACCATGATTTGAGGAATATTCTGCTATTTTATTCACCGACTTTTGTAAACTACTTTGAGCTTCATAAAATTTGTCTGGTGTGAAGTTTATGTACACTTGAGTGTCATCCACATATTGATGTATAACAGAAGTTTCTACCAAGTCCTTCATATCAATGGTGTATAAAACGTACAACAAGGGTCCTAAAATAGACCCCTGTGGAACTCCCTTGGCAAGCTGCAAGGTTTTTGAGTTTTTATGTTTCAATGTAACATACTGGCCACGGTTATTAATGTATTGTGATAACAGTTGTCTGGCTTTTTCAGAGAAATTAAGATATTTCAATTTTGCTGCAAGTAATTTGTGATCTACTAAATCGAATGCCTTACTGAAGTCTAATAGTATCAGCGCTGTTGTGTTTCCTCTATCACAAGCTTCTAATATGTCATCTGTTATTTTTAACATAGCCGTTGTGGTGCTATGCGCTTTCTGGAAGCCTGATTGGGTTGATGGGTAAATCCCCCTTTCTTTTATATAATTATTTATTTGAGATAGTAAAATCTTTTCGAATATTTTGGAAAAAACAGATAACAAACTTATCGGTCTTATATGTGATAAATCAGTTGGATTTTTAATTTTTGGCAGCGGTATCACAACAGCTGTTTTCCAGGACATAGGAAAGTAACTGTTTTTTATGCAATCATTAAATATATGAGTTAAATGTGGAACAATTTCATCATGACATAGTTTAACCATGTGAAGATTTAATCCATCTACACCCATGGCATTTGATTTAATCGAGTTTATTGCATCTGTAACCATATTTTCATTTATGTGGGAGAAGTAGAAACTATTAGGATTGCCAGCGATTCTATGAGTAGAATAATATTTGAGGGTGTCATTATTCACTTTAGTGCCAATAGCTTCAACTGAGTGAATAAAATGTTCATTAATTGCATCTGGATCATTGAATAAGTCTGGAAGAACATAGTGATTGTTATTGTAAATATTCATTTCCTTCAAAGTATTCCATAATTTCTTACTACTACAATTTTTGTGAACATGACATAAATATGCTTTTCTCTCTTGCCTTATTGAATTGTTAACTAAATTACGCATATCAGCATATTCCCGCCAATCGTTGTCATCTTTAGTCCTTTTATACTTTGTCAGCCGTCTGTTCCGTTCTTTGACCATCATGCTTATGCAGTCCGTATACCATTCTGCTCTAGGCTTACTTATTTTTCGTGTAATTAGTGGTGCGTGTTTGTCAAATAGATCTGTTAATTTATTATTCAGAATATGAACTTTACTTTCAATACAGTCAGTATCGTATAAATTGGTCCAATCCAGTTGATATAAGTCACTTTTAAATTCCTGCATATTGAACGACTTGTAATCTCTGTATGTTTTGATTTGAACCGGGGGCTTTCGGACATTTATAAGCAACTCACACAATATTAGCTGGTGGTCACTTATACTGTGCATATCTATGTGAATAACGTCTGAATTGACTAAATCAGTATTTGATATAGCAATTATGTCAAGCAAATTCTTTTTCCTTGTATCAACAATGTATCCTTAATTCAAGATGTAAAGCAGAGTTTTCCAGGTATTTCTTATTGTAAAAATAATGACTCTGAAACAGCTTCCCATTGCCACGACAATTATGAATTTACTCTTTACGATTGAATGGTTAAAGGCTGTTCCAAATTTCTAATACCACTTGTTAATCTTAATACACATATGTTCATAATTGACAATAAACATTAATGATGCTCAAAGGTGAGATCTAAATGCTACTTAGAAAACAGTATACTTCACTATTATTCATGATTTGATTTGTTATTTTAATTTTATCTAAGATACTTATCTTATCATTTAACAGCTTTAAGCTATGATACTCAAAAAATGGTTTAAGTTATGCAATAGTATCTTATAAATTATATATCTTATATTGGAATATCTTGACTCTATTAGATTGGTACAAAACAGTTGAAAGGTTTGGGAAATATTTAAGAATAGAAATGCATAAGCTTAAAGAAAAAAAATAATAATCTTTGGGACTATCACCTATCCTATAGCACTATTATAAAATGCTCTTGTTCTAGATTTGCACCAGTCTTTAGAAATATCATATCTAATTAAGCAGGTGGCATATGCTAACATTAAATTCAGTGGAAAAGTCGATGAGTTTAAAATGACTAGCTGCTCTCATCTGACCTAATACTACTTCAATAGATGTTATACATGGCCACCTTTAAACATATCAACAAATAATATATAGTTAATACAAGTCTCATAAAATAACAATGTAGTTTCCTAAAACATGACAAAGAAATATGTTTGGTACCTACTTAATTATTTTGAGAACACACAACATAGAAAAATATTGAGTTGAAAACATTGTCTAAAATATGAAAGGAATTCTGTTTTACTAATGAAGAGTGGAAGATATAGATTGATAGATACTTACAATTTGTTCCCGTATAGTATTATGGAAGGTCTGTTCGTTGATATCTGGCTCAAAATCATAATCTTCCATAATTTATTACCTAATCGTTGGGAACTGTTTCACTATATGCTCGGATTACAGTCATCTTCGCAGATGTAGATTTCTAATGAGGCAGTCGCTAGCTTTTGTAAGCATCTTCTAAAAGAATTTCACAAACACATTTTATGTAGCTGAATTTGGATTTGGACAAAGCCCTGATTCTTTTAGAAAAATAAGGGATAACCCCTAATAAAATAGTAGGTCCTTTAGCCAGCAATAAACATAAACTATACCTCTACTGGTTACGCCATTTAAATCTAAAAAAAAGCTGTCACTGTCAGTGTCAGATACAATTACACGTCAGTTTTCAGTGGGATCATATGATGAAACGTCACAGTCAATTGACTGAATTCACGCATGGTGATGGGTATACTCATGGTACTAGAATCTGATATTACTTTAAACGCATTTGCTTCTGAAGCTGATTATTGCAAGCATAACAGATGCATATATTTAGTTAAAATAATCATGTGCGTTATGAAAAATCCTTATTACTTGCAAAAAACTGTTTATTATTTGCCAGATGTAGTTAAACAATCCGTTTTTTGTTCCACTCTATGCTCCGTGGATTACAGCACCGTTGTTCCATGTCACGATTGCTATAAAGGTTATGATCACGGACTTCGTTATGATTTGTAGGTCACACGAGGTCAAACTTTTGTTGTTTTGTAAACAAAATTTTGCATATCGGGCATTTGTGTCGGTCATTTTCAACGTTCATACGTTAATGAATTTCTTTATTCGTATAATTACATGTGACGTGCAAGATTAATTTTAAGATATGGCAGACCAACCGCAATCAAAAAGTAATGGACAGAATGAAATAGTGCAACCTTTACTTACCGATTTGTACCAAATTACCATGGCTTACGCCTATTGGAAATCTAAGAAAACTGATGACTATGCAGTCTTCGACTTATTTTTCCGAAAGAATCCTTTCAGTGGGGAGTTCACAGTGTTTGCTGGCCTAGAAGAATGTCTAAAACTCATCCAAAAATTCAGATTTTCTGACAGTGATATCGCTTATCTTAGACAGATTCTACCATCTACTATTGAAAACGAATTCTATGAGTACCTAAAAACGTTAACAACAGACAACATAAAGTTCTACGCAGTCAAGGAAGGTACGGTAGTCTTTCCTAAAATCCCATTAATAAGGGTAGAGGGTCAATTAGTAGTGGCTCAACTCCTGGAGACAACATTATTGAATTTAGTGAATTATGCCAGCCTAATGACAACAAATGCAGCTAGGTATCGACTAGCAGCTGGACATCTTAAATTGTATGAATTTGGTCTGAGGAGGGCTCAAGGTCCAGATGGTGGTTTATCAGCTTCAAGGTATAGCTATATTGGAGGATTTGATGGAACAAGTAATGTACTTGCTGGTAAACTGTTTAATATCCCTGTGAAAGGAACTCATGCACATGCTTACATTACATCATTTAACTCAATTGATGAACTACAGCTCATTACACTGAGGAATAATAATATGGGTAAGATTATCTACCAGTATGATTCTAAAGCATAGTTTGTATTTTTTTTTTGTATAAAATACCTTAGAACATTGATATGTAAAATTGATTTGATATAGTCAAAATAAGTCAGTTTAGGCAAAATTCTACATTACAATGTATTTGCTTGTGAGGAAGTATTCATTTTAGGGTTAAAAATAAAACTTTTAATTTTTCCTTATAACCTGAAAGCTCCTTAACACTTCAACTATAATAATATTTCTCCTTTATGAATAAAGATGCAAAAAGAAGTAATTAGCTGAAACTATATAAACATATTATATGTGTACTGTGTGACCATCGCAAATTGACCAGCATGGAATGAGGAAGGATAGTAGGAGGTTTCCTCAGGTAGCAAATGTTATTATTATGTTGAGTCTAAAAAGGGATAGAAAACACATAAGTGTAACAGAGACATTAAATATTGTCTGCTATGATTATCCAATCCCGATGCTGGACCGCCTTTAAGATGGGGAATAAAACCTGCTGTTGCCAATTGTAGTTGAGGGGTATTAAGTGAATATAAATTATTTGCTGTTTCCTTCATATATAAAATAAAACAAGTCATAAAAGAAGGAAATAGGCTGACATTATCAAGAGTTATGGCAATGGCCTTATTTCTTTCACCACATTCTTTGCATTCAGTACATAATATATTATTTCTTCCATATTTTTCAATACCATTCTTTCAACAAACAAGTTTGTATTGTTACTGCTAGTGTAACTTAACTTGTTATCTTATATCCCTTATATATCCTTAACTTCTTATTAGTGGAAAATAAATAGTATAATATTATGTTTTACACTCATTAATTGTATGATTTTTTTCAGAGTTTCATCTAAGATTGTTTTTAATGCATAACCATTCTCATGAGGTTTTTTAGCTAGAAACAACATTACAAATTTTTTAACTGATTTAGTAGTAGTAGTATTTATTGATCCATTTGAGCTACATAATTTACTATTGCACAAGTCTCGGCACAAGTCATTAAAAACAAAAATGTGATAAAAAATTACATAGAAATGTCTCTATTTTGACTTAGAGACTATGTATTCATCTACGGAATAGGCACATAGATTTAATAAATGCTTCTACACATATGTTTTTAAACGATACATGTGATGCAATTTCTTTGCATTCAGCAGGTAAAAGATTGTACAACCTCAGACCTAGGGTCTAACATTCTCTCATTGAGATGTTCAAACGCCTATATGGTACTACATAATTACTTTTAGATCTTGTATCAGGCAAGTGTACATCAGAATATCTTAAGAATCTGTCTCTGTTTTGATGAATGTTCACCAACCGTTAATAGAAAAAAATAGAGGGTAGAGGAAGTATCCCTAAGGATCTGAAAATTCCTCTGCAAGATTGCATGGAGGAAGCGTTCACAATGCATCAAATTATGCGTTTCTGAACCGCAAATACGCGCTTAGTCGCAGCTGAACCACCCCACACCAACACACCATAAACTAGTTGCAAAAGGACATTTCCATAATAACATATTATCAAATCCGAATTACCGAGCACAGTTCTCAGCATTTGGATTTGGTACCTTGTGGAACGCCAATCTTATTGAGAAGTCTCGACGACTCATATGTATTTTGTTATGTACCCTTGTATTCCTTTATTGTGACATACTGGTACCTGTTTTCCAAATACAATGATAACCAAGATAAGCAATTACCTCTTACGCCATTGTCAGATAATTTTTGTAGCAATTTACTATGGTCAATACAGTCAAATGCACGGCTGAGGTCACAAAAGACCCCCATCATGCACTCGCCTGCATCAAGCATATGAATTAGTTTTTCATATCACGAAAGTATTGCAGTAGTAGTTGATAAGCCATTCCGGAAGTCATGTTGACTAGCACTAAGTATGTCATATTTACTGATATAAGACTGTAACTGCACCAGCATCGCATATTCAAAAATTTTTGAAAAAAACAGATGGTTCCGTGATTAGTCGGTAATTTTTTATGTCCCTGGAATTACCCCTCTTAAATATTGGTGACATTTTGGACAATTTGAGTGCATTTGGAAATACCCCTTCATTAAACAAATAGTTAATTATGTGAGTCAGTGGTTTGATTATGTGGTCAGAAATATTTTTTAGTAAAACGGCAGAAATCCCCTCTGGCCCAGAGGAGTGCTTAGCTTTAGTTTGTGTTTGATTATACACATATAACATCTTCTTCAGTTATAAATGACAAAAAAATACAGTTGGATCTACTTGTTTTACGAGACGATGTATTGCCATTTGGAGATGGTGATATACTATTTCTTATTTCATGAGCCACACTTATAAACAAAGTATTAAATATGTTACACAGTTCAGTGCCATTCGCATCTTTGTCGCCGTCCTTTATTGCTGTTTCTTTGTGCCTTCCGTTTTTGCCCTGAAGCTGAGATATAATATTCCAGGTAGTTTTATTTCTGTTAGAAGAGCTAATTGCTTTATTATTATAATATGTTACTCTTAACAAGCTGGGTATGAAATCGTTTTTTATGCTTGTAACTTGCATTAAACGCTTCATTGATGTGTTTTAGACAATACAGATCTTTGAGCTCCTTACTAGATATCTTTATTTCATCATCTACCCAAGCTTTACATTTTTGTTGATGAATATTTCTGACTAGAATTGGACATTCGCCATTGAAGAGCTTCAGCAGAATATTGTAAAAGGAATCAAACATAGAATTTGTATCAGACTATTGATAAACTGTGGTGATCCGGAACGCGCTCCTGGCTGCCAGACGTTAGAACGCACCTTTAGCGGTCACGTGACCGAAGTTTGACATTGATGTCATCGACGGATGATTTTTATAAAAAAATGTAAGATCTAAGTGTATGAGTGTATAGTCATGAAGTGACTTGATGAAGTTCAGATAAGTAATGTATTTGATTATTACTACATTCTATATTGTTCAGATATTTTGATACTTGTCAGACCATGAGTGACTTTCTATATTAATTTTCCATCTGTGATTCTGTACTACTGTTCTGTAATGCTTCCTTCCTTTCCTTTCATTCTGTGTTAAATTGTCAATCCATTTTCACAGAAAAAGATACTGTTCTGTGATGCTTTTGGTTGTTGTGTTTGGTCACTGGAATAGTGAGCTGTGATAATCGTTGCCATAGTTTTGTGGATAGTTTGTTTAATAATTACGAGAGGGGATTGTTTTTGAAAAACGTAACAAGCTGGAGACCAAAATTTCAACACAGGGGTTTTTGAGTCTTTTTCACGAATATTTGCAGGTATGTTGTCTTTTGAGTTTGTATTATTAACTAATGTGGTCTGGCTACTATTTTTGGAATGTTTCACAAGGTATATACTTATACATCCTGCTTTTGAGACGATACTATATGGCGTTGGGTCTCTGATTTCCGTCTACTCTAGGTATTGCAGGCTAATGGTGAACAGAGATAACTCTGTCTTATTTATCTGTATCTATTTCAACCTTTACTGATTTCTCTTTATATATATATGATATTTATTTACGGAAGGCCGATGTCCTGGTAACAACCCAGGTCGGACCTATTCCAATTATCTCCTTTATTTACTCCTTTATATGGTTGGTTATATTAATTTATTTATATATATGCTGATATTTTACCTTTTTCCACATTCTATCCATATTTCTCTCCCCGACGTTAAACAGAGATCTAGCCCACCATGTATTATTATTATTATTTATCATTTAGACTGTGAATGTTTATAACCATTTCTTTATTATACGATATCAATAACAAGAGCCAGTTTACCACTATTATTAAGACACTTTGAATCATATATGTCAACATATCAATATAAATACTACACCAATAAAATATATGAAATACAAAGCACTCATGGTTTGATAAATACAAGAATCAAGTAACAAAACCATACCATAAACACTCAGCACTCATGATTAATAAATCAAAACAAATGTTAAGAAACAAATAATAAAAAAAAACCATATCATAACATTTCTGTGTTTGATTTCATTCTCTCTGAGTTGGTACACATGCATGCTAAAAGAATCTGGTTACCATGGGCACACATACAACATTGGGTTCTAAATTCCACCACTAGACGTCTTGATCACTTTGGCTATTTCTAAATTTGGTATCGGTTTTGACAGTGACGAGCTGCTCACTACAAAATTGGTGCCGTGACCAGGATGACTGTCTCAGGGCCCGGAGATGGTTGTTCTGGTCAAAATTGTTGCTGTTGCGAAGGAAGCATGTCACTGTGTACTAATTTCAGATGAGGTATGGTTTATTAATCATGAAAACCTTTTGTCATTGTCAAGTGTGATACTGCGTAGCAATGTTTACAGGGTGATCCATACTGAACGATGGAGAATCAAAATTCTACACCAAGAACCAGTAAGAATCTGAGCGAGTTAGATGAAACCCAAATTTCTCAAGTCTTATCAAGAGATGGTATGCCTGTCCCTGATCAACCAGACAGTATGACAGCAAGAAAGCCCTTGTCCCTTGTGAAGAATGTCAACCAGTTGAAAAATCTTCTAAGACAACCATCGGAGATGTTACAGCCTTTCGCAGACACTTTGTCAGGTCAGTTTCATTTTTAATATCCTAGCAACCATTTTACTTCTGTTTTTATAAATTATTGTTTGTTCTCCGAGAAACAGGGAAGTTGCAAATCTTATGTTTGGAATGTTGCTATTTCCCTATGAGAAATTTTACTAAGATTACTTATTTCTTATTTTCTTAGCTGTGGACAGGCTAGTTTGCTGAAACCAATGCAGCCACATATGACGAATGTGTCAGCTGATTGAACTCTTCAGGGAACTTTACATTTTCTTAAAAGATATCCATCTACTGTTTTGCTTTTTGCTTCATGTATGTCAATCAGTACTCCTCTTCAATCAGAATTTCTTCCTCTGCTGCCAACTATGTTTAACATTCCTCTACCTCACTTTTTGGTGAATGCACTGCAAGTGAAGTGATGTGGGGTCCTCGCTTTCTCACAAAACTATTTGTTCACTCTTCCTATTCTATATCTGATACATTTTTTCCTTGGTGTCCGTGAAGCTTTCTTTTTCAGCATGGTCTCACCTCTAGGGGCGTGGAGCTTGATTAAGAATATGTAAGTGTTATTTTCAGGTAGCCTATAGCCGAAAATATAAACAGTTTGGAACTTTCTTAGGATTGTGTGTTCTTTATCCTCATTTTATCCAGGGTTATAGTGATTTGCTATTAAATCCTGACATTTGTCTGGTGATGTTTTTTTTTGTTTCTTTCCCTCATGTATTAGTTACAATAATAATCATTATTATCATTTTATAATACATTGGGATATGTGTTACGTCAAGAATGCCATCTGTGAAGTCTGCCTAGACAGCTGACGGCTGGCCTCTTTCGAACTGTGCTGTCTAGCCCACGAGTGTCCAATGTTGCCATATCGTAACACATGAGACTAGTTTTACCTGAGGCGTGAGGTCCAATGTTGCCAGGTCGTAACACATGTTTGGTTTTACATGAGGGGTGAGCTCCAGTGTTGCCAGATCATAACCGATGTGATTGCTTGGTCTTTTACATTAGGGGCGAGGTAAAGTCAAGTACATTTCTGACTTTTAGTTCTATTATGGTCCACACTGTGTGTCAATCCTATCTTATTCCAATATTTACACTTTGTGGGACCTACAAACTGGTGAATGTTATGGAAACTTAATATTTCCAACTTGAAGTTTTTCAGTCGAATGTTTGGTTGAAGTTTTCAATTGTTTGAATTGTTATCAAGTATTGTGACTTAAAAGAAATACATATGTGTTCTTTGAAGTCGTTGGTTATTCCTCGTTTCTAGTTTTAGAAGATTATTTACTATTTGATTTCATAAATCTGCTGATTGAATTTTTCTTGTTGCATGTATCGACGCGGCGGTGCTCATGAGGCCATGGAACTACAAGAAAATTTTTCCAGCCAGGAACTAAGGGATGTTGGAAAGTTACCCAGCCTCCTTCGTCTTTGGATACCTTTCCAAAGGGGCGTTTGTGGTGATCCGGAACGCGCTCCTGGCTGCCAGACGTTAGAACGCACCTTTAGCGGTCACGTGACCGAAGTTTGACATTGATGTCATCGACGGATGATTTTTATAAAAAAATGTAAGATCTAAGTGTATGAGTGTATAGTCATGAAGTGACTTGATGAAGTTCAGATAAGTAATGTATTTGATTATTACTACATTCTATATTGTTCAGATATTTTGATACTTGTCAGACCATGAGTGACTTTCTATATTAATTTTCGATCTGTGATTCTGTACTACTGTTCTGTAATGCTTCCTTCCTTTCCTTTCATTCTGTGTTAAATTGTCAATCCATTTTCACAGAAAAAGATACTGTTCTGTGATGCTTTTGGTTGTTGTGTTTGGTCACTGGAATAGTGAGCTGTGATAATCGTTGCCATAGTTTTGTGGATAGTTTGTTTAATAATTACGAGAGGGGATTGTTTTTGAAAAACGTAACAAGCTGGAGACCAAAATTTCAACACAGGGGTTTTTGAGTCTTTTTCACGAATATTTGCAGGTATGTTGTCTTTTGAGTTTGTATTATTAACTAATGTGGTCTGGCTACTATTTTTGGAATGTTTCACAAGGTATATACTTATACATCCTGCTTTTGAGACGATACTATATGGCGTTGGGTCTCTGATTTCCGTCTACTCTAGGTATTGCAGGCTAATGGTGAACAGAGATAACTCTGTCTTATTTATCTGTATCTATTTCAACCTTTACTGATTTCTCTTTATATATATATGATATTTATTTACGGAAGGCCGATGTCCTGGTAACAACCCAGGTCGGACCTATTCCAATTATCTCCTTTATTTACTCCTTTATATGGTTGGTTATATTAATTTATTTATATATATGCTGATATTTTACCTTTTTCCACATTCTATCCATATTTCTCTCCCTGACGTTAAACAGAGATCTAGCCCACCATGTATTATTATTATTATTTATCATTTAGACTGTGAATGTTTATAACCATTTCTTTATTATACGATATCAATAACAAGAGCCAGTTTACCACTATTATTAAGACACTTTGAATCATATATGTCAACATATCAATATAAATACTACACCAATAAAATATATGAAATACAAAGCACTCATGGTTTGATAAATACAAGAATCAAGTAACAAAACCATACCATAAACACTCAGCACTCATGATTAATAAATCAAAACAAATGTTAAGAAACAAATAATAAAAAAAAACCATATCATAACATTTCTGTGTTTGATTTCATTCTCTCTGAGTTGGTACACATGCATGCTAAAAGAATCTGGTTACCATGGGCACACATACAACATTGGGTTCTAAATTCCACCACTAGACGTCTTGATCACTTTGGCTATTTCTAAATTTGGTATCGGTTTTGACAGTGACGAGCTGCTCACTACAAAACCTCATCCCATTTTTCGGCTGATAATGCCATTTTCAGGGAATTGATATAAGCATTGTTGCAATTCCTTCTATAAGTGATCAGTTTTATGCCAGAATCTAAGTTTGCATTTATATGGCAGTAATAAAAAACAGAATGATGATCTGAGATACTATTTTCCTCTACCACTATATCTTCCTCACTGGAACTGTTAGTGAACACTTGGTCAAGAATACTTGAACAGTTGGGAGAAACCCTAGTTGGACTGTTGACTCTGGGAGTCAGGTTGTGCGATCCTAACAGATCACAGAGTTTTTGAGTATCATCTTTATTATTTAATGAATTAATATTAAAATCGCTAATAACAAAAATTGTCGTCTTTGAAACTAAAAATGTATCTAAAATTCCTGTTAGAATACACACAAATCGGTACAACTCCGATCATGTTACCGAAATTATTTGTGGAAATGAAGTTACAAGTGACCCCGTAGTCATCGTACAAGCTTTTAATAAATATTTTAATGATATACCTAATAAGGCCAAACAAAAAATACCTAAAAGGGAATGTCCACATTTGTCCACATGTATTAATGCAAAGAGCTTTTTTATGTATCCTACAGACGACATTGAGATAATTAATATAGTGAAATATTTCAAAAATTCAAAATCATCTGGCTTAGATGGAATTACCAACAACCTACTCAAACAATGTATATTTGTTTCGGTTGATGTATTGACATATTTATTCAATAGCTCGATTCTATCGGGGGAGTTTCCTGAAATTTTTAAATTTTCAAAAATTATACCGATTTTCAAAAAGGGCAATAAGCATGACTTAAACAACTACAGACCTATTTCGCTGCTTTCATCATTCTCAAAAATACTTGAAAAAATTGTTGCCATACGATTGACCAACTTTTTAGTTAAAAACAATAAACTTACATCCAGTCAATTTGTTGAAGGTAAAAGCACATTAGATGCAATAACGGAATTTACTGATACTGTTTACAAACAACTTGATGCAAAAAATAAAACTACAGGAATTTTCTTTGATCTAGGTAAAGCGTTCGATTTAGTTGATCACGAAAGGCTCTTAGAAAAGCTGAGAGGTTACGGAGTCAGAGGACACTGTCTCAACTGGTTTACGAGTTATTTATCATGTAGAAAACATTTGGTAGAAATCAAAGGAAATAAATCCTCTATTTTAGAAAGTAATATCGGTATACCCCAGGGCTCAATCCTGGGGCCTCTTTTATTCATCATTTTTATGAATGATCTACCGAATCACATAACAACTGGTAAAACTATTTTATTTGCAGACGACACCTCTCATTTGATTAACGCGACTACAACTACGGAGCTCAAAAAAGTGTATCAAAAAATTTCGAATCTTTTTGTCAGTGGTTTGCTAGCAACAGACTAGCAGTTAATTTGCAAAAATGTGCAATCATAAACTTTTCAAATAAAAAAGCTGGCAGAATTGATAATTTCACCTTTACAGATGGGGATGTAAACTTTCAACAAGTTAATAGTCATAAGTTTTTGGCAATTCAAATACACGAAAATCTCAAATGGGATGATCACATAGATTCTGTATGCAGCAAAATATCAAAACTTTGCTTTGCTCTCACACAACTTCAAAAACTAGTCAATTTTGATGCTCTCCGTTCCTTTTATTTTGCACATATACACGCTGCACTATCTTACGGATTGTTAATTTGGGGCAGTAGCAAAGAATCACAAAGAGTGTTTGTCATTCAAAAAAGAATAGTGCGAGTTCTATCTAGGGCTAATCTAGATGCACATTGCAAACCCCTTTTTAAACATCATGGAATATTACCACTTCCATCTCAGTATATATAATACAAACACTACTTCATTGCCATAAAAACATAAATAAATTTCAACCGCTAGCCTATTACCACAATTACAGGACACGAAATAACTGTATCCTCGAAATTCCACAGCACAACACTGCTCTTCTTGAAAAAAGTATAGCATATAATTGTGTAAAATTGTATAACGTACTACCCAAGTCTTATAAGAAACTTCCTTTTAATTCTTTTAAAAGAGAGATTAAAAAGACCCTACTGCACAATTGTTTTTACTCAGTTGATGAATATGTGTTGGCTTTCAGCTAGGTTTCAAATTTTATATATTTTTATATGTTTTGTCTTTTTACATGGATTTTAGTGTGTTATTTCATTTATCTATATTTTACCACGTGGAAGGTATTATGAGCAACGTTTTCGAACCGTAGTTACAAATTTATGTATACAGAGAGATAAATATTTATGGTTTTATAGAGTATTCGGTACTGTATGTACACCTTGACTTGTCCTATATCATGTCTATTGATCTAAGGGATGAATAAAGAACTACTACTACTACTACTACTAAAATGAATTAAAACTACCACACGGTGACCTATAGCAACAGGTTAAAATGCTGCTCCACCTGCCACCTCCTTTATATACATATCTACTAAAACTACTTACTAACATAACATTTGGAAAATTGAAAGTATGAATACTGTCACTGTGGCTCCCCGTTTCAATCAAACATACATATAAAGTTGACTGTGTCATATTTCTTATCAATGATTATTTCATTGACTTTGGCGTGATTAAGACAATTCATATTCAACTTAAAAACACTTACACTTTTGTTTATACGAGAAGGAGTTAGTTTTTCACCACTGTTAACTGATTTTGAGCTATTGTCATTCTTGATGGATCTTTCATTAGAGGGAATATTATTGTTTCTGAAAGTGGTACGTAGATTTGTATTTGCTACTTGTTCGTCAGCTAGATAAGTAGATCGATTTACTTTTTTACTATCATAGACATCCAAATCATCAGGAGACTTTATGGTAGTACTACATTGATGAGGGTCAAAAAAATCGAACTATCTATGTGAATATGATAATTTAGCGTTATAATAATGTAAATGTCATTATGATTATAGAAACATTTTAGTAAATTAATATACCAATTTCAGGATTGGCAAGTTGGAAGTGGGTATTCTTACAAAATTGGGGGATAATTCAGCTCAATCATTTCAAATAAAATAACATTTTCGATCCTTTTCCTAAACATTTACCGAACAGCAAGATGCCTTGCATTTTAAGTTCTTCACAGGCACGTATCCAGGATTTGGTTTTGGGGGGGTCCAGATTAGAGTTGCCAACTTAAATTTGCGGGAAGGAGGGGGGCAAATTTGTGGATTCCATTTTTTAGACAGCAGTTTATACCGATTGGGGGGGGGGGCTCCGGACCCCCTGGACCCTGCCCCTAAATACGTGCCTGCTATATTATATTATCTATTAAAAATAAACATTTTAGTATTGCAGTCTCAGAAATTATTATATGACAGAATTCTTATACTCTCCAGGTTCTGAAGAAAACTTTGTACAGCCAGTATTGAAATGGCGAGAAAAGCTGATTTCAATGTTCGGAGTGATCCTATCAGAAGTCAATGATGGCGAGCTAGCTGCATTCATCTCATTTGCTATTGCCTTTCCTGATGGTTTCATGGCCTTAGTAGACACTTATGATGTGAAACGAAGCGGACTCATCAACTTCTGTGCAGTTGCTTTGGGCCTGCATGATTTTGGATACAAAGCTATAGGCATAAGGCTAGATAGTGGAGATTTAGCATATCTATCCAATGTGGCTAGAGATTACTTTGAGAAAATCAGCAATGAATACACTGTGCCATATTTTAGCAGATTGGTGATAATGGCATCAAATGATATTAATGAGGAAACAATATTGAGTTTGAATGATCAGGTATGAATCTACAATCAGTTATACTAAAGTAATGAAAATAGTTGTTTAGAACTAACAATAAACATATAATGTCTATGTTTTGGAAGCTACAGGGACCACATTTTTTATTGAAGATTTTGTATCAGTCAATACCTGAATCTATATGTTTCATAAGATTTGAGTGAGTTATTTATGATACGATAAAAACATTAATGAGGCTTGAAGCTGGCCATAGTTAATTTCATATTGAATAAAATATAATAAATCCTTCACCAAGGAAACAAACTATATTTGAAATATATTTAAAAAAATTGCAATAAAACTTGAAGTTGACCTTACAAAAGGTAATTATATTAACTTCCTATTGAATAAAATATAACAAATACTTTATAAATTAAGTGCAGCAAGGAAATAGATTATGTATATCTTTATATCTATAATTCGGAAATCATCAGATTATACTTTATTGTATTTATATTAATTTAATACAGGACCACAAAATTGACAGCTTTGGAATTGGTACCCACCTAGTAACGTGTCAAAAGCAGCCGGCTCTTGGCTGTGTGTACAAGATGGTGGAGTTGAATGGCGAACCCAGAATCAAGTTAAGTCAGGACGTCGGCAAGGTGACCATACCCGGCAGAAAGGATGTCTTTCGGCTGTATGGTACCACACACTCTCTCATAGATCTTCTGCAAAAGGCTGATGAGTCACCCCCCATCGCAGGCCAAAAAACTCTTTGCAGGCATCCTTTCCAGGTATTTCTAGTCTGTTTAGAACTTATTTCCACACAATATAAAGAATATGTATGTACCAGGTGGTTAGATAAGAATGTAAAGTGCTGTATCTTGGAGACTGTTAGCCATAGAGAAAAAAATTATTACAAAAGTGGCTAAAAGAAGACCGAAAAATATTTTCAGATTCCCAGATGGTCACCATGGGGCGTAACCATCTTAAACATTCAAAGTGTTGACAAAAATTACTCCAGTAAACCATGGCTTTGAAAAGCACATACTTTTTGGTTATATTTACTAGGTGGATTTCAGTGAAAAATCACTTTAAATGTCTAAGACGGCGGTTACGCCTGGTGACCATATTGGAAATCTGAAATATTTCTCAGGGTTTTCTTATAGCCACTTCAGTAATTAGTATATTTAGTAATAATAATAATTAGTAATTTTTTTACCACAAGACTCTATGGTGAATATTTTCCAAGATACAGCAAATGCATTATTCTTATTGGACTACCAGGTACTTGTAGAGCACTTGCAGAAAAAAAACGACCTAACTACCTCTAGATATACCACTGGATGCTAACATTTGTAGTAGATACTGTTTAAAATTACTTTATCTGCCTGTTGTCATGGTCTTATAGTTTGAAGTAGATATTTGAAAGTCCATAACTGGAATTTTTACCTGTCAGGCAACCAAAAAAGTTCGTGCGGCGTTGAAGGTTAAGAAATAGTTAAAAAATGGGTTAAACATAGATTTATTCCGAAAAATAGTCACCCTCAGCAATTATTATCCTTTCCCATCTAGACACAAGACTGTATATCCCATTTTTATAAAAATCGTGCTTTTGGGAACTGAAGAAGTGTGTCATCTCGTTTTCCAAAACCTCTCTTATTTTCAAATTGCGGATTCCGCATGTGGTTGTCCAAGGCCATAAAACAGATTGTAGTCACTCGGGGCAAGGTCTGGTGAGTGTGGAAGGTGAGGTAGAATTTCCCAGTGGAGTCGCGCTATAGTTTCTCCTGGGTGATTCTTGCTGTATGTGGTCTTGCATTGTCCTGATGGAAGACAACACCTTTTCTGTTCGCCACGCCATTCACCAAGAAAAGGTTCTGTTATGTGTATGGTGGAGTCTCACTATGAGCGTCTGCCAAGTGGACGCACCATCACTGCTGAAATCTACTCAGCACAGCTTAAAAGAGTTGCGGTCACTCTAAGTCAAAAACAGCCTCCTTCGGCGAACAGAAAAGGTGTTATCTTCCATCAGGGTAATGCAAGACCACATACAGCAAGAATCAGCCAGGAAACTATAGCTCGACTCCACTAGGAAATTCTACCTCATGCTCCATACTTACCAGACCTTGCCTCGACTCTTGTGTCTAGATGGGGAAGGGTAATACTTGCTGAGGGTGATTATTTTTCTGAATAAATCTAAGTTTAACTCATTTTTTGTGTAACTTAACCTTCAAACCGCACGAACTTTTTTGGTTGCCTGATATTTTCCTTAAACTGCACTAAGGTTAAATAATAGCGATAAGGATATTTTACAATTAATGTTATGTATTTATTATTATTGTGCTTTTTCTTTGCCTTCCCCTCTCTCCCAACGGGCTAGAACCATCACTACTTCTGTGCTCTGAACCATTCTTTTTGCAGGAATCGACAAGGGCTTATGTAATACCCACCAGAGTCGAACAACTCCTGAACCTATACTGGCAAGATGGTCAGATATGTAACAGGCTGCCTACCTTAGAGGAAACTAAAACTCACGTAGAAAATTCGCTGAAACTCATCAGGCCTGATATCAAGAGATCTTTGAATCCCACTCCATACAAAGTCGCTGTTAGTGACAACTTATATTATTTTCTGCACAAACTATGGCTCGACAATGCGCCAATAGGCGAGTTGTCTTAAACTTATTTCCACATCGAGTTTCCTATACACTACTAGTGTATATTCTGAAGTATTAGTACAAAAATGGTCACAAACGCTAAATGTGTAATTAGGCCAGAAGTATTGATTTGCCTTATACATTTCTATTTGCAATATCTCAGATTGCACAACGTTTTTCAGTCATACCATCAGTAATTCACCTACCTGAAGATTAGTGTTTGAGCTCTTATGTTTTAAATACCAACTAAATGAATTTTGTTGATATTTTTTTACTCTCACATAATAGACTTGAATGATTACACCTGCTTTTATAATAATCTGTTATCGATTTATATTCTTACTGTAAAGGCAAATAATGGTTCTTGCACAAAGACAAAACGTTCCCACTGTATGGATGAATAATAAAAAAATGTCGAGCTGGAATATGAATAAGCACATTGACAAGTGTAGACAGTTTTAGTACAAAACGTGTAGTTCATTCCAGTTAAATATTTTGTATTTTTTTAAACACTATTTTGTAATATCGCTTTTTATGTAGAGTGAAGAGAAAAACCAAAGAATGTTACATTGATAAATTGACTTACTAAAGTCGTTTTGGTTTAGTGCTAAACTGACAAATTTAATGCAGAGGATGTTCTACTACATTCAGAAAACGTTATCAATAACTTTGAAAATTAAAAAACTAATCGACTTACCTGAAGGAAGATTAATTGTAATTTTCCGAGCTTGTCCGTAGATATAATTATTACATTGTAGTTTCCGTGAAATCTACTCGTCAGCACGAATATTTGTAAACATAAGAGAAAAAACGCATGAAACACTGGTCCTCCGTCTCCAAGCCTCATTCCGGTGAAGTGCGAGGCTCAAAAATCACCTAATACCTGGGACCTAGAACAGAGGACCCCAGGGTGGGTGGGTAATAATTATATCTACGGACAAGCTCGGAAAATTACAATTAATCTTCCTTCAGGTAAGTCGATCAATTTTTTAATTTTCCTTCGCTTGTCCTTGATATAATTATTACATTGTAGATGTTCAGAGTAAAAAGGTGATTTTTGAAACATTTATTTAAGTAACTCTTAGTATCTGTGAAAACAAGATATTGCAAACAATATATAACATATATATAATATATAACTTAACGACAACACTTACGTTCTACAAAAAAAGAAAACGACCAACATTATGTTTAATATAATAAACTGTTAAGTAGGTATATTCATCTAAAAAGTCATCTACTTTGATATAGGCTCAATAAGCGCTCTAGCAAACCTATCATTTGGTTCCTTGAGGGGTTTATTGTAATAACTAAAGAACATGGTAGAGGAAGGTGTCCAACACGCGGTATTTCGTATTTGCTCGATACTCACCCCTGCCCTAAACGCGGCAGACGTTGACGCGTGGCGTACGCTGTGAGCAGAAAAAATAGAAGTGTCGACTCCTGCACTATTTAATGTATCATTAATCCAGCGACTTATGGTCTGAGATGATGCGGCATGAAAAGGTTTTTGGGTAGTAAGAATTAAATGTTGTTCTTCTTTATTGCGATAAGGCTCTGTTATTTCAATGTACGTCTCAATAGTGTGCACCACACACAGTTGTGGTCTATCCCGAAAAAAGGGAAAAGTCAGGTTGAAAAGGTTATTTATTTCGACAATAATTCCATTTATGTACATGTCATCGAGTTCTAATGAAGCGTTACAATATTTGCACAAGTTATTTATCAATCAGAACAATAATAGCAAGCTTAGCAACATACATTAGTATGCTTAATAGTTCTCTACATTCGACAATTTAATTTCAATTACAATCAATACGGTCATATAATATTAAGCGCTTTCATCAAATCAAATTCTCTTCTTGAATATAAATATTATTTTTACCAACACGATGGATTTTAAAAATCTGTGTGTGCTGGTTATTTACTTGTTTAATTTTGCATTTATGTCTATAAAGTTGCTTGGTATTATTGTTTGTGTTAGGCTTATTCACTACTTACACTATATACTTCGAAGAAAAGTTGCCTTCAAGGATCCAGCTATTTATTAGATTTTTAACTTTTTTAAATGGCTTGGTTTTAATAGAAATAGGCAACAGGTTGAATATCCTAGGACCAGTGTAACTAATATGCTTCTGAGAGGCTGAATGTCTGACAAAGGATAATGTTAAGTTTTGATTTGAAACATTACGGATGTTATGACTATGGGGCAAGTTATTCCTATAATATGTGTTAGTTAACATAAATCTTATTACAGTTTTAATATACAGTTGTTCAACAGTTAACAATTTACTTTCCTGGAAGAGTAATTCCGTTGGGTATCTTCTATTTTTGAACATCATTATTTTTATTACATATTTTTGAGCAATTTGGAGTGGCGATATGGAGGTTTTACCAGCGCCTCCCCAGGCTATTATACCATACGTTATTACGGATTCAATTAGCGAGGCATATACAATTTTCAACATTTTTAAGGATAATATATGTCTAAGTTCAAAAAATTTGTGTATTAGTTTCCTTACTTTTTTTGTAACATAATGTATATGATCTTTCCAGTTTAATTTTTGATCAAGCAAGACGCCTAGATATTTAATTGATTCCACCCTTTCTATTTTGTCACCACATATACATGTTTCTAAGCCATCACATTTTACGTTATGAATCCTAAGGCTACGAACGGTTGGTAATGTTCTCGAGGAGTGAGCAAAAGTAAGGAATTTTGTTTTTTCAACATTTAGTGAGAGAAGACTGTGTTCCAGCCAGCACATTATTTTTGAGATGGCAGATTCGGATTTCTTTATTGCAATTTCCCATGATTCACCCTGCACAATTATTACTGTGTCATCTGCAAAGCAGAACACAGCGCCCTCTTCATCTAAGATTGACAAAACGTCATTTATATAAACATTAAATAATATGGGACCTAGAACTGTTCCCTGTGGGACACCACACACCACTGCCTGAGACTCACTTATGATATTTCCAATTTTGACTCTCTGGGTTCTATCTTTTAGGTATGACTCAATAAGTTTATACCCAATACCTCTAATACCTATTTTATGGAGTCTCTGCAGTAGTAAGTGATGTGCCACAGTATCAAAGGCCTTTTTAAGGTCTAAAAAGATACCTACAACTCTATTACCAACATCCAGACCACCCAGGATCATCTCTGTTACCCTTGCCAGACAATTTTCAGCACTAGAGTTTCTTTTAAATGCATATTGATTCTTTGACAGTACGTCTTGCTTTTCAAAGAAGGATTGGAGCTTAAACTTAATGCACTTTTCTACCAGTTTACTCACTGTACTTGTTAAAGCAATCGGTCTGTAATTTGAAGTTAATTTTTCATTTCCATTTTTGAAGACTGGTACAATTATAGTTTTTTTCAGGATTGATGGAAAAACTCCAGTGCTTAATATACAATTAATTATATGTAACAGAGGAGCTATTAGGTCTTTATGATGCTGCTTGAGGACCTCAGTTGTGATCTGGTCTTCCCCACACTTAACATTGTTCTTTAAAGAGCTTATAAGATTTATTAATTCATTTGCCGTGATAGGAGTAAAATAGCACGATTCTGGGCACGTCTCTGTTTTTTCTTTGAAGTTTTTGTCTGTTGGATTTATATTACTCGCTAATTGAGGTCCAATACTACAAAAATATGAGTTGAATTCTGAGGCTATTTGGCCAGGATCACTGATGGTCTCACTATTTGTGTCTAAAATAGTTTTTATATCTTTTTTATTGGTTTTGTCGTTCGTAACTTCCTTAATTATGTCCCATGTCTTTTTTACATCACCGGTATTGTTTTGCAACTTATTCTTATAATACTGATATTTTGTTTTGTTAATTAAATTAGACAAAATAGTACGGTAACGCTTATAATTATTTTGCATTATGATATTATTAGGATTCTGAGACCATAGTTTTTTTAATTGATCCCTTTTCCGTATGGATAGGATAAGACCTTCAGTGATCCATGGCTTTAGCCTAACATTCTTGCTACAAATTTGGTACACTTTGGTGCAACTCTTTATCATGCTTGTAAAAGATTGAATAAAATTTGTTGTAGCAGTTTCTGCATTGGTCTCACCCAACACACTGTCCCATTTTGACTCGGATATCATTTGGGAGAGTAGAGCATAATCTATTTTTGAGTACAGCTTATTTTTTTGTGTTGTATCAGCCAATTCATTCTTAAGCTTCAAATTTAATAAAATGGGATAGTGGTCAGTAAGATCTCGCTTTAGGATTACAGGAGTTATCTTACTATAATTTTGGTCTTTGCACTTTATAAAAAAGTGATCAATGCAACTAGCTGTATCTTCAGTTCTTCTTGTTACACCATTTATTAAGTTATTATATCCAAAACTATTCATAACTGTAAGATAGTCATTAGTTACAGCACAATTTTTGTCTAACAAGTTAAGATTAATATCACCAGTAAAGATGCCTAGCTTTTTCGAATCAGTAGATGTTGTTTGATGTAGAATATTGCTTAAGCTCTCAATGAACTCACCTTTATCTGTTGAAGGAGATCTATACAAGGCCAAAATATCAGCTTCAGTATTACACTTACTAATAGACACTCTAAGACATTTTACATTACCATACTCAACAATGACGCATTTTTGAAATACGTCTTCTTTTGTAAAAACTGCACAACCATCAAAACTAGTGTTTCTACTTTGATTCCAAAAAGGAAGGTATCCTATCCTATCAATAGTGGTTGGTTCCGTCCTACTCCAGTAGTCTTTATTCTACAACTTTTATTTCTATCCTCTCGGATGTTACATTTATTTGATTTAGTTTAACTAAAGACAGAGTTTGTACCCTACTAGCTGATGTCAATGCCATGAGAGTTACTAGTTTATAAGTTAGATCTCTTAAAGTTAACGACTGTAATGGGTACCATGCTTCTAGGTATGTTAAAACTGGGTCAGGATTCCATGTAAAGTTGTACTTAGGCCTTGGTGGCCGAATGTTGGAAACCCCTTTTAAGAACCTATTTATAATTCTTTCGTCTATAGATGGTGGACTAAATAGAAGATTTAGTGCTGACCTATGAGAATTAAGTACAGAAAATGAGTTCCCTTTGTTAAGCGTATCAATTAAAAAATTCAAATATACTTGTAGCTTATATTCTAATGGGTCTTGACCTCTACTGAGACAAAAATCCCAGTAGTTATTAAAACAGGAAGAGTACTGTTTAAGGGTACCTCTTGATATGGAGGCTATCAATACTTCGACGGTATCTACAGGGATTCCTTGTTTGAGACAAGTTCTCCGGATAACTTCCCTGCCACCAGGGAAATCTCTTTGCAGAGTGGATGACTCTTCCTAAAAGGGGAAAAAAGTAGATATTTTTCTGGTTGGAAAGTGAGGGGTGCTGTAACCAATAATTTATTAAATAGTGGAAACCACGGTTGGGTTGGCCAATACGGCACAACTAGGATTCCTAGCGCCCTCTCCTGTATAATCTTTTCTAATACTCTTGTGATAATAGAGAAGGGGGAAACGCGTAAAAATAATAAATACCGCCGGCGCGGCGATCCCGTCGTCAGGCGTGTTGACGATCAATACCTATAATTTCAAATACCACTCGGTGTTTAAAATCTATACTTCGTACTTAATTAAGGATGTTATTTACCACTCGGTGATTCAAATCTAGAGCTGTGCGATTATTGTGAGCCAAAGAAACCACGCGATTTCATTTCAGTAAGGCTATTCTAGTTCCGGGGAATAACACTCGTTTTCCCCCATATGGACTAAATAATCAAAACTTACCTAGTGATTCCTTGCTGGAACTTGTTTCACTATCACTGTCACTTTGGATATTCATTAATTGTTGCTGCATTTCCGTAATTGGCGTTTTAATCTCATTATTTCACCACTTTTCCGATAAGAGGATCCACTCGATCGTTTCGGCATTGTGGATCGGTGTACGGTACCGACGAGCACGCAAATAGGAATAAGTCTTGGAGACGGAGGACCAGTGTTTCATGCGTTTTTTCTCTTATGTTTACAAATATTCGTGCTGACGAGTAGATTTCACGGAAACTACAATGTAATAATTAGATCAAGGACAAGCGAAGGAAAATAATATTCGCAAAGCTTGCACTTCAACAAAATAGCTGTACATTTTGAACTAGCATGTATTTAAACATGTTTTAGTACAAACAAACCATATACATATACGTTCATGAACTGAAATTGTAGACCATGGGAAGTATTAAAAACCATAATACATCTCTGTATAGCATTTATGTTTGCAGTTACCTTACTTAAGGGAAAAAAAACCTGATTGATTTATTTTGCTTTATTGTGACAATGTTCCTTTTGAAATATTATTAATACCCTGGCTATATTTTATGCCTTAATTGGCGGTTGATCCTTGCTATTTTCTTGAGGTTCAACTTAGTAAGAAAAAATGTCATGACTATGCTGAAGAAGATTGAAAAATCTAGATACTAAATAATTGCATGGAGAAATGTTCAAAACTACAGCGATGTGAAATTTTTCATTTTTTCCTTTCACTCTTTCAATGAGACTTATAGCTTTGGCTTAACTAGACTAATATCAAGTTATCACTGATAAAAATATTTACTTTTACTTTAAAAGTATTCTGGTTTGTTTATTTCTGTATTATTTTACTCAAGACTACCTAAGCCCCATGTATTTTTTACTCCAATACTTTTTAATGATTTTCCAAACACATTAAGTATTAATTTCTGGTATTTATATCTGTTTTTTTTAACTTGTATATGGTGGCTGTGATGTCTTAAAACTAGAAAATATTAAGGTATGACATTTAAGTTTTATTATAGATTTTATTGAGAGTCGAAATGTTTTTATTATAATGTTATATATGTACACCTAAGGCTTTATAGTTATCCTCATGTTATTTTGCAGAGTTGAATAATAACACTATGAAGTAGTATGTTGTTGACTTATGCGTCTTATCAAAGAGTGATTTTGACAAACCATCTTTAGGAGATGAAAATCAAGAACTTTCAATAGGCTTCCCGCTAGTAAAACTCATTAACTATTAAAATTTACTTTGTTAGTCCCCAACAAAATTAACGATCCTGTCATATGAATAAAAACCTCTGTTTCCTTTCAATAATTTTTTATTAATTCCTAAAAATAAAAAATGGGGGCAATATACAAAGCAATTAACTTAAGTACAATGCTAGACTCGCCTCTATTATTTATACTTATAAAACTATACATATACGTTAATGTAACACTCTACGTCTTTCATATCACATTGAGTCGATATAACTATTTACACTGTAAAGAACTTACTGCCTCACCAGCAGGCATTACTGGGCTTCAGAAAAATTGGAAAAATTCCTTTCAGTCAGTAAACTTGCAAACAAACAGGTAGTTGTCGGTTGTTTGCAAACTGATACTGAAGGAATGACTGCATAAACAACGTTCTTTAACCTGTTCTTCAAACATACACAACTTCGACAATAATCAAATCTGGTATGTAAGTGCTCAAAATGTTTGTTCATCATAAAATGAGCTGGAGGCAGGAATTTTCTTCTAATAGATAGGGACTAAGAGCTCCACCTCAACCTATTCTAGGGATTAGTAAGTGCCATGATAAAATATTGCCTTGGCTGACTGGGCTCACAGTGAATTGGCAAAAGCTTGGTTTGGCAAAGGTTTCGTAAAAGGACGCGGTACGCGTGAACAGATCTTAAACTTAAGACAGATTATTGAAAAAGCCAGAGAGCATTATTTTCCCGTTTTTATCTGCTTTGTGGACTATTCTAAGGCGTTTGATAACGTAAAGTGGCCTAAACTGTGGGAAATCCTTATCTCCATGGGAGTCCCTTACCACTTAGTATTTCTCATATAGCAACTGTATGAGCCTAGCTCAGCTCGTGTAAGAATTGATGGTAACCTGTCTGGTCAAACAGCAACCAGAAAAGGAGTTCGTCAGGGATGCGTATTATCTCCGATGTTATTTAACATTTACTCTGAATTTGTGATGAGACAGGTATTGGACAACTGGAATGGCGGTATAACTATTGGCGGAAGCAAAATATCTAACTTAAGATTTGCTGACGATACAACCCTTATTGCTGCTTCTCAGGAAGAACTAGTAGTTCTATTGAACGTTTTAGAACAACACGGTGCAGCATATGGACTTGGTATTAACTACAACAAGACCAAGGATATTATCTTAGATAGAGAGCATGACAATCATCGAGAAATAAAGTCAATAGGCCGTTGTGAGGTAGTTCAAAGTTTTGTGTACCTCGGTTCTTTGATCGACAATTCAGGCAGCTGTGAGAATGAGATTCGACGGCGCATTCAACAGGCACGGGTGGCCATGACAAAGCTTACTAAAATATGGCGTGACCATAACGTCACTAAAGCTACCAAAATGTCACTGGTTCAGTCTCTTGTGTTCTCCATATTTTTGTATGCCTCGGAAACTTGGACTGTTAAAAAGGCAGATCGAGCTCGCATGGATGCTTTTGAAATGTGGCCGTTGAGGAGAATGCTGAGAATTCCTTATACCGTCCATCGAACTGTGTTTCCATACTGGATGAGCTCGGTAATCCAAAGAGACTATCCTCCATTGTGTCGATGAGAATGCTTACATTCTTCGGACATATTCACAGAAGCGATAATATGGAGAAACTTGTAGTTCAGGGTCACGCCCCGAGTGGGCGGCGCCGTGGCCGTTCCCCTACACGCTGGGTGGATACGACGAAACAGTTGCTAGATATGAGTATCAAGAGCGCCACTCAACTAACAGTAAATCGCGAACGATGGCGAGCTACAGTTCTCAAAACTAGTGATAATATTCGTGTCGGCAATACTCTAGCTCCGACTTAATGCATTTTACGAGTTCACAACATGTCTGTTAAGACATTATGACTATGATGATGAATGGTTTGGCAAAACAGTTTGTAGTAGGCCGTACCTTTTGGAAAATGCCAAAGAATCGCTTTGAACCTCTTGGCGGCGGTTATTGATTCTCCAGGAGGCCATAAAGGTAGAGCTGGTTCTGTGGCGTGCCAACAACGGTTGAAGATTGGTGCTTAGTTGGCTACGCCTCCCCATAACTACTACTGATGAAATCCGCAAAGATTTGGGTGTATCTTTTAATAATTTGACCTAAATTGCCTCACATGTATTTCACCCCTTGGACGGAGTAATAGTATATAATGAAAATGCTAGATAGATGCGTTGCGTTGATCAACCTTACCTAAAACTCCTCGTTTTTTATTTATGCTTTTTTTTCTTATTACCGTTTATTGTTTTAGTACCCTGTTTTGGCTTTAAAGGTAAAGTAGTATATGTTATGTTTGTATTGCTTTCAGTGATCAGTCGGGTTCTCGAGATGCTACGTAATAAGGTATTTGTTTTCAGGACACTTAATTGATCAAGCTAGGCACCAGGCTAACATTTTGTCCACTTACAAACGTTAAATATTAATAATTATAATCCAAGTGACAGCAGTTTGAAAAACAGGTTAACTTTGCGGTTAACTACCAACTATTAGTACTTGTTTGAATTAAAGAACATAAAGGGCTGGAGGAGAAGAAGAAAAAAAATTATATGTTACACCATGGCCGACTCTACACTAGGCCGGAGCCTTAGATGTGACAACGTGGCTTAGCTGTCAAATAGTTGGCCTATAGTTTCAGAATAATTATTACATTTTATATGTATTAGAGTTCATCTGGGTTAATAAATTAAGAAAAATACTTTTTAGAACTACTACTACTAAACCACTTACATCTGATGCCTGTTTCATCACAGTCAGACACTACAAAATAAAAATAAACGCAACCTGTTTCCTGCTGCCACTTCCACTTAAATGAACACTCAATTTACTTTGTAAATTGTCACTTGAGCTAGAAAAATTCACTATTAGGTCACTGTGAAGCCATTCTTTCTGGTCATGATTCCCTTTCACTATCAAGTCTTTTCGTAGGTATGCCCCAGATGCATGCCCAGATGAGTTCTATTCTGTATTTTTCTGTGATATTTGCGAGGTCCAGAAAACATTATAGGTACCACATTGTGCTTTAAAATAGGTCTTATCCTTTGAAATGTTTGTAAATTATTGTCTTTATCCTTATGAATATAACCAGCCCTTCCGAGGAATACCTTTCACCCACTTCTGTTTATGTCCCTTATTGGACGCACAATTGCTAGTGCATCCTGGAACTTTGCAGGCATCTTTTTATCTTTATAGTTTCATTTGTGCAGGTAAATAAGTAGAAACACATTAAAAATCACCTTGCAACGTTCTTTTTACTCTGGAATAAGGTTATGTTGGGCCATGGTTTGGTCTGTCCTCTATTGGGCTGCAACCTGGTACTACACACTTTGCAGGCATCTTTTTGTCTTTATAGTTTCATTTGTGCAGGTAAATAAGTAGAAACACATTAAAAATCCCCTTGCAGCGTTCTTTTTACTCTGGAATAAGGTTATGTTGGGCCATGGTTTCGTATGTCCTCTATTGGGCTGCAACCTGGTACTACACACTTTGCAGGCATCTTGTTATCTTTATAGTTTCGTTTGGGCAGGTAAATAATTAGAAACACATTAATAATCACCTTCCACCCATATTTTCTGCTCTGGAAGAATACACATGACATAACAACAAATAAAAACTCGGCCCGCTGATTCAGTGTTGCCATATTTCATGCTCCGGCCTAGTGAGTAAAGTCGGTCATGGTTACACCAATGTTATTGTGTACGTATATGTACGTAATCACGTTGAACGTATTCCTTCACAAAAGTACCCGATTTTTCAAAAAATCTTAGTGTCCACGCAGATTCCATGGAGATGAGTTCATAATAAAAAATGATTGATTTCATTGTCGAAAGAAGTTATATGTTGAGAATAGTTATCATGTATTGAATTATTAGCTATAAATACATAAAGGCACCAGCTTACATCCAATTTTGCTACGAAAAAAAAATAATACTTAACAATTCGCAGAACATACTTTTCAGCTACAATTTGTGGTACTCATAGTTGAACTTACATTTCTAAAACAACTCAATAAAAAATTAGTCTGAAAAAAAATAATGTTGACTTAAAATCAAGGCAAAAATTATATACGGACTGAAAACAGCGTGTTTTAAAATAAAAATTTATATAGAAAAACCAATCATCTTTTTTACCTAATAAAAAATGCAACATATCAAGAGATTTTTTCAATATCTGAAAGTCTGGTTAACTGTTTTATCATTATTGTATAACTCACACTGTGGCTAAAGTTTTAGATATCTTGATAAGCTGAACCGCGCCTTCCATCCTCAATGTATAACGTTGAGATATATACAATCTTTGGAAATTTCAGGAGTCAGAAGTTACACTTGGGCGTACACAAAGTTTCACTGGATTTGCGAACGTTTTTAACCTTAGAGCTATGACGAACGATCATTAAATACCAGACTTCAAACTTAACTTTTGTTTTTCAATAATTATCCTATTTGATTGTGGCTGCATAATCAATTATTATTCAAGTCAGTCAAATAATATTTAATGATCGCATGAGTTGAAGAACAGGTACATTCATTGTCATAAAATTCGAATAAAAGAGACATGAAGTTTCCTAGTGTAAAATGGTTTGTTGAGTGTTTCTTTTGTAACGGATTTTGTGGTATTGAATGTAAAACTTATTTTAGTGAGAGAGCTAACACATTATACTATATACATATGTACAGATATGGTGGATAGTCAGTATATCTAATGAATCTAAAAACTATATTGTGCTCGTCTAAGTTACGAAAGTTCACTAACATTTTGGCTGCCGCTGGAGTGGTTTTTAAAGAACATATCATTTAACGAACATTATGTATGGCATATAAAATATCGTTACTTCACATTCCAACTCTATTCAGCCGAAACTTTAGTAATCCTCATTCCAATGAATACGGTTTTATTAGCCAGCAAAATGCGGCGGAACGGCTGTCCTACAACTAAAATATGTTTTTTTCTGTTTTACCTGATTTGATCCTTACTTGTAATTAAAAAATAAAAATAGTGGAAAATATTCGGTGTACAAATAAGTTTTAGGATACTTCTAATGTAGCCATAAAATAATTCGAACTAATTCTACATTATCTTTGAACAGGTACTTGACTCAAAGTTGATTTGCATACAATTTATTATGATGATTTATTTAAAAAAGTGCAAAAATTAAAAAATAATATCAAATCAACTAACTCAATAGAATTGAATGATTTTTAAAATAACAGTAAAGTTGTAAACCCAACAAATAAATTAAATAATCATGGGATACTTTGTTATATATTTTTATATAGCAACGCAAGATCAATAACGATCTACGAGTACCTCTCACTTTTTTATATGGCATTGATTATTGATAAAAAATAATTTTTGCTTGTTAGTTTAATCTGCTATAACAAGGGGGTCAACATTTTTTAGATTTCTCTTTGCATTACAAGTCTTCAAACAACAATGTTTCCGGAAGTTCTTTTCCTTTTTTATCAATAAATTTAGAATTTTTAACACAGGATCTTGAAACATATTTGCACACTAATTATTTGCAATAAACGGAATAAAACTGCAGTCAAATTACCTTCGCATACTGAGTATCCATATCATACAGGGTGTTACAAATTGTAGTTCTAGTATGGATCTTTTTCGAACCATCAGTTGTGAAACTCAATGTTGTGGTCGATATTATTCAATTCAATCAATTTTTTAATTGATGCTATATTATTATACTGCGTTCACTGAAGAAAAGGAGTAAAAAATTATTTCAAACCCATATTTTGGGGCTTTACTCGGATAAATCGAACTTAATTTTTCTGTTTATAATAACATCACTGAGCTTAGTATGCAGTTTTGTAGACGGTGTGCATATATCCCTTGACCATACAGTAAAAATTTACATATATTGTGCATGGTTACTCCGTTTGTTCGGTGGATATGGTATAAGTACCCTAACTTCCGACTTAATTTTTTGTTTATGAACTGATTTTGTTATGATGTATCAACCGAAACTGAAAAAATTTGGCAAGCTGCAGTATGCATGACTTTAATATGCAATATTTAGACAGGTAAAAGGGAATGTTTGCAGCAGACATTCGCGGATGCGAATGATTGTCATTTCAACTTTATGTTTTAGGTTTTGTGTAGAGTGCTAATTTTACATCTATTTTCATTATTTTATCAAGATTTCTGATCGATTTACCTTCAATTTGAAAAAGAATTACAGAAAAACTTCTATTTCTATTAGAGACAAAAACCTTGAAAACCTTATTCCCGAATCTCTATAGCTTATAGCTGCCAGCATTCGAAAGGTGCCAGCACCGATCATTCGTTTTCAACTACCTTGTCTTAAAGGCGGCGCCAGACATGCGGCATTCGCCGAGCAGCGAGCTACTGCTCGCGCAGTGCATAGGCGTAGTTAGGCTGGGGTTTGGGGGGCTTATCCCCCCCGAGAATGAAATTACCCCCCCCCCCCAAAATAATTCAAATATCATCACACACATACATGTATATTACACATTTAAGAAAAAATGGATGTATTTTATCTACAAGAATATTGAGCATTACCTTTGTACTGCATAATTTTTTGTGGCTGCGCCGGTATAACGCTTATTCACCTTGCAAATATCACAAATGTAGATTTTAGATAATAAAAATACATAGGTCCGCAAAAACCAAGTAGGTACTTCATAGACAGACTAGTTAACGTATGTATTGTATGACTCGGTACTTCCCGCACATTATCGTGCTACCAAAAATTTTGAAATTCGTCTATCCCTACACCATCCTCATCAACAAGTAGACAGTGAAACGTCTAAAAAGTGAGTTTGAGCGATTTTGAAATTTTTCATTTTTTGTTGACTTCTCTTCCGCCACTGGAAAGAGTTCCAACAACGATACGCTATTACCATTTAGTAATACGGTGTTACAATTTCATAAGAATCAAGTTTGTAGTTTCTAAGTTACATGTTATAGGATTAAAACATGTCTATATCAAATTATTCCACAGATATAAAATTCAAAGGAAACATTCGAATAGGTCTAAAAGCACACGATATCATCGAAGTCAATAGACAGACAGACCAACGGAAATGAGTGACACGGATTTTCGTTATGTAGATACCATAAAACGCCCCAAAAAGCATATTATCTCAAAATCGAAAATTTTCGCGATCACAATACTCCTCTAGCCCCTATCAGTGTGGGAAGTAAAACGACGTATGGGTTAGACAAGACGCAAATTGCTATCGCTATCGCTACCCAAATTTCATCATACTCCATGCAGCAGTTACTGAGATTACGAGAGTAGAAAAATGCCATCAGAACGACAGTCATACCCCGACGGAGATAAAGTGACGTGGATTTTCTTTATGTAGGTATCATAAAACGCCCCAAAAAGCATATTATCTGAAAATCGAAAATTTTCGCGATCACAATACTCCTTTATCCCCTACCAGTGTGGGAAGTAAAATGTGGAAAACGAACAAATCGTCTAAAAACGAAGTTTGAGGTGTATTTATATATTTCGTTTTTTTTTTATTTTTGCTGCGCCGCCACTGACACGATTTCTAAAAACCATACGCGTTTTCCATCCTTGCCACGGTATTAATACTGAGTCAAAATTTCATTAAAATGAATTCAATAATTTCTAGGTTGCACAATACAGAACGGTCTAAAGTTTCCCAAGTCCCTTGGTTTCTGTAATAGGCAAGGCAATATTCGAAGGGCCCTAAAAAAAGTGTATTATGCCGCTAGGTCTGTCTTTCATAGTTCAACGGATACTTGGATACCCTATAATGAATACAACAAAGCAGCGAAGCGCGGCGACGCTACGGCAGCGGAGCCGGCCGAACAGCCCAAGAACCAACAGTTCATCACAAATTTTTCAGTTTTACAACCCCCACTCCCTAACCACACCAAAAAAAATGAAAATGATCAGTAACCCTTAGAACGTCTTAAAACGAAGTTTGCACCGATTTTCAAAGTTATAGCAGGATTACCTACTACGACCCCACAGCATATATCGCTACCTCAATTCCATTACAATCCATAAACAGCGGTTACTGAGATTACGAGGCTAGAAAAACGCCAAAAGACAGACCGACACGAAAATGAGTGACGTGGATTTTCGTTATGTAGATACCATAAAGCGTATTATCTCAAAATCGAACATGTTCGCGATCACAACACTCGCCTCACCTATCAGTGTGGGAAGTAAATATATTAGTAACGTTATGTTGAGTTTATTGTATCCCCCCCCCCCCCCGCCTATGGCGCAGTGGCAAGCAGTATGGACGGTTTCGTCGCTGTTTGCCGATGACAATTTTTTAATGTTTCTAGAGTGCTCGTTGTTTGCCGGTATTTTAAGCAACATCAAAGGGAACGAGTATTTGCCGTGTTACGTTTGAATGGACACTCAGCGGTATACAGTCTTGTTTGCGCAAACTATACCTACAGGCAAGTCGCTGCGTGTGGCCGCCGCTCAAAGTATAATGCAGGCTCTTTCTGTCGTGTACTAAAAAAAAATCACACCTTCAAAGTGAAAATACTCGTAGCCATATCAGCAATGTGACTGACTTGTAACCGATTAAGGAATATACTTTGCATACTATTAATATTGTCTTAGGTGTTATATCGTGTTTTTATGAATCCGGTATTAAATTTTGTGTCTATAATTTAATAAACCACGATTATGCACTTAGAGTTAAGGTTAGAATGTCAATGACTACGTCAAAATGACAACCAGGTTTATCACAGAGGAAAGAAATACTTATTAACTATTTTGTATTTTCTTTTCTGATTTTCTCAGTTACTTGCTGATATGACTACAACATACCGCTACAGACTTGTACTAATGATAACATACTACATATTAAGAATGCCTTCGATGTACATAGTGATAAATTGCTCCATGAAACAAGATCAGCAGAACAATTCTGGCAAAAAAACTTATCTTGCTTTCAAGAGAGCGCCGCGAAATGTCGATGAAGTACTCAAGAGGGGCCCCATTGAGTGATAGCTCACTAAAATATGGCAAAATTTGCTCTAGGCACTTTATAACTGGTAATAGGTATTGTTTCTTATTATAGAGTGTTGCATGTTTAACTGATGGAACAATTTCTAGGTGCACCCATAATTAGGATAAGGAATCACAAGGCCTTTACGGAAACTATGATCGGATTAACCCGATCAGTTGGATCACTGACCTTGACGTTCGGAAAGTGATCTGGGATCGGTCAGAAGTAGGGTAGTTCACTCTTGTACAGTAAGTGATTGCGGTCGGATACTTTGCCATCTGTTTTTTATTGTTAAACCGACTTTTTCGTTGTTCGATGTCCGTTAAATTCATGGAATCATAAATGCCACTTGGCAGCTGTTTGACATATAACTAATCTATCCGGATCCAGATCAGTGTTTCCGTAAAGGCCTACAGTATAGGTTATCATAACCCTAGAAGAGGCAGAGGCACAATAATTCAAGTAAGCAGACACAGACATCAGACAAACATGCCCGAGTAAAAAAGGTAATTTTGTCCAAAGGAAAACACAGGGAACATTTGGATTTACTGATTTATCATTTTTATAGCTGGACACTGAAGCATTGAAGAGGATATCAATTAAATCTGATGACATTGGTACCTGGAACTAGTTACTAAAGCCCTGATTGAAGCAAATAAACAGCAACTCTTTCTACTCAAACAGATCTTTTGGCCAGTGATTTAGCCAAATGTTAGAAATTAGAAGGAACATTGGAATAGTTTCAAATAAATGAAAAACGTTGGAAATAGTGATAATACATGCTATTTCACAGACCACAATGAAGCTGCAGTTTCATTATACTTGTTTGCACCAACAAATTCAAATAGGTTATTGCACCACTGAATGAATATATTCTTACACATTTAAACTCCTCACTATCACATTTTCAACAGCTTATGTTAACTCTGATGAAACTATGTCTTAACTTGCTCTTTAAGCATTTGGCATATCATTTTGATATAGCATCCAGTAGTTTCAAAAATTGTCTATTAGTGCATCGATATATTAATTTACTGCAAGACACCAGTGAGGAGCGAGAGGGAACAATAGACTTATGCCTTATATCATCAGGTACAGCTATCTCCAGAAATATGTTGTCTACTCTTTGACTAATATCTGGGACAAGGTCTCCACATATTATTATATACACCTCAAGAGTCATATACTGAGAAAAAGTTGGAACTCATTCTGAGCATGCAACACCTATAAACTGCAGGAATTTTTAGACTGTGATATATATCGTAATAATAGTAATTAAAAAATGTACATTTGATTATTTTATTTATATATAAAATAGTTTAATAATGTACGGTAATTTGTCAAAAGTTTGGCTACAATTCCTTCTAAATTTCCAAATTTGGTTCACGAAGCTGATATACAAAAGATTGACTCCGAATATAGGGAGCTTAAATTGAATAAAGCAGTAGCCGATCTGTTAGAATCTGGAGGAAGTTCCAATCTTTCACCAATCAATACAGAAAGATTTTGGGGCCACATTTCTAAAATGAACAATGCTGATGGAACTAAAAAGTATCAGAATTTAGTTGATTTTGCAAAGGCCTTGATGATTCTGCCTATGTCAAATACGGTTTGTGAGCGCCTATTTTCACAAATGACTAATATTAAAACTGACCTGCGGAACAAATTTAAAAATGAACGTTTTACATTGAGACAGGCAGTAAAAGAATGGATGTGTAAATTTTATTCCATCAAATAGTATGATAAGAGGCGCTCAGAGCCTTGACAGTTTTATATAAAAATAAGGACATCATAGAAAAGTAGTTTATTATTTATTTTGTATGAATTGTTAATAAATATTTTACAATAATATTTTTGTTTTTTTTATACAAATATTCGGTTATCCTGCACTTTAGGGGCACCGCTGGAACCCACGTAAGAACCAATGGTTTGCTCAAGATACAGACACAGATACAGATATTGGCCATACATCGAATATGAACAATATCAATTCGAAAAAAGGTGGCAACGAAGCCTCCAATTGGAGAGATCGGTCGTGCGCGAACGTCTGCGCAGAAGTCAGATATAATGGCATAATGCAATGATCACATATTTTGGTGCGTGGTGCCCCTAAAGTGCAGGATAAGATAACCGAATATTCATACGAATAACTGACTTAATATGTCAGCAGAATTTTGGCATTAAAAAAAATTTTAGAAATATCCAGCGAATGGCAATACTGTTAGGCCTATTTTGACAGTTAAATAGTTATGGCTGCTTCCTGTTTGTCAGCCGTCAGCTGATGAGCCTAACCTAAAACACGTGTTTGACTGTTTGTGTTGATCAGCTCAATCAGCTGTCTGTCTGATGTCACTGACACCTATTTTGTGTCGCTGACCAAGTGGTGAAGGATCGTATGGTGTTATAAATATAAACAAACGCAATGTTTCGAAGAAAAGGTTAGTGTGATAACGTGATATACTTGGAGTTGGGCTCAGAATCGATATGTGATTATTTCAGCCTGTCTACTGTCCCCCACTACGTCGCGAGTAGTGTTGTGTAATAGTTGTGTCTGTGTATTTATTAACAATTGGTATTTAGTATGTAACAAAAAATTATAAAGTTCTGTCATGCACAAATAACAATGTAATCATTTCAGCATTTTTATGTAGGTATATTCTCATATTGAGAAAGAAATTGTTAGCCAAATATTTAAATTTGTTATTTGTGATAATTATATGTACCTCATAAGTAGCAGTCACATTTTCATAAATAATCAGGAAATCAATACGATCTTTCACTAGTCTGTAACAAAATGTCTCATGCTTTTGTTTAGTAACTATAGTTACTTTCATATCATATCGATTTTTTAAGTAAGAGTTGAACATATAGGTACAGATATATACATGTACCTATTGTCTTTGTGGAATAAATTTATTTTGTTTATGATTATGAATTTTTTATAATCCCACTAGTCTTATGGCAAATATTTGTACTGAAAATATGATTTTTGATGTTTTGCTGCTAAAATGCATTATTTAGAGTAAACATTTACAGAATTTAAATTCCCTTTTTTAATAACTACCACCCATTTGAACTTTTACTTCCACGAAGAATCAAATTGGCCGAACTGTCAATAGTGTCAAAGTCACGTGATTGTAAATGATCTGTCACGTCACTGTTTTGTCACTGACATTTGGATTCTAAAAATTTGAAAGCGTCTTTCGTGAGAAAAAGTAATTTTCTTATTTTCTTTTCATTTCTGCATTGTGCGTTTACATTATTTTGCCGAAAATGGTTTTTAGCTGTGGCGTGCCTGGATGCAGTACCTATAAAGGATGAAGAGGTAAATTTATATTATAAAAACCTTTGTAGAGTAAATGATAATGTGCATTATTATAGGTGCGCAGGGTCTGGCTTGAATGGATTGGAAACGATGCATTAAAAAACATGGACAAAAAGAATTTGTACAATGTATTTGCGAAAAATATTTCTACCGACGTTGTATTCAACCTTGGATGCAAAGGAGACTGCATAATATTGCGTTACCGATATACCATCTAAAAGGTAACATTTTAAAGAGTACCTGTTTACCTTACTTTCAGTATTAAATTTTACAACCTCGCAAGATGAAAGTTATAACTAACATTAGACTTTTTATTAGGAATTGATTATTCAGGTATTTAATATTTATCTGACATTGAACCATATGCCATAACCAAATTTGTTAACATAGAATTAAGTTGTTTGTAGTACAGTGCATTTTAAGTTATGTACAACTACTAGCTTAAGCAGATATTTACTTTTTACATTTGTTTCAAATTTGTATATATTGTTAGAATCAAAATAATAAATACCCTGAGCACCGATTTCAGTACGTCAAAAAGAGAGAAAGGCAACCCCGACCGCCCACGGTCGGCACGCCGGTGATCGATCTAGGTCATTCTATGCGTACCGCTCCAGTACTACGGAGCTGTTGTGTTTGTTTTTGTGATTTTGTGTTAAAAATCTAACAATATGTATACAATTATACTGAAATAGAAAATATCTATTTATATGTATACAATTCTTAATAAATTCACTTTTAGCATTTATTGTTTTTCATTTCATTTATTACCGCAAGAAAAATATGTCACGTTATAAAAAGCAACATATAACTTTAACATATACTGTTATAGTGTATTTCAAAGTTAAATGTGGCTTTATATAGAGATCATAAACTAATTAGAGGCTATTCCTGGCAACCGAATTACGAATCCACGATTTAAAATTACCGCCTAAATTTTAGTAGCGACACCAACCGTCAGATGGCGCAGAAATCAGTTCAATGTTTTAACACTAGAGATGAGGATCTATATTATGCGAGAAAGTCGACGAGTTTTGTCTATGCTTCCCACAATATAGGTGAGAAAAATTTTCGATTTTGAGATAGTAAGCTTTTTGGACGTTTTATGTAACGTCACAAACATATGTTTCCGTGCATATGTCTGCGGTATTTTGATATTTTTCTAATAGCGTAATACCTCAGTAACTTGTGGTATGATATGCGGTGGGTAGTAGGTAATGCTGCTAAAGGGGAACTTATTTGATATTCATAAAAGACCTTCTATTACCCTGAAAAATGACTTTGGTAATATTCTCTGTACTTTAGAAAAGCTACCGGAACGGGGACGTTGCATTGTGACATTACACGAATAGCTTAATTGTCATGGAAATTTGATCGTATTACTGCCATAAAGAAAATGGGAAAATTGTTTGATTTTTGGAGATGCTGCCTATAGTTGAAGGCTTAGCTGGCTTAAATATCCCTGATCAATGTCTACTTTTTCTAAAAAGTTTGAGGTTAGGAGAAGATAGGGGGATGAAGGACGGGAATATATTTTTTTCATTAATTAGCACCCGTCAAGGCGGGTCATAAATACATAGTCCTGAATTGGAAAAGAAAAGGGATTCATTGATTCAACATTGAATATTCGTTGTTACCACAGACGAGACTCCGTTTCGTTACGAACCGCGAATATCTGATATACATGCATTTGGTGATTATTCCGCAGACACCTGTCGTGTAACTCAACCACTTGCCACTCCGTGATCAGTCACTTAGTATCCCCCAATTGCCGCATGTCTGACGCCGCCTTTATAGTGCTACAAAACATATTTATATAATTATGTTTTCCCTACCCTTATTTGCGGATAAAAGCAGGAAGATACATCCAACACAAGAACCACAATTTGTAACACGTCACGAGTGTGACTTCCTTAAAAACTGATCAGTCGCACTGGGTTTCAGTGATGTCGTAAGCGAATCACACTTTCCCAGTAATGAATCACTGGAGTTCATTTTAGTTTCCTTGTTCTCTATCTCTTTGCACTGCGACGACGTATTTGTGACCGTCGCGCCATCTGTTGACTGGTCGGTCGACGTTGCAGGTAGCTGGGATTCGTCAGCCAAGGTAACGAAAACTCACTGAAGATATAAAAAACAAATATTTTAGGTTCTCACGCCATTCTCACTTAACCAACAAGGCTATTGCAGATTTTTACTTTGACTAAATATAAAAAATAAATATAAAAAATAGCTGAAAAGACTGGAACAAAAGGAATTATCTGAAAAAGTAAAACCACCTAAGAAAATATCCAGATCTACTGTTTAGTTTAGCGGTACTAATTTCTGGGCTTATTAGCCGCGTGGCACAAATCTATAATGATTTAAAAAGCCCTGTGGACACATTTCCTCATTTCACAAAGTGTACGGGCGTGGAAATTCAAGAATGATGTCATGTGTTACAACTTGGAAGTTCTTGATTCAATAACATCAATTAATAAGAATGTCAAACGGGTGTACTCTATTCAAATCCGTGAGAAGCATACCTGCTCCCTGCGTGTCAGTGTATTGGAATATGGTAACTTAGCTATTGTGGGCTGTAAAAGGCGAAGTTGCGTATAAACTTGTTCCGATTGTAGTTGCCACAAGTGATTGATCATTGCTTTGAGATAAGCATTTTTATTTCCAGATATTCCTATGCGACCTGGACAGCCTATTAAGAACAGAATATAGATCAAGTATCTTATTGATGATTGAATCTGGACAACTTTGAAAATCGCTACAGATAATATAGGTATCGGGATCAGCGCCAGTGAGGAACTCCATTGCTTTGAGAATAGCAAATAGCCCTGCTGTATCTACCGAAAGTTTCAGATCAATAGAAAACGGAAAAAATTTATTTGGTATTAAAAATGCGGCTCCTACTACTATTCCTGTTTTCGAACCACCACTATGTATGACCCATTTTTGGTGAGAGTGATCTATACTCTGTTACCTGATACTTTAAACTGGCTTGACGTCTATTTGATAGGTATCAGCTGACGAAGAAGTGTATCTCAAATTTAATTTTTTACTAGTGGTGTTGATTGGCAATCCTGCGATCAGGACCGTATTAATAATATTGTTACTGAATATCTCACTGCCAAAATGTAATGACTATTTTTTTTAAACAGGAAATTGCTTCAATATCCAGAAATTCGCAGCAAAATTGGTTGGTTAAAAGAAATAGATTATTTTATTGATTTGTATATTGTTAGAGACTATAAAATACTCCTATATTTAGCAGTAAGGACGATTCAATGAACAACTTGCATCACTAGTGGGATATTCGTTGGTTAAAACATATTATTCGTTGGTTAACACGTACAACGTACAATTGGAGAAAAAAAAGTACTTGCACTCAGTACAGCCCTGCATTCCTTCAAAGCTTAAAACTGATACGTCAAGACTCAATCTGAGGTATTTTTAGTTATCACTAGCCGAACAGCTGTTCGCTGTTGACACGGCTGACAGTTTAAAGTATCGGGTAACAGGGTATATTATAGCGTCGAGAATTTGTCTAAAGATCGTGGGATTTGTAGTGGCCTGTATATATTATGCACAATCTAGCCTTCATAAATATGGAGACTGTAAGGGCCCAAGAAGGAGCAGTACTGTGTCCTAGTGAGTATAGCGTAGGATTTCTTCTTTTAGATTGTCCATGTACTCTTGAAAGGGTACACCAACAGGCCTTGTAATTGTGGGTTTGTTTGTAGCGTTGTTTTGCAAATACTTCTCTGCCATTCTTCTTGTTTCAATAGGTGTGCTCTCTGCAGTGGATGTGAATAGGGACATAAGGCAGTCGAGCTCCTGCTGTGAGATTGTCTAGCTACCTTATTAATAAGAAAATCCAGTCTGGGGTAACGCTGGCCTTTCACGGCTAAACAAAGCGGAATTTTGTTGAGCTGCATCAGCGCCAGGTATATGACTGTTCTTCATTTATGTTTATGTGGTCTTGTGTAATACGATATCTATGTTTGCCTTGGTACTTTCTGGGATCAGTTGTTTATTTGTTCTTGTTGTGATTGTATGTGTCTGCTGCGTGGTCTGGACAGGAGAGAGTGAGATGTGTGTAGATCTTGTCTGCTTTGACTATTGCCCTATGTAAATTCGGTTGTTTGCTTTGGAAAACATGTTTGAGTGTTTTTATTTATCTTGTGCGAGTGACTATATCCCTATAATTCATCTGCCCCCTTTTTTTCTGTCTGTGGTAACCTTTTCCTTGCATTCGTTGAGATGCAACATTCTTTGGCTCGTCAGTTCTGTTCTTGTGAGGATTTGGATGTCATTTTTGTCAGTGTGCGACCACTTGATGATGCCGAAGAAGGATGTGAGGAGCGGTATCACAAGGTGTTTACTATACTTTTTTCCTTTCTGTCACGTTATTATGATAGCAGGAAATGAGGGTTCTCGCAAAACTCAATCCTGGTTGCCTCACTTAATTGTTTTTCTCGCTATTTTGCACGTTTCTAGGACGACTAATTTTTGTAATTGTAATAGAAGCTATAATGGTTCCTAAATTCTGAAGGAACCTCTGGTGGTATGAGGCCTGTGATATTATTATCATGGTTTTTCAAACTTCTCTCGTATGAATGCAGTGTCGACAAACGTTGACGGGCTAGGCCAAGTCAACACCTGAACTATTACTGATCGGAATTTAGGAAAGGTCGCACTATATTACAGGTCTTAAGGATTAAAGACTTTTGAAATATTTTGTGTAACCTTTCGTCCAGGCCTAACTGTTGTAGATGTTGTGTAAATGTGTTCGGTGTGAGGCCTGAGACCGACATAATGAGGGGGACAATAATAACTTCATCTTGTGGGGACAATAATAACTTTATCTTGTTTCCAGAGTCGCTTCACTTCTATGGCAAGGTCAGTGTATTTAGATATTTTCCCAGCGTAGGTGTTTTGAACATTCACATCATTGGGAATAGCAATATCTATTAAGTAGGTAAGTTTGTCTGCCTTTGTCTGAAATACTATATCTGGTCTGTTTGCATTGAAGGTCTTGTCTGTGTGTATTTCAACGTCCCAGTGTAGCTTGTAGTGATCATTATCGAGTACTGAGGTTGGTATACTTGTAATGTGGATCTGAGTTGTCGATTAGTTTGTTTTTTGTGGCTAATGCTTGATGTATGATTTTGGCTGCCGAGTTATGTCTAGCCGCGTACTCAGTTCCAGCGAGAGTTTTGCATGCGCTTGTTATGTGGTCTATTGTTTCCTTCTGTTGGTGACATTTTCTGCTATTATTGTTGGTTATGGATGGATCTTTAATTACGTATTTCTTGTAGTTTCTCGTCGCAATAACTTGGTCCTGGATAGCAAGCATAAATCCCTCAGTTTCTGGAAAGAGTTGGCCATCCTGCAGCCAGGTATATGACTGTTTTTCATTTATCTGATCTTGCGTAATACGGTATCTATGTTTGCCATGGAGTGGTTTCTGAGACCAGGTGTTTATTTTTTCCTGTTGTGATTGTATGGGGTTGTGTGTGTCTGCGGCGTGGTCTGGACATGATAGGTCGAGTGGTGTATAGCTTTTGTCTGCTTTTGCTATTGCTCGATGTAAATTTGTTTGTTTGCTTTGGAAGAAATGCCTGAGTGTTTTTATCTGTCTTGCGCGAAGTGACTGTATATTTATGATCCCTCTGCCTCCTTGTTTCCTGTCTATGGTGAGCCTTTCTTTGCATGCGTTTGGATGTGACATTCGGTGTTTCGTAAGTTCTGCCCGTATGAGGATGTGGATGTTTTCTATATCAGTGTGTGACCACTTGATGATGCCGAAGGAGTATGTGAGGAACGGTATCGCAATTTGTTAATTGCTTTTGTAAGATTTTTTGAATTCAATTTTGATTTTAGAAGCTTAACGAGGCGGTCTCTGAACTCTTGTGTTAGTTGGGCCTTGACTTGTGTGTGGTCAATCTTAATGTTCTGATTGAAGCCCAGATACTTGTACGTTTCGTCCTTGTCGATGTTATCCAGCGTTTGGCCAGTTAATATTTCCTATTCGGATTGGTTCTTCCATTGGCCTTCATTGATGTGGAGCACCTTGCATTTGCTCATGCCGAATTCCATCCGGACGAATGACGTACAAACTTCTGTTATTCTGAGTAATTCTTTTAGTTGCACTTCAGTGGCTGCATATAGTTTTATATCATCCATGTAGAGAAGATGATTTATTCTGTGCTTATTGACTTTCTTAGAGATTGGATTTAAACAAAGGCAGAACCACAGTGAACTAGGCGAATCACCCTGGTAGATACCGCGTCGTATGTGTAGCTCCTCTGTTTGGATATGGCCGTCCTGAGTTTTAAGATGTATGCTGGTTCGCCATGTCTCCATGGTTCTTGTAAGGAACTGACGAAGGACTGGGTTAATTTTGTATATTTGGAGAGTTTTCGTTAGCCAGCTATGGGGTACAGAGTCAAAAGCTTTTTTATAATCGATGAAGCAGGTATTATCATTGATTAAAGTATTTAGGGGAAGATGGGCCACCACACAGTAAAATCGTGCGCTCGCAGTCTATCTCACTCACTCTAGTTCTATCTCACTCACTCTTTCATCCTTTAGCGACCACCGTCACCTGGCGCCCTCTGAAATAAATTTCGCAAATTCTTGAATCCTTTATAAATATGCCCAATAGATGGAGCAATGGAGCATCCAGCTATAAAAATACGACCTTGAAGTGCCAATGACCTAACTACCGACAATAACAAATACGTTTCGTCGGTGGACCTAAAGTACAAATTAGAGTGCGGTAAGGTAAGAGGTAACGTAAGACGTAAGAAAATAAACCTGTGGAATCAGATGAGAGTGTTTATAGTCGTAACGTAAGAGCTAACGCAACACTCTCATCTGATTCCACAGGTTTATTACCTTACGTCTTACGTTACCTCTTACCTTACCGCACTCTATTTAGTCCCTAACATTCGAAATATGTTTTGTGTTCGGAACTTTGGAATGAAATGATCAGCGATCAGCTGACAGCGGTTGTTGACATTGTTGTCCGTATTGTATTTGTTTTTTACAATTTCTTGGGCATTTTCACCATAATAATTGTTGTTGTGATGTGTTTTTTAAGGAACCTTTTTTGTCAGGTAAGCACATCTGTCAATTAAAATGATGTAATTCATGAGATAATGCATGATGAAAACTTGAATGCATATGGAAAACAGCAAAGAAAAAAAAACGTTTATTCGCCAATTACAGTTATCCCATGAGTTATCACATTCACTAGAGCGATAGTTGTTATAGTCATACTGCCTTTTTGTCACTTGATACTCCAAAATAATGCATTTCTTACTTGAAATTTTATCTGTGAAGTATATAGAAGTAATGAAGTTGTAGTGGCCAACCTTTGGTGGATTATGTTAAAGTAGCAAAAACATCCATCCGTAGGTAATAATTGCTAGTTGTATACCTATGTATATATAGGCAAGTTCAAAAAATGGATCATTTAATACATTCATCTTTTGACATAACCTAAAAGTTGAGTTTCTGGATTAAGAATATTAATTATGTAAATATGCACCAAAAAAAATAGGTACATTATGACTATTCACTTCTCTATTCGAATAATTTACGCACTATTTCAAAATGCTTCCTTTTTGTCATTATAGGTGTGGAAAAAATTCTCCTGCTTCCCAAGCATTCGAGACAGAAGAGGCACACTGATACCAGGAGGCGAAGAGTGTGCTGACTTTATTCCACATACTGTGTACACTAACAGCACCAATAAATGCTCATGTTATCTATCCATATATTTTTTAATAAATGGTGGAGTTAAAATGAATTATTTATTATTATAGGGTATGCTTCTCACATAATCAAAATGAAAATATTTCATATCATTAGCTTATACCCACATTCATACTTTTTTTCCAAATATGTAACATGAAATGGTGTCTAGCTACAGAGAGGTGAAAATATGTATTTCAAATGGCACTTTGCTTAACATAGTGTGATTAATTTGTATCTTATCAATCAGGGTGACTATCTAAAAAACACTCATTGGATGATTGTTAAGTTGCACACACCAGAAGCTAAAGGATTATTGAATAAAAAACTATTAGTGATATTTACCTATGTATTTATTATATATATATATATATATATTTCTTCGATGTATTAAGGCTTGTTCCGAACAGTATATAATTCAGTGTATCGAAGGGCAATGAGTGAAACACCATTCAGTGATGTCAAAATCCCTATATAATTTACATAAGAGTAATTGTCTGTGCACATATTTTAGTTATGTTTATTCAAAACAAATTTCATGTCTGATGTTGCTAACAAATTTGATTTTAAATGATGTTCTTAATAATCACATTACTTCATAATTTTAAACGTTATTATTATAATTAACCGTAAAAGTATCGATGAGGTAATGAAACAGGATACATTTCAAAAATTTTATTATTCTAAATGATAAACAGTTGAATCTTTCTTTACAATTTTTGTTTCTTTTTTAACAAACACAGATAATACAATACATCTCGGGACTGACATGCTGAGTTCATCATTTGCCTTAAAAGCTGTCTGCCAGTTGTTATTTCATTGAAGTGTCATTAAAAGCCTGTGTTCTTCATGTGACACCATAATTATGTCACCTTGTTTTCGCCCATTTATTTTGAGCATGTCTCACTCACTCTCAAAATTAATATTGAAGTGCAAACTGATTTCAACATGGATTATATGAACAAATTACACTCAGACCTTAATTTTTGTACAGAAAAAATAGAAAACCTACAAAAAAGATTGAATGCTGTGGACATCTCTGGATTTACTGGATTTCCAAAATCATTTATGTTGTTTCGAATATTCGATATTGTAAGGCCTCATTTATCTACAAAAAGTTTGTTATGTCCTTTCAAACAATTTCTATTGACACTGATGAGATTGCGTCTTAATCTGCCATTCAAATATCTATCTTATAGATTTTGTGTTTCACCAGCAACAGCTTCAGATACTTTTTACAAATGCATTGATATATTGTATCAAAAATTTAAAAAGCTAGTCATCTGGCCAGACAGAGAGATATAATTTTGGTAATCGTCTAGCAGTGACAATAGATTGTTTTGAAATTTTCACAGAAAAACCATCTGGTTTAGTTAATATGGCTCGTTGCTGGTCTAACTACAAACATCATCAAACTGTGAAATTTTTGATTGGAATCACACCACAAGGTACCATAAATTACATTTCCGATGGTTATGGTGGAAGGACAAGTGACAAGCATCTAAGAGAAAATTGTGGCTTTTTAAATTTAATTATACCTGGTGACATAATATTAGCAGATAGAGGTTTTTTAATTAGAGACTCAGTTGAAGTTCTAGGAGGTCTGGAAAGTTTTAGTTGTATGCAGTGCACTTGATTGGTCTCAATATTTTTTACACAACTGTACATCATATTCAAATGCATTTATATTGTTCACATAAGTTTATACTAGATATATGTAAATTATATCCTCACAATTACTAGGAATTCTGTGAAACTAACAATGCCTAAACAAAAATGCAGTTTTTGATAGATGATTCTCATATAATGTAGCTAAATCATACAATACCATCCCTAATTATGTTAGAAGTAGCTATATACTATAACAATGTTTTTAATGTCTCAGAAATTATTGTCATTTTGTTATGTATAATAATATAATACTTCAACTCTGTGTATGCCAACTTTTTTTTAGAATACGTATATATAGCTTTCTTGTTGGCAGACACTTTTAGGACATTCTTTAAGGAAGAAAAGAACTGCTGCTACGTGGCTGCAAACTTCACTTAATCCTGCCATACAAGTGCAATGAGCACATGATATAGCACCATCTGACAGTACGATAATCGATACCTGTAGTGGTTTATCATTTCTTCTTTGTGAGTGCATAACCTGTAACAAAATAGGGGCTGGTTTAGTAGGTATAGTTTGCTTTTATGGGCGAAAACAGGATGGATGGTTCTTTCTAATCTCTAAAACTATTTTTTTTTGATAGATTAAAATATTTTAAGCAATATTCTGTACATGATAGCTTTCAACTCTCCTCAACATAGTGATGATGAAACCAAATCTTGTGAACATGTATTTCAGCAGGTAGGTATATAAAAAAATAATCAACATGCTAATCATCTCACATACACTAGAATCTACAGTGAATTTTACAGCAGTTAGTACACGTGAAAGAAACAGTTAAATATGCAAACTAGCTTACCTTGCCCATGACAACATAGCAGTTTGTGTTCATCATGTTTGCCATCGTTTGTTGGACATACCCTCATAATATTGGAAAGCCTGCAAAGATTTGTATGCCTTCATCTGCTGTCCAGTATAAAAACAATGCGTTAGCACCAAGTAATTCATCAGATCCACGATTTTCACTGCTGGTAAAAAGCTAACATCTTCCGAAAATTCATCAATCCTCAGAGCATAGGGATCAACAACATCCGTTAATTTCATTTTTTCATCACAACGAAGTTTGATGTCGCCACTAAGCGATGAATAATACTCACTACGAGACATATCACCAGAAATTAAAAGAAAATAGCTCAAAAATCACTTTACAAGTACAACGTGCAACGAAATCGTATGCAAAACAGGTAATAAACAAAAGCCTGTTTGCCCCTCAGGCTAAACATAACAGCCGATCTGTCAAAACCACGTGACACGAAACGAATGGCGACACCTGTAGGAAATTTTAGCAAGTAGCGTTTATAGATGGTGGATTAAATAGTAGCAAGTAGGGTACTTTGTAGACTTAAAAGTCGATCTATCAAAGTTGTATTGGTAGAGGTACATTTGTGCTCATATAGATGGCCGCAGTCCAGGAGAAACAAAAGCCGTGCCGTGCCTTTTTTCAATGGGGTTGTCCATCTTCCCGTAAATGTGTTAATCAATGGTATTATATAGTATATAGGTTATTATTATTATATTTTACCTGGGTTGCATTCTGGGCATTGCATGTCCGAAAGCGGCTACGGGCAGCCGCTCGCACACCTCGAGAAACCGGACGTCGTCCAGCGAAGGCCAGAGGGAGTGCAGTTGGTGTTTATGCTCGTGGTCGAGGTGACAACCTCCGACCCCGCCCCCTGTACCCGCTCCCGTTGCGTTGTCACCGCCTCCGCAATACCCGAAGCTCGCCCGTTCCTGTCGCTGCTTCAGCTTCTCGATCACGCGCTGTTCCCTTATACGCTGCACGTCCCACCTGTCATAAAGATAATAGTATTGTGTAGGTTATTTTGTTTGTTGTTGAGTATTATAATTACCTCATATACGTTTATGCCCCATCATAATGCAAAGTGTTTCATTATCACTTAGCGTCTTATTGCAGTGAACAACACTGCCGTATTACAAAAAAATGGGCTCAGTGATCTTTAAGAAATTAATAAAAAATCATTTTCTCCCAAATTTTCCAAACTCTCAAAGAGGAAGCTATTGCACAACCATTATTTGAAATTTCCACCTTAAAAACAGATTTTCTATCGAGTGTTAAAGTTATCTAATAAAAAAGTGGACCACCCTGCATGTACAGGGTGGTTATTATATAAGAAACAATACTGAAACTACACATTGCCCTCTTAAATAGCTTTTAATTTTGACGGCTAGATCAAATATAGGCCAGGAATGCTCGCTGTTCTTAAAAAATAGCACGCAAGAAGAATTTAAAGTGTATCCGAAGTCACTTGGAACAGCAAAAAATGCTTGGGCGGCTTCTCCTTTGTGAAACGCCCCAGGGACCCTGTATATCTGCCACGCACCGACGATAAACCGAGTGTCGGTGCGTGGCCTTTCGCAAAGGAGATGCCGCCCAAGCATTTTTTGCTGTTCCAAGTGACTTCGGATACACTTTAACTCTGTTGTGGATCACGTGGCTAGGATAGAAGTTAAAAGCTTCTGTATTGTTCTTGAACCCATCTAGGCATTTGTTGTAGTTGCACTGGATGAATGTACAAGTACAATGAAAGAGAGAGAGAGAGAAAATGCGAGAGTCGTTTCACTTCTTGGGCAGATGTTCTGTATAAAGCAGTCTTAGGTTCCAGATATTTGGCAGGACGGAGTTTGAAGAGCAACCATTATATTCAGTAAACTGGCCAGGGGATCAAGCGGATTTGACTCTCCAGGAGGCCATGAAGGTTTTCGGAGTTGACTCTGTCAGGTCACCAAAAGGTACAGAAGTGCCCTATTTGCTTGGCCTTGTCTCCCTATTACTACTACTAATGCCTCTGAAACTTATAGCTTCCATCGCATATAGTAAAAGAACAAAGTAACTAATTTTATCGAATGCCTTGTCATACATAATCCCTTGCTAGATTTACAGTGATTTATATAATTTTTCATAGCCGATTGATCTGTACTTACCGTTTCCGCCTCCTTTCATCATTTTCCAGTCTTAAATGTCTTTTGTTGAACACCTCATCGTCGAGATTTTCAGTGCCCTCCATCGAATACAAACTCGCGTAAATCTTGTGACGCCAGCGAGGTACCTGTAATATATACATTGTAACAAAATTTTGACAGTGGCTTGACTCAGTACTTTCTACACAATATCAGTAATAACATTTTTGTAGTTACCAAATTCTCCATTAAATTAAAGAGACTGCAAAAAACATAATAACATACTGGCATACTACTTCCGAAGAATTGGCAACCGGGTACCGCTAGTTTTTGAGGTATAAACTTACCTCTAGTGTTGCTGGCGAGTCTGGAAGATCAGGGTCTGGCAAGGCGATGCCGAAATTGACTTCGTGAGCCTGTGTTACATATGGCTCAGTGGTCTCCAGCATCTGGACTTCTTTTGTGGATCCTGTAATAGTAAAACTGAATGTTGTGACATCCATATTGGCTTGTTATAAATACAAATAAATCGGTGTTCGCCCCTAAAACGTGTTGAAATCCGAGGATACCCAAGTGTATGTTGTCCAACAAACAAGTGTAACCCTACAAATCAGGAAGATAATTTTTACTGGAGTAAAAAAAATGTAAACGAAGAGATGATTATCAGAAACATTATATGTAAATAAAACAACTCTCAAACATGAGTAGAATACTTTTTTATTCATCATTTGATGGCCATAGATTAAAGAACAAACAACGTTAAATCCAGTTCAGGAAAACGGAATTTTACCAATCAAGAATATAAAAAATTATCTTCTGGAATCGCCCCAATTTACCTCTCATGCAATGACATAAAATTTAGCAAACTGTATGGCAGCTTTTTATTAGGCTCACACATAATCTTAGGGGATGCCGAAGGGATTTTTACAGGGATTATATTTTTCAGAAAGGGAAGCAGACGAAAAAAAAAGGTTTCTATTATAAAAAAGTTTTCGTTCCGTATAGACCTCTCCGATATTTTTGAGAAAAAAGTCTATGCTTATTAGGTGCAGCCAGGAGGTATAATATACAGAGCGTTACCTTCTCTGATATACAACCTTAATGCGACCCTGTACATGAAATGCTGAATATGGCAACAGCGCTTAGAGAGAAAGACAACATATTCCATTGCCCGCTGGATGGCGCCACTATTGGAATTTCAATAAATTTCAAGAGCTCTCTAGTGAACTAATCTGACACATTTCCTAACCTAACTTTTTTATATCATTATTTATATCCTTTGTTTACCTTGTTTACAATGTTGTGTGTTTACAGTCAACCATTATTTTAGTCGTTTCACAGTTTCTCTGTTAATTATTTTGGGCTTTATCCTTATTATTCACTGCTACATATTGTATTTTTCAATAGAGAGACTACCAACCACTCTGATCATCCTTCATGGCGACTAATAACGATTATTGTGTACCACAGTGTAAGTCTTTGGCCAATAAAGACACTAAAAGGAAATGAACCTTTCATAGATTGGTAAGACTTCGTTTTAGCGGAAACCGAAATGGGGGTCGAGAGTGGTGTCAAACGACGCGATTTGACGTCCTGAATCGAACGAGCCCACTCCCAGACCGAGGAAACGTTCTGGTGAAGAAATACGGCATTTTGAAGTTTCACTACCTAACCTAACTTATCCAAAAAAGCTTACTTGTTGAGCTCAAAAAGGGTGTTAATCGATGTGGCTGGACATCATAACTCGAACTTGACCACTTCCAAAGTGAGGAAACGTTCCGGTGAAAATCTACGCCAGTTTAAAACCTGGCAATTTCAATACCTTACCTGATATAACCTACCTAATACGGTCGGGCTAAAAAGGAGTGTCAGTCGACTCGGTTTGATGTCCTGACTCGAACTGTATAATTAATAGACTGAAAAAAATGTTTATTTTGATTCTCAGTTTAGGAAATTAAGCCAAAAAAGGTCTTCGAGGGTCTGCGCCTGGGACCTATTCTGGCACACTGGAAAAACTGAACAGGTGACCTGATCTACGTACCTGGGAGTATGTTACATAGAGTATTCAAAATTTACAAAATTAGTAACGTCTGGGGGGGCCAGGCCCCCCTATCTATGCAAGTGAACAAACCTAATTCAACTTAAACCTACCTAATTTCTAGGAACATTGAGAATTCAAAGTATCATAACTTTTTTATTTTTCATTTCTTGGTGTTGCTTCTGGTGTCATTGTACCCTACTCGTCAAGTACTTTCGAATTGACCATATATTTCGTGGAAAAATCGTCGAAATTTTGAAGTTGTTTTTAGGTTAGGTTTGAAACTTCAAAGAGGAGTAGATTTTTATCGGGCCGTTTTCTTAGTCTGGGTATCGTCTAATCCCGCTCAAGGCGTCAAACCGAGTCAATTAACACTCCTTTAAACCCCATTAAAACCATTTTGACCTCAACAATTTGACCTGTCGGGTTAAGTTAGGTTAGGACTGAAACTTTAAAGTGCAATAGTTTTTCACTGGAGCGTTTCCTCGGTCTGGGAATGGTCTCGTTTTTCTCAGGACGTCAAACCGAGTCGATTGACACTACTTTTAACCCCCATTTCGGTTTCCGCTAAAACGAAGTCTAGCCTCCAAATCTATGAAAGTGTGCTCTCTCCATTTTAACAAAGGTAATAACTGATTGAGATTACTGTCAGTGATTTGAAAATCCATATAGGTTAATATTTCTTGGATTAGTACTCTAAATAATGAAGGAATATGTATTTATCTTTTATTGTAGGTTTAACCACACAGATAGGTCGAATTTTAAACCTTCACAAAAGCTTCCTGTTAGTACAGTGGGTTTTCCAAAATGTGCAGGAACCTCATCTGATCAAACTGATAGATATAAAAGGAGAGATAGAGGTACATGCACAAGCAAAAATGAAGATCCTCAAGAATGTGATTTTGAAGCAAATGTTCAAGCTACAGCAAACTTCGTGCAATTACTAAGGTCTACACCAGATATCAGTGAAAAAGACTTGGATAGTGCATTTTTACAAAACAGAAAAGTGCAAGATTCAGTGAGTGATCTACCGAAAACAAATGCTGCCCCAAAAAGTTTTACAGACATTAATAACTTTCAAATACTTGATTGTGTTGTGAATATGATAAATGAATTTTGTATAATTAATTAAAGGACACATCGTCTTAATGTGAGACAAAGAATTCTTCTTACAATGACAAAATTTAAATTGGACTTGAGTTATGTTACTTTGGGTGCATTATTCAATATATGGGGTCTGCTGTGCAAAACATAATTTTTGATTTTCTAACTGTGCTAAGTCAGGTACTTAAAGTATGCATTTATTTTCCTTCAGCAGAAAACTTGCTAAAATGTTTTAAAAATTGTACAGCTGTTTTGGATTGCATAGAAATATTTATGCAAAGACCAAGCTGCCTATGTTATATAGTAAAATTTTATTCACAATATAAAAAATCTACAATAAAATTCATGACTGGTGTATCTCCTAGGGGTATAATCACTTTTTTAGTAGGTCCTATGGTGGTAGGGCATCAAATTGATTTTTGAAGAAAGTGATTTTATCAAAAACTTATCTCTTGCTAGAGATTCAATTATGGTAGATAAAGGTTTTCTTATTGATGATTTATGTGTAATGTATATAATTGGCTTAATAAGACTCCCATTTTTAAAAAAACAAACAGCTCAAGAAGCTCCAGCTAATAAAGAGATTGCTGCAGCTCGAGTGCGCATTGAAAGATCCAATCAGAGATTAAAAATTTTTAAAATTATTAGTGGAAGGTTGCAATGGTCATTAGTTTCAAAAATTGATAGAATTTTTTTAATTATCTGTGGCATAACTAACTTTTCAACCACTATATTATCTGATGAAAGATTTTTATGAGCACAATTTAATTAGTTTATAATTAAGTTACTCTGATGAATTGTTTTTTAATTTTTTTTTTTTGACTACTGTGTGTTTATACTAATAATTTTTTTGTATTCTTAAAACGTTTTTATTCAGCATTATTCTTATACACATTTATAATTTCTGGTTTGAAAATGAAACAATGCTATTGTGACTAAGAAATTGGCCATCTATTTTTTGGTCACATAATATATGTAACATTTCAGAAAAATAGTTTCTCTTGATTTTCATTAACATTGTTTTTGTAAAATCATAGAAAGTCAACAGTTATAATTTCACCGCTACCATCATAGCTTGCATATAAACACACATAACATTTGCTTAAATTTAGTATGGCCATGACTAGCTGCACTTGTCCATAATACTTGTGCTTCTTCTTCAAAATGTACCTTCCATTTTCATTTAAAATAAAATTGCACTCTTGAAAGCAATCTTCAAATGCCTTTGTGATACCTAAAATACAATGTTATAATTTTATGAGTATTTAAAAATGTGGTTTGTGATTTGAACATAATAATAATAAACGCCTTTATTAAGAAACAGATATATACATCTGATGGAGATGACAGCAAAACCATGGCAAACTTAAGCTACAAACTGTTCTCACACTTGACCATGAGCTGCTTAATTAGAGAGATGGTAAATGAAGTATAATTGCAATGGTGTTACATTTGTTTACTGAGCCACAAGTTGCTAGACAGGATGATACAACATAGCTTGTCAAAAAAACCATAAGTTTGTGAACTCTTGTAGGCTTTTTTTTTTAATTTCCACTTTGTAAACAAATGTTATTTAAATGTGCTGCACTCTACATCCTAAATAATAAAAATATTTATACTAAAGTATGCAAGATGTGAAAAAATAAATACAGAAGATAGTACCAGATCATTGCAAGCCAACAACTTTGTTCCTAAATTCTGCTTAAAACTGTAAAGTGACATATTAGCAAGATCATAAAGCGGTTCCAAGGGATCAACCGGTAGTTGTCGTGGTTATTCCCTTGGTTAACCTTCAAATCGCCCTATTTCTTGATAAACGTAGTAAAGGCTTGGACATAAGAAGTGAAGTATGGGTTCAGATTGTCACTTGTCTTCAGTCACTGATCTGTATTTTGCATTTGAATTCTTTCTTTGAATATGATGTTGTCGGACTACAGTTTAAAACTACAATTGACGCTTTAGAAATGTAATTTGATATATTTGAAACTGCTCTACGAAAAGATGTAGACCTTCCTTCTTCACTATTTATTAAATTTACATCCAATTAAGAACCCATAAACGACAAACAACATAAACACATCAGCACAACTTAAACAAAGTAAATAGAAATAGTAAAGTACACAATGATATAACAAATATGATGTTTTGAAAAAGCTTCTAACCATTGTAAATACTGGTTATGAAGATGTCTAAGTGATGACATACAAAGGGCTAGTTCCTGACACCATCAAGTTATAACCAGAATAATTTCACTTGCTTGGATGACATTGGTTGTAACCAGTCATTACCTGTGAACACTGGTTACTGGCTTGATGGAATCGCTTATAGTATAATAATGAAGATAGTTACCTCAATACAAGCATTTAATTTCCAATAAAGCTATTGGTTCCCTATTCAAATTTAACACCACACCATCTGGTGAAAAGCCTAGCCTAGCCTGCAGATTCTATCATACCACATTCTACTATAATTTTGCTTTGATACAAAAGCTTCTCTTGCAGATTTTTCGTACATCTGTCCATATTTCACATATTTATTAGTAAAGGACTTTGGCCAAAAGGTCTTTTTACTTTTCATCTCCCAATCCATTCCTCTGTAGGTATAGATCTCATAACACTAATACAATATTTTCTGGCTTCATACCATTCATGTGAATCTTGTTCCTTGCCTATCCTGTTCTTCATTCATAATTTTCTCATAAAAAGCTGCACAACTTGAATGAAAATCAATCTGCTTATTTGCAATTTCCATCAATACTGTGTAGCATTATCTAAAATTTTCCTATCATATTCATCTTCAATGTTTTCTGTAGGCATAGTTGTTGTATTAGTGTATAATTCAGATAGATTCTTGGTACGACCTTTCCTAAAATATATGTTTTAAATGTTTAGATAATGCAATATTACTTAAATACAATTCTAGAAATACAATTTATGTTAAGTCTATGTCTCTAAAAGTTTTTAACGAGTCTCGTACAACAAAATATTCCCTCAACATATAACATAACATACAACAAGATAACAACTTTAAAGAACTCACACTTTACTAAATTATGGAAAACAGATAGCTGGTAAATAGACATTTGAAAGTTGTATGAACTATTTTAATGTTTTTCTATGGATAACTACTTGTCTACTTAAAATGAGATTGACTACCAGCACCTATACTCACCTATGTTTGGCAATAGCAGAGTTTGGTAAATTTTTAACAAAGTATTCAAATATAGATGTCTGCACATTTGGATTTAGGAATACATCACGTCTAGAAACTGCTGCTGTGACACAAGGCATTTCAAGTACAAGATTAGCCTTATATTTATCCGAGACAATGCTTTTCCTACCAGACCAAGCACAAGCAATTTGTGGCAATTTCTTGGCCCAAGAATTACACTGTGGTACACAACAATAATCGTTATTAGACGCCATGTTCAGGATGATCAGAGTGGTTGGTAGGTTCTCTATTGAAAAATACAATATGTAACAGTGAATAACAAGGATAAAGCCCAAAATAATTAACAGAGAAACTGTGAAACGACTAAAATAATGGTTGACGGTAAACACAACAATGTAAACAAAGGATATAATGATATAAAAAAGTTAGGTTAGGAAATGTGTCAGATTAGTTCACGTGGCGCCATCCAGCGGGCAATGGAATATGTTGTCTTTCTCTCTAAGCGCTGTTGCCATATTCAGCATCTCATGTACAGGGACGCATTAAGGTTATATATCAGAGAAGGTAACGCTCTGTATATGTAGAGATACAGGTTATAGGTTGATTGTGAGTGGGGCGATTATCCCTCCTTCCACTAGTGACCCTATTGTGTCCATTGTGGCTAACACCTATTTACAATCCACACCTCTTGACGAAGGCGATGGTCGTGTTGGCTGAAACTTCCTGAAGGCAGTAGGTTCAAGATGGGTGAATCCGAAAGTCTTAAACCTAGCTCTTTCCAGTACCGGACAGGAGCACAATAAGTGTTCCGCTGTTTCGTCCTCCACATAGCAGAAACGACAGACCGTTTGGTCCAGACCTATATTCCGCAAGCGGTTTCTCAAACGACAATGCTATTAACAGACCGACCATCCGTACTCCATTCTAGGTTCCTCGGGGCGCGCCTGACTAAGGGGTATGGTAAGAACGTCTTAAAGTGTAGTAGCCCTGGTGTATCTCACCAGTACAGGAGTGCTCTGCCCATTCTGAGATGGTTTTCCTAGCAGTGTTTTTCGCAATGCTCGCAAATGGTTCTGGTCCTATAAACGCAGATTCAGTTCCTCCTCTATTAAACCCAAGAACAATTTCCTCATAAATAATTTCTTCGTCAGGAAATCTACAAATCAAACAAAAATCTACTTACGTCGTTTCTTCTTCTTGTACCGTCTCTGGTGGTAGGTGTTGGAGTTGGTGTGGTGACTGACGATGTCCGGTGTGTTCTGGGAGGGGTCTGCAGTGACCGGCGTCGTGGCGGTCGCTACCCCCTGGCGGTGGTTGTCGGCACTGCTACTGCTCGCCCGTTTCCTGCGGATGCTCATCTTGAGGCCTCTGGACGGGCGCCGGGCCCCCCGGTGCGATCGATGGCCCCCCGTCCCGGCCGGCTCTTGTCCGAGAAACGCCGTCGTCGCAGCCGCCACTGTGTCCCCGCCAGTGGTCCCCCCTCCGCCGATCGTTATGCTGTCCAAACACCACATCATTATCACCCGTATGCACCGTAAGTCAATTGCGCGATTAGTTACGTAAATCTGGATAAGATTACTTGTTTACTATGCACCGTAAACCGACAATTTTGACATTCTCACTGTCAAAACAATCTTGGGAACACAACCTTACCGTATCTCCAATCTGGATTACTTAATCTCTTCACCTCACAGTAACAACTGAACATAGAGGTAGTAAACAACTAATTCTAATAGGCCAACATCTTTTCTTACTTTGTCATTTTGACCACCAGGTACGGCAAACATAATTGTTTACTATTGTCTTCATTGTCTAGTATGCAGAAATATTCCATTCTACGTTAAAAAAGACGGTATTTTGATGCTTCAGAAATGATTACAGCAAAATCAATAGACATGTTGACCTACACTGCGTGTTTCTCCATCATAAACGCAAATTCTGTCCTACATCAATTTTGAGGAGCTGGCAACGCCTATATAATTTTCCTGCGATTTGTTTACGGTAACCTCCGACTGTCAAACGTTTGTTTTGTTTGTGCGTCTTTTATGCTTGGCCAGTAAAATCGAATTTGCTATTTGGTGGTAACTGTAGTGAAGCTTTGCGGAGTTGCTGTGCTATATTCGACTGTAGTTCAACAATTTTTCGAGATGGGACAGTGCAGAGCAGTGTTTGTAACATGGATTGCATTGGAAGAATTTTCAGGTTAGTTGGCAATGTTTGGAGGCTGAAGTGTCAAAAGATGATGGCATGCTGAAGTGGTTTGTTTACTACCTCTATGTTCAGTTGTTACTCTGAGCTCTTGACGGTGCATGGCTAGATGCCAAAGATTAGTAAAACGCGATTAGGGAACTAGAATTAAAATCGCCAAACGGTGCATACGGATGTATGACACAATTTACCAATAAATGTTATTCATATCGAGAAACTAGAGCATTAACACCCATATGCACCGTAAGTCAATTGCACGATTAGTTCGTAAACCTAGATTAGATTACTTGTTTACTATGCACCGCAAACTGAAAATTTTGACACTGTCACTGTCAAAATAATCTTGCGAACACAACCTTGCCGTATCTCCAATCTGGATCAGTTAATCTCTTGACGGTGCATGGCTAGATGCCAAAGATTAGCAAAACGCGATTAGGGAACTAGGATTAGAATTGCCAAACGGTGCATACGGGTGTGAGTGTTGTTAAAATAGGATGTTATTGAAATAGTGCTATGCACTAATAGTGCCGTCCTCACACTAATAGTGACAGGCACTGCCTGTCCTTAAAATCGGCTCTGGAATAGAGTTATTGATGCTTAATAGCAAAGAATTAATTCTAACCTAAAAATGCAGACGTGGACCGCGGATTACATAAAGCATAAAACCTTTGCTGTTTTGTTTATTTTTGCTCAAACGTCAGTGAATTTGTTTGGAGTGTTTGGCTTTGGAGACAATATTATTTTAGGAGACGGAACTTCGATTTAATTTTATGTATAGTGTACAACAAATTCCATGATTTTCACCTGCGTTACAATCACAGCAACAATAAAAACTTTTTAAAACAATTATTGACCTGCTTTCACCTATTTAGATTTAGATCTTTAATCTTATCATCATTTTCAATCATCAATATATGTATATACAGGGTGGTCCAATAAGCGCGCGGTGCTCCCTAGCGGCCATACCGTTTGAATTAGACGAAAATATTTTAAATAGAAAACGTTTCTTTTCAAATGCTCTACATTTAGAAAATTTTAAAGATGGCGGACTTCCGGATATACCGGAAGTAGGCATCAAGTTCCTTATTTTAAACAGAATACCCTGTACATTATTACGTTTTTGAATTCAACATCGATTTTTAGGTCCAGTTTGTTAACCATTGTTTATGTCTACGAAGCCTATTTTCGGAGTTATTCAGCAATTTTTACAAAATTTGACGTTTGTATTACTTTACAAATGAACGAAGAACTCATAAGTCAAATCCTACAGTGTATGCTGAATTGAATAGAGTAGTTAGGAGAAAATGCAGAGATGCAAAAGAACAATGGATGTCTGAGAAGTGTAACGAGATCGAGAGGCTTCAGGAAAAACACGACGCATTCAATGTACATAAAAAGGTGAAAGAAATTGCAAATCTCAACACGAGACATTCGACGACCATCTTAAGGGATAAAAATAACGACATCATCCTGGGAATAGAGAATAAACTCCAAATGTGGAAAGAGTATGTAGAAGAGTTATTCGATGACAGAAGACCGACCACAGCGCCCGAATCAGATGAAAATTTAAACGAAAGAGGCCCTGATATCTCCAAAGATGAAATCATCCACGTAATAAAATGTCAGAAAGACGGTAAAGCCACCGGTCCAGATAATATTCATGCTGAAGTTATCAAACTAATAGCCGAACAAGAAGGTAAGGGATTGCAACTGCTAACCTCAATATTCAACGCAATCTACCGTACAGGGACCATCCCGAAAGACTGGCTGCGCTCAACATTTGTTACCCTTCCGAAGAAAATCCACGCTTCGACTTGCGATGAATACCGCACGATTAGCCTCATGTCCCATGTCCTCAAAATATTCCTCAGAATAATTCATACCAGAATTTACAAGAAATGCGAATACCAACTAGATGAATCGCAATTTGGATTCCGCAGTGGCCTAGGCACTCGTGAGGCGCTATTTGCATTAAATGTTCTCACTCAGCGTTGCAGAGACATGAACGTCAATGTAATTGCCTGTTTTATAGACTATAAAAAAGCCTTTGACTGCGTGAAACACCAAAAACTCATAGAAGTTCTCAGAACAACTGGAGTAGATAGGGAGGAAATGCGACTTATTGCAAATCTGTACTGGAATCAAAAAGCAGAGGTAAAAATTGAGGGAATGACATCTGAAGAAATTGCGATTAAAAGAGGTGTAAGACAGGGCTGCGTGCTGTCGCCGCTATTGTTTAACATATATTCAGAGGCAATTTTCAAGGAGGCGCTGGAAGGTGTCGAACGTGGGATTAAAATCAATGGTAAAATAATTAACAATATCAGGTATGCCGACGATACTGTTGTGTTGGCCGAAAACGCTCAGGATTTGCAGGTGCTAATTGATCAAATAGTACAGCATAGCGAAAACTCTGGTCTGCGCGTAAATACAACAAAAACCAAGGTCATTGCTTTTGCCAAGACACCCGTGCAGATACATCTGGTTATCGGTGGTGCTGTAGTTGAACAGGTGTCTTCTTATAAGTATCTGGGGAGTATCGTGAATGACCAAAGCGACCCAAAGAGGGAAGTCAGAAGCCGCATTGAACAAGCCCGAAAGACATTTATGAACATGAAACGATTTTTCGTGAGGTCAGATCTAAGTCTTGCGCTTCGGATACGTATGGTCAGGTGTTACATCTTTTCGGTACTACTATATGGATGTGAGAGTTGGACCCTGGATATTTCACTGGAGAAGAAAATAGACGCCTTCGAGATGTACATTTACCGCCGCATACTGAGGATATCATGGGTCCAAAGGATTACCAATGAGGAAGTTCTACATCGCATGAGGAAGCAAAAAGAACTAATGCTTACCATCAAAGAAAGAAAAACGCGCTATATAGGGCATATAATGCGAGGACAAAAGTATGAGCTTCTGAGAGTAATTATAGAAGGCAAAATACAGGGAAAAAGGTCCATCGGCAGACGCCAAAATTCCTGGCTAAAGGACATCCGCAGATGGTTTGGTTGCTCTTCGCTCGACATATTCCGGATGGCTGTATCAAGGACAACGTTGGCTATTTGGATCGCCAACCTTCGAAAGGAGACGGCGTCATAAGAAGAAGATTACTTTACAAGAAACGTTAATATCTCGGAAACTAAACGCGATAGAAAGATGCAGTTTTCGATTTTGAAACAAGCAAGGAACGTATTTGTGTTTCAGTAAGATCGTTGTTTCAAAAGAACATTAAATCAATAGACTAGCAATTTTCAAATTTGAAAAGTTAAAAACGTTAAAAACTTTTATTTTTCAAATGGGACGGTATGATACCGGTATCGTAAGTTTCACATCGGTGGATGCGAAATTAAATTCTCTTTCACTTTTATCTAAGCGCATATAATATGGTTCTTTGATGGTTTTCAAGATATTTACGGTTTTGTAATCATGGCGTAGGAATTGGAAAAATCGTAGGGGGCGTGGCTCGCAGACGAAACAATTGGCAGCAAGCCTTTCAAAGTGTTTCGGTCTCTAATACTAAAATGTGCTTTCGCTCCATCTACCTGTAGCCACAAGTTATGTATCCAGCCGGACATCGACCCAGCTGACCAGACGGCGCGTGTGGAAGATGAACTCAGGAAATGCTGCGTCAGCTAAGTTTACCTTATCATGTATTTTACATAATTCAGTCAGTCTAGAGCTCAACTTTGTACGATTAACAAATAAATATTTTTTAAAAAGTGATTTGCTGGTTCCTGGAATTTAAGTGGCGCTGCGAACAGGATAACTGCACGACATCCCTAAGGATCATCGGCTCGTTTCTACGACTTGGCAGTTAACCACCGAATACCACAGAACAGGACAATTTGGAGGACCATACAGGGATGATAATCACGGTGATTCGTCTTCTCCTTTTGTAAGTCCATTTTCCATTTTTCCATGAGTTCTGAGTATCCACAAAATTCGTTAGAAGCTCTTATTGACTCCAGAACCCGAAAATTAGCAAAAGAAAAATTTCGTTTTAAGCCTTATTCAACCCCCTCACTTGAAAATATTTCTCACGAACAGTCAAACATTTCTCTTAATTCTATTACAGAAGATTCAATCATGGTTTTATCTAATTCAGATATCAATAACTTGTGTAATACTTTGCCAGAATATTCAGCTGGTGACAATTTGTCAACTTTTGTAAATGCTGTAGATAATTTAATCACCTTTTTCTCTCAGCAAGGTGCGGATGCAATCCAAACCTATATTATTAATGCAAATATATTATCTAAGGTTAAGGGTGAGGCCCGTGATTTTTTAAATCTACATAATAAGACTAATTGGGCTGAAATTAAGCCGCTTTTACTTCAAAAATATGGTGATCATCGCACCGAAGAAATTTTATTAACCCAGCTGACTACTACTGTTCAAAAACGTTCAGAATCATACCAAGACTATCATCACCGCATAACATTAGCTCTTAATGATCTTTTACAGCATGTTTCTTTACATGAAGGTAATACACAGGCAGTAGAGTTCAAAGCTTCATTTTTCAAAAATCAAGCACTTAGAACCTTTTGCACTGGTGTGAATAATCCTTACTGTGATCATCTTTCTCATTTCGATTTATCCTCATTAGATGTAGCTCTTCAGAAATGTATATCTCTAGATAATCATAAGCAACAGCAACAATATATGTCTTATTTAAAATCTTCAACCTACCCCCATGAATATCAAAAGAACCCACCACGTCCCACCCAACACAACACGCATCCTCCTCAACAATATCGTAATGTACAATCTTCTTCTCAGCCATCTATGAATCAAAATTATTATAACACACAAAATCAATTCCATCAGCCTCGTCTACAGAATAATCCATTTTCTCAGCCTTTTACACCTACTAGAAATTTTGGTGATATTAATAAACCCATACCCCAACGTCAAAATCCTCCCACAAACAGGGAAGTATTTGGTGCTCCTTCTCGACCAAATAATTCTTACCAAAATCAGTTCAAGCCTACTCCTATGTCAATCTCACAAAATATTAGTCGTAAGCCAACTCCAATGTCTACTTCCACTCACAACAGTCGTACTTTCAACCATAATATAGAATGTGGCCCAGATTCTGTCACACATGCTAACGAAATAGCAAGTCAAGGATATGAAAATTTTGAGTTTTCTGAAAATTTTCAGGAACCAGCCGTTTTAGAACCCCCCGACCCAGAACCATCCAATTGAATAATTTTTCAAAGCACACAAAGTTGCCTTATTTTTACCTGCCCTATTCAAATCTTAAAGTTTTAATTGATTCTGGTGGATCAGATACCGTTATTACTCCAAAAGCTGCTGAAATCTATGATTCTAGATATGAATTTTATGAACCCTTTACTCTTATTTCTATGAAAACTCCAAAAACTTACAATCGCAATCTTTACTATCCCATATTTGATGAAATTGGCATACAGCAACCCCTCACAGTCAGAATTGCCGATTGGCACGATGATTTTGATATTCTTCTTGGTACTAGTGAACTTGATCAATTAGGTGCTAATATTGATTATGAATCTCATATATTTTCTATCAGAAAATTGAACATGGAAATTCCATTCAAAATTATTTATCGTTCGGCTAATCGCCTCAGTATTCCAGTATCTGTGAATAATGGTGAGATAGTTGTCCCAGAAATCTTTCATGAAGGCCAAATTATTTTACCGGAGTCTATACATTGTGCTAAAGATGGATATATTGAAATTCCCAAGTCAGAGGATATTGACTTACATTTTTCAGAGCCCGTCTCTGTTACCCCTCTTTCAGAATTTGACGAAAAGCTTCCAGATAACCCGCCTAGTAATTCTTTCAATATCAACATGATTCGAACTCAGCATTTAAATGCAGAAGAAAAACAAAAAATACTTAGATTATGTCATCAGTACAAGGACATTTTTCATACAGAAGATTCTCCTCTCACGTTCACAGGCTCTGTTAAACATGTTATCCGTACTAAGGATGACAAACCCATTTTTTCTCGAACCTATCGATATCCGAGAGCAATGCTCCCAGAAATTTCATCTCAGATTAATAAATTATTAGAAAACAATATTATACGCCCCTCCATAAGTCCATATTCATCCCCTTGTTGGCTCATCCCCAAGAAGGCTGATGCATCAGGAAAAAGGAAATTTCGTATGGTTATTGATTTTAGAAAGCTTAATGAAAACACTATAGAGGAACGTTACCCAATACCCCGTATAGACGAAATTCTAGATAACCTCGGTAGATGTACATATTTCACTACCCTTGACCTGGCCCAAGGATTTCATCAAATCCAAGTTCACCCAGATTCCATTGAAAAAACTGCTTTTACTGTCCCCCAAGGCCATTTTGAGTATTTAAGGATGCCAATGGGTCTCCGAGATGCCCCTGCCACATTCGAAAGAATGATGGATGAAGTTCTAAGAGATTATATTTATAAGTCTTGCTTTGTATTTATGGATGATGTCATAATTTTTTCTAGAAGTCTTCAGGATCATCTTATTCACATAAAACAAATATTTCAAAAATTTCGTGACGTAAATTTGAAAATACAGCCTGATAAGTCAGAATTTCTTTGTAAAGAAGTGGCATTCCTTGGTCACGTAGTAACTCCAGAAGGCATAAAGCCTAATCCCTCGAAAATTCATGCAATTGAAAATTATCCAATTCCTAAGACAAGGAAAGAAATTCAAAGTTTTCTTGGCCTAGTCGGCTACTACAGACGTTTCATTCATAATTTCTCTAAAATTACTGCCCCCATGACAAAATGTATTCGAAAAGGTGAGAAAATTGACATTAATAATCCACAATATATAGAAGCATTCGAAAAATGTAAGGCCGCCCTAAGTAATTCCCCCATACTTCAATATCCAGATTTTTCAAAACCTTTCACACTCACTACAGATGCTTCAGGTATTTCTATTGGTTCTGTCCTTTCTCAAGAAGGAAAACCAGTCGCTTTCTACTCCCGTACTCTCAATACTGCCGAAAGAAATTATTCAACCATAGAAAGAGAACTTCTTGCTATAGTAGACTCTTGCAAACATTTTCGTCCCTACCTTTATGGAGTAAAATTCACTGTAGAAACTGACCATAACCCCATTGTCTGGCTCCACAAAATTCGTGAACCCCATTCTCGCTTAGTTCGATGGAAACTCAAACTTCAGGACTATAATTTCGACATAAAATATAAGAAAGGTAAAGAAAATATCGTAGCAGATGCTTTATCCCGCATAGAGATCAATATGCATGAAACTGAATCCATTATTGCCAATCCCCCTTCAGAGTCTTCAGATGAATCTTTTGATGACGACCCCTTTGACGTCGATGATTTTGTCAATGAAACTTTCGAAAGGGAAACCGGTCAATCCACCCAACATTCCGCTCTCGAGAATCCAGTTGCCACGGTTCCATTTTCCGAGGAACCCATAAATCATTTCGCAAACCAAATTATTCTGAAATTTGGCGATAAACATTCAATTCGTTACTCTGTCAAGTTCAAAACCAAGCATCAACATCTTGTGACCTTAGTTGAATCAAATTGGAAAAATGATGTCAAGACAACGCTTCACGATATAATAGCCCCCAATCAGCGATATTACATTCTCACTGATAATCCCGATATTCAAAAATATATTTCCGAGTATGTTCGAAATACGTACAATGATACAATTCAAATTTTCTTCTGTACTAAACGTGTACAGGACATAGAAGATTCCGAATCCCAAATTCAATGTGTTAAAAATTATCATAAGAAAAATCACAATGGAATTGTCGAAACTCTCAATCAGTTGAAACTTAAATATTATTGGCCAAATATGCGTTGCACCATATCAAATTTCATTAATCAGTGTGATATCTGTCTACGAAATAAATATGAAAGACACCCTTATAAGCTTCCTTTGAAAGGCCCTCTTCTAGGACAAAAGCCTTTTGATATTTTACATATAGATACCTTTTTGTGTTCCAAAGATAACTTTCTGACAATTATTGATTCATTTTCTAAGTATGCTCAGGTTTACCAAATTTCTGATAAAACGACAGTTACAATTTTAAGTAAATTGAGACATTATTTTTCACATCACAATTATCCTAGAAAAATTGTTTGTGATGCAGGTACTGAATTTTCTAATAATCTTTTCAAGGAATTCATGAAACTCCATGGTATCGAACTCCACTACATCACGGTAAATAATCCAAATTCTAATAGCCCCATTGAAAGATTTCACTCAACTTTCATCGAAAAACTCCGTGTTATGCAAGATGAACGTCCCAAAGAATATTTCAACGATTTAGTAACACATTGTGTCCTAATCTATAATCAATCAATCCATTCTGCTACTGGTTATTCCCCATTTTCTGTTCTTTATGGTCCATATGCCGAAGAAATTCAATTTGACGATGATATGCCGGTATACGAAAAATATAACCAACGTCACAAAGACGAACTTCGACCTTTCATCGACTCCCTTTATCGAAAACTTCATGATAAGGAATCTGCAGTTTTAGAAAAACGTAACGAAAATTTGTCAGATTCTACCCCAGCCCCCAGACCAGGAGATCCTGTGTATATTCAGAAAAACCCTCGTAACAAACTTACTGCACCCTATGTCTCAGCAAAAGTTACTTCAGCCAAAGAAACCCAAATTGAAGCGGTAACCTCAAAAGATAGGCCCACAAATACGCACCCTAGAAATATTAAACGTTTACGCAAGGCTACCTTGTTACAGGACCGGCCAAATGATGAGCCACAGCCTGGCCCTTCAAGTGCGCCCGATCCCCAATAATGGATACTATCAGGAACTAGTCGGCCAAGCTCAAATGTTTGACCACTACCATCGCCATATAGTAACTATAAATCTTACTTCTATTGATAACTCTCTCAAGGCAGCAATGATTCATCCTCTACTCTTTAACAAAATTCCTACCTCTCCTTATCAAAATATACTTAAAGAATATAGCACCTTATATCAAGAAACATTAGATAGTTTTCAAAAAATAGTACGTACACGAAGAAAGCGTGGCTTAATAAATGTTTTAGGTTCAGTGATAAAATCTATCACAGGAAATCTCGATGAAGATGATCGCATATTTTTGGAAAAACACATTGAAGCACTTGAGTCGAAACAGTCCGAAATAATTACAGTTGTCAATAACTTCACCACCTACGCTTTAGATACTATGAAAAGGTACAATAATTTTATAACATCTTTTAACAAAAATTCTGTCAAAGTTGCACAAGAAATTAATTCACTCGAAGAAAGTCTGGGAAAATATTTTTCACTCCATAGCCAAATTCTAAGCATAAATAGCTTAAATCAGTTTCTTTTAAAAATTTTGAGAACTATTAGTCTAGCCGCCCTGCAACAGTCTAATGTAGAACTTTTCACACTTTCAGAAATTAGTGAACTTGAAGACCATCTAAAATTTTTCTATAAGAAAACTTGCCTTTTATCAGATGATTTACATCCCTTTGAACTAATTGAAAATTCTCATAGCACTATTGTCACAATGGATACCCAGATACTTATTATCCTAAAGATCCCTATCCTAAATGAACGTGAATTCTCACTTTACCATATTTACCCCATCCATAACAAAGACGCAATCATTTTGATACCACCCGCCTCCCATTATGGAAATAACCATTGGTACTCTGACTGCAAGCACACTGAAAAGAAAATTATTTGCCAATCAGAGTCAACAGCCAGATGTCAACTGCCAACTTTGGAAAATTGTACTACAGCTGTTAGTGTGGTCCAGCATCCCATCATACACCGAACTGAGAAAAACCTAATAATAGTTAGCACAGCCTATCAGATCCAAATTTTTGAAAACTGTTCCAGAGAAGCTGAAAATATTAGCCAGCCAGTTATTGTCCAATCAACATGTGCTGTAAAAATTGGTCAAAAGTGGTACTTTACGTCAAAGCAAAGTATTCAAGTTCCAGAGGTCATCCCAGTCAAAATTAACCCGAAGTTCCAGATCCAGCTAGACCAGATAGAAAAAATTCAAGAAACACCCCACCTATCAGTTATTGAACCCATGCATTTGAAGCCCATTTTCATCTCTTCTACTTCATGGACCATTGCAACCCTGTACGTTATCCTGGTTGCAATGATTATATACTTCACTGCAAGAAAACGCAAGAGGCTGCATACCCTGTTCTTCAAGCCCAGAATTCCCTTGAAGGACCTTCAAGAACTTCAAGCAAGTAACCAGAAGTTCGAGGACGAACTTCCATCTTAAGGAGGGAGGAGTTATGTATCCAGCCGGACATCGACCCAGCTGACCAGACGGCGCGTGTGGAAGATGAACTCAGGAAATGCTGCGTCAGCTAAGTTTACCTTATCATGTATTTTACATAATTCAGTCAGTCTAGAGCTCAACTTTGTACGATTAACAAATAAATATTTTTTAAAAAGTGATTTGCTGGTTCCTGGAATTTAAGTCACATTATTCTTGAAAACTCCAGTGGTGAATTTTCCAACAGGTTTTCCAAATTTTCATTTAGAAAATTTTAGAAAACCTTAGTTTAATATGCGGTTTCCAATAATACCAACCCAAATGCTTAGACTCCATGCTGGTTGTCAACAAACCTCTCAAAATTTGGATTTATGTCGGTATAAAAATGTAAATTATGCCAGTTTACGTGGTCGTTAATGATAACGCTGTAGCTACATTTCATAAAAAAGAAAATGAAAGAATTTCATAAGAAATGTAGCTTCATTCGTAAACAACACACTGTTGGAGAGGAGTGTATCTTCTTGGACTTGAGCACGACTCCAGTTACAGAAATTCATTCAGTTTTCGAAGTCTTGTCTTTCAATTGCTTGATTTAGCAGCACGTGATAAGGATGCTATATGTACTCCGTTAAGATCATGTTCACAGATGCTTGGCCAAATAGCGACTAATTTCTGCTGTAGCACTGCTATGCGGATCTTTAACTACAATTGCGAGAATGTCAAACTCACTATCTTCATGTATTACTACTACATGTTTCCTTCTCTCATATTTTACGCCCATGTAAATCCAAATTTTGAGAAGTTTGTTGACAACCAGCATGAAGTCTAAGCATTTGGGGCGGTATTATTGGAAACCGCAAAATAAACTGATGTTTTCCAAAAAATTTTACATGACAATTTGGAAAACCTGTTGAAAAATTCACCACTTTAGTACCTATTAGAGGTCGAAACACTTTGGATGAAAGGTTTCCTGCCAACTGTTTCGTCTGCGAGCCACGCCACCTACGATTTTTGCAATTCCTATGCAATGATTACAAAACCGTAAATATCTTAAAAACCATCAAAGATAGAACCACATGTGCCTGGATAAAAGTGAAAGAGAATTTAATTTCGCATCCACTGATGTGAAACTTATGATACCATCCCATTTGAAAAAAAGAAGTTTTTAACGTTTCTAACTTTTCAAATTAGAAAATTGCTAGTCTATTGATTTAATGTTCTTTTGAAACAATGATCTTATTGAAACACAAACACGTTCCTTGCTTGTTTCAAAACCGAAAACCGCCTCTTTCTATCGCATTTAGTTTCCGAGATATTAACGTTTCTTATAAAGTACTACAAACGTCAAATTTTGTAAAAATTGCTGAATAACTCCGAAAATAGGTTTCGTAGACATAAACAATGGTTAACAAACTGGACCTAAAAATCGATGCTGAATTCAAAAACGTAATAATATACAGGGTGTTCCATTTAAAATAAGGAAGTTGATGTCTACTTCCGGTATATCCGGAAGTCCGCCATCTTTAAATTATTTTCTAAATACATATAGACATAAATGTTCTTTGTAATGTCCAAACCTGGTAGAAATGCATGAATTTTTCCAAATTTGTAATCTTATACAGATAACCTTAAAAGCTTTTCAGACATCAACAAAAACAAACATAAACAAACACAACAAATGCAAATGCAAGGAACAGTGCATTGTGGTAAATGTGCACTGATTATACAATCACATAACAGGCAAAAACGAGACAAATTATAATTGAGGCCTCATTTAGTTACTGTTTGGAAAGGCAACAAACACATTATCTTAGTAATCGATTTACCTGTATGTGACGTGCGTTGGTATGTGATGTGGTGTAGCAGTGATATCTGCAATATCAGATGGTGCAGCAGCAGACAAAGCTTCAAGTTGAAGCGATGGGTCTGTAGCTGCCTGTTCTCTCAGCAGTGCTGCTTCGGTCGCCGCCTCAGCTTCTGCACCGAAACTGCCGTTTTGCTCCTCAAATTCGTCGTCTTCTTCCTCTTCAATCACCCCCTCACAACTTGTGACGTCCTCACTGCCAACCGTAAGCAGACCACTCTGCTGATTGTTATCACCTACAGTAACTTCTGATTCTGTCCTTGATTCAACAACCTGCTTGGCTAGTTCATCATTGCCTCCCAGTGGAGCAGACTCCTTCTCCTCTACGATACACGCAACCTAAATCAACATTGGCCTTGAAAGTACCCATATTGGAAATTACCAAATAGGCCATGACAATCTGACAGTGACTTAAAAATAAAAGGCGAAAGATGACACAGAAACTGTATTTTTATCATTAACCTCTCCTTGAAATAAATGACTGACATGGTTTGATGACAGAATTTCACCAGATATTATCATCATATGCAATATGACATACAAATATCTCCAAATTTTACAAGTATCCTTATTACACCATCTACATCAAGTAGTTCAGATGCTACAAAAACATTTGACAAGCTGGGTTTAAACTTCCATTGTTAAAATAAACTAAAAGTAATTTGACTACACGATAAAGGTAAAATGCTATAGTGATTGAATCTTAACATTGATGACCCAATAATATTGATTTCATAATGAGAAATCTTTCAGAGACGGCTAAAACTAAAACACACACTACAAAGATGTTTATTATACAATGACCAACTGTGATAAAAACATACATCTGCAATATGCAAACCAAATTCGTTTGTCTGGTGTTAAATGAAGTGCATACCTCTTGCGCTACACTGGTGTTTGTATTTTGTTTGGTGCAGTCAGCTATGTTGTTATTGCAAGGCCTGCAGGGCCCCTGTGTCATGTCCGGTGGTACTCCTACAGCTGCCGAGGTTACATCGAGCTGCAGGTGGTGCTGATCATCTACTGACTGTTGCTGCTGCTCCCTACTGTCTAGATGCTGATCACATTCACTATGAAGATGGTCGCTATGATGGTCATTCAGTAATGGCACAGTACTGCTACCACTGCTTGTGCCACTGTGCACCAAAGGTATTGTAAACGGTGTAGCGATTCCTTTCTCTATGCATAAGATTCTCTCTCTCAGCTAGCAAAAAAATATATACATAATTAACTTTTATTTCAATTTCCCGCTATTATCGAACTTGTCCGATCAGATAGCACAATGACATTATCAACTAATAAAAAGGTTCATCATGCCTTCTTGACAATAACTGCTTAATTAGTAAACTGAGGTTACTAGGTAATAATGTTATTCACGTTATTCGACACGGAGCACTATGGCTAAAGTATTTGATAAAAAAGAAAATAATAATTTCCGATGGATAGAGAGCCATAAAGGCTACATTTTAAAAATATTTTCATGTTATACAGGGTGTCCCAAAAACACGAAATGTATCAAAGTTATGTTTTTTTAAATGGAATACCCCGCATATTATCGCATATTCAGATTCCATGGTGAATTCTAGTGTGACTTTATGTATCATACATGGGATTTAAAGTTAACCATTTAGGTAGTAGTAGTAGTAGTAGTAGTAGTAGTAGTGATGGGGAGGCGAAGCCAGGCAAGTAGGCCACCTTTGGCCCTTTTTGCCAACCCCACTAAACCAGTCACTGAAAACACTAAAATTCTACACCCTAGAAAGCTCCTTGTCGAACCTACCAGACCTCCTGACGAAAGTCAGTATGTCCGACCATTTCGCTGAATAAAGTGGCTCCTCCCCAAACTCCGTCGTGCCGAATATCTCAACCCTAAGGTTGCGATAAACTGCACATCTGCCCAGGAAGTGGAACGCTGTCTCGTCCTCCTCCCAGCATCTGGAGCAAATGGGGTCCCCTACCACTCTCATAAGTGACAAATGTCTATTCAGCAGGCAATGGCCAGTAAGAACCCCCACCAGAAGGTTGAGCATCTTTCTGCCTTTATTCAAAAGCCATAGCGTCCGGCCCTTATCAGGGCCTGCTATGAATCTTTTGGCTTGCCTGCAGTCATCTCTCTCTAACCAGGCTTTCGCCAGTTCCTTGTAGGCCCAGTTGTCCAGGGCCACATTGACCTGGCGTCTGCTAATTCCCAGCATAGGTTCTGGGCCGATGCAGGGGCTGCTGGCCCCTATCCTAGCTAATCGGTCCGCTCTCTCGTTACCCGGTATACCAATGTGTCCGGGGATCCACAGCAGGGTCACCTTCTTACGGCTTGCTAATTTCTGAAGGGCGGCCGAGCATTCTTGAGCCAGAGCTGATCTGGCCCTCGGAGCTGCCACCCCTTTCAGCGCTGATTGGCTGTCAGAGCATATATATATGCTCTGTTCAGAGCACTGTTCGACTTCCGTCGAGTATGCCACCATCAATATCGCATACACTTCCGCCTGGAAGACAGTCGTGCAGGTTCCCAGCGCGAAACTCCGCCGCACTTCTTTACCCTCCAGACAGAAGCCCGCTCCCCCGGATCCTGACTCCTTTAAGAGCGATCCGTCCGTGAAGCATACCAGACTATTGGGCGGAAACTTGACTTTCCCTCTCATCCAGTCGTCTCTTTCCGGGATGACTAGTGAGAATCCCTAATCTAAATTTAAGATATCTTTGGCTTTTTCCACCCTGAATGACGATATCGGGATATTACTCTCCGCGAATCGCTCTATTCTGGTGTGGCCAACTAATGGTTCTCGTGCTACCCACGTTCCCCCGTCACGCATTCTCAGGCAGGCCAACATTCGCCTCTCTCTTTATCCAGAGGTGCAGAGGCGGCAAGCCCAAGAGTACCTCCAGTACCTCCTCGTGGCACCTGTTATGCTCATTGCTGCCAGCCTCTGAATCTTTGCGAGCTTGAGCCTGACAGAGACCTTCTCCACGCTCGGCCACCAGACCGAGCAGCCATACTGGATCCTAGATCTTGCTACTGCCGTATATAGCCAGTTTAGGACCTTGGGTTTGAGGCCCCAGGTTCCGCCGACTACCCGACGCAACTGCCACATGGTAGCTATAGACTTTTTATACACATAGTCGATATGCTGTGCCCATGTGAGTTTATTATCAATTATCACCCCCAGGTACTTGACTTCCCGTGTTAGGGTCAGTGGTACACCATGGAGGGTGGCGGCTTTGAAATCATCTATTTTCTTCCTGTGAGTGAATAGGACCAGCTCAGTCTTCACTGGGTTGATTGAGAGTCCTGATTCGCCACACCATCTATCCAAAATGTTGCACGCATCTACATCCTATCGCAGACGACGCCCAGGAATCTACCAGAGACTAACACCAGGCCGTCATCTGCGTAGGCCTGCGTATAGAAGCCGGCCGAGCTAAGTCTCGCAAGGAGGCCATCCATAACAAGGCACCAGAGGCGGGGGGAGAGGCAGCTGCCCTGCGGGCAACCCCCACTCACCCCAACCTCTAGCTGAACCTCGCCTAATGTTGCACTAACCTTGCGATTCTGAAGTGCCGACCTTACCCAGCAGACCAGAGTGGGTGGAACACCCCTGGTCTGAAGGGCGGCGGATATATTCGCAGTTCGTGCTTTATCAAAAGCTCCCTGTACGTCGAAGAATACTCCCAGAGCCACTTCTCTGTGAGAGAGGGCTCTTTCTAATTTTCCTACTATAGCATGCAGGGCTGTTTCCGTGGAGAGGCCCTGCCTATAGGCATGCTGATTATCATAGATAGATAGATAGATAGATAGATAGTTTATTTGTGCCTATACAAGATCTGTTTACACACGTCAAGAAAATAGAAGTTACAATACTAAAACAATACAATATTACATATTATTAAGAGACACCAAACATCGACATTTAAAAATACTAAAAAAACCTATAACTGACATTTCACAACATGCTAAAATCAGAGTTTAAAAATTCATTAAAAGAGTAAAAGGCGTTTCTTAGCAAATATGTTTTTACTCTCACTTTAAAAACTTTTTCTGGAAGAACCTTAATCTCACCAGGTAATGCATTAAAAAATTTTATGCTCCAGTATCCTGGACCATCCTGACACCTCCCTAGCCGCCAGTATGCAGGAATTAAATTTTTCTTAACACGGGTGTTATAAGTATGGATGTTTTCATGAGTTTGGTACAGACCAATGTTCTGTCTCACATACATCAAACATTCCAATATATACACACTTGGCACAGTCAGAAAGCGCAGCTTTACATACATAGCTCTACAGTCATCTCTATACCTCAGGCTTGAAATGATTCTTACAGCCTTTCCCTGCAGGCCAAATACCCTAAGCATCCCAGCTGAGTGTCCCCATGAAAGAATTGCGTAAGACAAATGTGTATGAAAAATAGAAAAATAAGCAGTTCGCAATATATCAGCCGAAACACAAAAGTACAAGCCCCGCAATACATAGAGACTTTTGTTAAGTTTTGCTGCCAGTTTATTGATATGACTTCCCCACTGTAAGCTTGCATCAAGGATAACACCCAGAAATTTAGCCTCAGAGGGACCATCTACATCCGAAAGATCTCTCATGGAAAATACAACTCGGCTTGTCTTTTCTGCATTTAGCAAGAGCCCATTTGCACTGAACCAATTTTGGGCCTTTGCTTGCGCCAACATGGATCCATTCACCGACTCTACAAGGTTGTCAGCAGCATAAGAAACTGTTGTATCATCAGAAAAGAGTGTATACTTAGCAGTTGTATCAATACTGGGGAGGTCATTAATGTAAATCAAAAATAAAATGGGCCCCAGAACCGAACCCTGAGGCACTCCAATGTTAACTGGACTCTTTGCTGATGTCACCCCATCCACCCTTACTACTTGATATCTACAATGAAGGTAAGACTTTATGAGTTTGATGCTGTTCAGACTGAAGCCATAGCACACAAGTTTTCTGAGGAGGATTCCATGGTCAACACAATCAAAGGCTTTGCTCAAATCACAGAACAAGACCGAATTATATTGCATGTTATGGAAAGTGTCTATTATATGTGACACAAGATTGATTATACCCAGACTTGTACTCTTATTTTTCCTGAAACCAAACTGACAGTGAGAGAAAAGCCTTACTATCCTGATAGCCATACATTTTTCAATAATTTTAGAGATTATAGGCAGAAGAGATACTGGACGATAATTTTCAGGAAGTGATGCATTCCCTTTCTTGAAAATTGGAGTGACAATGGCAGTTTTTAGGACGTCAGGGAATACGTTTTGTTTAAAACAGAGATTTATCATTTTAGTTAATGGGAGTTTAATACAATCTTTAACAGATTTAATTAGGTTTACATTTAAACCATATATATCGCGACTGTGCTTGTTTTTCAAACTGTCAATGATATCTCTCATTTCAATATAAGTAACTTCCTCAAAATTAAAGTAATTTTCTGGTGGTGAAAAGTCCTGTAAGTAGTCTAATGGGTCCCTATCTGGTGAAGGGATAGTATGTATAATGTTACTAGCCACATTAGAAAAATATTTATTAAAATCGTCAGGTGTGATGCTGACTTTATTATTCTCTCCCTTTTTCCCTCTATAATTATTAATGATTTTCCACATTGTTTTAGGTGGATTGGTGGAGGTTTGTATGAGTTTATCATTAGCCTTTATCTTAGCATCTTTAATTGCTGGTTTATATAGTTTCCTATACCTTTTTATTTCATCCTCAATCCATGGCAGGTTATGGTGTTGTTTTAGTTCGCTAAGAAAGTTGAGATGCTCTCTCATAGTTCTAAGCTCTTCTGTAAACCAAGCTACATTAAAATGAATTATCAGACCTAACAGTATAAGTCTTTTCAGGAAAAGCACTCAAAAATGAATTCTCTAATAATGCCATGAAGTCAGTGAAAACTTCATTTATTTCACAACTCTCCCTCATAAAATCCCATGAAATATTGTTTACCATATGATAAAATATGAACATACCCTGTTGTGTTATAGGCCTACAGACTTTCTGGAAATGAATTACATCACCAGAAGGCACAGGAAACTTAGCCTCCACCAGTTGCGCTTTGTGATCAGATACATTCATATCAATCACCCTTACAGAACACACATCTATACCATTACTCACAAAAACATTATCTAAACAAGATTCTAAACGTGTTGGTTGAAAGATTACCTGCTTGAGACCAAAACCCATCATAGAATCACAGAAGTTTGTTGTCTCATGATGAGCTGTATTGAATTTGATGTTGAAGTCACCAACAATGATGAGCTCTACACTATGGTTCAAGTCCATCAATATATTCACGACTGACTCAAGAAAGGTGTCAAAATTTCCTGATGGTGAATGGTAAACTGCTACAACATGAATGTTAAAAGAATTTATAAAAATCGAACAAAATTCAATGCATTTTTCAATATTAATTGGTGAATTAATCAAAGATCTTGATATTACTAGATTGTCTTCACTAAAATCACAGTTCCTCCACCTGAATGTTGCCTCCTTGTAGAGTAAGCTGCTACTGTATAACCATGCAGATATAGGGAGTTGATTTCCACTTCGCTTAACCAGTGTTCTGAGATGCATAAGACGTCTATGTTTTTATCATAGAGGAACGCTTCAACTTCAGCAATCTTGTTTCTGAGAGATCTAACATTGATATGGAGGATTCTCAGGCCCTGCTTGGAGTCTTCTTGGCCAGTATCACAGTCACTGCTTACGGGCGCTGGATGTTCAGAAAATGGTTCACCATGGTTCCAACTGGCCATAGTGCTGAACATAGATATTTATCCCGATCATCATAGGGAACCATAAGTCTAAAAGAGGTACAGTGTTTGTCTTTTCTGGTTTTCATCTTTTCACAACCACAGTTCTTTCCCAAACCATTGTCACAGAGGTATTTGAGAATTTCATCATTGTTGACATCCGGAGCAAACCCAGACACAAATAGAAAAGCCATTTTAGAAACAGTTTTCAGTGTTGTACCATTATTTGCTCCTTTGATAGGTGCTGGTCTAGCTTTGAAATTATTTACCCTGTGAGCTTCATCTTTTAGGTTAGTTTTTTCTTCATGCTGTGCAGTATGTTCTGGAGCAGTGTTATGCATTCCTTGTTTAAAACCTCTTCTTCTTTGTGTTTCCCATGGTCCCAGTGTGTCTTCGGGTCTTCCATCCTTGAGAGATTCTTCACTATCAGGTATAGTTGCATTTTTGTTTTGTGAGGTTGCATTTGATTCTTTCATACCAATCTGAGTGCACAATACCTCAGAAGGTTTAGTTATGCCTTCGACTGTCACTACCCCGGTTTCATTACTGCAAGATTGACTTGGCGACTTTGGATCTTTCGCCGTCAAGGTCATGGGGGGCAAATCTACTTGCTCAGTCGAAATTATGTTTAATTGTCTAGTCTTCTCATCAGAGTAGGCTATAGATGTTCCATCTTCATGAGTTTTGACCATCTTATCAAGAACGCCCGCCGTTGGATTGGACGTAACCTGGTCATGCGGCTTCTCACATTCCTTTGATCCGTCCGCATGATTTGTTGATGTTGTCACTATTGAAGTACTTATCTTTTCTTCTAGAAGCCTTTTGTTCTCCTCTAACAGAGCGTTTTTCTCTTTCAGGCCTATGATAATCTCCTGAAGAAGTTTAATTTTTCCAGATTCACCCGCCATATCAGTTGAGGTTATGCCATGCTCGATGCAAATACAGCGGGTTTTATCAAGTATTATGACATCCTTGGACCAATCTCTTACTGCACAAGACGTGTGGTAGGCTTTACCACAGTTTATGCATACTATGCTGGCAAACTTCTTTGTTTTACAGCACTCAAAAAAGACTTTATCGTCAGACGTACTTTTGCTGCGCGATCGCGTCGACGCCATCTTGGAAAATCATGGAGGGGATAGGTAACAAGGATTTCCTCCACCAAGTATCTGTCCACGATCTTCTCCAATGCTTCACAGGATCAACCATTTAGGTATAAATCACCATTTTCGGTATAAGTAGATATCAGGAAAAAATTGAATATCGCAGAGATTATAGAATTTGGAAGGCTGTGACTTTGCGGTATTACCAAGCATAAAATGTGTCAGCTTTGATGAGACTGTCACATTTAAATTACATTTATGCTTGGAGAAATCGGTCGATTAGTTAAGGAAACTTCGATCAGCGATAACTTGATTTTTTCAAATGGGAATGCCTAATTTTTTTTATATGGTTAAAATATAGAATTTGATAACCTTTCTAATGATATAAGGTTGTGAATATCAATCTCTGGTAGTTTTCATTTAATTTTAAATTTCCAAACAAATCGGCGTTTTTCAATATTCCTACCTATAAGCAACATATTTTTTTTATCAAATACTTTAGCCATAATGCTTCGTGTCGAATAATGTGAATAACCCTGTATACGAATAGTTTCTTATTTGTGTAAGTGTACTTAAGCAGAACTTGGTGGTAAGCAGTTAAGCACTTTGATTGTTAATATCAATGTATCTTAAGCAAAACTTAGTGGTAAGCAGTTAAGCACTTTGATTGATAGTATCAATGTATCCTAGTAAACTAACAGGTGCTTTATTTAGCCACTATCCAGGCAGGAAATGGAAAACAACAGTAAATAAATTCTGAGTAAAGAGCCAATCAAAAAATAAAAAAAAGGTGTAATGAACAACACTCAACAACTGATTCTCATGACACAAAGTTCCAATATAACCAAACAACCAACAAATAATGTGTTATTGGGATATATTCAACTTTAAATCAAAAAAATATATTTGTACCATCTTAATGAACATTTTATGTAATATCTACAGCTAAAGTTTTCAAAAATATCTATGTAAAAAATTATATTAAATAAAAACAGTTATAAAGATTAATAGGTACAATGATATGACTGCAGGGTATTCTAAAGTATCAGAAAATAACTTTATGTAAGCTGTATTCAAAAAGTTCAATGATGAAAATTCCTGAACCTAATTTGAAGGTGAATAACCTCTGATATAAAGTGTCAAAACCTCGGCTATTGCACAAAAACATTGATAGGAACTTCGTTAATGAACCCATATCTAATGTGACCCTGAATAACGGTTATAAATTATGGGAAATAGTAATACATTAAACTATAAAAAATTCGGCAACATCGGTAAAGCAGCTGTCAAACTGCAGCAACAACAAATAGATAGCCCCATCTATAACTGCGACAGTGCCAAGTCAAATCTGTTTCAAGCAAAATTAGCACTGTTTTTGCCGTTCGTTATCACAAACATTCAAAAATTACTACGTTTACCCTAATTGAAAAATCCGAACACTGCAATGTGATATCGAAGTATACCAAACACGTTGTAAAAAAAGTGTAAACAAGTAAAATTGCAAGAAATTAGAATCCAATTATAGCCATAATTATGGCCACTGGTAGACACGGCAACATCGCATATGGGTCAAGTTAATCAAAAACGAAATTGCACGTTTTTGATACGAAAAGAGGGTTGGAAACCACGAAAAAAGCATTTAGAAAGCCCTAAACACTGGATAAATGCCACGCATTGAAATAAATAAACCCAAACAGCGTCACTGTTTACGTTGCAAACTGCCGCGAATGGCCGACAAAGCGCCTACGGTCAACGGCAAAACGAATACAGTCGAGCGATCGAGGAGCGTCTGACAGATTACCGTCGCGGCGAAAATAATGACGATCACACTGCCGTAAAAATGACTTACCATTTCATTTTCCTTGCGGAGTAGGTAGATCTCACGATCTTTATCCAGGATATCATCGTTCTGCTGTTGGATGAGGTCGGTGTGAAGGATGAGCCACTCTTTGATGAACTTAACCTCACTTTCGAGCGTTTGACAGCCGCCGCTCGTCACTGGCGACGATGTCAAATCTTGCTGCTGTTTATGATTTTATTGTGTAGATAAAAATAAAAACATTTCAAAAAAAGAGGCCTGACTCGTCGACTGACAAACAAGGTTGAACATTTTTGGGGTTTTCGGTTATTATTTACAAATGGAAAGGTTAAATATAATGAGTATTGATTGGAAGTTAGTTATTTTTCCCAGTTAATCAAACCAGGATTGCCATACTGGAATGCTTTTCCTAGGTTCCTAAGTAATGTTCATTTATATTTCTGGGGTTAAGACTTCATATGTATTTTTTATATTGTATTTTGAACTGATAGTCACTTCAGGAGAACTCACAAAGGTATAATAATTCAGAGGCTGGTATTGCAATACAAATAAATAAATTATTATTTTATTAATCACCAATAGTTAACATTATAGGATGACAAAAGCATTGGTTAATATTATAATGATTTAATTGATCAAGAATAAGTGTATTGTATTTGGCAAATCAAATCGATCTATCAAAAATTAGTACTGAACCCAATATCAATTCTTTAGTGATATTTTAATTATAATTTTATTTAAAATACTTCACCCAGCCATATAACTAAAACTATATTCCATAAAAACATTAATATTTCAGCTATTTTCTAAATGCCACAGAGATGTCTGAAACTTAAGTAAAGAATTTATATTTCAATAGATGTAGTTTTAAATTACTTTTACCACAGGATATGTTTCAGGAGTTATGTTGTAAAATTTTTGTAGAACGAGATACAGGAGCCAACCTTATAGATAATTATCATTTGTAATTTACCTTGAGCGTACAGGACTGTGATAGTGTTGATTCTACTCCAATTATATTGGTGTCACTGCTATGATACATATGATCAATCACATTTGCCTCATCACTGCTTTCCTCCCCAGAATCAGAATTATTTGACTCAATCTCCTCTGTCTCTTCCAACTCCTGTTCAGACAAATATTTTATGCTGCTCTTCCTGCTGTTTTCATCTTGAAACTCCTCATTCATTTTCGTGTCAAGTTGCCCTATTTTATGGGCATTGTTTAGGCATCGCATACTACGATACACTGCTAACAATGCCAGGATTTCTTTAGGTGAATGTTGATTATACACACTATTTCTGGGTTATGTTCGTCAGATGAGTTCAAGACAATGAAATAATGGCACTTTAATCTGTAATCACTTCTAACACTAACAACAAGCCACAAAATGTATTCGGAGCACTACCTAATTGTCTATTTTTGTACATAAAACGAGAGGGATAAGGTCTATCACTGGTAGTCGACGAATGTTTGATTTGTAATCAAAGGACTAAACCGATTGTGTTTATTTTTTCTACCCTACACACTGCACAACAGAAGTATGGTTACGATCGCAAGTAATACAATCATATTATCATTAAAAAGATAATCAAAAATAATACTAAACCCCAGTATAACAAATCAAACTAAACAGTAAACACCAATCAGTCACTCATCAGTCACAGTCACAACCACGAATGTCAGTAATGTCACAAACTCAGACCTCAGGGTCACAACTATCACAATCACGAGGCAAAGCATGGACGACTCTACACTAGGCCGGAGCCTTAGATGTGGCAACGTGGCTTAGCTGTCAAATAGTGGGCCTATAGTTTCAGAATAATTATTACATTTTATATGTATTAGAGTTCATCTGGGTTAATAAATTAAGAAAAAAATGCTTTTTAGAACTACTACTACTAATACCACTTACATCTGATGTCTAGTTCATCATAGTCAGACACTACAAAATAAAAATAAAGCAACCTGTTTCCTGCGTGCCATTTCCACTTCCACGTAAATGAACACTCAATTTACTTTGTAAATTGTCACTTGAGCTAGAAAAATTCACTATTAGGTCACTGTGAAGCCATTCTTGCTGGTCTTGATTCCCTTTCACTATCAAATCTTTTCGTAGGTATGCCCAGATGCATGCCCTCGTTGGCTTGCCCAGATGAGTTCTATTAACTGTATTTTTCTGTGATATTTGGGAGGTCCAGAAAACATTGTAGGTACCACATTGTGCTCTAAAATTGGTCTTATCCTTTGAAATGTTTGTAAAGTATTGTCTTTATTCTTATAAATATAACCAGCCCATACAAGGAATACCGTTCACCCACTTCTGTTTATGTCCTCCATTGGAAGCACTAATTGCTAGTGCAACCTGGTACTACACACTTTGCAGGCATCTTTTTATCTTTATAGTTTCGTTTGTGCAGGTAAATAATTAGAAACACATTAAAAATCACCTTCCACTCTTCATTGTTACTCTGGAAGGTTATGTTGGTATGTCCTTGATTGGCTAGTGCAACCTGGTACTACACACTTTGCAGGCATCTTTTTACCTTTATAGTTTCGTTTGTGCATGTAAATCATTAGAAACACATTAAAAATCACCTTCCAATCATATTTTCTGCTCTAGAACAATACACATGACTTAACCTTAAATAAAAACTCGGCCCGCTGATTCAGTGTTGCCATATTTCATGCTCCGGCCTAGTGAGTAAAGTCGGCCATGGGCAAAGGGGCAAACAATGAAGGCTGTCATATGTCATGCGTCAAACCTTAGACAAGGAAAGAGAGAGGTCGGAACGTGCGGCTTTGTGGTGCGGCCTAGTCGGAACGCGCGACTGACATATCTGTTACCAAATGGCACCAAAGCGCTAGTCCCAGTGCGGTAGCTAATGGGATTAACATTATGGTTAAGCTATTTGGAGAAATAATCTATTTTGAAATAAAATTCATTAAAATACTGTATGGCCAATTTCACCATCCACAGTTCAAAGTAATTAACATTAACTTAACCGTGAACTTCCACTCGACCGATATCTTGTCTTGCAAAATGTAAGCTATAACGGAGACGTCACTGGAAATCTGATTATATTTGAACCAAAAAATCCCTTAAAAAAATATAATTTCTACACTTTACGTGCTCAAAAACATTATGATTCGCATGTTAGTGGTACATTTCAAATTATATTTCGAATACATATATGTATACCAAAAAATTAGAACATAAATTTATCTGTGAAAAATGATTCCTGGCTCCTTCCTGCTGCTATGGCTTTTACAACGGTAAGCTGCACACCTTACCATTACGCACACCACAATATTTCACAATGATTGGTCTTAAAAACGTTAAATATCACAAAAGACACCACCTTGACAGCACCATCAAAATTTTGACAGCTATTCATTTTCGGTAACAGCTAATTCACATACCATCAAATGGGCGTGCGGTATCCCCTCTCTTTCCTTATCTAAGCGTCAAACACTAAATGGAACGCTGCAACAGCAACACCTTATAGGGTAGGGTTTACTAGCTAACAAGCCGCAAGCCAGCGAGTCGGCGGGTGCGCTAGTAATCGAGCACACAGAACATTTCCTACTCGCTCAGTAGGCAGCTAGTTGGCGTGTGACCCAGTGGCTACTCCTCACACCGTGAGGTGAGCAATCACCGTGCACCCTAAGAAGATCAAGCGACCCAAGAGGATGACTGCCTTCTGAATTCTGGCGGCTAAGATGTGCGGCGGCGTATGGCACACGCAGCGCAGAGAGCAGCGTATTCCTCACTCCACCTATTAGGGATCCAATGACAATAACCAGCAAGCTTACAGTGTAGTCTGATTAGAGCCTGCGAAGCTGTCCAAGCAACTTTTGATATTTAGCGCTTTTCCTCCTCCTTAGAGTGAGTTTTTCCGGATAATTTGAATTTCGAAGTATAGGCTTAATATGCCTCGTATGGCCGCTGTATTGGTTCCACCATGGCCGACTTTACTCACTAGGCCGGAGCATTGAAATATGGCAACACTGAATCGGGAGCCGAGCTTGTGTCATTAGTGTAATTCTTCCAGAGTAAACAATAAGATTGGAAGGTGATTTTTAATGTGTTTCTAATTATTTACCTGCACAAACGAAACTATAAAGATAAAAAGATGCCTGCAAAGTGTGTAGTACCAGGTTGCAATAGCAATTGTACTTCCAAACAAGGACATACCAACATAACCTTCCAGAGTAACAACGAAGAGTGGAAGGTGATTGTTAATGTGTTTCTAATTATTTACCTGCACAAACGAAACTATAAAGATAAAAAGATGCCTGCAAAGTGTGTAGTACCAGATTGCAATAGCAATTGTGCTTCCAAACAAGGACATACCAACATAACCTTCCAGAGTAACAACGAAGAGTGGAAGGTGATTTTTAATGTGTTTCTAATTATTTACCTGCACAAACGAAACTATAAAGATAAAAAGAAGCAATCAGTGCTTCCAATGAAGGACATCAACAGAAGTGGATGAAAGGTATTCCTCATAAGGGCTGGTTATATTTATAAGAATAAAGACAATAATTTACAAACATTTCAAAGGATAAGACCTATTTTAGAGCACAGTGTGGTACCTACAGTGTTTTCTGGACCTCCCAAATATCACAGAAAAATACAGTTAATAGAACTCATCTGGGCATGCATCTGGGCATACCTACGAAAAGATTTGATAGTGAAAGATCAAGACCAGCAAGAATGGCTTCACAGTGACGTAATAGTGAATTTTTCCAGCTCAAGTGACAATTTACAAAGTAAATTTAGTGTTCATTTAAGTGGAAGTGGAAGTGGCAGCAGGAAACAGGTTGCGTCTTTTTTATTTTGTAGTGTCTGACTATGATGAACCAGACATCAGATGTAAGTGGTATTGGTAGTAGTAGTTCTAAAAAGTATTTTTCTTAATTTATTAACCCAGATGAACTCTAATACATATAAAAATATGTAATAATTATTCTGAAACTATAGGCCCCCTATTTGACAGCTAAGCCACGTTGCCACATCTAAGGCTCTGGCCTAGTGTAGAGTCGGCCATGGTTCCACTCATTTTGCCAGACTTGCAAGACCCTGGTCTTGATATAAGTGATCAAGTCCCTGAGAGGAGTTGGTATGCCTTTATCGGGATGTTCACAATTTGCTGCTGCTTTTGCAGAACGATCGGCCCTTTCATTACGTTGAATGCCGCATCAGTGACTAGGAATCCACATTAAGGCTACAAGTTCTGCTTACTTGATCAAAGATCCTCACAATAGATTCCTCTCTTGTAAATTCATGCTACATGGCAGTCAGAACACTGAGGGAGTCTACTAGTATGTGAGAGCTGTATCGTGTTCAGATAATTGCAGGTATAGTAGAGCCTGCCAAACTGCAAAGGATTCGGCAGTAAATATATTACACAACCCCTACCGTTGTTTTGGATCCATCGGTATATATTTTTAGGTAATCGTCGCGTTGTAAGTGAGTATTTCTTCTGCAAAGAGTAATTGGTAAGTAGATGATGGAGTTATATTTTTATTAATTGTAGGAGGGGCTCTAGACCATGGAGGTAGCACGGTAAAGAACGTCTCCAACTGTTAAGTCATATTTTTCTCCAAACTCCATGCTGCGAATCCTAGCTGGTCGAGAGGTTGTGGGCCTATAATTATTTTCGAAACGAGCAGCCGAGACGCTTCAAGCGGTGGTGTCAGCAGTCCTTTGCGGAACTTGAACACACATGAAAACTGCCGAAGTAGACTTCCTTTTAAGACTTCATAAAGATAAGCCAATGCATGGAATCTTCTACAGACATCTAGAAGAGCATGGCTTGTCTGAGCAGTTGACCTTCTCTTTCCTAAGGTATAGTGGGTTGAAGTCGGGGACTGAGGACTTTATAATGGCTTGCCTAGACGGTGCCTTCAACAACTTAGTATACCGTAAAAATGCAGATGTACCCGACACCCGTTGTAGAGCTTGCCGACAAGCGCCAGGGACATAGATAGATAGATTCTCTTTATTTTCAACATTTAGGTTTACAATACATTGTTATTTATGACATCAATGTTCGGGACTGGCCCAGGAATAACGGGTTTTCATATGTTTATAATTTATGCTATGGCAGCGCCGGTGTCTCATTGACACCGGTGCTGCCATACGCTCCAGGGATTAAAGAGTCCGTTGTGGAGAACGAGAGTTGCCGGATTTACTGGAACTACTCGTTCCCCACGCTCGAGCTTTTCCGGCTCCCTGCCAAGGTGAATATCGTCTCTAAGAGAACAAGTTGTCCTCTGCAGACTTCGCCAATATTGCTCACTCCCACCTATACTTACAAGTGGAAGATATACTTACCGTCACTTTCTAGTAGTCTGTCCGTTATACAACTCTCTAAGAGAAAGACTACAACTGAATACAGACCTGGCCCAGATGCTAGCAACTACGCTACCTAATATCAAGATCCTTTTAAATTGGATACATGAAATAATTGAAAATAAAAGGCATATGCAGCCAATGACCATAGCTGTCGATACTGCCCTGTGATACTGCCTAAACAAAAAAAAAAACAACAAATATACTTACTGTATCACCTACTCGACATTCCGTAATCTTTTTTTATACGTACGCCAATGGTTCATCGCAAAGTCCCAACCAGTCACCTATGTAACCTCAGATACTATGCTCTGTGTCATAAGTCATAGGACAACTTCCTTTTGCCAGTCAACTGTCAACCACCAGTCAACCAATTTTAGCGCCAAAATAGTGAATCCTTGAAACTTCAACCAGTTCAACTTACAAACAAAATACGTGCAAAATACTAAAATAGGTGCTTCAACCCTTCAACAAATACCTTCAACCGGCCGATCAAACTATTTTTTGATCGTCGTTGGATCAGAGTGATCATAACCATAACATAAAACATAAATAAACGGGTATCTTGGACGTGAAAATACTCTTTATTTTATTCAGCGTTTTGTTGTATGTAGTTCGTTGTGCATAAAATGGTGCGAACCGCTGGTGCGATACGAAGTAAGTAGTGCAGTAGCAGTACTATTTTGTGTCAGCAATTAACAAGCTAATCCTTTAATTCTCAGTTAGCGGCGGAAAATCGTCAAAAAAGAGCAGTGGAGGTGCACCACCTTCCAGTAGCGGTGGATCAAATAAATCTTCTGGTTCGCATGCCTCAGGTATGAACCCTGTTTTGATTTTATTATCATGTTCAACATTGCTTTTTTCACTAAAAGTCCAGAGGCTAGGCCACAGACTGGTTAGGCTGTGTCACACTGATGTGTGGTTAAAACAAATACGCTCCTTGCTCTGTTATAAGTAATTCCTATGCCAGTATATTGAATTATCACTTTAACAAAATTTCTATGCAGTATTTCTACAGTGCTTGGTCCATTGACACTATCAATAGTTGGTTTAGACTACTGTAAAGTGTGAATGCTGTTAACTACTAGGTTTTGCTAACATATAGTTTGGCTTTAGCTTAAGCTGTATATGAAATGAATGCAAAGAATGATATTTAACAGAATGTAGGTGTGGAATTTTCACTGGCAAAGAAAATTAATCTAGTGCTTGTAGTTTTAGTGTTACTGTTACAGCAAAGACAAAATATGAATTTTGAAAATCAATGCTGTTGAGCAGGGAAAAGGGTAGTGATTTAAAAAAAGCTTAAGTTTTGAGCATTTTAACAGGTTGACTGCTACGGCCCGCGGCGGTGGGCGACCGCTCACTATTTTTCCAGATTTGCCACGGGGCGGCGGTCGTATATGACCGCTATCACATGTTGCTAGATTTGTATTCTCTGTGTGCCAGCGGTCGAACCAGAGAGGGGTATAAGGATGGTGTTCGACCATTGTGGCTTACAGGCCTAGGGTGCTGCTGCGAATGTCTGAATGACTCTTGGGACAAAGGATATAGGGTGAACTTAAAATGAATTCTACTTGTAGAATGAAACCAATGACCTTTTTTACCTGGCATGAGCAATATAGATACAATTCAGACTAAATGTGGCAGATTCTCACAAGATCCACAGTACGTTACGACTTTCTCCACATGGTTTTTGGTTCTCCCTGTAATTTCCTAGTGTAACACCCTTTGCAGTACTTTCTCACTTGTCAAATTGGCCCTCCTTCTGGAGCAATGTGTGCATCTTGGTTGATCTCCTGGTTGCTTTTTCTATATGTATATCAATTCTATCTGCATTACTATGATTATCGAGAAGGGACCTTACAATGTCTTCCCAAAATTGTAGGATTTTCATTTTTACAAATATGCTGTTGTATTTTGAAAAATGGATGATACAAGTTAGTGTTGGTGGCACATATGCAGGGCACTATCAGGTGTACTATTTCCAACTTGGCACCAGATGATATTTTTATATTTTTCACCTGGCAGTCAACCTGTTAAAGAACTATGATGATTTTCAAAACTGTTGTTATCTCTCATTTTTGTGTTTTGTTTCGTAACCAGTTTATAACTTACTGGTAGATCTTTGCTACAGAGATCACTTCTTAATTTGAGCAGCCATAGAACTTCTCTAGAAGTTTTTTGAGGACTGATTATTATTGTGGCTTATCAAAAAAATATCGTCCCTTGAGAGCAGAACTAAACTATTTCCACATTTCCTATTATATTAAAGATCACCGAATTTACTGCAGAAGTTTACCATGTCCTCACTGAAGGGATAATAAATTTGCAAAATTCAAACTAGTCTATTTTTTCTGTGTTGGGATAGACTAGTCCTGATGTGCGGTTTTGGAGATGGTATATATTGATAATGGACTTACACTAGTTCTGCTTTCACAAGTTTGGAGGTAGTACACTTCATGAGGACATAGAGGTTTATTCTGATCTGTAGTACCAGGTTAATCACATTATTTGACACGGAGCATTATGGCTAAAGTATTTGACACGAAATGTATCAAAGTTATGTTTTTTAAATGCAACACCCTGTATATTATTGTATATTCAGATTCTTTGGTGAATTCTGGTGTGACTTTATGTATCACACATAAAGTGAACCCTTTAGGTGTAAATCACCATTTTCAATATAAGTAGATGATTTCTAATGATATAAGGCTGTCAATATGAATCTCTAGTAGTTTTCTTTTAATTTCGAATTTTCAATCAAATCAGTGTTCTTGAATTTTCCTACCTATAAGCAACCTAGCAGGCCATGAGATATAAACAGTTGTTGTAATGCAAATCGATGCCGGTTCCAATTAATTCGGATAATTGGCGGTCTACTGTAATTACCAAAAAGGTAAAACAGAAAATAATGTTTCAAACTTTGCCTCTGGAAAAGAAATGAAGTTTCCAAGTTTAAAATGGTATTTGAATTTGTCTTGTTTCTTTTTTATATGAAATTTTATATATATCCCAAATTATTTTTGTCAAACATTTTGTACTTTGAGATAGGCTACATAGATAGTTAAACCAGAAAGTAAACTATTTATATTTCAAGATGTAGATTAAGTTTTGGGCCAGTGTTGCCAGTGAATCTACTAGCTCATGATAAATAGTATTTTAAAATCTGACTGTGCTGTATATTCTTCTAGAAACAATATTGCAGGTAATCGTCTGCCTCCAATACCACACACAGATGTACCAACATGGCAAAAACCAATCACAAACTTTTTTAACACTGGGGGGTTAAAGAGCAAAGAAAGCCATATAGATCCTGATGACAAAACAAAACAGGATACTGATACTAGTAAGATTCAGCAAAAGTATCATGAAAAAGGTGAACCAGCACAGAGTAGTAGCAGTTCTTGTTATTCTGGAATTGAAACAGATCATCAAGGTAAGTTACAGCAAAATAAATCTATGATACATGTACAAATTTGCCCTCACTTTATGCTTTATATGAGAATGAAAGGTCTGGAGGGCCTCAATCTACAAAAGTCAGCTTATGGGGTACCTAGTTCTAGGATGAAGAATGTGATAATAAGGTGGTGCAGGAATAATAAAATTAAGTTTTTTTATAATACATTTTTTCACATGATCTAAGTAATTTTTTTTCAGAAAAAAGATCTCAGGCCAACAACGAACTAGAAAGAAATGAGCAAGATTCCAGTGTTAACAAGGATGTGTCTAATAACAAAACAGTAACCAATAGCTTGGAAGAGGTGTCTCAAAAATCCCCTTCTGCTGGCGCAACAGCAAAAAAGGTGAATTGTGATGAGAATGATCCAGTGAATGAGAAAAGTTGCGAGGCAGATATTAGCACTATTGAAAATTATGAAGTCAATGAACCAGTTTCTCAACTATCTGTGGAGGATGCGGCTAACAATTCTGAAGTGAAACAGAACGAGGTGTTAGCTTATTCTAACAAAGGTGCTGAAATTACTGATGGTTCATACCATACACATAATAGTGATGAGAAGATTGAGTCAGTCTCAATAACTGAATCATTAGACGAAGCTAGTGATAAAGAGAACAGGCCTGTTAGCCCAATTGGAGGAAATTGTGCAGAGTTAAATAATTCCTGTAAAAAAGGTGCTGAATCTGGTGATGGAGAAAAAGAGCAGGCAGAGGAAGAGTATGATGTTGAACCAGCTGCAAAGAAAATCAAAACATAACATTTCCATACAGGTATTGTTTTTTATAATTGTCAATCGCAGTGGTGCTACCTGAATACTTGAAAGGGGGGGCCCACAAAATTGTAAATAAAAAAAGCACATGAAAACCCGAGGGGCAAACCGCGGGTCAAAAATGTGTACACTGATTTCAGGATGGAGGGGGATTACATAGATTTCAAAAAGATGACTGCAAAGATTGCAATGAGATTACAAGGATTATATACCTACATATGTGACTACAGGGATTACAACCCAGATTATGTAGATCACATGGAATGTCAGAAGAATACGGATTAAATAAAATTTATTAAATGAGTCAAAACAAATCAAAATGACATTTTTAGAGTCTTCTCCTAGTTGAAGATAGTAAATCAATCGAAACTTCGTGAGCTCAAATGAAAGTCCGAAGTAGACCTTTTGAAATAAAAACATGCCACTATGATATTAATACAATGATATCTAAGATATTATTTTTCTTACTTTTGTAAGAATGTACTGAATAACGTCGCTTTTCAATTTTAGAAACTAATAAAACAAACAAGGTGTTTTGACATTTATGCGTTATACAAATAAAAATAGATACATATATAAATCCAGATAAAACAAAATGTATATCTTATATTTTATAACACAAAATAAATTCTGCAAGAAATGTTAAAGTTGATAATTCTTTTGTATAAATGAATAAATAAACAAAATGGAAAGTAGAAAAAAATATAGTAATACCTCAGAGCCCTGACAGTTGATTTGCTTGTCTATAATCTTTTTTAATTTTTAATTCCTCTTCCCCATTTAATTTGAATGGTCCATTGCCAATTAGATTAAATGGGCCATAGAAAATAAATGTTGATGATACAGTATCAATATCATCCGTTTTAGGCCAAACATATGAATCTAAAAGAGTTAGTGCATCTCTTCAGACCCTTGCTCTTAAAAGAAACAGACATATACGTGCCACGCTTCAGGGGCGCCGACAAAGAAAAATCCCTCTGAAAGATAATTACTTTACATAGTATGTATTATGTACATACTCGTATTATGTAGCCCCCAACTTGACGAAGTTCTACTAGAATCTTGCACGGGTCCCCGTCCGCAGTCGGTGAACCCAACACGTAGCCGCCCGTTTCCACTTTCAGGACGACAGAGATTTACTTGATTACTATAAATTTGGCAACGGGCAACATAGCCATTTGCCTCTAACATGATTAATCACATTTTGAATCAAGAACTACTATGTCTCTAACTGTAAATGGAACTGAAATATATGGAGATTCATAGAAGGCCTAAGTGCGAGCAACACGCACATGTTTGACAATACCTGTAGAACGAGTTACTTAGCCAAAAAGACAACAGGCAGATTCCCTATTCCGATGCAAAACACGTAAATTTTCCGCAGACGGCATCAAGATTACAAATGGATTTTAAGGGAATACAGACCGATTTCAGATGATTTCAATAAGATTACATATGATTTCAGATGATTGCAATAGGACTACAAATGATTTCATATGTGATTACAAGATTTCAATGTGATTTCAACTGATTACAATAGACTTGTACACTGATTTCAGACCGCGGTTTGCCCCTCGTGAAAACCCTACCAAATATTCTTGAGGCCGCTGCTGCACCCTGCACATAATAAAAGTTTTCATTTTCCATAAACAGTTGTCTCATAGAAAAGGTTGAGTAAAAAAATACTGCGCAGTTTTTTTTTTACTCAAAAAGGCGACGTTTTTACGCCTTCTTCAGGGCTATCGAGCACACCCCTAAAGCACCATAGGATAACATATCCCTTTGGGTTGAGTATAAAAAAACTGGGATAGGATTGACTTTATACTGTATCAAAAGTTTTTTCTAGCTAGTATCACAAAAAGTCACTTCTTAAGAGTTTTTTTCTTATCACTCATCACAAAATGTTATTTCTTATCAGTTTTTTACTTATCATCAATATCATCCGGCCTAACTAAGAAAAAAAATCGCCTAGCTCGAGAATCGAACTCCCAACGTCTGCACCACGTAGCCGTCTGATTCATTTGTATTAGTATCTACCTCGGTATCTACTTACATGTTTTCATCCTTGTAATAATGTATTTTTATTTTGTGCTCTAAGGAAAGTCGGCTAAAGTGTATCTTAGGCAACGCGTTCACCCGATTATCCATTTTAAATGATAGGATAGAACGCGTAGTGACTCGAACAAGTGTTGACTGAGCCACGTCCTAAGGCCTCTGTTCGTATTGGTTCGTGTGTCACTGATAACCTTTCGGTTTTCATTGGTCATTTTCAAAGTCGATTGATATGTGATAGACCAATAGGAGCGCTAATAACGTGCATTGCTCAATAGGAGCGCACTCTATCCGCTATTCGTGCCGTCGTGTCTTGGCGTCTTTAGTCAATCACGTGACAAGCCACTGGTTAGGTTCGAACTTATAATAGTGTGCTGCGAGTGCCAGTTTTTATAGTATGAACATTCTATGCTACTTACAAATCAGGCAACCGATGCGATGGTAGCTAGAAATAGGTACATACTATCACTGCATCCATATCTACTAAAAAGTATTTTTTTCTCTTTTGCTCAGGGGTGCGCGCGGCATTGCGCCATAAGGAGGAACTGCCCCTGTTCAATCGTATATTTGCTTCAATCCCATTTTTTTTGGCAGTCGGAAAGTGTTTGTATTATTGTTTTTTATATAAAGTGAATTTAAAAGGTAATTTGCCTTCTAGACTTATTTTTGTCACCGTACATTAACAAAGACCACTAGGGTCATACGGCGTGCCGACTTTGATGTGCGTCTCACAAACGCGAGCCGCCGCGATTTTAGAGGGGTGCCGTTCGTGCCGACTCGTTTACTTACAGGGAATCCGAGGCTCTACGTTGGGCGTCGACGTTCACTTAACTTCCTATACGGGGGTCAATAGAAATGAATTCTATAGTATAGATGGAATATAATTTATTATTCAATAAACCATTCAACTGAATTAACAATACATACCATTAGTTCCTTGAAATATAAATGATAAGATAATGAGAGGGAATAGTACTCTAACAACATATTTTGTCTATATCGAATAAATTATATACAAAACTTAACAACCTCCTTAAAAAACAAAGATAACGGCAATAAGGTAAAAAAGAATACGAATACTGGAAGATATATAACAGACACGTTTTTATATATTATTTTATATTTGGTTTTATCTTCTGTCTTGATTATTCTTTAATGTCAGCAATAGTAAATTTGGTCACTAAATATATTCGTACCCATTATAGGATAGGAATACAAAATATTTATAGAGTCACCTAGGCTAAGCTAGGTATGCGCTCTGAATGGAAAATGAAAAATGTGGGTGTTCTTTAGTGATTTCATCCGTCATTTTCATCCTGGTCATTGAAGTAGAAAAGACCTTGTTACTGGCCAACGCCATTATTAATTTATGTATAATTTCAATACCATGGGGTTATAAACCATAAAAATATGTTTGTGTCTGGTTTCTTTGAATACCGATAATTTATATCGTCTGATTGCCCTATTTGTACAGCATACTTCCATATTTTTTATAACGTCTTCAGAACAGAAAATATGTCTGACCTCATAATATACGTATATGTATTTTAAGGGAAGGTTGTCATATTTATGGGTACCCACGAACCCTAATGCCCGTTTCCAATTTTTACATCTAGAAACAATATTTATTTTTTAAGTTTTATTGAGGCAAATCTGCCAGCATAAGTTAATAAACTATCTTACCCAGTTTCCTCTTTCGGACATTGAAAAAACGATTTTCCCATACCTTGTTTGCTGTTGCAGCTATATACAGAACATGTCGCCGGCATTTTTTTTGTGAAATACGCAGATATGCCCAATACGCTCAATATACACACAAACACTACTTATTTAGACACCCGGGTAGATCCGACCGGTTGTATCGCGTGGTAGGTGAAATGACCCTGTAAACCACAGCTGTGAGCGTTCGGCTACTGCTCGAGATCATCGGGCGCCAGAATTCGCCAGCTTGCGTAGTATCCGAGACCAGAGCGGGAATGACAACATTGGGGGCGGAGCTTAGAGTGACCCTACTTGTCTTTGTTAATGTACGGTGTTTTTGTCTAGTGAGAAAGAAGATAATATTTTAATAAAACTTATAGGCTCATTTTGTTTGGTTACTAAAAATCTTGGAAATAGCTATTCTCTTGACGAAAACCAATGTACATTTCTGTTGGCCGTTCTTATCCATTGTAGGAGCACACATAGTTCAAAATTGAAAGTACTTACTTACCACATACCGCTAACATAAAGTTTCTAATATTGTACATAATTATTATAATTTTAAGGATGCTACTTAAATCGTACAAAAGATAAACTTAGGTATTGGATGTTCCACATTACTTGACTTATAATTTTGGTTATGTATACGTTTCTACTGTTTAATTGTATGTTGTGATGTTTTTTTGCTTCCTAAAAATAGTTACCCATTATGCCATTATTACAAATATGTTGGAATAGTTATAAGTCCTATAATTATCAGTCTTATTGCCATAATAAACTATCTCAAATCTTCAGTGTTTGAATTATGTAGAGTATTTCTCAAGATATACTTCAGTTCATGTCTTTGCCGAATTTGTGCTTTTCAAATGGTGGTAATAGCATATCAAATGAATGATGGATTCTTTCTTTAATATATACGGCATCCCCTAACTAATGTGCCTCAATAATTCATTAACAGGATGACATAACGGCATGAAATTGGGAACTCTGGGTGATTTTGAGGCAAGAAATTCAAATACGTTATTGGTTCGGGTGCCAAATGACTTAACTTTTTTATGTTATGGTATATATTAGTGTAAGGGCTGGTTTCACCGGTCCCTGATAGGTGTCAGATAGCCTATCTGCCAGATAACGCCATATAAAATATATGGGCCTATCTGACAGACTATCTGACATTTATCAGCGATTGGTGAAACTGACCCTAAATGTTGTGTTTTCAAGCATTTTTACGTGAAAAAGGTATACTTTGTCGTCACTGCGAGTAACTGTTTTCCAGATATCTGCTTATCAATAATTACTCAGTACACAGTGAAATTTCCAAATGTAATTTTTTGTAACAATAAATGCTACACACCTAGTTACTATCAAAATTTGCTAGTGCTTATTGAGATTTTGCGTGTTCTTCATGGTTCCTTTACATATTAAAAAATATTTTAAGAACCATTGAGTAACACGTAAAATGTCAACAAGCTGTAGCAAATTTTGACAGTAACAGTTTTGATGTGTATCATTAATTAGGGACACCCTGAATTATGTCGCTGCCGTTTCACCGTAAATGCATTAGCCTTTCTGAACAAAAATCTCAAATTTGAGAACTCCGTGGATTTACCGTATTTTACTAACCAGTCAATTAAACTACATATAAAACATTTTTATAACCACTTTACATAATCAAGATATTGATCAATTTCGTGACCTTGATGAAATTCGTGAAGAAATTGACAAATTGACAAATTAAAACAAGTTCTAGTTTGTTAACTCTTTTGGGGGTATTCTAGGGTTATTTATGGGTTTGCCAACGATGCCAATTTCGTATCTAGAACAACTTTAGCTATTTGCATCGCCAACCTTCAAAAGGAGACGCGCGGCGTCATCAGAAGAAGAATGACAGGTCTTGATTTGCGAATTTCTCCAAGGTCAAAACTTTGATCGATTTCTTGACCGCGTAAAGTAGCTTTTGTTTTGCTCAAAAATGGCCGACCTCTGTAGCATTTATCAAAGTACAAAATAATCGACAAATTATATTTACTGTTCAAGGGAAACGGAAGTGGAAGATAAATGATAAGCTGTATGTAGGTACATATGCTTTTATTTTCCCATCTTTTGGACCCTATATATTTTATAGCTAAGTACGTTGTCAGGTATTACAATCTTTGTATGGAATGTATGTTATATAATAGAGGGGCAAGATGGTATTAAAGGGTGGGTTACAGAACTATGATATCTGACTAGTATTAACAATGAAACTGACGAGTTAATAACTTAATGATATATAATAAATGGAGTCAACCCTAAAAATCAATAATCAGATTTTAAATGTATGAATTCAAAGTATTTTTTTTAACATCTATCGCTTAAATGACTCAAGAATATCTAGAATCTAAAAGCCACCTCTAACTTAACTTTTGTTCAATGTTTTTTATTAGATTCTAGCCAAGTACAAACCTTGCCCAAATAAAAAAACATCCAAGTGCAATCTGTAGCAAAAATATATATGAAATTATGTTTATTACATAGTGTTGTTAACAATGTTATATTGCTGCTGTCTATCTATCTAAGGAGACAGTTTTAGAAAGAAGAAATAATCAATATCGAAAAGGATATTTATAGTAGAGCTCAATAGGTAGCGTTGGAGTAAAAATAAATAAGATTTAACTATAGTGTGCCTGGGGTTGAAAGTTTTGATCACTGTAAAAGGTGGTTCTATATATATTTTTTAAGCAACGTAAACTCTTGTTGATACATTTTTCTGTCACTTATTAAGTGTTATTAATGAAGGAGCATCCACTGATGATAGAAACTTAGTGATGTCCTTTTCTTGTGAGAAGGCTCAGAAAAAATATCAATAAACATAGAAGTTATTCTTCATAAAATTTTACAGAAAAAGTCCCCATAGCGGAAAGTCAGCGGTTTTTGCGAAAAATTGATTTTTTAGGTTGATGTATCGTCCGAATTGGAAAAAGAATAAAGCTCAGACCAGCAGAGTAGTCTCCTCCGAAGTTAAATCATTTTTCTTGAATATTTGGACTTATTCGATCTACAATGAGAGCACTTTGTAAAATTATATGAAGAATAACACATGTGAGACATTATAAAAAAAACGCGTTGTTATTGTTACGGAGGTGAGTTTCTTATCTTTCTACCACATTTGAGGTAGTAAACTGACAAAACTTTAAAGTTATCTCGGCCAGCCTTGGGGATAATCAATAAAAATCTCAATGTTCAAAGCTCATATGGAATTTTCTCAATATTTTGAGGCGCAGAACTAGATCACGCGATTAGGAATAGGAATAGTGGAATGATCGACTGGTTCAATTGGACAAAGTGATTTCTTTTTGGTTGTTGGACACTGAATAGAATAGGGATCATTTGATAATACCAGAAGAATACTGACCTATGATAACTTTAATCATAAGGGTAAGTGGCTCTGCCTGTTATACTTTTATCAGTATTGCTTATATATGGTTTTATACAGATTGCACTCAAGAATTTAAATTACGAACGGAAAGGAAGTAAAATCACACACAAAAACTCTTGAAGTACGTACACGTTTTGAAAGTTTGTACTTGGCTTTTCATGTCAAGTACAAAACAAAAATCTTGTATTCAGTCACTACGGTCAAAAATCATTAAAATTATTTTAATCGTCAATAACCTAGTACAAGCGTAATTATTCTATGCTCGCTATTTGCAACATTCTTACAGTAGGTTATCGACATTCAAAATTGTCTAGCGTTGTAAAAATGTCGTGGAATTGGCTACAAATCACGCAAGGCGTATCGGATTCAAAATATATTAATGTTATAGCTTTGGATTTTGCTAGAAGCTTACGTATATTCCGAAACCTTTGTTTTCTGAAACCAAAAGTTGACGGTGATGTATCTTTAGTCACACTAGATTGGGGCATGTTAAGAAACTCCGTTTATCGAATCTAATTTTCAAGTTGTGTGTAATTGACCTGTTTTTGTAGTTTCTTTGTGTTAGAAATATGTATCTCGGTTTTTTTATATTTCAAAGTATCAAATTCCTTTGGCGCAAGATTCATACCCCTCAAAGTTACTCAGGGCGAACACAATTATTCTGCTTTGATATGTTTATTATAATTACTATTATATTCTCCAACACTGAACATTTATATTTAATACAAACATTGTGAGTATAAACGCAATAAACTCACTAACTTTTGACAATAATTTGTAGCAATTCCAGCAATCGCATGTGTTGTTCTAAGTCAAAAAGAAATCAAAACTTCAAATGGAACTACGTTAATTTCATAAAACATTGAACAATAACATTTCTTTATAAATTTGTTTAAAACATTCTTAAAATATCTCCTATTTTTATTGAATACTATATTGTACTTATATTTCTAGACAAACAACGTCGTAACATTTTTACATGACTACATTTTTTCTTGCATCACCTACATCATAATTATAATAAAAGATATGCTTTCCCTGGTCAATCCGCAGGATTCTAAGGCTAGAGTAGAGGGCACTTCCAGCTCCTCACCACACTGATTGCGCTTGCCTGTTCTAACAAACTGCTATACGGCAGTTTTATCAACCAGAATACAGCTATGGAGGAACAGCTTTCAATTTGTTTGGATATCTATCGGGTTCGCTTGTAGCGAACACTTTTTTACGGGTTAGACCTTCACCAGTTTTTAGCTGTGCAATACCGTAAGCTAGTCAAGTATAGTCCATGGCTGGGCTATTTATTTCCATCGACCTGATGAGCATTTATTAACCTACCGAACGTGATACATACTGTTAAAATATCACGGTTATTAAGCAAGCTGTTCCTTTATGTCTCTATTCTTCCATGTTTTATTGAATGCATTGAAGGCAGGTTACAACTGTTTGTAACTGCAAAGTACTCTTGTACTTCTTCCCATTTAGGAGTCGCAACAATTGAGGTGCAACTATGCTAAAATTATGCAGTTAAATATACTTGATTTCAAGTCATGTTTTATTTCATAAAGAACATTTTATATCAGCAAAGTGCTGGGAGTTTTGCCATTTTTATACCTTGATTTGGAGCAAAAACCTAATAACACCTAATTAATCATTATTATGCATGTTTCGTTCAAATAGAGCTCTTTATTTGGTTTTAGAACTATGCTTAGAATTTGCATACTTTAATACTCGTATCTAGTATGGAAGTAATATATTTGACCACTGTGCAAAAATTTAGCTGTGGGAACCGACATAAGATGAACCTGTTGGGGTGACAACATGAACGTCACAATTATTGCACTTTGTAGCTCCAAAATAAGAACTAGCTATTTAGTTTCTTTCCTCAGAGGAAAATTGATATATGTAACCTATGAACAACTGGGAAGAATGGCAAGAGTAGAGCAATTACAACAGTTTTTACCCAGATGCAATTTTCAGAACAACGAACAAATGTCTTGATAAACTATTATCTACATCAAGATCGTATTTTCACAAATTAATTCCATTTGTTCATTGTACCGTATATTTTTGAACAGTAAAATTTATATTTGTATATTTATATTTAGTAAATATTATCAAATCTTCTCAATAATCGCTAAAATTTAAGATGTCACTTGACAAGGGGCACAGATTATGATATGTTTAGAAAGTTGTTGTATTATATACCCTATTACCTAAAGCAGAGAAGGCGATTGTGGCTAGTTTATTACACCGTTGATAAGATTATCACATGATTCAGTTGTCTGACTTGCTCAACCTCAACTCAGAAAATATATTGATAATAATACCTATTTATAAATAGCCTGTTACAAGGACTAACATAAGTTTATATCTTGTAGATTTCCGCCTTTTAAGAAGATGATACCTTTTTCACATACAGATATTTAAAGCCCGTGATTGTGTCAAATAATGTCTCATGTTTTTATAACAATTTGTTTTACCAGGTGTATAATTTTTTAGAGCAAAAAGTAGTGCCAATCAATAATTTGATTCTCAACTTCCTCAAGGATATGTTATTTTTTATAGTTTTTATAATTATAATATAATAACAGCAAAAACCTCCAATTTTTTCGAAGTTTCGCCGCATCGTTGAGATATAAGTAATTTTCAAAATCACTTGAATTTTAACGATAATATATTTGATTTCTAATGGAAAATAAGTCAACTGATGTCCTAGACCACACCTATGCGTAGTAAACCGAAATCATAATATACATCAGGAGACAGACAATAAGGCTGCTTTCATACGAGGATACCGTATCTCAGATACGCGTATTTGAGATACAGAATTTGTGAGTGATACTTCTGGATACCGTATCGCATACAGGTAACTCTATCAGTGTGAAAACAGTGGCAGTGCAGTGCACTTATTATTTCAAGTTATGGATATTGAGGAGTGCATAAACCCATAAACATGGATTTGGCTCCACCAAACTAATAAATTTTTCATTATCAAATATGGCATGCTCCATTATTTGGTTACTTGCACCAATGCGTGTAGCTAATTCAACTTCTAACAAAAGAATAAAAAGCCTATGGAATCCGCTGCAAAAGTATGCGTGTCCGAACAAGTAGGTATAACGTAATGGTAATATTGTACCTATCCGAGATACGCATTCTGTCGCCGGCGGCTGGATGGCACGACATACTCGAATCAGTATCGCGATACTTTGGCGATACTGTATGCGTCGCCGGAGCCGTCTGAACAGCTTCATTTGAATGTGTGGATAATCTGTATCTCAGATACGCGTATCTGAGATACGGTATCCTCGTCTGAAATAGCTCTAAGAGCTCTTTCAGACGAGGATACCGTATCTCAGATACGCGTATCTGAGATACAGATAATCCACACATTCAAATGAAGCTGTTCAGATGGCTCCGGCGACGCATACAGTATCGCCAAAGTATCGCGATACTGATTCGAGTATGTCGTGCCATCCAGCCGCCGGCGACAGAATGCGTATCTCAGATACCATATTACCATTACGTTATACCTACTTGTTCAGACACGCATACTTTTGCAGCGGATTCCATAGGCTTTTTATTCTTTTGTTAGAAGGTGAATTAGCTACACGCATTAGTGCAAGTAACCAAATAATGGAGCATGCCATATTTGATAATGAAAAATTTATTAGTTTGGTGGAGCCAAATCCATGTTTATGGGATACAGCCAACGAAGACTATTGTAATAAAAATAAAAAACAGCAATGCTGGATAGCAATCGCAAATCAAATGTGCGAAAATTTTGGAAGCATGACGGCGGTACAACAGAATGAATATGGTAAGCATTTGAAAATATTTTTATTTTAATCACATGATGTTTCAGTGACTGGTAAACAGCGGCGGTCAAAAAATCTCAATACACTTTACAAATAGGTTAAAACAACGTTGGTTCATTTTACTTATACTGACCGCTAATTGAAATCACATAAATGATGAAAGACATTATTTATTAACATTTCGGTGATATACAGAGCTCAAATGTAACTATTTTGCCAGGATAATACATCACAATCCATGAAATATGCAGCAAAATAATCACGAATAGCAATCGCTGATCTTGAGGAATTTGCTCCGGTATTTGTAACATTCTCATCACAAAGTCCTTGGATGGATAAGGTGTCTTCGTGTCTATATCCATCTCGTATACGCACAAAATTGTGGAGAACAGTGGTGGCTTTCACGATGTCTTCAGCAAAATCTATTGATACATTGAGAGGTCTGTGGAATATCCTCCATTTATTAGAAAGGATTCCAAAAGTACACTCGATATATCTTCGTGCTCGAGTCAATCTGTAATTATATATTCTCTGTTTTGCTGTTAGATTTTTTCCTCCATAAGGCCTTTTCACATTGAACGATAAACCAAATGCTTCGTCTCCAACTATAACATATGGAATTTTGTAGTCGTTCTTTTGTGGTAAAAATTCTGGATTGGGAATATCTAGCCTGCTGGAGGTTAAGTTCTTGTAGAAATTTGAATTTGTAAAAATACTTGAATCACTGTTTTTCCCATAATCTCCAATGTCTACAAACGTAAAGCAGTAATTCGAATCGCACATAGCCATTAGTTGTATTGAAAAAAAATGTTTATAGTTAAAATAAAGTGAACCACTATGTTGTGGTTTTATAATTCTGATATGTTTGCCGTCAATGGCACCCAGGCAGTGAGGGTAATTTGCATTCTTTGAAAAGCCTTCCGCGATTTCTAACCATTTTTCTCGTGTGGGCTTTGGTATACATTGTTCTTTCATAAGTGTCCAAATCAGCTTGCATGTTTTCTGGATTATTTCACTTGCCGTTGATATTCCAACTCTGTAATTATAATGTAGCTCAGTAAGGGAGCAGCCTGTAGCTAGGTACCTGTAAAACAAAACATCTAATAAAAACTCTAATAATTTCCAGGAAAGAATCTACAGAAAAAATGGAAGAATTTAAGAAACTCCTTTGCCCGAGAATTGGCGAAAAGAAAAAAGAAAAGGAGTGGCGACGGCGCTTCTTGGAAAACATACATTTTTTTTGAACAGATGTCATTTCTAATGCGATGCTCATCAAGTAGAGAGTAAGAAAATTTCAACAAATACCTACTACCAAATTAAATGTATTATTGTTTAAGAACCACATCAAACTTCGCAGAAGAAAATGAGGAGATAGGAGAAACTCCGGAAGTAATAGAAAACGAGAATGTTACTCCATTACAAACTACACGAACAGGAAAAAGAAAAGCTCCTGAAAAAACGGACGATAGGTCACAGCTTGTAGATTTATTCAAAACAAGCATTGAACAGCGACAAAGAAACGAAATTCTGCTGGACAATGACGGGGACAGACACTTTCTTCTCTCGCTGTTGCCAGATTTTAGGAGGGTTCCAGTAGACAAAAAAATGGATGTGAAATTGGAGATGATACAGTTGATAAAATCTGCCTTAACACCCTCTCAATCTCTGTATGCTTATAAAAATCTACATGTCCCATTCAATCCATCTATTCATCCCGGCCCCTCCGCTGCCCAACATTTTCCTACTCAGCCATCATATTCATCACAAGTGTGTTCTCTTGGTAATCCTCCATCAAATCATCCACATTTGTCTAACCCATCAGCGGAGTCATTTAATGCATCACAATTTTCATCCACACCAATCATAAACAGTATAAACACAGTTCCTATCCTCTCACCCAACTCCGTCGGAACAACTTCAACAGACGGATCCGTCGTCGATCTATTGACCGATTATCAAGGTCAAACTGACAACTAATAAGTGTCTAATATTTGTAAAATGTACGTCTAATAGACAATAGATTCCGAATAAGTGTATTTTTTTCTTACCTTAAGGTCATGGAGAGTCGCTCTTTCGATGAAATACTTCTGCGCATAGCTGTGTCTTTTTTGGTTAATTCGGTCTCCAAAATTCCATGTAGTTCATTGAATGACTTTATAGACATGCGAAAATAATTTGAAAATTTCGCAGGATCTCGCAGTAAGTCTTGAAATAGTGAATTAAATGCTCCTTTGTTCTCTCTTAATTGTACCATAGGATGAACCCACAATGTACGTCTCCTTTTCAATTTCTTTTTCTTTTTATTCACTACATACCACAGCACAATGCACTCCTCAATATCCATAACTTGAAATAATAAGTGCACTGCACTGCTACTGTTTTCGTACTGATACAGAGTTACCTGTATGCGATACGGTATCCAGAAGTATCACACACAAATTCTGTATCTCAGATACGCGTATCTGAGATACGGTATCCTCGTCTGAAAGAGCTCTAAATATGTATATAATTGGGTTTAAAAAAATTATGATGAATGAAATTATCATAAATAAGTTTTATAACAAAGCTATTTTTTTCTTTTTTTTAATTCAAAAGTTATATCAAAATAAAAAATCCATTACCTGAGATCAAGCGAGTGTGACGTCAAAATGTTAGTTTTCCCCAACGACGTCCTACTCACTTACTCCGATAGGGCAATTATTACTTGTCAGCATTCCAAACATTGGCAATATTCACAATGAGACGCAAAAAGCATAACCTACAATATCCGGGTCCCGGTACAAAATTTCTCGTTTTATGAAAGAAAACCATTATTTTTTAAGATTCCCAGCTAATCGTAAAAATAGTAATTCTTGTGTAACTAACTTGTGTAACTATACCTTATCCACCGAACAATCGGAGTAACCATGCACAATATATGTAAATTTTTACTGTATGGTCAAGGGTTATATGCACACCGTCTACGAAACTGCATACTGAGAGCAGTGATGTTGTTATAAACAAAAAAGTTAAGTTCGATTTATCCGAATAAAGCCCCAAAATATGGGTTTGAAATAATTTTTTACTCCTTTTCTTCAGTGGACAGACTATAGTATATATTTTTGCACGATAGACGATAAATGAAGTTTGCAGCTCGAAACGAAGTCTAGGCACGATCGAAATAAATATTTTTTTGAATATTTGAAATTAGACCACAAATACCAGTAATAAAGTACCTAATTAAATATTTTGTTGAAACAACTTTTTCCGAGCCATGGCAGCTCAACGGCCTAGTGCCAGCCTTCCACTCCAAAACGTCTGGGTTTGACCCCAGGGCTTGACAATTTTTTTAAAATTTTTTTTAACAAAAAAATCATTGGTATGCGTTTTGCATTACGTTACACATATTTTTGTCTATGATCGAAATGAATATGTTTTTGAATCAAATTTTATCACGTATTCAAAAAGACAAAATACTACGACTAATAATTTTACTTTTTTGAAGTTCATTTATTTTTCAAAAACCCAGTTAAAGAAGGAAAAAAAGTTCATAAATGCAATCACTAATATCGAATCAATTTGAAATAATGTGGTTTCCGGTGGGATTTAAAACTACGTCTCTCGGATTATGCCCTTATTGTGTACTAAGCAAGCACTATAGTGCGAACACTCTTTCTGCACCTATGAGCAAGCCTTCCACTGCAAACCGGCATATTTTTTGAATTCTTTTCAGCTGTATATGTCCATAATTTGTCGAAAGCTACTGCCACCTGGACAGATAATATTATCTTTGTCATTTAAATTACAAAAGTTCGTCGTTTTTCGGACGACGGGTGTTTTCACAGACGTGTATGAAGATTTGCCGTGTGAAAGGTAGAAAATAGAATTTCAGGCTCATAAGCAGACTTTCTAAACTCTTGGAAGACTGAGTTACAGAGAGATTGACTCTATTTCCCCAGTCTGTGATATCTCTAGCTCTAGTAATGGTTGAGGTTGGGCACCCTAGACAAAGTAACATTTTTTACAGATGTCTCATGAAACCAGTTACATATTACACTACGTCTCTAAAGATAAAAAACACAGTTACAAGACGACAATTGAAGGTCGGATTGCATATATGTATATTAACAGGATTAAATTTGTCATTAATAACTAAGCTGATGATATGTTTCGATTAGTTCCCGATAATAAGAAGCCGCACCCTCTCCACACCGAAGCGCTCCGGTTGAGCTGCAGAAGAACGACGTCTGCGGTGCAGACGCGATTTGGACGGAAACAATACGCAGGCTGCGTCGCGGCGGCACAATGTGCTAAAGTAAAACGCTTGTGATGGACCTGCACGAACGATTTTCATAAATTATTACTATTTACACAATGTTGTCCGAATGATTTCAAAACAGCATACTAAACAATCAGCAGAATATCTCTTAAGATTTCCTATATAAAAATGGTTCCTACAGAAGTTGACGACGTCATTATGGATTAGAAGTCTGGGTAGTGATGCGAAAATAACAAAAAGTATTGAGACCAATACCAATTCGATATTTTTTGGCCAAGTATCGATGCTATTGAAGGCAAAGTATCGATTCTCTTAAGTAACGGTGTCGACAACATGGATTATCGAAAATTTGCATATCAAAATAATTAAACTGCTTTAAATAGCTACTTTTCCAAATTGGATATAATTTCCACTAGTTTTTATATTCTTAAGATATTCTTTAAGTAGCTGTAGTGGAACTCGACTTTTTAAAATAGAACCAATAACTACAGCGGCGTAGCGTGACGTCAATACAAGGGGATGCAATAAGAAACTCCAATTACCATTTTACTAACACAATAAATATTTCTTTTTCTATTGAAGTCTTTAATTTTGAAGTCACAAAAGTAACATGTTAAGAAAATAATCAAACCAATTTAAAAAGAAGAATAAAACCAGGTTAAAAAAATAAAATTGTGAACGTATCTGTTAGATCTTAAATTTTAAAATTAACATCAATATTCTTCTAGTCGCATTCAGAATCGTTCATCGCGACGCGCAACAATATTTTATTTTATACCGCGAACGAGATGCGTTTAGGAGACCGCATCACCCATCGACATAAAACAGCGAACTGGACACATTGGATACGTAATCACGGGCCTATAATTCGGATCGGATCGCGTTCGGTTGCGTTCAAGATGTGATCAGAGCAGTCGCATCACTCGCATCATCACGCTGTCGAGATATTTTTATTTTAGCGCTTAGCATAGCGCTTAGTTTTATCTATTGAGCTCGACCAATACATACGTTCAATAATTGATTTTAATTATTTGAATAAATATTCTCAGAATTTCAATTTATTATGGATCTTCAGTGTTTTTTTTTTAAATAAAAACATATTACAATCATTTGAAGGGATGCGACGCATCACCCGCATCAATGGAAGCTACGCTGCTGAATAATTACTTTTTATTAGTGGCACGCTGATAATTAACACTTCTAATTTTGTCCAAGAATACTACTGACAGTGACAAACATTCAAGTGAACGGTTACACCTTTGTGAGCTACCAATTTTTTTTTTCATTAAAAATCATATTTTTAAATTCACCCAGATGGAAAACGTTGTTTGACCAAACTTGAATGTTATCAAAACTATAAAATATCATTTGGAGGTTTCCAGATTCCTGATCTTATTTATGACCTCTGAAAATGTGAAGATAGTACCTCCAAAGTCTGCGCGCTCAAAACCTTGACGGTACGGAAGAATGCGTTTTAGATAATTAATCCAGGAAATTTAGGACACCTTATAATAATCTAATCTTTGAAGCGATAATTGAGGTAATTTTTGGGATAAATCCGTTTTTAACGAAAATCGTTGTTGTGGATCGACTGGATCCACCATTTTATTTAAGAATCGCGAATAGAATGTTTCTTGCAACCTAACTTGGTCTTTACTCTTCACGAAATCATTCGAACAATCCCAAATTTCTCCTTGACACAAATTGGTAGAACATTTAAATATTTTAATTCGAATGGGCCCATCACTGAAGATTCAAAAAAAATTTAGATTGTGACCTATAACGCGCCTGCGGGGTGCTCACAGTATAACGAGAAGACTGGCACAATGACACTCAACTTTTATGAATTGAAAGTTGAATGCTTTATTTTCAGGCTTTTTTGTTTAACTAACTAACTAAGCTTTTCCAGAATTTTGTTTTTAACAAATACGGTGAAGCAAGTTATTATTTTGATAAGGTACATAACAAGCTTTTTAAAATATCGTACTTTTCATTTAAAAAACTTATCATGTAAATTGAAAATTAATACATACGTTTTAAAGACGCGTACGTCAGATAGCAAAATAGTATTTGGACGGAAAAATGTTTTTCCCAAAATGAAATGAAATGCTGAACAAAAACGATCAAGCAACTGGTATGTAATTTTTTTTTCTTTGTTTAGAATCTTCTCGTTATGCAATGAACTAAGGAATTGGAGTCTACGATCAGCATTCAATAAACGGTCATAATCAGTATAACGTTCATTGTCGCATCTTTGGTTTAAAATACTTATGAGCCCATATTGCTGCATTAACACAGTTATCATCTTTGTTTTTCTCGAGGTAAGATCACCATCTTTATAAAATATCATGTTCGAATTTTAGTAGATTTAAATGAAGATTTACATAGCTGCGATATTGGAAACAATTTTCGTACATCTATATCTAGATTATCTAGATTAAGTAACAATGATTTGAAGATTTTGGTCAAAATTAGCAGCACATTACGTAAGCAGCTATCACAGCTTGTTATTGACTCGTGTAGTATAATATGTACATTCTAAAGTCTTTTAAATGAGCTGTTGTATTCGTATCTTTAGAAGAGAAAATACCACTATTCAAATTATATTTTATTAGTATTCATGTTATGTATTCGTAGACCTGTACTTCTCAAAATTAATGTTCACATCAACTTTTGGTGACGGATTTTATCAAGCGTTAAAACCGAACCATGATATTTATGAAATGGAGACAACCTCTTAGAAAATCTATTTATAACCCGGATTGTAACAGTGTTGCATTAATATGTCAACAATAGGCTGGGTGAATGAGATCGTATACACCAAATCAGTTTAGGAGATAAACCCCTATTCTAAAATATATACCTACAATGTCAGTATTACATATATCACATAAACTTCACACAAAAAGCACTACAGTATTATTCTCTACTTATAAGATTTGCCGATATTTAAATGTTAAACATGTTTTACTGGTATGCAGCGTTAGTACGATCATAAAAAATTAGAAAATTATATAAAAATGATACGCTAATAATAAAACTCACATCAGGTCTTAAATAATTAATAGTATTAAATATCTGCTTAAATTAAACTTTGGTAAACCAATAAACCTAGTGGATGTACCTATATTAAAAATATTTTCGTTTTTTTAATTGCTAAATTTTCTTTGCTCCTTTAGAATCTAGAATAATTGACGGCTTTTGTATCAAAATTGATTGTGCTATTTTCTCTTTATAACCCTTTTTTGTGTTAGCACACTGAAATTAGCTGAAACAATGGAATTAATTTCAGTTTTTGGTCTGTCAGCAATCTGTTTTCGAAAGAATCAGATTGGTAAAGTCTTCATTTTTTCGGAACATCCATTGTGAAACAAAAAATTTTATCCCTATTCTGTTTGTTCTACACGGCCGCATCATAGGTTTTCCATTTTCCCTAAGCAATATAATCGAGTAAAAAGAAATTTCAAATATTAGATTCAGTACCGAGAGAGATAGAGAGAAATACTCGATTATTTCACGTTCTTTAGTGGATGTAATTTCAAAACCACATTTTAAAACATTCATATAGCCACAAATAACTGACTGGCTGTTTCGAAATCCAAACCACGAAATATTTGCTCCGTCACTAGGAAATATATTTAAAACGTAACCGGTTCAGAATAACTATTCTGCAAAGCGAGCATTTTTTCTTTGTGATTGCTGGTCGGATCTACAAAAAATTCTTAATAGTGTATAATTGACAGTAGTGATAATTTTGTGATAGGATATCAAACTATCCCACACATTCATATTGAGCTCCATTTGTATGCAATTATTGAGAGATCAAAATGTTGAAATCCTATTCCTTGACATCCTATATGACCTTGTAGATGCGCTTGGTGAAATTTCTCCATCATACGACTGAATTGTATTAAGATAGTACTCAGTTTTACAATAAAAATGTTTTAAATCTGCGACTGTATTTAGTGGGCGTTGATTTTACAGAAAGAAACTCGTCACAGACATTGAGCATTTTTATCTATGAAACCGTGTGCCAAAATAGCAAAACTCAATCGCAATCGCATATGTTGTTCCAACTTCAGCGTATTAATTGTGCTAGATCGGGAATTAATAATATAGGTACATGAAATTACTCGAGAAGGTACAATAAAAAAACATTAACTTTGAACTTTCTACCATAAGATATAAAATTTGTATAACTATCTTTCATATAACCTTGTCAAATTCTTAAAAATTGCAAGATAACAAATGCTGATATTAATTACAATGTATCAATAAATAAGCAAAAGCTCTATGTTCAATGTAATAATGTTATCAAAAATTAATATTTTAAAATAAATTTTTTCTTTAATTTCTACATTAAATATTCGGGCAGAGATTTATCAAAGTTTTAAATATAGAACGAGACTCTAAGTTATAATGACCCATAAATTTATATTATTTAATGATATGTTTGTTTTAGTAGCATTCACTGTTCTAGAAAGAATATATTTGAAGTCAATAATCGTTATTGCTATTTTTCAAATGAACATATATATTTTTTTTCGTTTTTATACTCTCTAAATCTAGCCATTGAAAAAATTGAGTAATGTTTAATGCTATCCCTTGCAATAAGTGCAAAAAATTTAATATTTAATGAAAAGTATAAGGTGTTATTTGAAGAAATAGAAAACTGTTTTTATCAGTCAGGTTCAGTAATTGCATATTAGAGATAATCTTAATTTTTTCTATGGCTAGTTTCACTCTTGTACGAATATGCAGAGTATATTGAAAAAAGCTTTCTTCTGAAGCTTTAGCATGAAAAAACTCCCTACAGTTTTTACATACCAAAAATATTTTTAATCTAAAACTTAACTTTTAGGGCACCTTTGGTTTAGCTTATTTTTATCATTAAAAATGATATGACAGAATGAAGCAATCTGCTCAAAATGATTGATGCAGTTTACTTATCACGATATTAATGTAACTATATCCTGACATTTCTCTAAGTAACTATGAATGGTTAACATAGACCAAGTGTATCTCTCTAGTATAGAATTTGGGCCTGCAGTCTGGACTCTCTAGCAGCCCTCAGCAACCGTCTCATGTCAAGTTGTTAACGGCATATAAGAATTAAGATTGTCCAATTTCTTCTCCTTTTGTTCCCTGAAAACGTATTAAGTTTGGTAAGAAGTTGATAAACTAAAGTTCCACAATCGTTGGTAACAAAACAAACAAAAGATAACACAGTACAGAAGTGTACGCGTGGCACGGATTTATCGAAAACCACTGATTTAAAAAAAAAAAGCGCGGAGAAGTCAAAAGGGACAACTTTTTAACCAAAACCTACTCCCTCCCTGTACCCACTGCCCCCCGGGTTAGACATATCCAGGATTTGGTTTTTTTTTTGTGTGGGGGGGGGGGGGTCCAGATTGTGGGTGTCACTTGCTTGACCTTTCGGGGGGGGGGGGGGGGCTAGCTAGATTAGAGTTGGTGAGGGGTGCAAAAATTTGTGGATTCCATTTTTTAGACGGCACTCGAGGGGGGGGGTCCGGACCCCCTGGACCCCCCCTCTAAATACGTGCCTGCCCAGGGTCCACTTAAACATTTTAAGTGACAAGGGATATCGAGTAATTGCTTGTTTCAAACATGTTTACATGTCCTTTATTTTGACGTTTGATATTTTCAAATCGGTCGATTCGTTTTCAAGAAAATTAGAAAAACCTTTATGTGCCTTAGTGTTCAAAATGTTGCCCGTTATTGGCCAAAAATTTACAACAAATTGGATTTGTTGCAAATAAAAACTGAAAGTTTTGGATCAAGCTGCTCAGTTGAAGTTTTGGGTCATTTTGGCATAAATCGTAGGGGAGACCGAGGTGGGTTGTGACAGAGGAGAGTTGTGACAAAGTGGATTTCTCGTAACCTACGATAGTTACCGAATTGGCAACAACGCGTATTTATCGTTTCAGTCAGGCAACAGGTGATGTAGTTCGTTTCTGTGGTCTACAAGGAACGGTTTCGTTTATACGACATCTATCTCGAAAAAATTGCCAAAAGTAAGTTTTTGACCAATATTTTGATATCCCATTATTCGATACGTATTAGGTTAGTGTTATTATGATATTTTTCCGATTATGCATCGGCCTTTCAAGTTTTGAATCGTGATGTTTTTTTTCTGGGCTTGCTTCGTGTTTAGAGGTTAGAGGTCCCGAATGTAATAGTAGCATGAAGATTAAAGCCTAGGAGAGTTGTGACAAGCTGTCACAACTCTCCTATGTTGTTTTTTCTTGCCAACGATGGTCTGTGTTGTATGACTGCATGCTGAGTGTCTATTTTATTGTTTCAGAATGCCTAATAAATATGTAAGGAAAACTGATAGAGGCCGTTCTAGTGCTGAAATATATGAACTGGCCTGTGAAGAGGTAACATCAAGGGGGCAGAGTCTTAGGAATGCTGCTTCTGCTTACAATCTAAACTATATGTCATTACAGAGATATATCAAAAAGAAAAAGTTATATCAGGCTAACCTAACAGACAAACCTCCATCCGTCGGGTATGCCAGTCAGACGATTTTTACAAGGGGCGAAGAAAACATACTATGCGACTATTTGTTGGTTTGTGCGGCATCTAATTATGGACTTACAACAAAAGAGACAAGAAGGTTGGCCTATATGTTAGCCAAAAAGTATCACAAAAAATTTCCAGCGTCATGGGAGGAGAATAAAATGGCAGGAGAAGTATGGCTCAAGCTATTCATGGAACGTCATTCAAATTTGTCCTTGAGATTGCCTCAAGCTACAAGCATAGCGCGCGCCACCAGCTTCAATAAAACGAATGTGGCTCTCTTTTTTCAGAATTATACTGGTGTCCTGGACAGGTACGAACTTGAAGCAAAGGATATTTGGAATGTCGACGAAAGCGGGATTACGACAGTACAGAAACCTGACAGAGTAATCGCGCGACGTGGAGAAAAACAGGTCAGTGGAATGACTTCGGCGGAGAGGGGAACCTTAGTGACACTAGCTTTGGCTGGAAATGCTATAGGTAATTACATACCGCCTATGTTTATATTCCCACGCAAAAGATTTCAAGATCATTTTATTCGGGACGGCCCAACTGGTTCTGTAGGAACAGCTAACGGATCTGGGTGGATGCACGTGGACGACTTTCACTTCTTTCTCCAACATTTTGTGAATCATGTGAGACCATCAAAAGAGAAAAAAACTCTGTTACTTCTGGATAACCACTCGTCGCATCTGGCTCTAAAAAACATTGAGTTTTGTAGAGAACATGGCATTATTTTGCTCACATTCCCACCTCATTGTACTCAAAAGCTGCAACCAATGGATCGTGCTATTTTTGGCCCTCTGAAAAAGGCTATTAATACAGCTTGTGATAATTGGATGCGCACAAATGCTGGCAAGGTAATGTCCATCTATGATATTCCATCGATAACAAAAACTGCATTTAATGTGGCAATCACGGCAAAGAATATTTCCGCTGGTTTTGCTGCAACAGGAACTTGGCCTGTTAATACAGATATTTTTGGAGAAGCCGACTTTCTACCTAGCCAAGTTACTGATCGTATTCAACACAATCCAGAGCCAGACCAAGTCTTCAGTGCTGCAAAAGTGTCGGAAGAAAAAAACGCCGGTTCTCCAAATACATCTGTTAATGTAGGTGAGAACGAGGACATTGCAATTGTAGAATATTCAAAACCGACAGTCGCTACCCCTAATAAAACTGTAGATGTACCCGTAAATGGAGACGTTGCAGTTGACGAGCAAATAACACCTGCCGCCAGTCCGTCTGTTTTGAATAAACATGCCAAGGAGCCTCCAGATAATGAACCTGTTGCCTCCACATCTACTGGTCGTAGCCCATTAGCCACTACACCCAGTGTATTTTCCCCAGAAGTACTTAGACCGCTTCCAAAAGCTCCACCAAGAAAAGGAAACCAACAGAATAGACGTAAGATCAAATCTGCTGTGCTAACTGACACACCTGTGAAAGATGAAATTGCCGCTATAGAAGCCGGCAGGAAGGTGAAAAGCGTTAAGAAGCGTATTTTCAACGAGGAAAAGTCTAAGAAAGGAAAAGCAAAGAAACCGAATAAAAAGAACAATAAAATCGATCAAGAAGAGGAAGAAGACGAAAATGAGTGCTTCTGCTTGTGTTGTCTCGAGCCTTTTTCCAACAGCAAATCCAACGAGGAGTGGGTTCAGTGCATCGAATGCAAGGGATGGTCACATGAAGCTTGTACTGGAGGAGAGCTAATATATGTTTGCCACAATTGCTTGTCGGACTAGATCATGTAATGTTTAGTTTCCATATTAAAGTTTCTTTTATTCCCTCGTAGTTTTGTTTGAATTTCATTCCTCATAATCACTAAATACAAAGCTGTCACAACTTACCTCGACCTATGTCACAATTCACCTCGGTATTAGGAGAGTTGTGACAAGAAGAGGGGTTCCAGTTTTCTATAATTTTCTCATGGACTTTGATTACTTTCAATCACTTTTATATCTGTTTTCCATAGAGTGCAGGACCAGCTATGTTGAGTACTATGTTCATAAACGTAGGACTTTTTTTTACTGAGATATACCCGTTAAAGTAAAAATTGTCACAACTCTCCTCGGTCTCCCCTATTACTTCATTACGCAAAATTGTGGATGCCACTGATATTTCATTATTGTTAACGCAACGAAGCGTAAATTTCGTGTCCGTAAAGAAACCCGATGACGCTTAGTATTTGAGTTCTACAGGCAGTTTGGAGACTTTTTCGCCATTGCACCGAAACCCTAAAGTGGGAGCGATCGGAGATAGAGGGGGGGAGGGTGTTAAAACATGGAAAAAAATCGTTAAGTAACCGAATGAAAATGCGGTGGCATTTTAGTACACCTACCATCTAATGTTCCAAAAAAATCGTCATCCGAAATCTAAGGGCGTTTTGCACGTACAGATTTTTTTAAAATAAAAATAAAATAATCGCGACGAAACCGGTCGAAACATAAGGGGAAATTTTTGGCTTTTTTGTAGATAACACAAAAAATACTGTAATCTCTTTCTACTGGACAGTTTATGAGAAATTTGAGCTTGAAACTCGATTTTTCACGTCATTTTCGTTAGAAATCGTTCATCAGAAATGGTTCATATTGTTTAAAACGGATGAGATGTTTTATACACGTTCTTGGGAGGTCCAACTATGACATTCGCATTTTTCAACCCCTATAGTGGGTAACATTATTGAACGCCTTCTGAAAGGACACGGAAGGCGTTCAATTCTTCACATCATTTTCTTTCAAATGACGTAAAATTGACTAAAAAACAGATAGTTGCAAGTTATATTACCGAATTAACTACACTAAAATTAATTACAGGTAATTGCAACTCATTCTTAAAAGGCAACCTATCGTTAATCCATTAGGATTCATTTAAAATTAATTTCATCAAAAAACAGATACCGCCATGATCAGTGGGATCTTAGACTATCAGTATGATGGCAGTATCGGATGAACTAAATACTACCTATTTGAATCCGTTGCAAGTAACGCAAATGTATATTTCTAAATTCATAATTGTATGATGGTGGAAACTCAGTTTTTGTCGAATCAATTAATGGATATTTATGATGAGTGTTTCAGACACTGAGGAAGATTATACCTTGTTAAATCGCAAAGGAGAACACATAAATAATAATTAATGCCTGAAAATATTGACCTTGGTTCTAAACTCATGTCATTTTCATGGAAGTGCATTATGATACCTAATGTATTATAAGGTTCTTTAGGAAATGAGGAGATCCTTCTTGAGGAGCTATTATCGAATGATCGTATTATGGTTGTTTGTTATACTCACCAGCTATTTTTACAGATGTAGCAGTCATAGAAAATAATGGATATCATTTCTATCAGTTATTGCATCTTTGAGTTATGTACAGGAAGGCACCATATTCTCATACCTAATAGATAAAAAATAAGTCTTAATTTTCCTGTTCATCACAGTCATGCACAGTAATTTGATGTTATATTAATTTACATTGAGTAGTTGGAAGATTAGATCAAAAAACTAAGAAAACTTCCATTTATTACGTAACTGTTCAGTACTGTCTCTTGAGAGACCTCCTCAAGTCCTAAAATGCAATACGTGTACTAGAGCATTGATGATCAATAATGGTTATAGAAGAATCATATTTAAATGTTCTATTCTTAGTTCTGTTGACCAGATCTCAACAACTCAATTTTTTCATGATACATATCGTACAGTTTAGGGAAAGTTGCTGAAAGTCCTAAAGTCCCGGTATATGCAGATCCTGAAAATATGAAATCTGAACCAAGGCCACTTTTCTAGGTGCTTAGGTGTGAAAGTGCAAAAGCGTTATAAAGACTACAGCCAGTTTAGCAATTTATTGTACTACAGATCACATAAATTTGTGACTTTGTAAAATAGCGATATTTAAAATATTGTCTTACAATCTTTAAGTTCTCTGTAACATGGAAATTGATCTCTAAATTATTATTGCAAGTAAGACGACTCCTAGTTAGTTAGTACGTCCTTAAATTTATAGTATGTGTGAAATCATAACAAAAGGTTCTTCCCCAATACATATTGAATTGATGAATGCCGGTCTTTAACAATTTTGCTAAACTGCTCACAGTCTCTTGCGGTGTCGGATGAAATTGAAGCAAAGATAAAAATTCAGGAACTATAGTACAGCGCTTAGGACGTTCTCACTTATTGCAGATAGGCATTGATTATGTAGCAAGATTTTGAAGTGTGTAAAATTATCCACAAATTTAGATTTCTCTGGGGGAAATCGTTGCTTAAATTGCACCTAATCGCTGTACTATAGACAGAGGGAAAACTTTACTATGGAGCACGCAGCTTCAGCTTCACATGTCGCGCTAGATTTTTGGGTCTTTTGCCACGCATTACTTGCGCCAATAAAGTCACACAGATAGTATCTGGTCAAGGGACGTAGGTTTAAATTTTTATTTTGTAATAACCAAAACCTCAGGATGTTGCGACATTTTTTTCTCGAGATCTCCGTTTGACCCCTATCATGTATTGCCTACAACCTTACTAACACATGGCGCTGGTAGCAAACACTGGAATCGGCTTTTATGTAGCGTTTGTGCCAAGTAGATCGTTAACTACCATTTTCACCCGCTTTAGTCAAGCCGAACCTTATTTTCCGAAATTTTGTTGCACCGAATAGCTTCTAACAAAATAGGCTGAATTTAGGATGGTGAGGATCTAAACTGAACATATCCTTCGCTGAAGTAAAGCTGGAAGTATAATAATCTCGAATATTTTGCTAAAAAATTTAAGGAAGTAGATGTAAGAAGTTTGGTAATTGATGGCACTCTGCGTTAATTAAATACCAGATTGCTTTAATATCATATGACTTCCTAATATCTAGTTCCCAGCTGTTCCAGAAATGGATATATGTTTTTCATCTTCCCCAGGCCTCACTAATATTTTTCTTTTCATGTAACAGCGTCTATTTTTTTTTATTTTCTACAGTGCCTTAAACCTGTTTTACCATATTAATAAAGGTTTTTTTTCGTTTAGACTGAAACACTACGATCCTTCTTTTACAAAAATTACTAAATAAGACACAAATCTTAGCTGGTGCCAGCTCAATCTAATGTTTAGCTAAATGTTTAGTTAAGTAAGTTAAGATGCAACCAAAATTAATCTAAAGTGAACTTTAAGATCCAAACGAATCTGTGCAAATGGTGACACTACTTGTACAACAAGTTACAGCGAGTGGGTTGCAAAAGTACTCACGACGAGTAAGACAAGCAATATATCGGAACTGGGCAGTAGTAGAGAATTATAATTTTGGGGATGTAAGTTATAGCAAATGCTGTGTCTTTTCTTGTTATCGTGTTACCCCATGGGGTGTTTGTTTTTGGTGAAGTGACGTCCGATTCAAAATTATTAATGGGATTATTAAAGTGATTAATTCAAGAGCTACAGGTATTTAAAGGACTGAACCACTTCTAGTAAGACAGTGTAGTGTCGGCACTCGGTAGGAGCTCAAAAAATGTAAACAACTCATATATTTCTGACTTCATCTATACATGTTCAATCGTAGTGGTACATTCATTCTTTATTTGTACTATTGTCATACGGTACAAATACTGTCACCTCGAAGGCTACACCTTGTATGAGGTATTGACATTGTGAAATATACATTGAAATTTGGCTAACCTATATTCACAGTTGCCCCTCTTATACTGCTATGGTTATCCAGTTCGTACTACTGCTCTCCATGACCTTCAATGGATCTATCTCGGCTTGGAGGATGCATTCTTCCTCAATGTGATGGCTGATATCATCATTTTAAACTTAAAATTTGGAGGTAACGTTAAGACTATTATGACACTTAGTTCCTCTTTCCTTTAAGTACCTGTAGCTCTTGAATTAATTACATTAGACCCCAAGTGTTCTAGTTTGTTGGATTTTTTTTATCTGGAGGAACATAGAATGGCACTAATACAGGGTGTCCCATTAATAATAATAATTTTGAATCTGACGTCACGTGACCAAAAACAAATACCTCAATGGGTAACACAATAACAAGAAGAGACGCAACATTTACATCCTCAAAATCATAAATCCTCAAAATTATAATTCTCTACTACTGTACAGTTCCAATATATTGCTTATCTTAATCGTCGTGAGACACTCTGTATACTTTATCAATCATATACTAAAGACTCGTCATTGATTTGCCATCCCCACTCTTACCGAGACCAAAACTTGCATGTAAGTATGGAGTCAACTGCGTCGATACTCTCTAACTTAAGAGATAGAAACATGTTTCTATCACCATGACGACCATGACGATCGGACAGTTTCGGGTGCCTATCACGTGACTACTACGCTGTCACGGTACGCTGTCATATTTAAGAGGCCACCCGATCCCATAGTACATAGTGCATAGAAACGCGTTTCTAAGTTAGCGCTGGGCCCTTAACGCTGCAGTGTTCGCGATCAGCCATTTCCACACAGACCAAAATGGGCTGAACATTTAGTGATGCTGGGACTCCATAGTAAAGTTTATTTGATAGAAAGCACGACCAAGAAGTAGCATCTCTACGATGTAGACGAAGATGTGCTTTTGACACACCTCAGCGTCGGCAGCTGATGTCGCAGTGGTGGCCATTTTGTTCTTGGCGTACTCGACGCGGATTGGTCCGCGATCGGAAGACAGCAGAAATGAGCCTTGTAGATGTTGCAGGGCACGCTGAGCTGCTGGCACATCCTGGTATTCACAGAACGCCACCGGGAACCCCCCTTTGGGGTGCATGCGCAGCCGGGAGAAGCCAGGGAAGCTAAGTGACAGGTGACAGCGGTGCAATGTGACATTTCCGTGATAACGGTGATTCGTACATCCACAGCAAAACCGATGACAGATCTAGCTCACATATAGTTATGTATGTCGAACCCAAATGGAGTCAATATTCTGATTACAAAAATTTATTTAGAGACAATACGTTCTATTGGACATGCAAAAGCATAAAACAAAATAATAATTTTGGGTAATGGAATTTCTGAAACCCATCCTGTGATTGTATCTTTATGTCATTGTGCTTAACTGGCTCATCAATAAAATCACATATGCTGAAAGAAACATTTTACTGACGTTCACCCAGATCTGTGACCTTCATCAAAGTACAAAATTTAGCAAAAATCAATTTGAAATAAGTGACATTATTTTCTTGAATGCCGATATCGACAACTGCAGAAATAGCCGAAAACACTCCCATGCCCAAATGGTAAAACGATGGGAACAGCTATAAAGATGTCGATTTGCCAAGGAAACCCTTGTAAGCTTTGGCACGGTAATATCCAAGCAGTATTTGGCGATGATTAGGTCAAACCTATGTCTCCTAGTAGGATTCCTGAGACTGTCAACTCGGGAAACACCTCCACATTATATGGGGTTAAGTGATACCCCAATATGTAGAATGAAGACGAAACTGTGGAACATATGGTATGTGAGTACCTAGAGTTATCTTCTATTTAGAGAGTGAGCGTTCGACGAGTCTTGGCCTACACCTGCCCACATAAGAGAGATGTCCTCAAGCGTCTTGTCCTCCTTCCTAAAATTGGGATGGAGGAAACCTGAGGAAACAACTCTCAGGGAGGATGCACAATGGACCAGTTGTGGCCTAAGTGCAGTGGGACTACTCATTCTCCCCACTCTACAGATACAGAAGTAACATTATTTGATAGCTGTGCCCAGAAACAACTTGTAAACTAACTGCCTCACTAAAGAGCACAGTGTGTTGCATTTGGATTTTCAATTTATCAAAAATGGGAGCCAGTATTACATGGTTCTGGTCCTATGATTTCTCCTTTTGGGAGTCTGTCGGCCAATACATTGCCTTCCACTTCGCTGCGACCTGGAGCCAAGATTGTATCGTCTTGCCTTCATCAAGTTGGTACTTTGATGAAGACAAAAACGTTAGTAGGTTGATCGTCCAGCATATTATGTGGTTTTATTGATAGGTCAGTAAAGAACGATGGAAAATAATAGCGAGGTACAAAAAACAAGCGACATATGATTCCTGTGGCGTTTCTAAAAAAAGTGCTGTCGTTTTCAAAGATGCCAGATATATGAAAGAATTATTATTCTGAATTTCTTGTCTTGATAACAATGGACAGAAGTGGAAATTAAGTAAGTATGCATGTCAGTATGACAAATATACGAAGTCCTATTATGCAGAATGAAGCTTAGCTGTATGTGGCAATGTCGAAACAAACATAAGCGAAAAGAGGAATACTTACATTCTATGATTGACTTTTGATTTCGTAGTAAGCTAAGATTTTAGTGATTTGGATATCTAGATCTGTCATGGGTTCTGCACAATTTGTGCTGAACAGTGCCGTGTTAGTAATATTTGGGATTCCAAGATCATGTGACTGAACAGAACCGTACAATAACTGATTGATATCTTCCATCAACGCTGTTCTAAAATATTCTTGAATTGATAGAACCGTTTCATGAACTTGCTTTTCCATATGATAAATTAATTTCCGCGAACTGAAACTCACAGCGATTCCAAACTTGACCTGTAGATGTGTTACTAATTCAAATAACTTGAAATCCCAAACGATAATAGTGCACTTTAGTTTAATGCTTATGAACCCCGGCCTAAAATACAGCTTTGCCAAGTTTACAGTGGTTAAAAATATTAGTTTTCAGTAGTTACAAAATAATAATGCTAGGCGGACTTACTTCAATCAACGCAGCATTTTCAATTTTTTAGAATTAACAACGGTGTTATTGGTTCATTTAAAAACTTCTCACCCCAGATTTCTCGAAGACCGCTGATTTAAAGAAAAAACTAAAAAATACTACTTCACCCCCTTGTACCCCCACGATCATCCCCTTAAAAACTGTACATGACAAGGGGAGTAATATCTTATTTCAAAGGTATAGAAGTCCACTATTTATTTACGTTTGATTTTTTTGAAATTGGTCGATTCGCTTTCGAGAAAATCAGAATCTTTATCTATCTTAACTTGTTCAAATGGAATACAAAAACACATTATATTCAAATGTTGCCCGTTATTGGACAAGCAATTATATAGGCAATCTACAAATTCCTGCCGGGCAGTTTGGATGACCTTCGTCAACGCATTATCGAAAACTGCCTTGATATCCCACAACATGTTTTTGCAACTGCCCGTCAGGAATTTGAAAATCTATCATTGTTTGGCCAATAACGGGCAATATTTGGACATATAAACTGATATTTTCATGTGTTTTTGTATTCCATTTGAACAAGTTAAGATAGATAATGATTCTGATTTTCTCGAAAATGAATCGACCGATTTCAAAAAATCAAACGTCAAAATGAAGTACATCGACATACCTTTAAAACAAGGTATTACTCGATACTCCTTGACAATTTAAAATTTATGACAAATCTTTTGACGTGTCTCGGCATTTTTTCTTTTAGTCGGCGGTTTTCGAGAAATCTGGGGTGGGAGGTTTTCAAAAAATGAACACTCTGTATGTAAGTAGAATGTTTTCTGTTCACCAGCTTGGAACTTTTTTGGCATACCATACTTGTTCATAGCTAACATATCCGAAAATGTAATATAGTTGAGATTTTTCTTCAAACATTATGAGTTGATATGAATTCAAGATTGGAAGCTAAATGTGTTGCTACTTCAAAGAAAAGTTTGCGGGTATACTTGAAAAACTTCCGGAATCAACTGACTGATAATTTATTAAAATTAAATTACGCTTTTCAATCAGTCTAAAGCTTTATAACCTGTCTAGCCCAAGAATTAAAGTTGCAATGTGATTGTATTTTTGTAACATGGAGTTTTGAGGTCTGGAAAGTTTCCTCGGTGCACCTGACAACTAATTTAATATGCCCTCTTGTTCCTTAAGGATTTGGTAATGTTTGAGGGAAATTTTTGTGTTTATTTTGAGGGAAAACATCGTAAGAAGGTGTGTCCAAAATCGTTCAACTTTCCGAACCACATGCATTACTTGTTTTACATAAACCTTTTTATTAAATTAGACAATAATTATTTATCAGTACTGCGAAATAAACTAGCTTTAATTAAATGCTTTTAATAAAAAATATGGTGCATCTGATGACAAGTGCAGGGCTATCCAAAAAATATCCATATCAAAAAAGTCAGTCGTGTGTAATTTTTCTTCAATAATACTCAATGCAAATCTGATATGCCACTGATAGGAATTAAAACAACTCATACACAAGAAAATGTTCTGTAATTGTGTCCCCCGCAAAGGCTGAAAGCCTATGGCGCTGTAGAAGCACAGCGAGAGGATAAGTGTCGGTTCACGTTAGATTTAAAACGCTGCAGGTTGTAACCGTCGGGAAACAAATTATCCGGCAGCTGATTCGACAGCGTCGAAGTTCTCCAAAAAAAAGGAATGCTGGAGGAGAAAATTGTGTTTTGTTCTTAAAACTACCTCTATCTCAAATGCTAAAAGGTTTAATATATTTTCAAATCAATTTTCTTCTTAAAATAAACTTAAATCGTACGTTTATTCTGCACTTGGCAAAGCTGTCATCAAAAAGCTACGGTTAATGCTACGGATTATCATGTGTATTAGTGCTTGTTTATAGGGACTGCATGCAAATGGGTTGCCAACTGCATTTCACCATCTGCCGTTACGTACGGTCTAAGAAATGTGTTACAGGACACTATTTCTCGCTCTACCTTACCAAAAGCCTCAGTTGATTGGCAACCGCGCATCATCCGCAATGGGACACTCGAGAATAACAAAACTTTAAAAAAAAAAAATATAAAATGTCAGAATGTCAGATAACTCCATAAACCAAAAAAAAACGTTTGGATGCCACTATAACCAAGTAGATGAGGGGTAACACCGACGTCGAAGACAGTGCTCGATAGTGCCAATACCCTTATACAAGGTGTAACCTTCAAGGGTGGCTTTTATATGTACTCTTATGAATAAATAATAATAATTCCGATGGGACCCCTGAGTAAAAGCTACTTTACACGATCAAAAAATCACTGTACGCAATTTTGTTGCGATTGGTCAGTTCCAGTATCCAAACAACTTTTCTCTATATGACATTTAGCATATGTGAAAAATAGTTTGTTGTCTTTTTTGTACTTTTGTGATTTCTTACGCTGATTTACCATTAATAAGGACTGTTTAAGCGTTTTACAGTATTTGAGTTTGAGGATTTTACGTTTACTGTGGTCTGTTATCGCTATTTTAACCTAAAGCCTTTACTTTTTCAAGGTTTGTTGGAGAATTTGGCATTTTCTTAGTTGTTATTAATTATTTTTATATTTTAGCATGACTGAGAAAGCTTCAGCTCAATACAGGACTTTTATGTTTGATAATCCATTATGGGATTTCAGATTGGATTTGTTTTTGTTTGGATACTGAAGGCTGACATTGACAGAAGTGATGTCAGAGTTATGTGACGTGTTTAAAGGAATTCGTAAAGAAATTGACATAAATTTATTGTCATTTATAAAGCTCCACCAACGTGCGATGCATGGAATTTATAATAATACCAACTGTTATTGTTCAGTGTTACTATAACATGAGCCAAATCAAGACCCGTCATTACGAAGTTGGTATTGTCGGCAGACCCAAATCCCTAGAATTCCCCAAAAAATTTCAATATGCTCTAATTTGTCAATTTCTGCACGAATTTCTTCAAGGTCACAAATTTGATCGATTTCTTGAGCATGTAAAGTGGTTATAAGACGTCAATGGATGGGATCGTGCCCGATGACCTTGAATTATCTCGTTTGACGTTTAAGCAGCATAATGTGCGGATGTTAGGAGAGTAAATTATTTTATTATTCATGTATTCTGTATCTAATATGTAACATTTTACCATCAATTATTGTGTAATTCAATGTAGTATCACTGTTGTCACAATTTGTTTGAGTTTATACCTTTCCACATGTCGGTTACAGTGAATTTAACTGCCAACTTTCAAGCAACATTCTCGCAAGCTATTTTTTGTTTTAACTCATAATTAATATATAATCACAACTGTTTCTTCATAAATACCTTATGATGCGAAAGTTCGAAAATATAGATTAAAGAGTACGCTTTGCTATTGTCAAAGATTTATATAAAAGTTGTTTAATATCGTATTCACCATAATACGGCAGTATATAGTTGTTTTTGTTTCAGAAAACAAATGGGTAACGAAAAACATTTTATTCTTTTTTAAATTATAGCAATATACCTACACATTCATTAGGCTCATTTGATAGATATCTTTTTCTCTTTTCAATGAGATGTCCGTACCCAAATACAAGAAAATGTTACAAAAATATTTTAAAATCTTCATTAATTATTAATTATTGTTACATGTCGATAAGCTGGTCATTGAAAATTATAAATGGTTCATTAATGTTATTGATATAATAAACTCAAAAAGATTTTTAATTGTCTTTAAACATTTTCTTGTATTTGGGTACTCACATGTTATGTCATTGAAAAGAGAATAAACATCTCTAACAGATGAGCCTCATGAAAGGGTTTATTGCTATTTAAAAAAATCAATTGTTTGTCGTTACTCATTTGTTTTCTGAAACAAAAACAACTGAATGCCGTCGTATTATTACAAATACAAATGTAAGCTTAATTCTGATGCACACGACATCCGACGATACAAATGTACGAAACTGTTTCTATTGGTTAAAATATTTTGATTTGACATCATTTTGAATATTTCAACCAATAGGAACAGTTTCCTACTGTCGTATCGTCGGATGTCGTGTACATCTGAATTAAGCTTTAAACAGCATCAAGTTTTTTGTACAATTACTACTTATTGAGATATATACTATATAATGGAGTATATTACTTTACAAAACGCTCTATAAGCTATGAGCGACTGACAACTGGTTGTGAACCAGCATATTTGGCGCCTGCGCATACAACATTGAAATCATTCCGCCGCTTCTCGTCAGTTTTATTATCTTCGGTGGTTACCCTCAGTAGGACACCCGTTGGAGATCCTGTCGAAAGAACGACTTTGAAACATATAAAAAACTGTAACTCCAATGATGTTGCCAAACTACTGATATTTCAGCAGATATACTGCGTAAAATAATGTGTCTAGCCAAGTACAAAACTAAGTAGCGACTGTGCGTTTTTCGCTTTTCCTTCGATATATTACCTGTGTCAGTAACGGCAGACAGAGAATAGATGGGATGGATCTAGTTTAATTTGTTTAGGAATGGTAGCTGTGTTTGGGCGGTAAGTGACGCTCAATGTACTGTTTTAGAGTAGACACAAACTGTCCCAAAAAGCTTCACATCGATTATCACATTCACGTTACTGATTAGTAATGGGATTATTTCTAGAGAATAAATACATTTCTAGCTGTCCTTGAATATCATTATTGTTTATTTCTATTTAAGGGAAAAGTAATGTTATAAACCTTCCAATAACGTGAATGATAACTGCGAATTTACTACCCAGGAAAGACCACACATTATCATATGAAATCTAAATATTATAAAGGAGCCTAACTAGGACGCCCAAACTTGCAAACATTTTGTTATGGATGGAAATTCGGATTTAAGTAGATGTAAAGGGCCTATACATCATAGTTTAGCTTAACAACAGGGGTCCGATTATTCGACCGACTACGGTTGACGGGTGATAGACCCCACATTTTTATGAGCAATGAGATAAGAACATGAAGCCTTGAAATACTTAGTTTTCAAGATACAGAGTGTCAAAGTCTACCTTTTTGAAAAATGAAAATAAAAGTAAAACGTTGACACCCTGTATCTTAGAAATTAAGCATATTAAGGCTTCATGTTCCTATCACAATGTTCGTAAAAAAAATGAGGTAGGTCTATGACCTTGCCGAGTATCCATTTTTAAATATCTAATTCCAAATTATCAACAATGATGGATTTTTTTCCAGATTTTTAGGTAACGCTCTCTTGTTAGGCTATTAACTCAAAATTAATAAATCTGAAATCAACCCTTTTCAGATGCAATTGAAAATGTATGGCATTTTATAATATGCATAAAATCGGCAGCCATTTTCCGTAACCTGTTGTTCAGTGTGTGGTCTTCATGGGGTAATAATACAATGGTTTGGAATATCAAGAACATCAACACAGTTCTACTCTCATACCTGGCGAATATCTCCTTGAGTTCATGCTCGGAGACGAACTGTCCCAGATTGGCGACGAAGAGGGTGGAGCAGGGATGATTGCTCACCCCCATTCCACCTCCCACGCCTGGTTGGGAGGAGGAGGAGCCCACCGGCGAGGCCAGGGCTGGACTCGGCAGGAACTGCGGCAACGACGTTAGAGTTGTTGGATGCGGCATACTAATCGGTGTCTGCAGAACAAAAAGGAAAACATCTACTAACATCAACTAATCATACAGTGATCCCAAAAAAATGGATTTATCTTTGAGTTACTTTCTGTAGGATAAGGTCATTCAAACAAAGTATTTTTCTCTGTGCGACGTTTCGACTTAATATAAATTAAGTCATCCTCAGGTAACAAAAAATTGAGGTTTTCATCGTTGTTACGACAATAATTATAAGAATTTGGCTAGATAAAACATAAATGGATTATAGTGGAACACTGCCAGCGGTATTAAAATATATCGTCACAAAACACATACAATAAAAATGAATTAAAAATAAAACAAACAGGAACATTGCTGATCGCATTCTGTTCCTATTTGTTTTATTTTTCATTTTTATTTTATGCGTTTTGCTTCGTTATATGTTAATACTGTTGGCAGTGTTTCACTAATCTAGTTATGTTTTATCTAGTCAAAATCTTATAATTATTTTCGTACCAACGATGAACACTTCGATTTTCTGTTGCCTGAGGATGACTCAATACGAGTCGAAACGTCGCACATAGAAAAATAGTTTTTGTTTGAATGGCCATATCCTACAAAAAGTAACTCAAGTTGATCACGGTAGGTCAAAATCTTGTACAAACAGATTTATCTTTGTTTTAAATTTGCCCTACCCTGTATACTTCATGGGACCGCATATTGGCCAAGATTTGCTGAGGAAGAGTGCCACTACTGCCATCAGAGAGCCAGCATTGAAGTAACAGTTCTTGCCGTGTCTATGTTCGGCCATAGTTATCGATTTAACTGTGGGCCGAATGGTGGTGATATGCTTATTTAATTGGCTCCTATGGTCATTGATGCCAGACGTAGGAAATCGTAATATATTTTATCTACTCCCATTATGTTATACAGCGATTACCAAACTACTTTTGAACAGGTAATACTACCTATAAACAAACAGCGTGAATTATTTTTCATAACTCACGCTCCAGCCGTGGGTTATAAACAATGCCTATTATATTCCAGTACCGATCTCTTGGAAACGCATATGATTAAATAGTCAAACGCTAATTCGACGCTGTATGTCAGTATTTATTTTACAGAAGTGAGATTAAGTTGTCAATAATTCGTAATTATTATGTATTTGAGTCGAACTATTAATAGCTTCGGTCGTAGATAAAGTACAGTGTTCAACTCGCGGTAATGGTAATAACTCTCTTGTTGACTTGCAAACTTCAACTGCATAGATTATTAACATCATAACTGTATCGTTAAACTGATATGAATAGGGAGTTATTGAAATAGTGCCATCCATAAATACTGATCTCCTTACACTAATAGTGACAGGCACTGCCTGACCTTAAAATCGTCTCTGAAATAGAGTTAAGGCCCGGTCAAACAGAGCGCGTTCTAGAACGCGGCGTCCCGGCATTCTCTAACAATACAATGGAACGCTGTAACGCCGTAACGCCGTAACGCCGTGTTCTAGAATGCCCTCTGTTTGACCGGGCGTTGAGTTCATTTCTGTTTGAATCACTAGATATCTTGACAGAAATTGGCGTAACGCTTTTGCTGAACCCGTCAAACAGGCCTGTTTGGTACAAACAACGGAACGCGGTAACGCGGCATTAGAGAACGCCGGATCGCCGCGTCCTAGAACGCCCTCTGTTTGACCGGGCCTTTATTGATGCGTTATGTAAATCGCGGATTTAAAGGTCCGGTCAAACAGAGGGCTTTCTATATTGCCGCGTTACAGCGTTCCATTGTATTGTGAGAGAACGCCGAAACGCCGCGTTCTAGAACGCTTTCTGTTTGACCGTGCCTTAATTCTAACCTAAAAATGCTGCCGTGGATTACATGCATTTTATATAAAATCTTCGCAAAAAGCTTATCCTATTTAAGAGTTCGGTTCACCACTTCACCAGTCACATCTATAAAATAACAAATTTCGCGTCTCAAAACAACGAAAAGAACCATACCTACGTCAAAATAGTGCCTTGGCAGTGCCACGGCACAAGGGGTCCATAAATAGTGACGGGCTCTAACTTTATTACTGCCAGGCACTATTTTTGTCCTAGTGCACATGCTTAGATGCCAAATACGGCCAAGAATTATTAGTGCCTTGCTGCATCGCATCTTCAATAACTCTATTAGTACGATTTAAATACATAATAATTACACAATATTGACTAACATAACCTCACTTCTGTCATTAGAATAAATACTGCCAACGTTCGAATTAGTGTTTGACGTTTTATAGCAACATTTGCAGTTATTATAGCATATATTTAATCCTATGCATTTCCAAACGGATCAATATTTATATCCAGAAAGCGGTGTTGATAACACATGGCTGGACCGCGAGTTATGAAAAAAATTCACGCGGTTTGTTTAGAGGTAGTATAAGCTGTTCAATTTTATAGGAGTAGCTACAGATTATTACAATATATATCTTCCTGTTTGGGGTAAAATTGTCACTGTTTTTATAAATCGATGGAGAATACGAGAAAATGTCCATGATGTTGGACGAACGCTCAATTTTCTTGTCGTCCAGGATTTCAAAATACCCAAGGAATGTTACAGTTCTTGATTTAAAAATAAAATTTGACCTTTCTGACTGACGACATTCCCTCAGAAACCTATGAATATGTGTGTTTCCTTCTATGACAAATTAACTTGCGAGAAGAGATCGACACTGTCGGCTTAGTAAAGTCGTCGGAAAAGATCCAGCGGGCATTCAACGAGAGGCAAACAAAAAAAGTTTTACTACTGAAACATTTATTCTTATAATTTAACGCTAAATAATCTTAAATAAAACAAAACCTATTCTGACTGCTAAATTACCTGGAAATATATATGTATGTTGCTTCAGTTATTTTTTGTAGGATAAGGTCATTTAAACAAAAACTCCTTATTTTCCTATCTGCAACGTTTCGACTTATATTAAGTCATCCTCAGGCAACAGAAAAACGAAGTTTTCATCGTTTGTATGGTAATAATCATCAGAGTTTAACTAGATAAAAATACTGGAAAGACATGATTTTATATATCATGGTAGTGATATATAAAATCATTACCATTACCATTACCATTATTCTGTTCCTGTTTATTTTAATCCGTTTTTATTGTGCGTGTTATGTGAAGTTATATTATATTTTAAAACCGTTAGTAGTGTCGTATCTTTCCAGTATTATTATCTAGTTAAACTCTGACGATTATTACCATACAAACGATGAAAACTTCGTTTTTCTGTTGCCTGAGGATGACTTAATATAAGTCGAAACGTTGTAGATAGGAAAATAAGGAGTTTTTGTTTTAATGACTTTATCCTACAAAAAATAACTGAAGTTAATCACAGTAGGTCAAAAACCTTTACAAATGTAATTATGTTGCGTTTGCGTACACGGTAGAGTGTACAGAAATGGTAAAATATGGACATTATATAATAGATTTTTTAGAGAATATTTTACCATAACAATGTAAACAGTTCAGGTACGAATCTTTAATACTTTAGGACGCGCGGATTGGTTGCGTATATGACGTAGCACGTGGCTAGCCTGATATCCCAGTTCTCGACAAATTCGCGCACAATGCGTATCGGGCAAATACACTGTTGAGTGTGTCTTGAAAGCAGGTTAAAGAAGTAGTTTCGTACTAATAATCGTAGCTCTTCATTAGAGCACTCTGATGAATTTGGTTGCTATTATTTCCATTCCATTTCCACTTTTTTCAGCTTAGTATATTGCTAATATATACGACAGAAAACAACCAGCGTACTTAAATGAATCATGGCCTTCTTAAATGAAATAACCTATCCTGATGTCTCAAGCAATTTCACGGATTTCAGATCAAGCTGTTCGATTCCAGCTGGAACAAAATATTCGAGTTAACAATATAATTCCGTCCTAGGCTGTTGAAAAAATGTTTTTCTTGCACCTCCTTAAGCTGGTACAAGGTACAGAGTGGCAGCTTAGAAAACTTACGTCAAAAGGGTTCTAAACTGCCAACATGGGAGCCTTCCCTTAAGCTTAGATTTTCTCATGTGTTATGTAGGGGGCTTAATTTAGTGCAAAATGATGAGACGTTTTTTAGACACTAACTGTCATCTTTAGCAGGGACATATTTTAAATGGCCATCTTCAAAAAATGGTTTATAATACTGTGGCCTCTATGTCGTATGCAAAACGAACGAAATATGATTCACAAATTAACTTATAAAGGAGTACGTAGGATGTAGCTCAAAGAGATTATGCTATATTGAAGGAAATTTTGAGTGGAATTGGCAGAACTTAAATAAAAAAAATCCAGGGAAAAATTACTTCACTTGAACTCAGATTTGGATATACGTGATCTTCAATCCGGTGTGTTTTTTTTGAGAATGGTTGTATTTTTAATATTAACTATGCAACACACCTTATGATTGTTTCAGGGACATGAGACAGAAAACTATTAACTAGTTTTTTTATGCCCGATATTGGAGGATTGTGCAACCTGTCACGAACTATTTAGTCTTTTAAGAACTCATTTGGCAGTCGATTTTATATGGGGGCATTTTAAGGACCAAGTGTCTCTAACAATCCACAAGTACTATACGCAGTGGGGGAAAATATACATCAAGTTATTCGTACAAAAGAACCATAAACCATTGATAATGCAGTGCAAAAATGGTTGAAAGCCATTTACGCGAATTTTTCTTCCATATATTGTCGGTATACTGCAGAAAGTGACCAAGTAAAAACCACTAGTTCCTCGCAAATGGCTGTTAAAAGTAATTATTTCAGTAACAAATCCCTCAACATGTTTTTTTTTTAAATAAAGAATTCACACATTTTCACTGTTATAAAGGGTGTTTCAATTAGGTCGGGTCGATCTTGGCAGGCTATGGCGGCCACGTTGCTTTGACAGCGTCTGTCAATTCTGGTTGTTTATTATTAGTCACTGATGCCACATCACCATGACAAGTTACACAATTGAGCAGCACAAAAAATAAAAATCTATTATCAAAATGAGTGTTCACTAGTTCAAACGCACGCATAGCGCCCATTCTACGGAAGATGCGATGGTCCTTGAAAGTCGACTCTGCAACCCTTGATTGCGAAATTTGAGACAACCGGTTCAGTCAACAATCATCCAACACCCGTACGTCAAAGGACTTGCAGATCAGCGGAGAGTATCGCTGCTGTCCGTCAAAGTGTCCAGGAGAACTCAGGATAGTCAATTCCATGCCGTGGACAAGAACTCGGCATTTCGCAGATTTAGGAAATTTTGTACCGGGATTTACAAAATCCAAATTACCTAAGTACTCCAAGGTGATCACCACAGACAACGCCGTTTGGTCTCTGACTGGGCTTCGGAGCATTTGGAAGAGGATCCCAATTTCGGCCGAAAAATCATCTTTAGTGACGAGGCGCATTTTTTGAATGAATGGCTATGTCACTAAACAACTAAACAGAATTGCCCTATATGGGACAACGCTAACCTTCATGAGATTGACCAGGAGAAAATGCATCCACAAAAAGTTACTGTTTGGTGCGGATTCTGGGTCGGCGGCGTTATTGGCCCGTTGTTTTTCCAAAACGACATTAGTGAAGCCATCATCGTCACTAGCGAACAATACAGAGTGATGATAACTGATTTCCTTTGGTCCAAGTTGAACGATATGAAGGTGGACAATATGTGGTTCCAGCAGAATGGCGCTACCAGACTCGCAGCGGACGCCACGTTGAACCTTCTGCATGGACGATTTGAGGGTCGGTTTATCTCACGCAGAGGTGATGTGAATTGGTCACCCAGATCACCATACATTAACAAAGACAAGTAGGGTCACTCTAAGCTCCGCATTCAATGTTGTCTTTCTCGCTCTGCTCTCGGATACTACGCAAGCTGGCGACTTCTGGCGCCCGGTGATCTCGAGCAGTAGCCGAACGCTAGGAGCTGTGGTTTGCAGGGTCAGTTCACCTAACACGCGACACAATCGGTCGGATCTACCGGGGTGCCTAAATAAGTAATGTTTGTGTGTATATTGAGCGTATTACGCGTATCTGCGTATTTCACAAAAAATGCCGGCGACATGTTCTGTATATAGCTGCAACAGCAAACAACGAATGGGAAAATCATTTTTTCGATGCCCGAAAGAGGAAACTGGGTAAGATAGATTGTTTATTAACTTATACTGGCAGATTTCTCTCGATAAAATTTAAAAAATAAATATTGTTTCTAGATGTGAAAATTGGAAACGGGCATTAGGGTTCGTGGGTACCCATAATATATATTATAAGGTCAGACACATTTTCTGTTCTGAAGATGTTATAAAAAATATGGAAGCATGCTGTACAAATAGGACATGTTCATAGCAAAATTACAGCTATCACACGATATAGCTTATCGGTATTCAAAGAAACCAGACACAAATATTTTTTGGGGGTTTATAACCCCATGGTATTGAAATTATTCATAAAATAATAATAGCGTTGGCCAGTAACAAGGTCTTCTGTACTCTTCAATGACCAGGATGAAAATGACGGATGAAATCACTAAAGAACACCCACATTTTTCATTTTCCATTCAGAGCGTATGCCTAGCTTAGCTTACTCTATGAATATTGTGTATTCCTATATTATATTAGAGTGCGAATATATTTAGTGACCAAATTTACTATCGTTGACATTAAAGAATAACCAAGACAGAAAATAAAACCAAATATAAAATTTATAAAAACGTGTCTGTTATGTATCTTCCAGTATTCATATTTTTTTTTGCCTTTTTGCCGTTTTCTTTGTTTTTAAGGAGGTTGTTAAGTTTTGTATATAATTTATTCGTTATAGACAAAATATGTTGTTATCTATCTATCTTATCATTTATATCTCAAGGAACTTTTCTTTTTATTACGTTTATTTTTTTTTTGTTTTTTTTTTGTTTTTTTTTTGTTTAGCAGCATCGACTACTGTGGTCATTAGCTGCGTAGTAGTTGATTGGATATTAATCAGTCATACATCTCAGACTTGATTTAATGGTTACTGAGATTGGTGTTGATGTAAGTAGTGTAACACTTTACAGTTTAAATTTTCCAATATAGTCCTATGACTTTCAGGTATAGAAGGACTGTACTATAATTCTGCGACAGAGTCAGACATTGTTTCAGGTCGTTGGGGATACCAAGCTGTTCACGTTGTGCACTATATTGTTGACATTCAAGAACAATATGGCAGACTGTAATGGCAGTGTTGCATGTTTCACACATGGGGGGATCTTGACCAAGAAGAAGGTACGCATGTGTTAGGGCAGTATGTCCAATTCTCAGACGCTGTAAGCGTACCCTTTCATTGCGGGACAGTGGGGTATTAGGAGTCCAGCGTCCAATTCTGGGTTTAAGCCTACGTAGCTGGGTGTCCGTTCCCTCCCACAGGCTCTGCCATTTTCTTTTCAGTACAGTATTAATCAGTAGCTTCTGTTCTGATACCTTGATGCAGTCTATATCGGTGGAAGTCATGGACGCAGCACGGCGAGCGGCTTCATCAGCTCTTTCATTGCCTTCTATGCCGACATGTCCTGGGACCCAAATGAAGACGATCGATTTCCCAGAATCTATAAGTAATTTTAACGTAGCCAGTATCATTTGATTAAGTGGGTCATGACTGCTCCTGTTTTTTAAATTTAATAATGCAGTAAGTGAGTCACTCGCGATCATGACTTCACTGGCATTTACTGTCATCTCACAGAACCTCAGCGCTTGCCAGATGGCATATTGTTCTGCTGACAATATGGATGCGGAGGATGGCAAGGTCCATAAATGTGCATTGTTGCTAGATACAAAGGAGGATCCCACACCTAATTCTGTTTTAGATCCATCCGTATAAAGTATTTCTGCTCCAGAATACCGATGTAAAAGGTCGGTAAACAGAGCTTTGAATTGCACAGGTGGTGTGTTTTGCTTCGACAGCCTGGCGAGTTCCGTATTAATTTCTACTATGGGAAGGCACCATGGAGGAAGCTCAGACTGGGCTGTCCAATAAGTTGGACTAAAATGGAACCTGATTTCCTCTGCTGTCTCATGCAGCCTAACACATAGAGGTCTTGTGATTGTGGGCCTGCCAAGGTAACTGTCACAGCTACTTGAAAGAAATGTACAATTTCTGTGATTTGGCTGAGCCCTGATCCTGCATGCGTACGAGAACGAAAGTTTGGAACGACGGATACAAAGTGGCTCTTGACCAGACTCACAGCACAAACTCATACTAGGGGACGTTCTAAATGCTCCCAAACAGTACCTCAATCCCAAGTTGTGGACAGTATCTAAACGTCTCAATAGGGAGGGCCTAGCCGAGGAATATACCATGCAGCCATAATCGATCCGGGATAATATCAGACTCTGATAAATTTTCAAAAGCACGTCTGTGTCTGCTCCCCAGCGGGTAGAACACAGACATTTAACAATATTAAGCAGTTGTTTGCACTTTACAATAATATTTTCTACATGTAGTCTCCAATTTAATTTGCTGTCGAATATAAGACCTAGAAATTTGACAGATTGTACACTGGGTATAGGCTCACCGTTCAGAGAACGAAGTGGATCACGGTGAGGCTTCCTCAGTCTACAAAAGTGGACGTACTTGGTTTTTTCTTTCGACAGTCGTAGGCCTTCGTTCCTTGCAGATGAGTATATGTTATCGATGGCTGGTTGAAGTAGCTGTCTGACATCCGCTATGGTCTTACCTGAAGCAATGACACATAAGTCATCAACATACAGGCAGCGCCCAATATTGGGATTTATACCCTCAGCGATGCTATTGATGGCAACAAGAAAGAGAGTGCAACTGAGCGTGGACCCTTGCGGGATACCATTTTCTTGTAGCCGAGGAGATGATAGATTGTTGCCCACACGTACCTTAAAATAGCGATCAGACAGAAATGACATTATGAATTGCGGAAGGTTGCCTCTAAAACCCCATTGATGCAATCGCTGCAATATGCTGTATCTCCATGTCATGTCGTAGGCCTTCTCATTATCAAAAAAGACAGCCACCGTGTGTAATCTGTCTTTGAATCCATCTTGGATAAGGTTTTCGACGTATACCAGTTGATCGATTGTGGACCGATGTTTACGAAAACCAGCTTGGTACTGGGCAAGATGATTGTTGTGTTCTAAGACCCATATCAATCGATCATTGATCATGCGCTCTAGTAATTTTCCTAGGCAGCAGGTAAGGCTAATTGGTCTGTAACTAGCAGGATCGAGGGAGTTTTTGCCTTCTTTAAGTATAGGAACTATGATTGCTAGTTTCCAACAATCTGGATATGTTCCATTTGACCATAGTCTATTGTAGATGTCAAGCAGCGACAACTTTAGAGCAATAGGGAGGTGTCCTATCATATCGTAATTTATTCTGTCATGACCCGGGCAGCTTCTTTTAACACACCTTAAAGCATCCTCCATTTCTTGTAACTGGAAAGGGACATTGTATGCCAGTTCTTCGTTCGTACCGAAGTCAAGGGGTGCTTCTCTTACCTCCTTGTTTGACCTGAATTCTTCCTCATAGTTTTCCGTGCAGGTGGTTTTTGCAAAATAATCAGCAAACAATTCTGCGATTTCGGTGTGGACCCCAGTGATTGAACAGTCGGCGGTATGGAGGTATGAGATGTGTCTGAACGATCTTGAGCCTCTAACTGCTCTTACTTTATTCCAAACTTCGGAAACAGAGGTATCAGACGTAATTTGGGAGACAGTCCCTCCAAGATTGCTTTTGAGCAGCAAGCATAGCCTGTCGGGCTTGGGCACGTTTGCGTTTGAATTCAATCAAGTTATCCATAGTGGGATGTCTCTTAAACACATTAAAAGCGTGCTTCTTGGACTTGATTTTTGCAGAGATATCAGCATTCCACCACGGAACACGTCGATTACCGGATTTGCCACCACCGAGAGGAATACTCAGGTTAGCTGCCTGGTTAATAAGAGCAGTAAGAGCTTCCAAGGTCATGTTGCGACTTTCCGACGTATCGAGTGCGGACAGATGACTATCAAATAGGTCCCAGTTAGCCCTTGACATTATCCAGTACTTTGGAATTTCTGGTGCAGTTCTAGATACAGTGAGGGTAATACTGCATGGAAAATGGTCACTGTTGTGTAGATCGTCAACTGCAGCCCACTGGAGTCGCTCAGCAATTCGGGGGGAGCAAAAAGCTAAATCGATATAGCTGAAAAGCTGGAAGACCTAGCGCACAAGTGTGTGGCGGCTCCTGTGTTTAGCAAAGTCAAATCTCCTCTATCTAGCATGGATTCCAGCACACGGCCCCGCGGGTCCAGCCTTTCTGATCCCCACAAAGGGTTATGAGCATTAAAGTCACCTGCGAGTATAAACGGTACCGGTAGTTGAGACAGTATAGCCTCATCTCCTCAAGACACCAGTCATTGTCTGGTAGATATATATTACAGACAGTGATTTTTATAGGCGATAGAAGACGGACGGCAACAACTTGGAGTCTTGTGTCCACATCTAAAGGTTCATAAGAAATTCCGTCACGTACCATAACTAGAACACCTCCATGAGCCCGTACGGCATCTGGCACATCTTTTCTCATGATATTGTAACAACGTAGTGTATATGATTGATTTGGACGTAAATGACTTTCTTGGATGCAGACACACAAGGGATTATATTCATGCAAAAGCAGCTTTAAGTCACAATATCTGCGAATAATCCCATTACAATTCCAGTGAAGAATTGTTTCCATTTGGACTTCAAGTGTAGATTAAAATAGATTCAATAAAAAGTAAGAGTACATAGATAAATAAATAAATAAATAAATAAATAACTAAATAAATAAATAAATAAATAAATAAATAAATAAATAAATAAATAAATAAATAAATAAATAAATAAATAAATAAATAAATAAATAAATAAATAAATAAATAAATAAATAAATAAATAAATAAATAAATAAATAAATAAATAAATAAATAAATAAATAAATAAATAAATAAATAAATAAATAAATAAATAAATAAATAAATCAATAAATAAATAAATAAATAAATAAAATGAATAAAGTAGAATAGGTAGATATATAAATAATATATCACAGGTAAGTATCACAGATAGTTTCATTTCTTCGGGCGACCTTTTGGACATCCCCTCTTTTTCTTATCAGAAGAGTTGCCTTCGTTCCGCACACTGTCCTCCCCTGAGGTGGTTTCGTCCTGACTCCTCATCCTTTTTCTGTAGTCTGTTGCTGATACATTGGTAGATGTGGAATCTGTTCTTTCCCTAGCTGTGTGACTAGTAGAGGGTCTCTCAGGTAGTCTAAATTGACTTGCAGTCGCCAGAGTGTCAAGGATTGATTTTTTAATTGTTTCTATGATTTGAGGGACGATCTCATCTATAATGCGTCTGTTTTGTGTAGCTGGTTGAGCAGTTACTTGCGAGTAAGTGGTGTTCGGACTAGGCGTAGTTACTTGAATTCTTTTTTTTGCTTCAGAGTACGATATTCTTTCGGTGACCTTAACTCTTTGTATCGCTTCTTCTTCCTTGTACTTAGGACATCCTTTGTACCCAGATGAATGGTTACCACTGCAGTTTACACATTTTTTCGGGTCTTCACATTGCGATTCACCATGTGGGGCCCTTCCACAAAAACACACACTTTCATTTTTACAGTTCATTGCCACATGACCGAATGCTTGGCACTTAAAGCAGCGAACTGGAGGCGGAATGTACGGTCTAACTTTTACTTTTGTATAAAAAGCAATATCTATTTCCTTGGGTAGAATAGGCGTGTTAAAGGTGAGTACATGATTAGCGGTATCAATGAGAACACCGTTACTTCTGGTCTTTAATCTTCGTACATCGATAACTCCCTGCGAACCAAGCTCCTCTTTTATCTCCTCTAGGGTGCAGTTCAATAAATTTTTACAATAGACGATACCTTTAGATACATTTAAAGAGGGATGCGGAATAACTTCAACATTCTTTTCTAATAATGTCTTCACCTGTATAAGTCTTCTAGACTGGATGCTCGAAACGGTCTCAACTAATAAACCAGTTTTTACAATGCTGATCGATTTCAAATTACCCACAAGCCCATACAAAGTCCTAGAGATAGCGAACGGACTGGCTTTGTCGAAGCCCTCCTCGCTCCCATCTCCTACTCTCTTCACAAGAAGGAACCGGGGGTAAGAACCCACCTTCTCCTTACCTGCACCACTACCACCACCCGTTTTTTGGAGGTCGGGCGCCTCCTTACTTGGTGCTTGTAATGTATCCATGTGTGGTACATAACTTCATCGCTTTGGCTCCCCAACCTCCACGGAGCCTCAAAATGGGGACGTTATGCCGAAGCTATGTACTAGGACATAAGCGCCAGGGCTACCATAGCGATATAGCTTCCGAGGCTGACTCCAGTAAGGCCAATGGATGCATCCATCGTCTCCCTTCACCAGCCCCCAAAAACTCACCCTACCATCGCTCTGACGGGATAGCACAGCCGATTGATTGGGATTGGGTTACTTCCCAACCGCCTGTCTAGCCGAAATCCAGGCCAAAGTGGTGTGTTGTGAGACGGCATGCACGACAGCAGGCGCACCGCCCACTCAACCACCAGGATCCCTTCATCCGACGACACGGGTCGCGTGGCACGGCACAAACACCACGGAGACTTTCCGTATACCCCACAGCCAAGCCTCAACTCTGTGGGGCACCTCTTAAGGCGAGGCATCCTGCTGGGGCCCCGGGATCGCCACCCCCGTATATAGCAATGAGCACATGTCGTCACATGTGCCGATTGTCTATACTCCCCTGAGGATGAGATGTTTCTTAGATCCACCTGAGGTGACTTCAGGGTTTTGCGATGGTTTTCCCCGAAGTCACCCCATCCGGAAGCCCCCCGACCGACGACAAGGTCTTACATCTCCTACGGGGGGTTATTACGTTTATTGAATAATAAATTATATTCTATCTATTCTATAGAATTCATTTCTATTGACCCCCGTATAAGGCACAGCCTCGGATTCCCTGTAAGTAAACGAGACGGCAAGAACCTCTGAAATCGAGGCGGCTCGCGTTTGTGAGACTCACATCAAAGTCGGCACGCCGAGTGATCCTACTTGTCTTTGTTAATGTACGGTGCCCAGATCGAGTGACCCCACTAGATTTTTTCTTGTAGGTTTTTTTTGAAGTCACAAGTCTATACCAGTAAGCCGAAAATTGGACCACCCAGAACTGTAAGAAGCCGCGGCGGATAGTTGAATGATGTAATATCCCACACATAATTTATTAGTTCTATGGACTTGGTCAACACGAACTATTAACTAAACTGGCAAAAATATTTGAGTATTGACTTGTCCAATTTTTCCTTAAAGTGACAAGTTTATTTGTAGTTGCTTGGTACGAAAAACGTCAAATCGTCGATTTCTGACTTGGTCACTTTTTGCCTTATACTATTATAATCTTTTGCATACAGTAACAATTACTTGAGAATATTTTAACAACAACCAATAACCAACAGATGGCCCATCCAGTATTTACAAATTAGATACAGGATTGGGTCGAAGAGGTACGTGTTACAGAATACTCGTATCATACCGTTGGTTGTTGAAGGACACTAACGTGGTGAGCCGGCGGGGGTGGGGGAGGCTGCTGATGATGAAGATGGATCGCGGTTGCTGCTGCAGCTGCAGCTGCTGCGGCTGCAGAGTCCATCGCTGCTTTATCAGTGGATAGTCAGAGGAAGGAGCGCACCGGCACCTGAAAACCAGGGAGACCAATTTAAATACAAACTATTCAAACAGCTACTGACTTGGTACCATTTTATTTTAAGTATTGTTTTGAGAATAAGGAGAACTTAAAAAAACAAACGTTTTATTTACCTTTAATCTGCAACGTTTTAGCCAACATAAAGCCATCCTCAGGCATCAGAAAAATAAAACATTCACTAGTTAACAGAGCACTGATTTCTTAAAAAGCTTCACTGTAAGCTTTTTTGCGGCAAGCTTTCTCGCTTAAGCCTCAAGGTGCATGCACAATTGACCTGAACGGAAACGAGAACGGGAACGTGAAGTTTCTCGAGGGAACCCCAAAAATGTTATAGTTTAGCCACGGCCGTATCTAATTAACAGAGACGGCTGTGGTTTAGCTGATTGTACATTTATTATAAAAGTAGGATACTATTAAACAAAATAGTCTTGTATGTACCTTATACGTATTATTCTAGTCTTACTTACTTCGTCGTATTTATAGGTTATGTCATTGTATTTTATTATTTTGTTACTGTATGGTTTCGAAAGATACCGGTGAGAAACTTAAATCATGACCAAATCTTCTATTCTCCTTCCCGTACTACTAGTACTTGCTTCCGTTCTTGTTACCAATTTCATTGTGCACGCTACAGTTTATTGACATGCAGTTTATTCTCGTTACCGTTCTATTCTAGGTGAAGCAACCAATGCTATTAAATTATCGTAAAAGATCAAATCACAGATGTAATGAGATAATATGAGTTTTAAGAAGCTCTCTTTGTATTTTATATTTCCTGCGATTATACAGTTAAGACCTCAGTTCATTTGTATTTAGGGATCAATATAACATTGACCAAAACGTTGTAAATTAAAGGATAACAAAGCGCTACTCATTTTGACAATGTCCAGAAAGATATATTCTAGGTTCAGCTTTAGGGGTTACGTCGATATCGTATACCGTAACTAACAAGAGTGTGTTTATTAGTTAGTTTCAGTTTATCTCATTGATAGCAGAGTTTCATGAACAATTAATTAGTAAAAACATTTCGTAATAATCGATATTTATCGTAATTGTGCAACAAGCCATTGCTCTTTTTGCGTCAGATATTGGTAATAAAGTAGACGAATTTTTTTGGAAGCTGGTGAGGAGAGCAACAAATGTATCTGAAATATGATTTTCTACAAAAATGTATCAAGACTAGTTACCAAATGGCCAATTTTTCAACTGGGCCGTGCACAAACATTGAACTACGTTCAGCTCTGGACAAATAACGCTCATTTAATCTGTTTATTCATTGTGTACAGTTTGTATAATGTGTACTTTTTTAGCACTCTGTTTCTACAGAATATCACCGAGAAGCAAAATGGAACCACCGAACATAATGAAAAGCAACGATGGTTTAGATCAAACGTTAAAGCTATGTCTTTGTTTGTTTAGTCTCAATTCACCTTAATATTTTTTAAATATGACAGCTAGAAGATACAATAGCCCTTATTTTTTTATTAAAGGTTTATCCTTCACACTTTCGAAGACATCAGGACATATTCGTTAAGCGATTAACATTTTAAAAGAACAGGAAATAGAATAGGGTACCCATTGTAAAGTGCAACCCAAGTTGGGTTTGGGATCGCTAACCATAAGTTATAACTTAATGTACATATATTGTTCGGTTTCGAAAAAATGGTGAATGCTCTGACACTGTTGTCGGAGAAAATGGTAGGAGTGCGACCCAATTTTCTATGTAGAAAAGACAGCATCTTCCAGTAAATGCCTTCTTTGCGTAAATAATGGATATCAAAGCCTCACCCTGCATCACATTTTTATATGGTTATCAGTTTTTAAAAAATGGTAGGAGAAGATGTAAAATGAGGAAATGTGTAGTTTGTCTGTAATACAAGTTTCGATTCGTCCAAAAACATGTCATCGTAGAGTTAAAAAAAGAATAGAGCTCTTCCACATTCTGACATTAAATAAAAAAAAACATTTAATATAATAAACTATTCAATATTTAATTTTCATATTAAATATAAAAAATATAACCCGAACTTATTTTTATTTTTCATTCATACCTGTAGTAACAAATACTGAAACTGGTACTATAATAGTTTTTTCTTTTTTCACTGATGAGGCAGTGCTTGCTTAGGTGAAATTAAAGTAGTAGTACCCGCATTTTTTATAAGAAAATGAAGTTTTTTTATTGGCGCAATCAATTTTTGAATGCTAGACAGGTGCCTGAAGGTAGACTAGTAGAAATTGAACGAAGACATTTTGGTGCGTTGAGAACATATGTGAGTCCAATTAATAATTGTTCTCTGAATAATTCGGCTCATATCATCTACTCATCATAATTTATCAAGTGTTACCAACCAATAACAAGAAGCCACGAGGATAGCAGAAACTTTGTGTAAATTGGTCTATAGGAGCTGCATATCACAATATGTTGTGGATCTAAGGAACTCAATGTAGTTCGTAGGTTATACAATATTTGGAAACATGGAACTGTAAAATAGCTGGCTAAGCTAAACGATATGAACAGGGTAAATCAAGAGTCGAGCTGTCAATGGTGAATAGCTAAAATCACATTTTTTGAGAAAAAAAAGTTTACGCGTGCAGAAAGCGAAATGTAGTTTTTTTAATTAACATTTAAAAACGCTAAAATATCAAATGTTTGTTACAATTTAGGATATATATTGATGTATTCAATAAATTTTAACACTTCATTAGTTTGGTGTAGGAGTGCTTGTTTTATGTCTCTGGATAGGTTGTTGGATCTTCTCGCATTTAGGTAAATTGTAGATTAGAAATTATAGATTTTATTGTATTGGTCTCCGAAATTATCAATAAAGTAGTATGTAGATGGTAATACTTGATGGATCATAGAAAGTGTCGGTACCTACTTTTGAAGTATTCATAAATCATTTCCATCTCGATGGACCGCTTTTACATAGTACAGTAATAGAACAGTACATTTTCTGGTAAGTTTTGTCCGAGTTTAGACCATCGGAATTTTTAAAGACATTGGCGTCCTCATATCGAGATTTTACATTACGTTTAGGGTTTGAATTATAACCATATTGGAAAGATGACGGCTAAAAATAACAACATTTTGGTACTACCTCTTTCACGACTCATTTATTTATATACGCGGCAAAATAAAACATCTAAAGAAGCGCAGTAAATCCATGTAACCGTAGATTTTCGAACCTCCTATGGAACTCCTCTTTGAGCATCAAATGCTTGGTCATGTACAAGGTGGCCCAAAATTAAGTCCCTATTTATTTTTTTATATAAAAGTAAGATTACTTAAAAAACAGTCATATTATAAATGAAAAATATTTAAACTCAAAAAATTTGTTTTGTTACGCACTACCGTAATATCGACCAAATGGCCACCCCCAGCATTAATGCAAAATAACGAGCTTTTTTTAAAGAATTTTTCATAGCTTTCTCCAACATTGGAGGTGGTGGTCTGTCAATTTCTTGGTGATGTTTGTCCTTTAGTGCTTCTAGTGTTCTAGGATTATTTACAAATACCATGAATTTGAGATAATCCCATAGCCGAAAGTCTGGAATAGTTAAATCAGAAGACCCTGCTGGATGTGCAATATCGGCGCTTTTTGAGATAAGGCGTCCAGAACAAAATCTATTCTCTCACCGGCCATGTGTGTTGTGTCACCATATTGTTGATACCAAATACATTCCTGATTAAGCTTTTCCATTTCCGGAATTAGAAAATCCAACACCGTGCGTCTGTAGCGATTTATCTCCATTTATTGTAGTGGTTCTTCCCCGATCGTCCTCAAAAAAATAACACTCTACAAATTCTCTATCACCAACGTCACACCACACGGTTACTTTTGGCTTGCGTAACGGTTGCTAGTGAATAATTTGTAAGTTTTTCTACTTATTAACAGCTCAAATCAAACAAAAATGGGCTTCGTCGCTCATTATGATTTTGTTCCAAAAATCCTCAATTTTGATTTTAAGTTTTACGATAGCATTACAATATTGAAGTCGTTTTTCAAAGTCTAAAGGCAGCATGTTTAGAGTTATCTGTATTTTGAAGGGGAAGAAGTGCAAATCTTTCACCAAATTTGTTGCAATGAACATCGGGTAATGTTTAATTGTGAAGATCGTTTCCTTGATGATGTGCTAGGCCATTCCATCACATCACTACGTACGTGGTCTACATAAAGTCAAACAATGACTGAACCTGGTATATCTATTAAATAATATGTAAGTATAAAATATTCATATTTTTCTCACACTGGCTTCAGTGTACAGCAGCATATACCAATAAAAATGTGTATTGACAAAAGGCAATTGCGACTCTTTTTATTCTTCTTGAACGTTTTTTGTTTTTTGACCCAAAAGGATATGTTATTCCTTGTTGCTATAGAGGTGTGCTCGATAGGTAAGGATGTATGCTTTACACTTTAGTGTATTTTAACATTTGAATGGAAAATTGTATTACATTTTTAGCTTTTTTATATTTTTATGCAATGTACCGGTTTTTTATTTTTATTGTTTTGCCGAGTTACTTAAAAAAAATAGGCCTGAAAAAGGCGTAAACTAAACGCCGAAACGTCGGCTCTTTGAGTTAAAACCTCTTGCATTCATTTATGATAAAATCCGAAGAAACCTCCTCTACTAAAAAAACTGCGGTAAGAGTTACTTTCAACTGTATTTTGATAACAAATTTTTTCTTGAGGCGTATATCGATTCATAATGAATTTTTCAAATATCTACTTTGCAACTGACAGAAAAACTCGAACAGATGTCAACTACAAACGAACCATTCCATAGGGTACTTGATTTTGGGCCACCTTGTATATGACTTTCGGTTTGATTGAAACAACAACAAAAAATGACAAACCTGAGGATGCAGTGCTGGATGAACCAGGGCGGCGTGCTGTAGGGCGGCGGCCGCCCCGGGCAGCTCTGCTCCGGCCGGCGAATAGGCGAGGGGGTGGTGCCACAACTCCGGGCCTCCGGGAAAGAACGGCGCTCCGAGATCTGCAACAAACGGTCACGAACACGTGGCTGTATTAGCTGTGTTATCATAACGACAAAAACATAAAAGGTTGGCACTGCGAAATGTATGCGAATGAAAAAACATTCCTCCATTCTTAACGGCTGGAACAGTAGACTAGCATGTTTACACGTAGTCTCTGCCGACCAACGCCAGAGTGTAAAGAATGTTTTCAAATGATTCAAATTCAATGGTTCTTTTACAGTGTATTATGAGCGTTAGACCATATGGAAAAATTGATACCCTATTCTGGTTGTTTGGCAGAGGGTTAGCCAAACTTCGTGGGCGTATAGATAAGCCCACTTCAAAGTTATTTTATTCGCAAACCTGTAACCTAAACATCTCTGATTTTTTTTATATCATTGCTTTTGTAATATTTTCAAGAATTTTCGCAAATGCACATTTTTACTTCTGTATTTATTTTTTAAATGTTCCTTAAACTTATTTTTCGGTCCTTTTTGATCTGAACAGTATCCCTTTTCAAGTGAAGTAATAATTAGTATTCACCAGTATTTCCCAAATATACTACCTACTCGCAAGTGAAATCCGAAAAAAAGGGATATTTGCATTAAAAATTTGTACACAGCTTGGCAGTACCATCTCTAGTACAAATGTAATACATTTTGTTAATTCAAACGCTATTTACCTGCATGGCACCTCTAAAAAACTCTAGATGTGTAAAAACAAAGCATTGCTTTCTGTCGATTCAAAAACGATGATATCTATTGCAAATATGGCGAGAGACCAGTGGGTTGTGTAAAAGAGATGAATTGGTTGTGTGAAGATATACCTAGAAGACGTCAGCTTCTAGGCTGGGCTAGGCCTACGAGAACGGTTCTGGAGCACGTAGAAGAACTACAGACCGGCAAGATCGTCATCTACGACTACTAGCCCTTCGAGACAGAATGCGATCCACTCGAGCTGTTGTTGACGCTTGGTATGCAGCTGTAGGGAGGTCCATTCGAATCCGCACGCCGTAGCGCAGATTGAGTGAAATGGGCTTAGGATCACATCTAGGTCCAGGTTTTGTCTGGTGGCACACGACAGACGCCAACGCGTAAGACGACGACGGGGTGAACGACGTGATCTCCAGTTTGCTGTTGAGCGCCATGTACACCGTCCTATCGGTTTGATGGTTTGAGGTGTCATTGTATTCAACAGCAAGTCCTTTACTTGTGATTCGTGACACAATGACTGTGCAACGTTATGTGAATGAGGTGTTAGAACCAATTGCCGTTCCATATGTCCGAGGCCTCGAAGAGGGTTTCTTCCAGCAAGATAATGCACGTTTTCATACTGCAAGGGTATCGATGAGGTTCCTACAGGAAGATGAGATCAGGGTACTCCCCTGGCCTCCACGATCACCCGATTTATCGCCAATTGAAAAAATATGGGATTGGATGGGTCGATACATAGGAGATTTACCCAATCCTCCGACCACGCTGGATGAACTGGAACATGCCGTGAGGGCAGCTTGGGAGGCTGTACCTCTAGAGTTTATCAACAACCAGGTTACGAGCATGCCGCGTAGGCTAGAGGAGTGCTTCGTGAAGATGGACCCATTATTGGTCTGTGGTATTTTTTATAAACTAATTATGGCAAATGAGTTCGTTTATTATTGTATTTAGTCCTACCGCATTTCACCAACCGCAATCCTTATTTTCTCAGTGTTCAATTTCACTTGCGAGTAGTAGGTATACTTAGTTGTTATCTATCTAATATGTGAAAAAATGAGGGAGGTAAATTTCAACTTGATGCAAAAAATAAATAAATGCGTTAAAATTGTTCAAGTGCTTTTAAAAACTTGTCTACTTCTTACTGGTTACAATTACCTAATTGACCGAACTCAATGCGTAACCTATAACAATGTTTCCTTAGATACATTTGTGGTAAAATCTGGTGTGCCTCAGGGGTCTGTGCTGGGACCTTTATTGCGTGTACTCTTCATTGATGACATTGGAAATAATATTAGTGTTCCTTATTTGTTATAACACTCAAACTGTTTTGCAGAGTACGTGATTTGAATAACTGTTTTCTGTTGCAAGGTAATCTGGGCATCTTATACTCTTGGTGTGAGCGCAATAAACTAAGCTAAACTCTTTACCATGTCCCCATACATGAAAATCGAGTGGGCTCAAATCAGGTAATCGTGGAGGCCATGCTATGGGATCTAATTTTACGATCCGCTAGTGAGGGAAGGCGTTGTCCAGGTATTCTCTAACTGTGATCACATAGTGTGCGGGGCACCCGTCATGCTGGAAGACGATTAGTTTAGCGCCTTTAGTTAAATGCCAATAGTTCCGAGAGATCATTTTTATAAAGGTTACCTAAAACACAAGTTTAGATATCAACCCTCCTTGAAAAAAACCAATGAAATACATTTTTGGTCAAAAATCTTGGGGGGAGGTGGTAATTACCCCTGTTACTCCTATCCCTGGTATACGAGGGGGTTTCTGGTGGCATCAAGAGCCATCAGTGAATAGGGCCTTCTGCACCTTTTCTTATTCTAGCTCCCCAGTCCAGCCCTCATCGCAAAGGTGGGGATGACCTTGGGTTCGGCCTATCTTATGTCTTTAGGTTCAAGGACTCTCGAACCTAGTAGTATATTCCAGTTCGTTTGCCTGTGATACCAAAGAGTTCCACAGTGACATAGAATGTGTGCCAAGGACTCTTCCTGCACGCCACAGCGTTCACACGCAGTAGCGTAACTTCAAATGCGGGGCCCCCCGCAAGGTTCTTCCCCCCCCCCCCCGCAAGAAATTTTCCGTGGCTTTTCTTTTCATAATATATTATGTATATATACAGGGTGAGCCCTAAGTTAAAATAAACATCTTTCTCGAATAACTTTTTTTCCCGAAAACTGAAAAATAAGTGAGATACAGAATCAAATCACCTAGCCTTTTATGTTTAGTTTTTATGTCTCTTTATGTTTAGTTTTTCGCTTAAATTTTTGTCTTATCATCAGGCAATTAATGCACTAGTCACATTCAGTTTATCGTATAGTTTTTAATTCTAAGTTGCTAAGTCCTAAAAGTTGCGTTCCTAATAATGTGCCGCTTTTAGTATTTACCAATTTAAAATCAACAAACATGAACATACAGTGACTAGTGACAGGTGCAATGCCTAATCGGTAAGCCAAATATCGGAGCAAAAAACCAAAGATAAACAGACTAGGTTCCTTGATATACACAAGCCCAGATTTATATTTTTTTTATTTTGTATCTCATTTATTTTTCAGTTTTCTGAAAGGCTATTTGAAAAAGTAATTTATTTCAACGACTTCTATGAACAGTGAAAAAAGTTATCAACTCACCCTGTATATATTAAAGAGAAAATATTGGAGTTGTGTCCAAAATTTTGAAAATAAACACGGGTCACTGCATAAAGGAGACTATGGCGTTAATTGTCAAGCTTTCGGCAATTTTTATTGCCAGCTTCAGGGCTTAACGAGGTTTGCTCACAAAAACAGCAGTGTGCATTTAAAATGCAATTCTAGAAACTAAAAACGTCAAAAAATGTTTGGCTAAATCGGTGTCTTCCACAATACAAGTTACTCAAACAACCAACACATATTATGTAGGTGTAAAATACAAACTAAACAACGACTTTATATATGTTTTAATCATCCAAAAAACTACAAAATTCGTGGCATGAAAACACAGATTTTTTGATTTAATTTTTTTAGAAGGTCGTTATTTAGTTTGTATTTTACACATATGGGTTAGTTGTTAATGTGACCTGTGACCTGTGTTGTGGAAGACAGCGAACTAAATTAGCCAAAAATTTTTTGACGTATACTGTCTTCCCATATTTTTCCATTTACTGCAGATTCTCAGCCGATTTTTAGGGTTTAGTTTAAAACTCAATACTGTTCCACTTTTTCACTGATGGGTATGCATCTTGGAGTTCATAGGTTGAAGTATTATTTGTAAAACATACCAACATACAAGGAAAGTGACCTTGAATTTAGTACTTTTTTGTTGCACAAATGATGGTGGTTGAGGAGCCTGGGCCTCGAGACTCGAGGACTACGGGGCCCCCAAAACCTCGGGGCCCCCCCGCAGCTGCGGGTCCTTAGTTACGTCACTGTTCACACGTCGCGTCGGGTCGGTCCATCACATACAAATGACGTCTGAAGGTGTTATGGCCAGATAGCAGGCCCACAGGTAACCTTAGCCTGCTTCTGTCCAATGAGAGACGGAACCGCCCCACCTTGGCCAGAGGTCCTAAAATAAGTTCTCTAGCTTGACGGAGATGTCCAGATATTCCTCTATTTGATTTTGTACCACACCTCTGATTCTCTTCTAATGGTATCTGCTGCTAGCCCTACAGTCGGCTCAGGGCCCAGGAAATTATTTCTCGGCCATCGCCTGGCGACATAATTCTTAGTTGATTTCTATTGAAGTACGTAGTTAATACAAAATAAACCTTCAAATGTCTTGAAAGTATATGGAATGGAATATTTGTAACAGAACAGTCAATAGTTGTAACTGGTGAATATAGAAATCGCTGCAAGGATTGCTTTTTATATAAGTGAAACTCAGTTGCAATGGAAGCAAATCTAATAAATCAAAAGTTGGGACCCAAACCAGGTTATGGCTGTGGCAGTGTATGGTGTGCTTTATTCAGTCGGTGTTGTATGTGGCATGCCTTTAAAACTGGGTTGCGTAACGAGTCATTCCATTTTCATTCACCAGATGGAAAAACCTTCATCTCAGAATATGTCCGGTGCCATCTATTTCTCTAGGACTAATATATGTATTAGCATTTAGTAAACAAACCTACAACTGACCAAATTATTTCAATCGGAGATGATGAGGGCTTTTCCAGAAGAATTCACCTAGAATGACAATCTTCAAATAAAACGTGTGCCTTAGGGGTTACATACTCTGATAGATAATCCTTATGCATATCAAAAACCTTTTACCACCCTGTACTGTGGCAGTTCACTACTATGCTAAGCTCCTTATATACATACTATTTCGGATATGTGGAGTGCTATAGACCAAGGACCAAATTTTGGATAAACGTAGAAGTGTAGGTATTTTTATTATTCTCTTCCTGATAATAAAATCTTCAACGCTCAGTGTTAAGTAATTAGTATTTTAAGGTACTTATAGATACATGTGGGCATATTCTAAAGAAAAACTGAGATATATAATTGAGTGTGTAAATTATTTTTAGATAAGGCTGTATCAAGTCCTTAACCAAAAATGTAACCATATTCGCATAAAATGGGACAATGGAAATCTAAATATTTGTATTGTCTTTTATGCTGTTGTTACTACATAAATCAAATTACGTATTATTTTTATTTTTTATTTGTTGGGATATCTGGTTTTAAAATATACTTGGTCAACAATTTTAATTTTTTTAGGTTGACTTCTTCATATCAATTGGAGAAAATACATTTTGCGAATTCATGTTTCAGTTTGCCTCCAGCCTACTATGTTCTCCAATTTGGTCCTCCATCTAATTAGAAAAACGCAACTAACAGACCCTTGTGGAGTATTGTTTGGATTCAGTGGGAATCTGAAAATATACAAGCTGCAGTGATATCTGTTTGAACTTTTATACACTTTCGCAAATCGCAATGTCATTATTCATACTCATCAGATTCATTTGAATTAATCAGATTTTTTGAGTTAAGATATATAAAAGTCTATAGAGGGTGTAAGAGAGATAAAGCAATCATTCCAGTAATTGCTTCAGATAAGTTTTATCTGAAGTTATTTATATTTGGTCTTCTTGCATTTTCCCCCGAGCATTCACCATAATTTGAATTGTGCTTTATCATAATTATTCCAATAATAATTTAACGAATTTTGATCCGATTAAGAAAACTAGGGTATTATCGAAGTGACGAAAATAATCAACTAAAAGAGAACACTGGTATTCTAATCAACCAATTTGATATTTCAGCTAGTAACTACAACTGGAGAGAGCTGGGACAAATGCTCAAAGGTGAATTTTGAGTATCTCTTAGTTCTTTTCCCATTATACTTTGCCGCCACTGTATTTACTTTCAAACATTAAGTTTTTACTACCGTTGTATAGCAATCGTTCGCTGTGTAAAAAGTTTAATTTCAAAATTATTGGATTTGGAACTACTACCAGGTCAAATTTTTAAGGAACAATTTGCTTACCAGGGGTTCTTAGCAATTTTTATATTTGTTGGTTTTTAATATTGTTCCTTTTTGTATCGGTTTCAACCACCGACGATAAAATGGCTTCAACTAAAATTTACTAACCTATAACTTAATATTCAACAGATTAACGCACATTTTATGGAGAGATCAAGGATAATTAATTTTTTCATGACTAGTTCGCCGCCTATAAACTTTTTTCAAAATGATAAAGCAGAATTTTAGCTGATTCAGACAAGGAATTTTAGAATAGGAAAGTAAATAATTACCCTATAGATAGATGACGACAACAAAAAGTAACGTGCTGCTAGTATTAATTTGTTTACCGACTACAAAGTGTTTCAAGATAACATTTCCAGATGTCTAAACAACGGTTTTAAACTTTATTAATAACGTTATTCAGAAACCTAGGCTTTAGAATCCAAACAACATCCATTGACATTAGGAGCTCTGATAGTTCATGCGTGTGCGATGTCCACAGAACACAAAAAATTGGTAGAAAGGTAATATCGTAACATTGTGACAGAGCAACAAATTTGTAATTTTAGTGAAAGAGAAAAACTCACATATACACACTACCACTGAAAAATATACGGACACTGCATTTTTACCCAACCGTGTAAGAACTTTAGTTTTTTGAGCCATAATAAAGTTTAAAATACTCCTACAAGAACTTTATTAAAAAAGGAAAATTGAACTTATACTTGTGGAACAAATTATTAAATTTTGAATTCCTGAAAAAATCCTCGTTTAGCTTTAATTATAGGACGTGCCAACCGTGGTATTCTGAGTACAAAATTTTCAAGGACGCCAGATTCAATTTGTTTCCACGACTTCTCTAAAATTTGCCAGAGATATTTTTTTGAAGCAGGGCACTCTTTTCTGACCATCCGATTCTAGTCGCCCCAACAATCTCAGCGTAAAGTATTTACTTTCTTTGAAACAATATTATTTAACATTTATACTACTGACGCCAAAAATAATATAGTAGTTGTTTTTTCACGCATAGACCTGAAGAAGGTATAGGAATAATGTTTCCGAAACGTCAGCTATTTTGAATTGTTTGTTTTTTGACCAAAAGAAAAGGAAGATCCTTAAGCTGTTTAAAAATAACGATCGCGAAAACACAAACTATTCACAACATATTTTCCAGGAAGACAAATGAATGTAAGTGATTCTTGTTTGATCGGATGGTTTGTTAGAGTTTCAAATTATTTCGCTTTATTGACTTCCTGTTGCTCTTACATAGAAGCCATCGATTTGTAGTGAAAGAAGTAGATAGTGGAGAAAGATGTAGCCTTTCTACCAAATGTTATGTTCCGTGTAAGGGCGTGTGAAGGGTGTACTTACGTCCTGTGAGAGGGTGCATCAAAGTTGGGTGCGTGTTGGCGGCATTAGTTGCCTGCTGTTTGGGCTTGCTAACCTTCGTGTTGCTTTTGGCGAACTCTAGACGGATCGTTTGCGGCATGTCAGGATCGAAGCGGACACCCTGCTGCAAAAGCACGAATCTTTAATGTACACACTGTCCCAAAGTGCAGTTAACCATGATTTAACTGAATTTCATAAACTTTACAAATACCTTGCAGCTATACAACTATTTATTATTTCTACTTGATGTTAAAAAAATATACTAAAGAAAGTATTTCAAATTTATTTGTATGTTTGAGCTTTAAAAAAAGGTTAGGTGATACACTGAGATAAAACTTTAATCGATACGATTAAAATTGTAATCACCGCAATTAAATTTTGCATCAAAATACGTGACAATTAAACTGTTTAATTGCTGCAGTTGATAGTGAATTCTGTTTAGAATTAATTGTGGTAGTGAGAAATGTCACGGTGACTGTAGCTTAGTTTAATAGTTACAATTAAACCACGTCTCCAAGGTTATTCGCTTGTTTAGTCCCCTCAATTAAGCAGGATTATTTATTATGGTTATTTATTTGTGACGTTTTTTTTGTTATTGTACTACAAATAATGAATTAAACTGTTATAATGAAAAACTTTAATACCAGTACTGATTTTTTTTTAATTTAATACGTATAATTCCTATATTCAATTAGAGCAAAAAAAGCAAATAGATTCAAAATAATCTTTATTCCTGGTAAAATAATTAATTAAAAATCAGTATAACAAAAAATTAAAATCTTTAGTTTATCATAACAAAAAAGTTATTATTGCACATAAAACGTCTATTACACCTACGAACACATATTGTCATTGGAAAATTGTTACATATTTTGATCTTACAGCAAAGTTACCGGAAATGTACGACTCGTGTCCCCTAAAGCCATATTTGACCCTGTAGGTACCTATTCTGTTCCACACACAAAGACACAAGCACGCATAAAACTTATAGGAACACAAAATAGTATGCACTGAGAGAAAGCTTTAATCGCTACGATTATAATTTTAATTATCGCAATTAAATTTTGCATCAAAATACGTGACAATTAAACTGTTGAATTGCTGCAATCGAATAGTGGATTCTGTTTAGAATTAATTGTGGTAGTGAGCAATATCAAATCAGTGGTTGTCAGAAAAATGTCACTGTGACTGTAGCTTAGTTTAGTAGTTACAATTAAACTACGTCTCCAAGGTTATTCACTTGTTTAATACCCTCAGTTAAACAGGACTATTTATTACGGTTATTTATTTGTGACATTCTTTTTGTCAATGTACTACAGATAATGAATTAAACTGTTAGAATGAAAAACTTTAATACCAATACTGTTTTTTTCTTAATTTAATACGGATTCCTTTACTCAATTAGAGGGATTAAGAAAGCAAATAGATTCAAAATAATCTTTATTCTTGGTAAAATATTTAATAAAAATCATTATAACAAAAATTCAAATCTTTAGTTTTCATAACAAAAAAGTTATTATTGCACATAAAACGTCTATTACACGTACGAACACATAATGTCATTGGGAAATTGTTACATATTTTGATCTTACAGCAAAGTTACCGGAAATGTACGACTCGTGTACTCCAAAGCCATATTTGACCATGTAGGTACTTATTCTGTTTCACACACAAAGACACAAGCACGCATAAAGCTTATAGGAACACAAAATAGTATGTGATAGTAAAACCGAACAGCGAATGCACCTCACACCTCTAACCGTGTTGTAACCACTAACGATTAACTGAAATTTAAAACAACAGTGAAGAGAATCTATCTCTGTCGCACTCGCTTGCCCTCTACAAAGAAGAAAAGAGATGGAGCATGGTAAACATCCCCCACCTCGGGAACGACCGTTCTGTGTATTTCGTAACTTTCACAGCTGTATTATCCTTTAACTCTTGCCATTAAAATGTTTAATTGGAAATTGCAATACTTCAACCAGTTTAATTGTCATTGTAACCTGAAGTGTCTACGATAGGAATACTCATAACGACAGTTACTGATGCATTTTTATAGTAACTCTCGTTAATTATTACTATTAAAATGTTTAATTGAAAGTAGTATTACTTAAACCAGTTCAATTGTTACAATAATATGCGTTTTCTGTGACAAAATCGAAGTATTAGAATTCAGTTTTTATGACTGACTATGAAGCTACATTTCAGAAACAGTACGCAACTTTAATATAGGCTATTAAAAATGTACCAGCTAAACACTATAACAGGGCTGGTTTTCTCAGTGTAATGTTTTTGTACAGAACCCAAAATTTCAGGGGGTGGTCTATCCCCCATACCACCCTGGGTTCGCCCCTGGCAGTTAAATTCAATTTCTGTATTCATCCATTTTGACTAAGTACACCATTATCTTTTGAATACCTCTATTTTAACCACAATCAAGTGATATTAAAAGGGGAACATAATTTGAGTTACCTACTACAACGACCTTTATTAGAAAATGCAGTTATATGAGTAGTAAAAGTCAAATCCATAAGAGTGGTATTTTATAAGCAAGCAATGTGCAAAGATGACATATAAGAGAGAAAAAATAATTAAAATAAAGTTATTGGAGCTCTCAAGTCAATACTATAAAAAATATTAGACAAGAAACAAAAATGCGAATATACATATAAAATATTACAATATGAGACTATAGGACAGTTGCTAGTGACGGAGGTGGAATTTTTAAGAAGCCAGATAAAGTTAAAATTGGAGAAGAAAAGGAATATGTATATTATGATTGATGAGATGACTAGGAAACAATCGACATGGTTCAGGCATACATCGAGAACAAGTAAATCAGGATGGCCAAGAAAAAACACATTGAGGAAGCAATGGAAGAATATTTATGTGCCTCGGTCCAAAAGTTTGGAAACTGGAATTACAAATTAGTATATGTACAGGGTTTTATAAAGGTTTGGAAAGATCGACTGTTAGGTAAAATATTCCAGTATCTCGAAAAAACATTTAACCCAAAACATTAGGGCACTGTAAGAGGATTTTATTTGAATACCTCTCCAGAACTATGTTTTGCTTAGAGAAATCGAATTATAAGATATACTCTGTGTGGCCGTTTCAGCTCAATTTAGTTACGCAATATTTTGAACTACCTTTACTATACACACGACTGTCACATTTTCAATAATATAAACATTATTCAGCTTGATTCTATTTTTACTACCAATCTTCAATCACTTCTTAATATTATATTCTTTTATTATATTATAAAGATATACAGGGTGGGCCAATAGTGCGTGGACGGAGGATTGTGGGCTTACTAAAAAATATTTCAAAAATCTGTCACTTGACCAAGGTAGGGACCCTTGAGAGCTATAACGTAAAAATATTTTCACTTAAATTTTGACGTTTATACAGGGTGATTCATATCAAACTTACATTTTTTTGAATGGAACTCCCTATATATTATTGCATATTTGGATTCCTTGGTCAATTCTAGTGTGACTTTATGTATCACACATGGAACTTTAAACGGACCGTTTAGGCGCAAATCACCATTTTTGGTATAAGTAGGTATCAGAAAAAAATTGAATATCGCAGCGATTATAAAACTTAGAAGGCCTTGACTTTGCGGTACGACTAAGCATGAAATGCGTCACCTTAAGTCAGACGGCTAAATTTGAGTTCTTTCTGTACTCGGAGAAATCAGAGGATAAATTAGGGAAACTTCAATCACAGATAACTTGATTTTTTCAAATGGGAATGCCTATTTTGGTTTAAAGAATGAAATGTAAAATTTGATTACCTTACTAACGATATCGCACTCTTGAGATCAATATCTTTTGGTTTTCGTTTTATTTCAAATTTTCAGTCAAATCGGTGTTTTTCAACTTTCCTGCATGCAAGCAACCTAGCAGGCCATGAAAAATAAACAAAAGCTCGTTAATATGGAAGAAAGCAACTAACTTAGTAGAAAAATGCAAACTAACTAGAGCAGCGAGGCAAGATTACGAAAATTCCTTACAACATATTAGCTCTAACCAGAAACAATAGCGGTAACAAGAACGCTCATTTTTCACAGCCTACTAGCTATTAGCCAATTTCCAAAGTCAGTAAAACAAATATCTAATCAAAGGAAATCTACTAGTGATTGTTGCTGGCAGTAGAATATCTATGTCTTCTGAATAAATTTGAATAAATTTTCACATTTAATGCTATAAAAAAGTAGCCATTTCCGTAAGTCAAAAGTAATGATACCTCTGACTGGAACCCTTCAAATTCTTCAGTAGGTACTTCTACTTATTAGCAAAATCGCGGAAAATGAAAATGAATTGCAGTCTGTTTGAATTGTAAAACATAAGTTAGTTTGCAAAAAACTACATAAAATAATCACAATTACAACATAGCGTAATTAGAAAATTCTAGCAATTATTTCAATAGATGTTCGGAATGCTCCAGTTGGAGATATCTTTACTTTTGACTTAACTAAACGGAAATAAATATTTTTTATCCCATTAAATGTGAATTTCATTCTAAACATGTTAGACTGTAAGCAAAAATCGCTGATAGTTTTCCTTCTGTTTCAAAATTTTTAATCGTGGAAAGTTGTCAAGCTCTAGTAGACCTCAATAGCTAGTAGGCTGTGAAAAACAAACGCTTCTGTCATACCCCAGCTACTCATTGACATTAGATATCTTGCCGCTGTGGTTTCCGGTTAGAGCTGATATGTTGTAAGGAATTTTCATGTTCTTGCCTCGCTACTCGAGTTCGTTTGCATCTTTCTACTAAGTTAGTTGTTTTCTTCCATATTAACGAGCTTTTGTTTATTTTTCAAGGCCTACTAGGTTGCTTGCATGCAGGAAAATTGAAAAACACCGATTTGACTGAAAATTTGAAATAAAATGAAAACCAAAAAAGATTGATATCAAGAATGCTATATCGTTAGAAAGGTAATTAAATTTTACATTTGATCCTTCAAACCAAAATAGGCATTCCCATTTGAAAAAATCAAGTTATCTGTGATTGAAGTTTCCTTAATTAATCTACTGATTTCTCCAAGTACACAAAGAATTCAAATTAGCCGCCTGACCTTAGGTGGTGCATTTCATGCTTAGTCGTACCGCAAAGTCACGGCCTTCTAAGTTTTATAATCGGTGCGATATTCAATTTTTTTCTGATACCTACTTATACCAAAAATGGTGATTTGCGCCTAAACGGTTCGTTTAAAGTTCCATGTATGATACATAAAGTCACATTAGAATTGACCAAGGAATCCAAATATGCAATAATATATAGGGGGTTCTATTCAAAAAAATGTAAGTTTGATATGAATCACCCTGTATAAACGTCAAAATTTGAGTGAAAATATTTTTACGTTATAGCCCTCAAGGGTCCCAACCATGATCAAGTGACAGATTTTTGAAATATTTTTTAGTAGCCCCACAATCCTCCGTCCACGCACTATTGGCCCACCCTGTATTATCTAAACTGTCTAGAGAGTGCTTTTATTTAACAAATTACAACTATTCAGACTTAAAACTCTACGCATCTGATGATAAATAATCCACAAGGTGAGTTTGATCTTGAGACAGTGTATGTACAAACATTTGGTTATATTCGCTATGGTTAGAAAAAGGTTATATCAAAAAATCCGATATACCAGATTTAGGTCGAAGAATTAAATACAAGCTGCACATATAAATTATCTAACAATAACTGTCTAAAAATACCCACCTGTAAATCCTGTTTCGCCGCCTCTGCACCTGCTCTTGTGTTAAATGTGACGAACCCCACCGGCTATAAAAACAACATAAATCAGATTTATCCAATTTGACACTTTAAACAATGTAAATGTAAGAAATCACTGATCAAATGGCGAATGCAGCATTTTCAACCTCTAAAAACTTTAAAAAGATTATGACAGACATTTTTTGCATCGCATTGCAAAAATTGAACCTGCATCCTCTTGCTCTTTATGCCCTATCCTGTGCTATATATGTAAATTACTTGAGAAATTCTGAGACAACCTGAAATGGTTGCTTTCCATTTCTTTTGGAAGTTTGGAAAACATCAATTTATTTTTTTACCCCGTGTCACAGTTTTTTTTCACCTTTTGTCGAATTCAAAATAATAATAATGGTAATAGGGTACGTATTTGTGTCATATATCATCATTAAGGCTACTATTAGTAAAATTATAAGTTTCATCATAGCAATGGTCAGTAATTATACAGGGTGGTCCAATAAGCGCCCGGTGCTCTCTAGTGGCCTTATTGTTTAAGTTAGAAGAAAATATCTTGGACAAAAAACGTTTTTTTTCAAGTGGTCTACCACCCGGATATACGGGAAGTAAACATCAACTTTCTTACTTTAAATAGAACGCCCTATATATTGTTTTTTGAATGCAGCATTAATTTTTAAGTCCACAGTTTGTTAACGACCTTTCAAATTCCTACGCGTCATTACGAAATAATTACAGAATCGTAAATACCTTAAAAACCATAAAAGATAGAACCACATATGCCTAGATAAAAGTGAAAGAGAATTTAATTTTTCATCCACTGATCCATCATACCACCCCATTTAAAAAAAATGTTTTTAACATTTTAAACAACTTTTCCAATTTCAAAATTGCTAGTCCACTGATTTAATGTGCTTTTGAAACAACGACCTTACTGGAACACAAGTACGTTCCTTGCTCGTTTTAAAACCGAAAACACCATCTTTCTGTCTTGCTTAGTTTCCGAGATATTAACATTTTTTGTAAAGTACTACATACGTCAAATTTTGTAAAAATTGCTGAATAACGCCGAAAATAGGCTTCGTAGACATAAACTGTGGCTTACAAACTGCACCTAAAAAGCGATGCTGAATTCAAAAACGTAATATTAAATAGGCTATTTCATATAAGTAGATCATTTGAAAAGAAAAGTTTTTTACTCAAAACATTTTCTTTTAATTTAAATGGTAATGCCGCTTGAGAGCACTGCGCGCTTATCCTGTATAATAAAAATTAATTATTAAAGCACAGCAGTATCTAGCAAATGAACGAGTAACACTTAATATGTAGTTAAAGATACGTACAGATTTTGTGGGTATTCTATGTTACACACACATATTTATGTTACTACTGGAATATGGCAAGAAAGCAAAATTTTTTTATTTATTTATTTTTTGTAATGTGATACAAACTATTGACACCTCAAAGGAAGATAATATATCTGTGAGCTCTCATTAGAATCCTCTTGAAGATATTGAAATGATACAGGGAGGCAACCACAACAATAATTTATAACAATATTTCAAATTATCCCAGAATTACCCACTTATAATTTCTTAAAAAAATAGTATACACAATAATTCGAAATCAGAAATAATCTAGTTCACAGCAAAAATTTAGTACATAGATGAATGAATGGTGGTCGACGTCAATTTTTAAATTATTCATTGTTACAATGATCTCTGAACGTAGGTCAATGACGGAACACATCGAACAGAAAAATACAAATATTAATTCAAAAAATGAATTACTTACTATCACCTTTATGAATATAATGTAAACATTAATTGATTCAACGCTTGACAATTATTATGTGTATCATTATAATTTCCTTGTCATTAATCCATGAATAGTTAACACAGATAATAAAACTCCATGCATTCTTTACGGTACTGATTTTACGAACCCAGTCATTATTATGTATCAGAAATCGCACTAGAGATCATAGCTGCAAGCTGTAGATCAATCACTGGTAACATAAATGTTTCGAATAACTATTATAGTCCTTCGTAGTATTAGTGACCAGCGATCATAGACTCATGGTATGAATTAATAATTTCATCACTAGTACGCTTAATTAGCATACAGCCGTAAGGTTCCAGATCATCGGTACAAAATTAATATTGACGTTGCTTCATTTAGTGTACTCTTATACCGATATTATGTACTTTTATTGTACAGTGTAGGGAGCATAAAAACGACGCTTCGTATAAAATGAATGGATGGCGATATCACTTTTAGTGCGATGCGCAAATCATTAATGTACGAACACTTAGACGTGCAGTTACAAAGCCATGCAATTTTCGGTTTTTATGTCGTTATGAATAAAATAAAGATCCAGGATGTACTTACCGAGGCAGTTTTACCGTTTTTGCTCGTTACTTTCAAAAGAGACCCTTCGTAACCCTGTAAGAGACAACAATATCATTAGCGCTAATGGGGAAAACGATAAATAGTACGGAGGAACCAGTAGCTGTACAAATAACAGATTTGTGTAAATTGTAAAGAAAAGATTCAAGGTGAGCATATTCGTTCCACGTTTAATAACATCAAACTTTACGACAAATAACATATTATTGCTAACTCCGATTATAACAGAACAAGCACAAGATATTTATAGCGGTTTTATCGGTGTTTTGCTAGCAACATTGAAATTTAATAATTTGGAACGCATTATTTCTAATTTTAAAAATATCAAAACCTGCGCATAAAGTTAAAAAGAAGCAAAAGATAAGGCAGTGACAGAGTTTGACAAAATTTTTATAATTATAAATCATACTGACAACATAATATGTAATAACATCAAATGGTGACTATAATGATTAGTACTATGTAAAAAATTTACTTTTAATACATGATACTCTCATAGTAAAAAACATGGTGTTACAATACTTAACAATATCTAAGTGTGGGAGAGCCCCATATGCTCAGTAATAATCAACGACTACATTGTTTTTCTCATCATTGTTATGAAAGAAGATTATAAATTTTGCTGGATTACTATCTAGGTTATACATAATATATGCTTTCAAAATATGCTAAATATTAAGCGTCTTATATTTTTATGGGATGGTGTCCCTGAATTTCCTTGACACGTAATATTCTCGTAACACAAGAAAAAAGTTCAAACGAAAACTGAATGCTTTTTTAAGTACTATAGGGTCTATCGTACGATGCTTTTAAAAATGTTTTTTTGTATTTCAACCCTTATAACTCACCCCCAAAATTTTTTTTCAAATAACACCTAATAGTTTTTCCTACACCAATGAAGTACTTATTTTATTTAAAATCTTGTAGTACCTTTGTTTTTATATACAAACCTATTTTTTCGTCATAAGCATAAATAAAGTAAGGATTTGTTTGAGCCGTAATATTTTCGTAACAAAAACAGATAAAAATAAAACTAAGTGAGCTTTTCAAGCGTACTGAATGGCCTTTTATACCATGCGTTCGAAACCTTTTTTTGTACTTCAACCCCTAACGCTAAAACTTTTTTTCAAGTAGCACCCCATAGCTTTTCTTACATAAATAAGGTCATGATCTTATTTAAAATCTTGTAATGCCTTTGATTTTATACGCAAACCAATTTTTTTCGAAAATTCATAAGGTAAATAAAATAAGAATTTGTTTGATACGTAGTATTTTCGTAATAAAAAAAGACATTTATTTTTGAAAGCATGTATGATAGGCCATTCAGTACCCTTAAAAACCCACTCAGTTTTCTTTTTTATCCGTTTGTTTGCTTCAAACAGATTCTAATTTTATTTATATTATGCTTATGAATTCACGAAAAAAATAAGTTTGCGTATAACATCAACGGTACCATAAGATTTTAAATAAAATAGGAATATCCTTTATATAGGAAAGCTTATGGTGTGCTATTTGAAAAAAAAGGTTGGGGGTGAGTTTCAAGGGTTGAAGTATAAAAAAAGTTTTGAAATCATAGCATGATAGACTCTACTGTACCTTTTAAAATGTCACTCAGTTTCCGTTTGAACTTTTTTTTGTTACGAGAATATCACGCGTCAATAAAATTTAGGGACATCCTATATTTCCCTTTACTATTAATTATAATATAAGTTTAAGCCCATATATTGCTTGATAATTTTACAAACTATATTAGTATTAGTATTGATTAGATGATGGATATTTTTGAATGTTGCTCTTACCTCGTAAGCTCGAAATAATAAATACAATTCCCTAGGCTTGGCGTCCATTGGTAGCCCGCTGACGAATAGTGTCCGCACCTGAAAAACAACAGAGAATTGCTGTACATTTTTACATACACCATACAAGAGAAGTTAATAGTTCATCAGATATATGTGAATGTTATTGATATAAGTACTGGACAGAAAGTAAGAGAAATAATAAAACACTTATTTATAAAAAACCACATATACAGGGTGAGTTTTTAATACCGACTCGGTCGATAACTCCACTACTGTAGAATATAGCGAAGAAAGTTGCATATGAAAGTTGTAGCCACGGATATGCTTCTCGCTCAGAAAATATTTAGATTTATACAGGGTGATCCATAACTACGTGGTGATGCAAACATGCATTTTTTTAAATGAGACACCCTACATATTATTCCATATTAAAATTCCACTCATGATTCCCGTTCTTCCAATAGAGGGTATTGTTACATTACACATGGTATTTCAAAAGTTATGACCATTTTCATATCCAAATCGCCGTCAAATGAACGTACTGTATATCAAAAAGTGATGAATCAAAAATCATTTTTTTAACACGGATGGATAAGAAATATCCTCTAGTTTTAAAACCGGCTATAAAAAAGTGCATGACTCATATTAGTATACAGGGTGATGTAGAATGCAAAATCTAGATTATCTTTTTTTTTTCAAATGTAACCCCCAATATTTTATTATAGTAAAGAATTGCATTTAATATGCTCTTTCATCTTTGTATAACACTTGTTATGGCTGCATTCATTAGTTTCTGAGATATTTCGATTTTTCTAAAAATTTTAAATATACCCTCTATTCGTTTACTAAAATTTATTTATTTTGAGAAAATACTGTCAAATTTTATTGCAGCTTAACAAACAACTAAACTTTAAGGCCATAATAGTACTTGATCAAGTCAAAACTCTGAATTAACTAGATAATATAGGTCAAGTGTGCTGAGGAAACAATGTTATAGACGTCATGCATAATTTTCAAGCAGATCTATCAGGTAGGCTATGAAATATTAAACGACGCAGTCCAAATAAAACAATTCTTCAATGTTTCAAACACATTGGTTTTAGAGTGCCTCCGTTCTGGATATTGCTGTTCATAGTTGATATATTCTAGAGGCAAGTAGGCAATTTCTCAAAGATTCTCCTAAATACTCTCGATGGAAAAATTAATTTTTAAAGCTGGTTTTTTACACAGTACGGAATTATCGAGCAGGTTATGAAAACTGTCAATTTTTCGAAGCCTACCTGATAAATCTGCTTGATATTTATGCATCACGCCTACAAAATTGTTTCCTCAGCATACTTGACTTTATTATCTCGATGATTTAGGGTTTTGACTTCATCAAATAGTATCATGACATTATAATTTAGTTGTTCGTTAAATAAAAAACAAATTCGATAGTACATTCTCAAAATAAATAAATTTCAGTACACAAATATGTAGGAGCTATATTTTAAATTTACCGAAGATGCGAAATATCTCGGAAACTGATGGACGTAGGCACAACAAGTTTTATACAAAGATGAAAGAGCATATTAAAAGCAATTCTTTGGTATAATAAAATATTGGGGGTTACATTTTAAAAAAAAGAGAAAATCTGGATTTTGCATTCTACATCACTCTGTATACGAATATGCGTCAAAGGCTATGTTAATAGCTGATTTTAAAACTAGATGATATTTTTAATCTTTCCATGTAAAAAAAATAATTTTTTATTTATTACCTTTTGATATGCAGTATGTTCGTTTGACAGCGATTTGGATATAAAAATGGTCATAACTTTTGAAATACCCTGTATAATGGAACAATACCCTATATTGGAAGACCGGAAATTATTAGTAGAATTTGAATAAGGAATAATATATAGGGTGTCTCATTTAAAAAAATGCATGTTTGCATCACCACGTAGTTATGGATCACCCTGTATAAATCAGAATATTTTCTGAGCAAGAAGCATATCCGTGGCTACGACTTCTACAGTAATGGAGTTATCGACCGAGCCGGTACTAAAAACTCACCATGTATATTGCAAGATAAACTGATATATTTCTGTGGCCTTTAAGAAAATACAAAATTTGACTAAAAATTAATTCTGAACAAATGACATTGCTGATAGCTATGCTAAGAGACCTCTTTTGTTTATTAGTCGGCGACTGTAATCTTGAAGAATATTGCATTAGCAGTGTTGATAACTCCTCCACACATTAGCATCCTAGGATCAGGATGCTGTATGTCTTATAAGCCAATGACATGAAAAAAAGGCTACAAACCCAAAACGAGACAATAATGCATCTCATTTAAAAGCTGTTTCCTCGCACAGCGGTCAAACAATGCCCCTTATTCCGAGTTCTTTTTATAAAATTTTGTATGTTTCCTAAGTTGGAATTTTTCTTCAAAGGGCACATAGTACTCGCCGAAGGAGTGATTTTTCTCAACAACATATAACCGAAATGTTCAGGGATATCAAGATATTGACCGATAATGAAATTCTCATTTCTAATTCCGTCCCTGCACGATTAGAAGAAAACACAGACAAAGACAAATAACACCCCCGTTTACTATGGAGCATAGATGTAGGTAGCAGCTCGCATTATTTTGACGTCTCTCGATATTGACGTGCTATATCGGACTTTAAAATCAACAAAAATGGCGCAAACGGTATAATGAACTGGTGGACATGATTTTAGTGTACGGTGAGTGTGGTCAACAACAAAATGCCTTCGCGAGTGTATGCTGATCGCTTCCCTGACCGTATTACCCTGCATCCCTTCAATTTGTCTATCTCGTGCAACGAGCTAGAGACAGAATGTTTACACCAACATCAAGGGCACGCTGGAAGGCCTAGACAACCTCAAGTGGTCCAAATTGAATAAGCAATACTTGCACTATACGAGGGTTGCCCCATATCTCCGTCAACCCACCAGTACGCAGACAGCTGTTTCACGCTTATTAGCGATCATCAGTGCGCCATAGAGAGCATAAGAGTTTTCATGTCTACCAGAAATGTGAAGCATGTGAGAGTAGGCGACAGAAAAGATCTGCCTGTACCCCATCTGGTACCCGGCGAAGGTAACGGCAAACCAAAGAAAATCGCTGCTAAACAGCAACAGACTTCTTGGTGGAACGCCACGACACGTTCGCTTGGCCCACCAGAAGAGCGCGCTTCTATATCAACTGCATATGAGAGTCGATATACGAGGGTTGTTCTATATCTCCGTCAATCCACCAGTACGCAGACAGCTGTTTCATGCTTATAGTGGTCATCAATGCATCATAGGTCGATTGACGGAGATAGAGAGCATCAGAGTTTTCATGTCTACCAGACATGTGAAGCACGTGAGAGTAGGCGACAGAAAAGATCTGCCTGTGCGCCATCTGGTACCCGAAGGTAACGGCAAACCAAAGAAAATCGCTGCTAAACAGCAACAGACTTCTTGGTGGAACGCCACGGCACGTTCGCTTGGCCTACCAGAAGAGCGCGCTTCTATGGCAACTGCATATGAGAGTCGATATACGACGGTTGCTCCATATCTCCCGACAAAATCTTCGAATCGTATCTATGAGACTCATGTCACAGGACCGCACCTAAAACTTCGCAGCGTACGAATCGTAAATATCTTTTGCCTAATTTGTTTCAATCTTCTGACGTTGATTCACCGTACATTAGCTTTGTAATTTCAAAGGCAGTTGTTTCTGAAAAGGAAAGCCGCAACTTTGAAAACCCCCGTATAGATAAAGGCAACAAAAGTAGCCGAGACGTTAGTGAAGTTTATCTTGGTTTTTTATTGATGGATCAGTGAAACGTGATGGAATAGCGAGTCAACCATGGGATATTATCCAAAAATACATTATCTAAATCCCTGTTCCATTTTAACATATTGGTCCTATTTGCAGTTATATAAGCCAGGTAGACTAAATAGTGATAACAAATAAAAAACACGGAAACAAAAAATGCTTATATTGTGCTTTTGAACGTAGTCATTTTTAGGAGTATTAGCATGGGAACCAAGTTTAAAGGAATAGAGTGAAACCGATATGTTGAGACAACCGATAAACTTAACGTTGAAATGAGTATTTTACAATACATAATAAAATTATGGAAACGTCAAAATTCGCTAGGTTAGAAATATTCTAAAAATTGGGTACTATTGAAGTAAATGGATTGTGTGACATCCAGGGCAGATTCTTTCCAATTCGCTAGCTAGTTCGCTATTGAGCAAGTGGAAAGTTCTTTGTGTCATCGACACTCGCACACTAGCTAGCTTTTAAACTCGCCGACTAGCCTCGTGTCATGACGCTTTTCTGTGAGTACACGTAGCTAGTTTACAAGCTAGCTCGCTCAAAAGCCGGCGAGTGGAAAGTAAACTCGACTTTTTCCAGAGCGTTTTTACGAGCTGCTAACTAAGCGAGTGCATCGAGTACACTAGACTAGTTTACGAGCGGCTTGTTAACTCACCGCGTGTACTAGAGGCTTTAAAGACAAAGAGTATTCCAAAATAAAAGTAAAGGATGAAGTTTTCAAAGATAGCTTAGTTAAACTGAACGAAAAACTATGGATATCTATGAATGTGAAGCAAATGAAGACAAAAATATTACAGATGCGACGCGCTGCCAAAATGCAAAGTTATTCGCAACTAGTTCACTAGCAGCGATGATGACACAGGGCTAGTTAACTAGCTTACAAGCCAACACGCCTGCGAATGGCGAGTAAATTAGCCCGGATTTCTATTTTACTCGCAGCGTTTTTACAATTGAATAGTCAATGAGGAGATTGTGAAAAAATCGATGACTGGTTTACAAGCTGCTAGCAAACTAGCTAGCTTGTAGCTCGTAAACTAGTCCCGTGTCATCGACGCTTAACCTAAGGCTTAAGTACACAGGGCGAGTTTACAAGCCTGTGAATCGGCGAGTGCGCTAGTAGTCGAGTACACACAGAATTTCTCACTTGCTCAGTAGCTAACTAGTTAGCGTGTAGAAACCACCGTCGACATCTTCTAAACCCATGCTACTAGCCACTTGTACCGAAGCTACTGTGAGTACACATAGCTAGTTTATAAGCTAGCTCGAGTAGCTCGAGCATCGAGTACACTGGACCAGCCCCGTGTACTTGAGGCTTGCACAAGTGGCTAGTAGCATTGGTATTGAAGATGTCGGAGGTGGTTTCCACATGCCAACTATTTAGCTACCGAGCAAGTGGAAATTTTGTGGATGCCCAACTACCAGCGCACTCGTCGCATAACTGACATTTTTCAAGTCGGCTTTTCAGCTTTTAAACTCGCTCCGTGTATTTGAGCCTTAACTTTGGGTAACTTCGTGAGTAGTGTGGCTGTGGCTGTTGATCTATCGCTTAAGCGTGGATGACACGGGGCCAGCTTACGAGCTGCTAGTCGGCGAGTCTAAAAGCTAGCTAGTGAGCGAGTGCGCGAGTGTCGATGACACACAGAACTTCCCACTCGCTCAGTAGCGAACTAGTTAGCGAATTGGAACTATGTGTTATTTTGCGTAGTGTTGTTTGGGATTTACTGTTTATTTTTTAAGCTTAAAAATGAAGTGGAACACGCGTGATATTAAAAAGTTTCTCAATATCTATAACCAGTACCCTATTTTATGGTATATTAAAGACAAAGGGTATTCCAGCACAAAAGTAAAGGGTCCAATTTTCACATCTCTTAGTTAAACTGAATGAAAAACAACTATCTATGGGTATGGATGTGAAGCAATTGAATACGAAAATGTTAAAGACGCGACGATTTAAATCTTAACTGCCAAAGTGCAAACGTACTCCCAGCTAGTTCCCTGGCAGCGATAATGACACAGGGCTACTTAACTAGCTTACAAGCCAACTCGCCTGCAAATGGCGAGTAAATTAGCTCAGCTTTCTATACTGCAGCGTTTTTACAATCGTATACTCAATTAGCAGATTCTAAAAAAGCCGGTGACACGGGGCTGGGTTACGAGCTGCTAGCAAACTAGCTGGCTTATAGCTCGTAAACTAGTCCCGTGTCATCGACACTTTAGGTATGCCTTGTTACGCCAATGCATATTAAGCTGCCTAACCTCCTCGATAGCAAGCCATGTTTACATGTTCTGCAATACGTTGGTATTTGTTTTGAGATTTCAATCCAAAATTGAGTTATTTATAACTGCAGATCAAATTTATAAAGAACTGAATTGTTTGGAAAAGATACGGAACTTGTTGGGGTCGTGTAGTATCATTAGATAGAACGTTTGGCATGATTCCATAATACCCGCTGCTTTGTTATATTTTTCGTAATTACCTGGGGAAAAATGACCATTTCCTATGTCATTTATATATAGAAGTTGGCAGAAATGCGATGTAATTGGACCAGGGATGTTGAAGTTGGGAAAATAGGTAAGGTGCTAATAGCCACTGTTGCAACAACTCGTCAAAACTGAAAGTGGAACGGTCAAAAATTACTTCGTAGAGAAAATTCACTGTCATGCAAAGCAGCTAGACTTAAACCATTAGTTATATGTCTAAATAACTCCCTTCAGAGCATTTAATTTAGTATCAAGTGATTTAAGAAAACATAAATTTAATGACAATCATTTGTAAAAGATTGAATGCCGAATATTAACACAAAAAGCAGGATTGCCTACTATGGCTCCACCGCATATTATACCCTAAAATTTATCAAGATCGGTGCAGCAGTTACTGATATATCTTGCTCCAAAAATGCCAATAGACACACAGACCGACAGACAGGTCAACGCAAATTAGTGACAGGTTTTTGCGATTATAAACGTTTAATACCAAAGTAAACGTAAAACCTTCATAAATGGTCATTTCTATACTGGCGAGCAAATAAATTAGGTGACTTGAGAAATTACAAATAATTTTGAAAAAAGGTTAATTACTTAATCATCGCTTTAGTATACGGTAAATCATTTATTTTCCGACAGATGCTATCGGGCATATTTGCTATCCGTGAGTTGTTTGCGGTGTTTTGTTTTTGGATGAAACAACGCGAATTTGGTCTAATTAAAAGTTCGCACGGTGGCTATTTTCCAGTTTATTGCTGATTATCTCCATAAAACTAGGTTACTATACTTATGGTGTATTTTGGTTCTACTGTGTATTTCACTGGTCATAATGCCTATAGATGCTATTGTTTTGGCTAGAATTGCAGCCATAATGCAAGATGGTAGAGAACAACAAGAAATTGCGAGAATTGTTGCTTATGTGCTGTACAAAATGTTTATTATATCAACGCTGTCAAGAGACTGGCCTGATAAGTCATTTCAATTACTGCGACTTTATGGTAATTGTCTCACTCAAATCGATAAAATGAGGATACAGAGGGTGCAAAACAGTTGCTGCAGGCTTATCTGTGGTATAAGCAATACGAGCACATTTCCTATAAGATAAATGAATGTAATTGGTTGACAACGGAAAATAGAAGATAAACATAATTTAAGCACCTTTATCCACAAGTCCATAAACAGTTCTAACTCTCCGCCTTTCATAAGTAAATTCATACCTCGTTCACTTGTTCACACAGTTAATGTTAGATTCAAGTCAAAACTCACCATGCCTCAGCACAGAACCGCTATGTTTCAAAGAAGTGTCTTGTTCAATGACATTAAGTTATACAACACATTGCCAGAGGAATTTAGGGCTTATAATGTCAACAAGTTTAAGTACAAACTGAAACAATTTTTGATGTGTAGGCAGAATAGATGACATCGCCATGCAATCCTTTGGATACATAATAATTACATTTTACTTATAATCTACAATAGTATTATGTTTCATTAACCATGGTAATTGTGTACTTTAATTTCGTACATTTCAGCTTAGTACCTGGCACAGTACTACTTTATTTCGTTGACATTACTAATTGGGATACTTTTTTTTTCTTTGGTGAGTGATCACCGCTGATGGTTAAGTGGAATAGCATTGCTGGACTTCGCCATCAGTTAACTAACCACAATTGTGAACCATTTTATTTTGTCAATAAAGGCGATTTATTATTATTATTATTATAACCAGAAGGCTAGGATTATCAGCTAAAGCAATGATCGATTTTGCGGACGCAAGTTTGCGGAATAGGACATACTCTGCAGTTTGGCTGCGAAATGAACTTCAAGAAGTCAGATATGTTAATGTTAGCAAATAGAACGTTAGAACAATGAGATTGTCTTGTGAAAGAATGGCTATAGGGACATGATTGCACCGAAAGCATCGAACTGCAAGATCATCATCATAGTCACAATGTCTTAACAGACATGTTGTGAACTCGTAAAATGTACTCATTTTACGAGTTTCTCTTGGGATATCTTTAAGATCTTTAATGCAGTAGTATCCCATTCGCTTTCTGCCTCCTCATGCCGTTGACCAGATGTATCCACTGGTTCATCCGCCTTTAGGGACAATTTCTCACCCCAAGAACAAGAAGGTGTCCAGACTCTTCTCAACTCGTCCACCCAAAGCTGTTGGTTGAGAAGAGGTTCCTGCTTATATCGACAGTAGTTCGGTTCCTTTTAGTCGCTGTTTACGACACGCAGGATATACGATGGGAGATATTCTACCCCGCCCCCACACGGGGCAACTGCAAGATAGACCCCGGAAAAACTTGAATTTTGAAAAGTGGGGAAGTGAGTTTGTTATAAATCTTCACTCCATTTTATATAATTGAATCTTTAATAAGTGATGATTTGGGGGTGATTAATTTAAAATCATTCCTTTGTCTTTATTATATTCTATATTTATGGTCTCAAACTATTAGTGATGTCGTTTCGAAAATAAATAGTGCAATTACGTTCATAATTTTGTATTCTAAAAATAGTGGCTTGCATGAAGTTGTAGGTCTACTCTTGGCGATGCATCTAACTGTTCACCTCTTTAAACTAATAATTTATTTAAGTAGGTATGAGAACAGTCACCCCAAAATGGGATGCCGTAACTCAACCTACTTTGGAATGATGCAAAATAACAACTTTTGGTGGTGTTTCTTCCAAGAGTTTCTAAAACTGTTCGTAGTATGTAAGTCACTTTAGGTAACAAAGCGAATTCAAAACTTAAAAAATCATGAAATTTCAAACCCGGTTGGTAAAACTATATACTCGTAAGTCCCTATTTAAAAAATCCATTATCGAGTTGATAAAGGGGTCACCGGAAACAAAAACCGACCCTGGCTCCAAACGTCACTGCGGGCTGAGTGAATTCCGTTGTTATTACAATGATTTAAATATGGAGAAAATTGGTGAAACAGCGAGCTGTCTCTAATTGTTTGAATGACGTTTACCGGAGATCTCCATTACACAGGATGCATTATAGATAGTTTGCGACGATATCTGAAATGCAAATCTCTCGGCGTTTTAGTCCGCTTTAATAAAAAATGAGGTTGACACTTTTCAGCGATGCCCACGTTCACAATTTATGCGCTCCAGTTAAAATATTTTACGTATAAATTATAAATATACAGTCGGGATTCGGCATATTGAAATATGGGAATAAAGGGACATGTTTCAATAAATTGCCAGCGTTTTGCTAGACGCGGACTAGCGGTGAATGCACAGTTTGCAATGGATTTCAGAGGCTTCTACAGCTTGTGTTTTGATAAATTAACCATTCAAGGCGCCTTAGCTGTAGTTTTAATTACTTCTGTTTTATTTCTCACATAACTGAGGGAACTGTTGTGATCGTGTACATATTTGATTTTATTACCCAAAACCTCCGTGACCGCTGCACCAATTTTGATGAAATTTTGTGTGCTATATGCTGTGGAGTGTTACTGGGAAATGCTTTAAATGGTTAGAATAAGTAACGCTGTGTTTTTCTTTGGAAGGCGAAGTTGCTAACAAAAAATAGAAATTCTTAGAACCACATCATGCTTGCTCCGTTTTTAGGCGCTTTAATTGTTTAACCATTTTGACTTGATAAGACAGAAAACTAGAAAACTTGTCAGCTGTTTGCCGTTAGCTTATATCTCATTTTGAAAGATGATCCACTAGTTAGTAGTTTATAGATAGCTGTTCGTTATTAATACGGTTAATTTGCAACCTTAGCAATTCGGATACGGTTAAATTTAATTAATGAAATATCTAACAAAATGTAGCGTGCTTCACTTCTCACTACTTAGACACTATAAAACCTTAAAACTCTTGTTTCGCTTCAACTTTTCTGAAGCTCTGTATGTCGAGCGGCTGTTACAATCCATACCCTCTTAAGCTCTAAATCCCCTCATACTTTCAATCATTTAGGATTCATTCTGACTTTTTTTTAAATTAATAATTTGAGTTTCGTGTCTTTAAATTTGCACGAAAATTCAAAATGGAATGGACGAGACACCCTTTATTCCAGTTCATAATGCTTTTTGTATCTATGGGGATATCCTCACTAACGTGATTCCACTTTATGCAATTATTGATTTTTTTATTTTCGGATATTCAGCAGATCCATAGAGACACGTTGTTATTATAAAGTAAGGGGCGAGAAAGCATTGAGTTTTGTTTGATATTACTTTATTCATAAAAGTGTTTGTACCTACGAACTGTCAGATTATCAAATAAGAATCACGGAAATGAGAGTTCATAGTTCAAATTTAAACACTGTAGTAAAGTTTGTAAAAAAATGAAGTGAGTAACAAATTTCGGTTTTCCTTCATACCACCATGCACACACACTTTTACTGCAATAAATTTCCAAAAGGTTAAGTATACCCCAGATACTCATTTCTAAACTACTCTGTGACATTTAGATTTTGATAGTGCAGTATACTTCGTCATCAGAATCGTATAAGCAATGCAATAGCTAATAAACTCACTTCACTTATCATTCTATCAAAGTTGGGTAACAAACAAAAGTTAAGTAGTATCTTACGAAGTATGGATCATTTTACTGGATTCAGAAATGGCCAGAAACCGATACGCTATGTACCTACCTTTTTGATAGTAATAAATGGTAATAGATACTATCTGATTCTAGTAATAATTACATTGAATTTCGTGTCATTCATAAGTTCAGATTTATGGGGGTGGGTTTGCTCAATGGGTCTCGTGACCGGAAGATCCCGGTTCGATTCCCGTCAGAGGCGAAATTTATTTCTGTTTTTTCAATCTAAAATAAATTTCCTTAAAAAAAGTTCAGCGAGAACCCCCACCTGTTCCTGGAGTGGCGCCGGGAACCAGTAACAAAGCCTACCCAGAACACGAGACTAATGACCACAGCAGTCGATGCCATTGACATAGAAGTATAAAAAAAGTCCAGATTTAAATATGCTGTTATCCACTTAACATTTTTCAAAGGGCTTATCTATCTCCATACCCCACCGGCAGTGATCACCAATTAAAATCTATTGTTTGAATACATCCACGTCAATATCCATCAGGAGTGAAAAGTTTTCACACAAGATTTCAAAGGATGCAAACTAACAGCTTAAACCTAACTTTTTATTTATTCGTTTTAGAATATTCAACAGACCTTTCCTAAGCTTTCCTAAAAGTACCATTGGTAGTGCCTTAAATCTAGGAATCAGAATCGCGTATATACACATTCTTCTCGAAAACATACCGGGAATCATCAAACTGCTTATGAATATACAGAGTGCTCTATGACGAGTGGAAAATACTTTAGGAGAGTACTATACAGCTCATTTTCAAAAAAAAACAAGTCATATAAAGTACGGCCTGATTTTCAACTGTTTCAGGGATAAATTGAATCTTAGAGATTTTCATTGAAATGCAGATCTCTAAACCTCTTCTTCTTCTTCTTTTTCTTCGGCATTTTCCGTTACGAATTTGCCGTTTTTGTCCTCCACAGCTCTCTTATATTCCAATCCCCTACTCTCAGGTCTCTATCTATCATGGCATGTCCAACATAGGTCTCCCATCTCAGTGCCGGTTGTCCTCTACGTCTCCTCCCTGGAGGCTCCCATTCCAGTATTCGTTCTGGCATTCTTTGGACGTGACCATATCATTGCAGTGCTCTGTTTTCTAAAGTTCTTGTTATTGAGCAATCGATTCCTATTCTTTTCCATATCTCTGCAGTTCTTATTTTGTCAGTTCTTTAACTTTCAAGCATCGTCTCATGTAGTCTAATTCGACCGTTCTTATTTTGTTCCCTATAGTTGTTGTCATTGGCCATACCTCTGCGCCACATAGAGTAATATTCTGTATTATGCTTTCAAATATCCTTTTTTTGTTTTCTTTAGTGATATTGTTATTCCATAGCAGTCCGTGAAATGCTTTTGTGGCTTGTTTTCCTTGTGCTATTTTGGTCTGGATGCCTCTTAAACACGTACCATCTCTGTGTATTGTCGCTCCTAAATACCTAAAGCTTGGCAGCTGTTAATAATTCCATCCTCTAAATCTAAATCCGCAACCTGTTGTCCAACACACATCTCTAAACGAAAACCTTAATAAAACTAAATTTTATTGTCGGATTTTGTAATTTTTGGTACTAGTCCTTAGAAAATATGGTATCACATCATTATCGACTAAACGAAAGTGATCATGTATCAAACACTTCGCAAGGTAGTGTCAAAATTAGCATGTGTTAAAAAACGACTTGAAGAAACGTCACAAAAATGAATTATTTTTAAATTAAATTATTAAATAATTAATCGTGCACTTTACGGTAAAAAACATGTCCATCTTTATGGTACGCGCACATAAATCGGCATCGGACGGACGGTACGGATGGAACGGCCGGTACGGTACGGGTACATATCTGATCGGAATCGTCGGAAGAATTGGAAATCAGATGCAAATATGCAAATAATCTGCAGTCTGCAGGCAGTACAGGTAGAAACTTTGAAAACGCCGACGGTGCCTCGACAATCGCCGATCAGCATCGCACATACGTCGGTATCGGCACGTACGGCACGCATCGGCCGGCTTTATTTCTAGTTGCTATATTTTCGCTGGATTTTGAAAATTCGATGCCTACCGTCCCGACGGATGTGCGATGGTCCATTAAATTTAATAGAAAGTAATTTTCTCCGATCCGTACCGGCCGTCCAATGCCGATTTATGTATGTGCGCGTACCATTATAGTTATCCATTGGTACCATAAACTTGTTGTAAATGTGGCAAACACAGGCAATAAGATTCCATTTACCCTCTAAAAGCATAATGGATCTCCGATAGTAGAAAGCTTCAACAGAGCGTTTGGTAAAAATATGTCATCGGATTTCTAATTTTTGTTATGAGTACTTTAATAATGTACCATTACATCATCATTAGTCATAAAAAGTGATCGGTTAACCAAAACTTCGATATAGAGGACCTTAAAACTGTATAATATAATTCCAAACAGTTAGAGAAGCGATAGTAGCTAATTTGACTGGACTACTACAATATACAGCAAATTTCCTATCGCGAATATGGAATTGAAAATGCCGTCGCAACGAAATGAATAAGCGGCCATTTTTATCAATCATCATTTTAATTAAGAGCGAAATGCACTCATCTTTCAAACAGATTCAATAAACCCGAGGGATATTCTGTTCAACCAGAGGGTTAGCTGTTTATTGATATCCTATATTACAGCCGCTATTAAATTGTAATAGATTTTGCGGATTTTGTTGGGCTATTTATTGGATAACTTGCTGCAATTTTTCATGAGCAGTGGATTCATGTGGAACAAAGTGATATGATTTTTTTTCTAAAAGAATCATGAGTTACGGCTAATATATTTTCCAGCTGGATGAATATGATTGATTCTAGGAGGACTAAGTACTAGTAGTGATGAGGAGGCGAATTCAGGCAAGTAGGCCCTATTTGCCAACCACAAGCCACACGAAACTAACAATACGAACAATAATGGCAGAGATCAAATTTCAACATCGAGATGTAAAAAGCATCCTCCAAAGCGGTCCTGACCAAATTCCAGTCACTGTCCTTAAACGCTGCGCCGCTGAGCTTGCACCTATTCTTTGCAAGCTCTTCAAACTATCGTATGAGCGAGTCGTGTTTCCCGCTGCATGGAAGATTGGCTGCATACAACCCATTTCTAAGAAAGGCAAAACACCAATGCCATCAATCATAGACCTGTGGCTCTTCTCAGCGTCATGTCTCAGTCCGTATGGCTTCCGTAAGCATAGGTCTACGGGTGACCTCCTGGCCTACGTCGGTCAGTTGTAGAACAGAGCAATTGAAAATCATGGCGAATCCCATGTTGTTGCACTTGACATATCGAAAGCTTTCGATAGAGTGTGGCATAAGGAACTTCTGGTCAAGCTTGCTGCTTATGGATTACCACCTGACCTGCGCCAGTGGCTGGATAGCTTTTTGAACGACCGATCTTAGTTTTTTGTAGCCGACGGCTGTTCATCAGACGTATTTCCAATAAACGCCGGTGTTTCTCAGGGATCTGGCCTATCCCCTACACTTTTTCTGCTGTACATCAACGAGCTGCTGGAAATAACATTAATATCGTGCATGGAACCAGGCAAGCCACTATCATCCCAGGAGACGGTACGTCGGCAACAGCAACATGTCTCACAGATTAATGTAGATATCAGAACAATTTTTGAGTGTGATTCGCGCATGGAACCAGGCAAGCTACTATCATCCCAGGAGACGGTACGTCGGCGACAGCAACATGTCTCACAGATCAATGTAGATATCAGAACAATTGTTGAGCGGGATTTGTGAATAAAGTACAGTTTAACGTTCAGAAAACTCAGGCAACAACACTGACTGACTGAGTTGGCTTACCAACTGTGGAAATGGAGGGTTACCCAATAGTCGAGTCACCTTCCGTCGCGCTTCCGGGGATCAACATCAACAATAACATGTCCTGACACAACCATGTCGCCAGTATTGCTAAGACAGCATCCCAGAAGCTTGTAGTTTTGTTCCGCTGTAGGAAGCTGTATACACCAGAGCAACTACTGCTGCTCTACAACGTTCAGATCCTACCACCGTTAGGATATTGCTCCCTTGTGTGTGTGCAGATGTGCTCCGAAGCACTCTCTAAACCTTCTGGAGATTATCCAGAAGAGAGCGATAAAATTAGACTAATCGATACGCATAATCTCACAAAGCACCTCCACAGCCTGGAACATTGAAGAAGGGTGGCTGGCCTGTCCCTGTTTTAAGATTCTATCACAGAAGATGTTCGAGTGAGCTCTCTCAGATAATAACACCGAAGGCCGTCCCAACGAGGGAGGGAGGTTCTGCGAGCCCATCCTTACCAGGTCGAGGTCTCTACTCCCCGAACTAGTCTCCTCCAACATTCCTCCCTTTTTGGAGAACTTTGACGCTGTCGAATGAGCTGCCGAGGAATTTGTTTCCAACAGCTATAACCTGCAGCGTTTACAATCTAATGTGCACAGCGCTATAGGCTTTCAGCCTTTGCGGGAGGCCGACATAAAAAAGGGCTTCTTGGTGAACTCCTTTTAGTCGAAATTACGAGACCCCCTCCTGGTAAAGGTCAGATGCTGTATGCAGATTGAGTAATCCTGGTAGCCTAGTACCAAGCGAATCTACTTGGTGCCTTTCTTTGGACGGCAGTCCTCACGAGCAGTGTTGCCAGAATTTTGTTTTCTAGTGTAACAGAATGTCAGTAAAAACGTACAGTTTTATAAGAAAAGTAACAGTATCGTGGACGTAACGTCCTGTGATTTGTACTGTCGTTCCGTGAAACACAGGCCCAATCGGTCCAATCAATTGTTCCGCGAATCCTCTTCAATTGTTTCTCGTGCGCATGCGCGTTAATGTAAAATCAGCATGAAAATATTGAAAATTGTCGTTTTTATCGAGTAATTTTTTTTAAATTCGTTGTACTTAATACTAAACCAGTGAAAATGGATGACTTTAAAATGAAAATATGTTTATAAACAAACATGGCATTACAAAAATTGGGCATGGACTTAGCTGCGCTATGTAATGTACGAAAAAAGTTCTTTACGGAAACTATGATCGGGTTAACCCGATCAGTTGGATCACTGATCCTGACGTTCGGAAAGTGATCTGGGATCAGTCAGAAATAGGGTCAGTTCGCTCTTGAACAGTAAGTGATTGTGCTCACGAGTCGTCACTGACCCCGGCTCCCTCAACCCCGTCTTTTTTTTCATCTACACAGCTGACATCCACCTGCCGTTATTCTGGCGCTTTGGATAGCCGGTCGGATGCATATTTCAAATGTTATATCTGGTAATGGGGCCTTCGGTCGAGGACGCCATGCCGTACACTCAAGGGGGTGACTTCGCAGACCCCGACACACGCGGCTGCACTACTACTCTTCCATTTATATTAATGAGGCTTTCGTTGAGACTCCATTCAGCTTTGGAGACTATCTGCACGGGCACAGCACTTGTTTGAGAGCCGAATGACAAGATGTGACGTTTCTTTCTGTGCAAGATACCCGGCAAATATTTTAGGGGGTGATTTCTATGCTCTTTGTGCACGATGGTGTCTCCACTTTATTTCCCAAGTGTAGGTAAAGAACTATCGCTATAGCATACTTTTCCAATTCGAATAAAAGCATGATCATGGTTGTTTTCTTACCATTATACAGGGTGAGTCCTAAGTTGATACTTTTTTAAACTATTATATAAGTCATTAAAATAAACAACTTTTTTAAATAACTTTTTTCAGAAAACTGACAAAATAAGCGAGATACAGAATGAAAAGTGATGTCTGAGCTTGTGTATCATGACGTACCTGGTCTGTTTAGGTTCAGTCCTTTACTAGGATTTTTGTCAAATCGATTAGGCATTGTACCTGTCAGATAGAGCTGTAGTCACTTTTTGTTTATCGTTGTTAATTTTAAATTCGTAAATCCTGAAAGTGGCACATTATTATGAAATAAGTTTCAGGATTTATCGATTTAAAATTAACTGTGATAAATTGAAAGTGCAGTAAGTAATTGACAGGGACAATGCCTGGTCGATAAAAAAAAATCTCAGCATAAAGAGACTACCTAGTCTACGTGTTAATGCACAAGTCCAGATTTACTTTTTTTGATTCCGCATCTCGCTTATTTTTCAGTTTTTCGAAAAAAGTTATTTGAAAAAGTTGTTTATTTCCACGACTTCAAATATACAGTTTAAAAGAAAGTATTAACTTAGAACTCACCCTCTATGGCTGAAGTTTTCAGTTCTAGTTAATGTGTATTATTTAGATTTTGTACAAAAGTTACTTTTTACTGGAATTCCTGTTTACCTTAGTGAGAAATTCATTTTTCGGTATAGCATTTATGACAGGTGTATGCGCAATACTTTCACATTAACGATTTCCTTCATTATCTTTACCTTGACTCGAAATGACCTGGTCCTACGTTCTTTATTTTTTATCTTTGCATATGTTACCATAAGTATTGTTATTACTTATTTATTGCTGTTTTTTTGTGGAAGTCGTTCAATAATTTAAACTACACTTTTAAGACTGCTACAGGCTATGAAATGTGTATCAAGAGACTGTATTGCCATACTGAAGACGTTGACCTGAAGACGATTGATGATAGCAGATCAATCGAAACGACGTTATACTCTAAAATTGTATAGAGAATGGAAGTCCGTAACAGACCACCTTTTGAAAAATTTGGTTCAATTCTTTGAACAAGAATTAAAATGATAGTTTAATAGAGCGTTTTATCTATATTTATACAATTTACTGTTCAAGAAATAGTTCAGGATTCTACACATAAAGATCGTGTTTGTCAACAGTTAGGTTTCACATGTCATAATGATCAATACCGGATAGCTGAATCGCCTAGGTTAAGGTTCTATGACAAAACAGGTGGCAAACCATCAGCAAACAAAACATCTGTTTTTGATTTGTATGTAGCTTTCGTAACCATGGTTCATCATCATAGTCACAATGTCTTAACAGACATGTTGTGAACTCGTAAAATGCATTACGTCGGAGCTAGAGTATTGCCGACACGAATATTATCAATAGTTTTGAGCACTGTAGCTCGCCATCGTTCGCGATTTGTTCTCAATTTAGTGGCGCTCTTGACACTCATATCCAGCAACTGTTTCGTCGTATCCACCCAGCGTGTAGGGGGACGGCCACGGCGCCGCCCACTCGGGGCATGACCCTGAACTACAAGTTTCTCCATATTATCGCTTCTGTGTATATGTCCGAAGAATGTTATTATTACATAATTCTTAATCACAAATTTTTAATATGGAGTAAAATACTGCATTGGCATGTACAAATATACATCTTTTACATACATATATACATACATACATACATACATACATACATACATACATTATTGTGCCTTTCTCTGGTTATTGCATGCGTCATTACAAAATAAGCCCGTCTTCCATACAGAAAATTTTCCCAAGAAGATTCTAGTCTATTGAAGAAGATTCTAGTCTATTAAACTAGAACCTAGAAGTTCGGCTTGCTTCTTGGACAAGTTTAAATCGCGGACGAGGACGTTAAGGTCTCCTTGACTTAAAAAGATGCGGTGCACAAGAAGACAAATGTGGTGCAAATGTTGGATCCAAATCAATATTTTTTCCTGCAAAAATTTCTTTGTATGATTCGTTAACCGCAGTTTCATCGTTGCTTGGTGTCGTGTTTTGTGGAAGCAAAGGTACAGGTAATTCCGGATTGGGAGGTAGTGGTCTCAGTGTAGATGTGGTATTAGGATATTCACAGTATGTTATATCACTTATATTTGTAAGGCATACATAGCAATCGGTAATATAGTCTGATGGTTCTCTCTAAATCATGGAAACAGCAAAAGGCATAATGCTGTTTACCTTTTGCCCAAGCTGTAAGAAGTCTGACAATTACGATTACAGCTAATATGGGGAGCCTAGCTCTTGACTTGATTGACAACTTTACAATCGAAATAGTTGTCATAGCATTTTTTAAAGAGTGACGTGAAAGATCATTTTTGAGATTTAAATGTCAATTCACCGTAGGTGTAGCAAAAACGCTTCGGGTAGTTTACACAATTTTTTGGCATTTTTATAAGTGAATTACACTACAACAGCTTAAAATACTGACATAGGTTTTTGAAATGACTCTTATAGTACATACTTATGTATATTCTTCAGGTAACAATCGAATATACTGGAACGTAAAATTAAGGGGAGGAGAGGAATGAAAGATGAAAGCACAATTTTATTATTGATTTCAGCACGCAAAATTATATGGGAATCAGGAATTTTTGCCCTTGGGACAAGAATCTTGTTAACCAGTCAACAACTTCAAGCCGATATTTCAACACGAAAAGCAAATACTCTACATACTTTGCACTTTTTATCGATGTAAACATCATAGACGTTTCTGAACTACACTAATTAATCATCAGCGTATAAATCACTGGCCTTCCTGGTACCGAATTACCACTAAAATTTCGTTGGATATGAAAACTTCTAACGACCGATGCATTAATTTATTTCTGGGTACTAAATATAAGTGTGATTTAAAAATAGCTTCTTTCATAATATTTGTAACCTAAATTATACGAAACATTTACGGATACGCTCTTGCAGTTCTCATCTAATTTTGACGGTAGATTTGGAATTTTGATGAATTTTCCGCTAAGAAAACATGCCAGTATGAGCGTTTATTGCTCTTTTGGTTTTCAATACTGACAGAAAGGTGCAAAGTACGTTTCGACGCAAAGAAAGATAAGTTTCACGTAAATGTGTTGCTTGTTTATTATATGTAATGTTTCAAATCGTACATATTAAAAATTGTAACGTCATTTTATTTGCCTTTCTATTTTTAATTTCCCTTTGATTCATCATATTCAGTAATTTTTTGTTCAACTTTTATTTTAGATTTTAGCTAACAAACAATAGATAAACTAATTACAAATGAATATCCAAATGATGCGCATACTTGGAGCTTCATTCATAGTTGCCACTTAAGGGTTCCTTAACACTTGAGGGTGTCTAAAGTACGGTTTTGTGTTTCACAGCGACTTGAGGCTCCCTCACGTATGACAGCCTGATAGGGACTGAGGTAACCTCAAGTAACGAAATGTCAACGACAACAATGACATTTTCTTAGACCAAGGCCCTAGGCCTTTACGGAAACAGTGATCTGGATCCGGATCGATCAGTTATCTGTCAAACAGCTGTCAAGTGGCATTTATGATTCCATGGATTTAACGGATATAGAACAACGAAAAACTTGGTTTAAGAATAAAAAACAGATGGTTAAGAAAAAAGCAACTGATCTGTATACCCCAATCAGGATCACTAACCGTACAAGAGAGAACTGACCACATTTATGACTGATCCTAGATTACTTTCCGAACGTCACGATAAGTGATCCAAGTGATCGGTTTAACCCAAGGACGTTAAAACAATAGGGGGACGCAGCTATTTACGTTTCGCGTTGAAGCCGCATAGTCACATTCTAAGCGCATTGCAAAGTTGCCAAACTAGGCATTTTTCTAAGTAAAACTAAGAAAACAAGCAAGCTTATGAACACAAAACATCAGCGAAACAAAGCAAGCTTATGAACACAAAATATCATATTTAATATAATAATATAATATATTTATGAACAGTGAATTGATGTAATGATTTTTATATATGCAAAACGTTAGGATCAGAGTCTAATTTCGCTCTTTTGCAATATTTGACAGTATGAAGAAATTTTCATATGTCAACCCGGCAACGCCGCTTGGCTCTCATTGCTAGTTGCCATGGGATTTCTACGGTTGCCAAACTGGGCAAATTTCTAAGTAGATTTACGGTCAATTCGCCCCAAACATCGCGTCATTAAACGAAGAGGTTATGTTGATCCACCCACTCGACAAAGGTGCGAGAAATTCTTGCTATTCCACCGGCAACCCTGTACTGCGCATTAGCGACGGGGCGGCGCAGGAGGGAACGTCAACGGGCATAGATAAAAAATTTTTGGGTTGGGTTAGGTCAACGGGTGTGAAATCTGAATTTCAATTATATATTTGAAATTCCTGAGAACCGTTAAACCTTATTCGAATCTATTTTGTGTTCGAGTATTAATTTTTCTGTTGTGAATTCCAACATTTCAAATTCTAGATAATCGTAACACAGACCGTACATTCGTAGGTATCTGTTTTGTGTTCGAGTAGTGTTGAGTGTGTTTCAGTGCTTAATTACCTGATAGGCCCCAAAAGCAGGCTGACGATCCGAAAATAGTCATGGGTAGACGCTGCTACATATGCAAAAAATGGGATTATCGGCACCCGAACTTGACCTTTTACAGGTAAGTGTATTCGTACATTCATCTGCAGTAAAATTGATGGTATTGTAAAACCTCTAATTTCATTCCTATGTGCTACCTGCTGGGGTACATTTGAAAATAACAGTATACAGTACATATGGGATCTTTCAAATAAGGTGTCTATAAACAGTAAAGTTGGGCTTCATATTTTTAGAAATTATTTTAAACACCTCCAGTTTGCTCCTATTGTCATGTAGGAATACTTTGGTATGTTTACATTTATTGGGCTGGTACTGCATTATAATAATAATAATAATAATAATAAGCTTTATTGCCCAACAGTATAAACCATTTACAGAGCAATTTAGATTAAAAAGAAATTAATAACGCCTAAAAACAAAACCAAACAAAATTCGAGTTGCAATATTGTGCTAAATAATTGATTCATCTATATTGAGATCAGAGATTTGCTTAAATACACAAAATTTACAAAATTTTATTGGTAAACAGTGCAAATCACTCACAGTTTTGAATAAAAAAGGAAATATTTAATGCTAAGACATTAAAGACAAACAAAATTTAAGTTACATTATAGTGCTATAAATTGACATATCGTAATAAAAGATTTGCCAAACTACATAAAGTTCACATAATCTTAACTATAAACCGTTTAAACTATTTACATTAATTTTAAATAAAAAAGAAATTAATTAATCATGCCAATAATAAAAAAAACAAATTTGCAATGCAGTGCGCAATAACCGATGCATACAACAAAACATATTCTAATAAATAAATATTTGCCGACCAACATACAAAACCCAGTATCTTAAAGGTAAGCATTTGCCATATCTTTTAATTCGGTGATGCTACATGAAAATATATCGCATACTGACGACAATTTGTTAGCATTGACACACATAAAATTTATAGGCGCTTTTGACATTAAATTAGTCTGGGCTCTATTGCATAGAAATGTTACGTTATTTCTTGAATTAATTCTGGGTATCTGCAGATTTAGTTGTGATAGAAGGACAGAACAGTCAATAGCACCATTCAAAAGTTTATAGACAAATATGACTGCTGCCTGACTCCTAAGACTGCTTAGTGAACGTAGACCGAACCTACCCAGTAACTCAGAATGATCAAAGCCTCTGGGGGGATAAATACCATCAATTTTGTAGCACAGATATTTTAAAAACTTTCTTTGTACATTTTCCACAGCAATGTTGTATGCGTTATATATAGGATTCCAAATGATGGAGCCATATTCCAACTTAGACCTGATTAGGGATAAATATAATGCCAACAATGTAGAATGGTTAAAAGTTTTACAGTTTCTGATAATAAATCCATATACTTGATATGCAGAAGTAGTAATGTGCCTTACATGACTGTTAAACGTCAGTTGATAATCGAAGTATATTCCAAGATCTTTCACTTCTTCGGTCCTTTCCAATATAGTGTTACCAATCTCATAGGGATATATTATAAAAACCTTCCTACGACAGAAAGTCATAACCTTACACTTTGAGATATTGAGAGGCAAGGAGTTACTACTGCACCAACTTTGTAAAGTATATAACTGATTTTGCAGATTTATGCAGTCGTCTTGATTAGAGATTGACGTGTACAGTTTCAAATCATCTGCAAACATCAATTTGTTACATTTCAATTCCTTACACAAATCGTTGACGAATAAGATAAACAGTAGTGGCCCTAGGTTTGATCCCTGCGGAACGCCACTGGTGGCAGTGTAGTTGAAAGATTGGTAACCGTTGTAATACACAAATTGTTTTCTCTGGTATAAGTATGACTTTATCAATGATATATAAGCATCACTAAAGCCCATACTTCTAAGTTTGAAAAGTAGTTTTGTATGACTTACTCTGTCAAAGGCCTTGGAAAAGTCTGTATAGACCACATCTATTTGTCCTCTGTCATCCAAGTTTTCACATAAATACTGACTGAATACTGCTAAATTACTAATTGTTGATCTTGATTTCATGAAACCATGTTGATGAATTGAAATGTAATTATTTGTGGCTATGTAGATGCGATTGTATAAAATTATCTCCAAGACTTTGGCAAAGTTATTCAGGATAGCTACAGACCTATAGTTCGATATGCAATTGCGCTCCTGAGACTTGTATAATGGACATACCTTGGCTACCTTCCATTTAAGAGGAAAAGATGATGACTGTAAAATTGAGTTGAAAATAATTTGCAATGGTTTTAGGAAAAGTCTTAAACAGTCTTTTAGAAAAAAAGACGGTATTTGGTCTGGCCCCGCCGTAAATTTGTTTTCTAGCTTTTTACCAGCCTCCAAGATTTCAGTTTCAGAAATAGGCTCACTACTTACATCAGTCACATTATTATAGCTAGTACTAAAGTCATTGTCTGAAATTGAATCGTCAGGCTCAGAGTACACACTGTGAAAAAATGAGGCGAAAGCATTGACAATGTCTGTAGGATCGGTGTAATTTATGCCCTCATAAGTCATTGTGGCAGGGATTCTAGAAGAGTTGTTCTTACTATGAATAAAATTCCAAAAATGCTTGGGTTCCTGCCTCAATTGATTTTGAGCAGTTTGCATATATGTTTCATATGACTCTTTAATCTTTTTCTTTAATGTAACTCTGAGCCTGCTGAATTCATTATAATAAATGGCGTTATTTGTTCTTTTGTATTTTTTATGAGCTTTGACTTTAGCCTTTACCAGATTGATAATTTCACTATTATACCAGACAGGATATTTGTGCCTGAAATATCTCGTTGTCGGTACATGTTTATCTAATATTTCGTACAACTTTTTATAAAAAATCTCAATTGTGTCATTGACATCTGTATTCAAGTTATCCTCAAGAAAATCCCAATTAGTACATAAAATTTCACTATACAATGCCGGATAATCTGCTTTCCTGAAATTATACCTTTTATATGTACAGAGATTATTAGCACCAAACCTATCTTGTTTAACATACATATCATTGATTGTTATACATAACGCAGGATGATATGCATCTTCCTTGACTAGCGGAGCATGATCGCGAGCTACAGAACAGTCTAAAGAACTTACAACTAAATCAAGTGTTTTGTTATAGCTATTACGCACACTATTATATTGGTTCATCTGAGTACTTGCAAGCCAATTACAAATTATGCGCGATTTTCTATCTTCACATTTGTCTACAAAACCTGCACAGTTAAAGTCTCCCATCATCATAACCCGCTTCGAGTGAATGGCTTGAAAAGTAGCTAACATATCAAAAAAAGATTCAAAATCCTCCACAGGAACATTTGGAGGGAAGTAAGCTGCCGCAACATAAAACACACAATTAGATACAGAGCATTTGCATAACAAGAAGTCAACTTGCGGAAAATTATCATCAAATATACATGTATCAATGATTTCAGGTTTCAGCTCATGATCAAATGCTAACAAAACACCACCACCAGTTGATAATCCAATATGTTGACATTTCCGGTCCTTCCGATAAACTGTATAATTAGCAGGAAAAAGTTCACAAGAACTGACATCAGGTTTCAGCCATGTTTCCACAACTGCAACGATGTTGAACTCACAGTCACTCACTCGCGAAAAGAACTCGTTCACTTTGCTCTTAAGGCCTCGCACATTCTGGAAGTATAACTGAACTGGATCATTTTGGGAACTGTTGGGCTTACTTAGTTTCCCTGCACTATTCTTGGAACATCGTTGAAGAATTTAATCCGACAATTTGTGTCTCCAGCTCTATGTCGCTCCTGAAGCTCTTGCCTGATTTTCCCATAGTATTCCATTTGCCTTTTTGTGCGGTCCTTGGAAATTCTGATGTTACTGTACATTCTATTGGTTTTAAGTTTCTTAGCGTTCATCAAAATTTTGTGAGTTAAATCCGTAGTTTGCAGTGTGATTTTAACAGGACGAGTTTTTGTATTACAGAATACGCCTAGCCTCACAGGTTTAATGCCGGTAACAGGTAAATCAGGAACAATTTGGTTCAGTATCTCAGCAGCAGTAGCCTTATCAGCTTCCATTTGCTCTCTGGCAGATTTAGTTTGATCAGCCTCATCTATATTAAATATTATTATATTATTTGTCCGCTTCTGTCTTTCGTTAATCTCCGAAATAATCTCCTCAAAGTCAACGCTCGAGGAACTAGCAATACGCATATTTTCTGTCTTCAGTTCTTGTATGTTGTTCTGAAGCTGAATTATTAAGGCTTTCAGGTCATTTAAGTCCTTACCAATAGCTCTACATTTGCCACACGTCCAATCGTACCCTTTATTGGCATTTAGAGTACGTACCTCGTTTGCAGTGATTTCAACACAACTATGTTTATATTTTTCCTTGCATACACAGCAAGTTACCAGTAGGTGAGCATCACATAGCTGGCTGCAGCATTTGCATAACGATTTTGCTGGCATTGTATAAATAAAATGCAATCAAAACAATCGTTTCAAAACAGCTACTGGTACGCCTATGGCTGTGTTATTTAGCTAGCAGCACAATCAACTGCAATGTTTACTATCTAATATCTTCTCAAATACATGCAGCCTGTCTATACTAATACTCACAGTGCTCGCTGATATATCTGCTGAAGCCACACTAGTTAAGACACAATTTTTTAACAAATAGAAACTGCCGAAAACTGCACTTTATAGATGCGATAAGCGTAAGAGTTGTAGCACGTAGCATGGGCTATTGTTTACTTAATGTCATATTATTTTACCTAGATAATTTGAAAGTGATATCGATATCACATATTATACACAACTGTACCTACATATAAACACACCTAGCCTGATGAGTGTTACTTTCATATTCTTAAACACCTCATCCAGTTTGCTACTGTTGCCATAGGTATAGAATATTTTTAATCTATGCATATCTGTATATATACTTACATATAAATAAACCTAGCTTGAGTGTTACTTTCATATTTAACAAAATAAAATAAATTAAAGTATCATTTTTTTGAGCTTTTCTATAATTAATCATATTTTTCAGTATTACCAAAGATATGGTTCTGAGGAGGAAGTGGTTTGATGTAATGGGAGTGACTGACACAGACCTACCACAATTAAAAGAAGTCTGCTCAGAACATTTTACTAACGATGACTTTGAAACCACATTATCCGGAAAGAAGCGTTTGAAAAAGAATGTGGTGCCTACTTTGTATACCAAGGAAGAAGATAGAAAACAGCTTAAAGTGTAAGTAGCTATGTATAAATAATTAGACTTTAACATTATAGGTAGGATTTAGAATCTGATATAGTAACAAAAAATATAATTTAATCAACGTTACATTCTAAGAAGCATGTTTTTCTTACATCTTTGTTATGTTGGAAATAATCCAAGAAAATCCATTATATCTGTGAGCACAGTCTTTAGTCTGATTATTCTAAATAATGGTGTCAAAGTGGATAGGCTGCTGAACTGTAGACTTTATGGTTCTAATGCAGGAAAATTAATTGGAGTTATGAAATGCTACGATATGCCATCTAGGTGCAGGTGAAACTTTTTTTAGTGTCAAGGGTATACTTTTGCTGAGACAAGTTGTAAAACTTGTAATGTAATTTTTCTTTGAGGTTTGAAGGAATAGTGAGTAAAAAATCTAGTTGGTGAATTGAATAATGAGGTGTAATTATTTTAGAGCAAAAGATAAAATAGGTACAAGTGTTTAGTAAAAAGTGATAGTAACCCTAAATTGATAAACTGTTGAAAGACCTTAACTGTTACTCTTACTAGTTATTTTAAGGTGATCTTTAGTTTTTAGTATCATATACTAAGTATAAATTATAGGCTGTTTTATTTTCAAGGGAAATATATATATATGCAATATATTTTGTGTTACATATAAATACTTCAATGTTCTCAATCCTCAACAGTTTTTGCTCAGGAAACAGCTTTCAGATAATTTTTTTCAGAGCATAAAGTGAGCATTTTATTTTTTGAATATAATAAAATAAATAAATAAAAAAATGTACAAAAATAATTCCATAAAATTAATAATTTTTTACTGTTTAACAGTAATATCATTTATTTTGTTCTAAATTTTCATCACATAATTATTTTAATGTGTATAGTTTTTTAATCATTTCCCAGAACAGTATTTTGTGTTTCATCACTTGTACCTATCTCAATTTTTTGAAACTTTGTTGCTCGTAAATTATTCTGACCACTGTCTAAATGAGCAATATCACAAACAGACTGTTTTATCTATTGTTTTATAATGTTATAATTATATAGTCATAATGATAATCATAATTCCAATTCTTATATAGAGACCATCCTTTGAAGGTAGCACACAAATGTAATACTGATGCTTCTCAAGAAGGTAGTGGTAATGAACCAGCTGCAAAGAGGTACCTTTTTTATTTAGTAAAAATATATGAAATATACTGCGTTTTCAAGGATTCTTTGCTGTGTGCCTGTATTTGATCTGATTTTTAACTGTTATTTATATATTTAATATACATACAATATATTTTTTATTAGAGATATATATACTTGCATTTCATTCATAGATTTGCTCAGTAAACAGCTTGCAGAGATACATTTCTTCGGAGCATAAAGTATGCAATTATATTTTGAAAACAATGTGAAAAAATGTACATACAATTAATAGCGCCTTAAACTGTTTATTTATGATGTTATGATGTTCTAATTTTTATCACTAAATCACTAAATTACTTTACTGTGTAGTATTTTTTGAACATATTGTTTTGTTGTTCATCACTGATATCTTTATTTTTGGAAATATTTTTACTTTCAAATTCTTCTGTCTCCATGGTCAAATGGATACTATCACAAATAGAATATTTTATCTAAAATTGTTTTTTGAACATATTGCTAAACAGTATTTTGTTGTTCACCACTAGTATCTTTATTTTTGGAAAAATTTTTACTTTTAAATTCTTCTGTCTCGTCTCCATGGTCAAAATGGTTACTATCACAAATAGAATGTTTTATCTATAATTGTTTTATCAAGTTATAATTATGTATTTAATATTATAATTTTATTATGATTTAAATTTTTAGGTGCCACTACCCCTTGAAGGAAGCTTTCTTATCTGCTATTGGTGCTTCTCAAGAAGCGATCTGTGGTGAACCAGCTCCTAAGAGGTATTTTTTTTTAATTATAGTTGTATTAAACATATAAGTTGTCAGCACAGTATGGCTTTTTGATGGTTTTTTGGTGTTACATTGTATACAACAGGAAAGTCCATTTTCCGTTACTTTGTCTTTTTGTGTGCTTTTATTCATTCTGATTTTTGGCTTAATAATATGATAAAAAAATAACGAGGTTCATTATCTCTGAAGTCCATGATTATTATATGATAACAAATACTACTGAGCATAAAGAGTCTTTCAGAACATGTAATATTGGGCTGGGGTATTTTTTTATAAAAACATAAGATCATACAAAAAAATTAATGTTGAAAGACTTTCACAACTGAAGGCATCCATACTGAACTTGAAATTTTTCAAAAATCCTTACAGAGACGCTCAATATAATAGTCATATACAGATACAATTTGACTTTACAACCACTTATTTGCTATATATTCATTGAGTTAGATAAGTTAGATAAGAAATATAAAAGTTCTACATCCACTGAGTCAGTTTTCTGTCGTGCTGTGGCAGCTGTCAAAAAACTTCTTTAACAAATATAAAGTTTATGAAATTATACGTTCATTCATTATGGGATAAATCCCAGAATATATCAAATTCGTGTTTTTTAAAAATATTAATAATCTAAAATTTTATTTCAAATTCTGATGACCTACCTGTATTATTACTATAGTGTGCCATTATTTATGTCCCGTATTTGATGTTTAATTTTTTGCTGTGCTTCTAGGAATCCAAGGGGTTGAGTGTAAAAGCTATGTGAACTAAGTAGTACCAGTACTACCAGTAGAAGCAGTTTTATTTAGTAAATCATCATATCTGGCACATTTGCAATTTTTCGCCGTTCAACAACACTTAATAGATTCGATGATTTATACTGATATTTCTAATTATTCCCATAATACTGTACCATTGTTTATAATAATCGTTGATAATGTTGGTATACTGCAAAAAGGTGACCAAGTCAGAAAACTAGTTCCTCGTAAATGGCTGTTGAAAGTAATCATAATTTAAGTAACAAATCTCTCAACGTGTTTTTTAGAAAACATAGAACTCATAAAAATGTTCACTGCGAGTTATAAAGAGAGCTTGAAGAAATTAGACTATATTTCTGACTTGGTCACACTTGATGTTGGAAAATATATTAATACTGACTTGGTCCAAATAAACTTCAATTTTCTTGAAATAAGAAACATAAACATAATCAATCACATTTAAATCTAGAATACTGAATCAGATCTATTTTGGTTCCAGGGCATTGCTTTTCTTGTTCTTATCTACAGGGAGGGATTTATTCCAGCTGTGATAGTCAAGATGGTTACTTTTACGTGATATGTCTCACAATGTAGTTAAGTTGATCATTTTACCTGCTACTTTATTGGACATATTAGACTTAGTCAAAACGAGCTGTTAACCAAACTGGCAAAATTTTCGAGTATTGACTTGGACAAAATCATTTATCGTCGTTTAGTACCAAAAACGTCAAATCGTCGATTTTTGGCCTATCACTTTTTGCAGTACATCGACGTATGATGTATTTGATGTTGAATTTTTATATTTCTTTTTTGTTTTCTTTTTAGTGATCCAAGCAGTCGAGTGTAAGAGCTATGTAAGCTATACGCTTCCCAACATAAATCCTACTGTGACTGTGACTACTAGAAGAATATATGCTTTGTTGAATAAATAATGGTAGGATGACAAAGAATGGGGCACAAGCTCATTATGTAATTTAAATTAATATACATACGTTATATGTTGCGAAAATTAAAATGAAATTTAAAATATACATGTACATTAAAAATACTTAAATAGTTGTTTTTAAATACGAGAAACATTTTTTATTACTATTGGTTACATGACATGTGTGTAAACGAATATTAATTTGTGTACAAATATGAATAAAATAATTGTTGCCACAGTTACTATTTTTTTATGTGAAGGCTGTCGATATATCGATAATTGGGAAGACTGATATTAATGAAAATTTTAAAGTTTATAGGAAAAACACGTAATTGTTCACTGCCTGTCTGCTACTTTAAAAATGTATACACTTAATTTGACATGATTTAATAAGGTGGGGTAGTAACTTCCAATTTACCTACTGATTTTCGAGCCACTAATATTTTTCTTTGAAATAAGTTGTAATCATTTTCTTTGCCAAAAATAATGGTTAAACCACTGCAAACGGAGCACATGCAATGCTTAGGTACTTATGTATTTCTATCAGTACAGTTTGTTACAATAAAAATTACTTCATGATAGTCTTTACTTTTGAGCATGACAGAGTATGGCTTTATAAAACTTTTATCTGTAAACGTGATTTAGTAATATATATATTTTTTTATTATTTTAAATGGAAGTACGACTCAAGCGTACCTAGCTAACATATTTCGGATGCTACTAATGGTTGTGTGACTTATTAAATTATTCTTTTTCGAATTACAATGATAAATTTGATTTCTGATGTCTTTATAACCTCAAAAAATACCAAAACAGTATACTCCTGATGTCATAAGTAAATATTCGAAGGTATAAGTACAAAACTGTACTGAGTGGTACTTTTGAAGGTACTATAGGGTCTATCATACCTTGCATTCAAAACATTTTTTTTTGTACATCAACCCCTAAAACTCACCCCCAAATTTTTTTTTTCAAATAGCACCCCATAGGTTTTCCTACCTAAATGATATCCCCATTTTATTTAAAATATTGTGGTACCTTTAATTTTATATGCAAACTTATTTTTTCCGTAAAATCATAAGTATAAGACAAACGAAATGATGATTTGTTTGACGCCTGATATTTTTGTAACAAAAACGGATAAAAAAGAAAAGTAAGTGGGTGTTTCAATGGTAGTAAATGACCTATCATTCCTTGCTTATGAACCATTTTTTTCTTACTTAAACCCCTGGAATCCACCCCTAGCTAGTTCTTTCAAATTTCAATCTACAATTTTGCCTGGAAAAATAAATTCTTTACTTGAATTTAATTTTCGTAGTGCCTTACTTTTTATGCCCCTACTGCAATTTATCGTTAATTTTGGCGCCCGTGTGCGGGGCACACCCTGCACACGGGGTTGGCGCGGCCCGATGTAGCCATAAAACTTTTCCACGTTTTTGCACTTAGTTTTGTTGTCACATTTTTTTTATTAGTTGATTCGTGAAAATAAAAAAAAATATTTTCCACACATGTGTTTTAATTAATTTATGTTTACGATTTCCTGGATTAAGCGAAAATATCACGTGTCAAGGAAATTCTGGGACACCCGGTATACAGATACAATTCCACTTATGGTGATTTATTATTTTTTGTTGTGATACCCCAGAAAAATGCACTGCACTGCATTTTGACAACTTCAACAATTTCACAGAAAACAAAAGAAAGCGCAGACGTAAATATTTTGGCTTCACCATTAATACAGGATAGACTGTGACATGCTGCGTCCCCCTATTGTTTTAACGTCCTTGGTTTAACCCGATCATAGTTTCCGTAAGGGCCTGGTATTGTAGGTTGATTTCGAAGTAAGGTCGGTTAGCTTTTTCGCACAGGCATATGCAAGACAAATTGGCTTATATTTGACAGTTGCCAACTTTGCTAAATGTTTTCCCGTCCTCTTGTCAGGTAGGACTTTGAAATAAATGCATGAGGGAATACTTAAGGGTGCACACTTGAGAGATAGCTTCGAATATGGACTCTTTTGTAACAGAGTTTGGCTCAGTTGTTAACTCTGCACTCACACTGAGGAGTTTGTATTTTATCCCACTTAATGAGGAAATCTGCTCTCGTGTGATGTGCAGTTCTGATGCTGTTAAGCCTTGTTTATGTTTTGCGAGAGAGATGAATACCAGACCGTTTTTCAAGTATACACAGATTTTCTCAGTCTCTCCTTGCCCATTCCTATTTCCAGGTATTTACTAGATCAAGGAAAGTCAGATGGTGTCTTGATTTGAAGGAATTATAGCCTGGAACGGAGTCTACTGTCGTTAATGTCCGCAAGATCCTCAACTACATACTTCATATCTGTGGACATGAAGCAAGTAGTTTTCAACATAAAGAGATGCGGAGGAGGCGTAGTAGTAGTAAGTAGGTCGGAGTAGACTCAGCGAGTCTCACTGCTTGGTAATATTGGGTGTTGATCTTTTTGTGTGGTGACTGACCACTCAGGCTCAAAAAATACCAGAACTAAAGAAGGGAGAGTGGCGGCCACAAACTTTTCGAATTCTGTTGTTTCTTTTTCAGCGACAGTTTATGTTAAGGAAAGTTTGAAGACAGAAGACAGTGTTCTAGTCAATGTAACTATACTAGATATTTGGCACTGTTATTATGGGAGAGCAGGCTTCTGGCGACATGGATTTTGATTTCTTTTTAGCCTACTACTGAGGTGATAGCACGAAACGGTTTATTTAGATCGGTGACCAGTATATCCTTTGTTGCATCTAACTGTTTATCTCAATCGTCTGAATATCTATATTTTCTGAACTATATGTAGTTCTAGCATGCCAGAGACACTAAAAACTGATAGCAAAGAAACTATAGTACCGGTTCTTAGGCAGATAGGAAAGTAGAAATCTTTTAGGACCTGTATAAGGAGCACAGCGAGTTTAGCTGAAGACTGATCGATCGACACGAGATTTATATACAGTAATAAGGAGTGGGGGAGTTCTAAATCGTATTTTTGTAGTTTTTAGTTAAAGATGAGAGAGTTTTCTAAATCCAGTTGTTTCTTGTTCAGCGGCATTTTATGTTAAGGATAAGGATAGTTTGAAGGAGAGTGTTCAAATCAATGTACCATACCAACTGTCTACCAACCTACCAACTACAATTATACTAGATATTTGGAACTGTTATTATGGGGAAACAGATTGCCGGCAAGATGGATTTTGGCTCAATATTAGCCTGCTGGTAGGTTATTGAGGTGAGAGTATGAAACGGTTTGTTCAGATCGGTTATTATCATATCTCTTTCTAGCTATTTATGTCAAACATTTGCTTATTCATATTTCCTTAACTGCAGTTCTAGCATGCCAGGGATATTCAAAACACTGATAACAACAGAAGTAGTACCGATCCTGGCGGCAGAAAAGCAGAAATCTTTCAAGATCTCTATAAGGAGCACAATAATATTAGCAAGTTCAACTAAAGACCGACTGATCGACACCAGATTAATTTAAAGTGATAAAGAGTAGGGGAGTCCTAAGTCTTACTTCAGTTTTTGAGTCAATAAATATAGCCAGTGTACGTGGATAATAAAATGCAGACCTGAAGAATGTATCAAAAAATTGAGTTTGTAACAAAAGAACGCTTCCATCACAACATTTCCTCAAGGGAAACGGCGGAATGAGAGGAACAGCAGCAATACGGATGTATATCGTTTTACTACTTTACGAGCGTTTCCACTGTCTTCAATTTAAAATACATGATACCATCTCCACGTTACAACCCTTATTCCTTTCTTACACGTACGAGGATGTATTGTTAAATACCATGTCTGTACATAAAGCATGCTTATGGTAAAAAGTACAGTCTAGTGGTTTGACGGATCACTCTGAAGAAGTTAGAATGGGCTCTTGTCTGTGCCAAGAATTGAATTGAGACTGAAGAGAAATACAGGGTGTACCAAGATAAAGTGCATAAAACGAATGATCACTAATAAGTGACGCTTTGTTCATGCAGGTGATTCGTTATGTAGCAGTAATGTTGTGCTAAAGATAAAGCATTAGCTATTTTCGTGGAGCTTATCCCGAACGTGTACAGACGTAACCAGAATAAATCGAATAAGTTCCACATTTTTCAGCTCCACGAAAGCTTGTCTAAGTTCTGCGAGAAAAGAGTTTGTAAACAAAATATTTTAAGGCGTTGACCTAAAACATAAACTACAAACCCTGCAAAACTGGGATTACTACAAAATAAGTACCTACTTCAGAACAGAAATGTGGGGGTTATGTATCGACTTCAAAATTAAATAGGTACCCTTGCCCACATTTTTCAGCTCCGCGAAAGCTGGTCTAAGTTTTACGAGAAAAGAGGTTGTAAACAAAATATTTTAAGGCGTTGACCTAAAACATAAACTACAAACCCTGCAAAACTGGGATTACCACAAAATAAGTACTTCAGAACAGAAAAGTGGGGGTTATGTATCGACTTCAAAATTAAATATCCTTGCCTTAATCCCAGAATCTTCTGAACGCATTACGGCCATGTCACAGTAGAGTCATAACCAGTACTCTCACTCTCGCAAATATTTGTCAGACGAGTGGATTCCTCGCGCATCCTTGGCGGAACGTTCTGGGGACCCAGACGTATCAGTCGAACTTAAGCGGGCGATGCCGTTACATGAGAGTGGTTCAGCGATACAGTGCAGTACTTTGATTTTTGTCGACGATGAGTAGTGTAAGACGATGTGCAGCCCTAGGCTGTTTAAATACAACTGAAAACTGTACTTATATCATGTTCAAATTTCCTTCGGATATTGATAGGTTAGTATTTCAAAAATTTTCTACGGTCGATCTCAGTATTCTAGTATCTTGTGAAAAGTATATAATAGCAAAGCGTGGCCCGCTTTATAATGCGAAATAATGCTGTCATGAGATACGGTTATGGAATACATATAAACTCAAACTTCAATTCTGATTCGAAAATAATTACAGATCTAGCATATGGATAAGAGCATGTCGCCGAGAAGACTTGTTGGCAAAAATAGATAATTTGCATAACTTGTCCTACAGAATATGTGGTGAACATTTCTCAGAGCAAATGTTTGCCAATAATGGTTGCACAAGATTACGAAAAAATGTGAATCCGATAATATTTCCATCCCTTGAAGGATCATCTAATGATACTGCTCTGCCTGAAGTAAACGGGAAATATTAATAGTTATACTTTTATTATGCGATAAATTTTATTGTTCGACTTCATTTAAGTCTGAGGAACATACTTTTCTTATTTGAAGGTACACGTAGCAGAAATAGTGGAGCTGTTACAAACATTACTTGCTCACTAACAGTAGACCAAAAAACTCAGACAACACCCTGCATATCTGAAGGGTCACCAAGAAAAAAGAAACTACGAAAAAAGGTGAAAAAATTGCGAAACGAAGTTGACTATTGGAAAAACAAAACTACGTCTCTCAAGCAAAACAAGGCTTCTAAATCTCCTTCTACAGTTACTTTGAGCGAATATAAGCAGCTAACGTATAAGTTTTGTCCATCTGTCGAATTAGCTAAATTTATTAATGTGCAAGTATCGCAAATTACGAAGAAACCCAGAGGTCGTAGATACGCACCAGGTTTTAAAAACACTTGCTTCTCTCTATACTTCCAAGGTCCTAAGTTATATAGAAAAAAATTAACAAAAATGTTTTGTTTGCCTAGCTTTGCAACTTTAAGTAGATTTATAAAGCATATTAAAATCTCTCCAGAGGTAGATGACAATGTCTTCAACTATTTAGTAAAAAAGATGCCACATTTCAGTTCTTTAGATAAAAACTGTATTGTATGTATTGATGAAGTAAGTTTGAAAGCTAACTTATTTTACGCTACAGACAGCGATAAAATAATAGGTTTTGAAGATTTTGGTGATGAGCGAACATTCAATCCCGCTATGAATGCAACCGTAGTGATGGTAAGAGGTTTATGTACCAACTGGAAGCAACCGCTTTCATATGTCTTAGTTAATTCAGTGTGCCCTGCAAGGAGATTGGAAAAACTACTGAAAGAAATTATTCAATTCAAAGACTACAATATATTGGGCTTAACGTTCTAGCTGTCGTTTGTGATATGGGATCCAACAACATTAGACTGTCTAAAAACTTGCAGGTTTCTGCTGAAAAGCCATTTTTTTCCTATGGAAATAAAGAAATAGCTTTCATTTTCGATACACCCCATTTACTAAAAGCGCTGCGAAACAATTTATTGAAATAAGACTTTTTCTTAAATGGTAATATGATTTCCTGGCGATTCATAGAGCTGTTTTATAAGCATGACAAACAATATCCCATCCGGGGTGCTCTTCGACTTACTGATTCACACATATCTCCAAATAATTTTGAAAAAATGAAGGTCAAGTATGCTGCACAAGTATTTAGTTGTACCGTCGCAGCTTGTATTAATCTTTATGTCAGATTCAATCATTTACCAAAGGAAGCCCAACCTACAGAAGAATTCCTTAGGAAAATAAATGCTATATTCGATTGTTTAAACACGTCAAGCAAAACAGGGCGGACGGAATATCAAGATGCATTTGCATTTACCGCTAAACAAAAAGAATTTTTATTGAACAGTTTCGAAATGTTTCAAAGTCTAGAAGTAGTGGATGTGAGAGGAAATGATATCACCTCTTCAATAAAATGTTTAGCAGGTTGGAAAGTCACACTTAAAGGGATGCTCAAATTAGGGGAATTAGCAGAAAATGTGGGAATGGAATTTCTGTTGACTAGGAGGGTCAATCAAGACTGTTTGGAGAATTTTTTTGGGGCAGTAAGGCAACAGAGTGGCGACTGCTTCAATCCAACCCCCCTTCAATTTACAAGATCTTTTCGCAAATTATTTTTCACAGAAATAATGCAGTCAGGCAGCGAAAACTGTGAAGAGGATGAATCCAGTCTTCTACTGAAAGCAGTGGATTTAGTGAATGAGATTTCTAAAACTAAAGACGAACCTTCGAACATAGAGGAACCATCCCCATGCACAGATTTAATTGCAATAGATAAAGACTATCGACCTCCGATGAGTTGGAAAAAAACTTCATTAAATATATCGGTGGATATTTAGTACGAAAATGTCTAGCTAAGCATTCCTGTTAAACGTGCATCAATTATGCGAATGCTTGCAGCGATGAATTAGATGAAACTTCTATGTTTACGCTTTATAAGGCTTTCAAAAAAACCGAATTACACCTGTTTGGCGATTTATACATGCCACATGATGGTTTCATTCAGCAGATTGCATCAATGGAAATTATATTTCAAAAAAATTTCGAAAACATTTGAGTCAAAAGTAATACTGTCAAGAGGTTGGTATGTGCCTTTAAATTGTTAAACTTCCATCATCCCTGTAAAGATTTCAAATACGAATTTCTATATAACTTATATGCTAGGATAAGGATTTATTATAGTATAAAATATGCTAACAGAAACTTTAAACTGCCCAATCGAAATAGGAAACTGGTTATTTGGCGACATGAGTGAATTTTAGGTCATTTATAAGCTTATTAACAAATATTTTTATTAGGATATTCCAGTAAAAGTCAATGATACAAAGGGAGTCACTATTACAATTACCACAAAGCTTTTCATCCCTTCTCATCTTTCACCTAATAAATCCTTGTCATAGGCTAAAAAAATCCGCAATTTATTGTTATGTGCGAATGCACTTTCTATTGTATTGTATAGCTATTTATTTTTTGTCAAATCTTTCAGCAAGTCCATAACGTAATACTCTAGGTTTTCTTATCGTTTCTTAATTTTTTAATGTTTAACTGGAAAAATATCATTTCTTTCTTGACTAAATAATATTTAGTTTATTATATCCTTATGTCCAATGATTCTTCGATTATGTGAAATTTGATGGAGTGAATATTTTTCTTGTTAGCTGTTAAAGTAGTCCTCACTGCTTATATGAATGGGAAACATTTAACTTGAAATTACCTTTACAAGCATTTTGATTGAAACTTGCTATGTTAATGAACAGCCTCAAAAATAAAAATACCGTATATCGATAGTTTAGTCTGATAATCCTTCTAAGTATGATGAGAAGCAGCCAGAGTTCTCGTGCATTTTTTGCATTATGATAGCACACTTTCTGTTAGAATGATAAGAGCAGTCGAGTAAGGGCATCCATTTACAATGTACCCGATTAACAAAAATTTACCATGCTACTCAATGCGGTTCTGTACGGTAGCGGCGGCATATAAGCCTGAAGATGCGTTGAGGCCGCGGCGACGGCGTTGAATTTTTTCTAATCCAGACTGTGAGCGCGATACGTATATTGGCTGAAAAATGAATGCGTGTTTTGGCGAGAGTGAATTTTCTGGTTATGACTCTACTGTGGCCATGTTCAAACTTCAAGAGGCGTGCGGCGCGGACACGGAATTTGTCACCCAGAACAAGAATTTGCTTCACCACGAACAACAACTTTACAACTGCGCATGCGCTAACGTTATGAGGTACCCACTGTTGGAGACTAGAGGTGTGTTGCGATTTGGCAAACTGCTACTTTGTCACTGCTCCGACGTTGTCACAGTCGCAACCTGCTCCGCTGCTCTCAAAATCGCAGCTACATTTCGGAGCAGTTTTTTCAGGCAGACCGGGAGCAGCACAAGGAGCAGCGTATGCTCGGCGGCGGCGCTGGTTATCTTGGTTCGGCATCGCGCGATTGATGTGATCGGTTGGTGTAGAAGGGTTTTTATCTCCTTGGTGATTTATGCTTATGGTATAATATCTTCTTCTTAATAATAGGTATATATATAAATTACGTGTCACATGTTTGTGTGCAATGGACTCCTAAACTAATTAATCGATTTTAATCAAATTTGCACACCGTATACTGTATGCAGTTTGATCAACTTGAAAGTTTGAAAAGTAGGATAGCCTACATCTCAATTTATAGTCGCAATATTATTTTCTGCAGAAGCGGAGCGAAAACACTTGTTTTCCCTCCGTATTTGAGGATAGAAAACAGTTGGAGGGAAAACGAGCGCATACCTCGCTTTTCGCACCGCTTTTGTAAAAAATAGTATGTGCACCTTGGAGCGGACAGTCGTTCCGCTACTTGTACTGGAATTAGTACTTGGAGCGGAACCGGCTGTTTTCTCTTCCGGTGCACAATATACTATTATTGTAAATTATTTATCTGTTAGTCATAGTTATAAAATAGCTCCAATCCTCAATAGATTAACCTAACGTGACCTGCGTCGAGATTCCGTTTCACGATTTGCGCCAAACTCGATCGAGTTTATATGCATATACATAAGTATATCGTAAACAATTCTAATATACCGATAAAGTTGAAGGTTAAAGGATAAATAGGTTTTTACCTGAGACAGTTGCTGGGTTAGATTTTTTTAAATAAATAATATATTACTAAAATAGTTTAAAACATAAATAAAGAAACTACACATTAGCAATTCTTTGGCATAAAAGCAAAACAAAAATGAGTAAGTACGTAACAAGTAATAAAATTCATATCATTAAAAGTAATTTAAAACATAAACCAATAAAAAACTAAACTTTGTCAATTCTTTGGTATAAAAACAAAACAAAAATGGATAAATAAGTAAATAATAAAATACATTTCAAAAACAATTTAACAACTTAAATATTGAAATTTACGTTTAAGAACATGATCTTTTTAACTTTATCTGAACTGAGCCTTGATCTTCTTTCCGATAATAGTTGGCCAGATTTGGAGAATACGCGCTCACAAGGTACGGATGTAGCAACTACGCCGAACTTTTCTTGAACCACTTTAGATAAGTAGGGAAAGTTGTACGAATGTTGTTTCCACCACTGAAGTGGGTCTTTGTCTCTCTCCAGCAAATTTTCTTCTAGATACCTTTCGACTTCTATAATTGCCCTTGAGTTAGCAGAACTCTGGTTTTTAATAACGGTTGACGTTGACGCTGCTTTGTTATCAAAAAATCCCCAAACTGACGATTTCTGTAATGGGGCTTCAGCTTGCTGTTTATCTTCGTTGTGATTTTCAGCTGATTTATCTTGGGCATACACCTGGTTTACCTTAGAGGTTACCAAATCTGTAACTAGTTTTTTAGCCCAATCAGCTACCGTAGTATTTGAAAATCCTACATTTTTAAATCGGGGGTCTAAAAATGTAGATATTAACAATGTTCTGGAATTCTCCAAATCACCGAGTCGCTTAGAAATGCCATCTAAGATTCGTACTATCATGTTTTGAATTATAGGATGGTTATCATTCTGTTTCATTGTTAAGTAGATATTTTCAAGACCTTTGGTTAAAATTATTACCGAGGATAAGGAGACATAATTCTGGCCACAAATAATTTTTGTGACTTCTTCCATGGGTTGTAAAGTTTTTTTTATTTCGGATAGTAATTGCCATTCTTCGACAGATATAATTGGCAGATTGGAACTATCTAAAAGAGCTATTGTTGACCGAAGAGCTTCCTCCAATTCTAAAATTCTTTGAATCATATAGAAGGTGGAATTCCACCTGGTCGCCACATCGTGCAATAACTTTAAAGGAGGTTTACCCATTTGTTTTTGTATTTCCCCTAACTTAAACGTGGCTGTACTGCTTCGCTTAAAATGGGCTACTAACGTCCGTAGTTTTGATGTTATTGGCTCAACAACTTTTAGCCCGTCTTTTACTATTAAATTAATAGTATGGGCATAACAGCCAAAATGTTTCCACTGCAATTCATCTTTAATAGCTTTCTGAATGTTTGCTGCGTTATCAGATACAGCTAAAAAGACCTTTTGCTCCAATCCCCATTCAATAATAATTCGCTTTGATTCTGTAGCCAAGTTAATGCTAGTATGTGAATCTGGAAATGAACTGCATTCAAGCAAAATAGATTTTGGGTCAAATTTTTCATCAATAAAATGAATAGTAACCGCCATAAAACTCTCGGTATTTAAAGATGTCCAACAGTCAGTAGTTAGCGTTACAGCTAATACATTTTTGATAGCTTCTTTTATTGCTTCATATTTTTCTTCATAAAGTGCTGGTAAAAGTGTATTGGAAATATATTTTCTGGAAGGCAGTTGGTAAGAAGGATTAAGAGTTTTGATAAAATTTTTAAAACCGGTATCTTCAACTATGCTAATGGGTTGCATGTCTTTGGTAAAAAGTTCCATAAGAGCATTGTCGAGCTTTGTTTTTGCATGAATACCAATTGTTTTGGGTACAAATGGTAGTCTGGACTGAATTTTTTGTGTTGGAACATTATCCGAGATATTATTTTCTTCACCAATAGGAATTGAATTGGACGTACTGGGTTGGGGTTCTCGTTCTACTACATTGAGCTTTTGCCTTTTTGATGATGGTATGGTTGATATTTCTCTTTTTGTAATTGTGTCAGGAGTTAAATTAACTAATGGGTGTTTTCTTTCAGAGTGCTTTTTTAAATTAGTGGTAGATGTTTTGTAGCTTATGACTTGTTTACACAGGTTACATTTCGCCTTAACATCATCTACCGGGGTAAAAAATTTCCATATATGGGACGTCTTTTTCTTATCCATAATACTGAAATAAAAATAAATATGCTCATCTAACGCATTATTTAATTAATATATATACATATATACGTTTCCTAATCTTTCTGACGAAATGAAGGAGGTGAATCTCCACTTCATTTTAAGACGAATATTTAGAATAATTTTTTATCTTGCTATGTTATTGCATAAAAAGAATAAAAACGCCTTTAATACATGCCCTTAAACCTTAAACCACACAAGACCATTTAATTACATTTATCGTTAAAACCAAGCGACTCACGAAAAATAGTACACTATATTACAAGGCCTGTGTCTGTCTACCGTCTACTTAAAATAAACGAAAACATCTAATTCCATTTTTTTTTCAATTTACTTGACAGCTATTTTGATCTCAGTATACAGAATTTATTCATTGTAGAAGTTTGAAAATGTGTAAAAAGTGCAAAGTCAGTTTACTTGACACCTTTTTTTATCTCAGTATATAGGTTTTCTATTATGGAGAAGTAATAAGTAATAATAACAAAGTGAAAAATGACAAATTACTTTTACGTTTTTTCTTTGGACCGACTCTCACTACTTGACGCCTTTCCAACTCCCTATGTAGATATTTTACTGAAAAAACGAAACATGTCAAATATTGTTTCAACTTTTATCGTTTAAGGAATCTAAAAATGTGTGGAAAATACCGAGTCCGCCTACTTGACGTGTGTGAGTTGACCCACTTGACATCTCTTTCAACTGCTATGTTGGAAAAAGCGATTTTTACAATTTAGCGTAACCTGTTCCATTATATATGACTATACTGAATGAATTTCAAGAGACAAATCGAGCGGTTTTAGCCGACATCTGACAAAAGAAAATCATTTTACGTATCGACGGAAACTTTTTTTACCTTGTATAATTGGAAAATATTCCTGTAGCAATACAATTTTAAAAGTTTTATTCCGGTATATTTTCCCATTTTCAGGAAATCGTTAAAAGTATATCAATATGAATATATATTTTTGGTATCGTCGTGTGGACAGGCATTAACGACTTGTATTGAATGGCCTTAACGGCCAAGATGCGAACTGACAAACGACGGACGGAGGGTGGGGCTTATTCTTTGGTGGGGCGAATAAATAAATATGAATTTCATAATGTATAATGTAGGTATGTATGTATACCCAACGAAAAAATCCGATTTTGATTGTTAAAGTGGTTGTGATATGGTCGCATCGCAATGCAATTGAGGAGATATGCTGAAAAACCACTTTTCCACTTTTTCGAGATAATACCTATTGTCCCGAGACGATGATACAAGTGTAGATTCCTCAAAGGAAAATTATTGGCACTATTGAACCATCTTTTAGCTAAAATATCGTGCAATTTTTTCTCGTTATCTGTCCTAAAGTTTGAGTAAAAAATTAGATACCGCAGGCGTTATTGCTTTAACGCTGAAATTTTCAACAATTTTTTTCTCGCGATGGAAAAGGTAAATCTGGACCATCCCGTAAAAACTCATGAAGAATATGATATACCTAGTACTTTGAAAAAAGTCCCAAGGATTACCTATCTGTCCAGTCACCTGGGAGAAGTTCAAAAAACAGTTGATTCGACGTGTCCGTTTATGGCCTTTTTCGCTCACTAAAACTTCAAAATCTTCCCTCGATCTGAACCGATTTCCACGATTCGCACTTTAAAATGTCGCCCCAACATTCCTCTCAACTCTTAATACACGCATCGAAAATAGCCCTTTTTTTGTAACGTCTAACCCTTTTAAAAACCGAAAAAACTACTACCCCTACCTAAGGACCCGAAAAACTTTATTAGAGAGAGTTATGGAGCTTGCAAGCTTTAAATGTTATAGATTATTATACCCTTGAAGAAAAACAAATTAATCTGCATTTTCGTCTTAGAATTAAGTGAGGATTACTACAATTCTACATATTTATTTAATTTAGGTTAACAGTTAACGTTTTTCTATGTAAAACTAAAACTCACCTTTGTATTTCAAGTGAAAAGGCCTAAAAAATCAGGAATCTACAAAACACACTTAACCCTTAACTGGTAACGTGCCGTCTGTGTGACTGCAAGCAATCTTAAGTTCGACCCTACAACAAAACCTTACCGCATTTCTGGTAAATGACCTCATCTAATCTACCTGCCATTGGTATCCCTTTTATATCTCGTTTATCAATAAATTTGCGTAAACAACATTCCAGAATCCAGATGTGCTAGACGGAACGTTACAGTTTACGTTATAATTTTTCTCAACTGGTAGTCATGGCAGGTCCGTCATTTTTTACCAAAATATTTTTATAGGTGCATTGCTTTACTTATTATCAATCACAAAATATAGTATAGATTTGAGTGTGGTCAAAGTTTTTTTATTATTATTTTGGTCCTACAAATTTGTGGTGCTAATTTGTGTTCTAGTTAATAATTATCATGATTTTTTTTCTTTACATCACATGTTCTGCTACTTTATACAAAATTATTATTAAAGGATATATACCCAACAAATCTTCATGCATTTTTTCCAAAAAATAATTAGGAGATTTTGATTTTTTAAGCTTCAACGTTATCGGTTAAGGGTTAACTATAGTGAATTCGTGAAGTGTGAAAAGGGAAATAGCAAATAGCCAATGGGCGCATTTGGCTTCGGCATTCGTCGCATTTTTCGGTGTAGCACCAGTGTACGCTCGGAGCAGACGGTGGCGGCGGCGATATTTATCTGTTCCGATTTCCGCTGTTGCGACTTGTCACGATTGCTCCGAAAAATCACTGCTCTTTGTCACTGCTCCGCGGCCGGAGCAGTCGCAACGTGTCACTGCTCCTAAAAAATCGCAGTTTGGCACACCTCTATTGGAGACACGAGAGAAGATCGGTTTGGTGGGGAGAGGCAGTTTTACGTTCTCTCTGACCAGGAGCGTCGCATGACGGGTCTTGGAGATAGTCGACTTTATTATAATATACTAATTTTATCAGCGGAAATTATTGGAAAAGTATATTTTAAACCGGTCACAATTAAGCTTACCGCTATTTTTCTAAATAAAATGATTTTTACAAAAAAAAATAATGATGGAACTTATTAAATTTTGTCTATATTTCTGCCTTTTTGCCTGGAAAAATTAAATAAAGTTGATGTACATCTGTCGAAAAATGGAAGTTACTTGAATAATGTTGAATTATCTGTCATACACCAGAACTAATAGCAACGTTGCTATATATATTTTTTGTATGCGGTAAGCAGCAGGGAAAGCGCTGTTTTGGAGGGACTTAATACTATTTGCGGATTCATATGTCTTACTTAAAAGTTATGGGATGATGGAATAATGCATTAAGTGCATCTCCCGCACTGCTCGCAAAAACATTGATCGTTTAGCCACTAGTAGGTGTGTCCAGGGAGCACCGCTTCGCGCATGTTGGAACAATTTTTTTTTCTACATAAAATTCTTCGATTGTCCTTCTGACAACACGAAAATCGAAATCATCAATTTTTCCCTCAGTTGCTAAGCGTGGGGATCTTCCATGTTCCTCTTATTTTCTCTTATATTCTCATTCCTAATCCTTTTCCTAATCCTTTTAATACTGGTTGTCGACACTCCGGTATAATAAGCCGCCCTCTCAGTTTTTGCATGAAGAGGAATCTTCAACGCATGATTACGCGATTCCTCATCACACGCCTCAATTACTCGAGCTATTACTTCCCGAGCTTCGCCTCTAATCGTTTCTCCTTTCCTATGCGTAGCCATTATCGTTACAGCAATTAGCGCAAACTGAGTCGTGCGAGCCTGCGACACTGACCAATGCAAAATTTCGGATGCTTGACCAGCGATGTTGTCGGCGAAACGTCGCTGCGTATAGACTACAAATGAACTGGACCGCAGTATGTTCACTATTACTAATAAGCGCTGATACTCACGCGCTCTCATTGCTGTATGATTTTTAGCAATTTTTTACGTGCCGCTTTCCTTAAATAGTGAGTCTAATCTCCATTCCTGAGCCCGCTCTTCTTTCGTGTCTTGAACAGTATTTTATTCCAAAGAAATGCACGCAATTTTTGTGGTTGTTCACGCAGTTTGTGGTCGACTGGGAAGAGGTTCATTTTCAACTGATAGTCAAGGGAAGGGGTGTTTGAAGGTCAGAATCCCCCTTGCAGAAAATCTTTGTCAAATTTTAAATGTGAGGGTGTAGCCTAGGGGAGTTTGGGGTGTCAGAAGAAATTTGTTGTCTCTATTTGAAAATAAGTTTGCAAGTTGCAAACAAATAAAACTGCCATTATAAGGCAATCGCATTTGTCCTCAAACAGCCTAGAACGAGCTGTCCACTTTGAAGCATCCAATAATATTTATAACAGAAGCACCTGTTTTTAAGATAGGAGTACAATTATGATTGAAAAATTATAAAAATCGAAGCAAAAGCATTTCTATAGATATTTTTATTACTCTTTACCATCAGTATTCGACTTTCTTGGAACCTAGTTCACAATAACGGCGCATAACCATTTAATATAACTTTCAAAAAAATTATAATTAGTATTTCAATTGTATACTTAAATTTATGACAGATTCGTTGTTATCCCATTTTGGATGTTACAATTCTGAAATTTATTATCAGAGGATGATATATGTATGTTGTAACATCACTTATCTCTTATCATCTCCTCGTAACAATATGATAATAAACAAAATACTTCTAGAAATACGACAACTGTAAGGCACAATGAGAAATGACTGAACCATTTTCCTCAAAAGAAAACGCTCTTTTATAAACTAGAATTTATATAAACTCAAGGCCCTTAACTATTAAGCATGCTATATTAGCCGCCAAGGACGGAAATATATTATTAATAGGTTTGAATTCAAGTAATTTGACTTTTCTAGAAGTCCAGTGCATTATTTCTTGAGAATATTTTTTGAATCCAAAACAACTCAACTTCTAGGATAACCCGAATCTGTGCAGAAGCAGCAATCATTTTAGAAATTTTCAAACGATAAGCTATACTAAGCTGTACGGTGTGACAATTTTAAATCCTCTTATTGTATAGAACGACAACAACTATGCATTCGTCCGAATAAATGAAGAGAATCCTGCAATTTGAAAAAGCTACCAAATACATAGTGTACAAAAGCCATCAGGCCCCATTTAATACACAGTTTCCATTTTTATTACTTTGTTGGAACAGGAAGGGACGTAATCAGAGGAAAAGCATAAAACTGCATATCTACCACCAGAGATCTTTATGGCTCCCTTATTAACTTATTGCTGCAATTTTTAACCATGCACGTCCACAAAATTACAATGCAAGTACAGTTTCATGGAAATAAATTGTTGGTGTCAGCAGAGCCTTATCATAAAATTAGATCGACACTAATAATTAGCTGTCATTTAATTTTTTTCTAAGCTGCTGCAGTGAGCATTAGCTGCAGCAAAGCTAGTAGTAGCAGTATCATGAAATGGGCGATTTAATACGTCTGTAGATAATTGAATATAACAGCTGTAATGAAACTTTACAACCCATGATAACTGAGCTGCAAAGGTTTTGTTACGTACCGGCAAAATTCAGGTTACAAACTACAAAGTTATTTATATTGAGATAAACGTTCGTCGTACCATAAATTCTTCTCCCATAATCGTTTTTATGCATGTCAGCCAATTATTGAAAATTCAACCTGCGAAGAAGTCTTCATATATTGTTCATGTTATTTTGTTAATGTTGGGCCCAGTTTCACAATCATTGGTAACCCTTAGTAGTCACTTGACAGACCGATAGAAGTCAACCAGTAGTTATCGGAGAGCTCTGTTTCACAAAGAAAACCAATGGTTGAACTTATTTATTTTTGGCACCACGGATTGATCTCAGAGCACTGCCATAATGGTGTTCCGTGAATAAAAGCTAACCCTTTGACAAAGAAACCCAACCGTTCTTTTCATATTTTTGATTTATGTCATTACAGAGTATAATCAAAATCCATTGACGTCTTAGACGTCAGTATCAAAATCCATGTTTTTATAACCTCCAAAGCTGTCATCGATTGACCACAATAAACGCCAAGATAACCCATACCGCATCCTTGGGTTAACATAACTACTGGTTGACCAGAGCTTTTGACGTATACCGTCGATTATGAAATGGATTATTTTCGCTAACCACTAGTTTTCTTTTGACCACTAGTTAAATAACGATTGTGAAACTGGGCCTTAGAGAAATTGAGGATTACTTCTACTTTTTTTATTGCAGCACATGTACTTATGGTTAGGTGCAAGGGTAAGTTTTTTGTAAAATCGGACAATATGGTCGATTTTATTTTAATTATTATTAGCTGGGTTCAGATTAATTTGAGTACTAAATTTATTTATATAACGTTAACACCCAGTTGGTCTATTTCCAAATGCAGTTTCTTCAACTGCTGTCATTTATGTTTGATGACTACTAATGATTGGACCAATACAAGGTGCTTGGCACTTTTGGCATAGGGTTAGTTAAACTTCTTGGGCATATAGTAGAGGATTATAATTGTGGGGATGTAAATTAGAGCAAATGTTGTGTTTTTTCTTGTTATTGTGTTACCCAATGAGGTATTCGTATTCGTTTTTTGGTCACGTGACGTCCGATTCAAAATTATTAATGGGACATCCTGTATATTAATGCCTTTTTATGTTCCTCCCGATGAAAGAATTCCAACAAACTAGCACACTTGGGGTCTAAAGTGATTGATTCAAGAGCTACAGGTATACTTAAAGGATTAGGCAAAATCTAAGGCAAAAGAGGGCCGGGACGCACATAAAACTCATGGTTGAAAAACATTAGACTGGACGGGACTAGATTCTCATACTCTACTCAGGAGAGCATAAGATAGAGAAGCATTTGCCAACATTGTTGCGGATCTTCATTGAATAAAGTTGGTACCTTAAGAAGAAGAAAAACATTAGAAATTATATCACCTAAAAGCAATGGTTGCATTAAAAACCTATCAAAACATCTTCGTACTTCAGTTAAACAGTTAAATCTTAAACGTTTATTTGTAAATACCTATCTCATAGCCTGTATAATTTTTAAGTATGGTCGGCCGTATTTTTTTTTTGATCCTGCTAGTGGTTCAATATTATTTAGATTACAAATCAAATTACAAAGTATCGTCATTTAGTTTTGACACATAAATAAAACACCTTTGTATCCTTAAAAAAATTCATAACCTTTAGCTCCAACAGAACTAGAGCTACGCGAAACAGTGTTATATTTATAACACCAAGACGTTCGACAACCTTGTTCAAGCATAGCTTTATACACCGTGTCAACACGGATCCCGAAAACTTTAAGGGATGATTTCTGGCACTGACTTATGATATAGTATGATTAAATTATATGTTTATTCTTAATAGCAAAAAAGTTGAAATTTCCTTAATTAGTTCGCAAATTGGTTAATGTGTGGGCCTCTTTATCATTTTCGTACCGTACAAACAATACATCATATAAAGATATTTGCTGTAAACAATCGACAAAAACATTCAAAATGCCCGTTAGCGGAATCCGACCTTCTCCGTTTTTTGCAAGAAATTCGCCTGAAAGTGAAAGTGGGTCACATACGTTTCAGTTATCTTTACAATCAAACTTCAAACGTTGATTTCTCTGAAACAAATGCGAATTTCAGAATAATTCCTTTTTATATCGGCACGGTGTATATAATGCTGTGAAAATATACAATAGTTTACCTAACGACTTTAGGCATTTTTCATTAGTTAATTTTAAAGAAAGGTTGGAATTATTGTTGCTAAAATCTGATCGTTTTATGCAGAACAGGCTTGCTGTGTGAAGGACTTTGCAATTTCTGTCTTGTATATTGTGTACCTATTGGTCTAATGGTTTTAATGCGAAGGATTCGTCTAAAAGTTTTCATTTATTCTGTAATGTTATTATTATTAGTTATTTTTTTTGGTTTGAGTTGAAAAACAACCTCGCTGATTGACACGCCGCCTTTCGCCATTCTTTTATATTGATATGTTATTTCGTTTTCTGTATTTGTTGTATGTATAGCGTCTAAAGACCTATTATTATTTAGTTACAGGTAACCTAACGAGCATATCCTAACTACATTAGGCTTCTGTTATCCTGGGCAAACAGAAGCGAAAGCGTGTGAGCGCAAACCAAAACAAAAGCAACAGTGGGAAACTTATCAATAGGTAAAACTTCCATTCGTTGTTTCCGCGGGGCCATTAGAAGGCATTTCAAAGTTATATTGCATAAGTTTATAAATTGCTAAATTGCATGTTCTAGAAATGTGTCACACACCATAATGCTATTACCGGCAGGTAGTGGCATACGGAATAAATTACCCTCCATCAATCTAGGAGTTTCCATTATCTAAAATGATATCAAGCAGGAATCTAGCTGAAACGGACAATCGATCTTACGAGTATACCTCTGGGATTAAGACATATCAACATATCATGTGGATTGTAGATGTATTTTATGTTTTTAGAACGCTGTCATAGTTTAAGATTAATTTTATGTATTTGTACGTACACTTTTTCAAATACAATGATTAAGTCGATCAACTCGGTGTTTGAAATTGTGGGTAAAGAATCATGAGCAATATACAGGGTCTCTGAATTTCCTTGACACGTGATAATCTCGTAAAATAAATTCAAAAGAAAACTGAGTGAAATTTTTGAAGGTACTACAGGTTCCATCAAAACATTTTTTTTGTACGTCAACCTTCAAAACTCATCCCCAACATTTTTTTTTCGAATAGTATCCTATAGGTTTTCCTACATAAATGATATTCCTATTTTATTTAAAATCTTGTGGTACTTTTGCTTTCATACACAAACTTATTTTTTGCATGAAATCATACGCATAATGTGAATAAAATAAGAATTTGACGCACAAAACTGATAAAAAGACTAAGTAGATTCTAAAAGGTATTTGATACATACTTTTGAAAACAAATGTCTTTTTTGTCCTTTTTTATTACGAAAATATTACGCTTCAAAAAAATATTTATTTTATTTATCTTATGCTTATCGAATTGAGAAAAAATGTTTGTGTATGAAATAAAGGCACTACAAGATATCAAATAAAATAATCACCTTATTTATGTAGGAAAATCTGTGGGGTGTTATTTGAAAAAAAACTTGGGGGTGAGTTTTAGGGATTGCAGTACAAAAAAAATATTTCTAAGGCATAGTATAATAGGTCATTCAGCACCCTTGAAAAACCCTCTTAGTTTTCTCTTTAACTGTTTTTCTTACGAAATATTACGGCTTAAACAAATCCTTATTTTATTTACATTATGCTTATGATTTTACGAAAAAAGAGGTTTGTGCATAAAATCAAACATACTACAAGGCTTTAAATAAAACAAGGACTTACTTTTGGCAGGAAAACTGTTGAATGCTATTTGGAAAAAAAAGTTGGAGAGTTGAAGTACAAAAACATGTTTTGTATGCGTGGTATGTTTGAACTTTTTTTGTTACGAGAATATTACGTGTCAAGGAAATTCAGGGACTTCCTGTATAAACAAGCTTACAAAGATGGATATTTTAAAAATAATTTAATTCCTCGGAAATGTATCAACTACATGTAGCCAATAAAAACAATAATGTTTAGCTGGGCCTAATGTTTATTTAACCTGAGCTTAGATGCTGCTTTACACTCAAACTGGTGTAAGCAGCACCAAAATTACAACAATTGAACATCAGTATACTGTCTCTTATTTGATGAGAACAGTCCTTACTGTAGCAAGTACATGAAAATAATCACCTTTTAGGAAAAATATATGTACCCATACCACAAACCATTAAAGAAAATATTTAAGTGGTATATTAAAATAAGAGAGAAAAAAAAGAAAATATGCAAAAAGAATTGATATATTGGCTGCATAGTGCATACCAACACCCTTATAGTAGATTGTTTAAAAGAAGCGTTCAGCGCTTTCCTGAAACGAAGATAAGCATTTGATGCAGGAAGGAATCACATTATAAATCAAAGCTGCTAAATAAGAAAAATATTTAGTAAATGCACTTGTGCGACGCTTGGGAATATTCAAAGTATAATTTTCAAGTCTGATATCAAAATCATGTATTTGGTATCGCAGAGATGGCAAACAGCAGCTGTCTTATAGTATAGTACCGAAATCACTAGGTTAGCTAAACAAATTGTCCAACTCTGCTTCATATTTAGCCATTTCAATTTCCTAATATATAGAGGGATGCTTGGTCTGAATGGAGCACCTAAAACAATGCTAAAACTTAGCGTACACAAAAGTTTTGCATTTTCTGATTCTACAAGCTTCACTTTGGGTTAAGTAGGGGCCGTAGATATGATCAGCAAACTTAAAGTATTCCTTAACATCGCTTTGATGGTCAGTGAAAATATTTTTTGTGTGCTTTATGTGGTATTAGCTAAACAGGACCATTAGTCGATTAGTTAGTTGAATTATTTACATAGAATTCCAAAAAAATCCCCGAACAATAAAACAGTCTGACATCATATTAATATGAGGTCTGTTTTTACAGCAATCACAAACTAGTCAGCGTCAATTTGATTGGCCAGTACTAGTCAGAAATAGTTTGACAACTGCAATAGCGAATACTGATTGGCTCTGACTGGTTTGTGATTCTCTGTAAAAACAGACCTATAATTGATCACCGCAAGAACGTATACCGGGTGTCCTAGAATTGACTTGACACGTGATATTCTCGTAAGAAAAAAAAGTTCATACGAAAACTGAGTGGGATTTTGAAAGTACTTAGAGGTCTATCGTACCATGCTTTCAAAAAAAATTGTTGTACTTTAACCCTTAAAACTTTTTTTTTCAAACAGCATCCCACAGCTTTTCGTATATAATTGAACTGATTTTTATTTAAAATCTTTTAGTGCTTTGACTTCATATGCAAGCCAATTTTATCGTGAAGTTATAAGCATAAGACAAATAAAATAAGGATTTGTTTGAGGCGAAGAATTTTCGTAATAAGAAGTTTTTTTGCAAAAATGTTAGACGTTAAACAAATTCTCATTTTATCTGTATCTTGCCTATAATTTTACGAAAGAAATAAGTTTGCGTAAAACATCAAATATACTACGAGATTCTAAATTAACTAGGGATATCATTTATGTAGGAAAACCTATGGGATGCTATATGAAATCAAAAAGTTGAGGGTGAGTTTTTTGGATGACGTACAAAAAATTTTTTTTCAATGCATGGTATGATAGACCCTATAATCCCTGCAGAGCTACAACTCAGTTCTTGCTTGAACCGTTTTTCGTTACGAAAATACCACGTGTCAAGGAAATGTCGGTATATCATTATATTTTAAAATAGTTGACAAACTTCAAGAACTGTTCTAGTGTTAAGTAAATCTCGGAAAGCATTTTTCGCATCAGAATAAAAAAGAAACAAGGAAAATCCATACATTTTTAGCTTATCACGTACAGCTTTCCAACTTTCCTGGAAAAGATATACTTCTCACAATGAAGTTTCCACAAAAGTTTCCTGATAGTCCTATATATCAGCAAACAAATCAACAAAGATATTAAGCCAGGCTTTCGTGAAGACGCTCGCATCTAACGGCTTTACACTCATATTTTCTGTGCACTGCATAAAAGGTGTTTCTATTGAAAGAGAATTCTATAATAATAGTAATAATAATTTTCTGTATTTGTTCAACAATAACTGACAGTAACGGAAGAAATGACTTAATTAAATAACTAAGCACCAAAAATAATAATACAACAAAAACGTCAACTATCCACAGAAGTGAAAAGATACCGCAACTGTCACATCTTGATAATTTCCTTTTGATATTGCGTGATTGAGACAATAGTTTCACAAGTAAAATTAGGAATTGTAAGATGCCTTTTACCATTTCTAGCAGCATCATTAGAGTGACAAATGGATGGTTAACAGCGGTTACAGATGAATAGGTTATCATTGGTCATTACTCTCGGAAAATTTAGATTCCTGAAACTGATACCACAGCATAGTAAACACCCAGCATAATATCTCTGAGGATTTCCCATATAAAAATGGTTCCCACAGAATTTGACCTTGGGATGATTTTACGGATGTAAAGTTTGGGTAGAGATGCGAAAATGAAAATATCGATACCGGTACCAATTCGATATTTTTTAGCCAAATAGGCGCGTTTGGTTCGTACAGAGCATTTTGATTACACCCCTCAATAATTATATAATTATTTTCGATACCGATACAAAAATATCGATACCAGCTTCGAATGCCTCAAAAAGTATCGATGACAAAAATACTCGATATTAGTGTAGAAGTATCAAAGTATCGTTAGCATCCTACAAAAAATCAAAAGGGGGGATGCGCGTATAATTACCGCCAACCTGAGTTACTGTGCTGGTTGTTTACTATGATGTGCTGATACCATATGACAAGATGCTGTCATATTACATAGAGAATGCCGTACAGTCAGGGACAAGATTTGCTGAGTAGCACTTAGGCTCTGATAACCCTCTTGTACATCCTCAAAACTGAGTGTTTAACCCCTCCAACATACCTGGGGAGGAAATTCGGCTGAGCTTCTTTGATCCTAGCCTGGCCAACACTGATTAAGAATGTAGCATAATAAGATCGCTGTGTTATCGTAGAATAGGTGCTTAATGCCAAATCTTCCTGTTTACATTCTTTGCAAAGGGACATATCGCGTAACCTCATATTATGGAGATGTTTCCTTACGAGCTATTTTGAGCTTCGGGTGTCTGACGTTGCTTTACATCCTTATGTATTTGTTTGTGTTTGGAAATACGTGATGTATGTCCAGTACAAGGGATAAATTTATCATCAGTGCAAGTATCCCCAGATGTTCATCCTTTTTCAATGAACATATAAATCCATATACATCAGCTATATGCAGATCACAGCACCTGCATTTCTGTCTGAAATGAGGCAAGATACTACCACTTTGGAATACATTATATTGGCGGAAGATTCATGTCATTTACTTTATCAAAAATTTCAGAAGGGTTTTTGAGTAGGGAGCTTGAAACAATACACTTTAAGCTCTAGTAAGGTGCAATACTCAGTATTCTGACATAACCACAAGTTGGTTGGTCGGGCAGGATATCGAGGGTGATCTAGTAGGTACCTAATAATAGAGTAGAGTTTATTGACGATTAGATTATAATATGTTTACAACCATTCATTCATCAGTTATCCATTTACATGACAACTTACAAAGTCTACAAACAATATTCTAAAGTAAGGACTTAGTTAACTGTTTAAATCTAAATCTGCTTAATAAATCTATATTTACATTGATGTAGAATTCTCTAACAAGGTTGTATGAATGTGGCGTCAATCTTCTCACGCTGTATAAAGCCTATAGAGGGTGTCTTTTATCTAATGACTGTCTTCTCTACGTATTTTTTAACGGACAGAATCCTGTCTAAGTAACACCCAGATGAACTGGATTTGGGTAATGCTAGCTGTAGCCTGGTCGAATTTCATTCTATTTGCAGTTCCCTATTCGCTTGCAGGTTATCAAGACGGAATAGGCAGATTTGAGGGTTTAGGCGTAAACTTGTAGTATTCTGCCATTCTTGCTAGGGACTCTGTTAACCTTTTTTCGATTTCCTCGGGATTGGCACGTAATGGCTAAGTCATCAGCGTAGATGAAACTATTTGTAGAAGGGTCAACAGGTTAATCATTCGTGTACAAATTGAATAGAAGAGGCGCCAGCACGCTACCCTGGGGGAAACCATACTTGTGGTTCCTCCATCGACTCTGCTGTCCATGGCACTCCACGTTGAATCTCCTGTTGCACAGTAATGATCTCAGGACCTCTGTCAGATGGTAATTTCCTGTCATACACCGCCCCCGTTTTTTAGAGTAGAAGCTAGCATACGGCGTTATAACAGAGCTGCGGTTGCTAGTCTCCGATTTTTTCCAATAAGGTTCGATCTGATAAAGTTTAATATTATCCTACTTGCAGTCAATTATGACAGTGCGAATTTAAGTATTTCCCGATCTATCTCCATACCTTATATTACTAATCTTTAAGCCATTCAGCAGAATAATCTGGTTTTTGAAATCAGCTTAGTTCACGCCATTCTTAGAAATGTAGTTGACCCTGTACAGAGGATAATTGTTAGATTATTCGAAAACAATAGAATTAAGACATAGCTAACAATGATTGTATTACATAACAGAACCACCGACGTGCTTTTTTCAAGTTTTCACTAATTTCGTTATTTCTTTGTTCTGCACACTTCACTAATCGTCAGGTTAACGTACCCTAATTTGCATATAAAAGTGCATCCGTCTTTCACAACAGCGAGCAGTTTTCCGAATGATTGAATAATTACCACATTTTACCGTTATTCATTATTTTTTTCCTAATGTACTATGAGTGTGAATGTTTCTGTAGGTTTCCTTGAAAAATAAGACCTCATAGCTTCGTTGCGTATTCACTACCGGATTAAAGATTGAAAAAATGCAGAAACTTCAATACAATAATTGTTGTAGGTTCGTATTTGATTTGCTTAAATATAGTCGTCCCCCAAAACATGAAGTGTCGTAACTGACATTTTGTTCAAATTTGAGTTACGCGAGCTATAAGCAAATCGAAGTCACCTTTTCTTCCTCACGAATTGCCGTAGCTCAACTCTGAACCGTTTCCGAGTAATTCAAGTATTTGGTTACCACGTATCTGACAAAATGTATTTGAATAAAAGCACGAACTGTCGTATCTAATCTTATTTGCAGATACGACAGTTTGTGGATGCACTGTTCCTTGCACTCCTTTACTTTTTAAGTCGTATCTTCATAATAAACGTTGCGCCAATTAAGCTGCAGGTAAGAGGGGATCATCAGAAATAGCCACATGACATTTTAAAGCTTTGGAAAGGTACTCCGAGTGACGTACACGAAAAATCTGTTTATTCTCTGATGGGTGTTACAGGTAAAACACCTGAAGTTCGGTTACCTGAAACAAAGGTGTTCTACAAAGACTTACCTCATGACAACATGTGAATGTTAAAACTACTTTTGTCTTCGCAAATTTATTGTGTATATAATAAAAGTGATAAACCATTATTGGTTCCATTTATCTTTGATTGTAAACCATAATTTTTTGGTCGTATCTTCGGTAGGATCGTTTTGACATAACGAAATGACGTATCTGACATTTCCGGTCTTTTTTTCCAAAAATATTCGACATACAAGAATCTTACTGCTCGAATTTGAAAACTGGTAGATTGAAATATATTGTATTCGAACAGTTTCGTGATAGAGTATGTAGCATATGATGTACAGCTATGTAAATGTGCACCAAATGTCAGTTACGACACTTCGTGTTTTGGGGGACGTAGTAATGCGACGCCTAAAATAAGGCATCTGGAGTGACTGCCACTAAAGCGTCGATGACACGGGGCTAGTTTACGAACTGCTAGTCGGCAAGTTTAAAAGCTAGCGAGTGAGCGAGTGGCGATGACACACAGAACTTTCCACTCGCACATCCGATGACACAGGGCTAGTTTACAAGCTTCTAGCAAGCTAGCTGGCTTGTAGCTCGTAAACTAGCCCCGTGTCATCGATGCTTAAACATTCAGTACAAATATAAATAACTTATTTCTGGAAATTAAAATACATAACTACCTCCCTACTATAGCTAGTCACATTACATACATCACATCATTAGAAATATTTTACATATACCTAAAGCTGTAAAGCACTATAATAACATCAACCAAAACCACAAGTTTAGGAGGAAGAGGTTTAATTGGTTTTATTGGTTTAAATTAAGGTTCACTCCCCTACTTTCTCAACTTTGCTCCACGTGACTTCAGTTTGTTTCCTGGAGTCAAAAAAGAATTAAGAGGTCGAACATTTGGTTCAATAATTACTATAACTATAAAAAGTGAGAAGGTTATGACAAGTAGATAAAGCCATATAATAAGTGCATGGAACAGAAATGAAAGCAGCTTGAAGTATAGTTCTTGAAGATTATTTAATACATAGGTATGTCGTTTTTATACCATAGTACCAGTGTCTGTATTCTCTACTATATACTCGATCGATAGACGTAGGTATATCTGGTTAGTATAAAAAAGTACAATAATTGCATAGGATGCGGTTCGTTTCCACACTGGATGAGCTCGGTAATCCAAAGAGACTATCCTCCATTGTGTCGACGAGAATGCTTACATTCTTCGGACATATACACAGAAGCGATAACATGGAGAAACTTGTAGTTCAGGGTTCAGGGTCATACCCCGAGTGGGCGGCGCCGTGGCCGTTCCCCTACACGCTGGCGCTGGGTGGATACGACGAAACAGTTGCTGGATATGAGCATCAGTGAACTGACAGTAAATCGCAAACGATGGCGAGCTACAGTTCTCAAAACTATTGATAATATTCGTGTCGGCAATACTCTAGCTCCGACTTAATGAATTTTACCAGTTCACAATATGTCTGCTAAGACATTGTGACTATGATAATGATGCGGTTCTAATAGAGATATCATCAGATGGCTCCTAGCAACAAAAAGGTATACAAATGTAAATATAATTAAACTGCGTCATATTGAAAGCTACCATAATTGCTGGCGTACGCTTTGAAGGCATGAGTTGATATGATTGTACCGCTCCCTACCCGGCCGCACCCTGCATACAATTTTCACCTTGACTGCCGAGAACGCACCCTTAGCCGATGCACCAGACCGTAGCAAAAGCACGCACCTACCTTGGCACGACATCGCGTCGTTTCGACGTTTTCTCAAGTGCTTTTCATGGTGCACCCTTCCGAGGGAAGTGCAATGAGAATGTACCAAAATAAGTCAAACCCACAGCGTTAACATCTCTAGAGGGAGCCTAATTTAAATATTGGCCAGCCAACATCTATAGCGCTATTGGCACTCTTCCCATCCGCTTAAGGACCTTCCAGTTTCTTCAAAATCTGGCAGTTTCCGCAGTTTGAACATATGTTCAGCAAAGTATTTAACTGGCTATTTAACTATACATTCCAATATACTTGCAATGTAACTGATTTACATGAAGATGATTTGTATTCATTTAACGAAATCTCAAAAATGGTAAATTTCATAGCGGAATGTCGCAATAACTTCTAATATGTTGTAAATCTGGCAACCTACAATCGGCGTCCCCTAAAGCTGTCATGTGGCTGTCATTGTAGTTGCGTATGTTGAGATTTTTGTTGTTTTAGTGTATATTTGAGTGACTTTGTGACTATTTGTGGTGTGAATTAAATTATTTATGAACAATATTGTCATAATTGCATGATGGGACGAAATAAAAAGTGCATAGTTTGCTGCAATAGCGACGAATCGATGAACACCACATATCATACGTCAGTATAGGTTTTGTTTTGCTTTTCAGTAGCGTAAAATATAGGGAAACACTTCATGGTAATAATAAATTATCAACTGTTACAATCAAATTATAATAAGAGTAACTCTCTAAGTATAGCTAAATACCAATAATAAATGTACCAGTTTGTAACATCACAGTAATAATTGAATCTATTAATGAACATCCAATTTTAATATAAAGTCGTACGCCACTGGTAATGCCCTCAAGCAGTCAAAATTTCCGTTACATGTTGGCTGGTCAGCGACCTGTGCATTTTGTTGTTTACATTCCCTCTAGAGATGTTAACTCTGTGTTCAAGTTCAAATATTAAAAAGACGTTTGCTTTCAAGGTGTCTTTCTCGTTTAAAGAAACTAATGGCGGGTACACATACAGCGAACGAAGGCGAACGAATTCGTTCGGAAGGATTTAGACAAATTAGTCTCGTCTTTGCTGATAAAATCGGCTTGTCGACTATACTCAACGAACGAATGTTTTCGCTTTCATTCCCTATGTTTCACGCTGGTATTGTTATTCACCGGACACTAATTATGGCGGCTGATGACGAATTAATAATTATTGCTAGTGCAGTGTGTGTGTTAGTACTAATGAGGAAACTAGACAGGCTCAGCGAAAGAGAGAACGTCGTTCGTGGATGACTTCATTATTTAAAAGTAGGGATACGTACAGAGGGACGAATTTAATGCATGATTTAACAGCCACAGTGGATTATCGTTTTTTCCAAAACTTTTGCAGAATAAATTCTACCGACTTCGAATGGTTATTAAACTCAATTGGTTCCCAAATTAGTAAACAAGACACGGCATTCAGAGATTCGATACCCGCATTAGAAAGATTAATGCTGAGAGCTTGTTTCGTTCCAGGCACATAGTTTATTTGTATTGCTTTTATAATCAACGTTATTGTTTTTATAATCAACGTCAAAGCTGTGTTATTCCACTCTATATTTCAGATTTTTCCTTAGATAAGGAAAGAGAGGGGATACTGCAAGCCCGTTTGATGCTATATGAATTAGCTGTGATTAGCTGTTACCGAAAATGAATAGCTGTCAAAATATTTTTTTATGATATTTAGCGTTTTTAAGACCAATCATTGTAAAACACTGTGGTGTGCATAACGGTAGGGTGTGCAGCTTACGGTTGTAAAAGCCACAGTAGCAGGAAGGAGCCGGGAATGCTCATCACAGGTAAATTTTGGTAGTTTTTTGGTGTATTTGGTACAGAAATGTCAGTCGCGCGTTCCGTCCTCTCTCTATCCTTGTCTAAGGATTTTTCAAATCAACATTTACTGAAGTTAACCCAATTTATAACCTATTTGTCAACAGACAACAAATCGCAGAGGCGTCCAAATAATATAAATGAACCCGCACGAATTCTCCAGCGAATTTTCTTTGATCTACCGCTTTTTGAGCGAAGCTCTGAGAAAGCGAATGAACACGTGCAAATCCATTCGTTGGTGCGCACACATTATCCGAACGAATTCGTTCGGAGCCGTTCATTCGCCTTCGTTCGCTGTATGTGTACGCGCCTTAAAATGAAAGATCGTTCTTTGTTTCCCTCTAACACAATCGTGATATTGCTATCTTTCCTGATAGTTTTCACTAACGGACAATACTATTTCTTTTCAGAAAGATTATATTCATTCCAGAGCACCTTGCAGTTTTGAGAGGATTAACTGATTATAGCAAAATTTGGCAGTATTTTGGAGAATTATCCCGTCGCACGATCATATCACTTTAGAATGTGAAGACTTGACGGGATTTTAAAAACTAGTTGTGGTTTAGTATTACAGGTGAAGTGGTGTGCTGATATTTAATAATAATAAGTCGACTTTATTCATATAAGAGTATAAACGTGTGAACAATAATTTGTAAACTAATGGCGAAGTCTAGCTCAAGCTATTCTGCTCAACAAATGAATTTGTGGTTCTTGGGTTTTTAGGCCAGCGTCGTTTAGCGTTAAAGTAGTAGTAGAGAATACTAGTATTTTGGAAGTCGCCGAAGTGAAATAGCTTCTAAAGATGCCATCCACTCGTGGTGGCGAAACGTCAAGCTTTAACGCTAAACGACGCGCGACGCCGGCCTAAAAACCCAAGAACCACAAATTCATTGGACGATGGCCGCGAAAGCCTTACACAGTATACTCTGCTCAACCATTTGAACTGTTAAAATGACATCTAGAATAAGCACCGCAATTGCCTCTATTGGTACTGCAACTGAAGTATTGTTTAAGAAAAAGCGAAGGCGTTGCGTATGGTCAAAGCAGTGGTTACATAAACGGAAAATGTTCAACGATCTAAATTTGTTACAGGAGTTGAGAACATGTGAACCTACTGATTTTAAAAATTAAAGAATAGATCCTAGCAATCTATAAACTGTTGTAGAATTCTTTTAGGTATAACTCTTATTTTTCATTTTCCTTGTCTACTGTAGACTGTATATCGTTTTTTCCGTTCCACAGATCCATGGCAAACACAAACATGCATTTTAGTAGCACATCTGTCACGTTGGACAACAGGAAGGAACGCTCACTCAAATGCGCAAAAAGGTGGTTTATGAACAACTAACTGAGAAGATTGTACAAGTTTTATCCTGTCGGTAAAGAACGCCGACTGTAGCAGAAACGATGAATCATTCGACGGCGTATCATTTCTTACTTCACTAACGCACAAACTTCTAAAGCGGCCTACAGATGTTGATGCATGCTGCAATGCATACATCGACTTCTACGTGTCATGACGCAAATAGCAGCGTGTATAGTACGAATCACGTATTTGGCATCAGTTGTGGCTTGCAGCGATGCAGAGTCTGGAATCCCATTTTGGTCGGTGAGCCATGACGCCGAGTCGGTGACGCTGATGCAGTGATAAGGTTTCAACGAGTATTGCGTCGATGCAAAGCAAGAAGTCTATTCTTGTGTTGCATGAAACGTGCATAAAATATCAAGTTGATTCAGGCATCGCAACAGGTTTCGGTGTGAGTAGGAACTCATTATATGCAACTGATGCAAGTTTCATGAAACCTTGAGTCGCGTCAGGAATCGCAGCATGCATCAATGTCTGTAGGCCACTTAAGAGGAAAGAACGTCAAAGGAAAGAAAGCAGAAATGATTGCTGCTACTGATACTGAACAGTTTAAAATAGTACTATTACCTTATAACATTTAACAAAATCAAAATCGTTAATATTGTTTGTTTAAAGTTTAGTATCATATATTATGAGAGTGTCTAGTTTTCTGTGGTTCGGGATCCAGTGGTCATTGATGCAACGTATGTGGCTGGTATAATAGGAATCGCACATTCTAAATACCTGGGACTGTCTAGCTAGCTGGATGCTTGATATCAAAGTGTGTAGTAGCATGCACTCATTAACATACATTAGTTTTTAAGTTGGAGATATCTAGAAAATTTGAACATGTAAAAGCAGAATATGCGACATTCAAAAGAACCTGGCAATCCTGGTTACACCGCCAACAATCTTTTGGATTTAGTAAGGCCTAGGAAACGCAGTATTTTACCTCTAGTGATTTTTGCAGGTAGATAAAGAGCTTTTTTACCTTTAAACATTGAAATCACATCAGACCTCTCCGTGTTATGGATCATGGATTATAGGACAGGCAACAAACAAACCGACGGAAATGGTAAAGGTTTACTTCAAACTGTAGTATAGGCGTGGGTGGTAAAATTGTTGTACCGAAGGCAAACTTATGATGCGTGTTTGCAAAACCTACTGTACTTGACTTAAGCCTTTTATGATTTTGATAAGGTTAGTTTAAAACTGACTGAGCTACATCCTCTGTTTGAACAATGATTTACTCACACCGCACACAGGACGCTGCCACCCATAATGCATTGCCGTAGCCACGTTATCTTGCCAGTTTGGTCGATACATTGATGAAATTACATATGGACGTATGCATATTTTATGTGGTGCTAAACTAAGCGCACAGAGTCGTCGTAAGGCTGAGCTTTAGCAACTACTGAAATTTTAGTCTAAGTATTAGGTAGGAGTTCCAACATAATTGTTACCCGAAAAGATATAAAATTACTTGTTGATTAATTTTTGGTTATCACATCTTCATCCAAAGTAGCAAGCTTGGAATAAAATCCCAAAAAGTGTTTTAATTTATAACCAGAAAAACCATAGTTTGGATCAGTAAATGAACAAATTGAAATCGGGTTTTGTACACCATGTCCAAAAATATTTTCAAATTCGCATTTGTTACCGAGAAATTGTGTTGTAAAGATAACTGAAACGTGTGTGGCCCACTTTACTGAATCTGAATTTATTATCCATTTTATACCAAAAAACGAAGACGATCATTTAGTAGGGTTACGCCACCGACGATCAAACATTCTTTTGATCAAAGTGAAAGTAAACCTTTCTTTTTTTGATTATATATCATTGGATTACGATGACAGGCCTTTTTAATGTTTTTGTCGACAGTTTGCCTCAACTATCAGAAGTTCATTACGTACAAATATGATACCTCAGTCGTTGAAGTGGTCACCCACTATTATTTCTGTCATTTTCGCAATCCAATTGAGGAAATTTCAACTTTTTAACTATTACAGGTAAACGTATAAGTTAAAGTTTTCGGGATTTGACTTGGGATATGGTGTATACTCATCTAAACGTGATAGTTCAAAAAAATAAAAGATTTTTCAAAAATTAAAAAAAATCTATTTCTCAAAAGACCAGATTATCTGGAAAATTAACTAACATTACTGGCAAACGCAGTAAAAGTTTTTCTCCATTACGATCGCGATAATCTACAACGAGATTAGTTCAAAATTTAGTCAGGATGTTCCAAAGTATAAGGAATGGAAGGAAGGGATTACTAGAAAGACGATAGACTACATTATGCCAAAAAATAAGCCAGTAACTTCGCAAGAGGTAATCCATGGAATAGGAACAGATCTTAATCGTAGAAAAGCTTCTGAAGCAAAATAGTCGAGAGAGAATCACAGCGGTATATACTTAGAACGCAGCATTCGGCCTGTATGTTCTAGCTATGTAGGAGGTAGCAGAATTTATTATGCTATCCACACCTGGTAAGCCAGGCAATGAGGTAAAATCATATATACAAATTTTCTATAATGTCAAAACTGAGGACCTACACATAAAAGAAATTAAAACAACTAATTAGAAACAACAAACTGCTCCTTCGTTTTGCCACAGTCATTTTAGTATAGATCTAGTTTATCGGGTTACAATTATTATTTAAAAAGCTTTTTGGAGGAGGAGCTTGTGTTTTGCGGCGGTTGTAGATTATAGTTAAATCTGCAGTGATGCTGTAGTTTTTCATATCTCTAAGTACTTCAACCTTGACACTACCTTGAAGTACAAATAGAAAGTCGAGTTGGCAAATAAATACGTTTCAAAAGGTCTGTTTTGGACTTTGTCTATACCTTTTTTGATAGACTACAGGCCCGTGTCAAAAAAATGATGGGTCATATTTTGAACCACCAGGTGACCTATCTAGAACGATATAAGAGCATAAAATAATAAGATTCAGCACTATGCCGTCACTTGTAAGCTGTCCAACTGAGTGCAGGTGAGAGTTCAAAAGTACAGGTAGAGTGAGTACATTTTGGTCATATATTTTTGTACGATAGATTCATGCAAAATAATAAGAAAACGCGCAGTGCCGTAAAAAAACGGTGCGCCACAAAGTCGATTTTTTTTTTGATTTTTCGACAATTTCCAGGGTAAATTTGGTCATTTCATTTTGTACGGCATCAGTTTCATACTATTTCATTACTGCTTCTAATCCATTATTCCGCAACGCCGCGCCGTACAAAAACCATGTACTGTGATGAAATTTGGGTAGCGGATATAGTGCGGGTTCGTAGTAGGTAATGCTGCTATAATTTTGAAAATCGGTCCATGGGCGGCGGCGTAATGAGCAAAAACCAAAAATTTCAAATATGCTTCAAACTTCGTTTTTAGGCGTTTTAGGGGTTCCTGATCATTTTCTACTTTTTCTTGGGTGGGGGTGAAATGGAGGTGGTTGGGGGGGGGGTTTGTAAAACCGAAAAATTTGTTGTATTCGTAATAGCCTGTGTAACCTGTGAAGAAATTATTTAGCGACATAATACTCTTTTTCAGGCCCATCCGAACATTGCGTTGCCGATTACAGAAATGAAGGGACTTTTCTGATGTACATTCATACGAGTATTGCTTTAGATTGTTTTGGTGGTAGGGGGTAGCAAAACTAAAAAAAAATGTACCAGTAAAATACTCTACGATGCGCTGAAAAGTTGACTTTCGCGATATCATGTACTTTTTAGACCTATTCGAATGTTGTCTTTGAATTTTATATGTGTTGAATAATTTGATTGAACGTGTATCTTGGAAACTACGTACTTATTGATTGTGATGAAATTGTGACACCGTATTACTACCGTGGATGATATGGTAACAGCGTTTTGTTGTTGGAAGTCTTGGAGGAATCAACAAAAAACTAAAAATTTTACAATCGTTTGAAAGGGTCACTGTTTACTTGTTTGATGAGGATGATGTAGATATAGAGGAACTCTTAATTTTTTGTTACCACCGATAATGCGTGGGAAGTACTGAGTCAAGACACTTGAGGCCATCTTTTACCATGTATCGCAGTGGCACGTACAGTTGAATGGACGTGTTCACACGGTGATTCTACGGCAATTTCGTTGTTTCGGCCGTGTGTTGTCACCGAAAACCAAATAGCTCATTCGGGAATAAAACCTAATCGGTGATTAGTGGCAATGTGTATGCATGCGAAGTGTTTACAACAGTTTTCTGTGTGAACCAGAGTTGGGCGTCGACGCGTCGACTTTTATTGTCGACCTCGACGTATCGATAATGCGTCGACAATGTCAACAATGTTGACAATGCGTCGACAATGTCGACAATGCGTCGACAATGTTAAAAATGGTTGCAGGTTTGAGGTTAGGTTTGTTATTTATCCGATTGCTACGGTCACTTGTTTTGATTGTGTTAGATTGTGAATTGTGAACTTTGAAAAATGAGGGGCAGGAAGTGCAATACAAACTGTAATAAACTAAAATTCGATAGCACTTAACGTGTATTGTAACGTGTAAGATTTATGTGCATATTTTCTACACCTTACATATGATAATTCGAAACTAACGTCTGCTTACACCGCCAAAATAAATGCATTCCTCTTCACACAGCCTGACAACAAAGGCATAGAGAAATGAGATAAATTCATTACTAGAAAAGGTAACGTATTTGACTGATTACTAAAAATTATCACTGAGTTTACTGGAAGTTAGGTACATTAAAACCATTAAAATGCGTTAGTACCTCCACTAAAACTCATTTTTCTTTCTTGTGAGACTGACGACATTTTTTCAGCGATATTTGCTACCCTTTTTGACAAAAACGTATGCAAACATTTGATATTTTGGAGGATGGCTCAGATGGAGTGCCCAGTATTAGGAGGGTTACTAAAAATTTCGGCTCCTTCTGCCCAACTTGAGCGATTATTCTCAAACTGGGGATATATTCGCACGCCTCTTAGAAACATACTGTCCGTTAAGGATTCAAAAATGCTGGTCCATTTATATCTTTCCCTTCAAGGTGAGAATACTGGGGTATTTTGGAGCCGATTCGGCGTTCGATCCTAGTGACGTACAAGAAGAAGAGGATGTTCGCTTGTAGCTATTTAATCATGTAAGAATAAAAAAATAATAATCTTACAGTCTCACTAAATATTTGTCTATTTTTTTTCGTTAAAACATGTTCAAACGAAAGAACTGTAGCTATAGTTTTGGTGCTGAACTAATTGTCGACATTGTCGACACTTATAACGTCATCTATAAAGTCGACGTCAACACCATAGTTGACGCGTAGACAATTGAATTGTCGACATGACATTGTCGACGTCGCCCAGCTCTCGTGTAAACATATTACTCGGTTTGCGCCGATTCGTAAAATTACCGACAACGTGTCTTGACCGCATCGTGTGAACAAGCTGTAACACTACGGTTCCTTTTATGAAATTTATCCCGAACTACAAAAGTGGTATACGGGAACTGATTATGGCAAGGAAAGTGAAATGGCTGAGATACGGCAAGGCCAACCCTGACGTTGCGTTATTCCGGAAACGGAAACGATATGACGGCGCGGCCCTGGCACCGGCACCGGCACCGGCACCGGCACCGGGACATTGTACCGCGATATATCTGTTCAACCCTTACTACGGATTCTCGTCGCTGCCGCTGCCAGGGGTTGGACGGAATTCAAAGGAACAGGAGATTGTTGCGATGCGGTATAATTCCGAGCGATATCTGATATACATTAAGTGTGATAAACAAACATACAGGGTGTTCATTTGGAAAAGTCCCATCATGGATTTATCGAAAACCACTGATTAAAAGAAAAAACGCCGAGACACGTCAAAAGATTTGTCAAGCGAGGAAAACTTTTTAACCAAAGTCTACTTCACCCTGTTGTATCTTCTACCCCCCTTAAAAAATTTAAGTGACAAGGTGTATCGAGTAATAGCTGGTTTCAAAGGTATGTCAAAGTTCTTTATTTTGATACATCCGTGGTGGGAAGTTTTCAAATGAACACCCTGCATATAGGCTGCTTCCAAAAAGTTCCAGCGGTTAATATACCCAATTTGTGTAACGATTTTGACCTGTTGCAAAAATTTTGGCCTCTATAAACCGTAGAATACAACAATAATGCGAGTATCGCATGTGCCAGGTTAAAAGTATGCTTGAGCCAGCTTTTGGCATGAATGTCGCCAGAAATTACCAACATTTGGCATGCATGAATGAAAATCGCCAGAAATGCTGACTTCGCGGTTATGAATGTAAAAATTTTCAAAACTGAAACTCCCTGCCTAGAGAACTGTAAAAATATGTCAATCTGAAAATGAGTAGCCTGTGGTCGTCATATTTATTGTAAAAACTAAGGGCTATTGTGAACCTCTCGGACTCCCAGGCCGCTTAAAATGAGAACTCCTGGAGGAGATTACATCAGGTACGGACGGGGCTGTTTCAACACTCTCAGCTTACTAGCTTCATGTATATTATGTGTATGTATATGGATTATTTGCATCCACACTCACTGTAAAATGAATCTAGCTAGTGCATTTGTTGAACACTTTTGACAAGCACGCTTTTTGATGTTCCACATAATAGTTTAATATACGATGTCTATTGTTACATGAATAGGAATGTGTTATCAAATAGTCGATTATTACTGATTTAATTCTATTATATGGTAGAACATGTAGGCAATACTAGCACCCTTTTGACCAGACATGATGAACGCGAAAACAGAAATTACACCGTTTGCTATGCCCTCTTGCATTTCATAATTACGTAACAATCGGTTTGAATTAAATTGGTGCATAATATAATTGAAATTTGTGATGCGGCATTATGTGTCTCGTATAATAATCAGATTTCATACACCTTTTGTTTACACTCCAGGATTGTGATCGATTGCACAAGTTTACACTAAAAATCAAATACCCTGATTTGAAGGCCTAATTAGGCTTTTGGTTGTTTACCACACATGGTTGTTGGTTGCTCTTAGGCATGTTTTCACAATAATAATAATATAACAACATCCATGCTGCAAGCAATACCGGAGTGCGGTTCCTCTTACTTAGGAAAGCAACGACGAAAGCAGCACTTGTAAAGATTACTTAATTTCAACCTAATTTTTGGTTCAATTTACAATTTTTAAAGAAGTTGCTGTATGATACTAGCATATTTATATTGTTCAAGAAATTGGACCAAATGTAAAAGAAATTGTATAGTCTAAAGCACTCTTAAGACGTGTCTGGCATGCCTTAAATGGTGAAAAAACTATGGCAGTAAAAACTCTTATCTACTGAGGGTGTATCGGAACGTAACAATTTAGGAATATGCTTATGGTATAGCGCACACTGCGTACAAAAAATTTATCGGCTACATATTGAAGCATGATTCAATAAACCGCAATTTTAAACGAGGTACATTCGAGGACAGAAGTCAAGCGAACTGTACTAAACTATGTTAAATGCTGCTATACTAATTTGTATAAAAATGGCTCACTCATATACAATCATTGTTCTAATCTAATTCTAGTCATTAGATGTACGACTTTTCAGCTCCAGGAATAAAAGGTCATATTTTGACATCTCACAAAAGCGCAGACTCGAAAAATATACCTGAATACTTTTCTTTGATGTTCAGACGAAAAAACTAAGAAAGATCTTCTCTTAACCTCCCGTGAGGGAAATAAGGCACGAGTGGAGGCTTCAATGCTTTTTTGGGCAACAATTGATGAATACTGAAATGTCATTGTAGCTCACTGCTGTGGGGATATCGAATATGAAAAATCAGAAATTTGCAATACCCAGATCTGGCAATCATTGGAATATTCCTCGTCTTAGCGCGAATTTGTCCTAAAACACTCTGAGGGTTTTAATGGATTCAATTTATGAAAGAGCAGAAAGTATTTGATACCCCTGATGTGACATAGTGCCTTTATAGCTTGGAACGTTATAGAAATTGCCGATTTGCTCATATTATATAGACCACGCGATTGGTAATTATAAAGCCAACAGCCGTCAGAAGTCAGAACACTTTCAACACCACTAGTGAGTCTATTCCTAATTCCTTACTTTTAAGAAATTTTGTGATACAATATCAACTTATCTTTGCTTCGCTACTGATGCAGGGAGATGCGTGGCAAGGTGTAAGGCTAAGTGCACCACGCCAGTATATTTATTTTTCTTTGTTTATCCTTACTGTTGGAGTAGTACTTGGGAGTCTATATAGACAACGAGGGGTGCTTCTCAGACCACATAAAGAAGTCAACCCAGAAGGCAGAAGCTAGAATAGCAATGCTCTCTAGACTGATGCCGAGTATTGGGGAACCCAGCAGTAGAAAAAGGGCACTCCTGAACGGAATCGTCCAGTCGATTGTCCTTTACGGAGCGCCGGTTTGGCATAGGACACTCAAAAGGAAAAAACATCAGCAGAAGCTAGACAGGCTCCAGAGAAAGTCACTGCCAAGGGTAGCCAGTGCCTACCGTACAGTATCCAGCAAGGCCTTGCAAGTGGTGACACGGACACCACCCTTGCATCTGCTAGCCGAAGAGAGAAGAGACATCTACGTTTCACAAGGGGACACAGAGACGAGGCGGAAAGAATGCAGAAAACGGACCATCGAGAAGTGGCAGCAGATATGGTTGCAAACGACTGAGGTTGCGCAGTGGACAAAAAGACTCATACCATTAGTCGGAGAATGGGTAAACTGCGAGCACAGGACTACCTGCTATTTCCTGACGCAGGCTGTAATGGCACATGGCCCGTTCCGCGTCTATCGGAGGGTAGGAAGAGCTACAGACGACCAGGGCCGTCATTGTGGACAGCTCGATACGGCGGAACATACGCTCTTTGAGTATGAGAGGTGGCTCACATACATACAGGAAGCCTGTGCAAACCTACCTGAAGATCTGAAGGCAGATAACATGGTGAGACTGATGATCTCCCATAAAGTCTATTGGAAGACCATCCACTGCATGATGAGGAAAATTCTGAGCGCCAAAGAAATCGAGGAACGCAGAAGTGGTGATTAAACCACAGGATTAGAGATCTCGGACCAGCCCTACACTCATGTTGTTATGTCGTTCGACGAAGGTTCCGTGAGTGGTAGGAGGGCTTGAAGGCAAGAAAAGAGGGAACGGGTTTTAGCCGGTCGGGCCGTGGTGGCATGTCGGTTGGACGCGTTCGAGTCCGTTGGACATGCGATCAGAGGACTCAAGCTGGTTCAGCGTCGGGAGGGCAGACTCTCTCTCGCACCTTCCGGTGTGCGAGAGCTTCTGTCCTTGCGATCAAGCCGATTTCCTAAACCCTCTATAATAAAAAAAACTATTGGAGTAGCAGTTACGATTTTGGACATTTGAGATACTGTGGACTCAGTATAACGTCATTTGATATCGATTTGAAGGGTATGGTTACGCCTTCTTGTCGGACCTATCATATCGAATTTACGATGAAGTCACGTACGTTATGATGCATTGATATCACAATCAAATGTATACTTAGAATTTCGGTAAAATCAAGCATCAGAAATGATGTTAAAATTGAAAAAGTATGAACTAGAGTCAAATAATCTTGTGTCAAGCAGAGGAAAGTAGGTAGAGCAACTATACTTAAACTGGGTGTACATCTTAGTTAAGCAGGCAAAACACAACATTATGTGAACTAATAGTAATCACAATAGTAAACGTTTTTACTCACCAAAGAACAATAAACAGCATTTGAGTCAAAACAACAAATTCGGCGGAGTTTACTGTGAGCTAAATATGTGTACCTCTTTTACGTAAAAGTAAATGTCTTTTTCAAATCCACCTTCAAGTGTCTTTTGGAATTTTATTTTTTGACTCATTATTGCTTGAAACATATTTTTATGGTGTCATAAATGCTGCAAAATGAACGATTACAAATAAAACTGGTGATGAAACTGGCAAGCAGAATACTAGTCACCTAATTCGTAGACATAACTTTCAATAACTTTATGAAATATATTTTCTTAAGTGATAAAAAAATATGAAAAAATATTTAAATAGAAAACAAAAAAATCTAAGACAAAGAAGGTGGTAGGAAGAAATCTAGACAGTAATGTCTAATGTAGTTTAATTTAGTTAACACATAATTATATTTATATATGTATGAAGTATGAGTATCAATAACTACAAGTTAATTTCCCAACTCGTCAACTGTAAATTCAAACTGACAGGTATAAATTAAACCTCTAAATTCAAACTGACAGGTATAAATTAAACCTGTCAGTTTGAATTTACAGTTGACGAGTTGGAAAATTAACTTGACCGTTTTGAATTATCACTTGACGCTTTAGAAACTACAGCTGGAAAAGGTGTAGTTTCTTATAAGGGGCTGCCATATTGGTCTAATTTCCATAATAGACTTGCTGTACCCGTTTTTGTTGCTGGTGATATAAGCTACTTCTTTGAATTTCAAACGACACCATTGAGGTTCTTTGTCAATAATCTTAGCATCCCAAGCGTGCTCTGCTATTCCGAACTTTCCTGTCCCTACTCTCTGGGTGTTGAGTCGAGCTCCCTAATTCTCGCTTCTAGAGGTCTTTTCGTTTCTCCAACATATACTTTCCCGCATTCACGTCGTACTTCATAGATCCGTTTTTAGCCCTTTATAGAACATTAATTTAGATACACCCACTTCCCAATAATGTAGCGAAGTTTTTACCATATACCATATTATACAGGGTGAGTTTTTAGTACCGGCTCAGTCGATAACTCCACTACTGTAAGATAGTGAAAAAGGTTGTATACGAACGTTGTCGCCACTGATATGCTCCTTGCAGAAAATATTTGGGTTTATACAGGGTGATCCGTAACTACGTGGTGATACAAACATGCATTTTTTTAAATGAGACACCCTATATATTATCCGATATTTAAATTCTACTAATGTTTTCCGTTATTCCAGTATAGGGTATTGTTACATTATACAGGGTATTTCAAAAGTTATGACCATTTTTATATCCAAGTCGCTGTATATCAAGAAGTAATGAATCAAAAATAATTTTTTTCAAATAAAAAGATTAGAAATATCCTCTAGTTTTAAAATCGGCTATAAAAGAAGCCAGCGACATATATTCGTATACAGGGTGATGTATAATGCAAAATCCAGATTTTCTCTATATTTTTAAATGTAACCCCGAATATTTTATTATACCATAGAATTGCTTTTAATATGCTCTTTCACCTCTGTATAGCACTTGTTGTACCTACGTCCATCAGTTTCCGATATTTTTCGATTTTTTGGTAAATTCAAAATATAGCTTCTATTTGTGTACTGAAATTTATTTATTTTGAAAAAGTACCATCGAATTTATTTTTTATTTAAAGAACAACTAAATTATAAGGTCATGATACTATTTGACGATGTCAAAACCCTAAATCATCGAGATAAACAATTTTGTAGGCGTGATGCATAATTATCAAGCAGATTATTATCAGGTAGGCTTTGAAAAATTGACAGTTTTCATAACCTGCTCAATAATTCCGTAACGTGTAAAAAACCAGCTTTAAAAATAAATTTTTATATTCAGGGTATTTAGGAGAATCTTTGAGAAATTGTCTACTTGCCTCTAGAATATATCAATTATGAACAGCAATATCCAGAACGGAGACACTCTAAAACTAATGCGTTTGAAAGATTGAAGAATTGTTTTATTTGGACTGTGTTGTTTAATATTTCATAGCCTACCTAATAGATCTGCTTAATAATTATACATGACATCTATAAAATTGTTTCCTCAGCACACTTGACCTATATTATCTCGTTAATTCAGTATTTTGACTTGATCAAGTATTATTATGGTCTTATATTTTAGTTGTTTGTTAAGCAAAAATAAAATTTGATAGTAGTTCCTCAAAAAAAATAAATTTTAGTAAACAAATAGGAGGTATATTTAAAATTTGTAGAAAAATCGAAATATCTCAGAAACTAATGAATGCAGCTATAACAAGTGCTTTACAAAAATGAAAGAGTATATTAAAAGAAATTCTTTGGTATAATAAAATATTGAGGGTTACATTTAAAAAAAGAGAGAATCTAGATTTTGCATTCTACATCACCCTGTATGCGAATATGCGTCGCGGGCTTTTTTTATAGTCGATTTTAAAACCAAAGGATATTTTTTATCCATCCGTGTAGAAAAAATGTTTTTTGATTCATCACTTTATGATATACGGTACTTTCATTTGACAGCGATTTGGATATTAAAATGGTCATAACTTTTGAAATATCCTGTATAATGTGACAATGCCCTATATCGGAAGAACGCAAATCATTAGTAGAATTTGAATATAGGGTGTCTCATTTAAAAAAATGCATGTTTGCATCACCGCGTAGTTATGGATCACCCTGTATAAATCCAAATATTTTATGAGCAAGAAACATATCCGTGGCTACAACTTTTATACACAACTTTTTTCGCTATCTTCTACAGTAACGGAGTTATCGACCGAGACGGTACTAAAAACTCACCCTGTATATGGGATGGTTTGCATTATAGGGATTTTTGCTATACTTTTTGATACACATTGCTACACAAGTCAGAGGGTGGTATATGGTTGCGGGTCAGGATAGCTCTACAGCATAGGCAGTAAATTTTTGTCGCGGACTGTACCTAGGAGTCGGTGACGTGGCCCCACAAACCGTTTACCGCTCCCAACCGATGAATATTCATTTTGTGGACGTTGCTTCACCCCCGCCTCCCACCTTCAGCACTCTGATTCGTGCACAGTCATTGGCAAAGGTTCCTCTTTGCCGGCTCATTAATTTACCAAAAAGATTGTACCTTTTTATAGGGCTGTTCCTTGAATAATTAATGATCATCCCTTAAAAGCGAAACAATGGAAGTGGCGAATCCTCTGTTAATTGCACCAGTGCCACCAGAAGAAACAAACAAAACAAAAAGTAATTCAGGTATCTTGATGCATATTAATATAAAACCATTTTCAGATGTAGGAGTGAAGTAATAATTATTATATCATGAATTAACGTATAACCTGCTAAAAGTTTAAAACTGATGCTTTTAGACAAATCTAAGCTTTACAAATTTTTTTCTGAATCTTTGAAATATACTACTCGCAAGTGAAATCCGAACGCCTAGAAGAAAGGAATATTTGCATTGAAATTTTGTACATAGCTTGGCAGTACCATCCCTGGTACACATGTAACCCTTTTTGTTCATTCAGACGCTATTTACCTACATGGCACCTCTAAAAAGATCGAGACGTTAAAATCAAACCATAGCTTTTCGTCGATTCAAAAACGATGATATCGGTTGCAAATGTGGTGAGAGACCATTTAGTTGTGTAAAAGAGGAATTGGTTGTGTAAAGATGCCCCTTTGAAGACGACAGCCCCAGTTTACGCAGTTAATCCTCTTTGAACGGGGTTAGATTTTAGGCCAACGAGAAAGTGGTGCTTCTTTCAGAGCAATTGCTGTAACCATGGAGCGTAGCGTGGCTACAGTTGTAGCAGCATGGCGCGCATGAATCGCAGAAGAGCGAATGCAGCGAGCTAGAGGTTCTGGAGCACGTAGAAGAGCTACAGACCGGCAATATCGTCATCTACGGCTACTGGCCCTTCAAGACAGAATGCGATCCACTCGAGCTGTTAGTGACGCTTGGTATGCAGCTGTAGGGAGGCCCATTCGAATCCGCACGGTGTACCACATATTGAGTAAAATGGGCTTAGGATCATATCCAGGTCCAGGTTTTGTCTGGGGGCACATGACGGACGCCAACTCGTAAGACGACGACGGGGTGAACGACGTGACCTTCAGTTTCCTGTTGAGCACCATGTACACCATCCTATTGGTTTGATGGTTTGAGGTGTCATTGCATTCAACAGCAAGTCATCTTCAATTGTGATTCGTGGCACAATGACTGCGCGACGTTATGTGAATGAGATTTTAGAACCAATTGTCACTCCATAAATTATGTCCGAGGCCTCGAAGAGGGTTCCTTCCAGCAAGATAATGCACGTCCTACAGGAAGTTGAAGCCAGGGTGCTCCCCTGGCCTCCAGGATCACCGGATTTATCGCCAATTGAAAAAGTACGCTTGGGAGGCTGTACCTCTAGAGTTTATCAACAACCAGATTACGAGCATGCCGCGTAGGCTAGAGGAGTGCATTCGTCAACATGTAGGGCCGACCCATTAATGATCTGTTGTATTTTTTTGTAAACTTATTATGGCAAACGGGTTCGTATTTAGTCCTACCGCATTTCATCAACCGCAACCCTTTTTATCTCAGTGTTCGGATTTCACTTGCGAATAGTATAGTTCGTAAAACACGAAAAATGGTTCACCGCGATTCATAGCGGTTTTACATACCTGAAAAATATTGTTAAAGCAATATCGGTCGAAGATATATATTTTTTCAGTATCTTCGATACATTTTTATTGCTAACTACTGCGCCGCGAATGCTTTGGCTTTCAGAACAGCAGTGTTAACCACAAGATGGTTTTGTTGAAAATCCATTATTTTTAATTAAATTTGATGGAACTATATATCCAAAAGAAATATGCTAACCGACATACCATCTATGGAAGAAGTATATTTCATTCAAAATTTAATTTGATAATGCAGGGGAAGTGTTTAATAAATCTAATTGTTTCCATTTCTATCTTCCAGGAGGCACATACGCCAATTTTCCATATTATAACTATGCACCTTCAATGTGGTACAAAGTGTACAAAACCTGCCAAATTTTAACCTGGTATGTGGCGGCAATGCTTCATGCTTAAGCAGATTAATGTTGGAAGTACAGCAAATTTATAGGAGTCACGAGGAACTTCGGAGGCTAGTAGCTTATATATTGTTAATTACCCGTGGAAAAATCTGGCAGATTGTAACTTCACCGACATGGAGCGTAGTTTGTAGAGATGGACTATAGCTAGGTTTTTGTAGTAGTCACGTAATAAGATTGTCAATGAGATGCAATGTCTAGTTGAACTAAAATTATGTGAAATTAAGCAATTTGAGAATCAGTAAACACACAAATAGAAATAAATTCTTGGGCGAAGAATATATACTTTTATTCAAGTAGCTGTAATTATCTTAAACCAAGAATGAGATATTTGGATCATACAGCGTCATATTAAGTAAATATTTCCAATTCAAAACTGCGAATGTCTTGAAAGTAAGAATACCGAAATGCTAAGTCAAGATATGATAATCTTGAAAACAAAACAATGAATATATTACCTATAAGAATAGGTAATAGCATTTCATAATTTTGCGCAAACAGCTCAAGATTTTAGTCTTCTTGGAAAAAGTATCTAAGGGTATGTGTATAATTTTACATTATATGTATTCAAAATTCATGTTGAAAAATACCGATTACCACAGAATATAAAAAATATGAACCTGAACTTTTAAACTGGATGAATATGGTAACGCCCAACGGATGCCATTATTTGGTACTTAGATACGAACATGATAGTATAACAATATGACAATAACTATGAGGCCCGTGGCGATCTGTTAATGTGCATGAACCAGTTGGAAAATATGATATCCTTACTAAAGCTTCATGGAATACTTGATCGTAAACTATTGAAACTTTAGTTGTGAAGAAAATTATATTCTTAGTCAAAGGATATTTCTTTAGAATGAATACTGAAATCAGAAAAATATTTTGCTTGATAAGAATCAATCGTAATTTCGTTATTGAGAAAATTTTCTCAGAGAGAACACTTGTTCTTGATGCTAGTATATCTTTACAAGATTATCAGAATCCTTGAATTGAAAACATATTTTTATGGCCCGATTTTATCAACATGCGCAATTTTAACAAAGACTTGGATCAATCAGAGCATCCCATTCAAGAACATGCATCTGTCAAGGTACTTGATTATTGATTTCTCTTGAAGTTTACCTCAAAAACGTCAAAAGTAACATGCTTTATATACAATCGACCATAGTGTACTATGTAGTATCTTTTCCACTCTGATCTTCCATCCTAAATCGGTGAAAAATTGCATTTTTTTGTTTAATAAAGAGTTTAGCAATTGCTAATCTCAACCAATCAGATTCCACAAAAGCAGTACATTTGATCACTGGATTGTTGGTCTATCAAATGATAATGATGACAAGAAATTCAAATGACTGCAATATTTGGATAAAACGATAATTTACTATCGATAATAATTATAAATACATGCAGTATACCATTGTATTATAGTAAATAGGGATAAAAATAACATTTTGTTACATCTCACCAAGCTAAACACACGATTTAACTGTTGACCAAGCTGTTTCCCAAGTGTGCATGTGCATTACAGGTTGCCTATCGTGAACGACAAAGCTCGGCTGGTGTATAACCTTATTTTTTGTGAACAAGGAACCTGCCGTACAGCTCGTACAGTCAAAAGTGAATCAGGTGCTTGATAGTTTTGAGAGAAAGGAAGCAACTAGCAGGGGGAACTTTTATTCATATGCATTCTTTACAGTGTGTTTCTCATAGTACTTGCGCTACAGTACCTTTTATTATCCTCTGTGAATATTTCTATAAGAAGGTCTATAACAAACATGCATCCAGTATATGGAAGATTCTTCATAAAAGTATCTATTTGTCTATAATCCATCTGGCTGACTGAGGTGAGATTATTAATTATTAAATAAGGTTGCTGTGATTGATACTACTTTTATGATTCTGTCACAAGCTATCGCAGTTTTCAATTAATAATTATACAATAATTATGAATGAATGAATTTCCAAAATATTTTTGACAAAATGTCATCCAGTTTTGACGTTTTGTTTCCAATATTGATAAAATACTATTGGATGATACTTATTAACATAGCCCTCAATACCCAATAGAAAGCTTTTGCTAAACACCCAATAGAAAAGCTTTGTTAAAGCTTTTGTTAAAATATGCATGTTGATAAAATCGGGCCTAAGTGTGCTATAGCAATCTAATCACTCGCCAAAACACTACTTTGAAATTCGTGATTCGCTATCTTGGTAAGTTAGTGAAAGATCTAGTCTCATGCTGGGTTAGAAAAAATCGCTAAGCGAGTGCTTGTAATTTCTACGACAATAGTATATTGTTTAACGGTGCGGTAATGACGGTCTCAGTACACGCGTCGAAGTTTGCAGCACGAGCCGTAGGAGAGTACTGTAAATCAACAAGTGAGTTATTAATATTACCGCGAGTGGAATACTATACTTTATCTACGAGCGAGACTATGATTAGTACGACTTAAATACATAATTATTAAGAATTATTGACAACTTAACCTCACTTTGTACACCGTCGAATTAGCGTTTGACGTCTTATGGCATGGCCACCTTTGCAGTTATTATATCATGTATTTAATCATATGTTTTTCCAAAGGATCGGTACTGGTATCAATTAGGCGTTGTTCATAACCCACGGCTGGAGCGTGAGTAGTGAAGAATAATTCACGCTGTTTGTTTAAAGGTAGTATAACCTGTTCAAAAGTAGTTTGATAATCGCAGTATAACATAATGGGAGTAGATATAAGTACTTACCACCTACTCTATGTGAAATAGTGTGCTTACCTGAAAAAGGAAAAATGTGTTAGAGAGCATAAAAGTTACACTAATCTATGTTTGAATATCCTATAGGCCATCAATAAGCATGTTGAGTATGAAAAAAGTATGTTAAAATTCGGGATAAAACGTTTTTCTGAGCTTCTATCTGCGGCATCTGGATCATGGCTTAGACAGTTTTTCTTATTAGGTATCAATCACCAAATGGTATCATTTCCCCATACTAAGAAAGCCTTTCAATACCATTGTTAGTGTTTCCATTAGTACAAAAATGATGAATTAACACATTCGCGGTGCATAATGGGGTAATATGTTTCATGGTCTGACGTACGCCAAATATTCAGCGTTCTACTAATTACGACTTAAACAGCTGTTCGCGGCGATTCCAAACATAAATTTAGAAATTTTTGATGCATTGCGACACTAGGTGCTTGGATATTTCGGAGATTATTACTGCTCTACTGTTGTCGTCGCAGAATTGAGTTGTAACTTTTTGGATAGGAGTCAATAAATTGTGTATTTATTTATTTTCAAACAGGTTAAACCTCGGGTTAAACCCTTGTTACGAATATACAAATCAGATTACAGGTTTCGAGTATTTTTGACAAGACTTTAAACACACCTAAAGAAGACTCAAATATATCTACAATAGGTATAATTTCATTGCCAAGTTCGACAATTATGGTTATGGGTTCGTTTAAACCATGCCTAATTCGTTGATTGAAAAGGTACAACACATATGTCACAGTGCCTCGTTTCTCAGGGTTAGCATGCAATGAAGTTTTCTGTAATAAGTCGACACCAAAAGTATTGGGTGCTATTTGAATAAAAAGTTGGGGGTGAGTTATAAGGGCTGGAGTAAAAAAAATGTTTTAAAAGCATGGTATGATATACCCTATTGTACTTTCAAAAATTCCATTCAGTTTACGTTTGAACTTTTTTTGTTACGAGAATATCACGTGTCAAGGAAATTCAGAGACACCCTGTATATCAGCTTATTATTTTGTGTAACAGAAACCGTTCAATTATTTCTGACGTCGCAAAAGTGTCTTATGCAAAAATCTTTTCTGTACACGGTCATTATTGAAAAATATATTGTAGCTTGGGGACCAGATGGAACTGCAGTACTCCAGTAGAGAACGCATAAGTGAACAATACAAAATTTTGTGACAATTTAACAATATTGCAATTTACAAAACCTAGCATCTTGAACGCTCTGCTGTTGATACTTTCAATATGCAAATTGACCATAATCTCAAGTTTTGTTGAAGCAAAACATCTAATAACCTCCTGGATATCCCTAGAACCTCGTTTTTAACCACTAGTCGGACGCAAGGAAAAAGAAAAACAGCAGGAGCTACAAGGTTAGGGGTTATAGAAGTCACATATGCCATAAAAATAACATTTCTTACCTCATACTTTCGTTTGTGAATGAGTACAGATAACAAAAGTCAAGGAAAGGTATAATCCAGCCAAGGTTCTTTAATAAGTCATTGAATTACATCGACATTTAACTGAAAGTATAAAAATTAAATCAGTCGTTTAGATTGCAAAACAAAAGCATTACATCAACATCACTTTAAAGTACTCCATTCAAAATTACGTAAACTAACGTCAGCGATATGTAAAACTATACTAATAAATAAACAATCTAAAGGGCGTTCCAATAAGACCAGCAGATTTGGAATGGTCGCCATGTATGACAGTCATGATCACAATGTTGATATCTTGGAAATAGAGGTGGAGGGCGTAATTACACGATCAATTAACGCGTAATTGTTGAACATTATAATTATCAAAATGATGAAAAAGGTGTCTAACGATCGGTCGAAAGCAATTTTAAATATTTAGGAAACATGATAAACGAAAGATGGGACCCAGACCAGGAAATAAGATGCAGAATTGAACAAACTTGGACAGATTTCCTAAAACCAGAAAAAGCGTTTCCAACAACTTCAGTCTAATACAGGGTGATGGAATGTTGTCTGGTCTACTTGAGAATAGTCTCCAGTGAGCCGGTTTATAGTAGAGCGAGAACTTTGTGAGGCTGTTAGCAAGATGAAAATATATTACCTAGGTCATGCAATGCGTGACAAACACTATCACCTCCTGCGCCTCATTTTTCAAGGAAAAATCGTAGGAGAAAGAAGCGGAATTGGAAGAAAAAAACAATCATGGCTGAAGAACATCCGCCAGGAATAAGAGACTTCTACAGGACTGCAATTAATGGGACAATTTGAAATTTGGAAGAAAGTATGGACGGCTACGCAGAAGTGTGCATGGCACCCTATGAAGAAGTGATGTGAAACACACACGAGCTCATGGAGGTATTTCACAACAAAACATTATGACAGTCACGGTGTCGCCAAAAATACAGAGACGTCAATTCGACATCATGCACAAGAATTGGACATCACAAAGTTCAACTTTCTCAACAGAATTCACCAGTTGGAGCGAACAAAAAAGAAAAAAATAATTTTCACCTCGGTCAAAAAGCAATGCATCCAAAATGTGGTGTACAATGTGGCTTGGGTGAATCAGTGTACCATTTTTTTATGAAGCTGAGGAAGGTAATTAACAGTGAATAGCGAACGTTATAGTTGCAGTTGATCATGTCATTGCTGGAGCTGGTGATAAGAATTCGTCGCCAAGATATAGTAATTTAACATTAGGACTTCTAGCTGTGGGGTTATCTGAATTCATCGGTTTATACCAACAAGCCTGCAAGCCTGCGATCGTCATATCATTGGCGGCCGAAATTGTGAATCAGTTAAACATCTGAAAGGTGAGGATGGCCTTGGGTCCTGCCCAATTTATATCTTCAGGTTCAAGAGACCTTTTACATACATATAGTCTGCCTGTGATGGCCCAGAGTGTCACAGCGACAGAGTACGTGTGCCGGGGATTACTTCCTCTTGCCACAGCGTGCACACATCAGTTCACTTGTTACTACTCTTTTACCATACGTCTGAAGGTGTTATGGCAAGACAATAGGCCCACAAGTAACCTTAGCCTGCTTCTGTCCAATGAGAGACAGAACCACCCCACCTTGGCCAGAAGTCCTAAAATATTATTTCTAGTTTGACAGAGATATTTAGAGATCCCTCTCCATCTCATGAGATGTTGATTTTGCAACCACACCTCTGTTTTCTTTCCTCCCAGGGCGTCACAGCGACAGAGAATGTGTGCCGAGGATTCCTCCCTCTTGCCTTTTACACGTCGGATCACTCGCTACCACTCCCTTAACATACAAGTGAAATCTGAAGGTGTTATTGGCCAGATAGCAGGCCCACAAGTAACCTTAGCCTGCTTCTGTCCATTGAGAGTCAGAGCCGCTCCACCTTTGTCAGAAGTCCTAATAAAAGTTCTCTAGTTTGACAGAGATATTCAGATATTCCTCTCCATCTCATGAGATGTTGGTTTTGCTGCTGCTAGCTCCACAGCCATCTCAGGACCCAGGAAATTGTTACTTGAGAAATAATAGTAGTCACTGCATTACTCGTGTGGCAATTAGTTTACAAGGTATATTGTTCCATACATGATTTCTATGTTTCCTGTTGATAATCTTGTTTTATTGAACTTTACATTCTTGAACTATTACTGAAACACATTGACTTCTGTCACACATATGTTTCGCCTAATATAAAGGATGGGTTGTTTAGCTCGTTCATAGAATACGATATATAACTCGTGGTATGTGATAGCAGCCCAACCCTGTGTATAGTGCATACAGTATATAATAACGTGACTCTCTTGTGCGCGATATAATTTAAAGCCAAAATATGGCCTTGTTAGTAGTCACGGCATCAAAAAAGTAATTACATGTTGTCACCAAGTGAGCGATTGTCTTTTTTGCTAGTGCTTTGGCAACGTTCATTTTTGTTTCTATGCTGCGACCTCCGAATTCGAATGTTCTCCTTTGTCGCAAGATAACATCAAATTGCAGGTTGTGAAAGTGAAAATATATAAAGTTATTCTCCAATTAATTACAAAGATATCGAATTGAAACTGGTGTAATGGTGGCATAAGACATCAAAGATATTTTTAGGGTTTCAGCGTTTACTCATCTCTATCAAGGTGAGGTCACTTAAACATTAAAAAAAAGCTAGATGCATCGCTGATGCTGTTTGTAATAAATTTTTAATGCAATTTTAGTGGAAACTACACCTAGGGAAAGAAATTTTTGTTACCATAAAATTCCCCATTGTTGAACAATGCTAAGTCGCATTTCAGAAAGCAACTATAAGAAGTTATGTTTTAGGAAAAACTTTATTTATTTGTTGAACCACCTAATAAATAATGTTCAAGAATATAACAGCTTTATTCTGATTTCGCTGCGAACCAACCTATGTTCTCTATGTGGCTGTTCCTGTTCTTGGTGTATTTTTTAATAGAATTTCAATGCTTATAAGCTACGGTAGAATATATAATATACATATAAATAGTGTTATGCAAAGTAGGATGACCAATTTTTGTATTCCACAAAATCATTGACCCAGTAAGGGCCCCTGCAAATTAGCGGTAATGCTTTTTAAAATATATGGCACATTATCTAAGCGAAGGTTAATGTAATTGTAATTTTTTGTCCCATTATGTACCAAATAAAGCATTTCCGTAGAAACCTTTAGTAAATACATGCCTCATGCCCAGCGAGCGAGCAACAATGGTCTATTTTAGTCAGGAGATATATTGAATCTAGGAAACACGCGACACACATGGTCGGCCATGTATGAATTCCGAAAAAGTCCACTTCCCTTCTGCAGTAATTAAACCTGGAATTCATTTTGAAGCACATGAAAAAACAAATATACCGGGTAGCCCACAGAAAACATGGAGTCAGGTTGATTGATTCAGTGCCCATCATTCTCATTCTAAGATAGCCTTAGATGTTCACAGCAGCCGCGGTACTCTGGTATTTAGGGCCTCACTACGTCATCTGCTCAGTTATAAAAAAACCAGACCGATGGAAATAGTGGTGTAGACACTGAGGATCTCCAAAGAAAACGTATCCCGAAGTCACACGACGACCTAGAGTGAGGGAACTAAGAAATATGGATAATAATAAACAAATTAATATCAGGGAACAGAATGCAAGTTATTTATAAATGTTATTGTAAAGTGTAATTTTTTTTATAACTGAGCAGGCCGCGTAGGTAGAGCCTAAATACCAGAGTACCGCGGCTGCTGTGAAAAGAATTTTGTTAACGTGGGACTTGAATAGGCCAACACTCGCAGGCCCAATCTCATAGCAGTATATTCCAAGCCTTGGACACCCTGGGAATAAATGTGCGGTCGTACCGCTCAGTTCTTGATGTATGAACAACGACCGCTTTAGGATGAGCTTTAACTTAAAATTCGCGTACTTAAAGTTCGTACGTGTGTCACCCCTTTTAGATCACACCGTAAATTGATTTCATATATGTATAAAGGATGATTAGCCTGGAACATCCTTGAAAAAAGATTAAGTGATAGTTGTGTTCGTGCCAGATATTGTTTCGAGTTATCCCGATAGGCTATATACAGGGTGTCCGGATATTTGACCGACAACGCTTGACAGGCGAGAGATGATTTTTATGAACATTGAAGCCATAAAATGCTTAATTTTTAAGATACAGGATGTCAAAGTTTTAGCTTTATTTTCGTTTTATTTTATTTTTCTTTCGTTTTTTCTCAATTATTCCGCAATAAAATGGAATAACGATCTAAAATTACGTATTATTGAGTTTTTTAAGATGAGAAATCCAATCCAAATCCCACGAATAGAGGACGCCACCTACGGCACATCGAACTCTTTTAAATTAACCAAACTTTTTTCTGGTTTGGTGCATCAATGTGAATACTAAAAGAATTGTTTCCGTAATATGTTTTACGTCAAAAAGGTATACTTCGCTTAAGTCGCTAGAGGTAACCGTTTTCGAGACAACCTTTACTGAAATTTCGTGGGAACCCCAATTTGTTGTAAAATGTGATCACAAGAATTATCGGTATTCTCGAACGAATAATATTAGATCAAAAAACATGTTTCAAACATATCTAATTTTAAAATAGGTGGTGTTGAAGTTTAAGAATATTTCGTTAATGGTATTTAAAAGTATGGCTCCTATGTTCATTGGTGCGGAAATACCGACAATTAAGTCGCATTGGAAATTTCAATGAAGGTTATCTCGAAAATGGTTACCTCTAGGGACTTAAGGGTCTAGGGTATGGCGCGCGAAAATTAGAATCCAAGAAAAGACGTATTCCCATGTTAGCGAGGAGGCGTGGCCACCTGTTCCCTTTCTCCAGTGTGTGTGTGTCTAAGATGAGGGCAGGTAAGTCCAAAAATCCAAAGGTAAGGTCAAAAGGTCCAAAGGTAAGGTCCAAAGGTCACTATAAAAATTAATTTCGCATTTCCAAGCTCCTGAAGTTACCTTCAAACTTACAGTAAAGACTCAAAGAGCAAACTGAAGAAGAACGCTTGCGCTTGTGCAACTATTTAGCCTTTTTTTTGATATCGTGTTTGGTTGTTAAATTACAGGCATTTATAGACTGTATGATTTTGAAATGCGAGTTTTTTTGCACACTAAAAAACTTTTTTGAGAAAATCGAAAATAGTTGTCATTCATTAAGGTCTTAACTATCGCCTTCTGAAATATTGTACATGTAGTTTGAAAATAGAGTGTGTTATGCGAGAAATTGTGAGTCCGTGTTTTACATGGCAAATACGTATATATAAATGTGTGTATCCAGGCCCCTTAAGCAACTTTTTCATCTAAAACATATTTAAATGGGTTCAATGTGCCGTAGGTGGCACCCTCTATTCATGATAGAAAAACCGTCGTTGAATTTGGATTTCTCGATTTAAAAAACGCCCGATAGGTAACTTTAGATCGTTGTGTCGTTTTATTGCGGAATAGTTGAGAAAAAACGAAAATAAAAATAAAACCTAGACACCCTGTATCTTGAAAATTAAGCATTTTAAGGCTTCATGTCCCTATCTCAATGTTCATAAAAATGTAAGGTCTTTCACCTGACAAGCGTTGTGGATATTGTGTATGAAGTACTGAGCCGATCATGGACCTGTTAAGCCATTTTTTGTTTGTCGGAGGTTTTTTAGGTCTTCAAATGTACATTTGTCTAACCAAAGTTGAGAATAGTAAACCACGTCAACAGCCCATATTAGACAGTACTTGCAGTGGAACCAGCCACCCCTACAACCCATTCTCATTAACCCATTCCACGCTTAGCATGAAGTGGTCGATAACACATCACCTCTTTTTCGGTGCCGGCAATAGGCTGAAGTGGTTATTCCGGACTGCTGGTCGCCATATTACACCATCCCGGCCGGGAACATGTGTAATTTTTTTTAGTACTAGCGCAATCTACAATTTGCCGATGACACTTTATTCGCGATGAACGTATCCCACATCCCATTTAAATCAACCCCCATACTATCACTATTACCTACAACCGACAATATTTCACATTTTCAGTATTTCGTGTGTAATTTGAATAAAACCTGTACAATATATACAGCTCAACGTCTCAGACTTTGTGACCAAACAATGCCTCTTTTCAATAAATTAACTTTGCGAGAGTATCGCCATCGTAAATTGACCAAACGCGGCATGAGGAGAGGGAGCATGAGGTTCTCTCAGGTAGCGATCGTCATTATCATTTCGAGTCTAAAAAGCGATAGAAAACATATGTGAAACAGAGACATTAAATATCGTCTGCTGCGATTATCCAATTCAGATGCTGGACCGTCTTTAAGGTGAGGAATAAAATCTGCTGTTGATGCCGGTTGTAGTTATAAGTTTTATGACGTAAATAGGTAGGAAAGAAGGAAATAGAACAGAATTATTAAGAGTTATGGCAACGTCCTTGCTTCTTTCACCAAATCCTTTTCACTGGTCAATTTACGTTGGTTACACAGTAGGTTGATTAATTAATGAAAGTTCAATCACAGGATAAGCTGATTTTTTCAAATAGGATTGCCTATTTTTTTATCGAATATAAAATTTGATGGCCTTTCTAATGATATTAGGTTGTAAATATCAGTCTCTGGTATTTTTCATTTAAATTCAAATTTTCAATTAAATCTGTGTTTTTCAATTTTACTATCTATAAGCAACCTAGCAGGTCATAAAATATAAATAAAAACCTGTTCAGATGGAAGAAAATAACTAATCTAGCAGAAAGATACAAACGAGTAAAGCAGGGACAAGATTATGAAAATTACTTGCTACTCTAACAGAAGCAACAGCGCTAACATATCTAAGGTCAAGGAGAAACTGGAGTACGACAGACGTGGATATTTTTTACAGCATACTACCCAATGTCTTAGATATTGACAGTTTCGATAACCATTAAACTTTTTGAAATAAAAGGAAAATCACCAGCGAATGTTGATAGCTGTTTAATATCTAAAATTTCACATGTAATGCTATAAAAGAGTAGCAATTTCCACCAAAGTCAATAGTAGTGACGTCTCTGACTGGAACCTTCCAAATTTTTTAGGATCTTTTAGCAAGATCGCGATAAAGTAACGCTGACAAATCAGATTTTAATTTTCTACCAGGTAAATTATGCCTTATGATTTGAACAGATATTAATTTATTTTTCATTTGCTGCGACGTTGCTAACATGTACTGAAGAATTTGCAGAACTCCAAACAGAGCTATCATTTACCTTTGACTTGCCGGAAATGAATACCCTTCTATATCATTAAATACGAAATATTATTCTGAAGATATTAAACTACCAGCTACATTCACTGGTTTTTTAAATTATGAATCACTAGTACATTGCAGTGGCTGTGAAAAACATCCTGTCCTGTCGTACACCAGCCTTTCTTTGACCTTAGATATGCTACCGCTGTTATCTCTAGTTAAAGGTGATTTGTTTAAGTAATTTTTATAATCCTGTCTCATTACTCTAATTCATTTTTATCTTTCTGCTAAGTTAGTTGTTTTCTTCTATCTGAACAGTTCTTTGTTTACACTTAATAGCTTGGTAGGTTGTTTATAGGTAGCAAAATTGAGTAACACCGGATTGATTGATAATTTGAAATGAACTAAAACTACCAAGGACTGATATTCATAACTTTATATCACCGTATAAAAAAATAGGCAATCCCATTTGAAAAAATCAACTTATCTGTGATTGAACTTTCCTTAATTATCAACAAAAAATAAGTACAAAAATAATAAAAATTTTATCGTCTAACTTCAGCTGACGCGTTTCCTACTTAGTCACATGGCAAAGTCACAGCCTTCTACGTTTTATAATAGCTACGATATATATTTTTTTCTGATATCTACTAATAACAAAAATGGTGATTTGCATCTAAACGCTTCGTTTCAAGTCCTATATGTGACACATAAAGTCACACTAGAATTGACTCAGTAATCTTAATATGCAATAATATATACCATGTTCCATTTAAAAGAACATAACTTTGATATGTCACGCTTTTATTAGACACCTTGTATAAAAGTCATTATTTTTTAAATGTAGTCCAAGTCGACATACATACTCTCAGATAGTCATTTTTTGAACAGAGATATCGTTGGTTCACAATATAGTCCGAGGCGTTGAGCTTGACTCACCTTATACAGGGTGGATCAAATCTTGTAAAAGATATTATGTCTTGACAGAAATGTTAAGATGCCTCGAATTCTCAACTACAACATCACAAGCTTTTTGCAAAATAATACCAAATACTATTCTTTTATCTCTGTTATGGTATTTTCTATTTTTTATATGCCAAATACAAGGATGCTCGCTATTAATTTCAATAACTGTTACGTATGCTTGCGAAAAACATTTTTCAAGAGGATGGCGGCCCCAGACTATCCCTCTTTGCGGTTGAAACACTCACAGGCAATACGGCACACGCTTAAGGGTCTAGGGTATAGCGCGCGAAATTGAGAATCCAAGAAAAGACGTATTCCCGTGTTAGCGAGGAGGCGTGGCCGCCTGTTCCCCTTCTCCAGTGTGTGTGTGTGTCTAAGTCCAAAAATCCAAAGGTAAGGTCAAGGTCCAAAGGTAAGGTCCAAAGGTCACCATAAAAATGAATTTCGCATTTCCAAGCTCCTGACGCTACCTTTAAACTTACAGTGATGACACAAAGAGCAAGTTCAAGAAAAAAGCTTGCGCTTGTGCAGCTATTTAGCCTTTTTTTGATATCGTGTTTGGTTGTTAAATTGCAGGCATTTATAGAATGTATGATTTTGCATTGCGAGTTTTTTTGCACGTTAAAAAACTTTTGAGAAAATCGAAAATAGTTGTCATTCATTAAGGTCTTAACTATCGCCTTTTGAAATATTATATATGCAGTTTGGAAATAGAGCGAGTTATGCGAGAAATTGTGAGTCCGTGATTTACATGGCAAATACGTATGTATAAATGTGTGTATCCAGGCCCCTTAAGTTTGCCTGAACTGTTGTCAGGTCATCTGTGCCTATAAACGATTCCTTCTTCAGAAAGATAAAAATATCCTATATCAGCAGATGCTAGAAGCTTCAGCTTTGTTTTGCTCGACCATCGATTGTACTCCTCGATGATTTGCAGGTATAATTCCAAACGAAAGCTGTGTGTGACAGCCTAATCGACGACATCAAAACAGACAATTAAATACAGCGCCATTGCGCGAACGTATTTTGAGTGGGGTAGAGATGTGTTGGTACAAGGCTGCGTTTCCACCAGAGATGTGCTAGAAAAATGAAAAGTGCGAAGATGTGTGGCGGCGCTGTGAAACGGTGTGTAAATGAGCGTTGTGAAGATGTGTAGCGGGATCTTTTCAGATTTTTATTTTTGCTCGCTTACATCCACGCCACACATCCTTCGCCCACATTCCTAGCACAAATCTCTCGTAACACATTTGTAGCACACATCTCACGGAACACATTCGTAGCACACATTCTTCGCCAACATGCCGTGTATTGTACTTACAAAAACCTGGCTCTGCTAAGCCGTTTCCACCGCAGCTGTGCTGAGCCAGGCGAGGTAATTCAAGCGATTCTATTGGTCCGTTAAACATATTCACACATCTCTGGTGAAAACCGAGCCTTAAGGTGGATTCGGGTTGTAATAAAACATTATAGAGCGTTTAGGAAAACTTTGGGAAGGATTGATTATTAGCAGTGGTGGCTCGTGTAGTCAAGAGGAGTCTATACAGGGTGAGTCAACCTCAACACCTCGGATTGTGATGACCAAACGATAACCCTTTTCAAAAAAATAACTATGCAAGTGTATGTAGGTTGAGTTGAACTAAATTTTAAAAATAATGACTTCTATACAGGGTGGCTAATAAAAGCGTGACATATCATCAATGTTTTTTCAAATGAAATACCCTATATATTATTACGTATTGAAATTCCTTGATCAATTCCAGTGTGATTTCATGTATCACATATTATACCTAAAGTAAACCGTTTAGGTGAAAAACACCATTTTTGGTTTAAGTAAATAGCAGAAAAAATTGAAAATCGCAGCGATAATAAAACTTGAAAGGCTGTGACTTTGCCGTATGACTACGCACGAAATGCGTCAGCTTAGGTTAGACGATCTATTTTAATTGTTTGTGTACTTGGGGAAATCGGTAGATTAATTAAAAAAACTTCAATTAGAGGTAGCTTGACTTTTTTGAATAGGAATGCCTATGTTTTTATACGATAAAATGCAAGATTTGATAGCCTTTGTGAAGATTTAAGGCTTTGAATATCAATGTCTGGTAATTTTCATTTAATTTGAAATTTTCAATGAAATCCGTGTTTTTCAATTTTCCTAGCTATAAGCAACCTAGCATGAAACATAAACAAAAACGTTTTTAGATGGAAGAAAACATCTAGCTTAGCAGAAAGATACAGATGAACTAGAGTAAAGGAACAAGATTATGAAAATTGCTTAGAACAAATCCAAGGTCAAAGAGAAGCTGGAGTACAACAGAAATAGATTATTTTCATAGGCCACCAGCTACTATAATGTACCAGAAATGAAAATTACAAATAAGCCATCTTACTGGGTAAAATATAAACGAGTTAAAACAAAGCCTTGTGATCCTTAAGTTTCTAGCAAGTTTTCAAAATATTAATTGTACAGCGTTGGTCATAAAGTTATGACCCACCAAAGCTGCTTTTTTCAAATGAAGCATTCTATATATGATTGGACAATTCTTCAATTCTTCTTGAATCTTAATCAAAAAATGTCTACAATATCACATATCTAAATTTAACCGTATTCGAGTTTTCAGATAACAAATAAACCATACTAATATTAAATGCTCATTCCTGATACTATTATTACTAACTAATGACACATGGTTGAAACTAAGGCAAAAACTAAAAAACTGTAAAACATTACCCTGAAATCACGTGGCTCGTTACTTTACTGCATACCAAAACTGTTTGTCCTTACATCTACGGTTAGAATTATAAGGGTCAAGTTTTGTAACAAATATCAAACTAGGTCAAACTCTCACGACTACAATTAGCTCTGAACGCTCAAACATGTTGTTCATGGAAATCTACAGTAATATATGCAGCTTATTATACGAAAATAATTGTATTTAATTCCTACTGTGGAAACTTGACATTTATACAGTATGGCTGTGAAAATGCTCACGCAGGTCAGGCTCGACTATACTCGATTGATAAAGTGGGATCTTGAGTGCGAAATCTCAAATACAACTAACAGAGAAGGTACATACGGGCAAAGCCATCAGTTAAAAAGAGACACCTCACCCTAACCCCTCTTCTTCTTCTTCTTCGGGCGCCATCTTCTATCGTCGAAGGTTGGCGATCAATAGGGCAATTTGAACTTTTGAGACTGCGGCCCGGAAGAGTTGTGTTGTCTGGGCATTCCATTTTCTAAGGTTTTTCAACCATGAGTCCCTTCTTCGTCCAGGACCTCTCTTTCCTTGGATTTTTCCTTGGATTATTAACTGCAGCAGTGAGTATTTTTGGTTGCGCATGAGACGTCCGAGGTATTCTAACTTTCTCGTTTTGATGTTATGCATTAATTGCAACTCGCTGTCCACCCTGGCGAGCACGTCTATGTTCCTCACTCTGTCCACCCAAGAAATACGCAGCATTCGCCTATACGCCCACATTTCAAATGCATTTATGCGTTTTGTGGTTGCTTCGGTCCATGTCCACGCTTCCATGCCACAATGGGAAAAATGTAACATTTCAGTATCCTTTTCCTTAGGTTAATATTGAAGTCCTTGTTATAGAGGAGCGATTTAATCTTTATAAATGTTTGACCTAACCCATCGTACATCGTATTCCAACTACATTCACAACTAGGCGCAGTAAGACGGGGAAACACATTCACACATTGACGCCTTACTCTAAGCGAGTATTCTTGTAGACACGTTTTAGGATGAAAATCTCCAGAAATCGCCAATTTTTGGCATGCATGAATGAAAATCACTATAAATTGCGACTTTGCGGCTGTGACTGTCAAAATCGAAACGTCCAGTATGACATATTTTGTGGGTGAACGTGAGCTCAGATCTAGAAACTGCAAAAATGTGTCAAACTGAAATTATCCTACAATTCGTCATTGTCTGTCAGAGCGGTCCGGTGGACCTTTGCTCTTAATTACAGTCGTGTCGGTCGATCGGTCTGTCAGGTCTGGTTACCCAGAAACCAGACAAAGTCAGGGAGAAGAAGGGAAGAAAAAAAACCTCCGCATTCTGGTCGGTCTGCTGATGGGACATGGTCGTCTAAGGTACCATATGCGGAAGTTGGGTCTTGAACAAACTCCAGACTGTCGCTTCTGCTACGTGGAGGACGAAACAGCGAAGCATATTCTTTGCTCCTGTCCAGTACTGGATAATGTTAGGTTCCAGATATTCGGATTTGCCCAACTGGAACCTCATGACGTCAGGGAAGTTTCACCCTTCACGTTGATCGCCTTCGTAAAGAGGTGCGGACTGTACGGTGAGCCACAATAGACACAATTGAGTCGCAGTGGAAGGAGGCAGCTCTGCCCCACTCACATTCAACCTAACCTAACCTAAGGGAAAAAAAAGGAAAGGAAGGAAGGAGAAGAGAGCAAGGAGGAGGAAGTTCGTCAGTTGGAGGGTTTAGCTTGACATATCCGATTAAAGTTCGGAAATTTTTGGGTTTGAATAGGAGTTAATTTTAAGGCTACATGTCTAAAAATGTAGTTTTCAAAATTGCACGACTTAAATTTGATCACAATGCGAGCCGCGGCCTTGTGTACTTGCGAACTTGCTCGACTCTGTAGTTGACTGACTCGCGCAACAGAGGGTTGCTGTGCGATTCCGCTTGACTATAACGTCGTTGCGCTTGCTGTTTAATGTAATCCCTCAAGTAAGGGATGTCAAGGTCTCTGTGAAGGGTGTCGTTAGAAACATACCATGGGGCGTTAGTGATTATACGTAATGTCCTGCTCTGCAGAACCTGCAGGCTTCTCACATGCGTTTTGGCGAGGAAACACCAAGCCGTACATGTGTAGGTAATTGCCGGTCTAATAGTCATCTTGTATAGTCGAATTTTATTCACCAAACTTAATCTTGAAGTTCTACATAACATAGGGTAGAGTTGGCGAAACGTAATTTCGAATTTTGTTTTTAACGCTTCAATGTGCTTCAGCTAAGTCATACCCTTGTCCAGGGTAATTCCTAGGTACTTGACATAATTTTCCCATGAAACCCTAGCACCGTTCACTGAGACCTCTAACGGGGCACCACGACTCTTTTTGGTACAATATATATAGCCCGCGTTTTCGAATGATTGATTTTGATGAGCTACCGATCCGCCCACTCCAACACTTTATCCACCGCAAGCTGCAGCCCATCGCGGACCAGATCTCCAGTCCACGACTGAGCTACAATCGCAGTGTCGTCAAAGTAGAGATAGACTTCACAGTTGCTGGGGCAAGGGACGTCATCAGTGAATAGAGGATAGGTCCAAGGACCGAACTCTGAGGAACACCGGCCTTTATGGGCCGTAATGTCGAAAAAGCATTGTTAATTTGATTCTAAATTTCCTTCCTTCGAGAAAACCATTTGTATCCAAAATCATGGTTCCTATTTGCAATTGTACGGACAGGAAAACATTCATTACCGAAACTGTCGAAACACAAAACCATACGTGAGGTACCCTCAAGTATTAAAGGACCCTTAAATATCGACTATGAATACGGCCCTAAGCTATCTTATCGGCTGTCTGCGTCCCATGAGTGTATTCGGCATTCTACATAGTTTTCGACTTGCCAATCGTGTATTGTGAATTTTTTGATATAATAATTTTGCATTAGTAAAGTCATCATTCGAAGTATCCTAATAGGCAACTGTGTATGCACTTTTTGGTTGTATACTTCATCCCGAACATTAATGCATTCGAAAACTGAAAGCAGAAAAGCTAATTGGGCGCTAATCTGGTTGTTTATAATATAGCGTGAGCTAAAACAGCGTCATCTGTACATGAAAAGCAGACGACATAGAAGGAGTGGGTTCAGCAGAAGTGCTTTTACGGTGCTTTGCTTTTAGGCCTTTATAAATATGAATTTTTAATACAAACAAAGTTACGGCGGGTAGCACTTTGTAATCCACTGCACTGCAGTACCGGGCGTTATTAAGGAAGTTGAAGGAGAAAAAAGCTAGTAAGCAAGCACACAGAGGGCAAGTACATGAGTTATACAAGACATGAAATATTGAATTGATTCATTAGACCCGCTATATACAAAAATATTGAGCCGCGTTATGTAGAGTGCCAGGTATAAATACGAAAACAGAATTTCTAGATCTCATCTAGAGTCACTAAGTGCACCGTCAATAGCTTGATTCGATATTTCCTTTTCTTTGGAGTGGCAACAGAAGAAGAAAGTATAAGAGAGAATGAAAAATTAAAATGAAAAAAATCAGAATTCAAGATAATACGTGTTTTATATATTTTATGTTATCTATACAAATAATAAAGATATGACGTTCACTTCAGTACGCCTGTTTGTCTGTTCATTATCTATCGGTTGTTTTAATCAGTCGAGTAACGTTTGGTGTCTATAAAACACAATGATGATCAAGAAAGCATGACGGAATAAAGGGCCAACCACAAGGTAAGCTTACGAAAATTATATTCACTCAAGTTCATTTGCTTACTTAATTCTTAGTCCGTATTTCCTTCTGGATAAAAGAATTGATAAGGCCCGACTTGGTCTCTGGACACTCTGAACGATATGTGGAAAATCTTGAGGCATTAGTTTGGTGGCAGACATGTTTGCAACGGACAACCAGAACCAAGCTGTCGGCTGTCCAACCCATCGCCTGCTTGACTATTACTGGTGCCATGTCTGCTATACCAACGCTGGCCATGGAGACCCTCCTAAACTTAACCCATCTACTTACTGAGGTAAAGAGAGGTGCCAGAATGGCCGCCTACATACTGCTATCAACTGGCAGGCAGGGCAAAAATGAACTAGGACCAGACACAACGGGTACTACGAGTGAAATTAAAAAACACCACATACTCTGAATGGTCTCGGACTCTATGGTTCCAAGCGTATACGGAGAGATCCTACGACGTCCTTTTCCCAGAAAGGGACGAGATGTGACAATTTCATATCACCCTCAGATCTTGCGCTATTCATGGATGGCTCTAAAGGTACAGATGCACATGCTCATACATAGCATGCTTCATGCTTATCAAGCATGCTTAAAGGCAGACCTGTCCACACATGCTCAGCCCCGCTACAGGTAGCGCTTACAAATCGCACGACCGCCGGTTCTTTAGCATGCTCGAAATTAGCATGCTTATTTCGAGCAAGGCGCATATACATATGCTACGAAGTAGCATTGCTCATCAATAGCATGCTTTTTAAGCATGTGTATCTATACCTTAACACAGAACTGGGGCCAGGAGCTGGAGTAGCTGGTACCAATCCAAGAGTTGGAATTTCCGCAAACCTTGGGTGGTATATCTCAATCTTCAAGGTAGAAATGATAGCCGAAGAATTGGGAGTCAGGGAGACGAACAAAAGGCAACAAAAAAATCTATAGAAATCTTTTCAGATAGCTCGGTTGCCCTGAAAGCACTGAGCTTCAACCGGGTTGACTCAAGACTGGTATGGAACTGCATACATCTCCTTAACTAATTTGGAACAAGGAACAAAGTAACTTTGGTTTGGGTTCCAGGTCACAGCGGAGTGGAAGGTGATATATCGGCCGACCCATTCGCAAGCACCAGTAAGAAAACTATCTCAGATTAGCAGAGACTAAAGCACTCCTGCACTGTCGAGATACACCAGGGCTGAATGAATGAACGAATAAATGAAAGAGGGAGAGAGGCTTTCTGGTGGCCAGGACCACCAGTGCATAGCCCTAAAAGTGGACACTTATGCACCTCTCCTCACCCTAGTTCCCAAGTCCAGCCCCCATCACAAAGGTGAGGATGGCCTTGGGTCCTGCTGATCTTATATCCTCAGGTTCAAGAACCCTTGAATCTAGTATAGTCTGCCTGTGATACCCAAAGGCTTCACAACGACATTGAATGTGTGCCGAGAACTCCTCCTTCTCGCCACATCCTTACACATGGCCACCACATGAGTGATCCATATAATAAGGACGGCCTTGCGATTGTAGTAGAGATCCAGAACGTCACCTTGGCAGTCAAGCCCCAACTCGCTCCTACAACCCTTCTGCATACCCATGACGAATTATTGACTTTATGTTCAACATGTTGTCGCCAATTCAGCTTCGAGTCTAGAATTACGCCTCGATATTTTAATGATTGAGGAAGTTCAAGCGATGTTCCAAAGAAGATATATCCATCCAGTTTCCTTTTTTGGGAACATAGCTAGCTTGGACTTCTCGGCATTAGCCGATAGATCTACCTCGTTGTACCACTATTCCACTATGTGCAAAGCACCTTGAATTATCTCTGAAACAATACCCATGAATCGACCTCTGACTACATCGGGGCTACCACACTCGAAGGTGTTCATACCATACCCCTTTAGTCAGGCTCCTCCGCAGATCATAGAATGGAATAGGAATCTCTGCATTTTAGTTGGTCTGTTGACGGGATATTGTCGTCTGAGGAACCCCTTGGGAATGTTAGGTCTAGAACAAACAATGGACTGTCGCTTCTACTATGTGGAGGACGAAACAGCGGAGCACATATAGGACTCCTGTCCAGTACTGGAAATACCAAGGGAAATATCTAGGTTTCAGACTTTCAGATTCACCCAACTGGAACCTACTAATTACAAGGAAGTACGGTGAATCCTAAATAGGTGTGAGCCACAATAGACATAACAGGGTGACAGTGGAGGGACACATAACCGCCCCGTTTACTTTCCTGCAGATAAAAATAAATCTCTTATAGACATAACCTAAAAAAAGAATTCATTAGTCCATCGAAAACTCAGCTCAAAGCAATCTTTCCATGTCATTACCACATCCTTTTCATTTGTTGGGTATATTATTATCTTTTCTTTTTAACATGCCTGGCATTGTCACTTGCGGGTATTGCATGTTTTGCACCAAATCCTGCTGATGTAATTTACGCAGCTGTCTGCAAAATGAGGTTTTATTCTTTCCCTGCCTGTTATCATTCACCTTTTATTTTGCCTCTCGCTCAAATAATTCAGTCCTTTTCAAAAATATTGCTGCTAGCTGGTCTCGCCAGCATTGAGGATTACGTAATTCGATAAAACCAAGGGTATAATGTAACTGTTTACAACAACGTCCAGAATGTTTCTGGATATTTCAGAGAAATATTAATATAACTTTGCGCAACTATGATATATTCTTATGTGTATGTTACCGTTGTCGGGTAGGCCAAGCAGATAAGCATATTTGCATTCATTCAATGAAAAACTGTGATGAACTGTCCAGTGTCCATACCATAAGGAGGAAAGTGTGACAAAGTACAGTTGTTGCGAATCAGTAATTAACCATGTGGTATTTCCATCAAGAAGAAAATAAAGACTAATTGTTGCCAGAGATATCTTACTGTTATCTCGTAAAAAAATCGTTATCTAAAATATTTGAAAGTAAAATGTTTGACTGCCTCCGATTTTTTCACTTACATATAGTTTATTCTACCTTTCGAACACTGGCTATTTCTTATTTTCTTTTCAACGTCATCTACTACGTCTATATCTAACACTATCCAGATCTCCTTCAATCCTTCAATACTCTTGTACGGATTTATGTACGCCTTGTTTTTAGGCAAATAGACTCTAGAAGTTTAATATTCAGTGTAACATTTTTTTAGTTCACTAGTAGTAGTCTTAGTTGCTACGAATCCAGAGCAAACACCGCAAATTTAAGGTAAATCGGTATAGCAGTGACCGAAATTACTAGATTGTAGCAACAGAGTACAGATAGATACAGGATACTCTTTCGATAGAAAGGATAGGTCTGTGAAAAAATCACCTTGGGCATTCTTATTAGTATGATGGTCATTTCTTTATAGATACAAAAAATTGTGTAGTTCGTACCCAACCTCCTTACCACTTCAATTTTACCCCCTACCAGAAAAAAATTAAAATGATCAGGGATCGCTAGAATACCTAAAAACGAAGATTAGGGCTTCGCTATTTACTCCAACGCCACCCTCACAGTTTTCAAAAATATAACACAATATCTACCAAGACCCCATCTCAAAACCGGTGAAGCGCTTAGTGAGATTATGAAGGCAGAAAAGAAACAACTGACAGATAGATCGACAGACAGACCGACGGAAATGACTCTCAGGTTTATGATACAGAGATAATAAAAGGTTCAAAAAACGTATTATCCCAAAATATGAAATTTTCGTATTACGATAGTGGAAAAGTAAATCGACTATTCTTGACTGAAAAAGCTTTCCCCTGAGGTAAGTATATCGGGGCATCCAACGAATTCAAATAGTTTAGAAGATGTGAACAAATATTTTGTTTGTTTGAATATCAAAGGTGGTTTGTCGATATCTTGCAGTCATTGCATAGTAAAATGACTAAAGAAGCTTTTGAGGAAGATCCCAAAATTGCTTATCGCCTCAAAGGAACAGAATGAACAGAATCCAATGTATTTATTTCTATATAGAAAATTGGAAAAAGTTGTAATTAATTCGATAAAAACTGCACTACTACATCATTTGGCATATGAGCCAATAGTTATTGGGGCGGTGGTCAAATAATATATTGTATTAACAATTATTTTTTACAAAAGTTGCATCGACTGGCCTGCGATCTCCAGTGAACCAGTATAAACAACGGATTGTGGCAGCGCTTTGTTTTTGGCTTGATCGTTTAATGTTTGTATGGCGATTTTTGAGTGAATTTTGGCGAAGACCAGCAAGGTTTCATTATGTTGGGTGCCTAGTCGCATATGTAGGAGTAGGTGGAATGAGAGAGCCGACAGGGGTGCCAAGGAAGTTGCAGAACTCCCTCTCATCGGGAATGAACCAGCATGTGGTATATCATACAAAACGGTACTGGCAGCTGTCACCTGCCACACAGAAAAATTTGTCGTTTTGTCAAAGACATACGCTTTAATTCAATGGGACGTTACACTCAGTATTCCTTAAACACAGCGATGTTTTATCTAATGGGAAGTGTATAGTTGGTAACGAATTATATCGTGAATGAATTTGTGGTTCTTGGGTTTTTAGGCCGGCGTCGTTTAGCGTTAAAGCTTGACGTTTCACCACCACGAGTGGATGGCATCTTCAGAAGCTATTTCACTTCGGCGACTTCCAAAATACTTTGGATTTTTTATATATACATTTTATTGCGAGGATAGCTAATCGATTCATTTGGATGTTTAATGGTGTGATTTTGTATGAAGTTATAAGGAGCATGATGTAAGAATTAGACATAAGCATGCACCAGTTGTTGCATGTTTACCTGTAATACAAGTGTCTGACTAATCTACATAAATATTAGCTCTTCTAAGCCCCACTTTCTCAGTAGGTCCTTCGTTTGCTATAATATAACTGGACACATTTAAACCACACAATTGCTGTACGTGAAACCACGAGATGACACAGTACGGCAAACAACGAATCAACACAACGAAACAACCTCGCCCTTGTTGGCGCAGATAACACTGAGATAATCCTCCTCTTTTTTCTTTTCACGTTCATTGAATCGGGAAATTATTCCCTCCGAATACTGATTATAAGCGAACAACAAGGGCCATTGAATTCGATAGATGTTGTTATCAATTTCTCTAGCAGGATAGACAATGTTTTGAAAGCATGGGATATTGTTCATGTAATAGCTACTTTTGGAACAAAATTAATTTTTATCAGATGAATTATCACGAACTGCTGTTGCAGGAATAATTTTTGTACTTCGAATAGATTGTATGCTTTGCTTAAATGAAACATAGGGTAAATTTCGAAAACAAAAGGATGCTTTGATTGCATTATATATCAATACTAGTATTAGAAGGATTATACATATCATTAGAACAAATATATAACTATTTTGAATTTATTGCCGTACCTGTGATTACTTCGAATATAAGGATTACATTTTTTCAATGACATGGACTTGAAACAACTGCAAATATATTTAAAGCGATGGAAAAGCATCCAAATACTAACAATTAATTAAACACGCAACAGTATTTTTTTCTGGGTGATGGATGTCAAATGAGCACAGAGTGGCGGGGAATGTTCCGTCTAAGAGGATGCTGAGGGGCCTTGCTTTTAATACCACAGATGCTCTCAGTTTGAACAAGAAGTCCGCAAAGAACTTAAGATAGGACTTTGTGTGATTCCTTTGACCGGGGGTGCATAGTAAGGTGTAAGGCTAAGCGGCAACTGTTAGGTTAACTAAAACCTAACCACCTCACTACTAAGAAAATGATAATAATGTAAACTGATGGCAAATAACAACCCCGTGGTCTTGCAAACACATACATGCTTGTTAAAGCATATGCTTTGCTTCTTCCAACATATTCCAATTCGTTGGCGATGCCGAGCATGGGATAAAACACTCACAGGTATACATGGCTGCTAAATATAAAAACCGCTCATAACTACTTTGACCATCAACAGTACCTATGTTATTTTCTAGCACCCGGTATATTGAGTAGAACATAATTTAGACCCATGGATGAGATATATTTTTTCACAGTACGTTGGTCAAGTACGGAACTAATGCACTAATTAATCCATTACCGTATCTTCTTTCCGCATCAGTCGTTCGCGTTTTTTATGGCCGCGTCTTCGTGTTCATTTTTCACGGGCAGCTGGAAAAAGCGGAGAAGCATTCGCCTATGGCATACAGGGTGGTAAATTAATACATGGACCAGATTCACAATACTTATATTTTAGTAAATAGGTTTAGATAATAAATCAGCCAAATAGTTAGGTATGAAGTAGCAAACTGGAATAAATCAGATTATCAATGGATACAAATAATATATCACCAATCTTCAGCAAAGAAAGTTAAGGGTCTAGGCTATAGCGCGCGAAATTGAGAATCCAAGAAAAGACGTATTAACGTGTTAGCGAGGAGGCGCGGCCGCCTGTTCCCTTTCTTCAGTGTTTGTGTACAAGATGAGGGGAGATAAGTCTAAAAATTTAAAGGTAAGATCAAAAGGTCCAAAGGTAAGGTTCCAAGGTCACCACAAAAGTTAATTTCACATTTCCAAGATCCTGACGTTACCTTTAAACTTAAGTAATGATTCAGAAAGCAAATTGAAGAAGAAAGCTTGCGCCTTGGTCACCTATTTGGCCTTTTTTTTGATATCGTGATTGGTTGTTAAATTACAGACATTTGAAGAATGAATAATTTTGCATTGCCAGTTTTTTTGCACACTAAAAAATTTTTTTGAGAACATCGGAAATAGCTGTCATTCATCAAGGTCTTAAGTATCACTTTCTGAAATACTGTGTATGTAGTTTAAAAAACAAGTGAGTTCTGTTCGAAATGGAAATCCGTGTTTTAACATGCCAAACACATATGTATAACTGTGTATACCCAGGCCCCTTAAAGTTATTGTTCTAGTGACCGCGATTATTAATTATTGCTGTTTTTATGGATGTTGGTTAGTAATTCAAAATACACTACTCTTCACGACGTCATCAGGTGTCTATCAATGATAAAAATATTTTGTATATACAATGACAAAAAATAGATGTAAAGGTAGAAATATAACTATAAATGTATATTTATCCGACGAATTCCTGTCGGGGCATGAGAGGAGAGCTAAAATGCAATGAATTTAGCTTAATATAGTTATGGATATGTATGAGATATTTCAATTTTAACGGAATGTTAATAATTACCAAAAATCTGGCATTTTTATCTAAGCAATAAAAAATCTACGTTTAAGATCAGTAACAGGTTCACTTATATTTTAGTTCAATACGCTTATACTAATTTAATAGCAACATAAATAGGTAAAAAGGTACGACATCTTAGAATAAAACAGGTATTGAGGAAAATAAAGTAATTTTCTCCTTTCTTTTCAACAGAATCATACCTAGCTCAAAATATTGCCAAGTTACTGTGCATACAAACTACTTTCTAGTAGTTGGGATTAGATTATGGGCAAGTTATTCTAACTTGCCCATAATATCAGCTTCTCAAAAAGGTATACATGTCAAATTGAAAACCTACATTCAGGAGCATAGCCAGGATTTAAATTTGGGGGATCGAGCCTAGTGGTTGAGTGATCGACCACTTATTCCATACGTCTTCAACTATTTATGATGGTATTGAATTGCTGTAAGCGTAATGAATTAAAATAAGTAACCATGTTGCTGATCTTTTACGTATATTATTAATTGTTTAGACAGAAATGCCGTATTTTGGGTAATTATTAGAGCTCCCTTTAAATTGAAAAAATTCACAAACTATTAATTATTGTTCATACATATATTGAGCTAATTTTGTAGCATTTAAACTCTACTAACATGCCCTAATAAGAGTACGTCGGATTACATTAAACCCTGTATAAAATTTGAAATAAATTTGCTATCTCAAGTATAATAATATTAACAAGCCTACTTGCAATAATTATATGAGATGCTGGTTACGTTCCCTATATTTTTATGAAACAGCTTCTACAGGTTGAGAGAGCTGAATGACCTGCATGACGTTTTTGGGATGTTATAGAATATACAGATGTACTTAAAGTGCTGGTACTAGATCGGAGAACAATAGGGGTGAAAGTTTATGTTTATGTATCTATCTACATATAAATATGATTTATTCGATTCTATCAAGATGCAGTTCTACTTTATTAAATTATTATATAATATATCGCCTAGTTGAGTAAGTTCAAGTTCTCTACAATAAAATTTGTTATCTAAACGTAAACCTGCTTGAGAGTTGCGAAGGACATAATCGTATTTAGTAGAGCCCCAAACGTCTTACGTAAAATGGGTAACAATACCTGGATGAATATGAATGAATAAATTTTAAATTATGAGAGAGTTATGAGAGTTATTAAACAGTAGAGCTATGGCCCTCTGTGGATACATTTGAAAAAACTTACCGCAAATCCCGATTATCTATTTGCCACACAGGCAAGAACCATCTCGTAACTTACCTGAAACAGATAAGAAAGAAGGTTTAAAAGAGAGATAAAAGAAAATATATAGTTCGCCAGATATATTTATATCATTGGTTTTAAATGCGCGACAGATGGAGAAACAGGATTACAGAACCCCTTAGGTATAAATATCAATGCTGCCATAATATGTGACGATAAATTACTACCTAGTCTAAAGGGAAAACTAACCTGTAACATTTCGGTGTACTGTAACATGTCACAAAGTGAGCATTGCATTGAATAGTCCATTCAATTGTTGGGTTTTTGGGGAATTTCTTTGAGTGACTATTGCGATATGATCTTCGTTATTCGTCTATGCCTGTCACAGCGGTCCGAAGAAACTTTGCTCTTAGCTGAGGTTGAGATCATGTTGGGCGATACGTCTGTCATGTTTGGTTCCAAAGAGACCAGACGATCAGGGAGAAGTAAGAGAAGTAAGAGAAGAAGATGAAAGGAGAGGATAGAGCATGACATAGTCAATTAGTGTTTGACAATTTTGGGTTTCTACAAAAGTCAAATTTTGACGTACAATCCTTTAAGTACATGTAGCTCTTGAATTGATCACTTTAGACCCCAAGTGTGCTAAACTGTTCAAATTGTTTTATCGGGAGGAACACAGAAAGGCACAAATATACAGGGGGTGTCCCATTAATAATTTTGAATCGGACGTCACGTGACCACGTTGTTGTGTTACCATTAGGTAACACAATAATAAGAAAAGATACAACATTTGCTCTAATTTACACCCTCAGAATTATAATTTTCTACTACTGCCCAGTTCCGATATATTGCTTGACTTAATCATCGTGGGACATCCTGTATAATCCTGGGTAAGTTACATAAGTTACAATAATAGCATTTCAACTTGACTCTCTGACTACAACATATTGGCATAAAATTATTTATTATAATTCCAACGTATACAGTAAGATACTTAAAATTCAATAACCGTCATTTGGTTGCTTTACGTTTATTCAACATAAATATACACCTGATCTTATGAATTCCGTATTTATATGCCAATAAAATGCATTAACCTTATTATAATAATAATAATAATAATAATATTTATTTACTCTCAAGTTACATATAAAAACAAATCATTGAGAAAAAAAAAATGAGTAAATAAATGTTTACATCCATAGAAGGTCTAGGCCTGTACATGGACGAATTAGTGTACATAAATGATATAAACATATACTTACATATATGTACAAGATAAATATGTTTATGAACAACTTAAATGATTTTTTTTTAATAAAATTATTAGATTACATGCGGATTTAGTTATAATACGATTTATTTATTAACTTATGTATTTCTTTCCTCTCTACTGCACTTAACCATTCTTTGAGACATTTTTTGAAGCGTTTATTAGACTGTAATTCCTTTATATCGTTAGGTAATTTTTGATAAAGTTTTGGCGCCAAATAGATATATGATTTCTGCATAACTGATTTTCTCGTTTTGGGTATGTCTTTTGCGTGTAATTTATATCTTGTATTATGACTGTGTTTGATGTTATCTTCTTTATTCAAATTTTTGTGGTAACGAGTGATGGCATGTAAGAAATAGAGTTGCCTTACATCGTGTATCAGAGTTTCCCTAAACAAATCGTCACTAGGATACAGTTTTGGTTTTCTAAATATAGATTTTAAAATAGATTTTTGGAGGATATCTAAATCATTCATATATACTGTGCATGCAGCGCCCCATGCCAATATACCATAAATGAGATGGGTTTCAACTAATGCATAGTATACTGTACGTAAATGCTTTTCTGTTAAAATGTTCGATAGTAATTTTATCTTATATGAAACAAATCTAATTTTTTTTAATAGATTATTAATATGTACATCCCAACGCAAGTGTGAGTCTAAATATATTCCTAGATATTTTATATTGTTTAATCTGTCAATTTTTATTCTCTTATTATTTATGTTTAATGTAATATTGTCGAAAGAAGGTAAATATTTAGAATAGGAAGTAAATGGTAAAAAGTGTGTTTTAGAAAAGTTTATTGTCAATTTTTTTTGAGTACGCCATTGAATAATTTTGATAAAGTCGTTTTCAATAATGTTTTTTAGCTTATCCCAATCTTTTTCTTTATACAGTATGGCCGTATCGTCTGCAAAGCTGATTATTTTACCAACACAATCAATTTGGAAGAGGTCATTTAAATATATATTAAATAGAAGTGGTCCCAAAACTGTCCCTTGTGGAACACCACATTTAACAAACATTTCCTTACTTAATGATTTAGCTACCCTCACGGATTGTGGCCTATCAGATAGATAATTTTCAAGCAAATTATGCATTATCCCACGAAATCCAAGTCTTTCTAATGTGCTTAGAAGTAATTTATGATTCACTGTATCAAAGGCTTTTTGTAAATCAACAAAGATGCAAATGGAGGGTGTTTTCTCATCCATATTTCTATAGATTTCATTCACTACCGTCAAAATTGCATCTGATGTAGATCTACCATTTGTAAATCCAAATTGATTTACGTGTAATAAATTATATTTAGTTAGATATTCCTGTATCCTAGTAGAGAGTAGTTTTTCAATTACTTTTGATAAGCTTGATATCACAGATATTGGTCTATAATTGCTAACCTCTGTTTTATCGCCTGCTTTGTAAACAGGAGTGATTACAGCTTTTTTAAATTGTGAAGGATATCTTCCTAACCGAAAACAGCTATTAATAATATGAGCAAAGGGTTCTGCTATTTCATGTGCTATGATTTTGAGATGTTCGGCTCTAATTCCATCAAATCCGGGACATTTTCGATTTTTTAATGACATAATTGTATTTAGTACTTCATTGGGGTCTACTTCCTTCAAGACAAATGTATTTAGTGATCTTTTTTCGTTATCTTTTCCTATGTGCGGGACTGTTTGTAGAAGGTTTGCCAAATTTTCACCAACTTCAGTAAAAAACTTTACAAATTCGTCACTTATGATTTGTTGATCTTTTATAACTTTCCCAGAGCTTGTTTTTAATTCATTAATGGTAGTATTTTTTATTTGATTTGTTTTATTTGAAATTTCGTTGATAGTTGACCAAAGTTTTTTTGGATCGTTGATATTGTTATCTATTTGTTTCAAATAATATTCTCTTTTGGTTTGTCTAATTAGTTCTATGAATTTATTTTTATATCTGTTATAATTATTTATATTTTCTTCGGTATTTGTTTGTTTCATTAATATGTAAAGTCTATTTTTTTCATTTGCAGATTTGATAAGTCCCTTGGTTATCCATATACTCCTACCTATTTCGGTGTGGTTGATTTTAACTTTATTTGTGCTTGTGCTTATCAAATTTATAATTTTATCTATGAATATATTTGTAATTTGATCTATATCGTTCGAGGAATATATTCCTTCCCATGATTCTTTTTTTGCATTCGAGATCAATTTAGAATTATCTATAAAAAATTTGTAATTTGTGTTGCTTTTATCTGTTATTAACATATTAGATATATTTTCGTATGAGCATAAAAATAGAATAGTGGAAAAGTGGTCCGTAATATCGGTTTCGAGAATAAAGGGAATATAGAAAACATTTTTTTGAAAGTTCTTGATGAAACAATGATCTATGCATGTCCCGTTAATTGCTCTAGTCGGTTCATTAATGTATGATAAATAACCGTTAGTATTTAAGATGTCTAGGTATCTTTTTGTAATTGAATTTTCTTCCAAAATATTGATATTAATATCACCTATGAGTATATGTTGGTTAAGAAGGGTGTTCTCATGATTATTGATGAAATTTTCTATATCGGTTAGGAATTCATGAGGTGCTAAGGATGGAGAGCGATATATTGATGATATTTTAATTTTTTTCTTATCAAAAGTAATGAATAAGTTTAGAATTTTGATCTCATTTTTCAATGTAAATATTTCGTGATTGTAGTTGAGTTTGTTTCTTACATATACTATCACCCCGTCATTCTGGTTATATGTGCCAAAATTGTACAAGGTGTCATATCCCTGTAACTGAAATAACGATATATCAACTAGCTTCCATGTTTCAGTTAAAACTATAATGTCGAAAGTATGATCTATTCTGGTTAATAAAATTTTCAACGAGTCAATATTATGACTAATGCTTCTAATATTCATGTGAAAAATCTTGAGACTAACATAGGAATTTATTGGAAAATTATTAAACGCATCAACGTTTTGCAAAACATTTGTCTTAATATTTTGAATTTGGAAATTGTTTATGTATTCAAACATACTTATTCCTGATATATAGATTTAAAATAAAAATAAGTAAAATTAAGTTAAATTAAGTTAATGCTTTAAAATAATATTCGTGAAGTGTATTCTTCTTCGAAAAATTTAAAAACTGGACAAGTTTTTTCCGTTGGAGAATGGTTAGTGTCATAGTTTTTATGATATTTATTATTAGAGTATGAACAATTACAGCATGTATGTTTAACTGCAATGCATGAAGTGCTGTCATGATTTTGTCCACATTTTGAACATACTTTTTGGTTATAGCATTTTTTTTCAGAATGGTTGAACCTCAAACAATTTTTGCATTGTGTAATTTCGTTGTTAGGGTAGACTGGTAAATTTTGAAAAGCAGTTAAAATTTTTCCATTATTGATATCAAAAATTTGATTGAATAGTTTACCTGAAACCTCTGCATATATTATATAAATTTTTTTCTGACTTAAGTATTTAATATAGGTAATATGTAGGTCTTCTTTCGTTACGGATTGATTCTGTCGAATGATATCCTCTTCTATTTCCTTTTCAGTAATTTTATCTTCTGAGCGGTAGCCAACGATTTTAATTTTGGGTTTAAACATCTTGGGTTCTGACAGTTTGTACTGTTGTGGTAGATTTTTTTTAATTTCTTCTTTTAATTTGTCATGACAGTTATCTTCTACATTCAATTCGATTCCACCATTTTTTGAAGTTCTAACATTTTCAATTTTTATGTTGAGTTTCGATAAATTTACGCTTTTGCTGAGGTCTTTTCTGGTAAGGTAGTTGGATTGTTGCTGAGTAGGTGTGATTATTATGGTCTTCAGTGATTTTTGTTTGATTTTTACAGGAGAATTATTCTTGAGTACTTGCGAATACGATGGCATACTATTATTTCTTTTCTCGATTGATTCAATTCTTGCATTCAATTTTTCGAGTGTTGATACCACAGAGCCTTTTTCCACAATATTTGACGTAATGAGGTCGTGCTGATCTTGTAGTCTACGGTTTTCATTGCTTAATTGGTAGATTAACTGGTCCTTCTCTAATAACAGTGTACGATAGAGTTCAAGTTGTTCATTCCTTTGGAAAAGCTCTCGTATTAGCTGTTCCTTGCTTAATTTTGTATATTCACTTTCGTCTTGTAATTTCTTCATCGAATTATTGGTCATGATTTGTTCTTCGGCTATAGAGTCACCATTTATTTTCTTTTTCTTCTTGCTCATTGTAAATTTTTTATTTAAGCACTCGGTATTTTAAATTTTCAGTTCGACGTACGTTGACACAAGTGTCAAAATTTTCGATAAATATGGCCGAATGTAGCTCTTCTGTATAATACTGGTACACCTTTAAGCCGATGGATTCAGAAAATGCTTTGGAAGACTTGTAGCAATAGCAGGAAATTAATTACGTTCAGGTATATACGGTTTTTCGATTCAACTTACAGAGCTTGTGTATAGTGTAGTTCGGATGGAGAGTACAAATATATTCAACGATCAAATACTATCAATATTTTCCTGCTCTACATAATTAGTTCACTATAAACTTAATGTCAAAGACATGAATACTACTACCTCGTTGTAGATATTTTAGAGGTCACTAATTACTCTCAAAAATTGTGCAGAGGTGAAAGGGGAAAGGTATTGGATTAAACCTAAAAGACTTCGTATTGCTCTGGTGGTCCGATATTAATTTTTCAAAGCTATCGACACGTTCTGAATTGCCTTCAAATAAAGAAACTGATAGAATAACTTTTATAGGTGTAAATAACCATATTACCTGAAAACTACTACTTGATTCCTCAAGGTACACTGGCGTATTTACCCTTTTCAACTCTAAAGATGGAGGTGAGAAAATATGGATGGGAGTCATGAACTTAAACTTGAAGGAGGTGAAAACAATTTGGATGGGGGTTATGTACTCAAACTTCATTTGTCATTGCACCTTTGTTGCACATTCTTTTAGGCGTAGACAAAAAATCATTCATCTGGCAAAAAACGTACGATATACTGAGTTAAACTACTTGAACCTCTTATTTTAGATAGGGGATTCAATGCGGCATATGATTAAAAAAAAAAGAATATCTCTACAGCATAAGCGTTTGCAATCTACCATCTGTCACGACGTCAGCCTCTTCTAAGGTGCTTCATGATATCAAAGAGACTTGTGGTTTACAATTTTACATTTTTACTTTGCAACATTCTGCAAAGTCACTAGACATTAATCTCTTCCATATCCCTTACTATAATACCATAAAAATTTATTTTAAAATAGTCCAGAAAATCCTACAAATATCCATGTTACATTTACGTTTTGTCAAGTAAAGTTGGCAAACCAGGCTGCAAAAATATTCCGACAGTACCTCTATGTATAAATAACCAACTTATAAGGTCTCTGAATATGACACTTCCAGCGATCTCATTTATTTTCTTCTCCGCTTTTGGACAACACTAGAATTGTATTGTGGCTTATTTTCTCAAATCAAACTTCTCTTTAAAGTTTGGTACAGTATGTGCAATCGTAACGCACAATATAGAGATGAGGCTATTTTAAAGAGGATCAAATAGATCAAAAAGTCCATAGACATTAATTTTTTCCATATTCCTAACTATTCTTTTAAAATAGTCCAGAAAACCCTACAAATACCAAGGTGACATTTACATTTTGACAAGAAAAGTTTCCGAACCATTCTGCAAAAATATTCCGCCAGCATCTCAAGAAAGTTCCATGTATAACGAACTAATAACGCCTTTGAATGTGACTTTTTCTCCCTCATCACCCAGCGTTCACTGGAGATGCCTCCTTCGTTTTATCTTTTACTTTTGGAAACTCTAGAATTGTGTTGTGGCTTACTTTGGCAAGTCAAACTTATCTCTAAATTTCGTAAAATATGTGGAATAGAAATGCACAATATAGGGATGTACCTATTCTAAAGAGCGTCAAATAGAAATTGGTCTTGTGACATCTTTGATGGATCTCCAAAACTGGGCGAGAAAGTACACAAACAGCTCTTCCAGGGTCAGCTGAATATCTATGATGAATTAATAAGGTGGGCGCTTATTAATCGTATTACGTAGAAATAAAAGAAAATACGGTCTGTTGACATCAAGGTTATGAAAACAATAACTCATGAAGTACGTGGGAAAATAGTTTTGATATATGTATGGACAGTCTTCATTATATTTTGTTGCTCGCGAACTACGTGTTGTCAACAAATTGCACACAGTTGCATAATTATCATAACATCACATACAATAAGAGCTAAAATTGCAATAAACGTGGAAGTAGAAGTTAGAAAAACAAACGGTCATTGGTGGGGCTCGAACCCACATTTCTGAAATTGCATTAAATAGTTCTATATCTTTTCCGACTACAGTGCCCTACAAGTCCACGGAGAACGATGTAATATTGGAGGTAACTAAGTAACTGTACGCCGTCTTCTGTCACATATAATATTTTTTTTGGTTAACCATTTCAGTTTTGAGGAAATAAAAAACTTGTCTTTTGAAAGGGAATTAGAAGTACCTGTAGGAAAAAGTATTATTTAAATTTCTTTGCCTTATATACATGTCTATTTATGCTTTTAACATGCCCTATCAGTTGCAGTTTGGTTATCTTTGACATATTACATCTTATACAGGGTGGCCAATCGGGTGACGATATTTTTTTTTTTTTTTTTTTTTTTAGGTATAGCGGCATCAACTGCTACGGTTATTAGCCGCATACGAGATTTTATGTTAAAGATACATATATTAAATATGACAACGTTTTATAGTCCCTTGGTGTCTGTTATATTCTTGAGTACAAACCGGTCCGCATTAAGAATATAAGGGTTTTCTGCCATTCCTCTTTAAGTAGAGTTTGTATACTGTTAGACATTTGTAGCTCTTGGCGAATATCAGTATAGCGTCGGCAGTATATCAGGAGGTGGTCGATAGTTTGCCTTTCGTTACATTCTGTACATCGAGGCCTTTGATCTCCAGCTAGAAGGTACGAATGTGTCATGTTAGAGTGACCAATACGAAGACGACAAAGAACGGTCTGTTGTCTGCGGGTAAGTTTTTTTGGGTAAGCCCATTTATCGGTGCTTACCTGGACAGATCTCAAGTGTCCATCATATTGATCCCAGACATTTTGCCACACTCTTTTGATGCTATCTTTTATATAATTAATGTAATCAGCTGTTGGTATCGGGATGCCATCATCTGGTGGTGTATTGGTTGCCCTGCTGGCCGCTGAATCAGCCAATTCATTGCCGGATATATTCATATGGCTCGATACCCACATAAAACGGACCACTCTGTGACTAGTTTCTAGTGAGGTAGCTAAATCTAGAATTTGGCATATTCTTTCGTCATTTGAAAATATGTTTTTTAAAGAGCTAAGAACGCTAAGAGAATCTGATATTATTAAACAGGAAGGACTTGAAGAAAGTGAAAAATAAAGAAGTGCCTGCCAGATGGCAAATGACTCTGCAGTGAATATACTGGCGATGGTAGCCAGGCTCCACGCGTAGGAGTTACCGTTCACTGTTATTGCTGCACCCACGCCGGCACTGGTTTTAGATCCGTCCGTGTATATGATCAACTCGCCTTCAAATTGACTGATTTTTTGCCTGAAAATGGTTAGATAAATTTCAGAAGGGGTCGAGACCTTAGGAAATGCCGTGAGGCTAGTGTCAATTGGTATTCTTGCTCTGGTCCAGGGTGGTATATGAAAAGTTGCTCTTTGAAGGATGTCATTTATTATGATTCCATGTTCTTGTTGAAATTCCAGACTACGAATTATAGTTGGACGTGTATAGGAAGGGCGACTTCTGTATTCGTCCTCAAAACTAACTGTATTTAAGTTGATATGTCGTGAAAGGGACTTTATTTTTGTAGTGTACATAACAGTTTGCATGCCTCCTCTCAAGTGTAAGGGCAATACAGCAGCATCACAGAGAATCGCATTTGCTGGACTTGTTCTGAATGCTCCTGTAACTGTTCTTAGAGCTGCTAACTGTATCCGATCAAGTATCTTGATTTTGGACTTCCTAGCTGAGTTATATACAACCCTAGCATAGTCAATCCTGGCTTCAATTAAGTTCTTGTATACTTTGATGAGGACCTCACGATCTGCACCCCAACGAGTATTACCGATGCACTTAATTAAATTGAGAGATTTTCTACATCGGGTGGAAAGATATTCCACGTGATCTTTCCAGTAGAGTTTATGATCGAAAACAATACCTAAGAACTTAACTGAAGCTTCGTTTTTTATTACATGTCCCCGCAGTTTCAAGTCAGTTTGAAGGTGGTGAGAACGGAGTCTGCAGAAATGGATGCACGTCGTTTTTGTGGGTGAGAAAGAAAACCCCCTTCTTCTAGCCATTGAATCCAGCCTATCGATCTCCTCTTGTAGATGCCCAAAGTTGCTATCGGGGGGAGCACTGGAGAAAATGCACAAGTCATCTACGTACAGGACCGATTGTATGTTTGTAGAGGCGCTATCGACTAAGAAATTAATGGCCACTGTGAATAGGGAGACACTCAGAACGGATCCTTGTGGGACACCATTTTCTAGTGTTCTTATTGATGACCTGGTATCCCCAACTTGCACTTGAAATTTTCGGTCTGATAGAAAGCTTTGTATTACGTTAGGAAGATTTCCACGTAAGCCCCAATCATGCAGCTGTTTCAAGACGGCAAATCGCCATGTCATGTCGAAGGCCTTTTCCAAATCGAACATAACTGCTGTCAGGTGCTGCCTTTTAACGAATGCGTTCTGCACTGAATTTTCAAGGCTAACTAGGGCATCTACCGTGGAATGGTGCCGCCTGTACCCAACTTGATGGTCCGAGATTAAGTGGTTATGTTCCAGATACCACATAAGTCGATAGCTGATCATTCTCTCTAAGATCTTACCCAAACAGCATGTAAGCGATATAGGCCGGTAGTTATTAGGAGAGGTAGGTTCCTTATTGTCTTTCAGAATAGGCACGACTACAGCTATCTTCCACGGATCGGGATATATTCCTGTTTCCCAAATGTTGTTAAATATTTGCAACAGCAATATCTTTGCAGTTGAAGGGAGATGACGAATCATACAGTAAGGTATTGTATCAATACCTGGCGCCGAATCCTTGCAATTTTCTAGAGCATGCTCAAATTCTTCATATACAAACGGAGCATTATATGAAGAAGCTTCTGAGGTGTCGAAGTTTATACCCTGAGCCTCAGAGGTTTGCTTAATTTGTTGGAAAGAGGGCTCATAGTTTTCCGTACTACTGGCATATGCAAATTGATCAGCAAATGCATTGCATATACCTTCGAGATCCTCAATAACTGTATTATTGATCTTAAGAGCACTAGGAGGTCTGAAGAGGTTTCGTCCTGAAATTATATTGATCTTTTTCCATACCTCCCGGATTGGTGTTTCAGAAGTTATGGAAGAGACGTACATTTCCCATGACTTCTTTTGCCCCTCACATATCAGTCTGCGTGCTTTGGCTCGGAGTTTTTTAAAAGAGATCATGTTAGCTGTTGTTGGTCTTCGCTTATATAGATTTAGAGCTGTTTTCTTCTCCTTGATTGCATTTCGGATGTCATCGTTCCACCACGGCACTGCTTTGTTAGATGTAGACCCGGATGTCATAGGGATACTTACTCTAGCGGCATCTGTAATAGCTTGTGTGATATCATGAACTGTTGCATTGATATCTTCCACTGGTGGTGGTAAGTTGACATTTTCTGAGAATTTGTCCCAATTAGCTTTACCAGTCAACCACCTTCTGTGCGACGAATGAAAGATCTTTGCAATGTCTGTTGTTATAATAATAGGAAAGTGGTCGCTAAAATTCAGATCGTCTAGAGATTTCCATCTCAGTCTGGTTGCAAGCTGTGGAGAACACATGCTTAGATCAATAGCAGAAAGACCAGCGGTTCTAACGTCGAAGTGAGTTGGAGAACCTGTGTTGATTAGGACTAGGTTTGAAGTATCAATAAATTCTTCAATAGTTCGTCCTCGTACGCCTCTGCGTGCAGATCCCCAAAGAGGAGAGTGTGCATTAAAATCACCCATAAGGATAACTGGACCTGGAAGTTGGGAAAGGAGCCTATGCAACTCTTCAATATGCCAGCTAGCATCCGGTAAGTATAAATTACATAAGGTAGCAACAATGGGTGTTTCAATTCGAACTGCAACAGCTTGAAGAGTAGTATCTAGGTATACCTCTTGAGCTACAATATTTTGTTTTGTTAGTATTGCAACTCCACCACGTGCCCTGCGATCTGGTGTTACATCTCTTCGATAGGTCTTGAATCCCCGAAGAGAGAAAGAGCTATCGGGTCTAAAATGAGTTTCTTGTAGTACTATACAAAAAGGATCATACTCCCTTAGCATGATACGCAGCTCGTTCAAGTGTGACACACATCCATTGCAATTCCATTGTAAAATGTTTTGCATTGTATTAAAAAATTGATTTAACAATTACAGTTAAAGGAACATAGGAAGACACTAATACATAAGAGTAATGAAATAAATAAGTCACAACAAACATTAAAATCACATAAAATAAATAAGTTAATAAATATTTAAATATAAATAAACTGACGAACAAATAAATAAATACAAACATAAATATAAGTAAAATATCACAGTTAAGAGGGCGAAGGTGAACTTCTAGGTTTTCCCCTGGGCCACCCTTTCTTTTTTTTAACGAAACGGTTCTCGGGTGAATCCGAGACCATCCGTTCGCTTTCCGTGGATGAGTCCCTAGGACGCTTTTCAGATTCTGCCGCTGAAGCTGCAGACAATTGACCGCTAATTGAATTACTGCGGGTTGGTCGTTGGCTCATTTTCTGTTTGGGTTCTTTGGGTAATGCAAAACTAGGTTCTGTTTCATTACTGGTAGTGGTAGTTCCGAATTCGCTTTTCAGCGCTTGTATCAACTGTGGTACTAACTCCTTGACTAACGAAGACATATTTGAATTACTTGAGGTGGCTTGAGAGTACGAAATACCTCGTGAGGGTAGTTGAGGGGTAACACTCTTCTTAGCTTCTTGATAGCTTATCTTATTTTCAGCTCTCATCTGTTGGATGGCGACCTCTTGCTTATAAACTGGACATACTTTTGAACGTGCCGAGTGACTTCCATTACAGTTGATACAAATGACTGGGTCTTCACAAGCGACACCTTCATGTATTGGTTTGCCGCAAACGCAAACCTGATTTGCCTCACATTTTACAGATGTATGTCCATACTTCTGGCATTTGAAACACCTTAGTGGAGGGGGGATATATAATCTCACTTCTAATGAATAAAATGCAACTTTGATCTTTTTCGGAAGAATAGGTGTTCCAAACGTTAATATATGACTTGGAGTGTCGCGTAGTACTCCATCCTTTTTTGTTTTCAGTCGCCTCACTTCTATAACGTTTTGGTCAGCTAGTTCCATTCTTATAGTGTCCTCAGTATCATTTAGTAGATCAGGACAATAGATGACTCCTCTAGACTTATTCATATTACTATGGGGAACGATCTCAACGTCATAACCAAGGAAAGCTTTCGTTTCTTGCATCTTATAGGATTGCCTTTCTGTCGAGGTTTCTAATAAAATTCCCTCTCGAGTTTTCTTCACCATCTTCAGATCACCAAACAAACTATATAAACCCTTGCTAATTAAGAATGGACTCACTTTATCAAAATTGAACCCATCTTTCCTTTTCAGGACCAGATACCGGTAAGATGCCGTCATCTGGCTCACTGTATGATTTTGGTCGGTATTTTTAAGTGCCCCGCCGGCACTGCTTGTTGTGTTTTGTTGGGTAGACATGTCAGTCCCACGAGTAGGGAAGAAATAAAGGTCGGCTACAGCAGTGCTCCCTTACTGCAGCAAGGCTCATATTACTCCAGAGGTCGCCAGGTATCTGGAGCTCACCGTTCGCGACTCACTATCGTGGAGCCATTCACCCCTCGGCACGGTACGTATGACACCTTGGGTTCCGGATTTTTGTAACAGGTTTACTCCTGGTGAGGCTAGGGGGGACTCCATGTGCCGCCTCAACGCATGGCGAGGGGGTTGAACTGAGGATGGAAAGATATAGGAAAGGGTAAATCAAGGTTAGTATGAGGATAGGAGTAGGAATAGACGGGATGATGCAAAAGGACAGCGGACAGCTGGTCGGGCGCTGGCTGTACGGTCTACGACATTACCGTAGCACCGAAGTACCACCCAATCGAGCAAAGCTGCTGTAGATGGTACTTCTAATGGCCAGACGGCCGGGTGACGATATTAATTTTTTTTTTTAGATAGCCCGTACCGAGGCCTATCCAAAACACCCCCATGTATGTGTACCGATTATTGATAGTTTTCGAGTTATGATTTTTTTTGAAAACTTAGAGGTTTTCCAGTTTTTCCAAAAAATCGTCAAAAACAAAAACAATAATGCATTTTGGCTTTTATTTTTTTCTGCAATTATACTCAGTATTAAGCCTTTTTTAATATACAATAAAGAGAACCTGTACATCCGAACAATAATTAAGTACATTTTGGGCCCAAAGTTTGAAATCTCTGTTTTTAGTCAGGAGACCAAAACCTTCAAAATAAAATTAAAAATACTTATGCCTGGTTCTGGAGCTTCAAACTAATCTTAAAAACTTTGCAAGACATTGCACTTTCGAAATAATAATGAAAAAGTAGCACTTATGGGGACATTTTGCGCCGTACGTGAGTGGTAAAGTCAAAAAGGTGATAATTCACGAATTTCCAAAATGATTTAAAAAACTATTATTTTGGAAGGGAATAATAAAACAATAATCTGACTTCCAATTTCATGGCAGAATTACCTGGGAACCGATGTCGTAGCATACGCCATCTCTTTCTTTCAGAGTAGCTTTTTGCGAGCTCATGTCGGCGAAGCGCAGTTGTGTTAATTAATCTTCGGTAATAGGCAAGGCAATGTTCGGATGGACCTAAAAAGGTGATTTATATCGCTAGGTCTTCCTTGACAGGTCAGTAGTCAGTCTATCATAAATAAAACAAGTTTTTTTAGTTTTTCAACCCCCCACCCCCCAAATACCCAAATTCCACCCCCACCCAAAAAAATGCAGAAAATGATCAAGAACCTCTAAAACACCTAAAAAACGAAGTTTGAGGAATATTTGAAATTTTTGTATTGAATACTCCGCCGCCCATGTACCGATTTCCAAAATTATAGCAGCATTACCTACTAAACCCCCACAGCATATTGCTGCTCAGATTTCATCACAGTCCATGCAGCGGTTACTGAGATTACGAGGCTAGAAAAACGCGTACAGACAGACAAACCGACAGACAGAACGATGGAAATGAGTGACGCGGATTTTCGTTATGTAGACATTATAAAACGCCCAAAAAACCTAAAAGGGATGGCGTATGCTACGATAACGCTTCCCAGGTAATTCCGAAATGGAATTAAAAGTCAGATTGTTGTTTTATTATTATTTTCCTTTGTTAACTTTCCATACAACTTAATTTAGCAGAAGTTCAATAGTACACAGCAAAAAGCACAGGTATTAATTTTTTTATTAAAAGTGATTAAAACATCAATGATTATCGTGTTTATTAGTTGTTATGAGTTTTTTTCTTTAACTTGTCATAATAAAATAAAATAATAGTTTTTTAAATCATTTTGGAAATTCGTGAATTATCACCTTTTTACCTTTAACAGTCACGTACGGCGCAAAATGCCCCCATAAGTGCTATTTTTCCATTATTATTTCGAAATTGCAATGTCTTGCAGAGTTTTTAAAATCAGATTGGAGCTCCAGAACCAGGCATAAGTATTTTTAATTTTATTTTGAAAGTTTTGGTCTCCTGACTAAAAACACATATTTCAAACTTTGAGCCCAAAATGTACTCAATTATTGTTCGGATGTACAGGTTCTCCTTATTGGATATTAAAATAGGCTTAATACTGAGTATAATTGCAGAAAAAAATATAAGCTAAAAAGCATTCTTGTTTTTGTTTTTGACGATTTCTTGGAAAAACTGGAAAATCTCTAAGTTTTCGAAAAAAAAATCATAAATCGAAAACTATCAATAATCGGTACATATACATGGGGGTGTTTTGGATAGGTCTCGGTACGGGCTATTTAAAAAAAAATTATTATCGTCACCCGATTGGCCACCCTGTATACAGGGTGGCCAATCTTACCGAGACCTATCCAAAACACCCCCATGTATGTGTACCGATTATTGATAGTTTTCGAGTTATGATTTTTTTTTTGAAAACTTAGAGATTTTCCAGTTTGTCCAAGAAATCGTCAAAAACAAAAAAAGAATGCTTTTTGGCTTTTATTTTTTTCTGCAGTTATACTCAGTATTAAGCCTATTTTAATATTCAATAAAGAGAACCTGTACATCCGAACAATAATTAAGTACATTTTGGGGCCAAAGTTTGAAATCTCTGTTTTTAGTCAGGAGACCAAAACCTTTAAAATAAGATTAAAAATACTTATGTCTGGTTCTGGAGCTTCAAGCTAATCTTAAAAACTTTGCAAGACATTGCACTTTGGAAGTAATAATGAAAAAGTAGCACTTATGGGGACATTTTGCGGCGTACGTGAGTGTTAAAGGTAAAAAGGTGATAATTCACGAATTTCCAAAATTATTTAAAAAACTATTATTTTGCTTTGTTATGAGAAACTAACGAAAAAAAAACACGTAACAACTAATAAACCCGATAATCATTGATGTTTTGATGACTTTTAATAAAAAAACTAATACCCAAATTGTGATTTTTGAAGTGTTTTTGCTATGTACTATTGAACTTCTGCTAAATTAAGTTGTATATAAAGTTAACAAAGGATAGGAATAATAAACAATAATCTGACTTCCAATTTCATGGCAGAATTACCTGGGAAGCGATGTCGTAGCATACGCCATCCCTTTCTTTCAGAGTAGCTTTTTGCGAGCTCATATCGGCGAAGCGCAGTTGTGTTAATTTAGGGTAATAGGCAAGGGAATGTTCGGATGAACCTAAAAAGGTGATTTATATCGCTAGGTCTTCCTTGACATGTCAGTAGACAGCCTATCATGAATACAACAAGTTTTTCAGTTTTTCAACCCCCCACCCCCCAAACTCCCAAATTCCACCCCCACCCAAAAAATCGCAGAAAATGATCCAGAACCTGTAAAACGCCTAAAAACGAAGTTTGAGGAATATTTGAATTTACCTACTAAGACCCCACAGCATATTGCTGCCCAAATTTCATCACAGTCCATGCAGCGGTTACTGAGATTACGAGGCTAGAAAAACGCGTACACACAGACATACCGACAGACAGACCGACGGAAATGAGTGACGCAGATTTTCGTTATGTAGACATTATAAAACGCCCAAAAAACCTATTATCTCAAAATCGAAAATTTTCACGATCACAATCCTTCCCTCACCTATCGGTGAGGGAAGTAAAAGGGATGGCATATGCTACGATAAGGCTTCCCAGGTAATTCCGCCATGGAATTAAAAGTCAGATTGTTGTTTTATTATTCTTTTCCTTTGTTAACTTTCCATACAACTTAATTCAGCACAAATTCAATAGCACACAGCAAAAAGCACATGTGAGGGCTGTTTGCCACGTAATTATCTCACTTGCATTTTTTTTTTTAGATGATTTTATTCAAGTGAAATACAATGTGTATTCTAACATGTGTAAAGTAAAAGTGATAATGCGTACAATCGTGAACTGCCGATCGAATGTCAATAATGTCATTCTCGTCACATGTCTAGCGGTGCCACTACGCGCGAACAAAAATAACTAAAATGTCGAGATTTTCCAGTGGCGTAGCTCACCACTCCACCAGTAGCGTAACACACGACGCAACACGTCCCCGGGCTTGAAATGACCAAGTCTTTCAACTCAAGCTTCGATTTCTTCATCTATGGGAAGAGGACAGATGGTCGTCACAGCTCTCTTGTAAACGCCTTTGGTAGTCTTCAATGTCACTACCCGTACTACGCCGTCATGCCCTGGATGAGTGGAGATGATTCTGCCCAATGACCAGCACAATGGAGGAAGATTTATTTCCTTGATTAACACCAATGTGCCAACTTTAATTTGACTATTATTGTCTGGCCATTTCACTCGTTTCTGCATTTCAACTAGGTATTCCTTAGACCAACGCTGCCAAAAATACTGATGCAATTGTTGAAGCCTCTGGAATCTGCCTAAACGGCCTTCTTTGACGTGTCGTAGATCTGGATCAGCAGGTGTGGTCAATGATCGCCCAATGAGGAAATGAGCCGGCGTTATAGGGTTTAGGTCATTAGGATCTGAACTAGAGGGAAACAGTGGTCGGGAGTTTAAAACCGCTTCAATTTGGATCAAGATAGTTGAAAAATCTTCATACACTAGCGATGCATTGCCCAAAATTCTTTTCAAATGAAATTTTACACTTTTAACCCCTGACTCCCATATACCCCCAAAGTGAGGCGAATGTGCAGGAATGAACTGCCATTGAATGTGGTTATCTACGCAAAATTCTTGAATAGGATGTTTAGATGATCTTAAAAAGTTGACCAGAGTTTGAAGCTCGTTGTTTGCCCCGTGAAAATTTGTTCCATTATCCGAGAATATCTTCAAAGGCTTACCTCGTCTGGCACAGAATCTACGAAGTGCCGCAATAAAAGACTCTGCTGTCATGTCAGTGACGATTTCCAAATGAATTGCTTTCGTGGTGAAGCAAATGAATAAGCAAATCCATGCCTTGAGTGGTTTAGCACCCCTGCCCCTTTTATCTTTCAAAATGTAAGGCCCAGAGTAGTCAATCCCTGTTACGTAAAAAGGGGGAGCAGGCTGGACTCGTTCTTTAGGCAGATCTCCCATTATGGGATAATCAACCTTTGGGTTAGCCCGGAAGCACGTCACACATTTTGTAGTGATTTTTCGAGCTATACGTCTTCCAGCGATTACCCAATACTGCTCGCGTACCGCAGCTAGTAGATGTTGAGGGCCAGCATGTAAAAGTCTGTTATGAGCCTCTCTAAAGACCAAATTTGTGAAATGGTCATCAGATGGGAGTAAGATTGGATGTTGTTTATTATACGAAATGTTGGCAAATTTCAATCTGCCACCTACTCTAAGGACACCATTATCGTCCAGAAAGGGAGCTAGTTTTAAAAATTTGCTATTTTTTGGAATACACCTACCATTCTTTAAACTATGTATTTCCGCATGAAAGTGATTGTTCTGAACCTGTTTTATGATCAGCCTAAGAGCATCACCCAGTTCATCCTCAGTTAGCTGATCAGCTATTCTATGCTCTTTGGTAATTTGACTATTTTTTATGAATCTTAAGCAATATGCCACACATCTTTTCAGTCTTCTAAGGTTAGAAAAACGATCTATGTTAAAGATGTCTGTTTTGCGAGCCAGGACTAAGGCCTTATTTGATTTATCTTTGAGTTCAGGTAGCTCTGATGGGGAAAAATCCGAAAGCGGCCAAGATGACTTATCCTTGGACAACCATGATGGTCCATGAAACCAAAGCTCTGAGGTTAACAGCTGAGTTGGTGACAGTCCCCGTGACAACATGTCTGCTGGGTTGTCTTTTGTGCCCACATGTCTCCAGTTGCTTGGTTTTGTTTTAGTTTGAATTTCAGCAACTCTATTGCTGACAAATGTCTTCAACTGATGTGATGGTGTATTGATCCAACCCAAGACTATAGTTGAGTCAGACCAATGAAAAATGCCTTGGAAGGCTTATCTGACAGACTGCACTACCTTCTGGGTTAGCTTTGCAGCCACTAATGCGCCGCAGAGCTCCAGTCTGGGGAGTGTAACTCTTTTTAAGGGTGCTACCTTTGCTTTGGCACATAACAAATTAACTGAACAATATCCATCTGGCTGGACACACCTCACATAAACACAACTGCCATATGCCATTTCAGAAGCATCTGAAAATGTATGGAGCTCCACCTCAATAGGATTGTGAGAACGGACGTGTCTGGGAATTGAAAGTGAGTTCAAGCGGGGAAGTTCACTATGTAGACTCAGCCATTCATTGCTGATGCATGCTGGCACCGCATCGTCCCAAGATAGCTTTTCCAACCACAATTTTTGTAGAATGATCTTAGCCAGTACAGTGCAAGGACTTAAAAGCCCTAAAGGGTCGAAAATCTGAGCCGTATAGGACAGTATAATTCTTTTTGTTACTGTAGTTGGGGCTACCGAAGTATCGATTTTGTAGAACAATTGGTCTTTGTGAGATGACCAATATAATCCCAAAGTCTTAGAAGGTTCGCGTGAACCCAATTGTAAAAGGTTGGAATCTGAAGATGTCTCATGCATTGTTGACAAAACGTCGGGGTCATTGGATGCCCATTTTCTTAAGTCAAAGCATCCCTGTCTGAGGATGTCAGAAACATTTCTGCATATGTTAGATAACGCCTTTGTTGAATCGTGACCTGTGAGTAGGTCATCTACATAAAAGTCCGATCTAATGATATCAGCCTCTGTTGGATGATTATCCATGTTCTCATCAGCCAACTGATGCAATGTTCGTACAGACAAGAAGGCTGCTGGCGCTGTCCCATAAGTGACAGTGTTTAGTTGATAAGTGTGAACAGGATCTGAAGGGTCTGACCTCCAAAATATCTGTTGGAGACACCTCTGTTCTGGTTTGACCAACACTTGTCTGTACATCTTACAAATGTCAGCAGATGCAACAAATCTGTATTGCCTGAATCTAATCAAAATGGCGAATAAGTCATTTTGGATGTTTGGACCAACCATGAGTATATCGTTGACTGACCACCCTGTAGATGTAGGGCAGGAGCCATCAAAAACGACTCTTAGTTTAGTTGTCACACTTTCCTCCTTTAACACACCATGGTGAGGAAGGAAATATTGAACCTCTGATTTATCAGAGCTGCAATTTACTCTGGACATATGCCCCAGAGCTTCGTATTCTTTCATGAAGTCAAGATATAGTTTGCGTAAATTGGAGTTGCGTTGCAATCTTCGCTCTAGATTGTAGAATCGCTTGAGAGCTTGATTCTCAGAATCACCAAGACGCTGTGCTGACTCCTTTAATGGCAAAGACACTATGAATCTACCTTGACCATCCCTGGAGTGAGTGGTTTTAAAATGAGATTCACATTGCTGTTCTTCGAGAGAAAGTGTTTTCTTTGGGAAACCTTCTTCAATCTCCCAGAACCTTGCTAACTGGTCTTGAATTTCAGTACACTGAGCCAAATTACAATGTGATTCAATACTGCTGCTAAACAGAGTCGTTAGTTGGCCTGCAACGACCCAGCCTAACTTAGTGCGCTGAATTACAGGATTTTTTGGGCCTAGGTATATGCGTCCAATGCAGAGTACCTGCCAGAATAACTCAGCTCCAATGAGGAGATCAACTTCTCTTGGTACATGAAATTCCTGATCAGCTAGTGGAATGTTTTTAGGAATGTCTAGAGTAGAAATGTCAATCACAGAATTGGGAGAAAACTCACAAATGGTGGGAACAACCAGACATGAAATAGCTGCTGAAAAGGAACCGTTCATTGACTGAATTTTCAGCTCACACTTTGATTTTATTTTTGAAGCTACCCGTGTGATTCCTACAATAGTCATATTTATGTTAGTTTTACTTAAACCTATGCGACCTACAAACTTGTCAGTTGCAAAATTTGACTGACTCCCCGAGTCAAGAAGAGCTCTACACTTGTATGCTTTGCCTTGTGCATCTATGACTTCGACTACTGCTGTAGCTAAAAGCACTGGAGTCGAATTAGCAGAGAAACTCGATAGAGTCTGCAAGTTACCTTCCTGAATGGAAGTTTGGTCTTTATCAGCTTGTGATGAGCTTAGAACCTGCCTTTGCTCATCATGTAATAATGAATTATGTTTTTCATTACATTTTTTGCAAGAATTGTATTTGCAATCACTAATTTTGTGATTATTACTTAAACAATTTGAGCAAATCTTTAGTTCTTTAACCTTTTGTATCCTTTCCCGAATGGAAAGCCGCAGGAACCTAGCACAATTGTATATTTTATGACTAGTGTTGCACAAGGGACATGATTTGTTTCCAGAGTATAAGACCTTTGTACTTTTGACTGGTTTATGGTCAAAGCGTTTGTAAGAATGTAGTTTATTTGTATCATTTGAATTAGGTTTAGCTTCTAATTTCTTCAACATATTAGATTTATCACGAATAAATGCTAAAAGATCAGAAAATGTAGGAACTCCCTCAAATTTTAATGATTCCCATTCACGTAGAGTTACTGAATCGAGTTTGCTTGTGACTAAAAATATTAATAAGCAATCCCATTTGTCACAAGGTTCGCCTAAACTTTGCAATGCACGGAGATGCTTATTCATGTGATCAACCATGGTTTTCAGAGCTGTCGATGACTCTTTATTGATCGATTGCAAAGAAAAAAGTGATTTTACATGATCGTGTATCAAAGATCGTTTGTCTGTATAACTATCACATAATGTCTGCCAAGCTATCTCAAAATTTTCTTTACTCACCTTAATATTTGCAATAGTCTCCAGAGCTGAGCCAGACAAGGCTGCCTTTAGATATATAAAACGTTGATAATTACCTATGGTATTATTTTGTATAACTAAAGCCTCAAATGCATCATGAAATTCCAGCCAACCTTCAGAATCACCTGCAAAAGTGGGCATTTTAATGGTTGGTAACTTGACACCACCTGTGTCCGAAATATGCAAATTCTGAACATTTGGAAGCTCCCCGGTATTTGATGCAACTTCCAGAGAGTGTCGTGACTGATTAGAATAAGTAGAGGACTGATCGCTATTTTGTATTAATTTGTTGGCACGTCCTATTTGATGATAATAAAAATCTTCAAATTCTTCACGTTCACCAAGCTCTGACTCATCTGAGTCCACTAAATTATCGATATCCGCCTGAATTGCATTAAATTCGTCAAGTAGAGGCTCGATGCGTGTGAGCCTAGCCTTAAGTTCTGATAAATTAGTGTCAGATACATCGGATTCTATTTTATCAATAAAGCGTTTGAAAAACGTAATACGTGATTTGAGTGAACCTCGTTTTATCCTCAAGCCTTTGAGCTCTGCCTCCATCGTGTATGGATTTACAGACTGAATGTCTCAATGTAATGTATGAAATAATGAAGTTTGTTAAATAGAGCCTCAAAAATCTCAAAAGGAAGCGGATTAAACTGGTATAAATGCTTAGGATATGGAAAAACTAGGATACTCGCCGGTACGTTGTAGAAAATGGCCACCTTGCTCGGTGGTTTTCCAGTTGACCACTTGTGTGACTGTGATGTTGCGGCTGCTTTGCTGCTGTGATTTCACTGGTTCACTGGTTCATTGCTATTGCCGGCCGGCTTCCTGGTTTTCTTACTGCTTTTCCTTCAAGGAAAATCGCTGCTTCATTCTTCTATTCGTGCCGAAGGACCATGTAATGATGTGAGGGCTGTTTGCCACGTAATTATCTCACTTGCATTTTTTTTTTTAGATGATTTTATTCAAGTGAAATACAATGTGTATTCTAACATGTGTAAAGTAAAAGTGATAATGCGTACAATCGTGAACTGCCGAGCCGATCGAATGTCAATAATGTCATTCTCGTCACATGTCTAGCGGTGCCACTACGCGCGAACAAAAATAACTAAAATGTCGAGATTTTCCAGTGGCGTAGCTCACCACTCCACCAGTAGCGTAACACACGACGCAACAGCACAGGTATTAATTTTTTTATTAAAAGTGATTAAAACATCAATGATTATCATGTTTATTAGTTGTTATGAGTTTTTTTTCTTTAATTTGTCATAATAAAGTAAAATAATAGTTTTTTTAAATCATTTTGGAAATTCGTGAATTATCACCTTTTTACCTTTAATAGTCACGTACGGCGCAAAATGCCCCCATAAGTGCTATTTTTTCATTATTATTTCAAAAGTGCAATGTCTCGCAGAGTTTTTAAGATTAGATTGGAGCTCCAGAACCAGGCATAAGTATTTTTAATTTTATTTTGAAGGTTTTGGTCTCCTGACTAAAAACAGAGATTTCAAACTTTGGGCCCAAAATGTACTTATTTATTGTTCAGATGTACAGGTTCTCTTTATTGTATATTAAAATAGACTTAATACTGAGTATAATTGCGGAAAAGAATAAAAGCCAAAAAGCATTTTTGTTTTTGTTTTTGATAATTTCTTGGAAAAACTGGAAAATCTCTAAGTTTTCAAAAAAGAAATCATAACTCGAAAACTATCAATAATCGGTACACATACATGGGGGTGTTTTGGATAGGTCTCGGTACGGACTATCTAAAAAAAAATTATTATCGCCACCCGATTGGCCACCCTGTATATTATATATTACATATCATATCTTTTTGTTTTTGACGATTTCTTGGACAAACTGGAAAATCTCTAAGTTTTCAAAAAAGAAATCATAACTCGAAAACTATCAATAATCGGTACACATACATGGGGGTGTCTTGGATAGATCTCGGTACGGACTATCTAAAAAAAAATTATTATCGTCACCCGATTGGCCACCCTGTATATTATATATTACATATCATATCTTTTTGTTTTTGACGATTTCTTGGACAAACTGGAAAATCTCTAAGTTTTCAAAAAAGAAATCATAACTCGAAAACTATCAATAATCGGTACACATACATGGGGGTGTTTTGGATAGGTCTCGGTACGGACTATCTAAAAAAAAATTATTATCGTCACCCGATTGGCCACCCTGTATATTATATATTACATATCATATCTTTGATAGAATTACTCAGTATCGTTATCTATAAATTTTACGAATGCTCTGTTCTTCTACTCACGGCATTTTAAATCGACGATAAAAATGTTCAGTGAAATTTGTATTAGCTCGAACCGCAAACAAATTAAAAATATTCATTCAAATATTTGTTGCATAGTCCAGGCGGTAGGGGTTTTTTGACAGCAAAAGGTCGGAAAGAATGAAATTTGGTGGGATGATAGATATTGGTCCCCTGAATGTATTTCTAAGTTTCCGACTTCGGGGGATAGCCGCTCGAGGGGTGGGGGGAAAACTGTGCTACACGGTTATTTTCGAAAAATAGGGTCGTTTTGGTAAGTGATATCGAAAAGCCTTCAAATGATTTATGGGGTGAACAAAATTCTGCATAATTTTGGTCTTTACATTTTTCGTGTGTCACCAATAGGACCTTTGGAGGTTTCTGCTTGTCGCGAAATAGAGTTTTTACCCTCCCAACCTTAGATAAGGAAAGAGAGGGGATACGGCACGCCCGTTTGATGTCATATGAATTAGCTGTGACCGAAAATGAATAGCTATTTGACAGCTGTCAAAACATTTTTTAATAATATTTAGCGTTTTTAAGACCAATCATTGTAAAATATTGTGGGGTGCATAATGGTAGGGTGTGCAGCAAAAGCCACAGCAGCAAGAGGGGGTCAGGAATCACGTATCACAGGTAAATTTAATAGCGCTTTGATACATTTTTGGTGCCATTTGGTAACAGAAATGTCAGTCGCGCGTTCCATCTTCTCTCTCTCCTTGTCTAAGCTCCCAACCGAGCGGCAACCCCCCGAGGTCACAAACTTAGGTGTACATTCAGGTGACCAATGTCTACCATCCCACCAAATTTCATTCTTTTTGACCTTTTGCGCTTTTTTCGATAGCACTTATCAAAATGACGCTATTTTTCGAAAATCGTCGCGAAACAGAGTTTCTACCCTCCCACCCCTCGAGCGGCAACCCCCGAGGCCGCAAACTTAGGTGCACATTCAGGGGACCAAGGTCTACAATCCCATTAAATTTCATTCTTTCCGACCTTTTGCTATCAAAAGACTTTTTTTACGACGTAACCATTGGACTAACAGTAAACCAAGAATTTTTAATATACAGGGTGTTTACGATCTTAATGCCGTTATGTAAAGTACGAATATTACACAACATTGTAATGCTTGTACCACAAGATTTAATACGAATATCCCAAATTTGAAGTTTCAAAAAAATCGCAACATTTTCTGATAACACAGAATATGCGGCAACAAGTCTAGGCATAATAGCATTTGTTTACGTGAATATCTCCAAAAACACCTGACAGAAACTATAGGGCGAATACTGGGCAATGTTGTCGGATTGTGATTTTGCAGTCATACTTTTTTAATTTTTTTTCTGTTTAACTATGCGTTAACTAGTGAAATGGTACTGGGGTTTCAGGTTCGAAATATCATGATCTATCGTTTCTACACCCTGTATACCACTACTGTTATAGCATGTTATAGGAAAAATCTTCTTCATTATTATTATTATCAGATTGTTTTGTGCTGCAACGTTGCAAGTGTTCACAGTCTCCAGTACTAGTTTCTCCAACATTATTGGATGGCATTCTCAGAAGCAGTTACCTGATCGGCGAGTTTTGAAAAACTGATACCGACCGGACAGCCCAGGAACTAGCAGTTCAGAGGACCATGGCTACGAGAGCCTTACACAAAAAGATCAAAAGAAAAATGAGGACAATCATACTCCGAAAACATAGAGGAGGTAAAGGGATTTACAACCGACCACTTAAATATGCAGACATCTAAAAATATAATCTTTAGATTTGACAAATTTACCAGGAATATAGAAGTATATATTTTCCCGTATGTGAAACTTCTCCTTTGAGTAAACTCTTGAGAAAGCAGTAGCCAGTGATTTATGACATATGACATACAAATATTTTGCGCTAAGTTACTGAGAATCATTGGTTATTTCGGGATTCTTAACCGGTATTTCGTTCGAGTTTACGAGGATGACAGGGGTGGCAATTAGTACGCGACACACCCTCGCTACGACACATTTGGCCAAAAACACAAAGGATACACAAGTTCATTGATTCAGAATTTTCTCCCCCATGTGGAATGCTGCAAGTAATTTATCCCTGTCCCGTCAGGTTGCCATTATCACTTGTTTCAGTTGGCTGAAATATACCTGGCTCACAACAGAGGGTCGAACTTCGAGATGTACGTGTATTTATAAAGCATGGCGTCAAGTAGGTATACTCCACATTTATAAATAGAAGGTCTTTTGGTTCCCATCTAAACAAAGACTGCTTATTTATTGATTAGCGAAACATACTTCACCGAGGCAGTAGTAGAGAAGCTACACAATACAAGATGCTATGATATTTCTCTTTTACATTATACAGGGTTATTCACGTTATTCGACACGGAGCATTATGGCTAAAGTATTTGATAAAAAAGAAAACAATAATTTCGGATGGATAGAGACCCATAAACGCTACATTTTAAAAATATTTTCATGTTACACAGGGTGTCCCAAAAACACGAAATGTATAAAAGTTATGTTTTTTTAAATGTAACACCCCGTATATTATTGCATATTCAGATTCCTTGGTGATTTCTAGTGTGACTTTATGTATCATACATGGGACCTAAAGCGAACCGTTTAGGTGTAAATCACCATTTTCGGTAAAAGTAGATATCAGGAAAAAATTGAATATCGCAGAGATTATAAAATATGGAAGGCTGTGACTTTGCCGTATTACTAAGCATAGAATGCGTCAGCTTTTATGAGACTGTCAAATTTCAATTACGTTAATGCTTGGATAAATCGGTCGATCAATTAAGGAAACTTCGATCAGCGATAACTTGATTTTTTCAAATGGAAATTCCTTATTTTTTTTTACGATTAAACGTAGAATTTGATAACCTTTCTAATGATATAAGGTTGTGAATATCAATCTCTGGTAGTTTTCACTTAATTTTAAATTTTCAAACAAATCGGCGATTTTCAATTTTCTTACCTATAAGCAACGTAGCAGGCCATGAAATATAAACAAAGACCTGCTCAGGTAGAAGAAAACAACTATCTTAGCTGAAAAATACACACGAATTAGACTAAAGGGACAAGATTATAAAAATTGCTCACACCAAACAAAGCCTAACCAGAAACAACGGCGGTAACATATCTTTGGTCAAAGAGAAGCTGGAGTATGGCAGAAATGGATTTTTTCACGGCCTACTAGCTACTACTATGTACTAGAGATTGGCAATTTCCAAAACCATTGAAAATTTTGAAATGAAATAAAAACTACTACATAATGTTGTACGCAGTTATTATTTTCATAATAAAATTTCACTTTTAATGATATAAGAAAGTATGCAATTCTGTCAAAACTCAAGTCAAAAGTACCTCTGACTGGAGTTCTGAAAATTCTTCAGTAAGATCGCAGAAAATAGGAATGAATTAAAATTTGTTCAAATTATAAAACATAAAATAAATGGCAGAAAATTTAAATCTGATTTCTCAGTATTCCTTTTTTGCAATATTGCTAATACATATTGAAAAATAGAAGGGTTTTAGTCAGAGGTATCGACGTCGACGCAAATTAGTACTTTTTTACACCATTGCATATGATTGATAGTTGCGTGCTGGAGCAACAGTCGCTGGTTGTTTTCGTTTCATATCAGCGTTTTTATTTGTCTTGGAAATGTTTAACCTCTAGTAAATTGCGGTAGCCAGTAGACTGTAAAAAAATCTATTACTGCCATACTCCAGCTTCTCTTTGAACTTAGAGATGTTATCGCAGTTGTTTCTGGGAGAGTTGATTTGTTGTAAGGAATTTTTATAATCTTGTCCCTTTAGTCTAGTTAGTGTGCATTTTTTAGCTAAGCTGGTTGTTTTCTTCTACCTGAACAGGTTTTTGTTTATATTTCATGGCCTGCTACGTTGCTTATAGGTAGGAAGATTGAAAATCGCCGATTTGTTTGAAAATTTGAAATTAAATGAAAACTACCAGAGATTGATATTCACAACCCTATATCGTCAGAAAGGTCATCAAATTCTACGTTTAACCGTATAAAAAAAATTAGGCATTCCCATTTGAAAAAATCAAGTTATCGCTGATCGAAGTTTCCTTAATTAATCGACCGATTTCTCCAAGCATAAACGTAATTCAAATTTGAAAGTCTCATCAAAGCTGACGCATTTTATGCTTAGTGCTACGGCAAAGTCACGGCCTTCCATATTTCATAATTTCTGCGATATTCAATTTTTTCCTGATATCTACTTATACCGAAAATAGTGATTTACACCTAAACGGTTTGCTTTAGGTCCCATGTATGATACATAAAGTCACACTAGAATTCACCAAGGAATCTGAATATGCAATAATATACGGAGTGTTCCATTTAAAAAAACATAACTTTGATGCATTTCGTGTTTTTGGGACACCCTGTATAACATGAAAATATTTTTAAAATGTAGCCTTTATGGGTGTCTATCCATCCGAACTTATTATTTTCTTTTTTATCAAATACTTTAGTCATAATGCTCCGTGTCGAATAACGTGAATAACCCTGTATATGATCGTCAATAACCAAGATGCCTATTAGATGTTGAAAAAATCTGCAACTTTAATTTCGGCAGTAAATATATTAGTGTTTAAGGAATCAGATATACTCTGAATTATCCACAATAATTGCTGCACCAATCCCCCGTTATTTTCGTTCTGTCGGTATATATTTTCATGTAATCATTGTAAGCATTTCTGTTGCAAAGATTAATTGGTAAGTAGATGATAGAGTTGTTTTTTATCATATCCAGCTAATCTTTTATTTATTATAGGAGGGGCTCTAGTCGACATCTTTTTTTCCGAATTCCATGTATACACAATACACACAAGCATGTTTCAATCTGCTCCTCGCTGCACACTGGCCGTATTTTAATGAAATTTTATGGTTTTAATCGTTCCTATATAAGATTTATTTCAATTTTGTTATCATTATCTTATAAAATTGACGCTTGAGCCCTATTGATAGCTAATCATCAAAGAGATCGGCGTATATGACGTATTCCTAGGGTTTTATTGTTGTCCCCACATTCAGACTAAGGAGACGGTTTTTTATTTAAGAGAGAGTAACCTTCCGTCCTGGGTTTTAATAATTGCATTGAGGCTATGGAACGTTTTCCGGGAAAGATCAGTACCAGGTGGTTTTTGTAGTGTAGGCAGTATTACGTATACACCGTGTCCAAGGATGAATCCCGAAAAAAGAAATCGCACTTAGGTTTCGGAATGTGAAGCCGATATCAAAAGGAATTGTTTTGAAATTCGCATTTGTTTCAGAGAAATCAACGTTTGAAGTTTGGTTGTAAATATAACTGTAACGTCTGTGGCCCACTTTCACTTTCGGGAACTCCTAGCAGATTTTAAAACTAGAGGATATTATTAACTTTTTCGAGTAAAAAAAAAATAATTTTTGATTTATTACTTTTTGATATACAGTACGTTCATTTGACCGCGATTTGGATATAAAAATGGTCATAACTTTTGAAATACCCCATATAATGTAACAATACCTATATTTGAATAACGGAAATCATTAGTAGAATCTGAATATGGAATAATATATAGGGTATCTCATTAAAAAAAAATGCGTGTTTGCATCACCACGTAGTTATGGATCACCTTGTATAAATCTAAATATTTTCTGAGCAAGCAGCATATCCGTGGCTACAACTTTTATATACAACTTTTTTCGCTATCTTCTACAGTAGTGGAGTTATCGACCGAGCCAGTACTAAAAACTCAGCCTGTGTATCATAAGTCGGTGCCAGAAATCATCCCTTAAAGTTTTCTGGATTCGTCCTGGGCGTATAGTTTATGCTCGAGTTTATGCGATATTTTATCGATTCCTTTTTGTTGGTGTTTACAAGGTGGCTTAACACTAGGGCTGAAAGGTCGCAAAGTGAGGGCTAGGTTGGGTGCGCCACAGTTGGAAAGAAAGAGCCAATTGGTTGATTAATTTTACTGGTATAAATATTTAAGTGATTATCCGAAGTACTTAAGTGGATCTTGCTTCATCTTAAAACTTGCCTTGGCTCCGGGTGTATTAACTGACGCCATTTTTACGACAGGTATGCGAGGTGAACGGAAAACAGACGTAATTGCAGGGTTGGCTATAGTTTTATAGGCGAATGCGGGGAAACATCGAATAATAATATATAATGTACGGATTGTGCGGGGCCCAGTAGGGAAGATAGCAACGACCTGTCGTTTCACCTGGCGCTCGCCGTGCGGCCAGTGAGGGCAACCGGCAACTGCAACAGCTGTCTGCGTCTGGGTAGGAAGCGATCGGCCGTTACGACATGGCACGCCGCACATTTAACAACTGCTGGTTGTGTGTGCACCATGTGCCTCTACACTACACAGGGTGGAACGAAATAAGTGTCTATAAAGATGCACACAGTAAAAAATGATCGGAATAATACCGTATGAAAAATGTACGTTTTACAGTATCTCTAAGGAAACTCAAAATGTTATAGAATAAAAGAATAGAGGATAGATAGATACGAAGAATATTTATTTAATCATGTCTGAGCGAAAATTTTTGATTTTGACATAATATACTTTTTGGGCATTTTAAGATGCCTACATAAAAAAATCCACGTCACTTATTTCCGTCGGTCTGTCTGTCGGTCTGTCTGTCTGTCGGCTGATCTGTCTGTTGGCGTTTTTCTAGCCTCCAAATATCAGTCGCTGCATAGATTTTGATGAAATTTGGGCAGCGATAGGTAGCGTAGTAGGTATTGTTGCTACAATTTTGAAAATCGGTGCATGGGCGGCGGAGTAATTAGCAAAGAACGAAAAATTTCAAATATTCCTTAAACTTCGTTTTTAGGCGTTTTACGGGTTCCTGATCATTTTCTGCTTTTTTTTTGGGTGGCGGTGAAATTGGGGTGGCTGGGGGGTGGGGGGTTGTTAAGCTGAAAAATTTGTTGTACTCATAATAAGCTGTCCACTGACCTGAGAGAGAAAGAGCTAGCGGTATAATATACTTTTTTAGGTCCATCCGAACATTGCCGTGTGTATTACAGGAACCAAGGGACTTAAACCTTCTGATGCATACAAAATACATACGAGTATTACTTTGGATCGTTCTGTATTTTATAATGTGGAAACTACTGAATTGGTGTTAACGAAATTTCGGCACAGTATTATTACTTTGGCGAGGATGGGAAACGCGTCTGATTTTTAGAAATCGTCTCAGTGGCGGCGCAGCAATATTAAGAAAACTAAAAATATGAAAACAGCTCAAAATTCGATTTTAGGCATTTTAGGGCCTCCTGATCATTTTCTACTTTTTTTGGAGTGGGAATGAAATTGGGATCGTTGAGGGGTGGGGGGTTGTAAAACTGAAATTTTTTTGTATTCATAATAGGCTGCCCATTGACCTGTGAAAGAAAGACCTAGCGGCATAGTCATTTTTAGAAATCGTCTCAGTGGCGGCGCAGCAATATTAAGAAAACTAAAATTATGAAAACAGCTCAAAATTCGATTTTAGGCATTTTAGGGCCTCCTGATCATTTTCTACTTTTTTTGGGGTGGGAATGAAATTGGGATCGTTGAGGGGTGGGGGGTTGTAAAACTGAAATTTTTTTGTATTCATAGTAGGCTGCCCATTGACCTGTGAAAGAAAGACCCAGCGGCATAGTACACTTTTTTAGGTCCATCCGAACATTGCCTTGCCGATTACAGAAACCAAGGGACTTAGAGAATTTTCCAACGTATCTTCTTCGCGTGCCATGCTCGTGTATCAAGCGTTGGCGGTCACCATGTCAATCATTTGTCGGTATGCATCACGGTCTGTAGCAATTCGAAAAAGTTGTTCCACTTGAAGTCCGGTCCACTGGCGGATATTGCGCAACCATGAAAGCTTTTTACGGCCAATCCAGCGTTTCCCCTCTACTTTGCCCTGGATCAGCAGTTTAAGCATGTCGTATTTGGGACCTCTTACCACATGACCAAAGTATGATAGTTTTCGTCTCTTGATTGTGACTAATAATGTACGATCCGTGTTCATCCTTCGCAACACTTCTTCGTTGGTGGTATGGGACGTCCAGCTGATTCGTAACATTCTACGGTAGCACCATAGTTCAAACGCCTCTAGCTTATTCATTGTGTTAATTTTTAAGGTCCACGTTTCGCTAGCATACAGCAAGACCGACCACACATAGCATTTTAACACTCTAAGACGCGTATTTAGCGTTAGGTGTCTATTAGTTAAGACAGCTTTCCAAGTATTAAACGAGTTTCTTGCCGTTTCGATTTTAACTCTCACCTCCATGTCTGAGTCGTTGCTGGAATTTATCCAACAGCCGAGATATTTGAAACGGTCGACTCTCTCGATACTGCTGTTTTCTAGTATCAGTGTGGTATTTGGATCTATATTGATTTTACCGGCGGACATCCATTTCGTCTTGAGGGCATTTATGCTGAGTCCTTTATCTTTACATGCTCGGTTGACCCTGTTAAGAAGAGTTTGCAGATCCTCAATACTCTCCGCAACAAGAGCCGTATCGTCCGCGTATTTGATGTTATTGATAACTTCTCCACCAATCTTGACACCGATATTGCAACTTGCTAAGGCTTTCCAACGTATACATCATACAAAATACATGCGAGTATTAATTTGGATCGTTCTGTATTGTGTACGTGGAAACTTTTGAATTGACTTTTACTTCACTTTTACAGGTTTTAGGGGTTCATGATCATTTTCAAATTTTTTTTGGGTGGGGGTGAAATTGGGGTGGTTCGGGGTTTGTAAAACTCAAAAATTTGTTGTATTCATGATAGATTGTCCATTGACCTGTGAAAGAAGCACCTAGTAAAATAATAAATAATTTTTTTGAGGTCGGGCGAGCGATGATTTCGTTGCATGCTATGGGAAAATAATAAAACTGTTATCATCGGAATGTGTGGGAAGTATTGAGTCCATCAACTTGACCACATTTTTTTATTTTATTTTATGTTCAGCTTTTTTTATTTTTTAATGTAGTTCAGGTACCTTTAAGATGTAAAAGTTCTCTTATTCAGAAAACGATGGAATAGTCCGTGAAAACTATTGTTATTCACGATACTCCCTGTTAAAGTATGTAATATCGCAGATTCTATTTATGAGAACTGAAATTGCTATGTAGTTTTCCAGAACAACACATGTGTTTTCATTTATACACCATAAATAATGTACTCTCCCCCACTATGAGGTTGGATTTATTCATTATAAATTATGCATATGTGTAATATTCCATTAAAAAACTGGTAATGCGTAAATGCGAAAATACATTTTAAAGTTCCATAATTTATTCCGTAAATTTAACGCGTCCAGTATATGTCATCGCATGCTATGCCATTTTTTAGTTTGTTTGCTGGTTGGTGGGCCTCAAGAATCTTTTCTTGTGAAAGATTCGACTAATGTTGGCAGTTTTTTCTTTTTTTACATGTAGGTAACCATAGATCATTCCGGATATATTTCTATATGATATATTCCTAACAATTCGAAAATATGAGCTTCATCGTTTGTAGATCGCAGTTTTCCGGGAGTTTCATGCATGTATTAACATGGAAATCGTACTTTTGTTTTAAAGTCGTATTTTTTGTTTCAGCACGAGGTTAGCGATCATTGAGCTCTTAGTTCTTTGGCTTCAAAACACTATGTCTGAATCAAATAGCAGATGGTGCCAAACCAAGAACTTTTAATCGCTCACTTAAAAAATGTCAAAAATCTGTTTGCTTAGTTGCTCCTCGACTGTACTAAGATAAATGCGTTAGGTTAATTATATCTTACTATGTACTTTATCATAATAAAGGCTTTTTTCAATTGTTTGTCATTTTCGAATAATTTATTTACCTGTGAAAGTGCATAAATAGGTGTGTTTTTACATGTAAATACATAATATATTTCATCTCCCAGACGACAGTATATTAATATCGTGCATGGAACCAGGCAAGTCACTATCATCTCAGGACACAGTACGTCGACGATATCAGCATGCCTTATAGATCAACGTAGATATCAAAACAATTGTCGAGTGGGGATTAGCAAATAAAATACAGGTCAACGTACAAAAGCTCAGGCAACAACACTTACAAATAAGTCTCACGTTGGCTTACCAACTGTGGAAATTGAGGGTCACTCCATAGTCGAGTCACCTTCCGTTACAATAAGATGGTCTGGCACGACCACGTCGTCAGTATTCCTAAAACGGCATCCCAGAAGCTTGGAGTTTTATTCCGCTGCAGGAAGCTATACACACCAGAGCAACTACTGCTGATCTACAAGGCACAGATCCGACCATCGCTGGATTATTACTCCCATGTATGGGGATGCGCTCCAAAGCACTCTTTAAAGCTTCTGGATACTATCCAGAAAAGAGCAATTAGATTAGTCGGTACGCCTAACGTCACAAAGGACCTCCACAGCCTGGAACATCGGAGAAGGGTAGCTGACCTATCCCTACTGTTCTACAGATTCTATCACGGAAGATGTTCGAGTGAGCTCTTCTAGATAATAACACCAGAGGCTGTCCGAATGAGGAACACTAGAGAGGCTTTGCGAGCTCATACTTACCAGTACCCCGAACCAGTCTCCTCCAGCATTCCTTCTTTTGGAGAACTTTGACGCTGTGGAATTTGTTTCCCGACGGCTATAGCCTGCAGCGTTTCATATCTAACGTGCACCGACACTTATCCTCTCGCAGCGCTTCTACAGCGCCATAGGCTTTTAGCCTTTGCGGGAGGCTGATCATAAAAAAACGTGTTTCTATTGGTAGTATTACAATGCCCATAAACATTACATATTTAACTATGTACCTTTCATCTCTTTTGTAATTTTACATAACATTATATAATGCCAATTTAGTATTTATATGCATTTTAATTAAATAGTGTTTAGTGCAATTTTACGGAATTCATAGAAGTATTATAAAAATGTTTCCCAATGTCACAATGTATTTGTACAGACTTCATCATAAACATATGTCTAATACTGAAATATTGTACAATATTAACATGTAATAAAAATTGAATTATACTCATGACAAAAAAAGCCAATAACTAGTTCTTGAATTTTATATTTGAATTTTGTCTGTGATATGGTGCGCTTCTTTATGGATTGTGGCACTGGTCGCACAGAATCCGTTCACGAGAGACGCTATCAGCCAGAGATGCACGAAGTACTAAAATATTAGCTTGTGAGTATTTTACCTTCCTCAAGCTAATCGATTAGAATGACGCCGCACTAATTCTATCTTAGTCTTCTTGGGTGCACATTCACCTGTAGATACATATTTTAATTATTGCTTCGTCTCTTGTGACGTTACCTCATCTATGGCAACGAAAGAGTCATTATTGGATTGCCTACGCATATCTCCAAATACTCCAACACACGTGTGTGTTTTGGTCCATAGCGTGCAATCCCAACGTGTAGAGAATTTTATCATATCTCAATATTCATGCAAAATATGATGCACCCGTTCAGTTGAGATCATATTCAATCTTCGATTATCCATCACTCTATGAATTTTATTCATGATTTCTGGCGAAACGACTTGTACCAGTGCCGCCACAACTGAACTCTGCAAAACAGTTTCAACCTCCTTAGCATCTATCAAGGGCCATAGGACACTAGCGCGCCGCGGTCAGATTTGTCCTAATCCCACCGGTCAGAAACCCCCAAAATATTTTGGATATTAGGCAGGTATGTGGACACCAGCGCGCGGGGTGGCGAGGTAAACTTATGTCTTATAATTTTAACCGATTTTAATTTATTGGTCATTTTTTGCGATCTTGCTAATAGTTACTGAAGAATTTGTAGAACTCCAGTCGGAGCTAGCGTTACTTTTGACTTGACAGAAATGAATTACTTTTTTATATTATTAAATGCGAAATTTTGTTCTGAACATAATAAGTTAATCTGATCACTATAATGGATGCAAATAAAGAAGTTGGTATTGTCAACAGACCGAAATGTCTTTATAATACCCCAAAAAATTTTAATTAACGTGTTCTAATTTGTCACAAGTTTGATCGATTTCTTGACGATCTTGAAAAAAGTCCGAGAAATTTACCAACACAGCTTGTTTTGTGGGAGCATCATGGTTGTGCTCGTTATTTCTTTTAAGAACAATCTCTTCCGATTGATCCATCATCAAAGATGCTATGCATCCTCTTCTAGAGCATCTGTAGGCTACACCACGGGTGGTTTTTTATCTCTTCGGAATGTACACTCTTCAAGGATTATTAATTTCTTCCCTTTCACACTTAACATAGTATCCATGATGAAAAAGTAGAACACAGACAATACTCACAAACAGCAACTAAGGATTGCAAACTACTGAAATATTTTCGTTAAGGGTAGTTTTATATACCTACAGAAGCCGAATAGTCATTTAAATAATCTAAGAAATAACTGTAAACTACCGCAAGTCGTAAAAAGACAGATGAAAGTTCGCAAGAATTAAAGGGATGTGGTCATTAGGAATAACCAAGCTTAATTTTCTTTCGGCTCGCAAGTGACCGGTGCCGATGAAGGCACCCTTTTTGTAAACAGGTAAAAATCAAACCGCGCGCGCTCGTGACCGATCACCCACCACGGGTGGTTTCTTTATCTCTTCGGAACGTATACTCTTCAAGGACTATTAATTTCTTCCCTTTCACACTTAATTATAGTCTCCATGATGAAAAAGTAGAACACAAACAATACTCACAAACAGCAACTAAGGATTGCAAACTACTGAAATATTTTCATTAAGGGTAGTTTTATATACCTACAGAAGCCGAATAGTCATTTCAATAATCTAAGAAGTAACTGTAAACTACCGCAAGTCGTAAAAAGACAGATGAAAGTTCGCAAGAATTAAAGGGATGTGGTCATTAGGAATAAACAAGCTTAATTTTCTTTCAGCGCGCAAGTGACCGGTGTCGATGAAGGCATCCTTTTTGTAAACAGGTAAAAATCAAACCCCGCGCGCTCGTGACCGATCACCCTATCAAGCCTCTTCTTAGTTTAAATAATATAAGAGCATTAAAGTTACTGTGCGGAGAATTCAAAGTCACGGACTTCAAAATCAAAAATCTAGGCAATTACACTGTTTCCTTTTCCGAATGGTCTGGGAAGTAAGTACATAGCGTTTCTAGTGTCCAACCAAAATCTTGCATCTGTCTATTACATCAAATGTACTTTAATAAAGCATCCTGTATGAACTGACAGGGGAGGTACGCTACTGACCGTTACACGACAGCAGAAGATGATTAGAGAATTAATCTAGGACCGACAGAACTGTGTGCCAGAAACAACAGCTTTGCAACGGCATGACAACAAGGGTTGATGACTTCATCCCACCCACCCAACCTGCCTCATTATTATGAGACGGACTTGCGATTATAACAAAATAACCCCAAAGCAAACCCAAAGCTTATCAGAAAATTATAATAAAAAATGCATGATCCTATTAACGACCATAATGGAGACAGTCTGAATTTATCCGGTTCCTCTTGCTTCTCTTTCAGGACGAATCCCAAGGGATGATTTCTGGCACCAACTAATGTTATAATACGTTTAAATTATATGTTTATTCTTAATAGCTGAAAAGTTGAAATGCCCTAAATTAGATCGCGAAATGGTTGATTTGTGGCCACCCTTATCATGTTCATACATCACTATGTCACGACCAGGTGCTAGCTGAGGTAAACAATGGACAAAAACATCAAAATAGATTCGTTAGTTTTAATCGTACTAAACGACCTTCGAAACTGAAAGTGAAATAAAGTGGGCCACACACATTTCAATCATTTTTACAACAAAACTTCAAACGTTGATTTCTGTGTAACAAATGCGAATTTGAGAATAATTCTTTTTGATATCGGCCTCACATTCCGAAGCCTAATTGCGACTTCTTTTTTCGGGATTCATCCTGGGACACGGTGTATACCAGATAAATTATTTTGTAGGAAATTCAGCATCCTATACCAAAAGTGTATCTCAGAACACATATTTGGGCGAATTGGAATTTTTGATGGTGCCAGATACTTGACTCATTAGCCAGAAACAAACTATAATGTCAGTACGAATCCGACTATAACTGTAAAACAAACGGTAGGAAAAATAGAATAGTATTCGTCATACTTGTTCCATAGGGATCTGTAAAAGAATTCCATTTATTTAGAATATTTAGACAAAACACACTGGGTTGCGGATTAGTAGCGGTAACTATGTTACATAGGCATAGGTATTCACGAAATTCAGGGGCGGATTGCTCTCAGCTCTGACAGCCTGGAAGCATTGAGTGCTTGTAGGTTTACATGAAGGCTCTAAAATGTAGGAAAGTCTTGAATGATATTTCGGCATGACACCAGGTGTCACTATGGGGTGCCTGAGTCATGCTAGCAGGGGAGGGTCGGAAAATATTTTCCTGCGTCCCGAGCGGGCTGTGAGACTGAAAGCAGGTAGCATTAGAAGGAAAACAGAGGTGTGGTTGCAAAATCAACATCTTATAAGATGGACAGGAATCTTCGTCAAGCTGTGACGCTCTTGGGTATCATAGGCAGATTATACTAGGTTCAAGAATCCTTGAATCTGAAGACATAAGATGAGCAAGATCCAATGCCATCCTCACCTTTGTGATGAGGGCTGTGCTTGGTAGCTAGAGTAAGGAGAGTTGTAGAAGGGTCCGCTTGTGGCTTTGTATCATCATCATAGTCACAATGTCTTAACAGTCATGTTGTGAACTCGTAAAATGCATTTACTCATTTTAGGAGTTTCTCTTGGGATATCTTTAAGATCTTTAATGCAGTAGTTTCCTATTTGCTTTCTGCATCCTCATTTCTCACCCCAAGGACAAGACGGTGTCCTGACTCTTCTCAACTCGTCCACCCAAAGCTGTTGGTTGAGAAGAGGTTACTGTTTATACCGACAGTAGTGAGGTTCCTTTTAGTCGCCTTTTACGACACGCAGGATATACGATGGGAGATGTTGTAACCCGCCCCCACACGGGAAGTGGCTTCGTATAGTTAGCAAAAAAAAAGAATATCCTCAGAACCGCTCTAAACCTTTTCTTCAGGCACTTTAAGGTTTTTACAAAACGTACCATAGATAGACGGGAAACCAAGCGGGAAACTTATATATATATATACAACAGCACTAAAGGCCTAGTAGGCCCATGGCTTGGTAGGTTATTTTCCTCCATTTCTTCTTATTGGTTACTTCCATGTTCCATTTCTCTATTCCTATTGTCTTTAGATCTTCTTCCACTTGCTGTCTCCATCTGCTCTTTGGTCTTCCTCTTCTTTTCTTCATGCCTATCGCACATGTCTGTATCTTTTTTGGTATTCGTCTGTCCGACATTCTTGCTACGTGTCCTAACCACCTCAGTCTTTGAGCTTTCACTACTCCTGTTATACTTGGATGTTCATATAAAGATTTCAGCTCCATGTTTGATCTTCTTATCCAGATATTATTCCACAATTTCCCACCAAAGATTTTTCTTAATATTTTTCTTTCCCAGACTTCAAGCATGTTTTGTTCCTTTTTGTTCAGCGTCCATACTTCACTCGCATATGTTACTACTGGGAGTATCACTGTTCTATAGATCCGGATTTTTGCACGTCTAGAAATTTCTTTACTTCTTAAAACACTATTTAGAGCATATGCACAGCGGTTCCCTGCCATTTGTCTTGATAGGATCTCTTCCGTGGTATTTGGTTGGTTTGTTATCACAGTGCCCAAGTATACAAATCTCTCTACTTTTTCAAAGGTTACTGTGCCTCCTTCCTCCAGTTCTATTTTAATCTTTTCGCCTACCTGACATCCATCATCTGACCATTCCATAAATTTTGTTTTACCTTCGTTTATGTATAGTCCTAGCTTCTTTGCCTCTCTGTCTAGTCTTCTTACTACTTCTTGTAGCTCCTTCTTACCTCTCGTCACAATCGCCACATCGTCTGCGAAAGCCAAACACTGATGCTTTCTGTGATATAGCAGCCCTTCCCTGTTGATATTCGCTTCTCGGATCACCTTCTCCAAGCATAAGCTAAATAGAACAGTTGACAATGGATCCCCTTGCCTAACTCCTTCATTAACTTCAAATTTCTCAGAAATTTCGTTATTAATTCTAACCATGTTTTCGGTTTTACGCAGAGTCAGCTGTACCATTCTTCTAAGTTTAGCATTAATTTTGAAATCCTCAAGTACTTTGTACATTCGGTGTCGTTTTATTCTATCATATGCTTGCTGGAAATCGACAAAAAGTACCAGTGTTTGTAACCCGTGTTCATAGCATAAAGAATAAAGATATTTCAAAATCGCAAAAACGTTATTCTATTTCTATTTTTAGACGTGTGGGATCATATTTTAACTTTACTGATCAAATTGCAAAGACAGGGACTTGGAAAAACACCAATATTTTCATAGTAAGAAGACGGAAATGGAAGACGTGAATTTTCTGCTAATTATGTTAGTAGCGGCGTACTAGTCATAAAAGACAACCAAAATTATTGATGAATTATCACATTGTACATAAAAAAAACAGTAACATTACCTACCTATTACGTCAAAAAGATTGTCGACATTCTGAAAAGTCCACCAAACTCGAGAAATATTTGAAAAAAATGATATCAATCATGAATTAATCCAAACTCAATACGCCGTAAAAGTTGTGCAGTATCAAAACAATCAATATTGGAATGTGGATTAGATGATGATTACTTCCTACATAATATGTATGCATGCACACCAACCTTACGTGTAAAAAGGAAATGAAGTGTATTTTTTTAATGGCTATGCAGTGTCTTTGTTGTTACCGAGGATTGCGCATCAATTACGATGTATAAATATTTATAAGTGATACCACCTCAATTTGTAACGCACGTGTAGCTAGATATACAGAACGGGTACGACTCTTTATATTTTACTAGTAATAGATGGATGTAGTATCAGTTTCTATTTAGTGGCAGTTTACTCACAAGACTTTTTTCGATGTAGTCATACCGTCATCTAAAGTTGACAAGACTGCATTAAGGTTATTGGTAGTGTTCAACGGGACTTAGCGGACGTAAGCACTTATGGGCGCTTTGCGCTAACTAACCGATGAACGACAAGCTGTCAAAGAAGCGCCAGTGAACTTGGTTAGTGCTTTTAAAAAGCGCTGTTTGGTTAGCGAAGCGGCACAAAACTGGAAAAAAGTTATTTGTAGTTCTAAGAGAAGCAGTTACCTTTGTCTAGTGTCAATTTAATATCAGGTTTTGTGATTTTATAACCTAGGTTTTTGACAATAGAAATAATCGGTGTGATCAACGGGATTTAGCACAAAAACGTATTTGAACAAGTTAATAAACAAAGATTCTAATCCTCTCGAAAATGAATCGACCCATTTTAAAAAATCAAACGTCAAAATAAAGGACTTCGACATACCTTTGAATCACGATATTACTCGATACCCCTTGTCATTTAAAATTTTTAAGGGGATGATCCTGGGGGGTACAAGAGGGTGAAGTACCTTTTGGTTAAAAAGTTGTTCCGCTTGACAGATCTTTTGACGGGTCTCTATTTTCTATTCTATTTTTAAATAGAATCGATGAGTCGTCGTTGACCATTTTTTGAACAATAATTCTAACTGGCGATTATTACAGTGGTATTTGGTTTTTGCTGGGCATAATAACGCTTTCCTTCAAGAATACGTCAACCATAACAATGACACTTACTAGCTACTATTTTAAATGTAATGGCGGATATCAAATCAGAAAGACATTTTTATAATTGACTACAATAATCGAATCAACAATAGTTGTGTCATCATCTTGAGAGGAGCTAGTTACATCTCATATCCTCCTTATGTACGCTTCTGGTCCAACCCAATTTTCTACCATCATAATAAAATTATGCGGTGTAAGTTAAGCTACGAGTAAATTGATCCTGACATTCTCGTGATTTTCTGGATGAAAATGTTATGCAGCAAAACATCTAAATGTTTAGGTGTTGTCTTTAGCATATACACGAAATACTTTTTTTATATGATTTTAATTAGTTTGTGTGTGCTTTCCGATTGTGGCGTCAGGGCTGTTTGTTGGCCCTTTGTTAATTCTGGCTGGGGACACTATCATCCTTTCAGAACTACATGTGATATAATTTCTTCTACAAACTTACGGTCAAGTATCCTACATGGGAAGCGTGAGGGTCAAGAGAAAATCTAGTATTCAACTCACTTACCAACGAACGCACAGACCTTGGGCTCTGCGGGCGAAAACCAAATCTCTCCCTCTCTCTTGGAGTATGGATCACGGTATCCCAAGCAGAAATATATGCGATTTCAGCTTGTGCCTCTCGTATTCACGAAACTTAGGGGCTAAGTAGACTAATTACTATCTGCTCTCACAACCAGGCAGCATTGAAAGCATTAAATGCTTGTAGGTTTACATCAAGGCTCGTTCAGTGGCTCGTTCTGCAATGTACAAAGGTTTTGGATGACGTTTCGGCAAGACATCCGCTGTCACTCATGTGAGTGATGAGTCATGCTGGAGATTGAGGAAGAAGAAGAAATAAATCCCTGGGTGCTGGGCCGGCTGTAGGTCAGACAGTATCATTAGAACGAAAACAGAGGTATGGTTGCAACATCAACATATGAGATGGAGAGGAGTTTCTGGATAACTCTATCAAGCTAGAGAACTTACGTTAAGACCTCTGGCCAAGGTGAGGCGGTTCTGTTTCTCACTAGACAGAAGCCGGCTAAGTTTACTTGTGGGCCTGCTATCTCGCCATAACACCTTCAAACGTCACTTGTATGTAATGAGGTAGGCAAGCGACCCGATGTCTGCACGCTGTAGTGAGGAGGAGTAGTTCTCAACACACATTCTATGTCGCTTTGACGCGCCTTTGAGTATCACAGGCAGACTACACTAAGTTCAAGGGTCCTAGAACTTGAAGACATAAGGTGGGCAGGATGCAAAGCCATCCTCACCTTTTCGATGAGGGCTGGACTTGGGAACTAGGGTAAGGAGAAGTATAGAAGGGCCCGCTTGTAGGCGTATCCACTGATGGTGGCTCTTGTCACCAGAAAGCCTCTCCCCTCCTTTCATTCACTCATTATATGGTTTTACTTTCTGATATACAATATACGTATACTATTATTACTCGTTAAGATATCTCCAATCTCAAAGACCGAAAAAAGTAAGACAGACAACGTTTGTAGTTCTAAAGCTATTGATACTCATGGTACATGCGCTACAATGGAGTAGTTGTGATTTAGTTATGGGGTTTCAATTAATCGATACTAGCACCAGTAGCACCCAAACGGTATTAAGCTTAATGTATCGCGAAGCAAATTATTGGTATGCATTGCACTAGGAAGCAGTGCATACCTAATTCCATAATCTTGTTTCTAGCACTAAATTATCTATTTTAACTAGTTGTTTCAGAATTCTGTGATGTATGGCATCTCAATACAAGTAACTTGTGGAAGTGATTAGATGATGGAAACAAAATGCAGTTTTTTATACCCTCAAGGAGTGAACTGTTTGTCAATAGCGCAAAGTTCGAATTTAAATTTGCTTGCCTGCCTACATGCTTCATACCTTTTTTCTGTAAATCAAGCTGATTTGTAATATTAAAATAGAACAAACATACATGTCGGATATCAGTAGTTTACATTTTTCGTTCTTTTAATTCCAAATGTTTAGTTTTATGATAGCAGAAAAAAATTATGAATCAAATGAATTAATTTTGTTATTAAGTAGTTTCTCTGTAGTCATCAGAATAATAAAAATACTCTTCAAGTAGTCTTCAATTAATTACTTCCACAGAATTTCACCGCACAGTTTCCTAAAGAAAATGATTGTTTGGAAAGTTGTATAAGAAGGGTAGGAAAAAAGGAGAAGGTAAACTACGTATATTGTTTAGATGAGAGGATACTCCAAACCATTTACTTGAGTGTAGAAAATGGGTGGACAATCAGATAAAGCCGGAATTTACTTTGGTCTGAAGATTCAGCAGTGACAACGTTGCCAAATATATCAGCGAAATCAAATGGCTTCACAAGAGGCTGATTTTCAGCTTGTCAGGCGAGCAAAAATGTTTGTTAACCACTGTGACCTTTTACCTTTACAAAATACGTTGACACGTTGACTGTCAAGAACGAGTTGACACGTAGTCTTAAATTGATAGACAGACGCCCACCACGAGTTATCCCGTTTTAGACGGAGAGATTTGTAACGCTTAGCATCGTCTTTGGTCTGGTGGCCAAAGATGAAACAGCGAGCTGCTATAGCAGAACTAAGCAAGGTGCAAAGACTTGCTTGTCTGTCCATAACAGGTGCAATGAAAAGCGCACCCACTGCAGTCTTAGAGACCATCCTGGACCTCCCTCCGTTGCAAATTGTAATAATGGGCGAGGCGGCGAGAATGGGCTACTCTAGACTACAAACTCTACCAAGAGGAATTTATAAGGATCTTGGACACAACCAAATCGCAGAATATGTGGGGCATACCATAATGGATGCTAGAAAGGACCACATAACTCCGAAATACATCTTCAACAAGAAATTCGAAACTATAATAAGAGTTCGAGAACTCTGTGAAGTAAACAACCTGCATCGCGAATTAGTCTGGTACACAGATGGATCGAAGACCGAACAAGCCACAGGAGCGGGAATCTTTGGAAGAGGGACTAGACAGAGCATTCCGCTAGGAAAATACGCCTCGGTATTTCAGTCAGAGGTGTACGCCATCCTGCAATGTGCAAGGATCAATAATGAACGATTCTACAGAAACAAGAGGATCGCAATACTTACAGACAGTCAGGCTACACTTAGGGCACTAGAAGCGCCCAAAGTTACGTCTGCTCTAGTCTGGGAATGCTTACAAGAACTGGGAAGACTGGCAGAACATAACAAAGTAACTTTGGAGTGGGTGCCTGGACACTCAGGTATAAGAGGCAATGAAAGGGGGAACGAGCTAGCAAGACTAGGCTCGTCTGCCCTATACATTGGAGCAGAACCCGCCCTGGGGGTGCCTAAAAGCACAATCAGATACCAGGTCGGAGAATGGATGAAACATCCGCACAAGGAGCAGTGGAACTTGCTGCCAGGATGTGTTCATGAAAAAACACTCATTAAAGCTCCATGCAAGAAAATAGCTGAAACACTGCTCTCCTTGAGTAGAAATCAGCTCCGAATAACGACGGGTCTCCTCACAGGCCATTGTGGCCTGAAGGAACACCTGAATAAAATGGGACTCTACAATGGAGACCTCAACTGCAGATTGTGTGGAAGAGGAACTGAGTCAGCTCTACATGCGCTCTGTGAGTGCGAAGCGCTAGATCATAAAAGACAACAGCTCTTTGGGAAGACCAAGCTAGAACCAATGGAGTACGGCTCAGCACCAGGACCAGTAGGTAAACTGCATAAACTTATGCAGGGATCCAGATTGCAGGAGTGGATACTGTAAAAGAGAGGAGCAATACTACAATAGGTCTTAAGGCTTAAGTATTGAAGGGGACAGCAAGGTCGGACGGCTCCTGGAAAAAAAATGCTTAGCATGAGTAGGCTCGGAGCGTTTCGACTGAAATTTGTATCACTGAGCGTCTGCAATACACTATTGAAATATACCGTGGCAACAAAGAAAAGATTTTATTAATACAGTGAGAAAACAAAATTCTTGTAATCTGTTTTGTATCGTGTCGTCCGTGAAAGGTTTTTACGCAAATATCGTGCCAGTCAACGTGTTGAAGATGACTATCAAATCTCCAATTCCAAATTAATACCTGAAAAATAAAGTAACTTTTTTCAATTTCACTCTAGATGCCTTTCAGCTATTTTGCTAGATTTCTTTAAACAACAGTCTTTCAAAATTTAAAATCACTCAATAGAAAAATTTAGGAATCTGGCTATATAAAATTTGATTCATGGTTGCATTTTCATTCCATTAGTTAATTGTAACTCAGTATGATTGGACGTGCATCATGGAAAAATCTGATCAGTGCTTTCCAAACCAAAGAGGGAGTCATTCGTGTTTATAGGTTTCCTTATGAGGTATTGTTTCATGTTGGAAATTCAGTCTACAAGGCACTCATAAGAGACACAGCATCTGGGTCTAGACGGTTAGCGGCTGATGTATCGATGGCTCTGATATTGGATTTATCAGCAATGCAAATGTGTGTCCGAGATTCCTGAATCACTATTTTTACTTCATCACACTGATAGGTGAGGGGAGTAAATTGTGGTCACGAAAATACTCGATTTTAAGATAATACGCTTTTTGGGCGTTTTATGACACCTACATAAAGAAAATCCACGTCACTTATCTACGTCGGGGTCTGTCTATCGTTCTGGTGGCATCTTTCTACTCTCGCAATCTCAGCAACCGCTGCATGGATTGTGATGAAATTTGGATAGCGATACGCTGTATTGTATGTATGTCGTGGTAGATAACGATGCTATAATTTTGAAAATCAGTGCATGGGCGGCGGAGTAATTAGCAAAAAACAAAAAATTCCAAATATTCCTCAAACTTTGTTTTTAGGCGTTTTAGGGGTTCCTGATCATTTTCTACTTTTTTTATAGAAAATGAAATTGGGGTTGGTTGTAGGAGGTTGTAAAACCAAAAAAATTGTTGTATTCATAATAGGCTGTCCAGTGACCAGCAAAAGAAAGGTCTAGCGGCATAACACAATTTTTTAGGTCCCAACATTGGCTTGCCTATGACAGAAACCAAGATACTTAGAATTGTCTAATGTATGCATACGAGTATTGCTTTAGATCGTTCTGTTTTGTGTAGCGAGGAAAGTATTGAATTGATTCTAATTTTGACACAGTATTATTATCGGGGCAAGGATGGAAAATGCGTATAGTTTTTATAAATCTTGTCAGTGGCGGCTAAGCAATAATCAAAAAACTAAAAGTATGAGACAGCTCAAACTTTTAGACCTATTATGGGTTTCAGATTAATTTATTTTGGGTGGAGGTAAAATGGGGGTAAAATGAAGATGGTTGGAGGTTGTAAAACCACTTTGGACGAAAAAAATTGAAGGAACAACATGGCTGAGCTTTTTTACCTAAGAAGGGCTACAAAAACTTTCTCCGGTAGAAACGCAGTTCCACAGATCTCTAGGTGCTAGTGAAACTCTAGTAAGTGTAAAAACTGTTGACTACTTCCCTGCTTATAGCGGCCATGTTTCCTAGAATTAATCCGGTATGAGCAGCGATCGTTCCAGCCTAGGCTGGCGCCTAGTGAAAAGTTGGCTGCTGGCAGCGGCGCAAGTATCGAACTGGCTAGGAAACAGCGAAAACAGTAGAACGCTACAGGGATGATTCACGTTGTATTTCCCGGTATTAATTTACCAGGGAAAACTTAGTAACGGCGACCGCGATGGCGACGATACACCAACAGAGAATCGACGGGAGTTTCGTTTTCCGCGCGGCTGGCAAACATGCGAAATCCGACGGCAGGACAGCACTGGGATAGTTCCAATAAAAATAATTTAGATTTAAATCTTTGATTCTAAATGAGAGTACTTTGTAGAATGCATGGGAAAACGCTTTTGGATAGAGAGAGAAGTGAAAACATGAGAAGAAAGTGCAAGGTAGAAAACATCAACGAATGGGTACAAGGTAGAAAAAGGAATGGAACAAACACATAAGTAGAACGGACGAAGGAAGACTAGTTAGAGTTGCACGCCCCAAGTCTTCATTAGGTCGCAGAAGTCCAGGATGTCCCTGAAAACGATGGAGCGACAATCTAGCAGTGTAGGCAGAGACACGAAGAAAAGAAACAGGCGATTCGCCTAGACTAAAGAAGAAAGAAGATAAAGTTTCTAAATGGTGATGCTTGGTTATAGCACCACCGTTCAATAATGGTAATCAAACCAGTGCCCAAGGTACTTGCAGAGGTCGTGAAATCGCATCGGGAGTATACTTAACGTAAAGGAAACCATATTAAGAAGCAGTAGAAAACAAAAAACATGATTTTACTGACGGCCAAAAAGAGATATTTGCAAAATAAAATAAGGATATGTTCAAATTTTTCCCGTGACTTAAAACAAGGGCTGACGTCACAGGTATCTTATCGATATCGACAATCGATACTGCTTCTTTGTGGTTCACCAACTGCGCATCCGACTAGAGATGATCTGAATTATTTAACAATGCGACTCAATTTATTGATACTTAAACATATTTGAAATAGGCAATTAACCCACTAGCATTTTCGTTGCAATACATTTTTATATCTGAGGTATCACAGTTCATCCTGTTTGTGACCGAGATTCGCAACTAATCGAAGCCATCATTTTATTTCGGCGCATCCCATTATGAATGAATCCAAAGATAGAATCTAATTCAAGCCCATCTCTACAAAGTGAATTAGTAATCTAGCCTAACTTTTATTCTTTTGACTTTTTTACTTTTGTGGGTGTGTTTTGTGGTTATAATGATCAATGTCAAAATGTTAGGTTAGCACTGGCTATCGATATCGAATATCAATACTTTACATACATCCCATCACTATAGGATATCACTGACGTCAGAGGTTGTTTGCGCGGCATTTTCTGGCATTCGAAATAATTTTTGGAATATCTCTCATAGCCAATTCCAAAAAACCAAACAAGTGATTTTGTCATGTTTACTAGGCTCTAAGGAACGCGTAAACGACATAATATTTTTTTCTGCAAGTACCCTATTTTAGGGTAAAAAATGAGGTCAACTTAATTGACTCAGTACTTCCCACACATTATAATGATATCAGTTTATTAATTTCTCATAGCATGAAGCTATAGTCTGAGATCCCCTGCAACCAAATCATCGCCCGCCCTCCCGCAAAAAAAGTGTGTTATGCCGCTAGGTCTTTCTTTCACACGTGAATAGGATAGCCTATTATGGATACAACAAATTTTTCAGTACTACAATCCTCCAACCCCAACCTCCCCAAAAACCCCAATTTCACCCCCCTCAAAAAAAAAGTAGGAAATTATCAAGGTCCCCTAAAAAGCCTAAAAATCAAGTTTGAGCCGTTTTAATATTTTTAGTTTTTTGGTTATTGCTGCGCCGCCACTGACATGACTTCTCAAAACCATTCGCGTTTTTCATCCTCACCACCGTAATAATTCCACTAAAATCAATTCAATAGTTTCCACGTTACACAACGTTACACACTAAAGCAATACTCGTATGTATATATATCAGATATTTCTAAGTCTCTTGGTTTCTGTAACAGGTAAGGCAATGTTCGGATAGACCTAAAAGAGTGTATTATATCGTCAGGTCTTTCTTTCACAGGTCAATGGACAATGGACTCTCTCTAACTCTGATTACAACAATTTTTTTGGTTTTACAACCCTTCACCCTCAAACTACCCCAATTTCATCCTCACTCAAAGAAAAAGTACAAAAAGAATATATGTTCGAGTAGATGTCATAGTAACAGTTTTAAGTCGCTGAAAATGAATTATTCAGAAAATAATGGCTTCTTTTATAACCTCTTCTACTATTTGCTGATCCGGTTCTGTCTATCATATCCAATTACAACTTCCTCGGATAAGGTCACCTCTTTCTTAAGGGCGTCTCTATATTGTGTTTCTACTACCATTCAAAGAAAATTATTTTCTACCTCCGCTCTCGACAAAATTGTAGTCTTAATAACTCTTGTGATGCTATTTTCCATCGTCTTTGGTTGGGATCTTTGAAAATTCACTTAGAACGGACCTCGTTTATTTTAATAACTATAAAAGTTTGGTCACTTGACTTTATAAACTGCTAGGCATTTTGTTCCAGAGCTGCTGATGTACAGAATCAAGTTTGGATTAAAGCATATACTGGTTGTGAAGATATAAAAAACTACAGTGTAGTATACGGGGTGGGCCAATAGTGCGTGGACGGAAGATTGTGGGCTTAATAAAATACATTTTAGAAACCTGTTACTTGATGATAGTAGGGAACCTTGAGGGCTATAACATAAGAATAATTTGTTTATTCAGGGTGATTCATATCAAACTTACATTTTTTTGAATGAAACTCCCTATATATTATTGCATATTTGGATTTCTTGGTCAATTCTAGTGTAACTTTATGTATCACAAATTGAACTTCAAATGAACCGTTTAGGCGGAAATCACCATTTTTGGTATAAGTAGGTATCAGAAAAAAAATTGAATATCGCAGAGATTATAAAACTTGGAAGGCCATGATTTGTGGTACGATTAAGCACGAAATGCGTCACCTTATGTCAGGCGGCTAAATCTGAATTCTTTTTGTGCTTGGAGAAATCAGTAGATTAATTAAGGAAACTTCAATCACAGATAACTTGATTTTTTTCAAATGGGAATGCCTATTTTGGTTTAAAGAGTCAAACGTAAAATTTGATTACCTTTCTAACGATATATCATACTCGATATCAATCTTTTTTGGTTATCATTTTATTTCAAATTTTCTGTCAAATCGGTGTTTTTCAATTTTCCTGCGTGCAAGCAACCTCGGCCATGAAAAATAAACAAAGGCCCGTTGATATGGAAGAAAGCAACTAACTTAGTAGAAAGAGGCAAACTAACTAGAATAACGAGGCAAGATTATGCAAATTCCTTACAACATATTAGTTCTAACCGGATACAACAGCGGCAAGATATCTAATGTCAATGAGTAGCTGGGGTATGACAGAAATGCTTGTTTTTCACAGCCTACTATAGCTATTGAGGTCTACTAGAGCTTGACAACTTTCCAAAATGATTAAAATTTTGAAACAAAAGGAAAACTACCAGTGATCTTTGTTTACAGTCAAACATGTTTAAAATGAAATTTCACATTTAATGGGATAAAAAATAGTCATTTCCGTTTAGTTAAGTCAAAAGTGAAGATGTCTCTAACTGGAGCATGGAGCATTCTGAACATCTATTGAAATAATTGCTAGAATTTTTTAATTACGCTGTTTATTTCATGTAGTTTTCTACAGACTAAGTTATGTTTTACAATTGAAACAGACTGTAATTCAAGTTTCATTTTCCGCGATTTTGCTAATAAGTAGAAGTACCTACTGAAGAACTTGAAGGGTTCCAGTCAGAGGTACCATTACTTTTGACTTACGGAACTGGCTACCTTTTTATAGCATTAAATGTGAAAATTTATTCAGAAGACATAGATATTCTACTGCCACCAACAATCACTAGCAGCTTTCCTTTGATTAAATATTTGTTTACTGACTTTGGAAATTGGCTAATAGCTAGTTGGCTGTGAAAATGAGCAGCCTTGTTACCGTTATTATTTCTGGTTAGAGCTAATACGTTGTAAGGAATTTTCATAATCTTGCCTCGCTACTCTTTTTGGTTTGCATCTTTCTACTAAGTTAGTTGGTTTCTTCCATATTAACAGGCTTTTGTTTATTTTTCATAGCCTGCTAGGTTGCTTGCACACAGGAAAATTGAAAAACACCGATTTGACTTAAGATTTGAAATAAAATGATATCCAAAAAAGATTGATACAGAGAATGCTATATCGTTAGAAAGGTAATCAATTTTTACATTTGATTCTTTAAACCAAAATAGGCATTCCCATTTGAAAAAATCAAGTCATCTGTGATTGAAGTTTCCTTAATTAATCTACTGATTAACAACAACTTGCTTGAAGTACAAAAAGAATTCAGATTTAGCCGCCTGACATAAGGTGACGCATTTCGTGCTTAGTCGTACCGCGAAGTCACGGCCTTCTAAGTTTTATAATCGCTGCGATATTCAATTTTTTTCGTCCACGCACTATTGGCCCACCTTGTATAATTAAACGTGGTTGATAACAAATACTGCTCCTAAAGGTACGCGCACATAAATCGGCATCGGACGGACGGGACGGAGGGAACGGCCGGTACTCTACGGATTTTTTATTAGGGTATCGCACATATCTGATCGGAATCGGCTGGAGAATTGGAAGTCAGTTGCAAATATGTCTTCGAGAGGTGACAAGTTGGCGATTTTTCTGGAAGAAGAAAATTTTCAAAAACGTAAAAAATATAGACGGGTGTGGGTTCAAGAAGTATGTGAAAGAAGGACAGTTTTTGGGATATATGTACATTTATTTCCGGACTTGATGAATGTCGAAAAAAAGTTCTTCAATTACTTCAGAATGACGCGTTTTAAATTCCATTCTTTACTGGAGACCATAAGAGGAGGCAATACTGAAGAAAAATGTCCATGTCGCCCACCTATTAGAGCAAAATAAAGGTTGATGATATGCTTAAGGTAAGTAAATACTTGCAAAATGCCGACGGTGCCTCGGCAATCTCCGATCAGCATCGCACATACATACGTCGTATCGGCAGGCACGGCACGCGTCGGCCGGCTTTTAATTCTAGTTGCTAAATTCTCGCCGGATTCTGAAAATTCGATGTCTACCGTCCGCACATATGTGCGTTGGTCCATAAAATTTTATAGAAACTATTTTTCTCCGAGCTGTACCGTTCGTCCAATGCCGATTTATGTGCGCGTACCTTAAACTAGAAATATTGCTACACTAAAGAAGGCTGCACTGGTATAGCGGAAATTTTAGTAAACAGCTTACTCAAATTACTGTGACGTTACTTATGATGACATTGTAATCATAATATCATTAGATCAGACAGCAGCAGGATAATCCGAACAGGGAACTGTTACTTGATAGAAAAAAGGTTCCCCAATATTTGTATTGGAGTTTTCAAATTAGGCTGTCATACCACTGCACTGGTCAGGAATTGGCTTGAATATCTTTTGTTTTCAAAAAGTAACCATTTTAGTCACATACACGACACTCAACAAACGTCAAACATTCGAATGGCGATGTTGACCAATGTATGCTTTGGTGGTACGGATTAAGCCAGGGGTTCCCAACCTGTGCGCCGCAGCGCCCTGGTGTGCCGTAGAAAGTAAAGAGGGGCGCCGTGAGTCGATCATCTAAGTCTAAAGCACAAATATTTGTGGGTGCCTAAAAGGCAACAATACCTATTCTGACGCTCCCCACACTTTGAAACTACTGGAGAAGATTACAACGTTCAGGAAGAAACTACAGGTTTGGATAAAAAAGACGAATGAAGGCGGCGGTCAAGATTGCTTTCCACAATTGTATAAATATGCGGGATCCAGTTCATTGGTTGTCTCACAAGACCTGATGGCCCTTTTCACGTAACACATATGGAAGCTCACTGAATGTTTTTCGAAATACTTTGCAGATGATGATGTCGAAAAATTTGCGTGGATCCAAGATCCCTTTCATACACAAGCTCCGCCAGAATTCTTCAAATCCGATTTGGTGGAGTTTTGGTTGTCGATGCAAAATGCATATCCAAACCTAACTTCAAAAGCTTTAAGAATTTATATTCCGTTTGCAATGTCATATTTATATGAAGCTGGATTTTCAGCCGTAGCTGTAATCAAGAACAAATATCGCTCATGGATCAATGAGGAGCAAGAAATGAGAGTCGCAGTGTCGAATTTTATTCCCCGTTTTGAAAAACTATGCGGAGATCACCAAGCTCAATCGTCACATTCACTTGACTGTCGTATATTATTTTTGTTTTTCTGGAGTCTTTCTTTTTGTTTTCTGTTTCAATTCTGAATTCTTATAAATATAATAAAATAAACTTCATTTCCTATTGAGGAGGTTTTTATTTTTGTGTCTACTATTATTGTAGACATCTATTTGTTTCGAAAGTATTTATTTAAAATAGCTGTCTAAGGTAGGGCGCCGTGACAAAATGCCAAACTTGAAAGTGCGCCGCGGGTTGAAAAAGATTGGGAACCCCTGGATTAAGCCATTGGTAACAACAGTATGCAGTCACAAAAATGGCACAAAAATAATAATGACTATTAAAATTACTGCCAAGGCAAAACATTTACTCAAATAGTCGCTGTTCATTGAAAGGTTAAGAACCACTAATTTATCAAATACCTTTCGCTGAACATTTTCTGGACACAGCGCAGCGGTAGGTCATCAAATCTTTATTACAACCTATTATTAATTGCAACTATTTCAATGTATCAACTAAAGAAACGTAATGGAATTTACATGTAGTAAAGCAATGCTAAACGTTGGCATTCACACTGTGTTAAATTGATACGCTGCTACACTAGACCAAGAGCCAGTGATCGTCAGACTTACGCTGACTTCTAAAACCTGATATTAGCAACTCTAGCTTTTCAAGAAATTGAGGTGTATAACTCTATACTGGCAGACGCTATAATGTCTATCTCTGTCGTGCTAATTAAAAAGCGTCAAAAGTGACTTCTAAAACGCGACCTTGGCAAGTCTGCCATTCTAATATATTGAAGTATATACCTTTATTTATTCAAAAACTCAATAACAGACTGATCACCTTTGATGCTTTTTAGTTAGCACGACAGAGAGACATTGTAGCGTCTGCCCGTGTGTTGTATGTATGTTGCTGTATGTATGTATGGAACCCACATTAGGAATCGGAATAAGTGTCTGCCATTGAGTTTTGAATAAAAAAAGGAATCAACGCGAAAAGAATTCAGTGAATGAAGTAAGGACGTTGCCGTAACTCTAAGGCCCGATCTTATCAACATGCATATTTAACAAAGAATTTGACAAAGCTTTTCTATTGTATCTTATTTAGCACAAGCTTTCTATTGGGTATTGCGGGCTAGGTTAATAAATATCGTCCAATAGTATTTTATCAATATTGAAAACAAAACGTCAAAGCTGATGGATGACACTTTTCATCATATCGTATAAAAGTTTTATAACAAAACTATTGTTGTAACAAGTGTATATTTGTTGCAACATAGTCGATGAATGAAGTTTGCAGCTCGAGACGAAGTCAACGATAGAAATAAATATCTTTTTGAATGGTTGAAATTAGATCACAAATCCCAGTAAAAAGTACCTAATCCCAAATCAAATATGTACCGTTGAGGCGATCCCTTCGGTGAGATGGCGGGTGGCCATATTGTATTTATTATTATATGTATATGCCTGAGATACACAGAAAAGGGATCAACTGTGATGCCAGGTATAAATTATACAATGTCTATTTCTCAACGACGGCGACGGACGATCTTTTTGCACGACAGGTCTAGGGTCAGCGCCGTCAGCGGAGGCCGGTTCGGCATCACCATCACAGACCCTCGGTTTATAAATAAAATAGTGCGGCGCCTTCAAATACTTTTTATACTTGGTGGTATATCCTTGTAGTAGGAATAGTAAATAGGCCACGCCCCCTCTTATTCGACTTCTTGCCTCTGCCCTTACCCCGCAAATGTGTTATCCTCAAGCAGTTTACTATCATCATCATCATAGTCACAATGTCTTAACAGACATGTCGTGAACTCGTAAAATGCATTTACTCATTTTACGAGTTTCTCTTGCGATATCTTTAAGATCTTTAATGCAGTAGTTTCCCATTTGCTTTCTGCATCCTCATGCCGTTGGCCAGCTGGTATCTACTGGTTCATCCGCCTTTAGGGGAAGTTTCTCGCCCCAAGGACAAGAAGGTGTCCTGACTCTTCTCAACTCGTCCACCCAAAGCTGTTGGTTGAGAAGAGGTTACTGTTTATACCGACAGTAGTTCGGTTCCTTTTAGTCGCCTTTTACGACACGCAGGATATACGATGGGAAATATTCTATCCCGCCCCCACACGGGGGACAAATGTGTTATCCTCAAGCAGTTTACTGTCATCATCATCATAGTCATAATGTCTTAACAGACATGTTGTGAACTCGTAAAATGCATTTACTCATTTTACGAGTTTCTCTTGCGATATCTTTAAGATCTTTAATGCAGTAGTTTCCCATTTGCTTTCTGCATCCTCATGCCGTTGGCCAGCTGGTATCTACTGGTTCATCCGCCTTTAGGGGAAGTTTCTCGCCCCAAGGACAAGAAGGTGTCCTGACTCTTCTCAACTCGTCCACCCAAAGCTGTTGGTTGAGAAGAGGTTACTGTTTATACCGACAGTAGTTCGGTTCCTTTTAGTCGCCTTTTACGACACGCAGGATATACGATGGGAAATATTCTATCCCGCCCCCACACGGGGGACAAATGTGTTATCCTCAAGCAGTTTACTATAACCTCCAATTAATTAGCACGACAGAGATAGACATTAAAGCATCTGTCCGTATATTGAAACCCATCTGGGTCTGCCTTCGGAAAACTAAGATAATAGTAAAGTAAATAACATACATATATCATTTTCATCTTTGCTAATATAACGTACGTCTTTATATAACACTCTCTGCTTTTGAAATATCACAAAACACTAGGAACTGGAATAAGTATCTGAAATTGAGTTTTTGAATAAAAAAGCGTATGTACCTTATATATTGACTTACTAAGATCACGTTTTAGAAGTCACATTTGGCACTACAGGGGTTCAGGACACGCCCAAAAGAACCGTCGCCGGGGACTGAATCCCTATTTAATCTATTAGCATACCTAGCATCAATATGAAGTTTGCTAAAATAGCGTATGTCTGCCAATCACTGGCTCTTAGACTATACAGAGGCATTCTTTACTTTCACGAATCAACAAAGAAGGTTGTTTGCGTACGAGAAAGAGTTGAATCGAGGGCGTTGGCTGGTCTAAACGATTGCGGCCAGGAATACATCAATCTTCCGCTTAGACTTACATAGTTGCAAAACGGTGATGTAATAGATGGAATGGGAGTAGCGGAGTTCATTAATTACCATATTACATCATGTGCTCGACTAATTCAGAGATCAATGGATATTTAAAGTGTTAAATGATGTGTCTTACTAAAGGATCGCTCACTGGGTAACTTGGATTTAACAAGTTCGCGCGTATAGCCTGGCAGGAAAATGCAGATCTTCTAAACCCTAACAAAAAAATTGAGTCAAGTTGATTGACTTAGTGCTTCCCACAGTCATGATACCATTTTATTGTTTTCTCATTGCCTGAAGCTATAGTCTGGAATCCCCTAGCAACCAAATCTTCGCCCACCCTCCCACAAAAAAACATCCAACACAAAAACTTTCGTAAATAGTTTCTTGCGCCTTCCTTCTTAGAAACTAGGACGCTACAGTTTTCATTCTGCATGCTTCAAATGAATGATGCAAAACGATCAGGAGCGTCTAAACCGTCTAAAAGCGAATTATGAGCTGTTTCTATATTTTTAGTTTTTTAATTATTGTTGCGCCGCTACTGACGTGATTTTTCAGACACCGGCGCATTTTCCACTCTCGCCGCGATAGTCAATTCTGTCTCGAAATTTTATTAAAATCAATTTAATAATGTTTGCTTTACGCAATATATCGTATATGTATACATCTCCAAACTCTAAGTCCCTTGGTTTCTGTAATAGGCAAGGTAATTGACTTAAAAAAATACGCCGATGCGTATTTCTTCCATAAGTCAATGGACAAACTATTATGAATACAATAAAGTTTTACAACCCCCCACCCCCCAACCACCCCAATTTCACCCCTACCCAAAGAAAAGTAGAAAATGATGAGGAACCCCTAAAAGACCTAAAAACGAAGTTTGAGGAATATTCAATTTTTTTGCTTTTTGCTAATTACTCCGCAGCCCCTGCACCGAATTTCAAAATTATAAGAACATTACCTACTACGACTCAACAGCATAACGGTGCCCAAATTTCATCACAATCCATGCAGCGGTTACTAAGATCACGAGGCTAGAAAAACGCGCACAGACAGACAGACAGACAGACCGACGGAAATGAGTGACATGGATTTTCGTTATGGCGTAAAGGCCCAAACAGGATGTTATCTCAAAGTCGAAGATTTTCGCGATCACAATACTCCCCTCACCAATCGGTGTGGGAAGTAAAACGACGTATGGGTTAGACAAGACGCAAATTCAGTCACGTATAGCGCGTGTGACGTGACGTGACACGAGAGACACGATATTCCGCATATTGAGTCGCAGTTTTAAAGTGCCTCGCTTATCAACCACATCGGGAAATGTCACGGATGAAAGAATTATTGTCAGACTTGAGTTCTGAAACAGAAGAAGTTAGAATCAAGTGATGCTGAAAGGGACATATTTTTGATGCCTTGTTAAAAAAGAAGTCTACGGCAGATTCTTTAGTTTTGTCTTCATATAATTAGTTTCTTCCATATTGTAAAGCTCTATGTGCATCCTTACCGCCTCTGTCAAATTTTCTAATTCTTTTTTTAGAAATAATCCATTTCGATCCAGTAATTACATAGAACGCGCTGTGCTGCATCACCTCAAGATGAGGAGAGGTAAGTCAAAAAGTCCAAAGATAAGGCCAAAAGGTCTAAAGGTAAGGTCCAGATGTCGTCATAAAAAGAAAATTGAAGAAGAAAGCTTGCGCTATGTCACTTCGGTGGCCATATTTGGTATCGTTTTTGGTTGTTAAATTATAGAAATTTGAAGAATAAATGATTTTGCATTGCGAGTTTTTTGCACACTAAAAAACTTTTTCGAAAAAATGAGATGTCATTCATTAGGGTCTTAACTATCACCTCCTGAAATTTTGTCTATATTGTTTAAAAAACAGTTCTGTTCGAAATGGGAATCCGTGTTTTAACACGGCAAATACATATGTATAAATGTGTGTACCCAGGCTAATTAAATGTTCATTTAGTTTAGTATAAGTGTAAACTTCATTTCAATAAAATGATTTGTATTTTGCAGACATTAAGTTTTGACTCGAAAATCTAAAGCTTTGAGTTTGTTTTCAAATATAAAAGTGAACTGCAGAGGTAATTTGCAGAAACATATTTTCGATAGTTTCAAAAAGCTCATCAATGGTCGACTGGTAGGTAAAATATTCATGGTATCGAAAAAAAAATTAAACAAGTAAATAAATATTCAGGTTCATATAATACAGTACCTTGTAATCTTAGCTACAAAATTCATTAAAATCATTTGTTTGAAATCTCGCTAACAGTATTCTTTGAACTACTTGTTAGTTGCGCAGGCACCTATGACACGTCATGTTTTCTAAGGCACCTGATTACTAGTGTGACCATCGTAAATTGACTGGCGCGACATAAGGAAGGGTAGCGGGAGGTTCCCTCAGGTAGCGATCGCCATTATCATGTCGAGTTTGAAAAGGGACAGGAAACATAAGTATAACAGAGACATTACATATCGTTTGCTGCGATTATCCAGTCCCGATGCTGGACCATCATTAAGGTATGGAATAAAATCTGCTATTGCCGGTTGTAGTTATAAGTTTTATGGAATGGATAAATCAGATATTAAGTGAATATACATTATTTTTCGTTTCCTTCATATATCAAAACGTCTTTACTTCTTTCTTCTTTCACCGAATTCTATTCGTTGGTAAATTTACCTTGGTCACACAGCTAATAAATTGATCATAATCCATTCATTATTCACTCATCCTTAAAATGGATGAAAATGACACGTAGAAAACTGAATACATTAGTGTTCACAAAGAACTGCCTAGAACCCAGAAATCCTCAGGGAAATTTAAGTTTCCATTTTGATGCAATAACTAAGTACGCTTTAAAACAAATAATATACCCCTATAAGAATAATAGTTTATTATGTTTATTTCTTAAAGTATAGGGTTTGATTTATGGAAATTCCACGATTAGTCTAGGGTTGCCTATCTGATCCATCGTGCTTCACTGGTCAATAAATAAAACCACATTCGCTGAAAACCAGACAGGTTTCCTAACGTTTTGGCTACCTCTGCTGTTCAATCCACCGAGCACTTGATTAACTACGAACGCTTTTATGACAAATAACTATATGCAACTATTTGCGACTATCATTAGCAGATATTCAGTTCTCGATCTCATGTAATCATTTTATTGCAAATATACTACAATAGTATTTGAAAAATCGGAAACTAATACTGAGAAACTTATGCTGGTTGTTGTTAATCGTATGGTTTTGTAACCCCCCGTAACCGCACATTAGTCAAAATGAATCGCCCATTGTATATTATTACAAACTGAGGTAGTCTGAAATACTCCCATGGCATAACATATGTGCGATAGCAGACAATATGTCTGACCGCATTTTACGCAACATTGATTTAAAAACGGGTTACTCATTTTTTGCCTGCACCATTTTCTCATTATACGCAATAGACATATAATTTCATCTTAATAGCAAGTCGTTCAATCTAGCAATTATCCGCATGCATCTGTTCTATGAAAGTTTGATACAAGTTGCGCAAGTGATTCTTAAATCAAAAATAAGCTATCATAACTGCTTTATTCCAACCGATTACTGACAGAAAATATTATTAATAACAGTGCATACGAGTAACAGTAGTAGTAATACCAGTATGTTTTCGTTTATTTTATATACTATTCATTCGAAACCAGTAATTTCTCATAGCACCAGTTGAGCTTCTAGGTCATAAACTTGTAATGTAAATCATAAAGAAGACGTCTGAAGCTGGGATGCTATTCACGAGCGCAAAACTTCGCATACAAGATGGATTCTGAATAGTGCATTCACGACCGCCGATCGAAGCTTTTCGTTTGATCGTATTTGGTATTCATCCATAAACATGACAACACCGCAAAACAGCAATGTTTCCGATAGCATAAACTTGAATATAACCAAAGTAACCATATAGTAACTGAAAGAAGATATATGGAAATGGAAAACAACAACCAGCAGCAAGCAGAGGCAGGTATTAGCAATACCCTAATCAGATTTTTTTATCTCATAGTATCTTACTTTGCCTGTGTGGCATAAAGCAGACACCTAACTGGCAGGCACCAAGAAAGGTTCTATAATGCCAATCAAATTTCGAAGCATATTTTTTGATAGTCGAAATGTTTTTCTAAACTTTCTTCGTCCACGTCTTCTAAAAGATTAGCAAAATAAAATAGTGTCTACCATTTTCAATCAAAATTTCCGCGTCTTTGAGAGCACCTCTTCATCCAAATTACTTTACTTTCGCTATATCTGTTATTAAATATGTTTAATAAAAGGAATCCCTTGGTATACTTATTGAAATCAACGATAAATTCATCACCATAACCTTACAGCTCAGACTCTTGTGCGAAACGTCAAGATACGCATGCGAACATTAAGCTCCGTACACATTTGAGCACACATGACTTGAGAACACACACATATCTGTGCGTCATGTGTTGGTTTTAGTTTTTACGTCGCATGCGTGTGTTCTCAACCCGCTCCAGAAGATTTGGCTTGACCAATGCGCGATCAAATTCGCGCTCGAGTAAGTCCTTAAGGCCTGTACACACCTCCATGTCACGACGTCGTCAACGTAGAACGGTGTGGTGTCGCAGCAGGGTGCGTTGCCACCACGTGCTAGTGACGGTATGGCACTCGGTCAGTTAACGTTTCATTGGCATTGTAATTTTTGTTAATTGTTCTTCAAAAGTTGATGTAGACATTCGAAAATAAGTGTAGAATTTGTGGTCATATCTTTTCAATGCTTCGTATTTTCTAGTGAAATGATTCCCATCACCATTCATAATTGAAAAAAAGGGGTGCAGCCAGTATTGTCTTTTCACATATTTATTTTCAACCTCCCTCTCTCCATCTTTTTAACAGAAGCAGAAGCAGAATACGAATTGTGCGGTCCATAGTCCATATCTGGAACGAGACTGCTATTTTTCACGTACGTTTTACAAGGCACGGTGACGTGAACAATTAGGTGTCGTGACGTGCATTTTTAGGATACGGTAACGTAAATTGGTACATTATGATAACGCACCGTGAGACGATACTGCACCGTTCCACGTTGACGACGTCGTGACGTAGAGATGTGGACAGGCCCTTATGCCCTGACACACGACTAATGGGACGTTCACATTTGCATATTCGTGTGTACTCAAAGCATGTGCACTTAGATGTGTACGCGTCTTTTGATCCTGCTGCGGAACATCACTCCATGTAATTTTCATATCAAAAATCCGCTTCAGTGTTTCGATAATACAGTTTCTGCGCTTCGAAAGGTAGTCGTTCCAAAATTTAGCATACTAATTTTCTTAACTCAAATCCTTCATTACTATCTGTTAACTTGCTGTGGACCAGTTCTTAGTGAGTTATTTTTTTTACTCATATCTGTCTGAAAATTTTGACGTTAAAGCATGAATTGTCTTTTAGTTACTATCCAAATTAAACACAATAATATGCAGCCACTTACCAATATAAATAGGAATGTGTTAGGAGGCGTATCTTACCTGAAAAAAGAAAACAACAAAACCCATTAGGAAACTAATATTATCATTGTGTTGCATATACAGGGTGTCCCACGACGATGAAGACAAGCAATATATCGGAACTGGGCAGAAGTAGCGAATTATAATTTTGGAGGTGTAAATTAGAGCAAATATAGTATCTTTTCTTATCATTGTGTCACCCAATGAGCCTGACAAGTGTAGCAAGAGACTTGGGAATTCCGCCGCTGTCTCACACGCACACATTATTTCATATCCTCTCGTCTCTTGCTATCCTTGTCTATTTCATATTTCTCACGGCTCTTGTTACACTTGTCAGGTTGTACTCTCAAACTGTCCGTTATACAACACGACTACAAATGATTTCAGAACTGAACCAGATATAATCAACTACTCTCACATATGCCAGAACACTGTTTACCTTCCTAAAACATTTATACCTCAAAATATAATTGGAAAAAGAGGCACATGCAGCCAATGACCTTAGATGTCGACGCTGCCTAAATCAAAAAAATATATCAGTACAATCGTCAGGTACTAAATCTCACACAACATATAAGAGGGCTTTCGAAGGGAGAGAAAAAAACGGCAGCGGTGTTCGTGGACCTTTCGGCGACATATGATACCATTAACCACAAAATCCCCCGGGAAAAAATCTTCAAGATAACACAAAATTACCATCTGATAGAGGTCTTGAGATCACTGCTGTGCAATCGGAGATTCTACGTGGAGTTCCAGGGACAGAGAAGTCGATGGAGGAACGTCGCGAGTTGACCCCTAGTATCTTAGTGAGTTGGCCTCACAGTTATCATGATAATTCTCCGCCCTAATGATTTGAGCTTTTGGAGAGGTATTTCGCGAGTTGACCCTTAATACCTATCACCCGAGAGGTGTTTGATTTATGTTCTGTGTGATTTGTATGACTGCATAAGTTACATGTTATTTTGTATGTTATCTGTATATTATTTTATCTGCCTATTTGGTGCTTAAAGAGTTATTTGGTGTGTATCTATTTGTTTATTTGTCTAAATTATAACAATTGCTAACCTGTAGGTTATGTGAAACGCACCAATATAAAATAACGTCATGATCTTTAATTAAACCCATGGTAACCTACTTTGCAAATTTATTCTTCTTCACTGAATTGGTTACTCAGGTGTCTTTTTATGTAATTTCCATTATGTGTGTCATCTCGAGCGTTTTTCCTGATACAGGCCCAACCTTCTATTGGTAATAAATTAGGTAGTTCTAGTAAGTTATTGTTTAAATATTTCATTGTGATCTTACTTAGTTTATTTTGGTTACTTGTTTATCGATTGAATTACTACCTTATTAAATGTTATAAAACACGCCCAGAATGATCATTCATTTTTTTATTTATTTCCTACATACGCAACCAAATGAAATTATAATCAACCTGAATGATAGCGACTTATCTGAATCTGTTTTTAACTTGTGTTAGTTTCTTTTTATTTTCTCATTTTTCATTTGGACTCTTAAATAATATTGTTAAAATGTACTTAAGTTTGAGGAGACAGAGTCGATAAAATTTATTATAGATGTCGAACGTTTTTACAATACGTAAGCTTCTACGAAAGCGTCCGAATAAATGGCTTTTTGAACCAGCGCAGCATTAGTAATAATAAAAGAGGACCTTAATAAGTTTAATTAAAAGAATTAGGCGTTACAACTGGGTTATAAATTACGCCGTAGTTTAATTTCGTGAACAGGCGATTACTTTTTTAATTAGTTAAGATAAAAGGATGCTGTGAGCTGAAATTTCGTTCATCAGAGCTGTTCCGATAGTTTTATGTTACGTATTTGCCGGTTAGTAAAACAAAGCTATTGTTAGTGTTGACCAAAAATATCCCATCAGTGAGAGCATTCAGAGAGAACGTTTGTTTATCGACTTTCCAATTGATTTGCAAGCAGAAATGTTTGGAATGGAATTCTATCTGCCACATCGGCCATCGAACATTCGGGAACAGCTGATATTGTGAACTAAAATAAGGATTCAGATAAACTGAGCTACAATAATAAAAAGTCAGGCGTAGGGCTGCAATAAACAAACTCATATGTTGTGAAATGAATGGTTTTGGAGTTCGTCAACGAGTTATAAGATACGACATCAAAATTAGTTTATAAATTTTTGAATTTTGGACAGACACAAATTTTGTTAAGTTTAGCCATGCATACCGTACAGGACCCAAAAAAACAAAATCTACACATACAGACTTTGCAAAAAAGTAAAGTTTTACGATCTTGAAGAATTAACAATCATCTACAGTCTTATGCATCGCATATTTAAGTCATATAAACATGGCTAACATCTAAAAAATGTTTTTAAGTAACGTTTTCCAAATTGGCTGCAAAGAGTCCCCGAAGCATTTAAGAAACAAAGTCAAGTTGATTGACTCAGTACTTCCTTATGTTACGGTAATACCAGTTTATTCTTTCCATACAATGGAGCTATACCTAGATCCCCTTGCAGCCAAATCGTCGCTCACAAAAAAAACGGATTATGCCGCTAGGTCTTTCTTTCACAGGTCAATGGATAGCCTGCTATGAATCCAACAGATTTTCCAATTTTACAACCCCCACTCTACAGCCACCCCAATTTCACCACCTTCCAAAAAGGTAGAAAATTATCAGGAACCATTAAAACGCCTAAAAATGAAGTTTGACCTCTTTTTATATTTTTAGGTTTTTGATTATTGCTGCGCCGTCACTGACACGATTTCTAAAACCCATACGCGTTTTCCATCCTTGCCACAGTAGTCATACTGTGTCAAAAATTCATTAACATCAATTCAATAGTTTTCACGTTACGCAATACAGAACGATCTAAGGCATATGGTTTCTGTAATAGGCAAGGCAATGTTAGGATGGACCTAAAGAAGCGTATTATACCGTTAGGACTTTATTCTACACGTCAGTGGGTAGCCTTAAATGAATACAATAAATTTTCAGTTTTACAACCACCTACCCCCCAACTATCTCGAATTTAACCCCCACCAAAAAAAAAAGTAGAAAATAATCGGGAACCCCTGAAACACCTAAAAACGAAGGTTTAGGAATATTAGAAATTTTCTGTTTTTGCTAATTTCTCCGCCGCTCATGCACCGGTTTTCAAACTTATAGCAACATTACCTACTACGACCCCACAGCATATCGCTCCCAAACTTCATCACAATCAATGCTGCCGTTACTGAGATTACGAGGCTAGAAAAGTGCGTACAGACAGTCCGACAGACCGACAGACAGACAGACAGACGGACAGGCAGACAGGCTGTATTGTGTACGACTATCGCATCCATGATCGAATGAATTGTTGGTGTTTGGGCCGTTCGGCCGAAGTCGATACGCTCCCCCACCTTAGCTTGCTTGACACTTCGCCAACACGAGTGTTTCTCGGAACAATATGTTGGCGAACAGTCCAAAAACCAACAGTTCATCCTCTTCCTCTTTGCTCTTCGCAATTAAGCCCATTCTTCATTAATTAGTTTCAAAAAATTTCAACTGCTGCATGATTTTTTCAAAACTGGTGGAAAAGGATGCCTGAGCTTTTAGAAATGAGTAATTAAACATGTTTTATTACATAAATCACAATCGCACTTTGTTGCTAGTTATTATGTTCTTCCTTCATCACTTGTTTTAGCTCACACTGAAGGGAGCTTATGCAGTATACAAAAAAATAGCCAAAGCTACAGGTGCTAGAGGAAAATTAAATACAGATTCGGAATCAGCATGAAAAAACTAGTCCGGGAAAAATCCGGTATTGTCAATATCGCTTCCGGTTCCACAGTGAGAGCGCAGTTTGAATTTGCTGAAGTAAATTCTTTCCTACTTTTTTTTTCCATTTCAAAGATTTAATTTGATTTACACTATTCTCAAAAGGAGAAAAAGAATAAAAGAGTCACGGCAGCTATTAGAATTTAACCTTTTCAATTACATAAATGTCTCTCCTTTTCGCCCTTCATAATAACGATCCTCCTTCATTATCCATTTTTTCTCTTCAAAAAATTTTAACATGAGACATGCTACTTTCAATAGTAAACGATACGGATCGGGGAAACCCAGAATGCAAACATTTATAGCAAGTTTCCCGAAATGTGGTTAAAATTTGATGTGTTTTCGTTAATACAAGCTCAGGAATTGTTAAGCCTTATCTTCAACGTTGCGAGTATCACCCATTTTATTTCGTAGATTATACTACTATACATATATCTATACTATTTTCGTATTGTAAATAACTTATTTTCGCTTTTTATCAGTACTCCCATTACATATCGAATACAGACTTAAGTTCGCAGCTTGGTCCGTTCAGAATACATACATACATAAACATGTCGCCTGTTATGAATATATAATTTCACTTTTTATGACGTTCTTTGTAAAAACAATAATCACGCCTGAAATAGTGGCACAGGCAACATATGAACGGCCATATTGGATCCGATAAGACGTAACAATGAGTTGGTGGCGTGCGAGAACGAAATGTTCTTAATATATGTATACGAAACACATTTTATCTGGCTGCATATCAAATTTGCCAATTTTTTGCCCGCAATGCGTACACCGAACGAAAAAAAAAATGGAGTAAAGTTGATTGACTCAGTACTTTCCACACATTACGGTGAGACCATTCTATTATTTTCTCATAGCATGAAGCTATGCCTAAGATACCCTTTCAACCAAATCATCGCCCGCCCGCCCGCCCGCAGAAAAACATCCAACACAAAACCTCTAGTTGTTATAGCTAACGACGAGGAGGATATAGAATACATGTATAGAAAAATCGAAGAAGAATTCCAAAAATGGAGTCTGACAATAAATTTGGGAAAACAGAATACCTGAGGGTTGGCGGACAGGGACAAGACATCAAATTACCACGAAATAAGAAGCACCCAGGAATTCAAATACCTGGGTAGCATTATATCAGCCAGATGCAATTCTGCTACATACAGCATCGAATAGCGCAAGGAAAAAGAAGTACCCAGGTTTTGAATCCAATACTATGGTCAGCCAAAATAAAAATGAAGACAAAGTTGATGATATACAAAGCTATAGTGGAGCCGGTCTTGACGTACGGAGCTGAAAGTTGGCAACTCACAAATAAGCAAAGAAAACAAATAGAAGTTGTGGAGACGGACTGTTTAAGAAGATCCTGTAGAGTTTCGAAATTAGAGCATATTCGTAACGAAGAGATTAGACGGCGCTCGAAAATGGAAGTCACTGTCAACAACAGGATAGATACACGTCAACTCATCTGGTATGGTCATGTGATGAGAACGACAGATGAACGATGGACAAAAAGGATTCTCAATTATACACCAAGTGGTAGAAGGAGAAGAGGGAGACCGGCCACAACGTGGAGGCAAGGTATAGAGGAAAACATGAGGTCCAAGGAAATAAAAGATGGTGAATGGATGGTCTTGCACCTCTCCCCGTAGGATCTAGGATGACACAGTTCTTATTCTACAAGCTTCTACTCGACGAAATGAAGCGATAAGTTTCCAGTTTTCCGGTTTTTTATTCTTGCTTCGCCGCCACTGGCACGATTTCTAAAAGCCATACGCGTTTTTCATCCCCGTTAAGGCAATAATACTGTATCGAAATTTCATCAAAATCAATTCAACAGTTACACAATACAGAACGATATGCGAAGCATTGCTCTCATGTATACATCAGGCAATTGTAAACCACTTGGTTTCTGTAATAAGCAAGGCAATGTTCGGATGGACCTAAAAAAGGGTATTATGCCGCTAGGTGTTTCTTTCACAGATCAGTCGGCTGCACATTATGAATAAATACAACACATTTTTTCAGATTTACAACCCCTACCCCCTAAGCACCCCAATTTCATCCTATCTAAAAAAAAGTAGAAAATGAGCAGGAACCTCCAAAATACCTAAAAACGACGTTTAAGGAATATTTGAATGTTTTTGTTATTTGCTTATTATTCCGCACCTATTTTCAAGGCTATAGCAGCATTACGTACTACGACCCCAGAGCAAATCGTTACCCAAATTTCATCACAATCCATGCAGCCGTTACTGAGATATCATAAAACGCCCAAAAAGTGTATTATCTCGAAAACGAAAATATTAGCGATCACAATACTCCCCTCATCTATTGGCGTGAGAAATAAAAATAGTGATCCTCTTCCTGTATTGTGTACGACTATCGCACCGATGATCCAATAAACTGTTGGTTCTTGGTTCTTCTTGGTTCTTCAAACCCCCTACACTTTCACTGGATTGGAATCAGATGGAAACATCCATTGAGTCGATTCGCGCATATATCCATGTTTAGCCTGTTATATCATACACTCCCTTGGATCTAATCATAATCGTATTTTATTGAAAGATTGTTGGCACCCTTCATGAGAGATTATGTGGAACACAACAACAAACTTTTCTGACTCCGAGATGGCATGTAAGATGATGAAGTAGGTTTTTTCATTTATTTAGTTGTACGTATTCATACAAATAGTACCTGGGCTGTTTAGCCCGCGTCGATACGTTTCATCGTCTAGGTCTCAGAGCGCATCCCTCGATGACGTTTCGCCAACACAAGTTGATAAAGTCAGCCAGAATTGATTATGGTGGAAAGTATGTGAAAGGTCGAATATTGCAATTTCATATCAAGCGAATGGTGGGTTTTTTGCTGTTTCCACTTTTAGTCGCTGTTTCTGTTTCTAAAAAGAAAAGTCTCAATCATATATTCATATAGCGTCTATATCTTTGCAGGTAAGGATTCACCCAATTCGAAAATTCAATTCATACATCACTGTATTCTTGTATGTCGATCACTCGATACATTGTACTATCTTTAGAAATGATCCCATCTATATATTCACTGAGGCATAATGTGATGCTCATTTTAAAGCCTCTCCTGTCTGTTTTCTTACAACGTAGTATGGCTCGTCACGTCATGCCGGATAGCGCATAGTCGGTAGACCATGACGAGACCAGTTCCTGCCCCATTATATTAGTAGTCTTTAAATTTGCCCGCTGTATCTAGAGCTTCCAAAACGAATTTCACGGAAGTTAGCGATTGTTCCTAGTGCTATTTCGCTGCGGTCATGGTTTTTTAGTCAGTTTTACTGCCTTCTGTATATCTACAGTCATCATCAGGTGCATCTAAGCTATTATTCCGAAGCTAACTTCCTCTTTTAAAGGTGTCGAATCACGATTTCTTTAATTAATTAAGAGTGAACCGTAGGCTTTTTTAGGTTTTCTCATAGTTCATAGTATGCGGTTATTCCTTGTTTTTCGATTGCAGTTTGTTTGCTGCATTATTCACTCATAAGACAGACATAATCGTGATGCTAAGATACTGATATGTTAACTGTTCCTTATTTTGTATTTATCAAAAACTATTACATAGCATAGCTGTTGAACAATGTTTCTGATTCCAAATTGATTTTTCGTAATATACAGGGTGGGCCAATAGTGCGTGGACGGAGGATTGTGGGCTTACTAAAAAATATTTCAAAAATCTGTCACTTGATCATAGTAGGGACCCTTGAGGGCTATAACGTAAATATATTTTCACTCAAATTTTGACGTTTATACAGGGTGATTCATATCAAACTTACATTTTTTTAATGGAACCCCCTATATGTTATAGCATATTTGGATTCCTTGGTTAATTCTAGTGTGACTTTATGTATCACATATGGAACTTTAAATGAACCGTTTAGGCGCAAATCACCATTTTTGGTATAAGTAAGTTAAGATTGAATTCTTTTTGTACTTGGAGAAATCAGTAGATTGATTAAGGAAACTTCGATCACAGATAACTTGATTTTTTCAAATGGGAATGCCTATTTTGGTTTAAAGAATCAAATGTAAAATTTGATTACCTTTCTAACGATATAGCATTCTCAATATCAATCTTTTTTGGTTTTCATTTTATTTCAAATTTTCAGTCAAATCGGTGTTTTTCGATGTTCCTACGTGCAAGCCACCTAGCATGCCATGAAAAGTGAACAAAAGCTCGTTAGTATGGAAGAAACCAACTAACTTAGTAGAAAGATGCAAACTAACTAGAGCAACGAGGCAAGATTATGAAAATTCCTTACAATATATTAGCTCTAACCGGATACAACAGCCGCAAGATATCTAATGTCAATGAGTAGATGGGCTATGACAGAAGTGTTTGTTTTTCACAGCCTACTAGCTACCAGAGTTTGACAACCTTCCAAAACGATTAAAAAATTTGAAACAAAAGAAAAACTACCAGCGATTTTTGCTTACAGTCTAACATGTTTAGTATAAAATTTCACATTTAATGGGATAAAAAAATAGTCATTTCCATTTAGTTAAGCCAAAAGTGAAGATATCTCCAACTGGAGCATTCTGAACATCTATCGAAATAATTGCTAGACTTTTTTAAATACGCTATGTTGTAATTGTCTTTATTTCATGTAGTTTTCTGCAAACTAAATTATGTTTTACAATTCAAATACACTGCAATTCAAGTTTCATTTTCCGCGGTTTTGCTAATAAGTAGAAGTACCTACTGAAGGATTTGAAGGGTTGCAGTCATAGGTATCATTACTTTTGACTTACGGAAATGGCATTAAATGTGGAAATTTATTCAGAAGACATAGATATTATACTGACAGCAACAATCACTAGTAGTTTTCGTTTGATTAAATATTTTTTTATTGACTTTGGAAATTGGCTATTAGCTAGTAGGCTGTGGAAAATGAGCGTTCTTGTTACCGCTATTGTTTCTGGTTAGAGCTAATATGTTGTAAGGAATTTTCGTAATCTGACCTCGTTGCTCTAGTTAGTTTGCATCTTCCTACTAAGTTAGTTGGTTTCTTCCATATTAACGAGCTTTTGTTTATTTTTCATGGCCTGCTAGGTTGCAGGAAAATTGAAAAACACCGATTTGACTGAAAATATGAAATAAGATTAAAACTAAAAAAGATTGATATCGGGAATGCTATATCGTTAGAAAGGTAATCAAATTTTACATATGATTCTTTAAACCAAAATAGGCATTCCCATTTGAAAAAATCAAGTTATCTGTGATCGAACTTTCCTTAATCAATCTACTGATTTCTCCAAGTACAAAAAGAATATAATCTTAGCCGTCTGACCTAAGGTGATGCATTTCATGCTTAGTCGTGTCGCAAAGTCACGGCCTTCTAAGTTTTATAATCGCTGCGATATTTTTTCTGATACCTACTTATACCAAAAATGGTGATTTGCGCCTAAATGGTTCATTTAAAGTTCCATGTGTGATACATAAAGTCACCCTTGAATTGATCAAGGATTCCAAATGTGCAATAATATATAGGGTATTCCATTTAAAAAAATGTAAGTTTGATATGAATCATCCTGTATAAACGTCAAAATTTGAGTGAAAATATTTTTACGTTTTAGCCCTCAAGGGTCCCTACCATGATCAAGTGACAGATTTTTGAAATATTCTTTAGTAAGCCTACAATTCTCCGTCCACGCACTATTGGACCACCCTGTATATGGTTTTATTGGTAGGCTAGTAACACGTGATGGAACCATTTCCTTCTCTATATCTCACTCTCTCTTTCTTTCTTTGACATTTGAAGGTTAAAAATAAACTATTGCTGTCCGTAATTTGGATTACATTGAATACATAACAAATCTAATCTTACTACTTCAGTTTTAGCCAGAAGGATCTAAGTTTTCGTCCATATTCATGTATGTATACCAAGCTCGTAACATGTAGTGCATTATATACCAAGTCCCATTTTGCACAGCAATTAGAATATAGAATATAGAATACAATAAACACGAATGTCGACTATTTCAAAGAACTTGGCTCCCCATTAAATTACCCTACAAAAATCGAATAATAAAAGAACGTGAAATATCAAACGTCCAGATACTTTCACTTTCCTCGGCATAGGAAAGGGGAGAATTGTAATCGCAATATTTTTCAAATTTGAGACCAGTTATTTGAACGTGTTACGATGTCTAAAGCACAAAAATATAAATATCTCACTGATTTTCGCCCATACTGTCTTTTTGCTGCTAGTTTTCTAAAGCGCAAGCTCAGTAACCGCCTCACCAATTTTGATGATACTCAGAGCGCGTTTAGGTAATGCCGCTGTATTCTTGAAAGTAGATGCATTGACTTATGGAGCAATTATCAAAAAACTAACATTCTCAGAATCAATCTAAACTTCGTTTTTTTTGGTATTCTATGAGCTCTCAAAATTTTTTTATTTAGACTGGGGGTGAAGTTGTGGTGATATGGTGGTTGGCTGGTGAGGAAACCTCTACATCTTTTGCACTCAGGGAATCTTCCATTAGGTACCTTAAAAGGTAGCCTTGGCGGTATACTCCCCGTCTGGGGGCGGGTTAGAATATCTCCCATCGTATATCCTGCGTGTCGTGAAAGGCGACTAAAAGGAACCGAACTACTGTCGGTATAAACAGTAACCTCTTCTCAACCAACAGCTTTGGGTAGACGCGTTGAGAAGAGTCAGGACACCTTCTTGTCCTTGGCGTGAGAAATTGCCCCTAAAGGCGGATGAACAAGTAGATACCATCTGGTCAACGGCAAGAGGATGCAGAAAGCAAATTGGAAACTACTGCATTAAAGATCTTGAAGATATCCCAAGACAAACTCGTAAAATAGGTAAATGTACTTTACGAGTTCACAACATGTCTGTTAAGACATTGTGACTATGATGATGGCGGTATACACACCATTGACGTCTTTTCGATAAGACGTCCATGTTACAGACGTAATCGAACATGATTTTTCAGGACATATCCGTGGACTAAGATTTTGTCTAATCATACCATATGTGAGCTCTGGACTAGAGCTTTATTTTTGAAGAAATGTTAGATGTGGGATCATAGTAAGCAATACCGATATATTTTAAAAAAACAAAAACTCTCGGAACTGCTCAAAAATGGTTTGTGTCTCTTTTTTGTTGATTCCTTTTGACTAATTTGAAACTGAATTGCTTCACAATTATTGTAGACATTACAAGTTTATCAAGTTAGCAAACAACATAGTGCAAAAAACTAACCGTACATAAACAATACTTGAACTTAGGAAAAGCTAAAGGTATCTTTTCCAAAAAACTTGGCGTTGGCACTTAAACTTATTACATGAAAATCTAAAAGGGTCAAGGTCGATACTATTCAACATTGTGCACATCCGTGTGAGAGGGTTGTGTATAGCATAATCAATAGGATGTGTAGGCAAAAAAAAACAAGCAGTTATTGCGTGTTATACGAGAGGCAACAAAATATATGGAACACAATAATTCCTCAGGATTAATATGACCTACGACTAACTAAAATAAAAAAATATACAAAAGACTGTGCCCTTCTGGACTCCAATGTAGGCAACTCGAAGTGAAATGCAGGGCTGTAGTCAATAAAGTGCAAGTTCAATAAGTTTCAAGGTACTAGCTGTACATGAGCGCTTTAGACAACAAGTGAATTATTACTATTACCGTGACTTGAACACTATACACTTATCTACAACCGTAGCAATAAATATTACGATTTAAATACATAATATTTGAATCGGTGAGTCCAAGACCAGTATAGGTGCAGAAACATGGTTTTGAGATAAATTAAAAAAACATATTAACTCCAAAACGAGTGCAGTAACTGTGTTTGTCATCATGCAAAAGTTGTTATAATTCTTTAGACCAATGATAATACAACATAATAGATCCGAAAGTCTCAACCTCCTCCAAGCTATTACAAAAAATAGTTTATCCCCTTGTAGTGTTCTTGAACCCAATTTTCTTATTACCGGCTTTTTTGTATTTTTTTTAGTTTTAGCTTATGATAAGGTTATAGCAACGTTAATAGAGGGTGCTAAGTATGTGAAAAATGTTTTATTATTACTAACGATATCGCGAACCGTGGCGCTGACAGCCAAGAATGAGTTGACCAATGACGTTAAAATCAGTACATGTCCTGGGACTTGTAATGTTTTTCATCGCAACGCCGTAGACAGATGGTGCGTATAATGGGGTTATTCTTATACTTTGTAATGTTTTTAAGTGCAACCGATGGATCTTCGTATTTTAAATGTTTTGGCCATCTTAAGTCAAAACTCCATTTTTTGGACTCGTACTGTTCTTGGACACACCGATTCAATTACAAACTTAACAACACCTCTGCCACTAAAATAAATATTGTAGCCCGTTCGAATTATCGTTTTACGTTTCGTAGCCACATTTGCAGTTATCGTAGCGCGTATTTAATCTTACACGTTTTCAAGATATCAGTATTGATATCTAGCAGTGGTTGTTTATAACTTACGGTTAGAGGGTAAGTTATGAAAAATAATTCACATTGTTTGTTTATAGGTAGTATAACCTATTCAAATTCTTAGAATACATTTTTACTCATCATCATATGCACCATACATACATTTTCCAGAATTAACGATTTTATTTTCATCGAGAGGCACAGTCCTCTCCCTATAAATTAGTTTCCTTCGAAATCTAGAACGCTGGACTTTATCCGTAACACAAAACGCAGCAAAAAAGCTGCCCTTATTTTCGCAGCGATGTTGTATACACCTCACTGCGGGCGCGCAAAACAGCAGTAAATAATCCTGAAGGCAACAACCGGACTAGGGACGGCAGGCAGTAGGGGAGATGGGCAACGAACTTGGCGAGGCTTTTGCAAACAGTAATTACTGAATTGGGCGGAAATTAATGTTTGTTTTTCAAAATGTGCCGCTTCGACCAACTGAATGTGTGTCTGCACTATGGAAATTAAAACGAAGGACGATGGCTGCGCACACATCGCATACATAGCATGCTAGCTTTGGTCTCAACCGAGTAATGGAGAAGAACATCAACCAAGAATTATGAAAATACTTTAATTGAAATGAAAGCCAAGAAGCACGGATCCCGAAATCGTAGGCTAACTGTGGATATCGTGACTTACATTACATATTTGTGGATTGAGTGCATCCAGTTGTACATTCCATTTGTTGCTCTCCTAATCAGGCTTTCGTCCTGTGGCCTTCCCTAGAAGCTTTCGGATAGATAGCTGATATTTTTGCCGATAATAAAACTTCTGATTTGTCGCACTTTACTGATCCACAATTAAAAAGCATTGAAATATGAACTCTTTACTCGTGTTTTGGCTACCTATCTAGCTTCTGGTAAACAATGTTTCAGTAAAATTAATTTGGAATAAGTTACATTGACCGCTAGCTGCACCAGGTACCAGTATTGGCTTTCCTTTAAAACTAACTTCCTGACTAAGTCAGTAGGTAATTGAAGGGCCCAATGCAAGAACCGATTATGTCCATCAGAGTAAATTTTTCAGGAGGGAAGAAAAACTGCCTGAAAGAACTTTGAAGCAGTATATAATGTTTTGACTGTGGCATACTATGGGTGCAGCTATACACAGTTCATATCAAACAATTGGTTAGAGTGACGTTTAAATTACTGTAAAATAAAAAAGTCGTTAGGACTTAACCTGTTCTTGCACAATTTTTTGATATTCCAATATTAAAGAAGCAAAGTAAAATGTAGATTTGAAAAAATATTATTTATTTCATGGAATACTATAGAAAATAGTCCCTTGAGCAAACTGCATGTGATGATTTTTTGTATTTTCTCTAATCAATTTTGCTTTATGGTGGGCCATAACTGCGGTCAGAGTTAGCACTTTCCGGCAAATAACCTTCGTCAGTGTCGGTATGAGTGCCTAAATAAAAATATACACGCTATTTGACACTATTGTTACACTTCTGCTACATAGACTGCCTTCCAGCAACAAACTCAATTTCATACCAAAAACGAAAAAGGTTTGGTTGATTTGGTTCGTTTCATACTGTTCATATAAGTTGCACAGTATAAAGAACCAGACAACCAACAATACATTCTGTATCACGTGATGTATAAGACAGAAGCCTCGTTTTTGCACTGAACGATGCAGAATTCCAAACTATGAAAGAATAGGTTGATAAAGCAATATCGTTAAAAATTGGACTTAACCGAAAATGGGAAATAGTAACACATCGATATCCTAGGATCAAGATGTTCAAAATACAAAGCTGCTATCTGGCTAATCACGAGTTTCAGGAAAAAATACATACGTTAGTAACATAAAACAAGTTTTTTTCTTGATCCTTTGTCCTCTCAATTTCAGTGCCGGTCTTCCACAGACTTAAGCATGACACCTTCACCTGAAACGTTAGCAAACAGTTTGTTTTAACCGGTATGGTTTTATTTATAGGCTAGTATCACACCAGTACACAGTTGAGCAAATTAGTTAATTTCATAACCAGGAGCACGGTAATTCCTGAGGATATTATTAGTGCGAATATGTGAAGAATGTAAATTTCTATGCTTTAACATGTTTTTAAGTCACGCATTAATCTAGAGAAATCATCAGAAAATTATTATTTAAGTAATCTATTTCAAACTGGGTTAGGTACTGTTGCTAAAAAACATGACAGGTACTAAGCAAATGAAGATAACATCGTATCTACTAGCCCGAAAAAAGCCATCAGCGTACTTTTCGTCCAGAAAAGTGGAAATGCCTGGAAAATAGGCAATCCTGAACAGGACGACAAAACAGAGGTCACTGTTTTATTCTGCGACTAAAAAATAGAAGTTGTGTACATAGGTTGATCCAGTCCAGCCAACAGCAATTTACGGTTAAAAAATGAATTTCCCAGAGAGTCGGAAAATCCTGACGAGTAGGGAGAAAGCTGAGGTCACAATCGTATTTATCAACATAAGCATCATTTGAAATGATGTATAAATTGCGCAAAATCGGCGGAATTGCCGAATACATGTATTAGGCAAGGCTTTGCCTCCCAAAATAATTCCAAATTCATATGCTGCATCTATAGGCCAACAAGTAGTCACAACTGTAAAGAGCCCTTTGAGACGCTTTCAGCCACTGTGGTTGCGCTGCAATCAGGTCACCCTACTTTAGAGCTAGTCTTTCTGGGTGACTTTAACTACAGCATGAAGAGTTTAATCTTTATCTGGATCAAACACTCAAATAAAACGGACGATGGGAGACGTGAAGCTGAATCTTTCGCTATTAGCTGCGGCTTGGAGCGTTCAATGTTGGGTCCGACTTCTTAATCCAGAGGAGAGTTGCAAACTCACAAACATACATGTGAAGCTAATAAAAGCATGTTAAAAATATACCCGCGATGAAAGTGTGATTTTGAAGATCGGTGTCAAAACAAATACAGTCTAAACTAATTTCAGTCAATAATTGAGCGCTATCACAGGTCCTGAATAAAAATGTATCCTTGTTGCATACAAGATGTATACCATGATTTATCTGTAGGTGTAATTTAGATATCGTGTATCCTCTGATAGTTGTCACAGGTGCTGATATATCGTATTTAAGGTTGTGCAGGACAGAACGCAATGCTATTTGACCCACATTTGGTTTTCAATTAGCACCAGCTCATTCTGACAGCCTATTAATAATTCGTAAACAGCATGATGTATTCGTGTTGGTGTTTTGGCTTAATTAAACTCGTGTATTAGGGTTTTGAGGCTTTGTTGGTGTAAATCCACTCATTATGTTCATATACGTTTTTGAAAGGTATTTTGGCATAACACAGTACATGCTACGTTATACGTAATCATCCCTAGGCTTAGTTCAGCGATTAAATCTTCATGAGTGAACAAACAGAGGCGTCAAGTTTCTTGAGTAGTACCTCGGCGCTATGGGTGCTAACATGGAATAAAAATTTCACTGCAATCAGGTTTAAGTCCTTCGAAGTTACATGTAAATAATACTTTCCTACCATGACAGTTTGAGGCTCCTAAAGAAATTCAAAACAACCTCTTTTTTTAAATGTAACTCCTCATACTTTATTACACTAAAAAATTGCATTTAATATGCTCTTTCAGCTTTGTATAGCATTTCCTATATATACAGTCATCGGTTATTGAGATATTTAGATTTTTCTGCAAATTTTAAGTACACCTTCTATTTGTGTACTGAAATTTATTTATTTTGAGAAAGCACTAGAGAATTTAATTTTTATTTAATTGACTACTAAATACAAGGCCATAATGGTGCTTGATGAAGTCAAAACCACGAATTATCGAGGTAATATGAGTAAAGTATGCTGCGGAAACAATTTTATAGACGTGATGTATAATTATCAAGCAGATTTATCCGGTAGGCTTGGAAATATTAACTAACTCAGTACGAATAAAATTATTCTTCAATCATTATTCTTCAATCTTTCAAATCCATCAGCTTTAGGTGCCTCCGTTCTGGATATCGCTGTTGATATATTCTGAAAGCAAGTAGGCAATTTCTCAAAGATTCTCTTAAATATTGAAATCATATCTTTTTGGTTCTTATATATCTTATAATAATAAGCCGACCTTATTCACATAAAAGTATAAAAGTGTGAGCAACAATTTGTAGACTAATGGCGAAGTCCAGCTTAAGCTACTCTACTTAACCATTTCCGACGTCGTCATCAAACGTCAACGAATTCAGATGTTTTATGTGTTTTGTCTCGCTATTTACAGCTGATTACAGTCCTTCTTGTCACCACATTAGCAGCAGTCCAGTAATTAAAGAATCAAAGGTCAGTGTTTACCGGTAACTCACAGCAAAGATTTTTTTTTGTTTAACTGCTATCTTTGGCCATATTTAGCGTTTAATACATCCAACCCGCTTTTTTACAATTTTCTAAACATTTTACTAGGGCAACACTCCTGAAGATTACAGAAAACATAATCCACCACGAACTCGTTCCGTCCAGTACCAACTCTGGCAGAAAAAGGCTACACACCGTGTCCCAGGACGAATACCGAAAATTTTAAGGGATGATTGCTGGCACCGACTAATGTTATGATAATTGTGTTTAAATTATATGTTAATTCTCAATAGTTAAAAAGTTGAAATGTCATTAATTCGCGAAATGGTTAATGTGTGGCCGCCCTTATCTTATTCGTACGTCACTAGGTCACCAGCTGAGTGAGGTGAACAATCAACAAAAACATTAAAAAAGACCTGTTAGCGTAACCGTACTAAATGATCTTCACCCTTTTTTGCTGTAGAAGCGAGTGTTTTTACCTGAAAGTGAGAGTGAAATAAGGTGGGCCACAGACGTTTCGCGGTTGGTGACCCGCACCACCTGAATTTCATGTCAAAGCAATCAAAACCAAGAGGTACGACCGAAACTTTATTTCCAGCTGTCCAGAGCTTTGAACGGTCTGCCAGGTGATGTCTTTATTGAGTCTGCGAATGTCGGGCGCTTCAAAGCCTGCATCAACAGCGTTCACAGCGATAGCGGTACTTTGGTATTTAGGCATTGCCTTTCGGCTGCTAGCCATAAAGAAACTTCCGAAAAATCTTGATAACTCAAAAACTGCCAATCGATTCTAGGCGTGCATAAAATGAACTCTTGGAACAGACGGTGCTGGCAGTGCATTAACATCTAGCTGACTCAGTGGAAGCTCATTCTTTTTTAATTTTCTGGGTAGAGGTGGAAAAGCCTTTTGTTTGAAGAGTATACGGATCGTCAGCAAGTCGTGCGGTCGCTAGGGCCGTGAAAATTTTTTTACCAAGCCGACTGGAAAAATCGCTAGCTAGCGGGATTCACGCACAATATGTGGAGCTGAAAGGCGAAACCGACGCTGCTATTGTGCTGTGAGACTTTAGACGTCAGTCGGGCTGGAAATTTAAGTTTGCGGAAGAATTTCAAACGGAAACGCTGATGGGTCTCTATCATAATAGATGTTAACGGTAGGGACGATGTTATGTGTTCCTACCTGGAGTCCATCTTGATAACCGACAAGCGAGAAGCGAATAGGCAACTGCAAAAAGAATGGAATTCGGCTACAGCACTGCCCAATTCCAGTTTATCTGGGTGTTGCCTTAGACAGAAAACTGTCTGATACAGAACACGTGGAGAAAATTAGAGCTACTAGAATACGAGAAACATTGTTATTCGCAAGCTGGATTCCGACACCAAAGATCAACTGGAGATCTCCTGGCTCACGTCACACATGTGTGGAGCAAACTCATCCAGTCATTTGGCGAGGCTCACGTCGTTGCTCTCCATATTTCAAAGGCATTCGATCAACTGTGGCATGCAGCTCTCCTAAACAAGCTCCCGTCTTATGCGCTCCCTGTTAAGCTTTGCGGTTGGCTCGCAGACTTCCTCTCAGGTCGGAAAATCTGTTGTGGTAGACGGCTTTTCCTCTCCTTTCCATAGCATCAATGCCGGGGTTCTGCAGGGATCGGTTTTGGCTCCGACATTGTTTCTGCTTCACATTAATGATCTACTCTCTAGCACTACAAACCCAATCCACAGTTTTGCGGATGACAGTACGCTGCATGCAGGCATCATGAGCAATAGACCGATCTCTGTGGCTTAGCTGGAACGCAGAAGACTGGCAGTGGCAGCCTCACTTTCAAAGGACCTCGATACCATTATCGCTTGGGGGCTTAAGAGTATGGTTAAATTTAATGCCCCCACGACCCAGTATTGTACGCTATCAAACAAGAAGTGCCCAAGCCTACACCAGGTTCTAATAAACAACCGGGCTCTGCCAAGGAGTCACTTAAGGTTGAGTGGAAGACCAGCAAGCTAAATTTTTGTAATTTCGTGATGCTGAACTCCGCATTTTGAAATGCATATTTTGTATATTTCAATAAAGGTTACTACTACTACTACTACTACTACTACTACTACTACTCATTCAAGCTGTTAGGAGTCAACATTACAGAAAACCTGATCTGGCACGAACACGTCGCGTCAATTGCAACAGCTGCTGGTAAAAAGCTTGGGTACCTATTTAGAGCCAGAAAGTATTTCTCACCATGTAACCTCCTCACGCTATATAAAGGCCAGATAAGACCTTGCCTGGAATATTGCTGTCATGTCTGGGGAGCTGCTGCCCCTATTATCCTGTCTATACTGGATGCCGTCCAGAGAAGGGCATATCGACTAATTGGCGACCCGCTCTTAACGCGCCACCTCCAGCCACTTCCTCACCGGCGTGTTGTTTGTGACCTCTCATCCTTCTACCGATATTCCAACAGAATCTGCTCCTCTGAGCGATCCTCTATCGTTCCGCCGCTCACCGCTCCCGCACCCAGATGTACCCGTGCGACCGCTGCATCTCATCCTAAGATACATACATCAACCGGTACAACTGCACACTTATTCCCAGGGTGTCCAAGGCTTGGAATGTTCTGCCAGAAGATGTATTTATTGGGCTTGCGGGTATTGGCCCATTCAAATCCCGCGTTAACAAACTTCCCCTAACATAACCCTTTCTAAGCAGCCGCGGTACTCTGGTATTTAGGCTCTGCCTGCGCGGTCTGCTCAGTTATAAAAAAAAACTAGTCAACTTCCAAAAGGGGGCCTACCCTGGCGTATTGCGGACAACATCTCTTGCCATATGCTTTGCTCCAACCCAATATGCATGCCCTGTATGGTCCAGATCGACTCATGCTAAGAAATTGGGCACTCCCCTAGACAATACCTGTAGGATAATTACGGGCGATTTAAAATCGACCAACCTGGACCATCATTCTTGTTAACGGAATAGCCCCCACAAACGAGGCGAGAAGCTCATGTATGGCAGAACCAAGTAGACCGTCATAGACTCTATATGGCACAAGCCCCGAGCATCCAGACTTGAATCCAGGAAGAACTGAATTTTGTCAACAGACCCACTGACACTCTAAAGCCCGTTACTCACTATTCGTTGATTCGTTTCGTTAACGTGATTCGTCGGTTCATTTCGTTAATTCGCGCTTCGACCATCCAACGTTACATCCTACTCACTATGCGTTGATTCACTTCGCCTCGGTGATGCATGGAAGTTCGTCATTGTGCGAAGTGCGACTTTTATAGTAGTGAAAATGAATTCTGAAGAATGACTTCTCAGTTCCCGTTTCCTCAGAAATGCTTTTGAAAGCATCATGCACTTTATTTCATTTTTTTTTGTTTTTATCACATGGATTCAATATACATGGATACACTTGTATTTTTTGTATGAATTTAAAAATATTCTCTTCATTCCATTCCATGTGTAAGTAATCACTAATCGCACAGGGCGACTGTTTTCTTTAACGAACAATCTGCGAACGAGATCTGAAACCACAGCGTCAACTTCGTCGCTTCGTTGACTTCATCGCATCGTCCATTTTTCCTTTGATATTTCGTCCAGATACCTACATCAAGGCGAAGTCTGGCGAAGCGCCGCACAAGGAAACGCATCGGCGCAGCGCATCATACTCACCTCGCAATACTTCCTGAATTACTGCGACGAATTGGCACAGTACCGAATAGTGAGGAACAGGCTCAAGTCAGTACCATAGATATACTGTGGAAGTAGCGACTAATACTACTGTAGGCCGTGTTTTAACTAATATCTAGCCATACTCTTGCCATGTGCTGTTTAAAACAATGAAAACTGGGTATTACAAATTTGTTGTTTAGAAGAACATCAGTTAAAAGTTACATAATAAAAGTTATACCAATTTTTATATAGGCACAAAAATGCCATCTTTTTGCTAAGTTTGTATTAGGGTTAATCTTACCAAATTCAGAATATTATGGTAAGCAACTTATAACCCTTTTTGTGTTATACTTTTTGGTCAGCTGATTTGACTTGATGCAATTCATAGAATTTCAAAAGTCGTCGAGTTCCAAATTATGTTTTTTTAGAAAATACCGACATTAAAAAAAATTCAAGGAGTCTACATATAGTCTCTGTCCTTACCATTGTCTGCTAATCTGCTAATCTATGAAAATCGTAACTGCAGGAAATACTTTCTTTTAATTCACTTCACGCGTTAACGTTAGGGTGATTTTGACAAGAGACAATAGCCAACTATAGACAATAATTCAACATCCGGGGTATCACATGAAGTCAGCTCAAAAAGAACGAACGAGAAAATACAACAAACAAATTCTTCATTTGAGAGTAGGCGACAGAAAAGATCTGCCTGTGCGCCATCTGGTACCCGAAGGTAACGGCAAACCAAAGAAAGGCACTGCTAAACAGCAGCAGACTTCTTGGTGGAACGCCACGGCGCATTCGCTTGGCCTGACCAGAAGAGCGCGCTTCTATGCCAACTGCATATGAGAGTCGATATACGAGGGTTGCTCTATATCTCTGTCAATCCACCAGTACGCAGACAGCTGTTTCACGCTTATTAGCGATCATCAGTGCGCCATAGGTCGATTGACGGAGATAGAGAGCATCAGAATTTTTATGTCAGAATTTTTATGGTCTGATGCTGTTTAGCAGTGACTTTCTTTGGTTTGCCGTTACCTTCAGGTAGCAGATGGCGCACAGGCAGATCTTTTCTGTCGCCTACTCTCACATGCTTTACATGTCTGGTAGACATGAAAATTCTGATGCTCTCTATCTCCGTCAATCGGCTTATGGCGCACTGATGATCGCTAATAAGCGTGAAACAGCTGTCTGCGTATTGGTGGATTGACGGAGATATAGAGCAACCCTCGTATAAATTCTTCATTGTATGGAACAACAACAAGGTGAGGAGACAGCTATCGGATGTGAACGTTTAACTATATCGGAAATATTCAGAAACTAAAAACTCCACCAATTACACTCAATAATACTCTTAGTTTTTTTTGTATACGACACGCGGTCGACCACTTCTTCGTTTCTGATGAGAATGACCCTTTAAACAACATCAGTTATGAACGGATGGGATTACATCAGTTGACTGTGATAGCACGGATGAATTGCTACTGTAGTCAACCGCTACACGAAACTGCCGCTAAGACGTTGCTGGGTAGTGACTTAGCAGTGTATTAAATTGTTCCCTATTAAATCGGTTCACAGTTATCCTCTTAACTGGGAAGATGCTTAGATCTTGACCAAACACGGAAGGATTAACTGTTTACCATTCCGCAAGGATGGTCAAACAGGGTATAATAATAGAGATATATGACGTACCCTATCTAAGCGGAAACTTGAGTAATAAATTATTGCGTTGAGTGACTAGCAGTTACAAATTGATATTGCCACAGTTATAAGAAAAGCCTTAGGCTTAGTTCAGATGACGCGCGTCCGACGCGCGTTCCCTTGAAGCGCGTTCCCTTGACGCTCATTTTGAAAATACACATAATTGATTCAAGCTGTTCACATGGACGTGCGCACGACAAATTGTACGCGCGTACGACGCCCCTAGACTGACAATCTCAATACGTGCGTCGATCAGCGGCGACGCGACGCGCGTGTTGAAATACTAGACGTTCCCATTGCCTGTTCAGTTGGCACGCGCCTTTTCTAGCGTTCAGTCGACATACCTGGTATTTCTTTGCAAAAATTTATTTTTCGCGTAAGCTATTGAGTCTGAAACAGAAGAATTCAACACAGATGTTTTCATTGATGAAATTGAGAAGAGGCCTACGATTTGGGACATGCATTCCAAATTATAATCAAATAAAACGGCAAAAAAGAGCGCTTGGGAGGAAATGGTCCTAATGCCTTGCAAATCCGATGATAAGCATTCAGGTTCGTGATTTCGCAGACTGGAAAACAGTGTAAAGTATAAACTTGTAGAAAGTCTATTCCTTAAAATTGGGTGAACCCAGTGTGTCCTTTCCCTCCTACGTCGTTTCCTTCTTCTATATGTCAACACAAACAGCTTCTCCTACATCCATTCTCGTTAATAACAACAAATAAACTGACACTCAATTGCCTAGTCTCACTCTATATAAAAGTTGTACGAAGTCCTCCGCGTGTCATCTGAACACAGACGCAAAAAACGTGCACCACGTCGACGCGCGTCGTACGCGCGTCATCTGGACTAAGCCTTAAAATGTCCTTTAATACAGTTATTGGACAATTTACTAAAGCTAAAGCGACATACAGGAAAAGCCTTAAAATGTCCTTTAATACAATTATTGGACAATTTGCTAAAGCTAAAGCGAAATATGACGAATGGGAAATAATACTTTATGAGAAGAATGTACCATTTCCAACAAAAAAGTCATATAAAGTAGGGTTCGATTTTCAACTGTTTCAGAGATAAATTGATTTTTACATATTTTCATTAACGAAAATCCTAATAAAATAAAAAATTATTGTTGGATTTTGGAATTTTTGGTATTAGTCCTTAGAAAATATGCTATCACGTCATTATTGACTAACAGAAAGTGATCAGGTAACACACATTTTGCTAGGTAGTGACTTCAAAAACTGTACAAAGAAAGGAACTTACCTTAAAAATCACCAAATAAATATCCATGTACTTTACGGTAAACACACGTCCATCTTTCTAGTTATCCATTGGTACCACAAACTTGTAAATGTGGTTAACATAGGCAATAAGATTCATTCAAGCTCTAAAGGCATATGGACCTCCGAGAGCGCAACCTTCAACAGACCGTTTGGCATAAACCTGTCATCGGATTTTTTATTTTTGTTATGAGTACCTGAATAATATACTATTACAATGCTATTACATCATGATCAGTCATGAAAAGATCGGTTAACCAAAACTTCGGTATAGGGTTTCAAAATTATATAATTTTAGCAGAAAACTTCAAGTTGTACATTTAAATCGATTTGTCCTGAAAAGTGGCTAGGTAATCTCTTAAAAGTTGCTAGGTAATCAAGCTGAAGATGCAAGCTACGTTATAAAGTATCGTGTATTCGTAGATTTTCACTCGTGGTTGGATGAGAGGTCGCAAAAAATCCAGAACGAAGTAGGTCTAAAATTAAGCATATCTTTAGCGAACACACTACGGGTGAGTCATGAACGTACATACTAAAGCTGAAACTGTAGATTTTGTGCTGTAGATCGACAATATCGAACGCACGCATGCACAAATTAAGATCCAGTGGGTTGTGATAGCTGCGTCTCTACTTTTAGAACGGACAACGACACATTTTGAAGGAAGGCGATCCTGTCAGAAGAATGGATGTTTGTCGATTTATGCTTCATGTGGACGCAGAAGATGCAACTATTTTAAGCAGGATTCTTTGTACGAATAAGTCCATATATAACTGATAATCTACAGTATAAGATACTTTATAACGTGGCCTGCATGCTTTGCTTGCTTGCCTAGCGACATTTTTAAACAAATCCATTTTAAATTACAACTTGAAGTTATCTTCTAAAAATCATACAATTTTGAGACCTTATACCGAAGTTTCTGGTTAAACGATCACTTTTTATGACTAATCATTATGCTTTAGCGCATTATTCAAGTACCTATAACAAAAATTAAAAATCCGATGCCTTTAGAACTTGAATTCAGTCTTATTGCCTACGTTTACCACATTACAACAAATTTGTGGTACCAATGGATAACTAGAAAGATGGGCATGTGTTTACCGTAAAGTGCATGGTTAACTATTCGGTGATTTTTTAAGAGAAGTCTTTTCTTTTTGTAACAGTTTTGAAGTCACTTTTCAAAATATGCTGATTTTGACACTAGCTCGCTTGATACATGATCACTTTGTTTAAGCCGATAATGGTGTGATAGCATATTTTCTAAGGATTGGTACCAAAAACTCCAAAATCCGACGAGAGAATTTTGTTTTATGAGGGTTTTCGTTAGGAGGTCTGCATTTTAATGAAAATCTCTGGAAACCAATTTATCTCTGAAACAGTTGAAAATCGGACCCTACTTTATATCACAATTTTTGTTTTAGACGAGGTGTACAGCTGCCTGGCTGTCAAAACACATATAAATGCTTTGTTCTGAACATTGTTTGACTGCTGTCGTGTGTGCTACGATCAATATGGCGTACACATCCACCTGGAAGACAGTCGTGCACGTCCCCAGCTCAAAGCTTCGCTACCTTCCTTGTAGTTACATACCAAGGGAAATGCAGTTTTTTATAATGTAGATGTAATAGAACGTCGATTAAACCTATTTTATAAAATGTAAATTTTTTTCGCAATTACAGCACTTCCTCCACCTATTGGGGTAGGCATGAATTCAAAACTTTTTTTTTAAAGGCTGAACACTATAACGGAATCTTCTATGAAAAACAACCCCGAATCAGCGTTTGTAGAGTTAAGTTTGTAACTTTTTACTCGTACATGTATTCCACATGTAGAATGTACTCTGAAATTAACTGTACTTCAATACGGGACTGTCTGAACGTATATTCTTGTAGATACATCGATATTCCATTTTCTCGCATCATCACACACATATAGACTGCCAGAGAACAGAACAGAATAAAATGTATCATAAAGCATTAAACTCGCTGGAATGGGAAACGCTACTGCATGCACCAGAAAGTCAAAACTCCATAACTAATGCTAATGTATGCCGCGTCATCATAGTGGCAGAAGCGGTGGAGTTTTGAGAGGCAAGCGCTTACATTAAAAAAAAAGATCTAGCTGACTCCGCGTAACTTTATTCCTTGGTTGTCTCACCCTGCGGAGAATCTTTTCTAGAAAGGCAAGGGTAATTTGAGTTTATACAGCTCCGGTTTCGTAGAACATAATTTAATCCTTGCGGTAGGGCAGGTTGATGAATTGCAGCAAGATTGCTGGGGGTTCATTTCCCCACGAAGTGTGCTGGATATCTGTTTACCTATCTTCGAAGTAATTATCTGCCTAATGAGTAGATTCACTCGACGGGGCAAGAAATCTTTAGCTAAAGACTACTCGGAGGGTTGCCGACTCATTCTAGCTATTGGACGATTCATAAAGGACCTACTAGTAGTACTCTGTGCGGCGATCGTCGAGTACCACCACTCAGCCACCACTGCCTACGGGGGATGTTGACCCCCGTACACAGAGGATCTGTGCCAGCCCGGACGAGTGACATCTAGATCGACGCGACCGGAGATCCAATACCTGTCCGACAGATCACTTAAGGTTCTTTCCAACAGCATATTTTGTACCGTCCATTGAACCGTGACGAAACTGTTCGGATCGTTTGTGGTGCGCATGCGTTGATTTTGGATGGTTTCGTGACCGTACAAACGGGAAAATCTGTTGGTTTTAACGTCCTTGGTTGGAACGCTTCTTTCTCTTATTTCACTAGACTCGTGTCAGTTCTGACAGCTATCAAAAAAGCCAAGACGCCAACAGCTTTATTAAAATTGATTGGGGTCTGAGTTTTCTGACGATGACTTGATGTTAGTCTATCAACCAAAATTGAAAAATGAGGATTATTTGGGTAATTTTGGCCATGAATAATGGATGCCACTCACAACCAGGTATTCCTGTAGCTCTATAAACAAAGAATCTGGGTTATGTTTTCCATAAAAATGACCGAGTTTATCTTAACATACCACGTATAACATTACTGTTTGATTCCATTTCCATTTTTGGCTTTGGTGAAGTTTCGGTCAATAAACGAGCCAGCCAAACAACAAGCAACAGCAAAAACAAAAGAAGCAAAATCTAATCATACTCAATCTCAACACTCAAGACTCATATCAAGGAAGCAAGAAAACAGAAGGCGCATAGAAATGACAAAATGAAATTGTGCGCCAAGCGGGCGATTTACTTGCGCATGTCAGTCCTCACAGTCCTTACTCTGGACCAAGTACCGATTTGACCGTACAGAAACCGTCCCATGAACGGTAACGAAATCTGTTGGAACGCTTTATGGACCGTTTCATGAACGGTCACAAAACGTGTTGGAACGCATTTCACGTTCTGCGCATGTCCGTGACGATACATTGTACGGTATTCAGGCCTGTTGGAAAGAACCTATAATGTCACAGATGCGGGCCGCTGGTGGTACCAGGAGGTGGCGCGAGAGGGTCGTCGGCAGGCGCTGGCCCGTTCCCGCGTAGTACCAGTCGGTGCTTTCGAAGTTGAGCTGACGGGTCGGCCGTAGCTCAACTGGTGAGAGCGCCGGAGTACAAATCTGGAGGTCGTGGGTTCGAGTCCCGCCGGCCGCCGACATTTTCTGGTACGAATTCAAATCCACAAGGTTTCTGATTGCCCATCGGCCTTGGTTCACCTGGTTATAAAATCCTTGGCTTATTTGCATCGTTCACTTTGCCTCCACTGTTCATCTATGGTACCCACTTTTTGAGGGCTGACGTTACCTGCTGCCTTTGTCAGCCCTGATAAAAGACCTAACAAAGACATGGTCGAAGAGTCAAATCTATGAATTCGTAATTTGACAAAATAATGAGGACTCGGAGAGTTGCCGATTCGTTCTAGTTATTGGACAGTTCATCAAAGATCTAACAAAGACATATCCAAAGATTCTACTCTGTGAATTTATAATTTGACAAAATATTGAGGACATTAATAAACAATAAATATCCCAAATACCTCCAAACCAATTTTAAATAAGCGTGTTTCGGCTATTGAGTCTAAATCTTCTCCTGAAGATGCTAACACAGTTAGCACCTCCGCACACAGGTCGATTGCCGATGTGGTCGACGCGACTCCCAAAGCACGTCCACTTGACATCTCATGCAAAGTATTGGAGCACCACCAACGGGTCGTTCGATGGTCGTCTCTGGACATGCCTTTTTAAGCTCTTCGTTTTCAATATGCGTATGCGACCAGAATTGAAGTGTGGTTCGAGTGGTTCGTGCGTTTTGCGCTTCTGATGGCAGTTATACTATAAAATCTGTCTTGATTTTATATATTGTAATCCAGGGGTTCCACGTGTAACCATTAAATAAGTTAAAGGTCTAGCTCGAAGGACCACTGCGATAGAGTATGCAGATTGCAGATGACTTGGCTATTGTGGTAATAGCAAGATATGAGGTCGAGCTCATAAATAAAGCAGAATGGGCAATCGAGGCTCAAACGTGTGGTGCTAGCCCCTGAAAAGCCCGAAGCGGTACTCCTCACCAAACGAAGGAAAATTAGTGACGTAAAAAAAGTGGGAGGAAGTTTTTAAATTTTTATCTAGGCGATGCCCGAATAAATAAATATCACGGTGAAACATTCAGCTGAAATAAATACCCACGACGAATGCCGAAAACTTTATTCTACCACCGACTTATGTTATAATTTGTTTAAATTATATGTTTATTCTTAATAATTAATTAATTAGATCGTGAAATGATTAATGTGTGGCCACCCTTATCATATTCGTACGTCACTACGTCACTAGCTGAGGTAAACAATCGACAAAAACATTAAAAAGACCTGTTAGCGTAACCGTACTAAACGATCTAAGTGAGATTTCTTTTTTCGGGATTCGTCCTGGGACACGGTGTATAGTTGAAAAAAAAAGATAAAACCAAACGCGCTTTTATAGCACATCAAACTGAAAAGTAAAAGATAGTACTTAAATTCTTAATATAAGCTCATAAAAATAATGAAAGTGTGTCAAAATCGAGTCCAAAGGAGTTGGTTACAAACATACATACACACGTATGAGTGAAGCTGATAAAAGCTTGTTAAAAATGTAACAGATTGTCAGCCAGCATATTTTTCCTACTCACTGTTGTTAACTGTAGTCATCATAGAGAGGTGATTGACGATTCCTTACCTGTAAGAAAAGAAATATATTTTAAATAAACTTTGGAAATAGACCACTTGCGTACCAGTTTGGGCAGGGCTCGAGTATTTTGTGCCTCTAAAATGCTTGGAATGCCCTTTTTAATAATTGTAATTACCTCAAGAAATAACTGGCTTAATTAGCGATTTAACCTAGGGGGGACCTGGGAGGCCTATTACTGTGACTTGATTGTCTAAAAAACCGAAATAGATGTTGACTCTTGAAGGTACAAATACTATTTTTTGATCAGAGAGATCTGTCCATATCACTTCTACTCTTTGCATTGCAACTTTTCAAATGACCTTCAGCATTATGGGCTTAACTTTGATGACTTTGTAGTTGAGAAGCATTTTAAAATTTTAAAGGAGTTGAGTACATAAATTAGGTCTTTATGGACAAGCCCAAAAGTTTATAATTTGGGCAAGTCCATAAATCCTAGTTATGTACGATTTGCATACAAAGCTTTGTTTGACTGCAATGCAGACATTTTATTTTCTGAAATGGCAATTATTATATTCGTCGCCTTATTACTAAAAAACAGTGTGCTTTTCCTTTTCTTCCCTTAGTAACCAGCGACCCTAGCGACCTTAGCAACCTTAGTAAACAAAGTTGTTTAGTTTACTCCGTTAATTTCGTGACAAACGTCATAATAATGCAAAAAATTGATAGTGTAGAAGAAAGCGCAGAAAATTTAGCCGCAAGCACCAAAGAATCTCTCTTACCCACTAGATCAAAAAGTGCTTATGCAAATATGTAATGCGTCCTATAAAAAGTGGTGTAAAACGAAGAAAATTGCAAAATCGACAGAAAATAGTATTTTTCTTTACTACCTGTTAACCAAGAACTCAATGTTTCGGTCAACGATCAATTTGAATGAAGGGATAAATATATGCATTTCTCAGTGTCATGCCTTTCCTTAAACGAAAGGCAGAGGGACACAAATTGCAAAAATATTTGACCCTAAGTAGACAAGATGTGGATGAATTTCTATCTTCAGCAGACGACAAGCAATATTTATTAAGCAAGGTACGTTTCAGTATTCTATCTTTCACAGTTCACAATAGATTAATTTTTTTATGTCATTCTCATATTTGGGGTTGCTGGTGCATGCCGACGCTACGAATTAGTTTCTCTAACTACAGCTGCTGTACATGATAGTGGAATGCATTTCTTAGTATAATTTACCGACACAGAAACAAAAAAAGATAGATCCTTCGTCATACTGCCAGGTGAATTGCAGAATTCGGACTTAAGGGTCTAGGGTATAAAGCGCGAAATTGAGAATGCAAGAAAATACGTATTCCCGTGTTAGCGAGGAGGCGTGGCCGCCTGTTTCCTTTCTCCAGTATGTGTCTGTCTAAGATGAGGCGAGATAGGTCCAAAAATCCAAAGATAAGGTCAAAAGGTCACCATAAAAATGAATTTCGCATTTCGAAGCTCCTGACGTTACCTTTAAACTTACAAAAAGCAAATGGAAGAAGAAAGCTTGCGCTTTGTCACTGTGGTGGCCTTTTTTGATATCGTGTTAGGTTGTTAATTTACAGACATTTGAAGAATTTGCACACTAAAAAACTTGTTTGAAAAAATCGCTCTTAGATGTCATTCATTAAGGTCTTAACTTCACCTGCTGAAATATTGTGTATGAAGTTTGTCTATCAATATCAATCGCCAATAATTGATCTGATTGCGACATAAAAATTAAAATTAATCTAAAAAGTAAAACCATTCGCGTTTTTTGTTGTACTTGTAAAATCCTTAAAAAAATGTGATTCAAAAACATAGGTACTTATGTCGATCGTAGAAAAAAATGTGTGTAATATGAGTAAAAGGCATATTAATAAATTTGCTGGTACAAAAAACATAAAAAAAGATTTGACGGCCTGGGTTCCGAACCAACATCCGTTCGACACAGACTGGCCATCTAACACTCTAAAAGGGCTGATACACGTACGAGCAAGTACGCGTACTTATGGCTCGACGACCTTTTTCGCCTGTGTGTCACCGTAAGTACGCGTACTTTAAAACCATCGCGCAAACCGCCGGCGAGCCAATTGGTTTGAAATGTTGCTCGTAGCTAGTCTCAGCTCGTACTGCGAGCCGCGAGCCACCACTTTGTTTTGGCAGGCCATCGATGCGCAACGCTTGTTGTGTTTGGCGTTTGTTAAAAGTTTTGTCTATTTGGGAAAATTATCAAAATGAGTTATTTCAGCTTCACGTGTGTCACCGCGTCGAGCCGAGTAAGTTCGCGAACTTAAAAACCGCGTACTTAAAGTTCGAACGTGTATCACCCTTTTAAAACACTGCAGCATCACGGCGTTGCGGAAGAGATCACTTCAACGAAACATATTTGATTAGGTACTTTATTACTGGAATTTGTAATCTAATTTCAAACATTCAAAAATATATTTATTTCGATCGTAGACTTTGTCTCTGAACTGGAAAACTTATTCATCGTCTATGTTGCAACAAACATACACTAGTTACAAGTAACTATTTTCACCATTGGCTGGGAATCTAGAATCTACTATCGGAGTAAAACGTTCGTCGTCAGTGAAAGGAATGCATCGTGACCGCAATCGTGACGTCACACGGGTTCGGGAGCTGTCGGCGTATCTTCGGTACAAAAAACTATTTCTATCTTGATATAACTTTTGAATTATTGCGAAAAAAAGAAAACAAAAACAGTTTTAATATGAAACTTATTATATTATGATCTTTCCATTTATCACAATCAAAAATTATTCAAAACCCCAATTCCAATTTCAGAGAGTTAATACTGAGTTTTTTTGAAGTCAGAAAGCAAACAAGTAATGTGTATAAGCATGTATTTTCAACTGCAGTACGCTGAGAGCGTTGAATCAGTCTCATACCAGTTTTGATGTAACCTCCTCCAGGAGTCCAAGACCTTCTAAGCGGCCTGGGAACCCTACAGGATCACAATAGCCCTTAGTGGGTCACACTGGGCGTTTCGGTTTTGACCATTTTCATATTCATAACCGCAAAGGCGCCATTTCTGGCGATTTTCATTCATGAATGCTAAAGTTTGCCATTTCTCGCAATTTTCATACCAAACGCTGGCTATAAGCATACTTATAATCTGGCAAAATGTGATACTGCGTTGGAGTAAGACGTCAATGCGTGAATGCGCTCCACCGTCTTACTGCACCTGGCTGTGTATTTAGTGGGGATGTAGGATGTATGAGGGGTTAACAGCCCCATAGACATCGTTCTTTTTCATCAGGTTTGCACGACGTGCCAACCGATCACACTCATTTCGGTCCGTGTTTGCCGAAAAACCGTCGTGTTGAGCGTCGTTCCAAAAAATCTGCCCGAGGTTGATTTTACTCGTCGGTTTCGAACGCCATCGTGCAACTCGGTACATGTGTGGCCGTTCATCGTGCAATCACGACGGGATTTTGCAGTGTCCTTCTGGTTGCCTTCGAGCATTGATTAAAGTATTAATAATACTTTAATCAATGCTTCGAGTAAGCGTATCTAGGGTTAGCGACACCTATCAAAAATGTGCTATCAGACGTTCATGAGGGGAAATACTTTGTCTCATCCAAGTATCCTGTTTTTTTATTAAAGGTGCTACTGAATTAAGCAATTCTAAGTATGTTTCTTCATCCATCCTCAAATAATAAATTGTACCAATCCCCTGGTTCCAAGCGCAATTTTTCAAATAGATCTATATGGGAGAATTGGATCTATATGGGAGAATTGGCCTCTTTTCAAAAGCCACTGTTTCACCCATTTAGAACGTTTTTTCTTGCTGTATTTCACTTTAACAGCTAAAGCCGCCGCCAATGCTGAAGCATTATCCATGTTAACGGACCAAATATTTGCGAGAAACTGAAAGAAAACCGAACAGTGTGTGGAGGTATCGTTCCATCGGTTTAACCGACATCGGTTGGCACGTCGTGCAAACCTGATGAAAAAGAACGATGTCTGTGGGGCCCTTTAGCTGTCTCTTTTTAACTGATGAGTTTGCCCACCTTCTCTGTTAGTTGCATTGGAGATTTCGCACCCCAGATCCTAATTTGTCAGTCGTTGATATTAAGCAGCCTCTCAATAAAGCATAACTGAGTTTTCAGATTTACTGGTCATTTCTTTATGTAACTGTTTAGATATCTATTACACATCATCAGCCAAATCAAGCATGCAGTAGTTCTGTTTTTTCTACGATATACGGTTTCGGAATTATCTTGTCCTACTGCTACCTGTGGCAATTCATACGGATAAACGCTTCTCGCATTTATATTATGTCTATCTGAAATAACTAGCTTCTCTTATCTAGCAACCATTAATTGTAATTCCGTAGTCTAGAAGGCGTCCCAGCGTACTCCTCCCTTTGCTTAAGATCGCCATCAGCAAATCACCTGCATGCAGATGAGCTGAAAAATCTGGAGTAGCTCTTTTTGAATTTTAATAATGCTTTAAGGTTTGGCAAAAAAGTGATCGTCGAATAGCTAATATTTGATAGTATTCACTGTGTCGTTAAATACAGTATTGCTGGGATTATTGCCAGCTTTGTGAGTCACTTGAAAGCAATGTGTTTAATCGTTGGCTGGAGTATCCAAACGAACTGTTAATTGATATTATTAAAATAGTTCAATCTATGAATGGGATCGGTGCTTGAGACTGGCGTTTACTGCTAAGAAATTTATTACTATGATAGAAGTTCTAGTTATAGGATTTCCTCCCACAGCAAGTGCGATCAAATACGAGTAAAAGTCAATACTGCAGTCATTTACTAACTACTTGCCAAACCGATTTTTTTACACTGACTAAGAATGTCGCTGTGGTGGAATCTTTGGGAAAAGACCTAAACTAGGTGTAAGTTCGCGCTAAAACTTAGTTTTTCCTTAACTGGCACTGATAACGTTGGGGAACACCTACAAGTTATCAATTGGATATTTGTTGTATGTATAGCAAAGTGAGTGTTACTGACAGCACGCTCACTGCTCTGCCGTCCCGTCCTAAGAAAAAAAAAAATGGGGTCAAGTAGATTGACTCAGTACTTCCCACACATTAAGGTGATATGATTTTATTATTTCATCCATGAGAGTCTGAGATAAGCTTGCAACCAAATCATTGTCACGATTTCTAAAAGCCATACGCGTTTTCTATCTCGCCACGGTAATAATACTGTGCCAAAATTTCATTGAAATCCATCCCAGGTTACACAACACAGAACGATCTAAAGCAATACTCGTATGGATCAATATACATCAGAAAATTAGTTCCTTGGTTTCTGTAATACGCAACGCAATATTCAGATGGACCTAAAAGGTGTATTATAGCACTAGGTCCTATTATCAATACAAAAACTTTTTAAGTTTTACAACCCCCTACCCCCTAAGCACCCCATTTTCACCCCCACCCAAAAAAGTAGAAAATGATCGGGAACCCCTAAAACGCCTAAAAACGAAGTTTGAGCTGTTTTTTATATTTTTTTTTGTTTTTTATTATTGCTGTGCCACCACTGACACGATTTCTAAAAATCATACGCTTTATCCATCCTCGCCAAGGTAGTAATACTGTGTCAAAATTTCATTAAAATCAATTCAATAATTACCTCGTTATACAATACAGAACGATCTAAAGCAATACTCATCGTATGTATACATCAGAAAATTCTGTAACAGGCAAGGCATTGCTCGGATGGCACTAAAGACATGTACTATGCCGCTAGATCTTTCTTTCAAAGGTCAGTAGACAGCCTATTATGAATACAACATATTTTTCAGCACCTATCGATGTGGGAAGTAAAAGATGTATCTCAACAAATCCACATCTTGAGTTATTGGCCTTTATCGGTTTTTTTCTTACAGGACTCACTTTTTCGGTTATTTTTTTGACTTTTTTTGTTAGGATACATAGTGGCAACAACAGTTTTTTTAATTCACTAGGCAGCGCTATTTCAATCTAAAGTCGGATACGTCTGGTTGGCTTATGATTTGAATAATATGAATACTATACTTCCGTTCAAATGCTAATGGGCCGAATGGGAGTAACTACTATTTTCACGAAATACTGATTTATGGTGAATCAATTACAAAAGAACATATCCTTTGTCTGTATGCAAAGAATCAAACACGTACCTGCATTGTAAGCCATTCAAAAATGCTAACGATGTTTCCCCTATCTGCACAGAGCAGTCATAGTACAAAGGCAAATAGTCATAACATAAGTGAATACTTAGCTAGATGTGCGGATGGGTCTGCAGTTACGCCCTAGATGTTTAGTTTTTGCTACGCAATAGCACAATACGCAGACCACCTGCTCATACTAAACTGACAAGACGTGTTGATATCTGTGTTTCATTTACTTCGACTATTTTGATTTCTACATTTTAGTAGTACTAACTCTAACCCATTATGCCTAGAAATAGGTTACAGGTTACATTTATGGGAAGCTACGTTTTCAGAAAATCCCTCTGAGTATAAAAAGGACATTTAAAGCTAACATAGCTAGTTATCTTTTGATAACTGGATGAAATGTGCACTTAATTTTTCTTAAAGGAAGAATGTTACATGTTCAGTACTTCTAATAAAAGTTTTGCTACATTTTCCAACGATTCCAACGTATATCATTGTTGATTTCGGCAGATCTGTACTCTATTTTGGATGCATAAATACTACAGAACTACTAACAGATTGCTAAACACATAGGCACGTGTCCAGAATTTTTGACTTACGCCTTCGTTTATTGATAAGCGTTACAACATGAATAAGGTTAAGTGACTTATCTGCTGTAAATCAATATTTGAATATAATAAACAAAATCTGAAGGAACTACCTAAATTTGGTTTAAGATTAATTAGGAATGCATATATTACCTTTCACTTATAAGTTTCGGAAACGATTAGCATTTAACAAAATATAACACTTCGATTTTATCAAAACAGCATTTTTGCAGATACACCATAGGTGTAGTTAAGTCCCTAAATTTAGGGGGGCTTCAGTCCCTGGATCTGGGGGTCAAGTTCCCGCCCTAGATACAAAGATTCAACAGAACGAAATATTTTAGGATTTTTGGGGGGGCTAAGCCCCCCCGAGCCCCCACCTAACCACGCCTATGAGATACACCCATTAGCATTTGCACGGCAGTATGCAAACATGCTGGTAAAGGAAAAAGGATGTAGTATAATAGGATTTTGACTACATACGATTTGAAAGGAGGTTCATACTGAGTATAATGAAACATGATAATGCTGTGAGTCTGCTAATGATGGTCAATGGATGCCTATTTGATATGAGGTATACGATGTTCTCTGCTCTGCGCACAATACCGGTGTGCCGTGCGGCTACGCACATCTTAAGCGGTCCATAGACGCTCCGGCAATCATAAGAAAAACTGCACAGTCCTGACCTCAAGGATTATCGGAATGTATGTGGAGGTTGGCCGGCGACTTCGTCGGACTGTACACTGTAGTACAGGTCGCCGGATGTGGAATTGAAAAACCATTCGTTGGACCTGCGTAGGCCGAGACTGCGCAGGCCGAGTGAAGCGTGTGTAGCGGTACTGGCGGTTCTCGAATTTTTAGATAAATTTATTTCCATTTATAAAAATAAAATGTGCTTTTGACAAGTCAAAATTTCAAATCTTCGAAACTTCTTCCGGTTTGCATTTATACATTCCGTACCTGTATACAGCACCTAGGATAATCCCATTGGTCAGATTTGAATTTTGAACCAATCAAGCTCTGAGTGCCATACGCGACTATCGAATACAAATGAGTGCTATATACACTTACGGAATGTAATACGACTTAATGCAGCTGAAAATTTACAAAGAGAAAAGCGATTTAATACCATTTTTCAACTATATATTAAACTGCAGTAAACTTTATTACAAATTAAGTTATAGTATGGTGTATAATTTTTGTCCCTTTTTTACGAAATATTAAATGTAATAATTGCAAACATCTGGTGTATTAAGTTAATAAAGTATTAAGTTTTAGTGGTTAAAGAAATCATACGTTACTTACAAGATTAAAGACATTAAAAAATATAAACTAAAATCAGTGATATGAACCATGTTTAATTGCATTGGGTTTATTTGTTTCAATATTTTGGGATAGATTACGTTTTTTATTTGGCCTCGGCCAATCGTTTTGATCTATATTTTCCAGGATTCAGTTCAAAATATTTATAATTAGGAGGTAACTTTGCCTCAGCATGCGTAGAGATTTCAAACATATAACCACCCTGTCGCGCTGCAATCGCAAAAATTAAAACAAGCGTCTAGCCATAGCCATACGTTTGACATGCGCATAACTATATTACATTCCGTAAGTGCATATGGCACTGATTGGCATTTCGTACACACGTATGGCACTCGAAGTTTGATTGGTTTAAAATTTAAATCTGACCAATGGGATTGTGCTAGGTGCTGTATACATGTACGGAATGTATCAATGCTTCCGGTTGCCGTTAGTCTCTCATGAGACGAAATAGCTTGATGTGTAATAACATCATTTTTTTAATTAATGGGGCAACCATAGCTAACAGCTTCAGATAAGTTTCTGCATCCATCCTCAGATAGTTGTGCCAATCTTTTGGGGTTACTATTAATTCTGACAGTAGATCTATACTCCAAAAATGTTTCCTTTTTGCAACCATTCCTTACACCAAATGCTTCTATTAGTAGGATTTTTGATGATACCTTTACAATTTGTTGCTAATACCAAACCAAAAATAGCGAGACAATGGTCTTTTGATGCCATGCGTGCTAGAACTGAACTGAAAGATTTCCTGAGCGTCTGTGTAGCAGGGTTATTTAGGCCAAACTGCAAGGGACTTCAGGCCACGACGGTGCAGTTTTTTCTCCGAGGATTTCCACAGCATCTGTGGGTCGCTTTAGCCGCCAGAATACAGAAGGCAGTCATCCTTGGTTCCCTTCGTCTACTTAGGACGCACGATCCGCGGAGTCGAAGGTTGTTTTCCTCACGGTATGTGGAGTAGTCATTGGGTAATGGAACAGCAACCGATGTGTCGAAGCCCGGGTTGCAGCTTTTTTGTTTTTTTGTGACTGTGTTGTGTGTATGTCTGTATTTTACGGTAACGAGGTTTTTGTGATTACTTTGAGCATCGATTTTCCAGCGACCTTTTGTGTCGAACACGTGCTCTAAGGTTGTATACAAAGCAGATGGTGCGATACGTCGTAGTGCAATGGCGTCCAAAATAGGTTAACGGGTTAAGAGTGTTTCTTCGGATCCGGGGCCTCGTATATCTGGATAAGCGTCTGGTTACGGGGAACGCAAATGCAATTGCAGCGCTAGCAACGGAAGTTAGCCTTCCTGCTTCCACTCGGAGAATGGTGCAACCACACGGATTTAGGCCGGTCTATGAAAGAAAAATATAAATGGCATACAAGTGATGTAATTCTTTCGCAGTCATATGAATGTATCGCAAATTAAAAAACTATTATTTATGTTTATGTTTTGATGTCTCGTATTTCGTCTGCTGCTGTATTTCTTACCACCTTGTGAATCGAGAAATACTGACTTGTTCTTAATGGAATGAAGTTTCAAGATGGTTTACTAGGACGAGATCAAAAAATCTTGTAGATATAGAGAATAGCCCAAAGGAGCGGACTCCGTTTGAATATGGGTACAAATGTGAGAAGTAACCAACCACACGCCGGTAAGAAGGTGGCTGGAGGTGTCCAGTCCAATGGACTAGTATCATGGGTTTGAAAACAATGATTACATCATTATAACCTCTTAGTGTATACAAAATTGGGTGTACTGTTGCATTTCGTTACACTCTGCATCGTTTTGTTTACTAGTAGTTCAATATTTTAAGGATTAAAAAAAGGAGTTTGAATTTATCCAATCGGTGCGATGCGTGTCATACAACAGCAGTGCATTGTTGCCTCGTTAACTTCCAAATCGCCGCATTGACGCAATTTTCACAGGATTGAACCTGAATGCCCATGCGCTCGGTGCAATTCAGTCACCCACCCAAGCGCTAACCGCGCACAAGGCTGCTGCCCCACTATCGAAGGCAGACGCTTTCCATCGCGCAGCCACGTGAGTCCCCTTTTTTGCCAATTACGCAGGCTCTCAAAATCTATGGACCAGCTAACATAGATATTTTTTCTCATCAACAATTAGAAAGTCTACATTAAAAAGTTCAGCCTCAGTTTAATGGTACCGATGAAATTTGACGCCACCTCCCGGACCATATCGTGGCCACTGTGCGACATTCCACGATCATGAAGCTGTCGCCGAATCATTTCTTTTACGACTGTGCAAACAAACATAATTTCTTGTTTACTCCTTCTAACCTATGCGAATTTGTTGGCTTCACTGGCCATATACAGGGTGAGTTTTTAGTACCGGCTCGGTCGATAACTCCACTACTGTAGAAGATAGCGAAAAAAATTGTATATAAAAATTGTAGCCACGGATATGCTCCTTGCTCAGAAAATATGTTGATTTATACAGGGTGATCCATAACTACGTGGTGATGCAAACATGCATTTTTTTAAATGAGACACCCTATATATTATTCCACATTCCAATTATACTAATGATTTCCGTTCTTCCAATATAGGGTATTGTTACATTATACAGGGTTTTTCAAAAGTTATGACCATTTCTGTATCCAAATCACGGTCAAATGAACGTACTGTATATCAAAAAGTAATTAATCAAAAATTATTTTTTTACATGAGAAGATCAGAAATATCCTCTAGTTTTAAAATACGTTATAAAAAAATCCCGCGACGCATATTCGTATACAGGGTGATGTAGAAAGCAAAATCTAGATTTTCTCTCTTTTTTTAAATGTAACCTCCAATCTTTTATTATACCAAAGAAATGCTTTTAATATCCTCTTTTATCTTTGTATAGTACTTACTATGGCTGCATTCATTAGTTTCTGAGATATTTCGATTTTTCTACAAATTTTAAATATACCTTCTATTTCTTTAATAAAATTTATTTATTTTGAGAAAATACTACCAAATTTTGTTTTTGCTTAACAAATAACTAAAATATAAGGCGATAATAATACTTGATCAAGTCAAAAGACTGAACTAACGAGATAATATAGGTCACGTGTGCTGAGGAAACAATTTTACAGACGTCATGCATAATTATCAAGCAGATGTATCAGGTAGGCTATGAAATATGAAACGACACAGTCCAAATAAAACGATTCTTCAATCTTTCAAACGCATTAGTTTTAGAGTGCCTCCGTTCTGGATATTGCTATTCATAGTTGATATATTCTAGAGGCAAGTAGACAATTTCTCAAAGATTCTCCTAAATACCCTCAATGAAAAAATTAATTTTCAAAGCTAGTTTTTCACACAGTACGGAATTATTGAGTAGGTTATGAAAACTGTCAATTTTTCAAAGCCTACCTGATAAAACTACTTGATAATTATGCATGACGCCTACAAAATTGTTTCCTCAGCATACTTGACTTTATTATCTCGATGATTTAGGGTTTTGACTTCATCAAATACTATCAAGACATTATAATTTAGTTGTTCGTTAAATAAAAAACAAACCAGATAGTACTTTCTCAAAATAAATAAATTTCAGTACACAAATAGAGGCTATATTTTAAATGTACCGAAACATCGAAATATCTCGGAAACTGATGGTCGTACATACAACAAGTGCTATACAAAGATGAAAGAGCATATTAAAAGCAATTCTTTGGGATAATAAAATATTGGGGGTTACATTTGAAAAAAAAGAGAAAATTTAGATTTTGCATTCTACATCACCCTGTATACGAATATGCGTCTCGGGCTTCTTTTATAGCCGATTTTAAAACTAGAGATATTTTTAATCTTCTCATGTAAAAAAGATAATTTTTGATTCATTACTTTTTGATATACAGTACGTTCATTTGTCCGCGATTTGGATATAAAAATGGTCATAACTTTTGAAACACCCTGTATAATGTAACAATGCCCTATATTGGAAGAACGGAAATCATTAGCAGAATCTGAATATGGAATAATATATAGGGTGTCTCATTTAAAAAAATGCATGTTTGCATCACGACGTAGTTATGGATCACCCTGTATAAATCTAAATATTTTCTGAGCAAGGAGCATATCCGTGGCTAAAACTTTTATATACAACTTTTTTCGCTTCTTCTACAGTAGCGGAGTTATCGACCGAGCCGGTATTAAAAACTCACCCTGTATATCAAACTATGTATTTTTTAGCATGTGTGGAGGATCACATAAAGGTATGCATTGAACGAATAGAAAAATTCAAATATTTTCCTCATTTTCTCGACTTTCCAGTGCCCAAAAAAATCGCGGAAAGATATGAGAAGGTTCTTATGCCATACTCTATCATATACAGCCATAAAAAATTCATGATACTAGTCCATTGTCCTTCTCTGGACTGCATCTAGCATAGACAGGGTAATAGGGGCAGCCAGCGGCTCCCCAGATATCTAAGCAATAGTCCAGGTGAGGTTTTATATGGGCTTTATCAGCGTGAGAAGGTTGCTTGGTGAGAAGTATTTTCTGACTCTGGCTCAGTCGAAGTACCTTCTGGCTCTGAATAGGTAACCAAGTTGTTTTCAGCAGCTGTTGACGAAACGTATTCTAAAACCTGAATGAGCGACTTCTTGATTATTCATTAGAACCGGGAGCTTACTTAGACGCTTCTTGTTTGATAGTGTACAATACTGGGTATTGGGAGCATTGAATTTCACCACGCTCTTCCAGCGACAGTAGTGTCTAGATCCTATGACAGCGAAGCTGCCGCGGCCAGTCTTCTGCGATCAAGCTCGATTATAAAGATGAGTACTGTCATCTGCAAAACTGTGGGTTGAATTTTTAGTGCCTGAGAGAATATTGATGGGATCAGAAACAATGTCGGAGCGAATACCGAATCCTGCGGACCCCAGCGTTGATGTTACGGAGGGAAGAGGAGAAGTCATCTACAACGAGAGATATTTTGCTACCAGAGAAGATTTCTGCAAAGTTTAACATGCAGGCCTTAGGATTGAAGCTTGTTTAGGAGAGAGGCTTGCCACAGTTGATCGAATCCCTTTGAAATATCGAGACCAACGACGCCAACCTTGCCAGCGAGTGGATGAGCTTGCTCCAACTTAAGCAAGAATTGTTCTTCGCAGTGCAGTTCAATAAGTTCCGTTTTTGGCGTATAAATTTATGAAACGTGTTGTTTACAAATTGGCTGGCCTCCAGCATCTGGCATTCAAGCAGACGGCATCAGCAGCGTGTCAGCGTGAAGCGGCGAGGCGTCACCGCCAGATCGCTTCTTGATGCTGAGCTGAGTGCCGCTGCTAGACTGCGCGTCTCGCGCTGCCGAATTCTTGCTCATACTAGGTATAGCAGAAAGTATACCTACCTCTCTTTTACTTCCTACTCCGACGGTCTGGGGAGTGTTGTAGTTGGGAAATGTTATTGATTTTTTTCAAATAACTTTTTTAGATAATATCAAAATAATAGTTTTACAACGTCTACATTACAAAAATCTATGTCTCTATCCGTCAGCCTGCCTGTATGTCTGTCTATCTCTCCTCATTTTTCTAACAGCGTATACTCAGTAATCGCAGCACCGAATTTGATGAAACTTGTGGTGTGATATGCTATAGGATCGTGGTAGGTAGTGCTACTTTGAATTTAATTTTTTAAAATCGGTGCACAAAAAATGAAAATTATCACAATTGTTTCTACGGAACTGGGTAAGATTGGCGTGGTGGAAAGGATGGGGGAGGGCGAGCTCCAACAACATTCATAAAGGGCTGCCCTTTACCTCAAAAAGATGGCCTTGGTGATATTCAGAACTTTATAGACCTATATCTGGACTATATTTCTGAATGCAATGCTTACGTTTTGTTTACTTGTCATGAAAAATATGAGGGGATTTTGACGAAAATAAGGGTTTGATAATAACATATTATGCTGTTTCGCTTTTGAAAATCGGTGCATTCGTGGCGGCATAACTAGCCACTAAAGTCTCTCAGGGCAGCATTGAGATAAACATTGCTTACAGTAGTACGTACTTCGAAGATTTATATTGTAGGCAGATATTTATATTAAATACCAATATTTAATTTGACTGAAGTTGCATGTTAACGCTTTCATACAAGGTTAACATAATAGGACTTGCAAGGTGCTACTCAAAAATAAATAGATTTTGTAAGTATTGTCTAATTTAGACAGATTTGTTTCAAACAAAAAGTATTTTAATTCTTTCATTGGAGGAATTCTCTGCGTAGGTACTTGGTACATGATCGTTTGTGTAATCCCTGCCCAAAATGTTTCAATCTGGTCAGTCGTCCTAGAGTTACGAAACTTAGAAAAGACGCTTTTGGTTTCTGCGTGGCTATTCTATTTCAGTGAATAGCATTTTTTTCAATTTGTAGTCGCGGTCGTCTAACAATGTATGTTTGGAAGTTCCTCTCTAACTTTAACCAAAATTATTACTAAATATTTTTATGATTTATGAATACTTAGAGATAAATGAGGGTTGGTAGCAGCTGTAACATGCAAGAAATAATTGAAAAATGTAAAATAGTTTAGATTTATAAAATATTACAACTACACTACTAGGTAGTACCAGTATTCCCAGTTTAAATTTGCCTGAAAATTCTTGCGTAAGTCTTATAGCGGTCATTGGAGAACATCACTGTTATACAGTATTACCAAATAGACGTTTTTAGGCAGAAAAAGGAGAGAGGACGAAAATATTAATTTCAAAAAGGAAAAAAAAAGTTATTTCAGAGCTGATAAAATGCCACTGAAGTTTGAGATAGGTCGTTTTGAATTATTTTTAGTAAACAAAAAGGCGGGGTTGATTCAAACAATGGTAAAAGTACCTAAGTTTTATTATTTATATCAAGTTTCTGCATAAAATCCCTCAGAAATTGCTACTTGAAGGAATGTTACTCAAGTAAAAATACCAAAAAAGCATTTTGTTTCAGATTCCAGTGAGCTTTGACTGAAACAGAAACTGTTCATTTGTTACAATATAGTATATGTATATGGTATCTACCTTTTGAACAAAATTCGGCTTTGAGATCACACTGCTTCATACAATAAACTTCTCTCAACCTTACTTGTGAAGTCTCGAAACCTTTCAACCTCACCCGATTGTAGCCAAACTTATTAGTACATATTTTTATCATATTTAGTTGAAGTAAAAGGGGGGCTCGGAACAGAAATCCGTCGCAACTGAAGTATTTATTAAAGCAAAACAACAACTATGTCTTTTAAAAACCGTGGAAGGCGACAATCCTCTCCTAAATTCCCCGGCTTCTAGCACATCATCATCTGCTATGAATTTTAAGCAAAGCGAGAGTCTTAAATGCTTATTTTCCTGGACCGCGACTATAGATTATGCATTGTTGTTTTTCATGGGTTTCGGTCAACGATTGAAACTATAATCTTTCTTCACTACGTTTTGCTTTATTTTAATCTAAACCATCTTCAGGTGTCTATAAATGAAATAGGACATGGTCTGTATATAATAAAAATAAGAATAAAAATACAAAAAAAAAACAGTTAAATAAAAGAACTATAAATTGTATGTGTAAAGTAGAAATATAACTAACTATAAATGTATACGAGTATATAGAGCTTTTAAACATAAACTTAGTGATTTTATTTGCGTTTGTTGGAAACGAATATAAATGAATTAAATTTACTGAGACAGGGAAAATAATTCTAACTACTTAGGCTAATTTTCAAATGTCGGTTATATAGTATTTCTGTAATTTTTGTTTGTTTGTGAAGCAGCCTCTACGGGTTGAGAGAGCTGAATGCGCCGTGCAGATCATTCAGCTCTCTCAACCCATAGAGGCTGCTTCACAAACAAAAAAATTCTACAGAAATATAACCGACATCTGAAATTACCGTAAGTAGTTAGTATTATTTTCCCTGTCTCAGTAAATTTAATTCATTTATATTCATTTCCAATAAACGCAAATAAAATCACTAAGTTTATGTTTAAAAGTTCTACATATACATTTATAGTTAGTTACATTTCTACTTTACACATATAACTTATAATTCTTTAATTTAACTGTTTTTTTGTTGTTCTTTTTTGTTTTTTTATTCTTATTTTTATTATATACAGACCATTTCCTGTTTCATTTGTAGACACCTGAAGTGGTTTAGATTAAAATAAACCGAAAGGTAGTGAAGAAAAATTATAGTTTCTATCGTTGACCGAAACCCATGAAAAACAACCATAACAGCACAGCATAAGCGAGAGTCTTTCAGAAAAACCTAATATGAATGCTTCACGTACATCTTCATTCACGGTCCATCTGCAAGCAGCTTTGACGTGATGCAATCTTCGGTAGAACGCGAATAATGACTGGTTTCTGGCGTATGCGGCTACTCTGGCAATTAGCTGTTGCTTTTAGGATGATTTATTGGTGGGGCGCGAGCCTCGTCTTTCGTCCTGCTGCCGTAAAGGCGCCTATTATGTGTCGACCCAGCCGAAGAAAGGTTAATGGCAGTAGGCCGTGAGTTGGCGCCGTGGCGCCGAAAGAAGATTAATTGGATTTATGCTTCTGCTGGGGAGTGGGGAACTGCTACTAGACCGCGCTGTACTTCCTACTTGCTACTCTTTAGGTTAACCCCGCACTGCGAAATCTTACCGAGTGTTCTCTTACCTCAGAATTCTGTAACACAGAGAAATAGCCGTTCCCAAAATAGGTACGTAGCAGTTATTATATAACGTCGGTATAGTACATCCGAAGTTACTTGGAGCTGCAAAAAACGCTTGGGTGGCATCTTCATAGCTGCACGCAGCCTTTACTTATATGTATATATGTTATGCAATAAATATGAATATTCAATTAATAAAAATATCAGAATATTACATTTTAGCTGAAAAGATGCAAGCGTGAGTTTTTTCAAGATACAAGATCTTTTCATAATCTGCCAAAATATTTTAGGTAGTGGTTTCTTATCAAAGAAATTATGAAGACTTCTATTTTATTTCATATATCATCATCGACAAGACAACCAGACGACAGCTGGAAACAGCAGAAAATGACAAAAAACAACAGAAAAGGAGCTGGAGGAAACAGAAAACGACCAAAACCAGCAGCAAATATCCAAACACAACAGAAAACAACCCAATACGACAAAAAAGAACAGAAAGCAGCTCAAAACAACAGAAAACAGGCAGCAAACAGCTAGAAACAACAGAAAGTGGCCAGAAGCAGCACAAACAAACCAAATACACGCAACCTAATAAAACAGAAAACAGCTCAAGACAGCTCAAGAAAACAAGTAGAAAATAGCAGGGAACAACAAAAGATGACAAAAAACATTCACAGCAGAAAACGAAAAAATACAGCAGGAAAGGAGCTGGAAGAAATACAAAATGACCAAAACTAACAGAAAACATCCAAACACAACATAAAACAACCGAAGACAACAGAAAAGAAAAGAATACAGCTCAAAACAACAAACAATAGAAAACAGCTGGAAACAACAGAAAATAACCAAAAACAGTAGAAAACGTCCAAAGACAACAGAAGACACCCAAATGCAACCAAATACAACATAAAAGAATAAAAAATAGCTAAAAACAACAGAAAATAAGCAGAAAGCAGCCGGAAATAACAGAAAACGACCAAAAACCACTGAAAAAAAATGGAACTCAGCTCAAGACAACAGAAAACAAGCATAAGACAGCTGGAAACAACAGACACAGTATTCATTTTATTTTTCAATTACTTGTACAACACATTTCTTCCATGGGTCCGTAGCGGCAATTTTAGTCACTGCGTTTCTTATAGTGGTCATTAATGATCCGCTTAGTTGTGGTGTTTGGCTATTGTTTCGTACTTCTTTCTCAAGTGTACCCCAAATTATCCCTATTGGGTTAAAAATAGGCAAGGAAGATGCAATACTACATGACCATATGGTTCCATAAGTGTGACAACATAGTATTCTTCGTTAAACTTTTGCTCTTTAATCAGTTCTAATAATATTTTCTTTATTTTTTCTGGGGCATTTCCTTATTTTTGCTTTGCATGAATTCAATGACATTTCCTTTTTTGTGCCTTCATTTGGAAGTTTTGTTCACTGGCGGGAACACTAAGGCACATTGCGCATCATGACGACAGAATTGGGGGAATATTTGGTAACAATTATTGCTGAACGACCCATTTTTGAAATAGTTCTGCTGTCATGTCATCATGGTGATCGACACAGAATTGTTTAATATTTTTAGCTGATAATAGCTAGCAGCGAGAAACAAAATCTTTTTCACTAATAGCATGAAGAATCATTATCATCTCTCAACATCGTTTTCGTTTTTCAAACAATCGTATATTTAGTATTACTCAGTACCACTCTTTGCGTTTGCTCCTCCTCTAAATCCTTGTGAAAAAGACGAGCAGGCTCCACACTATCACTAGCATTTTTCCTGACATTATTACTAGCATTTTCGCAAGGTCTCCAGGAGGCCATCATTATTTACACAATGAACGCAATAAAACTCAATACAAAGCACAATCTTGAAATGTGCTTGATAGGCTGGTTAGGCTGGCGTGAGGTTCACCCGTTCTTACCTGTGCTACTTGACATCTGTCAGTTAATAATCCCCCAACCAATCCTAACCAAACAAAATGAGGCACTAGCCTTCTTATTGGCTATTGCAATGACAGGCTGGGATCAAGTCCACGTGGACGGCAATAAAATGTATACCAGAGACGAGAGATGTCTTTTGTTAATTCGAGTATTCTCCCTAACAACAGAATAGCGCGGAAATGACTGCGGTAATTTCCCTGTCTGGACTATCTCACTAAAGAAAATAATCCAAACTATACAAAACAATTGCGTTCGATTTTATCTTTAGAAGCATAAATTTGACTTGATAAAGTATCATTATTCAGTTTTTGTAAATAAATTATTGTTAAAGTCACGTCACAGCTTCTTTATCTCAGATAAAAAATTTCATTCAACATTAATATACACAATAAAACTCTCAAGAATAAAATTATTATAATACCACAACATAATACGACATTATTTACTTACTTACTTACTTAACGTTTATTGACCAGCTATATACAGTGAAGTACATTTGCAGTCAGAGCACTACTGATTACTAAGTTTACTTGAATTTTAAATTTAAACTAATTATAAAAATTTACAATTAAAGAAACACAATAAACAATAAGAATATTACTATATGGACAAAAACTCATCCACAGAACAGGGGCTATGGTCCAGTAAGAAAGGCTTTCATATAACGTTGTTATTATTTATAATTTTTTTTACCAAAACCATATAAACAGTATTCCTTGTCAGTTTTTCGAGAAAAATTCAAATGTTTTATATTTAATTCATCAATCATATAACAGCTGCATCATAATAGACATATTATACAAACTATATTATATTTGTTTTAATCATTTTATCTCTTTTGATATTGTAAGATTTGTATCTGATCCCTGTTTTTTGTAAATGAATTGTTCAATTCAAAATTATCTATAATCTTTAAAACTTACCTCATTGGTTAAGTGTAAGAGTAGCGCTAGCTAAAATTCGCCAATGAGGTTTTCTATAGTTTTTGTTATGATGTAATTGTAGCAAAATAAAGTCGACATTATTATCCCGATTTTCCAAGTTTGCATGACTGCGGTAACAACAAATGTTGACGGGCTGTGCCAAGTCAATACCTGAACTATTACTGGTCTGAATTTAGGAAGGATCGTGCAATATTACAGGTCTCCAGGATTGCAGACCTATGAAATATTTTGTGGTACCTTTCGTCCAGGCCTAACTGTTGTAGGTGTGGTGTGAAATTGTATGGTGTATGGCATAGTTAGTGGGACAACAGTAACTTTGTTTTGCTTCCAAAGTCGTTTTATTTCTATCGCGGGGTTAGTGTATTTAGATATATCTTCCCAGCGTAGATGTTTTATTATGATTTCCTATATTTTTCCATTTTTTCTCGCATAGCTGCGGTAATAACAAGTATTGACGGGCTGCGCCAAGTCAACACCTGCCTATTTTCATTCGAAATTCAGGAAGGACCGTACAATGCTACAGCTCTTGAGGATTACAGACTTTTGAAAGATTTTGTGTAACTTTTCGTCCAGGCCCAACTGTTGCAGGTGTGGTGTAAATGTATTTGGTGTAAGGGTGGGATAATAATAACTTTATTATTATTAATCATTGCCGGGGTATCGATAGCACCTCGTATCTCGCCCTGTTCAAAGTAATTTCGGATAAACTATACACAGAAAGCAAACACATATCAACACTTATCTGCATTTTGGTTCTAGGCACGCAATGAATAAAGGTGTTTTGAAAGTCTATTGATAGGACATAATAAATATGATCAGATTAGTCGATTTTGAACCTATTTTAAACTTTGAATTTTCAGTCTTAGTGCTGTTGGAGAAATACAAATAATTAAAGTCAGGTTGAAAGTTTGTGCAGGCGCCTAACCAGGGGAGCTGGGCAACCTCCGACGTCGCTGAATTTCAATAATTAGAATATCTTAAGCAACAGATCCCCCTCCAGGTAGGGTTGCATCTGTTCGGTGTTTTCATAGCTTGTCTAGGTAGGGTCCAAAAAGACCTTTTTTGGTTTAATTTCCTATTCTGAAAATTAAAATAAACGTTTCTACAGTACATGATTGATGAAATTCGGGTCAGGATATTGAGCCGAATCGATTGGCAACAATAGTGCCTGAGTGGTGACCTAGCCAATAACAGTAACGATTTTGTGAACAAAAACAAGGTCAGCATTAATAAAACACTCCTGTGCAAGGGCGATTTATGAAATATCGCAAGAAAGCATCTATCACTTCCATAGCACGCTATTAAATGAAAGACCTTTGTAATGCATCATCGCGATAAGTCGGTTGAGGAAGTAGGACGGCAAAACTTAATAACTGAATAGTTGCCTTGTTATTATCGATGATGAATTAATTGGGTATTATGTGCAGTGGTCTCCAAAGCCTCAAAGCCAAGATTAATGCTCTAGGAATGCGATAGTGGACTGTTCCATAATTAAAGCCATCTGGCAACACGAACGCAGCGAAATGGTGGATTTGCCAGGAGGTCATAGAGCGACGCGTTGGAAATGAGGCCAGCTAAATAACATATTAATGAGTTTTATGTTAGACTACATCATAAACACTTGATTTATGAATTCGTTTAGTGTCCATATTTGACTACTTTATTGAACACCACTTTACTGGACTCAACTGTCATTCATTTTGGGTGAGTAGCTGTCAAAAGAGGCATATACGTCGGTGGACACCATTGACGCAAGGTCGACGCTGCCACCGTACATCAACAAAGACAAGTAAGGTCACTCTAAGCTCCGCCCCCAATGTGGTCTTTCCAGCTGTGCTCTCGGATACTACGCAAGCTGGCTGATTCTGGCGCCCGGCGATGTCGAGCAGCAGCCGAACGCTAGCAGCTGTGGTTTACAGGGTCAGTCAACCTAACGCCACCTAACACGCGACACGGTGCACGGGATACAATCGGTCGGATCTACCGCGGTGCCTAAATAAGTTGTGTTTGTGTGTTATTGAGCGTTTTGCGCGTATTTAAAAAAAAAAAATGCCGGCGACATGCTCTGTATATGGCCCCATTGTTTTTTATATTTGTGCCTACTTATTCCCATTGATTTTTAAAATATCTGTTTTTAATACTTTAATTTTATTACTGACTTGGTTCTTAAGTTTTTACTTCCCACACCGATAGGTGAGGGGAGTATTGTGATCGCGAAAATTTTCGATTTTGAGATAATACACTTTTTGGGCGTTTCATGATGTCTACATAACGAAAATCCACGTCACACATTTCCGTCGGTCTGTCTGTCTGTCGGTCTGTCGGTCTGTCGGTCTGTCTGTACGCGTTTTTGTGTCCTCGTAATCTCCGTAACCGCTGCATGGATTGTGATGAAATTTGGGCAGCGATATGCTGGGGGGTCGTAGTAGGTAATGTTCTTATAATTTTGAAAATCGGTGCAGGGGCGGCGGAGTAATTAGCAAAAAACAAAAAAAATTAAATATTCCTCAAACTTCGTTTTTAGGCGTTTTAGAGGTTCCTGATCATTTTTTACTTTTTTTTGGGTGGGGGTGAAATTGGGGTGGTTGGGGGGTGGGGGGTTGAAAAACTGAGAAATTTCTTGTATTCATAATAGGGTGTAGGGTAGGGGCTGTGAAGGAAGACCTAGCGACATAAATAACTTTTTTAGGTCCATCCGAACATTGCCTTGCCTATTACAGAAACCAAAGGACTTAGAATTTTTTCTGGTGTAAACATACGAGAGTATTGCTTTAGATCCTTCTATATTGTGTTACAAGGAAACTGTTGAATTGATGTTAATGAAATTTTGACACAGTATTACTACCGTGGCGAGGATGGAAAACGCGTATGGTTTTTATAAATCGTGCCAGTGGCGGCGCAGAAATAATAAAAAAAAGTAAAAATATAAAAACAGCTCAAACTTCGTTTTTAAGCATTTTAGAGGTTCCTGATCATTTTCTGCGTTTTTTTTGGGTGGGGTGAAATTGGGGTGGTTAGGGGGTGGGGGGTTGAAAAACTGAGAAATTTCTTGTATTCATAATAGGGTGTAGGGTAGGGGCTGTGAAGGAAGACCTAGCGACATAAATCAACTTTTTAGGTCCATCCGAACATTGCCTAGCGTATTACGGAAACTAAGGGACTTAGAATTTTCTGTATACATACATACGAGTATTTATTGCTTTAGATCTTTTTGTATTTTGTAACGTGGACACTATTACATTGATTCTAATTAAATTTTGACACAGTATTATTACCGTGGTGAGGATGGAAAACGCGTGTGTTTGTTAAATATCGTGTCAGTGGCAGCGTATATAGCAATAATCAAAAAACTAAAAGTATGAAAACAACTCAAACTTCGTTTTTAGATGTTTTAGGCTGTCCATTGACCTCTGAAGGAAATACTTAGCGGCATAAGACAATTTTAGGGGAGGGAGGGCTGCCAATGATTTGGTTGCAAGGAGATCTCAGACTAAAGCTTCATGCTATGGGAAAATAATAAACTGATATCACAGTAATGTGTGGGAAGTACTGAGTCAATCAACTTGACTCCATTTTTTAAATTCATTTTCCAAATTCGTGTTTCCCGGTTCTTTAACTTTTTGTTTATAAATTTTGACTCGGCTTTCAATCATTTCGAGAATTTCTTGATTTATCCAGTCGTTATTTTCACGTATCTTATACGTCTTTTTGAATCCCGAATCTTTTCTACAAGAAGTGATTAAGTCAATGAGTTCCTGAAATGATTGAACTTCTGTAGTTTGAATATTCTTATCAAATTTTGAGATGAATTTTTATGATCTATTCTGTTTACTACTTTCCTATATTTTGTCGCAAGTACTTTTATGTTTACACCTATGATTATTAACGTTTTTAAAACGTTTCCTGTTCAAAGTCAATTAGCCAATTTTTGGGATAGTATCGAGATCCAAATGCGGAAATACCAGCTATCACTTTCAAAACGTTTCGAAATGAACTATGCGCTGTGCGTTTCTGTATAATATCACTATTGTCAGTTTATTAAAGTTTGTCCGAAACTCTAAACTAAAAATTTATTATAAACAACAAAATAGGTTTTGACTAGGAGATGACATTTTGTAAGTATATCTTTTGGATCAATTTCAATACATTTCAAAACACGATAGCACCGTGCATATATAAAAACGTACCTACTGAGATTCTTACCTATATTTCTATGAATAAAGTTTCTTAATCATAATTAAAAGAGGTTCTTTACTTTTTTGCGAAATATCAAGTATACATTTATATTTTCTATTTCATATTATTCGAATAACAACATCAAAAATAACAAACAAAATATTACTTAAAAAGTGTACACTACTGTATTGAGTAGGTCAAGGTCAAATTCTGTAGGAAACATTTTTATACAGGACATCCTCAGAGATTGTGCTGGTTGTTTAGTATGCTGTGAGTTTGAGTGATCATACTATAGATGCAAACAACACTTTATTCAAAGAAGAAGAATTTAACTTTGATCTCAAAATAAAATTATGATTTTTTTCCAATTATTGGTGTGGTAGTGAACATTACAATATACGAATATTTTTCAAGAAACAACTTTTTACCTAATTGCCCAAATGGATTTCGTCCGGGAAGATCTACAGTTGATTCTCTAGTGACTGTCACGAACGATATTTTCACGGCGTATGACAGTGCTTTTGGATTTTTCTAAAGCCTTTGACACTATATCTCATGAGCTACTTTGTCAAAAGTTAAAGTATTATAATTTTACTAATCCAGCAGCATCATTAATGTGGAGTTATCTATTAGGTCGAACGATGACTTGTATCTGTCAATGGTAAGTTTTCAACTCTCACAGATATATTATCTGGTATTCCACAAGGATCTATTCCTGGTCCCTTACTGTTCATTATTTATACCTCCGACATACTGAACAGTATAACCAATTGCCAGACACAGGCATATGCTGATGACACACAGCTATATTTCAGTTTTCCTGCTAGCAATATTGAAATGGCTAAGGTTAGGATAAACAGCGAGCTTCAAAGAGTTAAGGAGATGTCTGAGCAGCATAATTTAAAATTGAACGCAGACAAGTGTAAGGTTATTTACTTTGGAACTAAGAATACCATCAGCGTTTTAAAACAACAGTTCACGTTTAGCTTAGACACCACTATTATTCAGGTCTGTGATGCCGCTCGGAATTTGGGGCTAATATTTGACTCCACGTTGCGGTTCTCTGTACATGTTAGCAATTTAATTAGCAAAGCATTTTGCTCCTTGAAGCTAATTTGGACCAACAGACAAATTCTTGATCTCAAAAATAAACGACTATTGTGTGATTCGCTGGTACTTAGTCACTTTAATTATTGTGATTTCATTTATGGCTGTTGCCTCACCAAGTTGGATAAATACAGAATACAGAAAGTCCAAAATAGTTGCTGTAGGTTGATTTATGGGATAAGAAAATCAGAACATATCTCACATAAAATCACGGAATGTAAATGGCTGAATATGGAAAATCGCAGATTGCTACATCTAGGCACATATACACACAAGCTCTTGAACAAACTAGATACATCAGCTGTCAGACAGAAACTAGTTCCTCGTTCTAACGTCCACTCAAAAAATGTTCGATTCAAATGTACTTTGACCATGCCTCAATATAAAACGACCATGTTTCAAAGATCATTCATTTATAATGCGATCCGCCTCTACAATTCACTTCCAGCAGAATTCAGAGCTTATAATATAAACAAATTTAAATATAAAGTCAAGGCATATTTTCTTGCGAAACAGTAAATTAGTACTGCAGTAGATGTTCAGTAATTTTTAATATATCATTTTGAAGAAAGGTAAAACTGTTATCATATCAAACCATCATTTTTTTGTCTCTACATTGATATAGGTACATTTTTGTACAATAAGCTCTGTTTCTGTTGGGAGACCAGTAATACGCACAGCCCCATATGCTCGTCCACACCTTGTAAGTTAGCCGTGAACAATCGGAAATAGCTGTCATTCATTAAGGTCTTAACTATCACCTTCTACAATATTATATATGTAGTTTGAAAATAGAGTGAGTTAAGCGAGAAATTGTGTGTCCGTGTTTTACATAGCAAATACGTATGTATAAATGTGTGTATCCAGGCCCCTTAAGTCACTTCTGTAAATGGAGTAGCGATGCGGCTTGTTGAGGCGATTTGTGAAGCGACTAGCAGCACGGCGGAAATCGACCGGTGTAAATTCCCCATTACAGTGCTACACTATTATATTTATTTAGGAACCAATAAGCGTGTAGTTGACATCCATTATTTCTCTTCGTACCGTCTTGTATTAGTATAAAGCGAGCTCAGTTCCTTCCAGACCACAATCTACTCCAACCCACGTCGTAGTCTAGGTCACAAGCATTCCTACATATAGTCGGATTCCGCAAATAAGGTAGACTGCCAGCGATCCTGTTACCGTGTGGCTAAGAAATAAATAGTGGCATGCACTGTACGTTCTAAATATAGGTACGTGTGCAGATCCTATGCAATCATTTACCTACTAACTACTATGAAACTAGCTGCCGCAACAAAAATCTGAATTGCTCGAGCTACGCTCAACGGTACATTGGTTCTATCGTGGTTAATTGATAGTGGGCTGCTGCATTGAATCTGTGGCTTATAGTCTGATCAGCAAGGTTGAAGACAGAGATTGTATCATCCATTTGTAGGGGAAACTGAAAAATGGGTTCTTGCCTCAAAGTTGATTCAAATAATATTGGAATAGTAAGTTTTTAGAGGTAGTCACCTATATGCAATACTCTTTTGCAAACGATTAAGTAGTCATTGCTGAAGACCGAGAAGATACGGACTATATATTGACCAAGCTTATAGAAGAGTACAATAAATGAGACTTAGTAGTTAACCCGAAAAAAAAAACACAGTACGTGGCAATAGGAGGGAGCAAGAATTAAAACTAGAAAGTTGAACGATCAAAAACCTAAACGAATATGAATATATCGAGGTCATATCTTCTGAAGATGGACGGTATGACAAGGATATAATAAAAAAAGATGGAAAAGCAAAAGTACGACAAAGGCTCTGCATCTAATACTGCGGGATCATAACCTTAGAACACAAGCAAAACAGGATATAATTATTTAAGACATTAATAGTCAGTCATGTGTATGAGTCAGAAGTATGGGTCAAGGGCATAAATAAGAGCCAAAGAAAATCAGCGGAAATGTCTTACTGGAGAAGATATTGTAGACTAACGTTGTTTGATCACGTTAGCAATGAACATATAAGGCAAAGGATAAGAGTTACAAATAGTTTTTTATATGCGATAGACACTAAGCAGTTAAAATGGTATGGACACTTGCGTCGTATGATAGCAAAACTTGTGGAACAAGGATCGATTTACTCATGGGTTTCTTGCACACACTAGCGCTCCCATGCAGAATATCCCACTAGCATCGATTTTTCATTCGGACAGAGCAACAAACTATAGTTCCTCCGAGATTTCCCCTATGATCATTTATATACCTGGGGGTGGTACTTTACAGAAAACTAACAGAGAAAGGGAATATTGACTTTCTTGACAAAAGTCAAAAGCTACCACAGCATAGTAAACAACCAGCACAATATCTCTGAGATTTTCCTATATAAAAATGATTCCCAGAAAGTTTGACCTTGGGATGGATTTATGGATAATTTTACGGCTGTGAAGTTTGGGTAGAGATGCGAAAATGAAAATATCGATACCGGTACCAACTCGATATTTTTTAGCCAAATAGGCGCGTTTGGTTCGTACAGAGAATTTTGTGCAATTGATTACACCCCTCAATATTTATATAATTATTTTCGATACCGATACCCCTACAAAAGTATCGATACCAGCTTGGAATCGCTCAAAAAGTATCTAAGATAAAAATACTCGGTATCAGTACAGAAGTACAAGTATCGAAATATCGTTAGCATACCTACAAAAAAATCATCCAAAAGTGGGGACGCGCGTGTAATTGCCGCCAACCTGAGTTATTGTGCTGGTTATTTACTATGCTGTGTAGCTACTATATGGTATCTGCATCGTGTAGTTGTTTTTACCTGCGGGCTCAAGTCAAAGGTTCTACACTAGGTGTATATGACAATAGTCAAATCCAGGTTTCGGTATAGATGCTTGGTCAATGCACCTCGTAGGGACCTCTGTTATACATAAACTGGCCAAGATTCGTAGAGTGGCAGCATTGAGAACACCGGGTGCCTTGAGAATAACACCAACTGCATTCACAGATAGAGTAGACGATGATGTAACTTTGCCTGAGCACGCGTGATGGGAGAACTTGGGTGGCACAGGACCCGGTGGTTAGCCACACTAAAATAAAGCGGTTTTTGAAGAATAATCTTATGATACCCTCTTGTCCCAAATATGAACGTATATATCAAGAATTGGTGAAATTGAGTTAGTCCAGGTTACGGCTCGTTTTGGTAGACATTTCCATACCATGGAAAGCCGTAGCTATAGAGGCTATATTCATACTATTTTTCTGCCAATTTAGAAATGAGTTTAGGACGCATGTGGCACTATCTATGAATGCTTCTTCACGTAGAGAAGTAAAAGCCTGTTAGAAGCAGTATTCTAATCTATCAGGTGATACGGTTGATGGGTTTAGTACATGGTTCATACGCTGATGGGATTTAGTGCTATTGCATTGAGACAATAACTGTGAGGTTAGTGATAGCAATTCTGATACCGAAAAAGATATTTTTTAAACATTTCCTTATTTCTTATAATCATTAAATTACAGAAAAAATACTCAGTGCGAAAAGCCAATTAAAATTATGTACATACATTGCGGAGAATAATTATTCTATACGTAAGAGCTGCTACTATGCGAAATAGATGAAATGACACTAAATAAAAAAAGCATGTTTCGTATTATTGGTAAAGTTGTATATATTTCCCAAAATGAACCATGAACAGCAAATCAATGTATCACGTGAAGGCGTATCAGCAAATTTTGTTATTAAAAAATTAAGGCGTGACATATGGAATTATTCCATGAACAAAGTAGTAGTAGAGAAGATTCCATTCCCAATATAATACAACAATAGAAGTTTAAAATCTTCAATATTCATTAACTATTAACGTATTTCAGTTTTTTGCCTGTCAGGAAAATCTGCCAAATCCAGATACTGGATAAGGGAGCGTCCTAGATCAGCTTTGGTCTTGAAGGATTGTTCGTTAAAACCTAGCGTACTTCAAGAATGTCTGCGACTGCTAATAAATGAGGTTGCGGTTCATCTGGCAGGCTATGGGCTAAGAATTCTCGCATTAGTCCAAACCTTGCTTGAGTATTTGAGATTAGATGAACGTTGTTTTGGTTAAGTGCATTTACAACGTCCTGGCGAAAACATAGTTTAGAGCAAATAATTTCAGGAGGCCAAACGGTTCATAGTTCGGTTCGGCTTTAGACTCTGAATGGCTTTTGAACAAAGCCATAGAATTTATTAACCTTATCAAAGATCCCTGCTGAACCTCAATCGAGGAATGTTTACATCCGGGACAATTGTGCCATGTAGGCCTAGGGCTCAGAAGAAGAGGCAGGTTTACATTTTGGACAATTGTGTCTTGTATCGTAACACTGAAGATATTTGACGCAACGGGGATCGAGGAAAAAGCTCTACACGCAGCAAACTGGCTTGACATGCATAGTTACTTTCATATAGGTTGGACAAAAAAGGTTCACACAAGTTTGACTTCAGGACTTTGTAGAAATAGTTACAGTAGTAGTAGCAGTAGTAGTAGTAGTGATTGGGGGGGGGGGGGGGTGGGGCAAGCCAGGCTAGTAGGCCACCTTTGGAAAATAGTCATACAGGTTCCCAGTCTAAGCTTTGCTGCACTCCTTTTCCTTCCAGGCAGAAGCGTGCTCTCCCGGAAGCCTATGGCGCTGTAGAAGCGCTGAGAGAGGACAAGCGACAGTGCACGTTAGATTTGAAACGCTGCAGGCTGTATAGCCATCGGGAAACAAATTCCTCGGCAGCTCATTCCACTGCGTCGACACTGGTTCGGGGAGTAGGGACCTGGTAAGGAAGAGCTCGCAGAGCCTCTCTAGTGTTCCTCGTTCGGACGGCCTTTGGTGTTATTACCTAGGAGAGCTCACTCGAACATCTTCCGTGATAGAATCTGTAAAACAGAGACAGGTCAGTCACCCTTCTGCGATGTTCCAGACCTTTGTGAGGTTAGGCGTATCGATTAGTCCAATTGCTCTCTTCTGGATAGTGTCGAGTTGCCTTAGAGAGTACTTCAGAGCGCATCCCCACACATGGGAACAATACGCCAACGATGGTCGCATCTCTGACTTATAGAACAGCAGTAAAACAGGGACAAGTCAGCCACCCTTCTTCAATGTTCCACGCTGTGGAGGTGCTTTGTGAGATTAGGCGTATCGATTAGTCTAATTTTATCGCTCTCTTCTGGATAATGTCCAGAAGCTTTAGAGAGTGCTTCGGAGCACATCTCCACACATGGGAGCAATATCCTAACGATGAAGATGATCGGATCTGAGCGTTGTAGAGCAGCAGTAGTTATTCTGGTGTATACAGCTTCCTACAGCGGAACAAAACGCCAATGCTTCTGGGATGACGTTTTATCCAGACTCCTCTCCTCCAGAATCCGCAGTGAAGCTACGGGGCTGAAATTTCATTTATCCGCTCATCCAACATATTCAATATATAGATCAGTGCAGTAATATTTCACGGTCTTTCATGGCTTGACCACAAAATGGAAAGTATAAACATTTAGCGACCGAACTATTTGTGGAATCGATTCGTACAAGGATACGAAATAGTTGCAGGTCAGCAATGATGAAATATTAATCTTTTATCAGGTTCATATATGTATAACGTATATGTACGGGTATATCTGCGATTAGGTGTGCAATTAGACAAGAGACGAAAGGCAATCGATATTTACAAAAACAACAACAAATGTTAGTCTGCCCTTGTAAAGGACATAGATACGCATTATTTAATACGAGATTTTATTTTTGTGGAATCTATGGTCCAGTTTTTTATTTTAGAAGTTCACAAAATTATCACAAAAATCGTACAATGGTTGCTTGCTACATTGCCCATTATACTGCCATTACTTAGTACTTCTGCTCTACATTTAACAGAACGTACAGCATTATTTTTCCAAAAATGTATCTGAATGGAAGACATAATTTTATCACAAACTATCACAGCTTCCAGCTGCTTGATTTTCGTTCAAATATTTCCTTTAAAAGAGTTGCAGTGATTTGTTTTACCTAAAAAATTGCAATAGAACAGTTTATGCCGCAATGTATGTTCTAAAATGAGATGAGAAACAGTGGTTGTGTAGGAATGTATCTTGTCATCTTTAATAAAATACATATCACATCAAAAATCGCGAAACTCAAAATTTTACCTTTTTTGAAAACGATGTTTTCTGACACTGCAATATGTTTCTCTTTCTTGAGGTTTGACTGGAAAACTCATTCACTGTTATTCACGTAATCTCTTTGTTTAGTCTATGTAAAATGACATTTTTTAACTGAGTAGCACAAATAATAAATAAGTTATAATTTGCGAAACATGAAAATTTCGCTATACAACAGTTCCCTCGTCTACAGCATGGAAAGTAGTAATGTAACCATTGATTGCTAAATGCAACTCAGTTTCGAAGAAAACTCCTAAAAGGAAATTTTTTGAATACTTTTGATGTATCTTTTACTTTTAAGATTATGCAACTGGCCATGGACACCCTGCTAAACTTAATCCCTCTAAACATTGAGGTGAAGAGGGGTGCTAGAAGGTGCAGATAGAACAAAAAGGAACTAAGACTGGACACATCGGACATTATGAGTGAAACTATAAACCACCATATTCTCGGAATAGTCTCGGGCCCTATGGTTCCCCCAGCCCATACGGAAAGATCCTAAACCGTCCTTTTCCCAGGAGTAGACGAATGGAATAGGAGTGACAGTTTCATGTCACCCTCTGATCTTGCGCTATTTACGGACGACACTAAGTCAGAACTGGGACCAGGAGCGGGAGTAGCTGGTACAAATTCAAGAGTTGAAATTTCAGTAAACCTTATGAGGTATACTACAGTCTACCAAGCAGAAATGATAGCTTGGTAGACTGTAGCTTTTCAGATAGCCAAGCTGCCCTGAAAGCACTCTCCACTCCACAGGGCCTCACTTACAACTGTATACATCTCCCCAATGAACTTAGCACAAGGAACAAAGTAACTTTGGTTTGGGTTCCAGGTCATACCAGAGTGGAAAGCAATACGTTGTCTGACACAGTTGCAAGAGGATGAACCAAATCTGCGTTCATAAGACCAGAACAACTATTTGAGGTCATTGCGAAAAGCACTGCCAGGAAAAACATCTCACAATGGGCCGAGAGGAAAGCACTTCGCCACTGACGAGATACACCCCCCCCCCCCCCCAGGATCCTAGAATGGAGTAGGAATGATCTGCGCATTCTGGTCGGTCGGTCTGGTTGGGACATTGCCGTTTGAGAAACTACTTGCGGAAAATAGGACTGAAACAAAAATAGGACTGGCATTTCTTTTATGAGGAGGACGAAACAGCGGAGCACATATTGTGCTCCTGTCCAGTACTGGAAAGAGCCAGGTTTCAGACTTTCATATTCACCCATCTGAAACCTACTGACTTCAACAAAGATTCACCCAACACGTCCATTGCCTATGTCAGAAGGTGTGGATTGTACGGTGAACTTTTAATAGGTGTAAGCCACAGCAGACTCAATAGGTTGTGGTTGTGGTTATACCTACACACCTTGAACCTAACGTAACCTAACCTTGGGACCTAAAAAATCTGTTAATTGCCATATCGACTATCCAACATGATTCGCCACCTGTGCTGAAGTATACATACATATAAACGTATATAAATATCTAACGAATCTTTGGAGTGTTTCGACTTTCACTTGAATAAAATGCGGGACAAGCGTGTATCTACCACTGCCAAAAATTCCGCGTGCAAGCATTAATGTTAATATGTTTCAGCAGATTTGTAAAGCTGAGAGGTGAAAAAATGCTGGATGATGCGCTGCATGCCAAGTAAACACCACATCAAAACGATTTACTCCAAGGAAAATCTTATATCTTTAAAAATACTGCTAAATTACGGTGCCAAATTCATGTCCTCAGCTTGTGGGTGGGGAGGAGCATTGCGATTATTTCATAGCAACTAAGTTGTGTGTGCAATGAGGTGAAGGTTTCCAAAATTCTTGGCTATTTTTGTGCAACAGGTGAGGATGCACCAGTTTAGTCTACTCGGTTGTTAGATGTAAGAAGGAATAAGCGATTTTATTGAGTGTTGTGTAAGTAGGAGGCATTTATACGGTTAGATAGATAAGTATATTTTATTGTCTAAGAATTACAAGATTATTATTGACAAACCTATATATATAAAAAAAGATTTTCTTTTCGTGTGCTTTCATATTGAATATTCACTTGAATTCGTCATAGGTTGCAATAAGGCTTTTGTAGTAAAACAGTTTTTTACGAAAAGCTTTATAAAATCTTTTATAATTTTCGTGAGAAAGCTTGTTATACATCTTTACCCCATTATATATAATTGAATCTTTGATGGGTGATGATTCATCATCATAGTCACAATGTCTTAACAGACATGTTGTGAACTCGTAAAATGTACTCATTTTACGAGCTTCTCTTGGGATGTCTTTAAGATCTTTAATGCAGTAGTTTCCCATTTGCTTTCTGCATCCTCATGCCGTTGACCAGATGGTATCTGCTGGTTCATCCGCCTCTAGGGGCAATTTCGCACCCCAAGGACAAGAAGATGTCCTGACTCTTCTCAACTCGTCCACCCAAAGCTGTTGGTTGAGAAGAGGTTACTGCTTATACCGACAGTAGTTCGGTTCCTTTTAGTCGCCTTTTACGACACGCAGGATATACGATGGGAGATATTCTAACAAACCCCCACACGGGGGGTGATGATTAGGGGGTGATTAATTTGAAATCACGCTTTTGTCTTAAATGAATTAGCTTAGAACAGTTAGATGTTGTGTTACGGCATCCAATTTTGGGGTGTCTGTTCTCATACCTACTTAAATAGGTTGCTATTCTTGCAGAAGCGAACAGTTAGATGCATTGCCAAGAGTAGACCTAGAACTGCATGCAAGCCACTAATTTTAGAATACCAAATTATGACCGTAATAGAACGACTTCGCTGATATTAAAAAATAAAACAAAATTTGAGACCACAAATATAGATAGATTCTCTTACGATGATAAATGCGTCGACCAGATCGACCCATGTGCGGAGGCGCATGCACGGAAATCATCTACAGTTTCAGCTGTAGCATACGTACGTTCATGATCGATCTACAGTGTGTTTACTAGTGGGCATTACGCTTACAAATGAAGAACATGTGGACATTCTGTTCATATACGGTTCATGTAGTGGAAGTTTTCGACGTCTACGCGAGACAGGAATCTTTCGACGATGGCGACGTCCCAGTGATGCCCGTAGGTTCGTCTATATGATCCCGAAGATGAGAACCAAATTCTTCGAAATGGTGAACAAGATCTTACCGTATCCACCTACACTGTTGAAAATCGCCTCAATACGGTATTTCGCAGTGGAAGGTGTGGTTCACTGCGCACACTACTCGCCTGTATCCGTACCATTACATGCCAGTACATACTTTGAAGAAAGGCGATTCTGTCAGAAGAATGGATTTTTGTCGATTTATCTTTCATGTGGACGCCGGAGAGCTTTTTTAAGTAGGAGTATTTGGACGGACGAGTCCATACATAACTGAAAATCCATGGACATCAGACACTTTATAATGTGGCCTGCACGTTTTGCTTGCTTGCCTGGCGGCTTTTCAAGACGAATCCATTTTAAATTGCAACTTGAGGTTTTCTAAAATTACACAATTTTGAGACCCTACTCCGAAGTTTTGGTTAACCGATCACTTTTTATGTCTAATTATAATGCAAAAGCATATTGTTCAAGTACACACAAAAAAATTAGAAATTCGATGACAAGTTTTCGCCAAACGATCTGTTGAAACTTTGATCCATTATGCTTTTAGACCTTATATGCAATCTTATTGCCTGTGATACCACAACAAGTTTGTGGTACCAAAGGATAACTAGAAAGATGGACATGTTTTTACAGTAAAGTGCACGGTTAATTATTTGGCGGATAAATTCATTTTTTGCAACGCTTGTTCAAGTCACTTTTCAACACGTATTTATTGATTTTGACACCATCTCGCGAAGTGTTTGACACATGATGACTTTTTTAGTTGGCGATGACGTAATAGCATATCTTCTAAGGACTAATACCAAAAATTCCAAAATCTGAGAGTAACATTTCGTTTTACTAGGGTTTTCGTTTGGAGGTCTGTATTTTAGTAAAAATCTCTAAAATTCAATTCATCTCAGAAACCATTAGGAATTGGACATGGCTTTATTGGTCAATTTTATAGCTTACCACCTCTACTGTCACCACCTCAAATATCTGTATCGAATTACCAATCACCTTGTATATGAATTCATAAATGGGTCATAGACACAGAATCAGATTCAGAAACTACTGATAGTGGCTGCGGAAATTTCCCAGTCAAGCTGTTCAGAAATCACATTTACAAGCTTATTATCTGCCTGCTAAATTTGTTTGTTCATTACCTCTATATTAGGGAGTTATTGATGGGTTATGTCAAGCGCGGATTTAATTCTAACCTAAAAATGCTGCCGTGGATCACATAAAGCATTTTATATAAAATCTTCGCAAGAAGCTTATCCTGCTTAAGAGTTCTGTGTACCACTTCGCCAGTCACATCTATAAAATATCAAATTTCGTGTCTCAAAACAACGAAAAGAAACATATGTCAAAATAGTGCCTTGGCAATGCCACGGCACAAGGCGTCCATAAATAGTGGCAGGCACTAACTTTATTACTGCCAGGCACTATTTTTGTCTTAGTGCGCATGCTTAGATGTCAAATACGGCCAGGAATTATTAGTGACATGCTGCATTGCATCTTCAATAACTCCCTATTGAGTTGTTCCATCGTTACATCCGAGGTTATGCCTTAGGGCCTGGCCACATCTCCACGTCACGACGTCGTCAACGTGGAACGGTGCGGTGTCATAGCAGGGTACCGTTGCCACGACGTGCTAGTGACGGTACGGCAACGCCGCCGTGGAACGCCACGTCGAACGTCGTCGCCGACGTGTGGCTAGTAGGCCCGATTTTATGAACTATTCATAATTGAAAGATAGGGGTGCACCCAGTATTGTCTTTTTACATATTTTTTTCAACCTCTCCGTCTTTTTAACAATAGCAGAAGCAGAATACGTATTGTGCGGTCTATATCTAGAACGAGACTGCTATTTTTCACGGACGTTAGGAACTAGCCACACGTCGGCGGTCGTCGCCGAATGACACGTCGAACGTTGTGTTCGACGTGACGTTCCACGGCGACGTTGCCGTACCGTCACTAGCACGTCGTGGCAACGGTACCCTGCAGCAGCACCGCACCGTTCCACGCTGACGGCGTCGTGCCGTGGAGATGTGGCCAGGCCCTTATTCAAATATAAAATCTACATTGCTCTTGTATTCGAACTGGAAATCGACAACCCGTATTTACAGGCGTGACCTCGCCTTAACGAACCAACTACTACGACGCAGTATAACGTGTGTACGTATATCTGACACGCGAGTATAAAAGTTTCGGCGCTCACACTTTCCTATTAAATATTACTCGCCGAAACTAATTTCCCAAAGTTATTAGTCATTATAGGTAGTAATTGCCTTGGATGTAACGGTGCTGTGACGACTACGACGCCACTCCGGTGGGTATCTAGAGCAAATAGTCTTCATTCCTCATCCTCGTCGTCGCCTGAGTTTGTGGATCAAGTCGTTAGGATGTAATTAATGCTGGTTTTTCCTTCGTTTTCTAATTATATGGTAGCAATTATGACAGATGCATTATTATCTCTACATGAGACACACACAGAAAAAAATAATAGTACAACGGACAAGTATATGTAGTTTTTATTAGAGGACCACTGAATCACGATGAAATACCTTAAGGGGCCTGGGTACACACATTTATTTTACTATTATTATTTATTTTGTAATGCAATACAATATAGCACTACCTTGAAGGCTATGCCTTGTTTAAGGTATAGGCGAATAGGCATACACTACAATTTCCTAGGTGTATACAGCCAATTTGTTCAATCTATCAACTTATCTGCAGCTAGTTTGGTTAACCTTCCTTTCTGTTTCGTATGTAGAACAGAACTTACTTGTGTTTTAATGGAGCACAACACAGAGCGATTTTTTCAAAAAAGTGTTTTTTATAGTGTGTAAAAAACTTGCAATGCAAAATCATACATTCTTCGAATATCTGTAACAGCAAACACGGTGTCAAAACAAGGCTACTGTGTTGCCCTAGCGCAAGCTCTATACTTCAGTTTGCTTTTCGAAGCATTACTGTAAGTTTAAAGGTAACTTCAGGAGCTTCTACGTGCAAAATGTATTACCTTTGGATCTTTGGACCTTACCTGAACCGTACCTTTTGACCCTTCTCTCATTCTAGACACACATGCTTGAAAAGGGAACAGGCGGTCACGCCTCATCGCTAATACGAGAATACCTATTTTCATGGATTCTCAAGTTCGCGCGCCTAGCCCCATAAAGTAACAACATTCGAGATATACCTGACAGTAAATTTTAGGACACAAATCTCTCAAAAAGTTGATTTCCCAAAACTACAGCTTTACGTAGCTATACATTAAACAACCCTTAATACTTGATCCTCTATCAAGGGTAGTTCTGAAATAATTTTTATATTAAACAGTTAGATTAAAACAGGACTTTTGATGTTAGCTAAAGCTATTAAGGGTTGCAATATTGCCTATCACGAAGATATGTCTGGGCTTTATTTGAAAAACCGTTTCAAAATCAACTTTTACCAAATATTCCTACGGGTACAGTAATTATTATGGATAATGCTCTCACGTTTGAGATTATTGGAGAAAACACTTCGCTGAGACAAGCTGAGATTACTGAATTTCTTATAACAAAAATATCACAATTTAACCAGAAATTAAAACAAAATGTCAGTAATTGGAATTAGTGAAAAGTAATAATTTTGATTATTTCAAAAATACTTCTTCTACCTCATTATTGTGCATATTATGTGAGGCTACTATTCTCCTCTAATTAGAATATATATTAAAGTTTTTAGTAGAACTATAGATTTTTTTAGTAGAGAGGGGGTTGGGATTCAGTTACTCTAATGGACCAGACAGAGTCCCATCCTAAGTTCTTTGCGAAACTTGAGATATAATTCATAATACTGTCATGTCTTCACTCCTGGCATACATTCTTGGCAGGACAGTGAAAGATAACGTGCTTAGCTGTGTCCTCTGCCTCACCGTATTTCCTGCATAAAAGATTTGCCGCATCGATCCCCAACTTTTGCGGGAGGGCACTGATTGTCCAATGGCCAGTTATAAATCCAGCCACCTTTTGTAGTTCCTTCTTGCTCAACCTGAGAGCGTCTGCGGTATTAGAATACGTCCCCTCAGCATCCTCTTAGACTGAACATTCCCCACCACATTACAAACCATACTCTGCCCTATTGTTGGCTCAAAGCTTCTGTTACACCTATTTTCAAGAAAGGCGACAGGCCAAAGGCCAAAAATTATCGTCCCATTAGCCTTGTTTCCATTGCCGCAAAAATTGCCGAGAAGATCATTTTGGAAGAGATTTTGTCTTTTGCATCAGCAAATAACCTCATTCCAAATAATCAGAGTGGCTTTATACCTGGACGGTTGATAATCACTAACCCTGCATTGTATCACTCCTGTGGACATCGTATACCTTGATTTCTCCTGGCCTTCGACCGCGTTCCTCACAAGAGGCTCCTTTACAAACTTGAACATCTCGGAATCAGAGGCAACCTGCTGCTATGGTTCGAGGCATTCCTAACTGGAAGAACATTTTCTGTACGCGTTGGAGACAGCTGCTCATCTACCCACAACGTAACCAGCAGAGTACCGCAGGGGTCTGTGCTAGGTCCAGTTCTTCTTGTTTTGTACACGAGCGATCTTCCTAAACTAACCTCATCTCCATGTTCTGCTTATGCAGATGTCACTAAAATTTACAATACAGTTATGAACTCCACTGTAATTCAAGAGGATCTGAATATAGTTAGTTTTTGGTCAGAGCATTGGCTTCTCCCTCTCAATCGCGTCAAGTGCCGCGTTCTCCATCTGGGTAAGAACAATCCAAGATTGCCATATAAAATCGGCAACCAGACCATCGAAACAGTTTCCAGTCACACCGATCTAGGAGTAATAGTCACAGATAGGTTATCTTGGTCTGAACACATTCATAGCGTTACGTCCAAAGCCAAGAGGCTGCATTACATGATGGAGACATCTTTCCATCGATGTGACATTAGTACCTGTTCTTTGTTATATAAAACTTACTTACGACCCATTTTGGAATTTGCCGGTCCTAGTTGGGATCCAGTTCTCATGCGCGACAAGGAACTTGTTAGAAGCTGTACAACGACGTGCGACGCGAATTCCCTTTGGTGTCCAAAGGCCAAGCTATGATGAACGTCGTGTGTTATTTCGCCTATCAACGTTTGCTGCCAAAAGACTGCGGGGCGACCTCATTGTAACATATAAAGTCATAAATAACATGTTCAGTGTAGACCTATCTCATCTATACCGCCTGTCGCGGAGCAACCTCAGAGGCCACAAGTTCAAGTTGCAGAAAGAAGCTTTCCACACTTCAGTTTGTCAGTGTTTCCTATCCAACCGCATTTTCGACGCATGGAACAACCTGCCTTCCTACGTGCTGAATGCAGCTTCTATGAATAATTTTAAAAACAATCCTGACAGGTGGTGCAGCGCCTTGTCTTTCATTCTGTTTGTCTTGTCCATACACTCTTTATTCTTGTATATTTGAGTTTATAGTACTTGTACTCTACTCGCGCTACAGCGCTTCTGGTGGTCTTTTAATGCTGAACTGGTGACAGATGTGACAGCAAGTACAGAGGTTACTTGCCAAGGCCATCAGAGCATCCCGGCTCTCTGTGTTTACATAGATAGTCTTCTTACTATTTGCCTTATTTATGTATGTTCTGCTGCATTCCACAATTACAGCTATTTCTGCTTGGAAAATGGTAGTCTTGTTACCTAGGCGAATACTTATGTTCTGCCCAGGACTACCACCGTATATGCCTCTTCTTGTACCTGATGAATTTTGGAGCCATCAGTGTACCCGGTGATACCATTCAACACATGTCAAAGTTATCCTAGGGCCCATTCCGATCTGTCACTCAAGTTGACTTTGTAAAGGGATTTCATGTGGATATCGCACCGCAGGTGTCAAGTATCGTGCAGTGGTATCGTGGTGTGCTTCATGGCATTGCATTCCGTATGCAGCCATTTTTGCCTCTCTCTATGTAAATATCAAGAGGTGGGATATTCACCAGTACCTCCATTACTGCAATTGGTGTACTCTCCATGATGCCCACTATGCTCACACACGCAACCAGCTGATCTTTTGTGAGTGCTCTAGATACTGTCTTTTGATTAAATTTTGGCCATCATACAACGGTACCATAGTATCATAGGATACTACCTCCTCATGATAGATATTTGCACACTAACTAATTAACTATTCATGCGTATGAGCATTCGTAAAAATTTTGAAATATCAAATCGTGTATATGCCATTTTTCCTTGTTGCTATATAGTCTAAGATCCAAATATAAGACGACCTTCACTGAACTGGTTAATGGATGAAAACCATTTTATATTAAATTTAATATGTTAAAAAACATATCGCGAGTGGGTTGGCTGAAAAATTTCAGTCCAGGATATGATTAATCAAATATTGAAAAATTAATTTTTTTAAAACATTTCACTGGTTTGGTTAATTGACAAATCACATACCAATCGAAAGTATGAAGCCCACAGAATATGCAAATGTTAGGTTGGCTACGTTTTTCCCGTCCCAACTATAGGGTAGGCAGGTATAAACAGGTACATCAATAATAGTAATTTGCACCGGTGTGGTTAATGCATGAAACTTATATCAAAATAAAGATAATTTTATTGCAAACACGTCGATATAGGGTTGTCTGCAAAAAATCAGTCTGGACTTCCGGTTGTCGAATTTTAAAGATCAAAATATTGCTGCCAGTGAATACGTGCGCCAGAGAGGTCCGAGCGAACTATCCCTTGTATTAACAAAGGACGCCTCATAGCAGCTGCGTGTAGCTCGGCCATTGAATGAAAGAGCATGTCATGTGTCCGTGAAATTAAAAAGGATGGCGATATACTCTTAAATGCTGTGCAATATTTTGGAGCACTAATAATTTATTAATATTTTTGAAGGTGAAATTATGGGCTTCATATTTTCGATTGGTATGTGATTTGTCTATTAACCAAATCAGTGAAATGTTTAAAAAAATTAATTTTTCAATATTTAGTGAATCATATCCTGGACTGAAATTTTTCAGCCAACCCACTCGCGATATGTTTTTTAACATATTAAATTTAATATAAAATGGTTTTCATCCATTAACCAGTTCGGTGAAGGTCGTTTATATTCGGATCTTCTACTAATAGGAGTGTGCTCGACAGCCCTGAAGAAGGCGTAAAATAAACGCCGAAACGTCGGCTCTTTGAGTTAAAACCTCTTGCACTAATTTATCCCCAAATCCGAAGAAACCTTTTCTAGTAAAAAAAACTGGGATAAGAATTACTTTGAACTGGATTACTACTGCTGCAGCCGATTTCGTTGTAATATTTAGCCGTATTAATTAAATCAATAGTATCGACATTTGCGAATGTTGATGGTTATCGAATAGCACTGTATGCCTAATACAGGTACCAGCAGTCATTTATTTCCGGAAGACAGGTGGGTTAAACTCGTTCCCCTCTTTGTTTGCTGGTCGCTGGAGGTACTTTCAGAGACGTAGAACAGACAAGGGAGATCGTGGCCATTCTGAAGGCGGTTTAGTTAAGTTGCAACAGCAAGTTGGATAATATGTATCAACACATCTATATGCAAGGTGATAAATTAACGTGTTATAGACGTCGCCAAAGATAACAGTATTCTTATGAGGCATTTTATTTACAAAATATGGTTTTGTTGAAATACAGAGATTTTTTAATAAAAATAGTTTATAACGCCAATGATGCTGAACATCATGATTAGGTAATTATTAAAAATGTAAAGAGACAAGCTAAGTGAGAGATAAACGGAGTACCTATATGCAGAAGAAAACCTCTCATAAAGCAATATTATTATAAAATCGCATTTGGCTTAATCGTTGGGTGACAATGAGTGGACGTCAAAATACAGACTTACATGTATAATAAATAGCTCCATAGCTAAAGTGGCGAGAACACATAGTTAGCTTCATGGTAACCACCGGAAGCATAAGTATAGATATTAAGTTTCATAGCTTTGCTACTAATGAGAATCTGCAATATATCCTGTTAGAATTTTTTTGATCCAGAAATTCCAAATAATTGTTTTGCATTAGAACTAGCTTAATTATTGCCCTTTTATGGATTATTCCCACTTATATTTTGTTTTAATCTACCTTAATTTTGATCTAGCTGCTGCACACATATTTATATTCTATGGAGTTAAAAAATAGTGACACTATTATTTTGTTGTGTAACAGAAATACTATAGAACATAAAATCTGTTTTCCCGATGTGACGCTACCACAGTTCTGGGACCCAGTAAACGCCACTGGACTAGGCAGTGACAGTGGTAGCAATGAATGTATTATGCATTCAGCGTCCGCTCATTATATCTTCGATTTAATGCGACTTCCTATAATACCGCAGACATTTTTGTTCTTGGGCGATGGAGCGGAAACCCTCAGAATGTATACCGGTCTACAGGGTGGTTAAGATTCTCCAGCCAGTTCAGAATTTAGTATACCTTTAGCTTCATTTACTTAGAAGGGTTTTGAACTAAGCATTAGGAATCCAGTCCTTCTTCTTCTGTATCAACACATATTGACACGCGATGCAATCTGATATATAAGCTACTACCATCCTCAGTGACTTTGTATCTGCGCCAGAAACATGTCATCTTCACAGTATATACCGGTAACAGCGACTGGCTAGAAATGACACAGACTTTTTGTTTGACTATTCATGAACTCTATATTTCCATCTCAGGCTGTTTCAACGCTCCAGCATGCATCTTTCGGCACAGGATCGGTTTAAAAAAAAACTTATGATTAATCGAATGAAGAAGTGTAATTTTGTTGCCATAGCTTTAACGAACCCTATTTAGGTAGGTACCTAACTTGAAACTATAGTAAATTTAAAAACTGTTTTTTTCATTTACATAGGTTTGGTAGTTGTCTTTTTGCCTTCATTATCATTGTGTGTGAACATTTTTGTATTCAGACTTTTATCATTTTTCGCCGAATATATGTGGTGAGAATTATTTCCTAAAAAACAATAAAATACCTCTATTAAGATGAAACCTCGTGTTTTGGATAATTTGATGGTGTTGATTATAAATCCGGTCACAATATTGAGGCTCAATCTCGTGTGATGAAAATCGGAAATTTCAGATCTTTCAGATTTTCAGGATTGCCTAAAAAATTGGAAATCTTTATTTGGCATTTTAGCAAGATGAAATTCCATGTTTTGGATAACGTGACGGTGCTGATTACAAATCCGGTCGCAGTTTTGAGTTTCAGTCTCGCTTGACGAAAATTAAAGTTTCAGATCTTCAGGTTTGCTGAAAGAATCGAAGATCTTTATTTGACTTTCTATTGAGATGAAACCTTGCGTTTTGGATAATTTGAGGGTGGTGATTACAAATTCGGTCGTGGTTTTGAGTTTCAGTCTTTTGTGCTGAAAATAAAAAATTTCGAATCTTTCAGATCTTCAGGTTTGTCTAAAAAATCGGAAGTCTATATTTGGCCTTCTGTTAAGATGAAACTTCGTGTTATGGATAAATTGAGGGTGGTGATTACAAATGCGGGCGCAGTTTTGAGTTTCAATCACATTTGACGAAATTCAAAAATTTCATATCTCATATTTCAAAAGTGAAGAATACTTATACAGACATCCTAATTTCAGTCCACTTTATGAGTTCAGTTGGATTGCGTTAAAAGAATATATTTTTTTCATACTTATAGGAATTACCTGTATAGTTCTTGATAAATAAACGTTCAACACGGTTCATTGATTCTTCCAAATTATTAATTCTAAATTTCTATTCTATCTGGGCCTTTGAAACTTATCTTACTTTTTAACTGCACAAATCAGACGAATTCTACGTACAGACCAGCAGCATACCCACATAAAAAATCATGAGAGTATTTCAAACTCCTGAAAATTTCAATATTACCGGTTATGGAGAATTTTTCTAAATCGTTGATAAATTCATGTTGTGGTTGCAAAAGATGCTATTTTCGATTTTCTGTGACAGCAAGTTCAACTTCGTTGGCATCATTCTGAGGTAGAAGTGGTCTTCAAAGAAACAACTGTGGTGACACTGCGATAAGGAGGTAGGATCGTATGCAAGTGACCCTATAAGAGGACTTATTGCATGAACAATCGAAGAAAAATGCACAGGATGAATCTTCAGTGAGTGGTTTTATATTCCTCAATATATCGTGTATATGACAAATAAAGTATGATATTCCTTGAATATGACCTTCATAAAAAGATATATTCACAGTTTTTTTAATAGTTTGCACAGCGTATAGCGCCTCATTAGTTCCCTCCACGCATCTACTTCATCAGCATCGCTTCAGTGCTGTTCGAATCGTAAAGAGGTCCAGGATTATTGGACGGGCATATAAACGGTGTCCCTGAATTTCCTTGACACGTGATATTCTCGTAACAAAAAAAGTTCAAACGAAAACTGAGTGGAATTTTTGAAAGTACTATAGGGTATATCATACCATGCTTTAAAAACATTTTTTATACTTCAACCCTTAAAACTCAAATAGCACCAGATAGTTTTTTCTACACAAATTAAGTCCTTAAATTATATAAAATCTTGCAGTATCTTTGGTTTGACATGCAAACTTATTTTTTTCGTAAAATCATAAGCTTAACATAAATAAAATAAGAATTTGCTTGACGCAAAAAACGGATAATGCTTTCGAAAACAAATGTCTTTTTTATGCTTTTTCATTACGAAAATATTACGCCTCAAACAAATGCTCATTTTATCATCAAAACATAAGATAATGTTAATGAATTTACGAGAAAAATTGGTTTCTGCATGAAGTCAAAAAATTTGGTTTGTGCATGACGCCAAAAGCACTACTTTACGAAAAAAAAAAAAATAGGTTTTTGTATAAAATCGAAGGTACTACAGGATTTTAAATAAAATTAGGACTTTTAATTTGTGTAGTAGACTATTAGGTGCTATTTGAAAAAGGAAATTTTGTACGAGTTTTAAGGGTCGAAGTACAAAAAACATTTTCGAAAGCATGGTATGATGGACCCTGTAGTACTTTCAAACACTGCACTCAGTTTTCGTTTGAAATTCCTTTGTTACGAAAATAGCACGTGTCAAGGAAACTCAGGGACACCCGCCTGTATACGACATCGACAGACAGACAGACAGAGATGACTGACCACCGACTATAAGCCTAGGTAGACACATCTATTTACAAAAATCCTTGGTCGGAACATTCGAGCGCTGTTGCCCGCATGCAATCTAGGAAAACTAAATTTACGAAATGCATGTCCATTGTTTTCAGTATCATTAGACCTGTAGAAGATAGAACCTGGAATAAAAGTTAGAAATAATATATTACATAAATATAATGCTTGAGCAATGAGCAACGTCTATAGATTCTAATTCCTGAAGAGTTAAAAACTGAAATATAAGAATGTGGTACATACGACGGAGCTATACTGTTGACTTGGCAACGCCGCTACACCATTCACTACAGGCATTTACGACACTTGACGTATGCTTGACGTTGTCATTCAAATTTGCGATTGTTGTAATTAGGTCAACCTGAGCTGCATATTTGGTGTGTTTTTATTGTTTGTTGCATTTTATAGCAAATTTCCTGCTGATAATGGTGCGTTATTGTTTTGTGTGCAAAGTGTATTCTCGCCAGCCTGAATCGCAAGGATAACCTTCCATCGGTAAGTAAAATAAAGCTTAACTAGAATTTGAGGTTATAAACATACATCATTGGCGTCGCATTATCGTGTCTTCACTAGTTTATTTCATTCGAAATGTGTAGTTCCATTCTAATAGCCAACATTTCTACTATAAATTTATCAAAGACGTGAAATAATGTTTGCTGCTTGCACACTTGAGATGCCCACGTATTCAGGGGTGTATTTGTCGAAATAGGGCCTGTTGGTCTCCTTTTTTCATTACTTGTAATCGCTATGTGAAATTGAAAATGCTTTTTCTCGTCAATTTTAGGTTTCCTAATAATCCTTCAAGAAGAGCTATTTGGATGTCTCTTTTGGGATTTGAAAAAGATCATTCATACGTTGATGTCTGTTCGAAATACTTCCAGGAGAGTGATATCATGTACTTGGCTGATGGACGTAGGCATCTTAAAATGGGTGCTGTTCCAACTCCTGTCCATTTTGCCTTCGATTCTGCCGTAAATATTAGGTATCAGCTTTTTTTAACAATTCTTTATTAACAAAACAAACAGTTTGTTACAGATTTATCTAAGCATTGTTTGCAACATTAGCCTCGAGAAAATAAAACTAAATAAAAAATATGTGTTTGCTCTCACAGCGCTCCTACAACGCCATAGGCTTTCAAACTTTGTAGGCGGTTAACAAAATATAAAACTAAAGAAAATGTTTTTTCAGTTTGTAACAAAGTAACTGAATCTTTTTTATATTCTTTATATCCCTTAGTAGATTATAAAGTTTTTGATGAATTTATTGCAGTATTGTAAACAGTTCTTGTATTTATCTGACAAATGTGGTTTATGATTCTCGTCTCATAATTTTGAACTTGATTAGATTAAGACTGTATTTGACTTTTGTTACTTATTAAAGATTTCGAATATCAATTACATTGTTCAATCTGCAACTGAGCACTTGAAAAGAAATGATGTTCTTGATATAATTTATTTGCACAGAAATGGAAATTCCAAAATAGGATTTCATATGTTCCTAACTTTTTCTATCTTTTGATGAAAAACGTTGTAACCGATTATTTTATATTTTAGTTCAGAGTCAATGAGCAATGACTCTATCAGCAGCCCAGACAAGGATCGCAGTTTCGTCAAGCTCACAGCAACATTCTGAAGTTGACATTCTGTCTCTACAAGTTAGCTCTGTTAAAAGAAAGTAAGTACATCTTCTATTCAGGAATTTGTATGAAATACCCTCTGTTAACTCTTGAAATGTCAAGTTCATAAATTGGTTGTAGTAATATATCTGACAGATTGTGTTGTATTGTGTGTATTGGTCACTAGCAATTTCAGCTGATAAGCCAACAGAGTGAGAGTAGAACAAAAAAAACATTTAGCTAGCACAAATTAGAAATTACAGTGAAATACAGGGATTGAATGTATAAAATGATAATTTAGTTGGTAGCTTGTTTGGCTGTCTGACCAAGTTAGTTCAATCATTGAACAACAAATTAATTTAAGAGCCAGTTTCAACTAAATATATAAAATGATAATCATTATAATTATTTTATTATAATTTTATGGTTGCGTCAATAAGCTCAAAATAATTAAAAATATACAAAAATGTGTTTTTTATAATAAACGTCACCATATGATGAAGCTCTCAATTTTCCTGGACCCTCAAGTAGCTTACGATCATTGCCCATGGTTGCTGATGAAAATGCATCTACAGCTACTGCATCAGAAGTAGATGAAAAACTCATCTTTGTTGAGAGAATTATCCATCCTCAAGTAGACCAGAGACAAAAGAAGAGGCAAGGGAAGAAAAGGTAACACACACTCACACACATGGATATATATATATTATAGTATAATATTAAAATTAATTTATAATGTCAAAACCTTCTGGTAAAAATCTATACGTGACTATTATGGTATAATGTATCCTTTCTGTGTATTTTATTTTTTCATTTTAACTCAAGTATATTCCTTTTTAAAATTTTAAGGAAGTCAGTCTGCCATTACTCCATTTAATGTAGTTGTAGACTGCTCACAGTTGGATTGTTCAGATTCAGAATCTTTTTTAGATTTTAGTGGACACAAAACTGAGATTCATAAAGCACATAAACATGCTGTCCAAACAGATATAACAAACACTCAAGACTTTTCATGGAAATCACTATATGCTAAATTTTTAACATTCTATAATTTTAACTATAAGCTATGGCATAATTGTTTACTATCCATCCCAGTTGACCAAAGGCAGACTACAAATAATTTGTGAGTTAATAAAATATGACCACCTTCCAAATAATTTTGCATTACTCAAGTTACTCAAGATTAATAATATAGTATCACTACCAGTTTTTTTATGTAAATTTACTAAAATTTTTGATACAGTGTATCTCAGAGAAACATATATCACTCGTCATGTTCATAAACAAATTATACATTTGTAATATCGAATACCTTAGCATTCTACTTCTTTTTTTAAATGTGGTTTCTCCTGCAATGCAGTTTTTTTATAACTCCAATAACAAATAGTTTCAAGGGTCATCTTTAAAATCATTCGAACTTAAACTTAAAGGATTTTTTGTTGCTCAACATCATTAAATAATTTGCTACATAATAACTATTATTTAACATTTCTATTGTCACCTGTGCTATGTTATTTTTTTTATATTAATCTATAAAGTTTCGATTATCTATTTCTTTTTGCTTATTCTGCGATTTTGACTATTTTGTCGGACCCCCACGGATTCTGAGATAAGATATGTTATTTGCTAACACAGTCTTCTCCATTGACCAAATATTTCACAATTAATCCATTCCTAGATGTATTATATAGTTTTATTGTTTTATGTAACTTTTAGGAAAAGTCAGTATGTTGGAGACATGACCAGTGACGACTTTTGCTTACCAGTAAGAGCGAAAAAAAATTTTAAAATTATGAAAAACGTGATAACTGTTAAGAGGAAGAAAATCGATTGGCTTCAAAGAACAGTTAGAACACTAAGACGAAGAGTGAGGACATTAAACGGTTTAACTTCAACTGCTGAAGAAGAAATCGTACATAAGTGACTCATCTGAGAATATCTTAAAGGTACTTATATCCGCACTTCTTATAGATACAAAATCTAAAGTGATATATCTGTTTCAGGCATCACTGTCTGGCTCGTCGCTCAAATTATTCGAGAGATTGTTGAAGGGACCATCTAAACAAAAATATGGCTCGTTATTAAGATCATTTGCACTAACTTTATCTTTTTACTCCCCTAGAGCGTATAATTTTGTAAGAAGCACATTCAACAAATTTGATCATTACCACATCTGAATACAATTAGTAAATGGTACCAATCAGTTGATGGTTCTACAGGCTTTACTAATGAAGAAGACAGTAAAAATTTCAGAAAGCTTAACATATGAACAAGTAGTATGTATTTTTACTGACTTGAATTTTCTACCTATTATACTCTACCGACGACCTTAAGATTTCGTCCTCTGAAAGATATGTATGTCACTCTTGAGATAAAAATTATTCTTTATTATTATTCGAAGCTCCAAATTATTCTTAAGCAATTCAAAGGCGTTTCTACATATCCAAACATTGATAACATTATTTATACAGATCTTTTTGAGCTTGTAAAACCATTATTGTCAGCATCGCAATACGGTTTCGCACCTAATAAGTCCACAGTTACAAATCTCTGTATTTTCTCAGACATGCATGTGAGACAATTACTAGTAAATGTGCTGATTTTCAATTGGATTCAGGTTCTGTAGTAAATTGGTCTGCAATTCACAAATTGACTCTTAATATTGATAAATGCTTTTGGGTTACTTTTACTTGAAAGCATAACTGGACAGTACGTGATTATATCAAACGCGCATCTTTAGTAAAGAGTAATAAAGTTAAAGACCTTTGAGTTCATTTTGAAACTCCGTTCAGATTTTAGGATCATCTTGTGAATATTGTGAATAGAGCTTATAAAGTTTTAGGCTTTGTAATTACTAATAGTAAGAACTGCAATATTGCAACAATAATAAAACTATATAACGCCTTTGTGAGACCAAAATTGAAGTATGCATCGAATAGATGGTCACCAACAACTGCAGTCAGATTGAGAAAGTACAGAAAAGGCTACTGAGATGTCTTTATGCTAAAAAAATGTATTTACCTCATGTAGATCAATGTGGGAGAGTTTTAACTCAGAAAAACTGTTATATTAAGTTCTAGGACTGTTTTTGATAACCTTTAAAATATAGAAGTCTAGATTAAGAAGTGGAAATAAGGAAATATTTCACATCTAATAATTTGCCTCCAATCAACAATATGTTGGAATTGTGCAATTACTTTGTAAAACAGCATAAAATTATGGACTTTTTTAGTGCCTTTTCAGAAACAGCTTATAAAATTGTGACCTACACTGCTAATAAGTGTTTTTATTGTGTTTTTCTTTTTCTCTTCCTTTACCTGTAATCACCCCAGGAGAGACGTTTGTTGTAAAGTGTATTAAATAAATAAAAAACTGTGACCTACACCGTTACCTATGTATTTTTATTCTATTTTTCTTCTCCTTTTCTCTTCCTTTACCTGTAATTTGACTCAAATTCTATATGATGTATGTATCACTTCTTAAACCACCCTTTAAAAGATACAGCACACATGTTTAAATATATGAAATTTATTCAAAGTATTCAAAATCGGCAAAAAAGTTAAGATCTCAAAACGAATACATGTGAGACGTGCAGAGTCAATCTACTTGATCAGCAGAAATGTGTTAGAAATACAGAGTCAATCTACTTGATTTTTTTGTAGTTAAAATCCATCATCGTTATTCCACCGAGCATTATTGAAAGTGCCTTATTATACCTTTTGTGATACGCCACTGGTCGGAATCTGTGTCGTGGTTGTCAAAACCTAGACGGCGGCCATTTTTGCTTCCCCCCTGCCCGCTGGCCTATACTTAATGTTCCGACGTTACAAATGTAGATTTATGAATGGGATGAGGGGTCTAAGGTTTATAGTCGGTGTGACTGACATAGTTTTTCGCGATACAGATGTCATAAAATCTCCAAAAATATATTCGAATTCAAAATTTGCTCCATCTAATGGCGTGGAAAGGTGTAATGAATTTATAAAAGAGTTTCTCGACAGGGCGTCAAAAAAAGTTTAATGAAATCTACTATTATTTGGAAAACCTGCTGGCATTATACAGAACAGTCCGTCATAAATAATTTTTCAGTCCAAACATTCACATATATTGATATTATTAATTTAATTGCTACGGCTGACTTTTACGATAAATTCATGCAGCTGCAGCTAGTTGTAAAAACGGCGACGTGTTATGCAATTTGCTATTCTGAATTTAATATTCATGGTTAACGTATAGTGCAGGAGTTTTTGACAGAAACAAAAGACTCATTCATACACATGGTTTCACGGAATACATTTCAGTGTTGAATTTGCTGGGCCATATTAAAGAATAAAGTGTAAAAATTTAGTCAATTAAACATACTCTGTATCACTCACACATTACGTATACAATATATACCATCCATGTTGAGTTCACCTCAAACTAATTGTAGATGTTGTAAATAATTACAAATATTTAGTACAGAGCCTACCAGGCCTTCATCATGTTCCAATCTCACAAAATAATTAGGGGCAGTTGAATCGATCTTATCATTGCGGACAGTCCAGAAGTCCTTCAACGCTCAATCAATAAAGGTTTTAGAGGTAGGGGATCAACTATGAATGAACATTAATGTAACAAACCTAAAGTAATAGCCATAACAAGTTCTCCAAACCGACAACTGAACATGAACGTCTATGACACCGCAATATAGAAAGTTGAAAAATTTAAATTAAATTTAAATATCTTGGCAGCTGCATAACGACAAATGTAGACCCTGACGTTGAAGTAAGATCACGCAGAGAGTCACATTTCTAAAGATGAAAAACCTACTATGTAACGCAGCCTGGAATTTAAACATAATATGCCGTTTTGTAAAGGCATACGTGCTCGCAGTTCTCTTGTATGGAGCAGAAACATGGACATTAAAAGTGGATACCATGAACAGACTCGAGGCTTTTGAAATGTGGACCTTCCGTAGACTATTAAAAATATCATGGACTCAACATATGTCTATAGATAAAGTGCATAGATGTATGTGAAGGGGAAAAGAGTTACTTGCTATAATAAAATGAACAAATACCACTTATCTGAGCCAAATGTACCGTAACAACAAGTATGATATACTAAGACTAATAATAGAAAGAAAAATTGAAGGAAAACGTAGTCCTGGTCGCAGACACCATTCATGGTTAAAAAACATACGCGATTGGACTGGTACGAACACATTATCTTTAATTCGATCTACAGAGGACTGAAATATGTACGCTGAAATTGTCGCCAACCTTCATTAAACGAAGATGGCACCTCCAGAAGAAGAAAAAGGATCGGTCTTATCACCAGCCACAGATAAAGCAGTCTTTCTCAAACACCTGTAATGATCACTGTGACAAGATTAACTCTTGTACCAACGTAAAGAAACTCAATAACCTAGCTACAGTGTGAGATAAAAGGAAAAAATATCGGTGAGGATCGAACTAGTGCCTTCGATCGTGTCAATGGAATTTTTAAACCACAGAACCATATTACGATACAGACACTAATATAGTTACTCTAGTATATTGACACTGACATGTATTCTATTGAGTTGGAAGTTAGGAGTAAGTAAATTGTAAAATAAAGGTGGAAGAAACCAGAGATAATTTAAGCCTAGAGATCGTCGCCAATCGTCCCTAACAGAGATCATTTGATACGGGGAAAACTTAACCCCAACCCCAAAGTTTGATGTTTTTCATTGACGCATCATGCTCTAAGCAGTCGGAATCCGGTGGGACGGCCTTCCAACTGGAGGGTCATCATCATCATAGTCACAATGTCTTAGCAGACATGTTGTGAACTTGTAAAATGCATTAAGTCGGAGCTAGAGTATTGCCAACACGAATATTATCAATATATTTGAGAACTGTAGCTCCCCATCGTTCGCGATTTTCTGTCAGTTCAGTAGCGCTCTTGATACTCGTGGCCCTGAACTACAAGTTTTTCCATATTATCGCTTTTGTGAATATATCCGAAGAATGTAAGCATTCTCGTCGACACAATGGAGGATAGTCTCTTTGTATTACCGAGCTCATCCAGTATGGAAACATTAGTTCGTTGGGCGGTATAAGGAATTCTCAGCATTCTCCTCCACGTTTACATTTCAAAAGCGTCTATGTGAGCTCGATCTGCCTTCTTAACAGTCCGAGTTTCCGAAGCATACAAAAATATGGAGAACACAAGAGAATGTACCAGCGACATTTTGGTAGCTTTAGTGATGTTATGGTCACGCCATATTTTAGTAAGATTTGTCATGGCCACCCATGCCTGTTGAATGCGCCGTCAAATTTCATTCTCACAGCTACCCGAATTGTTGATCAAAGAACCGAGGTACACAAAACATTGAACTACCTCACAACGGCCTATTGATTTTATTTCTAGATGATTGTCATGTTCTCTATCTACGATCATAACCTTGGTCTTGTTGTAGTTAATACCAAGACCATATGCTGCACTGTGTTGTTCTAAAATGTTTAATAGAACTGGAGGGCAAAGGAGTGCAAAAAGCTTCGCGCTAGGCGTCTAAACAACTGTGTTTCAGGCAGAAATGTTTGCCATATTTCTCGTGACAGGATCGTAGTTCAAATTTTTCATCTCCGAGGGCTAGATCAGCTCTGGCCTAAGGATGCTTCGCTGCTATTTAGAAATCAGCGCCACATTCATGCATAAAGAAGGATAAAAGCTTTCTGGTGACAAAAACCAGCAGTGCATAGGCCTAGAAGCGGGCCCTTCCACACCTCTCCTTACTCTAGTTCCCAAGTCCAGCCCCCTTCGCTAAGGTGAAGATGGTCTTGAGTCCTGCCCATCTTATGTCTTCAGATTGAAGGACTCTCGAACCAAGTATAGGCTGCATGGAATACCCAAGGGCACCACAGCGTACGTCGAATCGCTTGCCACCATCATCACATACAAGTGACGTCTGAAGATATTATCGCCAGATAGCAGGCCCACAAGTAACTTTAGCTGCTGTACAGTGAAAAACAGAACCGCCCCATCTTGGCCAGAGGTCCTAAAATAAGTTCCCTAGCTTAACGAAAATGTCCAGAGATACCTCTGCATCTCATTTTGCAACCTCTGTTCTACTTCTAATGGTACCTGCTGTCAGCTCCACAGCCTGCTCAGGACCCAAGAAATTATTCCTCGACCCGCGTCCGCCGTTTCATTACCGCAAGCTCCAGCATGACTCGGCACCCACATAAGTGACACTTGTTGTCTTGCCGAAATGTCATCCAAGATATTTCTACAATGCATTTAATGCTGCCTGGCTATCAGAGCAGACAGTAATCCACCTCCTAGGCCCCTGAATTTCGTGTGAATACGAGAAACCTAAGCTTCAATCGCGCATATTTCTGCTTGGAACACCATGGCGTAGCCTCCAAGCGAGAGACAGAGAGCTATCAGCGCCACAAATACTATTGTGTTGTGGGCCCTTGGACAGCTGGCAAGGATACAGTCAATCACCAGGCTAGAATAAGCGACAAAGAGTCACGCGTTAAGTGTCGCCCAGGAAGAGTGAGCTGACAATGACCTGGAGGCTAAGAAGACATTTGTAACTCATAAAAGTTGTTGAAGACCATATCTGTTCCAGATTCTTGGAGAAGACGAAACTTGGTCTCTCTTTCTCTAACATAATGGTCTGCATCGAGAAGATCTGTTAGATTGGACAAAAATGACTTCTTCAGGGGGTCATAAAGGTGATTAGTGTTGGTTCCGTAATGTCGGCAAAAAGTGTCAACTATACTACAACTACTTAGTCGTTAGATTTTTGATTGTGTCATTTGTACGATAAATAATTAAATTGTACTTAGTCGCAACGATATAATCCAGAATACTATTATTGGAAGAAATTTGTCACGCAATATTCGTATACGGTATAAACAATAAATTTATGAGAAGACATGAATTGACGTTTTGACCTATACTCCTATAATGGTATAATTTAGAAAATGACCCTTACATTAATTGGGGATCATTGTGAAGGATGAATTCTCAATTCAATAGAAAAATCTTCGAGACCAATTAAGGTTGATACAAACTTTCTACCTTACAATTACGCTATGTAAAGCAGAACAGACAAACCAAATAACGAACTTGTTATTATGTAATACAGTCCAATTATGTTTGATTTGAAAAATGTATCACAAAATAAGGTTAGCGTCTATAATAAGGTATGGAAATAGATGTTGCCTAAAAAAAGTAATTACTTTGATCAATATGTCGTAATCAGTATTGCATTTCAACGGGCAAAAAATAGAAAATTACTCAAAGGAAATAAGATTAGGAAACAACAGCTTTTGTCTATCTTATCTGACTTTCTTTGAAGATTTGTGTATGTATACAGCATTCACATAATATTGGAAGTTAGTGATGTCCCTAGCAGATTTTTTTTTGCTTTCAAGTCACTTTTAAGCATGTTACCACATAAGAATTTTTTGATAATCGTACTAGTAGTATTAATAACCTTGAACACCGTATCGTCTATGAAAGTAAAATGAACTTTTTGAAGATATTCCGGTGTAAACATATAGCTTTGAAACAACAAAAAAATGAGTACTATACTTACCCTTCACTGCATTAACTATGAAGCAGAAACTTACCTGGAAAAGAAAAAAAAAGATGTTGAAACTTGAACAAACTTACATAAAATTATTTTAACAAACTGTCGACCAGGCGCAGGCGGTTTTGGTTTACGTAACTCGGACTCAGGAAATTCGAGGACTGAGGAGACCGTTAACTATCTATACTGACAGCAATTAAGGCGCCAAGTGCTTGGAAGTAAACGCAAAATGTCCTGTAGAGAAGAAGGCAAAACACCAGGTCCCACTGGTTTGGATACCTGATCTCTCTAGTAATGAAATGGCAGATGTCCTTGCGAGGATGATTCTAGGGCCTCTGTAGTAGGCCTAGCTCTAGGAATAACAGACAACTGAATTATAAAGCAGGCGGTTGGTGACCCTATGTGTCCTATATACTGCTCTAAGCAATGCAGAGTCTTTGGCATATATTCTTACACTGTAAAGCTCTCAGAGATAGATGGGTATTCTGACAGTATAGATTTTTCTAGAATATAACAGCTTTCTTATCAAGTTTCTAGACTTAAAAATTTGCATGAATCTTTCAAGGACTGCTGGTTTTATATGCAACATCAACAAAGCTTTGGACGTAGAAAAATATTAAATGTTTTGTAGCAAAGTCCTCAAATCACAGTATATTTTGATCCGTTTTCCAATAAACATTGATTAAGGTAGCTTGGCTAATACACGATGATTAAACTGAATTGCTGTGATTAATTTTTTGTTTGATTGCCGATTACGTTTGTACAGGAAATTGATGATTAAAAGACATCGAGTCGATAGAATTACTAATAGTTTCACCATAAACGTATCAATCGCACCTCAGAGTAACCAAAGTGTGGAAGTAGTAAGTTACGTTTTAAAAGCAGAAAGAGGTAATAAGAAAACTTGACAGGGGCAATGGGTAAAACAAAGATATTATCGAGCAGTATATTCTAAAACACAAACAGCTTTAAGCAAATTATTTTGCATCTCAAAATTGATATGCTTCATTAAAGAAAATATTTTTTTTATTATAAAAGTAAAGTTTTTGCTAAAAAAGAAAAACAAATCCTAACAGTACTAACAATTCAAAATTTCTTGATATCATGATTTCAGCCCTGTCAGCATTTAGTCTATTTCCTTTAGGCTCATAAATTATAACTAATTCATTTAAAAGTTTCACACCTGACAGAATGGCAGCGGGTGCTAAAATGTAGACTGAAGCTGTGTTGTACAAACTAGGTAATTTTTTTTCTGCCTCTCACCACTAAAGAGGAGATTTATCTTTTAATCTTTTAATTGAGTTGACGAAGCTAAATAAATAATTTTATTTTGTCATGCTTACTTTATGTATTTTGTAGGCAACGCTGTCAAAAGTTTCCCACAATGCATTTTGCTGAGTGCCTTTTTTGCATTTTAAACCTAGGGTCTAAGAATGTGGCAACATACAGCTTGTTAGGAGTGCATTCTTTGTTTTACCTACAACAGAAAAATTTGGTTCCTGTTTGGATAAATAATCTGTTAAGTTTTTCGACTAACGGAATCGCTTCAGAAATGCAACGTTGTTTTTTACTTGCGGTTTTTGTTATTCCATCAAAGAGCCTTAAATTGAGGAGCTTTTTACGAATTCCCATTCCAAGTTAGGTTGGTGAGATCATAATTGTTGGAAATTTTGGTGTTGTCAACTATACTAGATGCCGTCCAGAGAAGGGCAATTCGACTAATTGGCGACCCGGCCTTAACGCGCCACCTCCAGGCACTTTCTTACCGGCGTGTTGTTTGGTGACTCTTCTACCGATATCCTAATAACAAATACCGATATCCTAATAACAAAAAAACAAATTTCACACATTCAAATTTTCTTAATCATAGGGTTATATTTTGACCTCTAAACATCTTCTTACCCGTGTGGGGGCGAGTTAGAACATCTCCCATCGTATATCCTGCGTGTCGTAAAAGGCGACTAAAAGGAATACCGAACTACTGTCGGTATGAACAGTAACCTCTTCCCAACCAACAGCTTTGGGTGGACGAGTTGAGAAGAGTCAGGACACTTTCTTTTCCTTGGGTTGAGAAATTGCCTCTAAAGGCGGATGAACCAGTAGATACCATCTGGTCAACGGCATGAGGATGCAGAAAGAAAATGGGAAACTACTGCATTAAAGATCTTAAAGATATCCCAAGAGAAACTAGTAAAAAGAGTAAATGCATTTTACGAGTTCACAACATGTCTGTTAAGACATTGTGACTATGATGATAAAACAGCTTCTGCTTCATCTGCGACGATCGCTTGTTGCACTACCAATAAAACTGATTCATTTCTTTCTTCTTTGCATGAGCTGCAGTATTCTTAATTCGTCGAATAAATGTATCTGGCTTTTTGCAGCACGTAATCAGATAGACATTAAATTACTGTCACTGTGCATTGACACTTCATCAAAATATAGAATTATCAAATGCTTTGAGCCTCATATATGACATACCTTCATTATTACAAAATTCAGATACAAGTATAGAAAGATAGAAACCTAAGCATTTTTAATTACGCTGTAACTTGAAAACAAATTAGAATCGCATAAAAAATGAGTATTTTTACATTATGTTCATGCGCGTAATACACTTTCTAGAGTAAAAACCTAAAAAAATTAAATTAAATTAAAAAAATATATGTAAAACTAAAAATTAATTGAAGTGTAGCTCAGACACGATTAAATAAATAAATCAAGCTTCTTCGTGTCTAAAAAAATATTGAAGGACATTATAGGCATTACAAATCGCCGGTGACGGTTATAGTCGGCGGCCAACGCAACAAAGATGGCTGGCAATTACGTTTATTAACGATATAGTGCATGCACGAAAACAATGAATGCAACTTGGAAAACATGACGAGCCTCGATGGCACGCCCATCTTATGTCGGCCATCGCGACGTTGCCAAGTTGTAATGATATAGTGATCTACAAAAGTGAATTAAGTCATTGTTACGGCTTTGTTAGAGCTACAGAACTTTGTTGGTTGATTGTGGGGTACCTACCGTTAGCGACAGCGCAGCGCCTAGTAAAACAAGGTCCAGTTTTGAAAGAGACTGTGTTTCAAATCTTCATTATTTGCAGTTATATACAGGGGGTGCACCAGAAAGACAGTACCATGAAGCAATAGCGGATTCTTAGGGTAATTGTATAAAATATACATATAATTATATCATGAGCGTTACAGGAGCAATTCCGACGGTTCCATATTGGATTTGGATGACAGCCATGGCAGCACATCTGAGAATGCGGGATTCTGGTAATTGGCAGATGAGCGGAGAGGCGGTAAACCACGCCAAAATAGCCAAGATGGCGGAAAAAAACATTGGCTATCTCTGCCTAAAGGATTGTCGAAGCAAACCATATCAAAGTTAAATATAAATCCGTTCCCAGTATCCATGAGTGGAAAAGAGAGGATATTCAGTTTCTCGGAGAGGCGTTGGGTATGCTACACGGACGGCTCTCGTCTAGTTAGTGGACACACCTCAGGAGAAGGGTTGTAATATTATGTGTATGTAAGGGTTACTCTTTAGGCATGAACACCACGATTTTCAAACCAGAAGTATATGCAATACTCTCTGCTGCATTCAATAAGGAGGTGAGAAAGGCAGGGAGCAGAAGGTTTACATTTGTTCTGACAGTCAGGCAACATTGAAAACCATCTGCGGGCCCAGAACTAGGGCACCCCTGGTTCAGAAGTGCCCGGAGAGAATGGAAGAGCTGGCAAGGCTAAAGGGAATTACGTTGACGTGGGTCCCGGGTCATACGTGGGTTCCTGGTAATGTGGAAGCCGATAGGCTGGCCAGACTCGGCACCAGAGGACAGTTTGTTGACCTGGAGCCCGTTATATGGGATTGAGTAGGTAGCAGGTAACGTCAGGCCTCAAAAAGTGAATGAACGACACCATAGATGAACAGTGGAGGCAAAGTAAGGAATGCAAACAAGCCAAGGATTTTATAGTCGAGCTGAACACATCTACATCAGATTGGCTACGGAACCAAGGCCGATGAGTAATCAGGAACCTCGTGGGTGTTCTGACGGGATACTGCAGGCTCAGGCGGCATCTATCACTATTAGAAATTGAAGAAGGCTCCCTATGTATGGGCTGTGGAAAATCCGATGAAACGGCCTACTAATTCCTTGCGGGATCTGAGTTTCTCAGCGGGCTGAGATACGAGATCTTTGGAGGATTCGATAGACTCCAGCCGGAGGAATTACCCTCCCTAAGCTAACCCTAAATACTGGTCTTTGTTAAAAGGTTGGAAAGGTTTGGAAGGGAGGGGAAGGCAGGCTGTGATGGCTGTGGGGTGATATTCGTGGATAGCAAAAGGACCTACTGGGGCCTACTTGCTAGACGCAGCCACCCCATAGCTACTACTACATATATCATGTTGCACTATTTAGCCATAAAGGGTACCAGATGGCGCACCGGCAGAGCCTTTCTATCGCCTGATCTCACATGCTTCACATGTCTGGTAGACATGAAAAAACTGATGCTCTCTGATTCCGTCAATCGACCTATGGCGCACTGATGATCGCTGATAAGCGTGAAACAGCTGTCTCCGTACTGGTGGATTGACGGATATATAGAGCAACCCTCGTATATCGACTTTCATATGCAGCAGCATATAAAACCTGCGCTCTCTAGTGGCCAAGCGGTCGCGCCGTGGCACTCCACCAAAAAGTCTGCTGCTGTTTAGCAGCGATTTTCTTTGGTTTGCCGTTACCTTCGGGTACCAGATGGCGCACCGGCAGAGCCTTTCTGTCGCCTGCTCTCGAATTCGATAGTACTTTCTCAAAATAAATAAATTTCAGTACACAAATCTAGGAGCTATATTTTAAATTTACCGAAAAATTGAAATATCTCGGAAACTGATGGGCGTAGGTACAACAGGTGTTATACAAAGATGAAAGAGCATATTAAAAGCAATTCTTTGATATAATAAAATATTGGGGGTTACATTTAAAAAAAAGAGAAAATCTGGATTGCCATTCTACATCGCCATGTATACGAATATGCGTCGCGGGCTTTTTTTATAGCCGATTTTAAGATTAGAGGATATTTTTAATCTTTCCATGTAAAAAAATAATTTTTGATACATTACTTTTTGATATACAGTACGTTCGTTTGACAGAGATTTGGATATAAAAATGGTCATAACTTTTGGAATACCCTGTATAATGTAACAACACCCTATATCAGAAGAACGGAAATCATTAGTAGAATTTGTATAAGGAATAACATATAGGGTGTCTGATTTAAAAAAATGCATGTCTGCATCACCTGTATAAATTTAAATATTTTCTGAACAAGGAGCATATCCGTGGCTACAACTTTTATATACAACTTCTTTCGCTATCTTCTACTGTAGTGGAGTTATCGACCAAGCCGGTACTAAAAACTCACTCCCTCCTTGCTAGATGCAACTTGATTGAAAGCCAATGCCTTAAATGCTATATATCGTGCCAACTCCGACATTCTCATCTGCTAACATGTACACCGTTAGCAATTCAAATCATGAATGGTAGCAAATAATGTAGCAGCTTCCACTTGTTGGGACATTACAAAGTACTACATTCTCTCAGAGATAAAATGAAATCATAGAGAAAGGAAAGTGAACTCATTCCTAAACAATGGAACAATGCGTAATGGCGGGAACCAGGGAAACGAGAAAGGGAAAACAGACACTCTTTATGAAAGGAAGTATAAGAACTAATTACTGAACGGTATTCTATACAAAGAAGTCTGTTTTTTTCCAGGGCACTGTACATATGTACAGATGAACTAAAGAAATGACTGAACGATAGCTGCAAAGTAGGCGTAAAAGGCATAATAAAAGGATATTGGTGAAATTGATGAATGGATTTAGTTTCGATTTTGGTGACATTTTTGGGAGTGCAACAGAGCTGCCACAAGTACTAGTAAATAGTATTTCAAATACCAATTACCAATTACCAGAGTCGCATGCGTCAAAGTACAAATACCAAGTAATTTTATTTTTGAAAGTACTTCAAGTATCAAATACTTTAATTTGGTACTTGATTTTTCAAATAAAGTAATTCAAATACGATACTAATATTTCAAGTACTTAAAAAAGTAATTCAAATACCATACTAATACTTGAATTACTTGATATAGTATTTCAAATACGGCGATGGATATTTCAAGTATTTCATAATTATTGTTGAGTAATAAAAAGTACCTTATGAATGGAAAAACGGTATACATTTCAATAAAAATAGAAACTGATTTTTGTTTGAATGACACTACAAAGACATGCAACGTAGTATATATATTATTCTTATAGTATCGTTTATTAAATCACTTCAGTAAACTCAGTAGGAAAAACAAAATGAGCAAATTCAGATACATCTTATTCAGATAATGATAATACTAATTTTCATTCAGTGTGAAAATACACAGCTCACATTCACAGATTATTTTAACCTCAATCAACATCAACAACGCATTTTGTTGAACGCAACAAGACGAACTGATATTTTGTGATTGTGTCGATTGTGATGAGACTGTCCTGTAGAGTCAGAGTGTCGCGTAGACTATCCTATGTATACGACAAAGACAGAGCGCAAGGCGACGCGATGCGTAATGTTGATTTGTCCATACTTGTCTAGACTTGAGCATTTAATGCTTGAAATGTGTATTTCAAGTATTTTTATATTTTCATCGAGCTATACTAATACGTATTTCTTACTCTCTTTAGTATTTCGAGTATAAATGTATAAATTTGAATTATATTTTTTGTGTGGAAGTACCAAATACAAATACTTCTTATAGCATTTGGGAAATAAAATTAATTTGAAATACAGTACTTCAAATACCAGAAAGTAATTGAAATAAATTTTTCAAGTACTTTACTTCTTTAGTATTTCAAATAAAATGCCAGGTATTTGAAATATATTTTTTGTGCTACAAGTACCAAATACAAATACTTCTTAGAGAGTATTTGGGGAATCAAGTACAAATACCACAAAAACAATGTATTTGAAGTACAGTACTTCAAATACCAGAAAGTAATTGAAATACATTTTTCAAGTACTTTACTTGAAGTAATGACAGCTCTGGAGCGCAATAACAAAAATGCGATATGATGAGTACTTAATTAAGTCTACAAATGTATAGGATTTTAAAGACAGTGTAACGCCACTTTAGAAAACGAAACAAAATGTTAGTTGTGTTCAACATGTTTAGCTAGGTTCGAAGGGTACATGATTTCATCAGAATCAGATCATCAGATGTAGGATAGTCGTTTATAAGCAAGCCCCCAACACCAACCGCTTACTTCCATCACTCCAATTCAACCTCTTCTAAAAAAACCGATAACAATCCGAAAACTATAAGCCCATAAAGCCCATGAAACTGTAATTTAGAACGGTTGCGATTTTCGAAATCCGGGATTACCTGCACAAAGACAAAAGCTTCAAAGCACAGACATGGCCGTTTTTGTCTCCATCTATCATAGCATGTCCAATGAAGTCTCCCATTTTAGTGCCGGTCGTCCTCTACGTCTCCTACCTGGAGGCTCCCATTCAAATAGTCGTGACCAATACAATGCTCAGTTTTCTAGTGTCCTTGTTATTGAGCGTTCTATCTCCATTCGTTGCTATTTTTCTGTAGTCCTCATCATGTAGTCTAATTCAACCGTCCTTATTTTGTTTCTCATTGTTGTTGTAATTGGCCATACTTCTAAGAATAGTACTGATTAATCAAAATATACTGAGATACTCTCAACCTCCTATCCTCTCCAACCTCAATTTTATCCTTATCAGGAATTAATCAGGGACATTCAAAAGACCTTGTTACGAAGTTTGGTTAGTGTTGATGTCCTTTATTTTTTGATGATTAGTACTCCCATTTTCAGAAGCTAAATAATCTTCCCATCATCGTTGTGATACCAATATGATGTCACCGTTTATAGAGTCACCAAGTATAAAATATTTTGCAGAATATCAACAGAATCATTTTCCTCAAAATAATGGACAGTCCTTCATGAATACAGAAAGTTTCTTCCTCCAGCATCCTCTACACCGCCTCGATATCACAGAAAATAGACCGCTGAAAATAAGCGACATTTTCTCCCGATGTTTACATCAGTCGAATTGACGCTCTATTAACCTTATACTCGTCTTATATCAGATCGAAGTTAGAATATGAGTGTATAATATGGAACCCAATTTATAGATGCTACAAAGAATCACTTAAACGCATTCAAAGAAAGTTCCTCAAATTCTTAGCATTTAGAGTAGATGGCTTTTATCCTCCACGAGGGATCTCATATTCTTATTTGTTATCTAAATTCAATGCAAAATCTCTTGATATATAATATTTTGGCTCAACTGAAGTTCCATGTTCCGCCTACGAGAATTCTGAATGTGAGGGCATTTCATTGCGATAGAGCTCATACCAATCTTTTAACTAAGTCTCCAATTTTTCTTATGTGTAGCAGATACAATGAGATATACAACCTTGCGATATATATAGCGATAGTTTGAGGGCAATTTTGACCCTTGCAACTCAATATTTTGGTAGGAAAAAATTCTGCATTTCTTGTTGAATTTTACAAGCAAGGGTGTTCTTGCTTGCTCAACCTGTTCAATTGTATGATTTATACATTTTCCTATGTTTTTTTAATAGAGGCTACTTTTTTCCACTGAATACTTGCTGTTAGTATTTCTGCGTTAAACTGTTTATGTTACCTTATAAATCGTCCAAAAAATATGTTACTTCAAGATTAAAAGTCTTAGCGACTACAATACTCATCTCGCCTACTAGTCGTAAAATTAAAAAAATTAACGAAACAAGTGAATTAACCAGCTGTCGGACAATAGAAAAGTAGATTTCCAAATTAGCTTTCGTATATACACAGCTATGCCAAATAGGATAATTCTGCTAGCAACTAGAACTAACAAGGTCCGAGTTTGACCTATTGTAGGACGGGTGTTAACGATGGATATCAATTAACAGAGTCGAGTGAGATTCGACGTGCGATGTTGCCAATTCAGCTGAATCAAATTCAACCGCACTTACATGTCAAATGCAAGCATTAGAATCGTATTTCGTTGCCCAATTGATAGACTGTCTGAGATTGGTAATTGGCTAGTATAGGCAAGTGAATGATCCAGTGCTGCCGCGGTGCGTTTCTGAAATGTACTGAATCAAAGCAATAAAATGTACTAGATTGTACTGAAGTCCGTGAAGAACTTGGTTGTGACCTGGAAATGCACCCCGACATGGACACCAAAGCGCGCTATAATTTTCTGAATAGCCAAAGAAAAATAAGCTCTCAAAGCTCTGCAACCGTACAATTTTATGCATTTTCAGACCAAAACGATCACAATCGGTCCATTTTTCGAAAACCCAAAATGTACTAGAATTTGGCTGAAATGCAGTTTTATACTTTGATTTCGAAAATGTACTAGAAATAGTACATAAGTACTAAAACGGCAGTACTGGAATGATCCATTGCACTTTACTGCCCCATCAGTATTAAGCAAATTTATCAGATTACAGAATATTTGACAACAAACGAATTTGAAATAAGAGATACTATTTGATACCATTGATTAACGTATTTATGTAAATGTGTTAATCAATGTTGATACTGAGTGGCCATCATAAATTGAACAGCGAAAAGAATTCCATAAAAGAAGTAAGGCGTAACTCTTAATTTATTTTAGATTTCAAACATTAAAAATTAGATGGTGTGTCGGATTAAAATGTTCCAATGATATGATTTACGTCTTGTTTTATTTTAAGTATACAGGAAACGGCAAACAATTTATATCACTAAATATTCTAGTCATCTGGTTAACAAAATTTATGACTACAACCGGCAACAGCCATTTTTTCAACCACCTTAAAGACGGTACAGCATCGTGACTGGATAATCGCTAAAGATATTGTTTAATGTCCTTTGATGATTGCTACCTAAGGAAACCTGCTGCAACGCTTACCTCATGCCGCGCTGGTCAGTTCACGGTGGCCACAAGTAGTTGTATCAGGAAACAACTTTTTTTTTAGAACTAACTTTGTTACTCGGTGATTCTAAGAGCCCATGATATATAAATGTCCTAGGATCACGATGCTGACCATCAGAGGAATGAATAATCTGACATAACAAGTGCAACTCAAAATCCAGGCAAATTCACATCAGGATGTAACAACAAATCATAAGAAAATCTAGAAAAACTGATAGCCCACTCTTCAGTTTTAAAGAAAATCAAATTTATACCTGATTCATGCTCAGAAATGTTGCGTTACAACAAATTGATTTGTTTGAAATATAATCACGATTCGCCATGTATACGAATATGCGTCGCGGGCTTTTTTTATAGCCGATTTTAAGACAGAGGATATTTTTAATCTTTCCATGTAAAAAAATAATTTTTGATTCATTACTTTTTGATATACAGTACGTTCGTTTGACAGCGATTTGGATATAAAAATGGTCATAACTTTTGAAATACCCTGTATAATGTACCAATACCCTATATTGGAAGAACGGAAATCATTAGTAGAATTTGAATATGGAATAATATATAGGTTGTCTCATTTAAAAAAATGCATGTTTCACCACGTAGTTGTGGATCACCCTGTATAAATCTAGATATTTTCTGAGCAAAGAGCATGTCCCTGGCTACAATTTTTGTATACAACTTTTTTCGCTATCTTCTACAGTAGTGGAGTTATCGACCGAGCCAGTACTAAAAACTCACCCTGTATTTAAGCTTTTCCCGAGGCTTTTCAGTACTTTTTATATATTATATCACGCATGGACGTTTAAAACTTGGTATACTATTTGTATTGTATATATAAACAATACTTTACTCTGTTTTAATAATTCACAGAATCAACTGTATTATTTGTATCAACTTGTCTATGTCGACTGAAAATTAGGGATAAAATCAAGTATCTAAAATCTACAGCAATATTAACTGTAAATAACAGTCTCTCCGACAATCGGTAAATCAATGCTCAGTTCAAACAGTAATTTGTAAAGCACACCAGCTCGAATACACTGAGGTCTATTGTAGTATTCATGTACTATGTAGTATGTATCTTCACTGTTTATCTTGAATTTGATTAAGGGTACCTCGAAGCTAGATACAAGGATGCTCGTATAAGTACGTAAGTTGGCAAACGACTGGATGAAAAGCTTTGTACTTTGTATAGATTGTTCACATTAACATGTGGTGAATCTGTATCGTGATAATGAGAGACTGATTGTAGGACCGAATTGCACACTGTAATGAAGTATAATGACATGAATGGTTCAGATAACTTTTTTGTGCGGCGATATTATCATTGAGATCCAATTATGCCAATAAATTAAAGATGTCTGCTTTTAGAATTTGGACCTACAGGGATTTTTGCAACCATTTTACTTCCCACACCGATAGGTGAGGGGAGTATTGTAATCGCGAAATTTTTCGATTTTGAGGTAACACGTTTTTTGGGCGTTTTGTGATGTCTACATAACGAAAATCCACGTCACTCATTTCCGTCGGTCTGTCTGTCTGTCTGTCTGTCTGTCTGTCTGTCTGTCTGTCTGTCTGTCTGTCTGTCTGTCTGTCGGTCTGTCGGTCTGTCGGTCTGTCGCTCTGTCTGTCTGTCTGTCTGTCTGTGCGCGTTTTTATTGGTGGGATGTAAAATTGAAAAATTTGTTGTATTCATAATAGACTGCCCACTGACCTGTGAAGGAAGACCTAGCGACATAAATAACTTTTTTAGGTCTATCTGAACATTGCCTTATGCATATTACCGAAAACAAAACTTAGAATTTTTTCCGATGTATGGCATACGAGTATTGCTTTAGATCGTTCTGTATTTTATAATGTGGAAACTACTGAATTGGTGTTAATGAAATTTCGGCACAGTATTACTACTTTGGCAAGGATGGAAAACGCGTATAATTTTTAGAAATCGTCTCAATGGCGGCGCAGCAATATTAAAACAACTAAAAATATGAAAACAGCTCAAACTTCGTTTTTAGACGTTTTAGGGGTTCCTGATCACTTTATACTTTTTTTGGGTGGGGGTGAATTTAGGGTGGTTGAGGGGTGGGGGGTTGTAAAACTGGAAAATTTGTTGTATTCGTAATGGGCTGTCCATTGATATGCGAATGAAAAACCTAGCGGCATGATACACTTTTTAGGTCCATCCGAACGTTGCATGCTTATTATAGAACCCACGGGACTTAGAATTTGTGATGTATACATACAAGTATTGTTTTAGATCGTTCTGGATTGCGTAACGTGAAAATTGTTCAATTGATTTTTAATGCATATTTCCTGAAGAGGGAGACGCAAGAAACTATTTACGAGGGTTGTTGTGTTGGATGTTTTTTTGCGGGCGGGTGGGCGATGATTTAGTTGCAAGGGGATTTCAGAGTATAGCTTCATGCAATGGGAAATAATAAAATGGTATCATCGTTATGTGTGGGAAGTACTGAGTCAATCAACTTGACTCCATTTTTAAATCAATAGCACACGTTTTTCATAATGATGTCGAAGGTGCATTTTCAACCTCGTAGGCAAAGCTTTCCGATTTTAGACAAAAAAATATTTCAAGGTCAAAGTTAATTTTAAGGCGAAACCAGGGCCTATAGTAGAATCAGATTCGTAGTTGAGAATTAAGTGATAACGCAGTATAGGTTATATCTCAGACTTCCAATGTCATATTCTAGAGCGCTGATTTATTGTTAATGAGAAAACGTAACATTTGGTCTATTTTTGCTTCACTTGTTGAACAAAATTAAGCTGCTTAAAGAAGTTTCAGCTTCAGAATAATTATACAACACTCAAAAAGCACACACGGATTATGGCGCTGCCCATGTACAGCTTGACAAGTGTAACAAGAGACTTGGGAATTTTGCCGTTGTCTCACACGCACACGTTATTTCATATCCTCTCGTCTCTTGCTAACCTTGTCTATTTCATATTGCTCATGGCTCTTGTTACACTTGTCAGGCTGTAACAGCATGTAACAGCAGAGATTATTTTTTTAATTCTTAATATGTATACCTCAGACCGTTTCAACTTGAAATATTCAGCCTTTTTTTAAATCACTTCCTGTCGAAAAACAATACCTCGGGTCTGAACCGAAAGTGACATTGTGTAACGGCCCCCTCGGTATTCTGCAACTCTTATCTGAAGCTTTTTTCGATATAATCGAATCCAAAAGAGATATATTTTTTTGTATCACCCGGTATAGTATGGCTGACATCTTCATTGTACGAGTATTTCCACCGCTTTCAGGTGGAGTAGTCGAACTTTATGAACTAACTAGCCGTTGCTGAAATTATGCGATAGAAGCCTAAAGCAACAAAGTAAAAGACCAACAAAGCGACGCAAATTAGTTAATGAATTTTCGTGGTACAGAAATCATAATATGAGGTTCAAACATCTATTCTTAAATCTGAAAATCAAAAATCCAACACAAATAAAATTTACCGTATAGACGTCGCATAAACAACATTAAAACAACGATGATGAAACATTAAAACGACAGGCGATGACGCAAAAGTTTCAAATCCTGTTTATCAAATGAATTCGTTTGTTTTAAATTCCGAGCCCGTCTTGAGGTTGGATAAAATTACGAGGCCAACGCTCGACTACTCAATCCCCTATGAAATAAGCTGTCACCATGGAAATGCGACGCTATTCTGGTGGCGCTATCTCAAAAAGTCGATCTTTATTTTGTATCCTACGGAATAGAGATGGGTGTTTCAATCTACCGTCAAAGCACACACATTGTAGACAGAACAGTCGAGGTAGTAGTAGCAGTAGTGATGGGGAGGCGCAGCCAGGCAAGTAAGCCACATTAGGATACCAACATAGTAGGCTGAAAGCCTATAGCGGTGTAGAAGTGCTCCGACAGGATAAGTATCGGATAGATTTGAAACGGTTCAGGTTGTAGCCGTCGGGAAACAAATTCCCCGGCAGCTCATTCCACAGCATCGAAGTTCTTCAAAAGAAGGAATGCTGGTTGGGGGGAGTAGGAATCTCGAGCTGATAAGGATGAGCTCGCAGAGCCTCGCTTGTGTTCCTCGTTCGGTGCTATTATCTGGGAAAGCTCACTTGAACATCTTCTGTGAGAGAATCTGTAAACAGGGATAGGTCAGGCACCCTTCTTTGATGTTCCAGGCTGTGGAGGTCCTTTGTGAGGTTAGGCGTATCGACGTGGTCGTGCTAGGACATGTTATTGTTGATGTTGATCCCCAAAAGCTTGAGGGAAGGCGACTCGACTATTGGGTGACCCTTCATTTCCACAGTTGGTGAGACAACGTGAGACTTCTTTGTCAGTGTTGATGCCTGAGTTTTCTGTACGTTAAACTGTACTTTATTTACTAATCCCCACTCGACAATTGTTTTGATATCTACGTTGATCTGTGAGGCACGTTGCCGTCGCCGAGGTATCGTCTCCTGGGATGATAGTGGGTTGCCCGGTTCCATGCACAATATTAATGTACTGCCGTTTTCGAAGCTGTAGATTGGATTGGATGTTATTTTCAGCAGCTCGTTGATATACAGCAGAAACAGTGTAGGGGATAGGATGACAGATCCCAGAAAAACACCGGATTTTATTGAAAATATATTTGATGAAAAGCTTTCGACTACAACAGGCAGAGATTGGTCGTTCAAGAAGCTATTCAGCCACTGACGCAGGCCAGGTGGCAGTTCATAAGCAGCAAGCTTGACCAGAAGTCCCTCTACCACACTCTATCGAGGGCTTTTGATATATCAAGTGCAACAACACGGGATTCGCCATGATTTTCAATTACTGTTCTACAAGTGAGTGACGTAGGCTAGGAGGTCACCCGTAGACCTATGCTTATCGAAGCCATACTGGCGATCATTTATGATGTTATTGTTGACCAGGTATTTCAGGAGCTGTGTGTTAATGATAGTCTCCATAACGTTAGACATGAGGCTGAGAAGGGCCACAGGCGGTCTGTAGTTGGTGGTATCGGTTTGTTGTCTTTCTTAGGAAGCACACATACCAGCGCGTGAGTTGCCGCTCGCGGCAGTATGGAGTGACAACCGCATTCATCGGATGTGCAGGGTCATAGTTGCAATACCTATCTATTCCACAGACCCATAAAAATAGATCCAAGTTCTTTTATCGTATGATCAGGGTCCACGCCATTTGTATAATATATGCTATACAGGTTCAAAGAATCTGTGTCTGGGTAATGCAACGTGTAGATTTGCATCCATCATTTCGACAATGTGTACTGATCCAACGACGTTATGTATCCATCCGTAATTGCACTTCTCGATAAGTTGAGACGTGAACGAACGAGGACTGAGGTTGACGACTCCTCTTTTAAGAATTATATAAAATTATCGCCAGTACAAAACGCAGTGTAGCATTATATAACAAGTGACATAAATCTTCAATGTCACATTTTAGCGACTGAAAATGACTAACAGTAAAGAGTTCTATATATGGACGTTTTAAATCGCAAATACCTCGTCCAAGTGCCTCCTTCACTGCCTCTCTCCACTATGTACCAAACCCTCACACAACGCCACTAACCTCGGTTGCCTCTACCTTCGCCGCTTGCCTCTTACCTCGCCGTTTGTACCCTTACACCTTTTTTGCACTAACTAAAAACTAACGATAAAAAACTTTACGGTCTTCTGAAGAACTCCTTTTTGATGGACCTAGCAGACCTCCTAGTAAAAATCAGTATCCTACCAAATTACTCAGGGGCAATCCCAGGGGGGATATGAAAAATTTGAGTCTTATGCAAAAACTTTAACACTTAACCCCCCTTTTCAAAAGAACAGAGATACATTTTAGTTGAGGCAGAAGAAATCCTAAACAAGTTAACTCTCTATTCTATAAAATATACTTTTTTACTGTAATATATTGTTTAAGTAATTTGGCCAATATATCGAAAGTGCAGCTTATATATTATATATTCAAAACTAATAGATAAGTTTTTCTAAAATACTTTGCTTAGTATATTTTGAAAAGTTTTTGAAAAAAAAATCTAAATATAATAGAAACTTATAGTTGCAGATAAATCAGTATATATTAGCATATTTTGAGTTGCAGGTAAGTCAGTATAATCAGTATTTTCAAAATATTTTACAAAAAATCCAAATATAATAGAAAACTATAAAATTGTAGGTAACAAGACTACTGCTGTTACTTTTTTCAAAGTTTGAATTTTAATTTTCACTTTTAAAATTTGGCTTAGATTTAACATTTGACGTAATCTAGAAATAAATGATTGATAGGTTTGGCGACCTATCGAAAAAAATTTGTAAACACCAACTGAAACTATATTTATTATTTTAATCCGTAGATCGAAAGTATTCGATATGGCATCGTAACAATCGATACCTCGAAAACATCGTATTCTAATGTCCATCTCTACCTTATAATGCTGCGCTTCGATACATACAATCGAGCATACAACTGTGTAAGGGTGAGTTAGTTATATCTATCCATATAAATGGATTATGCTGTACGATTGGCCACTTTATGAGAGGGGTGAAATGCGATTGGCATTGTAAGCCGATTGAGGGATTCGATATAATGGGTATGTTGTGTTGCAGGTTAATTGGCTGCTAGTTTTTTAGAAGGGTGCTGTTACTTGATGTCGTTTTTCTTTTGTTACAGCTTATATTTCTGCTAAAAAGCCGAGGTTAATTCGTTCACTTGGATTTTCATTTCTGTGTATATCTATTTATATACATTTGACAGATTTGTGACTTTTTGGATCTGCCTAATCTCATAGATCTTCAATTATTCCTTTATTACAGGTTCATCAAGAATCAGATTTCTCTAGATTCAGAAGGTGTCCACTATGTCAACACAGATGTCAATGTTGGAAAGATTATATTGGTTTGACAGAGCTGCGATAACCTTCTTAAAAAACATAAATGACATGCGACTCAAAACTCCGAAAGATACTATGATGCAGAGCATCATATAGACCAACAGGCACGTGTGGCCATGACAAAGCTCACTAAAGTATGGCGTGACCATAACATCACTAAAGCTACCAAAATGTCGCCCGTTCAGTCTCTTGTATTCTCCATATTTTGATATGCCTCGGAAACTTGGACCGTTAAAAAGGTAGATCGAGCTCGCATAGATGCTTTTGAAATGTGGCCGTGGAGGAGAATGCTGAGAGTCCCTTATACTGCCCATCTAACTAACGTTTCCATACTGGATGAGCTCGATAATCCCAAGCGACTATCCTCCATTGTGTCGACGAGAATGCTTACATTCTTCGGACATATTCACAGAAGCAATAATATGGAGAAACTTGTAGTTCACGGTCATGCCCCGAGTGGGCGGCGCCGTGGCCGTTCCCCTACACGCTGGTTGGATACGACGAAACAGTTGCTGGATATGAGTATCAAGAGCGCCATTGCACTGACAGTGAATCGCGAACGATGGCGAGCTATACAGTTCTCAAAACTATTGATAATATTCGTATCGACAATACTGTAGCTCCGACTTAATGCATTTTGCGGGTTCACAACATGTCTGTTAAGACATTGTGACTATGATTATAATACCAAGATAACTACGACAGGCCAAAAGGGTGTTCTACAACTCAATGACATTTAAAAAAATTAATATAACCTAAACAGAGGTTCTAGTAGGTACTCAGTGCCAACAACTTCAACAGGGACAACTACAAGTGCAATAGATAGTCTTAGTCATCGAAGTGCCCTGAGGATGTCCCGTGCAATCAGAAGCAGGCTCTACCCGGAAGTGCAGAATCTTCTAATGACAATGCCTTTTGAATTTTTAAACAAAGCAAAATTTTGCTGTATACTTTGGATATTCTTAAGACTGTTTTTCTGTATCCGTATTACTATACTAATATACATATAATACTTTAGAGATACAGGGGGTTATGATTACTAGAGCATTGCAGATTTAGAAGGGAATGCAAATTTTGAAAAATATTGTACTATGTAAGGCTTTCGCGGCCATCGTCCAATGAATTTGTGGTTCTTGGGCTTCCAAGCCAGCGTCGTTGGTCGCTGAGGCTTGACGTTTCGCCACCACGAGTGGATGGCACCTTCAGAAGCTATTTCACTTTGGCGACTTCTAAAACGACTAAAGTCAACCGTCATAAATTCATGAATATTCAAGTCTTGCCTAAGACTCGAAGCTGAATTGGAAACAACATGTAGAACATAAAGGCAATAAGGCACGTGATTCGTTATGGAAAAGTAGAAGGGTTTGTAGGAGTGAACTGAGGCCTGACTCCCAAGGTGATGTTCTGGCTCTATACTACAATCGCGAGGCACTCATTATATAAGTCACTGGTGTAGTGGCCATGTTTAAGGATGGAAACAATCAAAGCAAAGCTAAATAAAATGCAACGCTTGACTTGTGTTAGTATAACAATTGCAGTACGCACAACTCCGTGAGAGCCAAGGGCATCTGCGTTCCGATTGTGGAGTTAAGGCAGTTAGTCCTTTATGAAACCTGGCAGGGGAGACTATACCATCCTCTCAGAACTGTAAAGGGATGGCACTATCCTACATATGAAGATGATATAATTTCTCCTCTTTCACTGCACAAGCCACCTAAGGTTACTTGTCGGCTTGTTAACAGGCATAACACCTTCAAACAGCACTTGTTTGTGATAGGGGAGGCAAGTGATCCGACGTGTACACGCTGTAGCGAGGAGGAAGAGTTCTGGGCACACACATTATATGTCGCTGTGAAGTTCTTAGGTATCACAGGAAGACCATACTGGATTTAAGGGTTCTTGAACCTGAGGATATATGATAAGCAGGACCCAATGCCAACCTCACCTTTGCGATGAGGGCTCGACTTGGGAACCAGGGTAAGGATAGGTACATAAGGGCCCATTTGTCCTATGCATCGGTGGTTCTGGTCACCAGAAAGCCCCTTTGCCTTTTTCATTTATTCAAGTTCTACAAAGTGGCGAATGGCCATGTTTTAATTTTACTTCGTGTATACTTTTGTAGAATCTAATTGGATCCTAAATCATTTTTATGCTAAGATTTTTATGAATATTTTAAAGAGCCTTTTCATGTATATCTTGGTCAACATTGTCTCCATAAGGTAATTTTAGTACACAATAATCTATCTACTTTCATTCCATCACCGCCGCCCACATCATTAGTCAAGCAATTTGTCGAATTACTGGAACATTACTTGCGTTTTATAGTTGAACGGAGCACTTGCTGCATCGCTCCATTATGCTGTAAATCCCCATCAACGTGCTGCCTGACACCGTAATTTCGGATAGTTCCTTCCAAGCGGTCTATTGTTTGGGAATATTTCGATATTCTTTCGGTACATTCACCATCTTATCCCTTCTCCAGTAGGAGAAGCCAGTGACAATTTGAACAGTGATCTCAACGGTATAGTCCAGTATGCTCATGATCATAATCTATCCCTGAATGCATCAAAATGCAATGCAATGCTTTTCAGTTCCACCAGGAATCGAGATGATTTGAAAATGAATCTGAACCTAGTATTAGAAAACCAAGTTTTAGCTTTCACTGAAAATATGAAAATTTTAGGTCTTATTATTGATGAAAACCTTAGATTTCGTACACATGTAAAAAGCATTGTCCAAAGATCATTTGTTAGACTAAAGCTGCTGTCTGCACACAAATACATATTAAGCCCGTCAATTAAGAAGACACTCGTAAAATGCATTAAGTCGGAGCTAGAGTATTGCCGACACGAATATTATCAATAGTTTTGAGAACTGTAGCTCACCATCGTTCACGATTTACTGTCAGTTCAGTGGCACTCTTGATACTCATATCCAGCAACTGTTTCGTCGTATCCACCCAGCGTGTTAAGGGAACGGCCTCGGCGCCACCCACTCGGGGCATGGCCCTGAACTACAAGTTTCACAATATTATCGCTTCTGTGAATATGTCCGAAGAATGTAAGCATTCTTGTCGACACAATGGAAAATAGTCTCTTTGGATTACCGAGCTCATACAGTATGGAAACGTTAGTTCGATAGGTGCCATAAGGAACTCTCAGCTCGATTTGCCTTTTTAACAGTCCAAGTTTCCGGGGCATACAAAAATATGGAGAACACAAGAGAATGAACCAGCGACATTTTGGTAGCTTTAGTGATGTTATGGTCACGCCATATTTTTGTAAGCTTTGTCATGGCCACACGTGCCTGTTGAATGCGCCGTAGAATCTCATTTTCACAGCTACCCGAATGGTCGATCAAAGCACCGAGGTACACAAAACTTTGAAGCACTTCACAACGGCCTACTGACTTTATTTCTCGATGATTACCGTGCTCTTTACCTACGATCATAACCTTGGTCTTGCTGCAGTTAATACCTCGAGGAAATATCACATTTCAAATACGCCATTTCCAATATAAAGAAATGTCAATAAATTATAACCTATACAGCATTAGGAAACCATATTCCAGTAAATTTCAGGCTCCGTTTCCATTTTGGGATAAAATTTTTATTAATGACTCGTTTGCATGTTTACAGCAATGGGTTTACATGGAGACGTCGTTCGGAACTATCAATAAGGGTAAGACCAAAATCATGCAAGGAATTCTCGTCAAATTCATATTATGCACCCAACTCCGTTAAACGCGATTTAGCTGCTATACCCGAATGTTCCATTTATGATTCGGTGTTAGGATTAACAGCCAAATAACGATGCGTCGAATTCATGAATTTTGGTTATTGTATCCCGATATGCAAACAAACAACTGAAATCCAGTGTATTAGGTAATGAAGTATCTGATGTGGTACAGCCACGTGATCTATACTGGGATCCATCTAAAGGGCCATCGTGTTATATGTAAATTAGGAAGTATATTTTATTGTAAGAGTAAGATACAAAGCTTTAGTGAAGATCAATGCTAGAAAATTAACTTGCTTACGAGAAAGCGCATATTTAATTCCTTTATCTTTGATGTTTGGTGCATTCAAAAAGAATACTGAGAATTTGAATGATGAAGCGTAGTGTCACATATATGACAATGAGGTGGCTCTCCCTCAACAAGCCGATGGAAATGTATTATTTCTGTGTGACCATTGCGGAATCGAGTGAGAATGAACTATTGTCTTTTGATTAGAGCTTTTGAAGGAGTATAGGGCATATATCGGGTTTCAGCAACGTTAAGTTAGCACTTGTAGAATTCCATGTGTCCTGCCACTTATGGTATGCAACATGTTTGATATATTTTTTCAAATCATCCAGATGACAGAGGGTGTTAGAGCATTGGTTCTATATTGTTACTATAGTTTGGCTACACGGTCTGTCAAATCGTTTCCTGTTATTATGCCAGTGCGGCTTTTCATCCAGATAAATGAAACTTGTTTGTCTACCCGTTTAAGGTGCATTAACATGGCTTCAATTCCTTGAGCTTGTGGATCTTTTGAGTATAGACGTTGAATAGCCTAAAACGACCTGAGCGAGTCAATTCACATGAAGTATTCATCGTTGTTTGATTGAACTTTGAATAGAAGTTCTTGCCACAGGGCGTATAATTCAGCTGAGAAAACTCTAGCTTCAGGAAGTGGAAGAACCCATATATAGCTGCTATTATTATGGACTATAGCGCTTGATATATTATTTTTGTGGTATTAATGCGGTAGCTAATAGTAGACTAGTATCGCATTTAGGACAATCTTACATTCGCAAGATTTGAGTGAAGGAATCCCGAGGCAGAATCTCACATGGGCCGACTGAATGTGTAGGTAGTAGTTCGTAAATGCATGCAATCTTATGTTTAGTGGTCTTATTGTTAGTCTGGATCTATACATTTTTTGATCTTCGTTTTCGAATACAAAATTGTGGTAAGAATGACAAGGCTGATCCATATTTTAATTCCGTAATTCAACAGTATTTGCTGCCCTTTGATACTGAGAGGTGGATTTTTGATTCTACACACGGTGAAGTTATGTGGACTGAAGACTCCTAAGGCTAGTCTAAATGCTGTGCACTGAATAGCATCTAGGGCCTTCAAATGTGAATGCCTAGAATTCAAGCATTTTTTGCAATTTATACTAGTTGATAAATATGTTCCTTACAATGAAGTTTTTCCTCAAAGATAAGGCCCAGATTTTGGTCGTATCTCGAATCTCTAAAACATGACTATTTAAGGTTATGACTATAATACCTGCGTCTCTAGTAAGAGTACAGACTGTAAGGTTTCTTCTATGTTCTTACCATTATTACCATATCAACATTGTCAACGACGAACATAGCATGTTCAACATAAGGGTTTACATTGGCACACAGATTGTTAACTGACACTGGAAACAGTAGTATATTTCAAGTGTAGACTTGCAGAGTACCGTTTTCCAATAGTTGTTCTTGGGATAGGATGTTCCCGTATGTTACACTGACAAACCTACTCTCTAGAAAACTATTTAGAAATTACATTATTATTCCTAATATTCCTTTGATATAGGGTTGTTATGACCTTATACCTCGTAGTCTTATCAAACGCTTCCTCAAGATTGATGAATACAGCGATAAAATTTTTTCTGGCTGCAAAACTAAACTGAATAAAGTGCTCCACATACGGTCGCTGATCGTGTATCTATGGTATCTAAAACCGACCAGTTTTTTTGACAGTAGGTGATTTTTTTCGAGATACCATGAGAGTCGTCCTGCAACCATTTTTACGCTCACTACTTTTGAACTCACTGTCCTTCATGCGGAAAAAGTAGGTAAATGTTACTTGATTGAAAGCTCTACAATACATGATTTTCTAATAATCGGTATTTTACATTAAGAAATAGAACTACATCTTTTATGCTAACTAAAAGAATAAACCTCTTTTGATGATTTACACCACGATACAATTAAAAAAAAAACTCTAGAGACACAGTCTTATGAAAGGCTCAGTAGATAATGCTAGCGCGCTAAATCCATTATTATTTATATAATGGTGGACAACAAAGCATCTAACTGTAGTGGTATGGTTTCCTTTTCTTTAAGCGTAATGAACTAAACTGAGAAGTTCTTTTATTAAAGTTATTTAATAAAGCTGCGATACTTCTCCAATAATACCTTAGAAATCCGCTTGCAGCATTACAACAGCAGAAGCCTATTACGTTCTTCACAAAGAGTTAAATTTCTTCTCAGCTGCTGGGAAATTACTCTGTAGTCTGCGGAAAAGTATGTCGGAAGTTGAAGGTGTTTCTATAGAAAACATCGTAAATCTATTCTCCTGAATACTCATTTATACTGACGAATTTGTTTAGAGAAAAACATTGTTTTTCACTATTTACAATAAAAACTAAGACTCGCAGAACTAGTTCCTTCGGTGGTTTGATGTTAATTTTAAAAGTTGCGATAACACACAGTAGCTCATTTCTTACTTGTCTTATCAATTATGTACATACATCTATTACTACGTTTCCACGCGTTTTTAAAACTATTTTCAAAACGTTTTGCGGTTTTGGATTGTCGGTGTGTCCACGATAGATTTCGAAACGATTTTCGAAACGTATTTCAAATGTTTTCAACTGATACACTTGACAAATGTCATTTCCTAGTTTTATAATCTATTTTGTTGTTTATCATGAATTTTTTGTTTAGAATTTCGAATAAAGTTTAACAAATTGATAATAGTGAAATTAGACAGAAACACACTATACATGGTCTAGTTCAATACATTTTTAAAGTGAGAGCTGGCGTTTCCACGACATTTGGATATCGATACGATCCCAAAAATTTGGAAATGCTCAAATCCAACTGAAATTTCCACGATGTATTTTAAAACTGAAAACGTTTTGAAAACATATAGATTTAGTGAAGTAATAAGAATCTATTTGAAACTTGATTTTTTTAAAAGCAAATGTACTTACGACTCTGTCTTTTTCACAGATTTATGAATTCAGGAGTTTTTACATATACAGGGTGTCCCAGAAGTCAACGTCAAGCCGCAACCGGGTGACAGGATTGGTTGTAACTATCATGAGAAAAATCAGAAAAAAAATCTATCCCATGTAGTTTGAAAATTATGGGCATTTAAAGAAAACCTAGAAATTTGGTCAAATTATAAAAATTTTTCGGTTATTGAGGGTAAATTTTATTATTTTTGTTCATTTAAACTTTGGAATCGTAACCCTAAATAACATTTCTAGTAGCATGGTCAAAAACAATGACACAATTGCCCTAAGTTTTCTAGAATGAAGACTATTTATTAAACTATGAATTTAAAATTTTCAAAGTTTGCTGACTTTGAAAGGCCCTCCTTTAAAAAAAAATGTACTAAAGTGCCTTGGCAAGTGCCATTAAAAGTTAGCGCATTTAATCAGGATTGTAAAATGATACAATACCTGTTAGTTTCATACTAAAAAAAAACGAGTAAAAACAGGAAAACCTCAAGTAACCCGATTTTTGCTAACCCATTTCACTCAGGTCAGATGTTCTTTATTCGCACAAACTTCTGGTAGGGTCTTAATTTTACGGCAAAACGATGAGACAGGTGGATAGTGGACATGCAAATTTATTCAAAGCCCACTAAGAGCGTAGCCGAGCTGGGCAAACGAATTTCTCAAGCTGCTGAGGACATCAACTCTCGAGGGGGTATGCCTGGCTAATAAGTAGATCTTTTTTAAGAAGATGTAGGGCGTGTATTGAGGCTGATGGTAAACAATTTGAACATTTATTGCTTTACTTTTATTCCAATAAACCTAAACTAAACTAGGTCAAAATTTTTCATTATTTTATTAATTTCACTTATTTTTGTTGACTGCTGAAAGTGGCGTCACTATCTGTCTCGCTCGCTCATTGCAAATACGTTCATTATTCATATCTCTCATTATTTTGCCGTAAAATTAATAATCTACTTAAAGCTTGTGCGAATAAGGGACATCTGATCACAGTGAAATGGGTTAGCAAAAATCAGGTTACTTCAGGTTTTTATTTTTTGCTCGTTTTTTTTAGTATGAAACTAACAAGTATTGTACCATTTTAAAATACTGGTTGAATGCGGCAACTTTTAATGGTACTTGCCAAGGTACTTTAGTACATTTTTTTAAAGGAGGGTCTTTCAAAGTTGGCAAACTTTGAAAATCTTAAATTCATAGTTTAATAAATAGTCTTCATTCTAGAAAACTTGGGGCAATTGTGTCATTATTTTTTACAGTGCTTCTAGAAATGTTATTTAGGATTACGGTTGCAAAGTTTAAATGAACAAAAATAATAAAAGTTAACCACAATAACCGAAAAATTGTTACAATTTGAGAAAATTTCTAGGTTTTTTTAAATGCCCATAATTTTCAAACTGCATGGGATAGATTTTTTTTCTGATTTTTTTCATGATAGTTACAACCAATCCTGTCACCCCGTAGCGGCTTGACGTTGACTTCTGGGACACCCTGTATACGTATCAAAAGCCTAAATTTATTGAATATTTCAAAAGCAAAAGTGATGCTATAGTAAATTAAGGTAATCAAACACTGTACAAGGTTACGGAGAACTGTTAAATTGTCGCCACTGGTTTAACTATAGTAGTAGCGATGAGAAGGCGGAGTTTGTTTCTTGCTAATTACTCCGCCGCCAATGCAGTGACTTTAAAAAAAATGTAGCAACACTACCTACTTTGGTCTTACATCGCATCACACCACACCAAAGTCGGTGCAGTTGTTGTGATTATGGGTGCGTATTTATGTGAAAGTGAAAGAGCCTTAAAATATACACTAGACCAACCAAAAATAGGTCCACAAGTATGTCTACAAATTAAAAGATTGTAGGTATCAAATTATTTCTCAGTTTAACTCAAACCATAAATAAGATACAAACAGATTGACAGACCGAAGAGAATGACCAACATTCGAGAGTAAATTTTATGGAACTCTAATGTCTCGAAAGTTAATCTCGCAAAACTACATTATACGTGGTTATACATTTAGTAACCCTTATTGCAGACAGTTCTCTGACCAGAGTAGTAGCGAAATAAATTTTTATTGTAAAACTATTGTAAAGCTTACAAGCGAGACTATTATTTCCGTACAACATCGCATTAACCAAATGTTTGCATGTTTACTTGTCGGACTGTACCAAATGTGATTTTCTTGAAACATTCGACTACTGTGTGACCAACGTAAACTGACCAGCGAAAAGAATTCGGTCAAAGAAGGTAAGGACGTTGCCATAGCTTCAAATAGTTCTATCCTATTTGCTTCCTTTACGACTTGATTTATTTTGTATACAGTGTGGCAATCGTAAATTGACCAGCGCGGCATGAGGAAGGTGAACGGGTTCCCTCAGGTAGCGATCGCCATTATCATGTCGAGTCTAGAAAGGAATGGAAAACATAAGTATAACAGAGACATTAGATATCGTCCGCTGCGATTATCCAATCCCGATTCTGGACCGTCTTTAAGGTGGGGAATAAAATCTGCTGTTGCCGGTTATAGTCATAAGTTTTATGAGGTAGACAAATTGGATTTTAAATGATTATAAATTATTTTCTACCTCAAATTTCGATTGAGGTAGAACATGCATGATTAATCCGGAAACTTAAAAAGAAATACCAGATAGTACAGTAATCACCCAGGAAGCTTATCAGCAGTTATAAATCTTATTAGAGAGTAAATTTAATAACTCGAAAAAAATGGCGAAACTACATTAAACATGTAATAAAGTTAGAGTTATCATTTTTAAATACAAGACCGAATGAAATCATGATTAACCTGAACAATAGCCATTCATCTGATTCTAATTTTATCTTGTGTTAAATTATTAAGTTATTATTATCTCTTTATTTTTTAATTGTTTATTAAGTAATATTGCTAGAATGTGAGTTTAAATGGCATTTATTGTGCATTTTATATGTTGATATTAACATCTATCAAAAAATCTAATACGTAACCACGTTTGGTCGTTCTTCTTTAATGTTAGTGTGGCCCTGGAAGGTTCTATCATCTATTCATCCGGCACGCGACACTGTGCGTTGTATACAAATATGCTACACTCAATAGCCAAATTCAGGCAATGCAATAGGCAGAACTAGTTTTGCGTATCTTGAAATGCACAGAACTAGTTTTGCGCTACTTAAAATGCACAAATGCAGTTCTGTGGTACGGAGTGATAACCAAAGTGAACATTCGTTATGCATTGTGTGTCAAAAACCAGCAAAAACCTATCGTTTAGGTTAGGTTAGGTTTATTTGCCAACGTTCCTGCAATATAAGTACGAATTGTGAAAGCGCAAGAAGAGTCTTGGAAGCACAAGACAGTTTGATGCTCACACAATCAAATAAAAAATTTAAACCAGCCTCGGTTGGCGATTTATTATTTGTTGGTATTCATTAAAATATATTTAACTTCTCCAACTTTATATTTATTTGAGTCCGTCGCTGGCGCTGATTAAATGGAAGAAACAGAATTTGTGCTGGTCATTCAGAAAATATGCAGTTTCAAGTTGCGAAAAACTAGTTCAGTGTATTTCAAGATGCCCAAAACTAGTTCTGCCTATTTGGTAATGCTCAATAGCAGTATAAAATTAATATTTCGGGTTTGGGAAATATTCTTTGCTCAAAACTAGTTCTGCGCATTTTTTTCGGGCATTGCTCGAATTCGGGTATTGAGCGTAACATATACATGTTTCTGGCCAATAAAGGAGATTAAATTTTTTTAACATTAGGGTCATAAATTTACTGTTGGGTATATCTCGAACGTTTTTACTATAAAAAAGAATCCTTTATAATTTTTGGTAACAGTAAACAGCTGAAATACAATCGCGCAGCAGGACGTCGTTGTACAATCCTCGTAAAATTAATTTAACTAGCAAACTCACTCATACAGCTTTGTGATTGTTTTTTTATACAACGAATAACTGTATACGCAAAAGAAGGAAGCGATATCCTCGTTTAATATTCTCTTTAACTATGTTCATGTGTCGTTTAAACACGTGGACAGTAACGGAAGTACAGTGGTTAAGAAATAATCGATCAGAAGTTCTTGCCATTCACTGAATTTCGAAAAGAAAGAAATGTGCAGCGGCAAAGTAATAAATAACTGTTTTCTATCTGCGGTTAAATCTAAGTGTGCCCAGTGTATCGCCCGAATCAATAACAGAGTCGTAGGTAGTGGGCTAACCCAACAAAATCGCGTAGGGGGTTGAATGTAGCAAGAAATTATGTTGTTATTATTCTTATACCAATATTGTTGCTTCTGCGCGTTTAATATAAGCATTTTCGATAATACAACAGATCATAGTTTTGAAGCGGGCTCTCACAGCTACATATATACCGACAGTTGACTTGGTGAAAAAAATAAAACGCAAACAATGGACAGCTTGTGGAAAATGAGAGATCAACATTTCATATTGGTTGGGTCTAATCCTCATAGATAACCAATGAAACCATAGAAAAGTAGGGGAGCTAGTGTTGGTGAGTTACAAAAATCATCAGTAGGATGTCACATCCACACGTATGCGTGGAAATATTTGGGTTTACTTTCCTTGTTCAATATACTGTAAGGAAGTCCCCTTATGAAATCTGACTACCCTTCTGCTATGAAATGTTTGTCGATTCACGTGTTTGCCTGAGCCATGCCTACAAGTCATATCACATAAGAGCTTAACATCTGTTGTGGGCAACATTCACACTCGGGCACGTATTAAGAGGGGGAGTCCAGGGGGTCCGGACCCCCCCCCCCCGGATCAGAGCAAATTTAATGTGGCAACTCTAATCTGGACCTCCCCCGGAAGGTCAAGCAAGTGACACCCATAATCTGGACCCCCCAAAACCAAATCCTGGATACGTGCCTGTTCACACTAGAAGTACGCTATTTTACCCCCTTAAAGACGAAATTTGGACATATTAGGTTCTAGTTGTGCTGAGGCTGAGTATATGGGGCGAAGATCCAAATCAAGTCGCAACGTTAGTAAGCCTATAAAGATGTCTTGTTGTTCTAAGATACGAACGAATATACGTGTATTGTAAGGATCTCCAGAATGGAGTGAATTTCTGTGTCAAAAAACATCGTCTATATTTTCGCGATAGCTGTTCCAGTTGACAAGACATATTTCATACTTGTACCTCGGTAATCTTGACTACAAATGTGAAAAAGTAATTTCGTTACAATCCTATCTTGTCAGAGTATAAAAGGATCCTAGACCCAGCGTCAGGCAGTGATGAGCTCTGGATCATTTGAAGGAGAGGCCATGTTCAAAGCACGACACGAAACTGTGAATGGGATTTATTATGCTTGAAGGGAAGTCATTGATGTAGTGCAAAAATGATGACGGAGTCCATACTGATCTCTGTTGAAGGTCGATATTATGAAAGAAAGGAGGAGAGGAAATACTATTTACTACAACAAAGACTTTAAAACAGAAGCTCCCCTCACTAAGATTCCGAATTTGCTTGAGAAGTAGCCAATGATGTATAGCATGAAGAAAGAGAGAGAGAGGCAAAACCATTCACCTACTACAACAGGACTTTACGACTGTAGTTCTCCTCAGAAAGCTTCAGAATTTGCTTCAAAGTAAGCCATTCATGTAGAACATAAGCAATGGTGAAGCCTTAGACTAATTCCTGAGGGTCGATATTATGGTAGAAAGCGAAAGACGAAAAATCATCTACCATAAGAGAGATTTTGCGATCGGCGCCCCCCACCCACAAAATTCCCAATTTTGTTTAAGTCCAAGTAGAACAATGTATCTTGCCCTCAGAGTAACAACTGAACATAGAGGTAGTAAACAAACCACTGCCAGCTCCTCAAAATTTATGTAAGACTTCAGATGCGGTTATGATGAAGAAATATGCAGTAACGCAGTAGAGGTCAACATATCTATTGATTCTGCTGTAGTCATTCCTGAACTATCAAAATACCGCCTTTTTTAACTTAGAATGGAATATTTCTGGATACTATACAATTAAGATGATAGAAAACAATTATGATTGCCGTATCTGCTGGTCGATATGACAACGTAAGAAAAGATGTTGGCCTATCAGAATTAGTTGTTTAGTACCTCTATGTTCAGTTGTTACTCTGAGATCTTGCCTAGACTTGTAAAACCTCTACGCCTATGAAGGCCATCATTTTCGAGAGCGCAAGGCATAATCTGATAGTTTTTGTTGAAAGGGCTCTGCTGAAAAGGAACCGAGAACGATGTATAATTGTGACATTTGCGGCGGTATGCTGTAGTAAAGTTGAATATAAAGCGGTTTAATTGTTAGGAATTATGTTTGTTAATTTGTCTGGGAAAGATTTTCCTCTTGCCAAGCGTCTGCTTCTCCCTACTAGAAGCAGGACTGAGAACAATACTGTCGTCCTTGTTTGTCTTCTTATACATAGAACTCGTAAAGTACTCACTTTACAATAGTGAAACTTTTAGGACAGGATTCTGCTGAAGAAAAGACAACAAAGCTTTGCTGAATGAAATAGATCTTTTTGTTACATATAACCATGCATGGATACAAGCACATGGACAAATACACGAAGGATCATTGAAAGTGTTGAAAATATAGTATAAAGTACGTCACAAATTAGCAAGAATTTTGAAAAAGTTCGATATTAATATTATTTCCGTTGCATCCATCATCATATGACCGGTAATCACTGGTATACCTGTATGCCCTGACCTAATCTCAATAAAAAGACAAGGGAGAAATAATGTAGGTTACTACTGCTGCAAGTATGGAGAAGCTTTATTATCTTTGCTAATCGATCCACTGACTAAAGTACAAACATACAAAGAAGAAAATATAAATAAATACTCAACCTTTTTAAGCTTCTAGAGGATCCTTGTTATTTTTTTGTCACGGTAAGGGGGGTCAAATTGACGTGTGAGAGTGTCATAAGAATTAAGAGAACTACGAAATTTGTCGCTTTTCATCGCCTCATTAAATGGTTTTGATAGTATTCCGTACTTTTAAGACATAGTTGAATAGCAGTGATATTATAGGTTATTTATCCTTAATCCTGCAACTAGCAAATTATTAACATTATTGTAATGACACATTGATACCATGTTGTCCCTATTCTGTAGACTGTAGACAGTATTCAAATCATAAAAAAGTAGAACAGTTAAACCAGAAAAAAGTCAGTTTTCTCAAATATTTTGTATCCTTACAGGGTAATCAGACTTGTTGCCCATCAATATTAAAGACTGCAAAGTACCAAGTGAACCTGCGTGTTTATTTAATATAGATCATACATTTGTACATAGCTTCTGATAGTGGCTAAATCGAAACCCTACTTACCAAAGCATCTTCGGCTATGAAAGTACAGTGTTGTGCTTACCTGTAACAGAATTAACAAAGATTATGAAACGGCAAACTCATACGGCCATTATATCTAGATTCAGTTAAGTTGTAAGATAAACAATTTCTAAGGTATTTAATTCGTAGTAAGTCCATTATGAATGGGGTCATTTAACTAGAAACATTTAGATCATACGTATTTGCTAATGCGAAAGTTATGTTAATGCTACTGGTATGTTCATTTGAAAACTTGCCACCCCGCATTTATCGAAAACCGCTGATTAAAAGAAAAAACGCCGGGATACGTCAAAAGATTTGTCAAGGGGGACAACTTTTTAATCAAAAACTACTTCACCCCCTTGTGCACTCTGCCCCCCAGAATCATACCCTTAAAAATTTTGAGTGATAAGGGGTGTAATATCTTGTTTTAAAGGTATGTTGAAGTCCTTTATTTTTACGTTTGATTTCTAAAAATCGATTCGTTTTTGAGAAAATTACAATCTTTATGTATCCTTAACTTGTACAAATAGAATACAAAACCATACGAAAATATCACTTTTGATTACAATAAGTGTTCAAATGTTTCCCGTTATTGGCCAAGCAATGATATATGTAGGTAATTGTCAAATTCCTGGCGGACAGTTTAAATGACGTTCGTCAACGCATTATCGGAAGCTGCCATGATATCTCACAACATGTTTTTGTAACTCCCCGTCAAACATTTGAAAATCACCTATATCATTGTTTGGCCAGTAATGGGCAACATTTGAACATTTATTGCAATGAAAAGTAATATTTTCTTGTGTTTTTGTATTCTATATGAACAAGTTAAGATACATAAAGATTCTAATTCTCTCGAAAATGAAGCGACCGATTTCAAAACGTCAAACGTCAAAATAAAGGACCTGGACATACCTTTGAAATAAGATATTTATGACTTCATATCTCTTGTCATTTGAAATTTTCAAGGGGATGATTCTGGGGAGGGAGGGTACAAGGGGATGAAGTAGTTTTTAGTTAAAAAGCTGTCCCCCTTAACAAATCTGTTGACGTGTCTCGGCGTTTCTTCTTTCAGTCGGTGGTTTTCGAGAAATCCGGAGAAGTTTTCAAATGAACACACTGTATACTATGGCCTCTACATTTATTTTGGTGAAGATATCTATTTAATGTTACGTGAACTGAATGAAAGCCGGTCATATATATTTCTTAAATTCTTATATAGAGCGAAATTCGAGCTCCTGCAATTCTTTAAAACTGGTTGATACCTTCATCTGATTTGTATTAAAGCTCGGGCTTATGACATGATGGCCATACTCTGGACATTAAAATAGAAAAAAAATTCTCATCACGATATACCACATCCCAGTGAAACACATGATCGCATCTTTGCGGGGAAAGGATGGCGCCTGAGGGGTGAGGGGTATTTCCTGGGCCTTGGGTTGGCATTGAGCATCCTTACGGAAAGAATTACAAAGACAGGAGTGGATTCAGAAATGTCAGCGTTTGAGCCGGAGAAGTATCAATAGATATATCGATTGTATTGGCAAACATAAACGGTTACTGGAATGACCAGCTCTAGCAAAATAAACCAGTCACTTCATGGCATTACCTCATTCAAGGTGCTACCAGAAAATGCCAGAAAAAAACTGCCCGAAAGCCAGCGGGATTCGAACCCGTGCCCCCGAAATTCTAGCCCGACGCTCTTACCAGCTGAGCCATGGCAGTCATAGCGATCCAGCCGGCGAAGCGATCCCAAGAAGCATCGAATTCAGCGAGGAAATCTGTTGGGTCAGCATTGATCTCCGACCGCTTTCGACACCAGATGTCACCAGGTCGAGCCAGCACAGACAACTCTGTGCAGGGAATGAATGCTATGTTCATGCTATTGTCCGCATGTTGGGCTCTCAAATCAAGGTGCTACCACAAAAGCGAAAGCGGTTGGAGATCAATGATGACCCAACAGATTTCCTTGATGCACAGATACGAGCCGCTTCGTACTACCAGAAGATGGCGGAGGTGGAGCCGTCGGTGGGCGTGAAGAGATTTTGATGCTTCCTGGAGACGCGGGTTCGAATCCCGCTGTCAGTCGGTTCTTTTTCTGACATTTTCTGGCAGCACCTTGAAACGTCTATTATTGACTCTCAATTTTTGATTTATCAGTAATGTAAATGCAACAGTCTGTGTTCTTCAAGATTACAAAATACCAATTTAATTAGAAGTACACAAAAAACAAAAACTGCTTCCAGGAAAGTATCAAGCAATGTCACCTATTACAAATTAGTTTTTTGTCAGGCGTTTTGTACATACTTTGATAAAGGCTTAAGAGGTGCCAAAAAGTCATTAAAGAGTTTATCACTCAACGTATGTAGTTTGAATGATAAGCCAATAAAGGACGATGACTTACAGACTTATCTGCTGTAAGCGTCGATGACACGGGGCTAGTTTACGAGCTGCAAGCCAGCTAGTTTGCTAGCAGCTTGTAAACTAGCCTTCGTGTCATCGGCTGAGCTAGTGGAAAGTTCTTTGTGTCATCGACTCTCGCTCACTCGCTAGCTTTTAACTCGCCGACTAGCAGCTCGTAAACTAGCCCCGTATCATCGACGCTTAAGATGGTACCAGCTGATTATGTGGTACCCTTCCCTAGAAACTGACGAAGTTACACCACTGATAATGACAGTCAACCACAGCGACCCGGGTCCCACTAATTACCATTGTCTCTCTCTTAACTAGATATGAATAGATTAAGTGAGTGTAACAACGCTAAAATTAATCGTTTTAGTACCTCGAGGTTATGCTGTGCAATCGTAGATGAAAGCTCGACGTTCAACACAAATAAGCTTGGAGGTCATCAGGAACAGAAGAGTTTACCGGTTGCAATGTCCGCCAAAGAATCCAAACTAAAGTTGATTAGGACTCTTTGGATGCAACGGTTATCACAGTGTGGCTTCTATCAATAATAATATTCTTACATAATAGCGTGGTAGGAAAAAGAAGTCCACAGCTATATCTTGATAGACAATGTATGGACAGATCTGTAAAGCATGCATGACCAAGGTTTTTTGAGGTAATCAAGAGTCCTTCATCACTGCAAAATATTTTTGGGCTCATCTATTGTAATCGCTACCCACCACCGGTACTCAAAAAATTAAAAATCATCAAAGAGCCTCTGAATAAAGTTGAAGCAGTCCTGAGAATTCTATTTTTTCCTAATTACCGCATTTTTTTTAATTATGATTTGCAGCATCAACTACGGAGTTAAAAGCTATTAATATCACTTCAAAGCATATCCTTTTCCAAATTTTATCGACGTCGATGAATAGATAGCTGAGATTACGTTGTTAAAAATAGGCTTCAGACATGCAGAAAGAGCGACACATAGACTAACAGAAAGGCAGACGGTTAACTTCGTTGCTCTCTGTGATGTGGATACCATAAAACGTAAAAATAACAAATGATCTCTAAATAAAACTTTCGCAAATATGCAATACTGAAGAAAAATTGAAGCATTCTAGGCAGGTATATGAAATCATTTCGAACTCTTTTCTACTTTGTTAGGTATGCCAGGTGTCCCCGAATTTCCTTGACACGTAACAAAAATGAAAGGTACTTTTGAAGGTACTATAGGATCTCTCATAGCATTCTTTCAAAACATTTTTTTGTACTTCAACCCTTGAAACTTTTTTTTCAAATAACACCCCACAGTTGTTCTTACATAAATGAAGTCATTATGTTATTCAAGACCTTGTAGTGCCTTTGATCTGATACACAAACCAAATTTTTCGAAAAGTCATAAGCATAGAATAAGGATTTGATTGAGGTGTAATGTTTTCGTAATAAAAGAGGATAAAAAATATATCTTTTTAACGCTTGGTATGATAGGCCATTCAATTCTCTTAAAAACCCACTTAGTTTCCTTTTTTATCCGTTTCTATTATGCTTATGATTTTACGAAAAAAATAATTTTGCAAATCTACTACAAGATTTTAAATAATATAAGGATACCACTTATGTAGGAAAACCTATGGGGTGCTACTTGAAATCAAAAAGTTAGAGGTGAGTTTTCGGGGATGGTATAAAAAAATGTTTTGGATTGGAAATATGACGTGTTAAGAAAATTCTGGGACACCCAGTATAGCATACAGATGGTTCCTAACAAGGGCGAAAAATACTACTGGCTAAAGGAAAGGCTAACATTCAAGTGTTCCCATTCCATTTTGCATAATAGTCAATATAAGGCCTGTGCTAGATGTTCACCTAATCAATTCGGGCGTGGAAAACATATGTAAATCTATACCGAAACGGATTGCGACAACAAAATGACATATACCAAGTACATGGTACCGCGATTTATAACATGTTTCCCGCTACAAAAACGTGGTCGTGAAAGATCAAACACATTCAACATCATTATAAAAACAAAGTCGCCGTTTTCCTCACACTCTCATGAGTTCATATGATTCACGCGTGCACTATTTTTTCTCGCCACTAATTGCACCTGTTCAGCAATGAAAAAAAGTAGAGCGCCCCGGGCGCCACGTTGTTTTGTGTTACGTAATGTCACTGTGTTCCAACAGTGGCGTGTACCAACGGGTCTTGCCACAATACATCAAAATTACTATCAGTTAGACTAAATGTGTACATAACCAACTACACCGTACCATACTAGGATGAGACATGCAAAAAACATTCTTTGTATGCGTCAACATTGTTTCCAACCAACATCGTAGTGTGCCACGACTTGAGAGTCCGATTCTGCGAACCTGAATCCCAGTATACCCTGCTGCCAGTCCCAAATATTTTGGGATTAAATCTGTACAATTCCCCGGATTTTTAGGATTAACAAATACAGGGTGTCCCACGACGATAAAGACAAGCAATATATCGGAACTGGGCAGTAGTACAGAACTATAATTGGGGGGGTGTAAATTAGGGCAACAGTTGCATATTTTATTATTATTGCGCTGCCCAATGAGGTATTTGTTTTTGGTCACGTGACGTCCGATTCAAAATTTTTAATGAGCGACTTTCTGTGTTGCTCCCGATAAAGCAATTCCAACAAACTAGCACACTTGGGGTCTAAAGTGATTAATTCAAGAGCTACAGGTACTTAAAGGATTGTACCATTACCATTAAGACAACAAATGAAACAAACACTAACATAAGGGTTCATGTTATGATCAATGGTAGTGGTACAATCCTTTAAGTACCGGTAGCTCCTGGATTAATTACTTTAGACCCCAAGTGTGGTAGCTTGTTGTAATGGTTTTATCGGGAGGAACACAGAAAGGCTCTAATATACTCTCATTAATAATTTTGAACCTGACGTCACGTGACCAAAAACAAATACATTGGGTAACACAATAGCAAGAAAAGACGCAACGTTTACTCCAATTTACATCCCCAAAATTATATTTCTCTACTACTTCCCAGTTCCGATATATTGCTTGTCTTAATCGTCGTGGGACACCCTGTATGTTCATAAAAAACAGATTTTTTCGCTGGCTGATATGGATACATGAAATTATAATGACGAAGAAGAAATGAATACCTATATCTACAAGTAATTATCTAGCACTGAAAGTAAAACTGTAGCTCCAAATTGAAAAGAGTACGAAAACATTATCTCCAGCAGACTCGTTAAAAAAACACTGAATAAAGCAAAATTATTAATCAATAAATTAATATCGCGAAGGCAAGTTAGACTCGAGAACATAATTTGGAACGAGTTTATAAATACTTAGTTATGATTCCGCTACTATCCTTCGAGTGAGAACGGGCTTGTTCAGCCTCTGCTTACACCGGGTTTGTAATAAATATAGTTTAAAAGAATTAAAAAACACGCTTTTAAAAAATACCTGTATTATTGGGAAAACAGTGTGGGGTGCTCAATCGTGTCAGTATTTTTTGTTCATTATTGTTTTAAGCTTATTTTGAAAATTATTTTTAACTTATTAGTCCGATGTTTTTAAAAGCGTGCTTTTTAGTCTTTTAACTATATTAATCTTCAATTTTTTAGTTATTTTCATCAGCAAAGCGTATTGTTTTAGTTTTTTAAACTGTATTTATTAATACTGTGTGTAATGAAGATAAACGATAATTGTTTTTGATCAATATTCATAGCATAATCATTACCATTCCTGCATAAACGATAATTGAAACTGTTGATTTTCCTGGATAAATTTCACGAAAGTATCAACTACCAAATAGATGTCACGCCTTTTAAGCTCTCGTCGCTATGTTTCTGTGTAATGTTAAGGAACTTCAAGGTGTCTGCGCCATTTCTTAAACGGGGAATACACGGTGAGATCTACCTCGCCGCTTGCGGCGAGACCTAGGTCTCAGTGACAAATCTCATTGTTAATGTTGCGGTCTAGCTAGTATCATGTATCATTGAGATTGGTTTCATGGGACTTGCAATGCGACAAGTCTCAACTGGTTTCACTGTGAATGGCCGTGTAGCGCCACTGATCGTCAAAAAAATAGTAACTTCGGAGAATCAAAAAACCATGTTTAGTTGTTTATTTATAATTCATCAATTCTGTTGGTTATAAATAGGTACAAAATATTTAAAGATGGATGGAAACAAAGCATTTTAGTAATAATTTATACAGATGTATCGAAGTTTTCCCACATCTATGGGATGTAAAATCGAAAAACTATTCGGACCGGAATTTACGCAATGCAGCATTGGAAGAATTGACCAAGAAGTGCAAAGAAGTTCGTCCCTTGGCAACTAGGGATTACGTTACGAAAAAAATCCATAACCTCCGATGTAGCTTTCGGCGAGAACTCAAGAAAATTAAAGCCTCGACAACAACTGGATGTTCAGCGTTAGACCAATATGTGCAAAGCTTATGGTATTTTGACATAATGATCTTTATGTCCGGTATACAGATGACACTGCCATGATAACAGATAATGCAGGTGATCTCCAGATCCTACTAAATCGAGTCACTGAGGCGAGTATAAATCTAGACCTTAAAATTAATATTGGCAAAACAAAGTTTATGGTGATCAGTAGAAACAACTCAAGAAACACCCAGATACAAATAAACGGAAAAAACATTGAAAGAGTTTCACAGTTTAAATATCTAGGATGAATGGTCAATGAAATATGGGATCCAGACCAAGAAATAAAGTACAGAATAGAACAAGCACGAATGTGGACAGGAATGAGAAGCCTCGGAGAGATACAAAATGCAGCTGTGAATAGAGAAATTTAATAGGAAGAGGATGGACGCCTACGCAGGAATCTGCATGGCACTCTAAGAAGAAGAAGAGCTTTATCACTGAAACCGAAGATCATAATTTAGGAAGTCCGCTTTCTCATTTTGTTGCAGTTCGCGTATCAAATTCATATGTGAATAACTTTTTCTTTGTGTTAGTCATTTCCTTGACCATTCTTTCTGGGCATTTTCTTTTTATCTTTATCCTTATCGATTACTATAGCAACTGCTACACCAATTACACAGATTTGCTCATTGGTAAGCTGAGTGTAGCACGCCATTTTAAATAGAATTGATGTTTCAGTGGCAGTGCCATGAGATACCTCAAGTTTGTGTAGAGTTGTGTGATGCTGAGACTAATTTACGTGATACGCCGCCTCGCCGCATGCAGCGAGGTATGTCTCATCGTGTATGTCCTGCATTGGTCAGCGGATGGGACTGCTGGTCCGACGGACGACGGATTTGAAGCCATCAAAATCATTTTCGCAGAAAAGTTGGAGCATTCAATGTTCGGTCCGACCTCTTACTCCAAAGAAGAGTTACTCACAAACATACAGGTGAAGGAGAAGTAAAAGCGTGTTAAACAGTTCCGGTACGCTTAAATATCTCCAAAACTGGAAAAGCTGGAACGAGAAAATTCAATACCTGTGGGTTTTTGAACATGCAGAATTCAAAAATGCTATATTGTTGTTGCAATGAATTGCGCATGTCGAATCTGTTAAGGTCTGTCTCATAATTTCAAATTTTTGTGTCTTTTAATTACTGAGAAACGGCAACATCGCTTTTTCAGTAAAAGTACCGGAATGCATAAATACATCTAAAACTGCCATAGCTGAAACGATATGATTCAACACCTGAGGCTTTCTGAACATGCAGAATTCCAAAATTCTAACAGGACTGTTAGATTCACCACTTTTACGTCATATGTCATAAAGCTCTAATGTTTCTAAAGTTTGAGTTACCTCTTCAAAATTCCAGCACTAGCTGTTACATAGTGCAGGACGTAAGCAATGCATTGATTGACATGCTGCAAAACGTAAGGGTGATTTTGTTTCGCTTTCCGGTTTATATGCTGCAAGGTTTGCCAGTAGATGAACCTTATCTCTTATGGCTAGTCCCCGTCCAAATTTTGTACACGGTACTGTTTGAGGTCCCAATCACTAGTCTGACTGGCCTCTGAATTCAAAAATAAATACTGTTGTCACTACAGATGTTCACAAAGGTAAAAACCGGCAATACATAATTTTCGAAGTGGACTACAGAATTCAATACAAAGTACAGGTTTTGGACAAAATACACAACGCCACTGACACTGCCATTGTTAAATAATTATATAAAGCTAGCGGTCCGTCAAAATAGTCTAGCATTTCAAGTAGGATGTGAAAGTGAGAAGTGAATGTTTTAATTTGTTTAGCGATCTTGGTCGCCGCCCAACAGATAACTGAGCCTACAGCGATGTCAGGGGCTTAGCGGCCATAGATATTACATATCAGATTATGTTCTAGATATTTGTATATGCATCATAGATATACGTTGTTGTTATTTAGGTATCGAATATGATGGAATACTCTACCGAGTACCTTTGGAAATCAGGCGCGGATTAATCTTGCAATTTCCACCTGTAGGTATATGAACAGACCTGTCCGATAGATCAATGGATCACATTTGTTAGTTTTGGCTCCTAAAAAAAGTAATTTTGCCCCTCCCACCACCCACCCTTTGGCAAAATCCTGGATTCGCGCATATTAAAAGTGGTTCATTTAAATATGTTATATGTTTTTGTAATAAAATTCTGGGATACGGTCAATAATATATTTAAAAAATATATATGTATATGATGGCCAACGTTTCGACGCTAGAAGTGCGTCATCTTCAGGGCGTGTGTGATATATGTATAACTAAAATTAAAAATTGGTCTTGTAAGGATCCAACTACAATTCGTGCAATGAGTACAACAATATTAACACGGAACACAAACATAATCTACAATTTTACAAAACACATTAAAACTTTAAAATCTAAAACTAAAATGCACAGAAAAACTTACACTACATCACGATAGTCTCAAATATTATTGCCGGATGGTGTAGGCTACTTGATACTTATTGAGAGACTAGTGGTATAAAAATTCCTAGCTGGGTGAGAGCATTGATAACATCTACGTTAAAAAATATATACAAAAAGAAGAAAACACATTAAAATTGATTGCGAGGAAAGTAAATATTGGTAAGATGGAAGAAAGTATAGGCTATGTCCCTTTTATTAAGTTTGCATATATACACGAGAGATTGCTTGTATCAGTTCTGAAATTCAAGCTGTTAGAACATTTTTTTATGTGAATCATCTCTAAAATATTTCGCTTATACCAGTCTTTTTCTTTACATAACGTTCTAACGTTGTCAAAATCAATTGAATGTTTGTTTTCTATGGCATGCTTGCTAAGAGCAGTAGAATTCGGGTTGTTATTTTTAATGTCATACTTATGTTTATATATGCGTTTGTTTAAATACTGTTTAGTTTGTCCTATGTATGAGTTGGGGCAGTCTTTACAAGGGATTTCATAGATTACATTACTATGCATGTCTTTTTGTAACTGTGGTTTTAGATTTGAAAATACAGCACGTGTTGTTGTAGTAGCAGTATGGGCGACATGTACATTATGCTTTTTAAATATTTTATTTATGTTTTCGGAGAGTCCAGGTGTGTAGGGCATTGAAAAGTATTTCTTTGCGGTATTATTTTTAAATTTTGAGTGTTGTTGGCGGTTATAAATTTGGTGGACTCTCTTTTTGATGGCTGTATTTGTGAAATGTTGAGGATAGTTGTTTTGGGAGAGAACTTTTTTTACCTTTTTCAGGTTGTCAGGTCTATTTTTCGCATCAGATAGCAAAATTGCACGATCGGTAAGACTATTTACTACGCTGGTTTTGTACACTTTGGGAATGTTGGAATCGAAATTTAGATATCTTCCTGACCATACTGGTTTAGTATACCAATTTGTTTCAATGCAACCATCACTGTTATATTTCAATGTAATATCAAGAAAGTTTATTGTGTTGTTACTTTCTACTTCTTTTGTAAATTGTAGCCTTGGATGGAAATTATTGAATGCTTGGAAGGTTCGTTCAATCTGCTCTTTATGTATACACAGCAGACAATCGTCAACGTATCTTTCATAGAATGTAGGTTTGTTAGTTAAGTTATTGATTACGTTTTGTTCCAGTTCTTCCATAACGAGATTTGCAATGGTTGACGAAATTGGTGAACCCATAGCCGTACCAAAGATCTGAGAATAATATTCATCTTCAAATCTAAAATATGTAGTACTTAAACAAAACTTTACTGCTGATTTAAATTCATTTAAAGGGAGTGGTGTATGGCATTCTAGATCGTTTCAACGTTTTTCAATGCATTCAATGGCAAGGTCGACAGGAATATTAGTAAATAGTGACATTACATCGAAAGACACAAGTAAATGGTTGCTTGGAACGGTTTGCAATTTGATAAACTCATGAAAGTGCCAAGAGTCTTTTACATGGAAGTTGTTATTCCCCAAAATTTTTGAAATAGTATCGGAAAGGTACCTTGAGAGTTGGTATGTAGGCGCTCCAGTATTGCTCACAATAGGCCGCAAAGGAACGTTAGGTTTGTGCAGCTTAGGAAGTCCATAAATGTAAGGTGCAACGCCATTGTAGCAACATAGTCTATTTTTCATATTGCTGTCAATAAAATTTTTCTGATGCCAACTTAGTACCATTTTGTTTAAAATGTCTTGTGTCTTACGTGTTGGGTCAAAGGTCTCTTTTCTATAAGTTGTAGTATCGTTTAACAAATTCAGTAATTTATTTTTGTAAGTCGATACATCCATAATGACAGTTTTATTGCATTTATCTGCACAAAGGATACATAAGTTTGGATAATCTTTTAAGAAGTTTTTGGTCGATTTAAGTAGGAAGTTATACTTGTTTTTACATGTTTTTTTTGTATTGTTGAGCTTATTACGAAAGTTGGTAATAACATTACAAATTTGGTTTCTAGTTTGGTCTTTGTTTATATTTGGAAGTAAGGATATTCCCTTTTCAATGTTATATGAGGAGCAGGCTTTCAATTCGCATTTTGTCTATTATTACAAGTTTTCAGGAGAAGCAAAAAAATACTACAGATAAACCAAGTCATAAAGAAAAAAAGATTTGGGGTCATACAATGAGGCTCATGGACCTCAGTCGCAAAATTGTTTTAAGAATGTTGAAAAATAGCTTGGAAAAATAAAAAAAAAACTGTTGGACATAATGCAGTTTGTTTGTCTCTAGTAGGCATAATGCAGTTGTCACTAAAGGACTATTGGAAAATGTAGTTCGAGTTTCATGGTTGTAGCAAAACAAAAATTTGGAAAATATTTGCAGCATATTAGAATAAAGTAACAAAATATAATAGTAGTAGTATGTGTAGACGATTATTAATTTTTTTAAATGAAATCATTTTAATTATTCTCAGTTCATTCAAAAACATCTAGTTCCATATATCACTATAGTTTGTCACAGTTTTCTCGCGTATTGCAGCTATCATTTTAGCCCGCGAACTGTGTCGTACAACATACGAAAATAAAATGCCAATCAAAACCCATTTTGTCCATAGACTTAAAACAGTTTGTCTAGGTGTGATTTCTTACCGAATAACACGGAAACTGATGCATTTTGTCTGTCTTATTGTTCATAAAACGTAAGTATTTGATCACAGGAATACAGCGTCACCTCTATCTCAAATATGGAAAATTTGGACAATTTGCATTTTGAAAGTCTGCCCCTCATATACATTCTATGACTTGTGTAATGTACATTGTACACCATATACAATATTTATCTGACTACCTTTATCAATGTTATCAACAAATATCTTCCACATACTAGTAAATTGAAGCGATAACCGTATGAATTTACCACAATAATAATAGTCAGGTGTCAGAATTTCATTGCATTTCATTGTGCTCTCCAGGTAATAGAGCTATCAAGAACAGTAAGACTGCGACTATGAAAAATCATCACACTCTTCTCTAAATAAATTCATAGATTGTCAGACTGATCTGAAAAGAAGATGATACTGCCAATGATTTGTTTTAATGAGGAAAAAGTCTGTTATGAATGCAAAGTAATTTCGAAAGACACCTTCCACTAAAAATTGTAAAAAACAACAAAGAATCTCCAAAATAACAAAGAAATAAAGTTTATAAATGCTTATTTTTTTCTTATAATTGCTAATTCTCGGTAATACATCAAAAGGAAACTTGAAGAAGACGAACTTCGATACAATGTGAATGTTTCCGTAATTATATATTCAGAGCACAAAGTAGCGTATAACAAAAACAAAATAGTAGAAAGTCAATACAATTGTTATAAGGCGAAATATTAAACCGATGTATTTCCAGTTCCTAATCTATGCCGAAACCATTAAATCTATGCAAATTCTCGCGCGTTTTCTTATATTTATAGTTTTTCTCCAAGATATTCTAAATGGAAGACTATAAAACTTGTCAACACGTTTCAAAGTGCCTAACCGCCTACTAAAAGATTCCACATCTTTGCTCTCAACCATTCTTTCTTACATTCTTCTTCCCATCTTTCTTTGAGTTTGTCTGGTTCCCGGTTTCTTAGACCTACAAACTTATAAAATGATACTATGACACAAGAGCTAAGCTACCACGGACCGTTCTGACAATCAACAATGACTTGACTTGAGTGTAATAGATATACTCAACTGATATACTGGATAAGCAAAGTTAAAATATTATAAGGTTCTAACTGATAAATCTCCCGATCCGCTTTGAGCGAGAGCACGAGAATGCGGGTAAATGAGCCTTCCTTTTTAGAGCAGCAACACGGGCAGCTGAGGAACTCAGCCTCACGCGGTGGTGTCAGCAGTCCGTTACGGAACTTGCTCCCCACAATTGAAAACCCAAATTAAAGCTGCTGAAGTTCAATTTCTTTTAAGACTTCATAAAGGTAAGCCAATGCACAGAATCTTCTAAAAAAGCATGGGTTGTCTGAGCAGTTGACCTTCTCCTTCCTAGGGTCTAGTTGGTTGAGGTCGGAGACTGAGAGCTCTATGATGGCTTGCTAAGACGCTGTTTTTAGCAGGAATGTGTCCTATATCCGCTGCAGAGCTTGCCTACAGGCGCCAGAAACCCTTACGTACCTCTAGTCGGCGTGTAAGGTGTACGTTGGCACTGCCTACGTCCATCGGCACAACGCAGCTCTACGAATGCTATAGTTTAAGGTTAAGGGTCTAGGGTATAGCGCGCGAAATTGAGAATCAAAGAAAGTACGTACTCCCGTGTTAGCGAGGAGGCATGGCCGTCTGTTTCCTTTCTCCAGTGTGTGTATCTAAGATGAGGGGAGATAAGTCCAAAAATCCAAAGTTACGGTCAAAAGGTCCAAAGGTCACCATAAAAATGAATTTCGCATTTCCAAGCTCCTGACGTTACTTCAAAACTTACATTAATGATTCAAAAAGCAGATTGAAGAAGAAAGCTTGCTCTTTGTCACTGTGGTAGCACTGTTTTGATATCGTATTTGGTTGTCAATTTACAAATATTTGAAGAATGTACGATTTTGCATTGCGAGTTTCTTGCACACTAAACAATTTTTTTGAAAAAATTGCTCTTAAATGTCACTCATGGAGGTCTTAGTTATTACGATCTGAAATACTGTGTTTATAGTTTGAAAAACAAGTGAGTTCTGTTCGAAATGGGAATCCGTGTTTTACATGGCAGATACATAATATGTATAACTGTGTGTAGCCAGGCCCCTTAAGATGTAGATGAGACACCGGTGCTGCCATACGCTCCGTGGTGAGGAACAAGAGATACCGAATTTACTGGAAATATAGAGTTAGTTGCCTGTCGAGGCGAACATCATATCTAAGGAAGAGGAAAAGCGGACCAAATAAATCAGGAGATCCTCGGACAGCTTCGCAGGCTAGACTACACTGTGCGTCTATACTAATGTTCATTAGATCTCTAGGTGGTATGCGGGACACGCTGCTCTCCGCACTGCGCAAAATACCGGTATGCTGTGCGGCGGCAAACCTCTTAACGTGCTCGCCCACTTAGGCGAAGCGTCGCGAACGGAAGCGGCGCGAGGCGAAGCGTCATTTAACCGATGTCCGCACACTGGAGCGAAGCGTCGCGAAGGTTTTGTTTTTAAGCAGTTGGACGAGGTGCGTTGTCTAGTGAGGTACGATAAGCAGTTCAAGTTCAACTCTTTGTATTGAGTTTAATTGCCACTATGGAAACAGAAGAAAAGCAAAAAAAAACAAAAGAAAATGCTGAGTAATTAAATTACCTTTATAATTGATGTCTCTGTATCACGGCCAGAGACTGCAGTTTAGCACCACTTCCTACAAAATACTGCTAAACATTGAACATATGCGAGAGGCATCAAGAAATATTTGGATCTTCTCGCCGCCTGGTACCGCCCATTCAGGCGAAACGAAGCGAAGCGTCAAGAGAAACGACGCCTAGTTGGTCCGAAGAGAATTCGCGCGTCAAGCGACGCGCCTCTTCGCTTTGCACTGCCATATAATACAACCTAATGTAAACCTCTCTGGCGTCAAATCCACAATTTTCTTCGCGCCGCTTCCGTTCGCGACGCTTCGTCTAAGTGGGCGAGCACGTTTAACCTCCATGGGTCCCTTCGTCTATTTAGGATGCACGATTCGCGGACCCAGTGATTGCTCACGTCACGGTATGAAGCGTAGTCGTTGGGTAATGCAGCAGCACCCTGGTTGGTCGGAGCCCGGGTTGCACCTTTTTTTTGTTTTTATATATATTATATAGCTACATTCAATAGTGATACTGAATAAGCCCTATCTACTCCCTATAGTAACAACGACATAATCCTTACATGTATAAGTAAGATTTATAGGGTAGTGGTTACAAACACATAATTGATTTTTTCCGAGTAACAAAAAGCGAGGTGGCAATTTTGGGTGCAAAGAAAGTTTTGTTTCATTTGTGGCTTTTACCGAATCCCCTGGGAACAATTTCAGTGTTCAACTTTGGCCATAAATTGTAATAATTCCCAATAGTTGTTTCGTTTTCAGTCTCTGAACGCACGTTATGCTTTGTTTGTATTTATGTGACTGGCAAAAACTAATGTGTTGATTAAAACTTGGTCGTACTGTAGGTAATTATAAAAATTAATACTAGTATGACAATTCACTTTCAGTGAGCATTGTATAAATACAATGTCAGTTAATTTAAAGAGACATTTAAGTTTAAATAATGTATATTCTGAAATATCTCTACACTGAATAAAATTATAAAAGTTTGACCCAATAAATTTGGCCGTATAAATAAGTTTTCCCCTTTAACGTAAAATGGTATTAGGTGCCATATTATTAAAAAGCTATTAACTTTTTAACATGATTTTGAGCCGCTAACAATAATTCCAAATACAGTTTTTATGTATCTTTTTTCATAACGCAGCAGGGATGTAAGACAAAACACAAAGACAAGATAGTGCAATAGATATAAAGACAGGCTAGAGGATACCTTGGCAACTAAGGTGCAGTTTTCGATGTGCAACGAATATCCGTGTTGGGTCACCAACCACACGCCAATCAAAAAGAGGCTGGAGATGACGCTTCAAGGATATGTCACCGATTAGTCGATTTGCTCTCTCTCGACTGTATCGAGAATGGGTAAGTAGCAGGTGAGCAGCTCCCCAGATATCAGGAAAGCTTTATACAACGTAAGAAGGTTAGCTCTGAATAAGCACCAAAGTTTTTTTCCCAGCTGCTGTTGCAACTAAGAGCCTAGTTATATCATCAGAATGATGAATGATCGCTTTGGCACCTTTTGTTTGAGTACGGTACATCTTGTTTTATTAGTCCGCAAATTAGAATTGGCTAGATTGAAGGGTTACAAGTTTAAATATCTATTAAAAATACTTGAAAAAATATCTCGTGACGTCCGGCCTATTGATTTATAAACAACAGATCTTAAAGTTATTCCTGGTCCTTGTATTATGTGCATGGCTATTGAAGTTGATATAATTCTTGTTTGTGAACGAAATTAATTATGTTATAGCGATATAATTGTCTGATATCTACTTTTTGGGATTCTCTAAATAAACTGCAATGTATCTATACCTCTTAAATGAGTTTGATGTACTCCTCCACAACCTGAGATGCCATAATTTAGCTGGGACGGCACAAGAGAGTAAAACAAAATGTTTCTAAATAGTGTGTGTTTAGAATCTATTTTAGAAATTAAAATTTATGTAAGAGTTGTTGTTTTTTCGCGAATTTTTTATTATTTGTAACTCCCATTTCAGATGTAAGTCTTTAAGTATTTGACACTGTCAGCCTCGAAAATTTATTTTGTTGTCTACTAAGATAGGTTAATAATTCGGCACCTAACGTATTTATAGGTGATGAAAAAGGGAGATAGTTGATTCACTACATATTAGGTAATGCAGTCTAGGGAAACCACCAAGCCTCTATAAATGTCCTTTAGCTACTTAGTCCCTTAATATTTGCGTTGCTCATGCTAGTCGCCACATAAATTCATCTCCTTTGACACAATTCTGTTCAGGAAGTGTGCTTTGAATGGAATTCCTAGCATAAAGAGACATCGTCTATGACGTTCAAATACCATCGACGATTTTTCATCAAATATTAAAGTTGCTGCAGCATAATTTAGCTCTCGCTTTTCGATGAGCTGACAGTCATCTGAATCTCTGTCCGTTAACGTGCGACTGCAGCTCTTCTCAGTGGAAGGATTCAAGCGAAAAATAACGGGAAAGGATAAAGGAGGAGAGCACTAGGGATAGATACTGTCGAGTCAGCTATCCTGAATATTAGATTGCCGGTGCATTGAGTGCGGCGCGAAATTGTTCCGGGTTACTTGCGCGCTTCCCGTTCGGGGCATTTGTAAAGATGTAAGATTTGGAGCAGTTTTGCTTTTTTGCTGGTAATAGATTTGAATTTTATTGAAGTGCTCTGCGAATTGGAAAAAATTCGGTGTCTAGTTTTAATCTGGATTTAAGGGGTCTGGGTACACACATTTATACATATGTATTTGCCATATAAAACACGGATTTCCACTTCGAACGGAACCCACTTATTCTTCAAAATACATACACAGTATTTCAGAAGGTGATAGTTAAGACCCTAGTGGATGACATTTCAGAACAACTTTTTCAAAAAAGTTTTTAAATGTGCAAAAGACTCGCAATGCAAAATCTACTACTAGCTACTGAGATCTACTAGAGCTTGACAACCTTCCAAAATGATTAAAAATTTTGAAACAAAAGGAAATCTACCAGCGATTTTTGCTTACAGTCTAACATCTGTGGAATGAAATTTCACATTTAATGGGATACAAAAATTAATCATTTCCGTTTAGTTGAGTCAAAAGTTAAGTGAAGCATTTTGAACATCTATTGAAATGATTGCTAGAATTTTTTAAATACGCTATGTTGTAATTGTGCTTATTTCATGTAGTTTTCTACAAACTAAATTATGTTTTACAATTCAAACAGACTGCAGTTCAAGTTTCATTTTCCGTGATTTTGCTAATAAGTAGAAGTACCTATACTGAAGAATTTGAAGGGCTCCAGTCAGAGGTATCATTACTTTTGACTTACGGAAATGACTACTTTTTTTATAGCAGTAAATGTGAAAATTTATACAGAAGACGTAGATATTCTACTGCCAGCAACAATCTTATAGTAGTTTTCCTTTGGTTAAATATTTTCTTACCTACTTTGGAAATTGACTAATAGCATTGATGTGTATAAATGTGTTAATCAATGCTAATAGCTAGTAGGCTGTGAAAAATGAGCGTTCTAGTTATCGCTATTGTTTCTGGTTAGGTCTAACATGTTTTAAGGAATTTTCATAATCTTGCGTCGTTACTCTAGATAGTTTGCATCTGTCTACTAAGTTAGTTGGTTTCTTCCATATTAATGAGCTTTTGTTTATTTCTCATGGCCTGCTAGGTTGCTTGCACGCAGCAAAGTTGAAAAACACCGATTTGATTGAAAATTTCAAATAAAATGAAAACAAAAAAAGATTGATATTGAGAACGCTATATCGTTGGAAATGTAATCAGATTTACTACTTATTACTTATTTGAAAGATATACACAAAATGAGACATACCTAGAAGTTTACCTTTATCGTGCTTTTGCTCAAGTAGGCTTTGATAACGTTTGACGTTCGTTAGAAATTAATTATTGATATTTCAGTGTTTTGAGTACTTTTAATCTTTTGAAATCACTAAAATTGTGTATCCAGATTATAGTTCAACACAGTGTAGGGTGTTTTAGTGGCATGACAAGTTTAAACGCAATTGTGAATAGTGAGCGTTGAAGATGAACTTCGTCCCGGTCGACCACAAACAGCGCGATCTGTCACAAAAATTGCAGAAATCAACGCCTTGATACAAAATGATCTTCGGACTGGCATAAAATGTCTAACAATGTTAGTTTGTCTTACGGTTCCACTCAAAAAATTATTCACGAAGTCTTATCGCCTCCGCACATGGGTCGATCTGGTCGACGCGTCTATAGTCATACGAGATGCTCATTCTTCTCGATTCGCGAAACTGACGCGTCCGCCATCCGCACATGGGCGGATAATTCATTAATTTCAGTTTATTCTAAACCTTTATCTTATTAAGGGCCGGTTGTACAATGCAAGCTTAAGCTTCGGTTCAAGGCAAGCCGCCGTTAAATCATGGAAGTTTCAAACAAAACGTCTGTCGTACAATGCTGGCTCAGCACCCCACTCCAAGCTTAACACGAGCTTAACGTAAACTGACGAATCATGTAGCTTAATCGGGGCTTAACTGTGCTTTAAGTACAAATAATAACAAGATGTGTTAAGGAGTAACCATAAAATTGCTTGTCACTTTATTAGGCTATATTTGTGTATTTTGAAGATTTGTGTCTAATTTAACAAAGAAGGCAAATAAAAGAACTGAGACTAAAACGGCCATTGCCCGACACACACCGTCACAAGTGATAAGCCAGAAAAGCATATTTTTCTAGATAATTATAACAGTACGAATTGCTCATTAGTGTCAACCGTAGCGAATTTTATAATCAACCAGGTTTAACCACTGGGTTCACCTAAGCCGGCGATTATACAACGGATGTCAACTTTAAGCCTAACCTTAGCTAAGCTTAGGTTTAATAAAGCTTGAGTTAAACCGGCATTTGTACAACAACTGGCCTTAATGATTACAGGTCGAACTCCTAGATCCCATAAGCTTCTAGTGACTGATTTGACAGTATAACCACAACATACTAAACAACCATCACAAGATTTCCTATATAAAAATGGTTCCCACAGAATTTGACCTTGACGGTGCTATTTTGGATGATCACGGGTGTGAAGTCTGGGAGAGATGCAAAAATGAAAATATCGATACCGGTACCAATTCGATATTTTTTGGCCAACTATAGTGTACAGGCCAATGAAGGCGCGTTTGGTTCTTACAGAGAATTTTGTGGTTACACCCCTCAATAATTATATAATTAAATGCTATGCTGCAACAACGTTGTAACCGCCAGTAGCTGCAAATATGGTTTTTCCGTGGAACAATGTTGTATGTGTTCGGAGTAACAGACTGACGAAGTGGTGGGGGTATTGGGAGCCTTTACGGGTCTCGAATGTAAATTGTGAAATTATTACTCTGGCCTCCTACCGTATAACAACGTTGTATGAGCCGTTTCGCTCCAAATTTGCAACACCTGATTATACGTATAGACAATTTAAAGTGAAAATGAATAGCAGCTTGTCCGATCGGGTGTTAGAAAAACTGAACAGAGGCAATAAACGAAAGTTGAATATTGAAAAATGAGCAAAATGTAAGAAAACAGTGTAGACATGCTCGAGATTCCCACAACACAGTCCAACCATGGTCCTTTTACCCTTTGAAAACAACTAAAAAGACTATGACTGAGCTAGTAGGTTTAGAAGATCTCACGCAGGCATATAGCGCACCATTACCGTTCAATAAGGAAAAGCCTGCCAACTTACTAGACATGAGTGATTATATCCCACTAAAATATATGTTTCTATGAAAATGTTAAAAGTGAATAATGAGTTGAATACTGATCTATATTCACTTGAATAAGACATTTTTTTGTTAACAAACACGATCTTTATTAGCATAGGTAAGTTATATTTTAATTTCTAAAACAACGTTATTACCGCCGTATTTCCACAAAATAACGTTGTAACCGACATGGATGTACAACGTTGTTTTACTGAACTACAGTAACTCAACCCATAAATCACTACTCTGTATAGCTCTGAATAATTTATACCCACCATAATGTTTTACTGCATTCAGCCACTCATACTGGGTCCAAAAGTATTCGCTTGATCAAAACAACTCAAAATTAAACATTTTTCTCGATTCCTCAACAAAAGCGAATTTGGCGCTTACAACCTTGTTCCAGCATAGCATTCAATTATTTTCGATACCGGTACCGCTACAAAAGTAGCGATACCAGCTTGGAATCGCTCAAAAAGTATCTAACATAAAAATATTCGATATTAGTGCGAAGTATCGATAGATTTCAGTGATCGAAGTATCGTTAGCATCCCTACAAATAATCGTCCAAAAGGGAGGATGCGCGTGTAATTGCCGCTAACCTGAGATACTGTGCTGATTGTTTACTATGCTGTGGTATAACCAGCACAATAACTCAAGTTGGCGGAAATTACACGCGCATCCCCACTTTTGGATGATTTTTTGTGGGGATGGTGACGGTACTTCGATACTTGTACTTCTGCACTAATATCGACTAGTTTCATCTTAGATACTTTTTGAGCGATTCCAGGCTGGTATCCATACTTTTGTAGGTGTATCGTTAAATAATTATTGAGGGGTGTAATCAATTGCACAAAATGCTCTGTACGAACCAAACGCGCCTATGAGGCTAAAAAATATCGAATTGGTACCGGTATCGATATGTTCATTTTCGCATCTCTACCCAAACTTCACAGCCGTAAAATCATCCATAAACCCTCCCAAGGTCAAATTTTGTGGAAACAATTTTTATATAGGAAATCCTCAGAGATATTGTGCTGGTTGTTTTCTATGCTGTGGTATATCCTCAAATATTCACCGCCATCATACGACAAGACGCACGAACCACTCGAAATACACTTCCATTATGATCGCGTACGATTGAAAATGGCACTCCAATGCTTTGCATGAGAAGCCGATTAGACGCGCGTCGTGAATCGCATCGACCACATAGCCAATCGACCCCATGTGCGAAGGTGCTTAGAGTATCAAAAGGTCACGGAAGTTGGATTCCACCAATGATGACCAATGAACAAAAACCAAATCAATAGACAGCTTATCAGCAGCGGAAAAATCAACTGCAACACAATCCTCAAATTTAAATAATGTGGTTACATGTGACAAAAGCTGCTACGACCCTGAGCTGAAGTGCCGAAGTATACAATGGAAGAATAAAGGCAGCCCAAGGCCTTAGAAGGTCAAGCCTGTTAAAAGTGATGGTGAACTGTTACACCTGACGTTTTTTGATAAATGTGGAGTTATTGTGTCGTTCATTAAATATATGTAGTCCATCGCAGACAAATGAAACAGCAAAAATTATGTGGAGCCTCTTGGGGCGCCTCCGCTTCTACGCTCCGTACTTCACTGCGGCTGAATTTTCCTCTCACATACTAGACCAGTTAAGCTTTTCTATGAGAACTATTACAGGATGCATCAAATCAACCCCAACTTACTGGCTACCAACACTCATCCAAATAGCTCCACCACCCATCAGTCGAGATAATGCCCTTCTGAAAGAGTACAACAAAATCAAAAGAAATCCCTCACTGCACTGCAATCCACGAAAATATACCTGATCTCTCTTTGCTAAGATTACGGTCTAGAAAACCGCCAATTACAACAGCTCTCGATCTTGAGTCTGATGGTTTTAACCCTGTAGTTAAATGGGCAGAAATTTGGGCGACATCAGAAGAAGCGAACAGTAATCTGTTGGTCAGGAACCCCCTGGTTTTGAGCACCACCGAAAGGAATGGTCGACACTAAACAGAATTCGCACGTCGCATGAAGTGTGTGCTGATCACTGGTGCTGATTCGCTGTTTAAATGGAACATGGGCGAATAACCAACATGTCACTGTAGAGCGGAACGCCAAACTGTCAGAATATAGTGCAATAATGAGACCTTAGATATATAAGCGATATTAACTATTTATTATATTCTAATGTACTTCGAGAACCTTTAAAGGTAATATTAAAGCAAAAAACGGCCGCCTTATCACTTTGGTTGGACGCTGAATCACAAAAATTCTACCCTCCTGAATATTTGATTCGGCTTTAGATCTCAACCAGGCTGATATGATGGGTATGCTAAACAGACTATTACAAAAACGTTTCTCGAAATACCAGTGGACATAGCTCCTGATAGAATAAGAAAGACAGCAATAAATATTAACAGTAGGGTCTTGGGAAAGCGAAGAATGTAGTAGCAGTAATGAAAAAAGGAAATTTCAAACTAGTTGGAAATCTGCTAAGGTTCATCACCAACATCTTTGAATAAAAATTGGGTGGGAAACAATCGAAAAGAAGCTCAAGAACCACATTTTGAGGTGAGAGAAAAATTGGGTAGGAACCAATCAAGAGGAAGATCAAGATAACCATATTTTGATATGAACTCATTCACACCTGAGAGATATCAATAGGCACTTTGATAAGGCATTATGTTTGTTAAATCATGATGACCTCCCTCATGAGTAGCATAAAGAATAGACCGCTAGACTTTGTAATATCACGTTTTAATTGTGACTCGCCTGGTATGTAGCAAATAAATACCTAAAGCTTCTGCTTTCTAGTTGCTTATATTTGGCAAAAACGCACCCTATACATACTATCCTTGTTTGACCTTCAACCTTTTAATGGGCGATGTGTTTGTGGAGTCTATTGAAACGTTTTTGGTTTGTAGTGCGTGAATTATTGAATACCAATATCAAATTTGCCGATAATAATGGACCGTTGTGAGGACCGCAACGTCAATCAGATTTGCTATTCGGTTAACGGAATTAAAAAAAATACATTTTCTGGACACAAAAATTCATATCAAATGGACTCTAGATCATTATATGTGTTTAAGTACAATGCAGTATGTTAAGAGCAGTCGTCGCCAACTTAATATTGGTAGCCCTTTCACGAGAACTAGTAAGCCCGTCTTACACGGGTCGCTGTGTGACGTGGTCGACGCGAACTAGTTCACTGGAACACCGTAAATGGGTCGTTTGGTGGCAGTCCTGAAATGTACATTTTGTCTCCTTGTTTAAAACTGCATGCGATCAGAACGGTGATGCTTCAAGTGGTTCGTGCATCTCTCGTGTGTCATGGAGTTACACTTTTGAGGTTATACTTTCATATCAGTCTTGATTTTGTACCTATATTTAGTACTTTGGGGACATTACAAGCTTCTGGGGTCTACGCGAACTAGTCGCACGTTCACTGGAACACCTTAAATGGGTCGTTTGCTGGCCGTCCTGAAATGCACATTTTGTCTACTGGTTTAAAATTGCATGCGATCAGAATGGTGACGCTTCAAGTAGTTCGTGCATCTCTCGTGTGTCATGGAGTTACATTTTTGAGGTTATACTTTCATATCAGTCCTGATTTTGTACCTATATGTAGTACCTTGAGGACATTACAAGCTTCTGGGCTATACGCGTTCTACAAGTAATAATTAGATAAAAGAAAGATGTATGTGAAGTGAAATTTGTGATTTATTAATCGAATCACGATTGATTATTGAGTTACTTCAGTAAACGAGGGTTGCGCTATATCTCCGTCAATCCACCAGTACGCAGACAGCTGTTTCACGCTTATTAGCGATCATCAGTGCGCCGTAGGTTGATTGACGGAGTGTACCAGACGTGTGAAGCATGTTAGGGCAGGCGACAGAAAAGATCTGCCTGTGCGCCATCTGGTACCCGAAGGTAACGGCAAACGAAAGAAAATCGCTGCTAAACAGCAGCAGACTTCTTGGTGGAACGCCACGGCGCGTTCGCTTGGCCATCAGAAGAGCGCGATTCTATATGCTGCTGCTATATACAGGGTGGCCAATCGGGTGACGATAATAATTTTTTTTTAGATAGCCCGTACCAAGACCTATCCAAAACACCCCCATATATGTGTACCGATTATTGATAGTTTTCGAGTTATGATTTTTTATTTAACAGCGATTTTCTTTGGTTTGCCGTTACCTTCGGGTACCAGATGGCGCACAGGCTGATCTTTTCTGTCGCCTGCTCTCACATGCTTCACATGTCTGGTAGACATGAAAATTCTGATGCTCTCTATCCTCTTGTAGTGCTTCTACAGCGCCATGGGCTTTCAGCCTATGCGAGAGGCTGACCATAAAAGTAAGTCAATCTACTTGACACAACGTTTGAGCATGTATAAAATCAGCTCTCAAGTACAGCATTTTCATGTCCCACATTGCGAAATTGTTGTATAGAGCAGCATCAACAGTGAATACCCTTTTCACAGCTACGCAATAAAACGTCAATTACACGAAGTGGGCTCCCCTGGCAAAGCCTCAGTCCGAAAGCGGACCTCCATTCAAAGAGGTCACACTATTATGTGTTGGCCCGCTTTGTGTCTTTGCCTTGCTGTGCCTTGTTCAAATACAAATTGCTCCTATAAACCAACAGTGGTGAATCTATCCCACAAACGAATCTGCGCATAAGTTGTATTCGCTGTTGTGCGTGAAGGGCCACAAACTAATGAATCAAATTTTCCAGGTAATTCGATACTTTGGTGTAAAGTGGGGACATAAATAAAGAAAAAAACCGAATGAAATTGTTTACAGCTATTCGGCGATACCATTTTATCCCACACCAATAGGTGACTGTAGTATTGTGATCGCGAAAATTTTCACTTTTTGGGCGTTTTCTGATGTCTGCATAACGAAAATCCACGTCACTCATTTCCGTCTGTCTGTCGGCATTCTTTTAACGTCGTAATCTCAGTAACCGCTACATGGATTGTGGTGAAATTTGGGTAGCGATATGCTGTGGGGTCGTAGTATGTAATGCTGTTATAATTTTGCAAATTGGTGCATGGGCGGCGAAGTAATTAGCAAAAAACGATAATTTTCAAATATTCATCAAATTTCATTTTTGCGCGTTTTAGAGGTGGAGGTGAAATTGGAGGGTTGTAAAATTGAATTATTTGTTGTATTCACGATATGCTTTCCATTGACCTGTGAAAGAAAGACCTAACGGCATAATACACTATTTTAGGTCCATCCGTCGTAAGTAGTATCAGGAAATTTGATCATATAAGCCATATTTACAGACAAAATCGCAAACTTACATTAGATAAACTCAGAACATTACACTTTTTATCATTAGTTCATAAAATACTCATAAATAAGAAACCAGACTATCTTTTAGAGAAATTGACCTAATTTGAAAAGAAACAATTATCAACTAGAAACAGGCAACTGCTCATTATACTTTCTCATAAGACAACTGCTAGGAGATGCTATTGTCGAAAGTGTGATCACTCCCAGACGCCGACTCTGTTTGCTCCTCTACTTGCCTTTCTACTTGTCTCATCTTAATACAACGTTTTTTTTGTCTATAGAATCACCCAATTATTACATATATATGACTTTTTTGATAATTTTAATATATACACTTGCATATATATGTTTTTCTTTTCCCAAGGTTGAGTTGAAAAATACCCGAAGAAGACTCTATGTCTATACCTATACGATTTACTTTGATTTGTACGAAACCGAATAAAGGCCCGTTATTATTCTGATTTTTCAAGTTTCTCTCGCATAATTGCGGTAGCGACAAATGTTGACGGGCTGTGCCAAGTCAACACCCTGACTAGTGATCGGAATTTAGGAAGGATCGCACAATATTACAGGTCTTTAGGAACACAGACTTTTGAAATGCTTTGTGTAACTTTTCGTCCAGGCCTAACTGTTGAAGGTGTCGTGTGAACGTGTCTGATGTAAGGCCTGAGACCGACATAATGAGGGGCACAATAGTGACTTTGTTCTGTTTCTAAAGTCGTTTTATTCCCATAGCAAGGTCCGTGTATTTAGATATCTTCCCAGCGTAGGTGTTTTGGAATTCACATCATTGGGAATGGCTATATCTATCAAATAGGTAATGTTGTCGGCCTTTGACTGGAAAACTATATCTGGTCTATTGGCTGGGATAGTCTTGTCTGTATGTATTTCAACGTCCCAGTATAGTTTGTATTGACCGTTCTCGAGTACTGATATCGCGAGTGTAATTGTAATATGGATCTGTGTTTTCTATTAGTTTGTTTGTTGTGGCTAGTGCTTGGTGTATCACCTTGGCCGCAGAGTTATGTCTGGCTGTGTATTCGGTGCCGGCAAGAGTTTTGCACCCGCTTGTTATGTGATCTATTGTTTCTCTTTGTTGGTGACATTTTCTGCAATTATCGTCTGTTATGGATGGATCTTTAATTACGTATTTTTTGTAGTTTCGTGTTGCAATCACTTGGTCTTGGATGGCAAGCATCAAACCCTCCGTTTCTGGGAACAGCTGGCCGTCCTGTAACCAGGTGTATGACTGTTTTTCGTTAATGTGGTCTTGTGTGACACGGTATCTATGTTTGCCGTGGAGTGCTTTCTGCGACCAGGTGTTTATTTTTTCTTGTTGTGATTGGAAGTGATTGTATGAGTCTGCTACGTGATCTGGACAAGAGTGGTTAAGTGGTGTATAGTTTTTGTCTGCTTTTACTATTGCTCCATGTAAGTTTGTTTATTATTATTATTATTAATGAAAAATACTGACCTCTTCCTCTCCGTTGTTGGTGTTGACGCTGTCCATGCTCTGGCTGAGCGCGACGCCCAGCGGGGGTGCTTCCATGGCGTCCAGACGCGCCTTCTTCAGCGGCGCGGAGGCGGCGAGCGGGTGTGCGGGGGCGGGGGCGGCGCCGGGTGTGGGGGCGGCGACAAAGGGTGCGGCAGAGCCGGCCGGCGTCGACGCAGCGGACACGCGCACGTCCACCGCCTCCTGCTGGTGCCGACCTCTCTTCGTCGCGCCGAGCGCAGGCGCCGACTCCACGATTCAGGACCCGCTACCACGCTTGCTCAATACGCCCTCCACCTGCAGACAAAACAAGCGCATCGTTACTTTTGTTCGCGGGTCTAAAAAAGAACCAGTTTCGAACCATAGGCCTAGTTAATTCCCTGAGTGAGGGGGGGGGGGCTTGAGTCCCCGCCCTAGATACAATAAACTTAACAGAACGAATTATTTTTGGATTTCTGGGGGGGGGGGGGTAATTTGATTCTTGGGGAAAGCAAGCCCCCACCTAACTACGCCTATGTTCCGAACTCATCAGCTCATTCAGAGTCGCACAACTCTCCATGTCTCGTTATTAAGCAATTCGGGATTTTGGTATATACAGCAGGGCCGTAGCTAGGCGTTGAGCATGGAAGGGGTTCATAGTGACCTTGGGGGGAGGGTTTCATGTATAAAAGAAAACACTTGACTTTGAAGTGTCTTAATTTGCTTAAAAACTGTATACATTGTATCGCTGCTAACGTGTCATAAGCGCCGAGCGATTGGTTAGTAGTAGAATGAATCACTAAGCTTGCAGAAAGCATCTTATTTTTATTTTGTATTGTTTTAGTAGTTATTTCATTCATGGCAATACTCATGGGGGGAGGTTTGAACCCCCTAAACCCCCCTTATATACGGCCCTGATATACAGGGTGAGTCGAGCCCAACGCCTCGGACTCTTGTGAACAGACAATATCAGCGTGACGTATCAAAGTTTGTTGTGCTTTTTAAATGGAACATCCTATATATTATTGCATATTCACATTCCTTCATTAGGTCTAGTGTGACTTTATATACAACATATGGGACACATTAAATCTTTATTAGTGTTGGTGTAGACTGTATGCAGTTACAGTTACAGTTTGAGTTTTTAGTACCGGATCGGTGGATAACACCACTATTGCAGAATATAGCCAAAGCAGTTGAATATAAAAGTTGTAGCCAAGGACATGCTCCTTGCTCAGAAACTATTTTGATTTATACAGGGTACAAACATACATTTTTTTAAATGAGACACCCTATATATTATTCCATATTTAGATTGTACTAATTATTCCCGTTCCTAAAATGTAAGGTACTGTAACATGATACAGGGCATTTCAAAAGTTATGAGCATTTTTATACCCAAATCGCTTTAGAATCAACGTACTGTATATTGAAAATTAATGAATCAAAAATTAGTTTTTCTACATGGCAAGATGAAAAATATCCTCTAGTTTTAATTAACATAGGCTGCAGAAAATGACGACGCATATTTATATGTATACAGGGTGAGGTAGAATGCAAAATCTAGATTTTTCGCTTTTTTCAAATGTAACCCCCATATTTTATTATACCAGAAAATTGCTCTCAATATGGTCTTTTATATTTGTAGCACTTTATATAGATACCTAAATTCATCCGAGATATTTCAATTTCTCTGCAAATTTTAAATATACTTTCTATTTGTGTACTGAAATTTATTTATTTTGAGACAGTACTATCGAATTCTATTTTTATTTAACGAGAAACTAAATTATAAGACCATAATAGTATTAGGGAGGCTTTAAAATATTGACAGTTTTTTCATAGCCAGCTCAATAATTTCGTGCTGTGTGAAAACAGAGCTTTAAAAATGAGTTTTTCCATGGAAGAACAAATGGAGGGTATTATGGAGAATCATTGAGAAATCTGATGCATTTCAAAGATTGAAGAATCGTTTTATTCGAACTGGGTCGGTTAATATTTCATAGCCTACCATCTAGATCTGCTTGATGATTATGGATCACGTCTATAAAATTGTTTCCTCAGTATACTCGACTTATATTATCTCGATAATTCAGGTTCTTAACTTCATCAAATACTATTATGGCCTTATATTGTAGTTGTTCGTTAAATGCAAATAAAATTCGATAGTACTTTTTCAAAATAAATAAATTTCAGTACACAAACAGAAGGTATATTTAAAATTTGCAGAAAAATCGAAAAATCTCAGAAACTGATGAATGTGTTAGCACTAGAGGATTAAAAAATGTATGTATGCATCACCACGTAGTTATGGATCACCCTGTATAAATCTTTTTTCTCTCTCAGTCTCCCAATAAGTATCAAGTAGCCTACACCATCCGGCAATAACATTTGAGACTACTGTGATATAATCTATACATATATCACACACGCCCTGAAGATGACGCACCTCTAGCGTCGAAACGTTGGCCATTATATACATATATATTTTTTAGGTATATTACTGACCGTATCTCAGGATTTTATTACAAAATACCTGTATAAGTCAAAATGTTTTTTTATCAAGGAGCATATCCTTGGCTACAACTTTTATATACAACTTTTTTCGATATCTTCTAATCTGCTACTGATCTGGTACTAAAAACTCACCCTATATATTAACGATAACATCTAGTACGACTCGTCGAAAGAGGAGTATGACAGGGATGCGTCCTCTCCGATACTTTTCAACCCATATTCAGACAAAATTATGCAAAAGGCTATGCCTGAAGAAACAGGGGGAAATAAAGGTGAACGGTGAAATAATAAACAACATCCATTTTGCCGATAATAGCCCAGAGTGGTGAAAACCTACAAAGAATGGTAGACAAAATCGTGAATAGCAGTGAAGAAGCAGGTCTTTCGCTTAATATCAAAAAGACAAAATTCATGATCAGTAAAGCAAATGTCCATGGAAAATGATATGTCCGCTATGAGGCAGTCGAGGAGTTAGAGAGCACAAATACCTTGTACAATTTTAAACTGGAGGACACTCGCGAAATAAGATCTAGAATAGTTCAAGCTAGAGCTGCATTCACAGATACAACGGAGAGTATTCTGCTCTAGATATCTGAACTCAGGATCAGACTGGCCAGATGTGACGTTTTCTCTATGGGAGGCTTTAGAAATATGGGTATATAGACACATACTCATAGTTTCTTGAATAAAAAGAGTCACAAATGTTGAAATATTAAGGCGTATGAATAAAGAAACAGGGATAGTAGAAACTATAAATATGGGAAAACTTTTTTACCTAGGTCAAGTTATGCATGGAGAAAGGTACCACATTCTACAACTAATAATACAAGGAAAAAGAAGTGGGGGGAGGAGACGCACTTGACAGCTGAAAAATACGAGAGTGGTATCACCACAGCATAGTAAACAACCAACTACCTCACAAAGGACCTCCACAGCCTGGAACATCGAAGGAGGGTGGCTGACCTATGTCTGTTTTACAGATTCTATCACGGAAGATGTTCGAGTGAGCTCTCCCAGATAATAACACCAAAGGCCGTCCGAACCAGGAATACTAGAGAAGCTCTGCGAGCTCATCCTTACCAGGTCGAGGTCCTTACTCCCCGAACCAGTATCCTCCAGCATTCCTTCTTTTGGAGAACTTCGACGCTGTGGAATCAGCTGCCGGGGAATTTGTTTCCCGACGGCTACAACCTGCAGCGTTTCAAATCTAACGTGAACAGACATTTGTCCTCTCGCAGCGCTTCTACAGCGCCATAGGCTTTCAGCCTTTGCGGGAGGCCGACCATAAAAAAAAAAAAAAAAAAAGCATAATATCTCGGAGGATTTCCCATATAAAATTGGTTCCCACAGAATTTGAGCTTGGGATGATTTTACGGATGTGAAGTTTGGGTAGAGATGCGAAAATGAAAATATCGATACCGGTACCAACTCGATATTTTTTAGCCAAATAGGCGCGTTTGGTTCGTACAGAGCATTTTGTGCAACTGATTACACCTCTCAATAATTATATAATTATTTTCGATACCTTTAGCATCCCTACAAAAAATTATCAAAAAGGGGGGATATCACTGTTCAATAATAGAATTTTATTATTTCGAGCAGCTGCATCTAAAGCAAGAATCGTCATGATGATAGTCAACCGTCTTCGAGAAGACGGCACATAAAGAAGCAGTAGAAGACGACTTGTCCAAACTTATTCGAACTACGTTGCCCTGAACTTCAAATAAGTATGAGTATCCGAGACGCTTTATGAAAATGCGCAATATTATACATTTTCACGACTTCCTTCCTACCAAAAACTATTATTTTGTAGGGAAATAGAGCTTAGCAATTACAGAGATTAATTTAATTTAGTAGAACTCCCCCTGCTGTCCGCTTCAAATCCAATTTCATAATGGAGCAAACTCATTATATTTTTAAAGGTGTACTTTTCCTGTATCCGAAACGGTTTGGCCTTGCGCACAGAAAACGACAATATTTGTTGTGAAAGTAAACAGTAAGGTGTACCAAACACATCATGCATTTTTCGGTAATCTATACATATAACTACAATGTGTTCCACCATCATGTCGACTCCTCATTTTAGGGGTTCCTGATCATTTTTCACTTTTTTTGGATGGGGGTGAAATTGGGGAGGTTAGGGGGTGGGGGGTTGTAAAACTCAAAAATTTGTTCTATTCATTGACCTGTGAAAGAAAGACCTAGCGGCATAATAGGTGTTTTTAAGGTCCATCCGAGCAATGCCTTGCCTGTTACAGAAATCGAGGGGCTTAGAATTTTCTATATACATAGGAGTATTGCTTTAGATCGTTCTGAATTTAGTAACATAGAAATTATGGAATTGATTTTAATGAAACTTAGACAGTATTATTACCGTGGCGAGGATGTAAAATAGCTCCAACTTCGGTTTTAAGCAATTTGGGGGTTCCTGATTGTTTCGTTTCGTCCAGTTGAAGCTCACAGAATAAAATTTGTGTCATTTTAGTTCCTACGGAGAGACGTAGGAAACTATTTACTAGTTTTTGTGTTGGATGTTTTTTGAGGACATGCGAACGATTATTTGGTTGCAAGGGATCTCAGACTATAGCTTCATGCAAAGGGAGAATAATAAAATGATATCATTGTTATGTGTGAGAAGTACTGAGTCAATCAACTTGACTCCATGTTTTCCCTTGTTCACACCATAAGTCGAAAACGGCTTTCTATCAATTTCATCCATCTTTTTTTAAAAGCTTCTAATATTTCGTAGAAGATTCTTACGGGAGGAAAGCTTAGGAGTTTACATAAAATTAGTAAATCTTAGAAAATGTGAGAAAACTTAATGACTATGAAGGATGTAACAGTGTTAATGATAAGTTTGTTATTATTCTCATGTATGACGTTGCTGTCAAAAACACACGTTAGATCAGTGCGTTAGACGTTAGATGTGTAAACGTCATGGAGTCATCCGAAAATTTCAAGCCTGTCAAGTGTTGTACGTCGTGGAAATAATGACGAATACGTATACAGGGTGTTATTAAATGATAATCCGCAATTTCGCGTATTTATTACTCAAATTCAAATAGCAAAGTTCATATAAACAATAGTCTGGTTTTCAAGATACAGGGTGTCAAAGATTGGAAATAAAATTGATTGTGTATCAATCTCTTGAGCATTAGTGATCCGTTTGTTTTTTAATTTGTCACTCTTTTTCACTGCATTATGAATCTAAGTGGCGTGTTGAGGACAACCCCACGAAAATATTAGCAAAAAACGTACGTCACTGACATTGAACAAATTAAATCCTGTTTTTCAGACTAAACAGATAAAAACGCTCTAACTCAGTTTTCGGATAAATAAAAAATGTCAAAAGACAAAAAAGTTTGGTTTTGATCTGTTTCATCTGAAAGAGAATATTTAATTTTTTTGAGGTCAGTAGTATACATTTAATATTTTCCAAACCTTGACACCATATATCTTGAAGACCAGACCCTCTAGGACACATATTCAAGTGAACATTTCTACTTGAACTTGGGTCAGAAATGCGCCCCTGAAATTATCATTAGCATTTTTAATTTAACGGTGGATGATGACGTTCAGTGATTTTGTACTGTGTGATTTTGTATTGTATTGAGTGAGACTCCATTAACGAAACGTAAAATTGATTAAGAGCACAGGGAAATACAAAAGCGAAGACGTATTGACTGTACGCATCCCTATGATTCCAATATGCTATTCGACTTTAAACGGTTGCAATTTTCAATGAGGCTTGCATTTGCAATGACGATAACTAAATCGCAAGGGCAATCGTTGAACGTTTGTAGGATCAATCTTGGTAATCCATGTTTTCCACAAGGTCATGTCACCTGTTCCACGTTGAGAAAATCATGATTATTTGCTTACGCGCCTAAAAACAAAACAAAAAATGTTGGACATCAAGCTACAGTTCATTAAATACTATGCTTGTCAGATAATTATTATTTATTCTAGATTTAAGTTCAATTTCAATATTCATAGCTAAGACAGAACAGCGTCTGTCGGGTCAGTTAGTTGTTTATAGGAGGCAGGTACAGAAATGGAGGGTGGACTTGCAGAGGTTGTTACATGATGCAGTTTCCTCGTTCAGTGTGCCTGACTATGAGTTTATGAGGCCGTATCTCAATTTAAGAGTTTGATAAGTCTGTTGTTTCAAGAGATACGACAACAAGTTTGAAATAAATTGTTATAGACAGCAAAGGGATGACCTTATCCTACATATAAGGAGCGATGTAATTTCTCCTAGGCGTTTAAGGTGTGAAGTATCCCACAAAGGAAGAATGGAGGTCAAACGGCAGGCAGCTTTTTGAGGAGGGAGGGCCAGTCTGGTATACAGACGGCTGACTTATCGACGAAGGCTCCGGCACTGGGGTCTGCGGGCCAAAAACAGCTGCTTGGCTGACAGGCAGGCAGTACTGAAACCACTGAGTGCTTGTAGGTTCACATCAAGGGTCCTTCTGCAAAGCAAAGTATTGGATGAAATTTCAGGTACAGTTAGAATGGAACAGGATTAGGATGACTAGGTACTCATAGAGTACCGAACATGATACTGAATAGGAGCGTCGTGGGAAAGACAAAGAAAGGTCGACCCAAAGAGAGATGGCTGTCCGGGACATAGAAGCAACGGGAGTGAAGAACTGGAAAGAAGAGGCGAGATATATCTCGCACTAGATGGAAGAGAATTATTAATCAAGCCATGGGCTTACTAGGTTCGTAAAAAATCAAATTACCTATTTAAGTTTTATTTATACACGGTGTCCGAAAAGTGCTGCTGGAATTTTGAATGGGTCATTTTACAAATTATATTCTTACATTTTTATACAAAAATAGGGAGTTTTCATGAATTATTGAATACAAAAAACTACTAACAAAACAAAACTATATACTAATTTTTTTTAATTTGACGCCTTGCCTAATACTTTTGATTAAAAACCATCAATTTTGATCTGGATCATGAAAACCGAGTTTGGTATGGTTTTATAGGTTTTCGAAGTCAAGGATCACAAGTCCTTCATTTTTTTCTAACTTCTCTCTCATTAAAAACTCATTAAAATAACACATAAGGAATGATAATATGCTAGAAAAAATGCTTAATTAGACCACAAAAAAACCCTAAGAAAGCTATTTTTCCAAAATCCGGATCAGTTCATTTTAAGCCAGACTTATGGTTTTATAATGTTTATTATTATTATAAAGTTATTTTAAATTCAAGGCATTGCTTGCATTGTATTTTTACTAGCACCCTGTAATAAAGGAGCCATTCTCGCCGACTTGGCAGTGTTTATCCGAAGGAAAAGTAAATATTTCACGTACCCGACAGAGCTTCTCCTCCAAATATTTTCGTAAAAGGAAACAAGGCAGAGGGTGGATTGTTTGATATATATCCTCGTTCTTTTTAGGTACTGTTACTTTTTGGATTCTAGCACTAGCAATGTGTGTAGTGATGATTTCTCTTATGTTTATCGTTCAGTTAACAAGAACCGGACACCAAATACCTATAAAGGCGACTCGATCAATCAGACTTTGAGTCTCTCGTCTTTTGGCCAAACTCTCGCGAACTTTTGGAAACGATGTATTTTCGAATGTTTCAATTAGTTTTCTCACAGTAGGTGAGTTAGGACTGGTTAGTTCTGTCAAACAAATATTGGATGTACATCACGAGTGTTAATCAATATTTCACCATTTACATAATCATATTTAACCATTAAGAAGTTCTATCTTAAAATGCTTTATGGTTACAGTCCCATATGCCAACTTTCGATCTGTCACATTACAATAACGTTTAATTATGACTATCTCATTGAAATATATAAAGTTGTCTTTTCGATGTCATCTCGCTATATTATTATAATAAACAGACAGGTAGTCTTAGCCTTAATATCACTATATACAATGTGTAAATGTCTTAATAGCTCTCATTTAGTTATTTCTTCTACGTAATATCGAAGTTGTAGGTCGTTCTGCATACGAGTACAAAAGTGGAATCTATACGTTTTGTTTTTTCACTTTTCTTATGTATGCGCTGATGACAAAAGGTTTAACAGCTCAGACGGTTTGTAAACAACTATGACCTGGATTTTCAAATGGTGCTTTGTGTATCAAATTGAAAACACTGTTTATTGAGAAAATATTGCATTTTCGAGGACTCTATGCATTTAATTCCAGTGAAGTTTAATTAGTTTTTCCCATGGTATGCAGAAAACACTAATGATGAAAACATGAGGTACCGTAGCTCAGCTTTGAGGTTAAGTTTACACTGACACTATTTGTTTTCCCCCACCATATTGAGTTATTGCATTCAGTTAAAAGCCAACTCGCAGAACATGAAACGACGACATTTTTCAATATAGTTTGCACTCTAGGAATAATAAAAAATATCTACCAAGTGGATCTTGGAATTATGAAAAATTTTGGTGTCTCCATATTATAATTTTACTGGACTTTTTGATAAAGCTCTTCGCCTTAATCCGCGTCGAAATTCTGATTTAAGTGGAAATCACAAACCAATCCCTCTTGATCGCACAGGAGAATTCTAAAAACCAAAATTATGCATAATTTTGTTCTCTCCATGGATAATTTGAAGCTTTTTTCGATATCGTTTACGAAAACGACGCTATTTTTCGAAAATCGGCGTAAACAGAGTTTTTACCCACCCGCCGCTCGAGCGGCAAGTCTCGAGGTCACAAACTTAGGTGTAGGTTCGGGTGACTAATATTTAACCACCAAATTTCATTTCTTTCCGACCTTTTGCTGTCAAAAGCCTTTTTTACGACGTAACTAACTAGTTGTCGAAACAAGATAGATAAGTACTGAAGATTGAAATGGTAACTAGATACGCCATATAAAAACGTATGCCAAAACGGTAGTATTTTATTTACTATTTACTAAATTTATTATTCCAAAGGCTATCTACTAATTAGAGTGGTTTTGAGACTACTGATCGTTCTGTGTTTGTTTGCAATAATAGTATTGAGTCCAACTTGCACTAACGCTACAAATATCGATGCTCGTTCGGACCACCATTATGTTAAGCAAGTTCCCAGAAAATTAAGCAAATAGTGAAAGCATGAAATTCTTCAAAGATCTAAAAGGCTCGTATATTTTTATTCGCTTCTATGTTTGAAATTGCGCTATTATTGTGTTCCAATATAAAGATAGTGGATTTATTTATTTTGTACCTGTCCAAACATAATTTGTGTTGCCTCTTTGAAGTTTCTGACTGATACTATATTTATTGCGCTCAGCCATTTAACTGTCCTTTCAAATAGAAAGACATCCGTAACGAATTTACAGCACAATTTTCCGAGTGGAAAACTTGGAAGTATAGTGTGGAGAGGTTCGCGTGACAAGTGATAAATTACGATTATTTGACGTTCACCTAGCGTATAGGAAATGAAATGTTTGTGTGAAATTACAGCTGGTGAAATGACGGACCTCTTCGTCGTCGTTTGAGCGAAAATTGCTATCTTTAACTTGCAGTACTCAATTTTTCGTAGAAAAGGTACCTTGTGTATGCGTGGGGGAATAAAGAAAGCTAAATATGGACAAGTAAACAAATAACAGGAGAAATAAGTAGTGCAAAACCTAATAACTCAAAATATTTTTTATAAACTTATAACTAATAAATAACTGAGCTAAAACTTGAAACGTCAAACACTGTGCAGAAGCGTTGTGGTACCAAAGGGCAAAGGGGCTTTTCGAATGCTACTCTGAGATCTTCAGCTGTAGGGCTGGTATACTTATCTGAATCCTGTGCTGCAGCTTGGATGGACACTAATTGTCGATTTGTAATTCGAACCAAACAAAAAAATTATAGCAGAGAGTTTACAAATCTAATTCAACCTACTGGCTACTAAGCCATATACTTCCAGCACACTTTGATCAAATGCCTCAATTAGAGACTATGGCGAAATTACTAAAAGCCACAATATTCATATCCACGATGCTGTTATACAGACATTAAAATCGATTGTCTCTGTTCCAGGTACCTGACTGGTTTTAACCTTGTACACAACTGGAAACAAAAGTGGATGAAGAATGCTCAATAACAAAATCTCTCAATGCCGTGTTTATTAGAAAAACCATCTGGTTCTGAGCCCTTATGAAGAATAGGATTCAACATGGCTAGTGTAGAGACTTTCTCTTTTTTTATTATGTTATTGACTCTGATCTGAGATCAACAGGCCAGTTGTATAGTGGTTAATACATCTCTTTTTCCGAACAAAATCATATTGTTTTGCATTACTTATAGTTGAAAGTTGGTGTTATTTTGTTTGTTTTTGTGTATAGGAGTTACATCATAGTTTGTATGCACAGCTGTTTTCACTGGCTAGTATAGCGATTATACTCACAGGTAACAGAACATAGCTTGACAATATTGTTACCTCATTACCGATCAATTGCCATTCTAATATACAGTGTTGTTCAGCGGTACCAGTCTCTCTACATCTGCAGTGAGGGTCAGTGAGACCTATTCTAGTTTTGTGCTTGAGGGTCTAGGGTATAGCGCGCGAAATTGAGAATCCAAGAAAATACTTAATTCCTGTGTTAGCGAGGAGGCGTGGCCGCCTGTTCGCTTTCTCCAGTGCGTGTGTCTAAGATGAGGGGAGGTAAGTCCAAACATCCAAAGGTAAGGTCAGAAGGTCACCATAAAAAGGAATTTCGCATTTCCAACGTTACCTTCAAACTTACAGTAATGATTCAATCTGAAAATTGAAGAAGAAAACTTGCGGCTGCCACCTATCTGGCCTTTTTTTGATATCATGTTTGGTTGTTAAATTACAGACATTTCAATAATGTATGATTTTGCATTACGAGTTTTTTTGAGCACTAAAAATCTTTTCCGAGAAAATCGCAAATAGTTGTCATTCATTGAGGTCTTAACTATCACGTTCTGGAATACGGTGTATGTAGTTTGAAAAATAAGTGAGTATACTGTTCGAAATGGAAATCCGTGTTTTAACGACGGCAGACACATATGTATAACTGTGTGTACCCAGGCCTCTTAAGCAATGCCTACACCTCAATCTGTAAGGGATTCTCACAAGTGGTTTATTCATTTCTTTCTTCAACCAGAGTCATGATAAATAAATACTTCTACCAATATTAACATAAAACATGCATAAGAATACTCATACTGAGATTGTATAGGGAGTGAGATGCCTATTTACTTCGATAATATCAGAACCTCCAGTAACAATGTTATCACATTTTGTAGCTTAGATCGGCAGATATATCTTGCACCAAAATCTTCTCCAATGTCTTCTTTATTGCGAACAAGGCTATGATTTACTCTTTATCATTCATCCCCAGTGCTTTTCCTTTTTTTTAATGTACATCTACCTTTTTCAATGATATGTAGTCTAACATATAATACTGGAGTTTATGGTAATAATTAACTTTGCTCGCTTGTTTTACATTTTTCGTCAAAATCATATATTAACGTTTAATCTAAAAATATAGAAGTCACAAGTCTATACAAGGTGTTTGGCAGAGGGTTGACCAAACTTCGTGTGTATATAGATAAGACGTGTGCCCTAAACGTCCCTGATTTTTATCATTGCTTTTGTAAGTACCTGTACAACAGGTTCCCTTACTCGTGGATCATATGTTTGGCATCCTTTGCATAAAGCTCACGATTACCTCATTTGACACCACTCTATCTTCAAATATGGGACGCGTGAAGTAGAAATTAACGACATGGTGAACTTGGTTCAACTAATTGATGTAGGACATGTATTAGAAATCTCAAAAGCGCACTTTGAACAAACTGTATAGCTTTGTAATTGAAGAGGTGAGTGGATTAAGGAGGTATGTCACATTTTCGTACAAAATGAGTTTTTCTAACGGATAAAGGGAGTATGTATTGTTCTATTTTTCAGCGGTGACACCTATTGTCTAGAACCCATATTAACGGAGATTGCAGTGCCGTGAAGGAGGTATGTAAACACAATAATGTTTACTTCTAGTAGAGAAAGGAGGTATGTAGAGCAGCTTGATATGAACATAACTGACATACCTCCTTCATGCACTCCATGGCAGCTGGGAACTGGTAGTTGATTTAATGTTATGTATGTTATAGGTGTATGTTTTATTTTGTGAGTGTTGACAGTGCAAGTGATAATGAACCATTTTCAAAAGTGAAAATCCGATGCAAGCAAGCCTGCAAGTCAACATACCTCTTTCTATGCTCTAATGTACATTTAATAGCAATATTTGCTTACAGCTAATTATTTCGGTAGTAGATATTTATGTCTAATTATTACTAGAGTTGGAAAATTATACTTTACAGGTTAAAAACAGACAAAAAAATAAGTTCAAAAACATTTTAAAAAGATACAGGAGTGGAGGTGCCTATTTTTATAAATTCTTGAAAATATTTCAAGAGTTGTGAAGTAAAAGATCAGAAATTATAAGGACACAATTCTGTTAATAAAATATCTTCGAAATGGGCGTATCTATACACCCACGAGGTTTGGCTAACACTGTGCCAAACACCCCGTGTAATCGAACATAAAGCCACCTATGCTTCGTTATACTTAAAAATGTGCCGTAAAATTGCTGCGAATTTGGGCTGGATTTACGACTACTGTGTCTCAATTGGGTCCCAGAAGTATAATTTAGTAAGTACCTATGAATAAACAATCCCAAAGTAGTTAAGGTTTAGTAAGGTTATATAATTTAAAAAAGTAAAAAGTAGGTACCTGAAGATAGGTGAAATTTTAAATGTATTTGCTTGAGAAATTTTTTGCTGTTTGGAAATACTAGTAAGGGTAAGAGCAGCCAAGCTTTTGCACGTTGGCTTTTATATCTTAAAATACGGATTTGGAGATCAAAAAGTATGAAAAGGATTTTCAAACACTTTTTTCGACTTTCAAGAAGATAATCACACGGAACGCTAGGCGTATAACACTAGCACGCTTTTCTTGAAGAGGGTTACAATTAGAATCCTGAAATGCCTGGCTGTGCTCCGCGACTCCATCCCTTCTCTATCCATCCAATCTCCGACGGGAGACTAGCCTAAGGGTAGCCATCGGGTGTCCACTTGAAACACACCCCAATTACGTGAAACAAAACCGGGGTTGATTTTTATTTTAATCACCCTGCTGTAATGATGCTTGCTTTAACAAACGGTGATGAGGACGACGACAGACGAAGCGACCTTATTATCCAGGAACGGACTCTTTTTATACCTCAGCAGTCTCGAAGGCGAAACCCAAATGTCAGTTTACCGAGGTTGCTATAAAAAATCAGCGGGGGAGTATTTTAAATGTCCTGTGGTACATGCGAATAGCGTATGTGTATACTGGCGGATAAAAAACATAACATAGAGTCGAGGGTCTCGGGACAAGATCAGAAACAGGCAGAAGTCGAAATAACGCGGCGAACATCTCAGCCGCCAGAATGCAGAAGGCAGACATCCTTGGGTCTCTTCATCTACTTAGGGCGGACGATTCGCGGACCCAGTGATTGCTCACCTCACGGTTTGAGGAGTAGTCGGGCTACACCTTTTTGTTAAAGAAATCTTCATCCAATTGCTTAGACATACAGATATCTATATCTATAGTAAACAGGTGACTCAGGATAAGATCAGAAATAAGCATAAGTAAGAATAACATGTGGTAATAATAAATAATAATAAAATATCTTAATCCATCATATAGATATCTATACATATTTAGTAAGCCGATGAGCTCAAAGGCGAAATACGCAATAGTTTCTTAGGTGACAGCTATCTACGCTAATAGGTCTTGCTGCAAAATTTTACATTTTAATTCGAGTATGAAGAAATATAAGAAATAGAATAACCCTTTTAAATATCTTGAAAGACATACCTGGAGAAAATACCATAGGGTCTTGAAATTGAAAAGTTGTCAATAATTGCTCAATATTCCCAGCCTATTTGGGTGATAAGGCAAGCACTCCCATAAAGCAGCATATAAGATTATTCCAGCAAAAAGTCTCAATAATATTGAACTACCAAAAGGCTCGTAAAATATAGGAGCCTGCTTATACGGAAGGATTGCATAGTATGCCAAAACCAACAGTGGCTACTATTCAGTCCTCCAGAATCACATAATCGGTTACCTCTTTTCAATTTGACAGAAGAAACTACGACCTAATACCGCGAGAGAGCGCTGTATTCTATCCTTAGGATCTAATCAGCTGTCATGGACTAGGGGTAAACCAGTTTCTTGATGTTTCCCCAAAGGAAGTACTCGACTCAATAGTGTAATTAACTGCTGGTAGGGGTATTAGCCTATGGAGTAGTTGTTTCTGCTGGTCCACTCCTTTCATATCAGCCTGATTCCGGACTTTACAAAAGTCCACCTGACGATATCCTAAAGCCTAGTTTACACTGGTCAAGTAAACGGTAAAGTAGAAGGGCGCGATAAGAAAAGTATGCCCAACTTGACCAGTGCAAACAGTTGGTCGAGTAATTGGTCGAGTACACGGGCGAATATCGGGCAAGTCAAGCGGTAGAGCGGACAGCAGCTGTAACTGGACCACTCGACCTCCCCCACTATTACTCAACAATTAATTCGCTTGAAACTCGACCTGTCTAAACTCGAGCCACAGCAGTAGAGGAAGCAAGTCGAGTCAACATTTTGTTTTCTTGCAGTGTTTAGTATATCGTTTTGAATGGAATATCTAACGAAATAAATAATTTGAGAATGAAGTGGACGGAGAATGACACTTTAAAATTTGTTGAGCTCTATGGCGACCATAAGTGTCTTTGGAACATGAGTAAAGTGAGCCGTAGAAATAAAAATACTGGCAACTGTTCCACGACTCAACTGCTCGACTTCGGACTCGGACTACTTTCTTCGCGTGTAAACAAACAAATAATCAAAACGGGAGAGTTCAGTTACTGGGCCCAATGCATTGGACCGAATAACTTTACCGCTTACTTGACCAGTGTAAACTAGTGTTAAAGATCGAAACAGCGCTGTCGTGGACTAGGGATATCGTGCCTGATACCATTGATTAAGGTATCCCGTTAATACCTTAATCAATGCTGATACCATTCAGGACATATTCCAAACAAAGATTTTAATATTCTTGAGCTAACGCTGGCTAAGGTGGAAATCACTGTCTTTTCCTAATCTAGTAAATTTTCTCAGTACAAGAACAGATATTCTTGTCGCCAGTTTATCTTTACGAGATCGTCATAGTTTTCTTGAAGTGAGAATTTTTTACGTGATTGCATGTAATACTCATTTGAAATAAAGAAGCACAGGAAGGGAGCCGCCACAGAAATTATGTAAGCAATGTTCATTGGTCTATCTGTTTATGGCCTACACAGCAATCGTTGGGGTATATCTACCTCCAAACAAGTTTAAATGGATTGTTTCATTAGATTAGTTTTGCAGCAAGAACAAAAAGCATAATGTTTTCGGAAAATCAATTAGGCTGTGGTGGAATACTCGTACCATTGTCACAAAAGTTTGTTTATCTACTCCCATCAAGTTATACAGCGATTACCAAACTAGCTTTGAACAGGTAATACTACCTATAAACAAACAGCGTGATTATTTTTCATTATGAAAACGTTATGAACAACGCCTACTAGTTACCAGTAGCGAACTCTTGAAAACGCATATGATTAAATACACGCTATAGTAACTGCAAAGGTAGCCATGCCATGAGACGTCAAATGCTAATTCGATGGTGTACAGCATTTACTTTACAGAAACGAGGCTAAGTTGTCAATAATTCGTGACAGTGACCTCGACTACCTCGAGCAAGCTTTGTACATAATAATAACTATAATACATATACTTAATTTTATAGCGATGGAATCATAATTGTCAAAAATCTAATTAAATATATTTTGCCATATTTTGCCTTTTCAGGGCTTATTTTATGGAAATTTTTGACCTCACGACAACGTAGTCGAACGTAGAATCCAAAACGGCAAGAATACGTGCAACGTTACACTGACGCTACGCGTATCTGTTGCAACGAATTCGAAAAGGTTATAGAAAAATGCTCTAAGAGGCATCTGTGTGTTCCCAAGATCCCGTTGTTATTATTTACTGTGTTCACAAACACGATGTTATTTTTCACAGAAATACGCAGTATTTAAATCTTGTGGAATTGTTTAAAATAGTCTTTTAACTTTTGCATTGCTAAACCCAAAATTTACTCAAAACTACAACAATAAACCCGAAACGATCAACCAAAACAAGGTTGCTATTTATATTATTCCACTATTTATGCCATTATTTTTAGAGTTATTTACCTGTATCTCGAAGAGGGTGTAGAAACAAAGGGTATACTGGTTAATCAGCGGCCAGTATGCTATAAATAGCATCATCAAGCCGCTTTGGATTTTTTACTTGTCCTAACCTATTCGAATTCGTTGGAGCTGACAAGTTACTTCTGGGACAGTCGATGCCGATGCCTTTGGCGCTCACGATCGGCTCAAGCAGAACGATCATTTTCAAAACTAAAACTAATAAAAAGTTTTGCGAGATCGACAATGGGTAAATCGCGCCGAAGTCCTTTGGCATTAATTTCTATAGAAAATGAACGAGTAGAAGGCATAGACTTAAACCAAATAGTTGATACTTTCTTTGATTTACATACAAAAAAATAGTTTTTTCTTCACATGAAATGCGAAAGTTAAATCATAATAATATAATGTTTACAGTTAAGCTGTTTTATTTGTTTATTTTTGATTTTGTTATAGTTTTGTGTTGTATGTTAGTAATGTTTATTAAATAAAGTTATATCTTAAATTCTGTAGTTTTCTAAACCTAAAACTCATATGTATATGCCATGTAATATAGATGGAGTTTGTTACATTAATGTGATTAATGGATGCATAATTACATATTATACTGTACCTAAGATCTCTGAATTCTTATTCTTCAAAAACTCGAAAGAAAGAAATAAAAATATAAAGTTGAGGTCTCACCAATTTTTTTCTACCCATAAACCGACTTGAAATATTATTTTTTTTTATATTGAGGGGGGGCCCCAGTGAAAAAAAATTCGGGGGGCCCCCGAAGACCTTGGCGCGCTACTGATTCGTGATTGTTATGTATTTAAGTCGTGCTATTAATTGCTTCGGTCGTAGATAAAGTATAGTATTCAACTCGCGGTAATGGTAATAAGGCACTTGTTGATTTACAGAACTCGCCTACGGCTCAACTGCGTGAGTTATTTACCGTCATTACCGCATCGTTGAACAATATACTATTATCCAAGGGAGGCTATAAAAGCTATTCCTTGACAGACGACAATCATTAGTTGTTAGATATCTCGTTTAAGCATTTTCAGGACAATAACTAGCCCATATGTGAAGTAAGGGAACGATGGGTCCTAACTGCTTCGCAGTCCAATCCTGTTTTAACCAAAGCGCCGCAGCCGGCTGGCATAGCTGGGGCGGTGTGGCGGTAGCACGACATCAACCAGCTATTCAGAAAATTTCCCTTGCTTGCCGCTTGAATGTACCTATGAATTTGTACGAACACGTTCAAACAAACAGTATTATCAATTTTCGAATTTTTATTCACAAAATGTACCTCTATAATATTAAAACAAAACTGGGAAGGGTTTTGTGAGGAGTATATTGTGTTTATGATTTTTTTAAGGTAATAAGCCTTTTGGACGTCTTCTAGACTTAGTTTTTAGGCGTTTCAGGAATTCCTGATCGTTTTCAGTTTGTTCTTAGATCAGGTGCAATTGAGGTTTTGAATTTTCACAGGTGATAGACCTCACTTTTCTATGAACATTGAGATAGGAACATGAAGCCTTAAAATGCTTAATTCTTAAGATACAGAGTGTCAAAGTTTTACTTTTTTTTTCGTTTTTCTCAATTATTCCGCAACAAAATGGCACAACGATTTAAACTTACTTATCGGGGGCTTTTTAAAGTAGTGAAATCCAAACTCAACAACGGTTTTGCTATCATGAATAGAGGGCGACACCAACGGCACATCGAACTCTGTTAAAACTTTTTTCCGGTTTGGTGTTTCAATGTGAGTATTAAAAAAATCGTTTCCTCAATACGTTTTACGTGACAAAGGTATACTTTAAGTCCCCAGAGGTAACCGTTTTCGAGATAATCTTCATTGAAATTTCCAATGCGACTGAATTATAGGTATTTCCGCACAAATGATTACTAGGCTCATGCTTCTACATGCCAGTAACGATGTATTCTTAAATTTCAACACAACCTATTTTAAAATACATATTTTTGAAACGCGTTTTTTGATCTAATATTAATTCATTCTTGAATACCGATAATTCTTTCGATCACATTTTACAGCTATAATTGGGGCGCCTTGGAAATTTCAATAAAGGTTATCTCGAAAACGGCTATCTCTAGCGACACAAACAAAGTATAAAAGTATAAACCATATTGCGGAAACGATTTTCTCAATATCCATATTGATGCACCAAACCGGAAAAATGTTTTGTTAATTTAAAAGTGTTTGATGTGCCGTAGGTGGCGCCCTCTATTCATGATAGCAAAACCGTTCTTGAATTTGGATTTCTCACCTTAAAGAAACCCCCAATACGTAATTTCAGTTCTTTGTGACATTTTATTGGGGAATATTCGAGAAAGAACGAAAATAAAAGTAAAACTTTGACACCCTGTCCCTTGAAAATTAAATTAAATAAGGCACCATGTTCCTATCTCAATGTATATAAAAATGTGAGGTCTATCACTTGTCAAGCGTTGTCGTTGTCGGTCCAACATCCGGACATCCTGTATTAGTTTTATAACATAACCATTTTTGTTTTCATTTTTTTCTTCGCAATAATTCAAGAGTTATATCAAAATAAAAATGGGTTTTTGAATCCAGTACGGAAGATACGCCGACAGCTCCCAAACTCGTGCGACGTGACGATTGTTGTCACGATGCATTCGTTTGACCAACGACGTCCTGCTTCGATATTAGATTCTACAATCCCAGCCAACCGTGAAAATAGTTACTTGTAACTAGTGTATATTTGTTGCAACATAGAAGATAAATGAAGTTTGTAGTTGGAGACGAAGCCTACGATCGAAATAAATATTTTTTGAATGTTTGAAGTTAGATTCCAAATCGCAGTAAAGTACCTGACCAAATATTTTTGATTGAAGCAACCGCTTCCGCAGCGCCGTGATGGCGCAGTGTTTTAGAGTATTAGCCGGCCAATCTGTGTTCGAGCGGGTGTAGGTTCGAAACTCACGCCGTGCAACTCTATTTTTCAATTTTTTTGTACGACAAAATTTATTGATATGCTTTTTGCACATGTTACACAATTTTTTTTCTACGATCGACATACATATTGTTTTTTAATCCAAATTTCATTAGACATTTTACTTGCATTACATAGCGCAAAAACTAAGTACCAGAGGAGAATTCAAGAAATCAGTGTAAATGAAGTTTTTTCGTAAATACCAATCGCTAATTGCTCTGATTGCGATAGCAAAATTGAACTTAATCCAAAAAAGTAAAATTATTTGTAATTTTTTGTGGTACTTTCTCGTTGGAGATCATGACATAGACATACTTAAACAATATTCAGGACTATTTTGAACCTGGATCTAAGGCATATGAGTAAATGTGGACTAACAATAAATTAGACCCAAATAATCGACAAGAGTCTGTTCAAGATGACTACACCCTCGTATATGTCCATTTTTTTAAGGTATCTACGCTGTCCACTCTGACCAAACGTCACGGATGAATTAGCTCCGGTGATGAACAACAAAATTACCGGTTACGGTGTGCTCGAGCTGCTCCGGATCGCGTTGTTCCGTACTGAACCGTATTTATAATAGGTTTCCTGGTTAATCGGGTGGTAGTGTGCTGAGTGAAAGAGCCTGCTATTCTCCCACTTGCAAACCGGAACCGCGCAATATAGCACTCGATCCGGAAGATGCATTGAGCCCGACGGAGAACGAACCAGCGTCGCCATGTTCTGTTTACCCAAGCGTCGGCGACAAAGAAACAGCGTTGCCACTCGCAGCTTACTATTGACGATTCAAGAGTTTTGGGGTATTCAGGTGTCATAAAGTCGCGGAGCATCAAAGTTGTAATATTTAAACGTAACATTGTAAATTATTAGATACTTCAATTCTCCTTAAAATTCTAAGTTTCTAAAATGACAAATGAATCGTATTAATAGCTTGAAAACGATTCAGCAGCGTAGCTTCCATTGATGCGGGTGATGCGTCGCACCCCTTCCAAATATTGTAATACGACTTTATTTAAAAAAGTCACTATGATCTCCTACAATAAATTAAAATTCTCAGAAAATTTATTCAAATAATAAAATTCAATTCCAATTATTGAATGTATGTATTGATCGAGCTTTATAGATAACGCTAAGGGCTATGCTAAACTCTAAAAGTAAAAATATCTCGACAGTGCGATGATACTAGTAATAAGACTGTCCTGGTCACATATTGAAGGTTCGTGATTACGTTTCCACTGTGTCCAGTTCGCTGTTTTATGTCGGTGGGTGATGCGGTTTCCTAAACACATCTCGTTCGCGGTATGAAGTAAAATATCGTTGCGGTTCGCGATGAACGATTCTGAGTGCGGCTAGAAGAATTGATTTTAATTTTAAAATTTAAGATCGAACAGATACGTTCACAACTTTGTTTTCTTACCTAGATTTAGTTCTTTTTATAAATTGGTTTGGTAATTTTTGACCTGCTACATTGTTGGTATATTTTATGTTTATAACAATTACTTTAAATTAAACACCTTAATAGAAAAAATCTTCATTGTGTAGGTAAGATGTTAATTGCAGTTACTTATTACATCCTTTTGTATTGACGCCACGCTACGCCAACGAAACGATTGCATATTGGGCAAAATGTGCAGGGTATCGAATAGATAATACGAAACAAAGGTTTTAAGGTGTTACCAGCTACTAAGCAAAAAATTAAACACTTTAGTCATAAAGTAATGGCGCAACTCAAAAAACTGGATCTTGGGATAACGAAATAAATGCATTATTACTATATTTTGGAATAAAGTTGATAAATGAAACTTGTGAGATGGCGGCTCAGCGCCATCTTGAAAAAAAAATCAAATCGAATGGGGGGTCTTGTGTTACATCTTTTTGAAGCACCTGAAGAATCCTTCACAAGTGTGAGATATAAAGTCAATATATTCGTCTTCTACAAAATGGCGGAACATTTAATAATTACTTAAGACAAACACGTTAATATCAATACTTACCTTTTATTTTTTGAACGGGTCAACTCAAAAAATTTAAACTTGAGATAATGAAATTGATGCATGAATACAACATTTTGAAGTAAAGGTGGGTCTTGTGATGCATTTTTTTGAAGCTCCTGACGAATGCTTTATAAACTTAGAAAATGAAGTCAATATACATATTCATCTTCTACAAAATGGCGGAACATTTAATAGTTACGTGGGACAAGCGTGTTCCACCATTTTGTAGGAGACGAATATATTGGCTTCATATTTTAGGATTGTGAAGGGTTCGTCGGGAGCTTCAAAAAGATGTGTCACAAGACTCCCCTTTCAATATGAATGTTTTTCAAGATGTCGCCGAGCCGCCATCTTGGAAATTTCATCTGTCAATTTTACTTCAAAATATAATATTCACACATCAATGTATTTACCCCAAGTTCCATTTTTTTTGAGTTGATCCGTTCAAATAATAAAAGGGGGGGGGGGGGCATTAAAGAAAACCACTGTATACTTCTTCCTTACTTTACTTCCTCCAGTGGTCTGCATAAGCCAGTTCCCGCTGTACAAAAATATCTATATAAATTTTATTGTGCGTGATTTTGTGTATGCTCGGTGTGAAGACTGGATTGGCAGACGAGGAGCAGTGGTGCGGCCAGCCAGATCCTGCGATCTTAAGGCTGTAACCACGATCCTATTTGCTGTCCTAGATATTGGACAAAAATAATGACAAAAAAATATCGTGAATATGGGAAAAATAAGTTATTTTCCTTATCTGCAACGATCAAATGTTTTGTTACAAATATAGGATAAGGGCATGCACATTGGTAAAGTACAGTCATGCCATTTGTTCAAAGTTATCGTTTCTGTCCAAGTCATTATTGTGCTGTCAATAGGCCACTCACAACGCATATTGATAGTATCTATCCCTATTATTTTTTAATATTTTATCCAATAAACTGCTGCAGAAAAGATATTGTACGTAACGCTACCCGAAAGTGATTTTACGGGACCTGCAGGCTCCTGCCTACTCATCCCGTAAAATATCACTTTTGGGACTTGTTACGTAAATAACTATTTTTAACAGAATAGTCTGTGTATTTAATTCATTCAATTGTACCTAAATTTAACTGTTTCCGTACTACTGCATTTCTGATATGACAAATAGACCATAATGTTAACAATTAACAGTTATTTCTAACTACCGACTGCCACTAAGCAGGAAAAGCTAGATTTATCGTTTTGCGTCAAATATTTTGGCCTTTTTTCTTATTAACAGAGACTGCAGTGATAAAAGAGCCAACACACAGACATATTAGTACCTGTAACGTGGGAAGTTGAAGAATATTATTATGTTTTACATAGAATGGTCATTTTTGATTCAGTAAATAGTATGGTATACACACAAAGGAAGCAGATAACTTCCTTTGTTCCAAATTATTGCGGATATAAACAAAGCGTGTCAGAGCTTGTTACAACGGGAATTAATTTTTAATTCTCGGCTACTTGTTGTCGGCGCCAAATACTGGTGCCGACTTTCTTGTTGACTTTATGTTATATTATACATTGAGAAAAACTGAACGCCACTTGACAAAAACATGGTGCAACTGACACAAACAGCGAAATTCATATAAACTTTTCCCTCAACATTTATGTGGTCGGCTCCGAAAACAAGTAGCCGAGAATAAAAAATTCATTCCGGTAAAATAGCGACTGCCAATAAGCAGGAAACCTGCTTTCTTTGTGTATATACCCTAAGGCTTTCGGAGCCGTCGTCCAATGAATTTGTGTGTTTTTTTTTAGAATGGCGTCGTTGAGTCTTGAGGTTTGACGTTTCGCCACCAGGAGTGGATGACACTTCAGGAGCTATTTCACCTCGGCAACTTCCGAAATACTATTCTGTACTGAACATAGAAGTCTCTTGGTTTTGTAAGGCAATATTCAGATGAAGTTAAAAAAGTGTATTATGCTGCTAGCTATTTCTTTCACAGGTTTATAGACAGCCTATTATAAATACAATATATATTTCAGTTTTACCCCCACCAAACTACACTAATTTCACCTCTACTCAAAAAAGAAGGAAATTATCAGGAACCCCTAAAACGAAGTTTGAGGAATATTTGAATTTTTTGTTTAGTGCTAATTACTCTGTCGCTCATGCACCGATTTTCAAAATTTAGCAGGTTTACCTACTACGACCCTACAGCATACTGCTGGCCAAATTTCATCACAATCCATGCGACTATTACTGAGACGATGAGGCTAGAAGAACACCAACGACAGACAGAATGACTGCCCGACAGAAACGATCTGGATTGTCGTTGTGTAGATATCATAAAATGCTCAAAAACCGTATTATCTCAAAATCGAAAATTCATTCATCCCTCGGAGTAACAACTAAACATAGAGGTAGTAAACAAACCACCTCAGCATGGCGTGCTCAAAGCCATCGTCTTTGACACTTCAGCCTCCAAACATTGATCAGCTGTAACCTCGCAGTGACAGTTCAAATTGTAAACAATGCTGTGTAACGCCAACTAACCTAACCCAATGCAGCCCATATTACAAACACTGCATCATTGAGTTCCACCTCGAAAAGCTGTTAAACTACACTCGAATATAGCACAGCAAGTCCGTAAAGCTTCATAACAGTTACCAACAAATAGCAAATTCGATTTTACTGACTAAGCATAAAAGACGCACAAACAAAACAAACGTTTGACAGTCGAGCTTCTACCGTAAATGAGTCGCATGCGCGGTTGCCAGCTCCTCAAAATTTATGTATAAGACGTCAGAATTTGCGTTTATAATGAAGAAATATGCAGTAACGCAGTAGAGGTCAACATATCTATTGATTTTGCTGTATTCATTCCCGAACCAACAAAATACACTCTTTTTTAACGTAGAATGGAATATTGCTGAATACTATACAACTAACACGATAATAAACAACTATGATTGCCGTATCTGGTGGTCAATATGACAACGTAAGAAAAGATGTCGGCCTATTAGAATTTACTACCTCTATGTTCAGTTGTTACTCTGAGATTCATCACGACGAAACAAAGTAATATGCTTTCTATAGGAAGGTAGAGGTACTCTAGTATACAATATAAAACCCTTGCGTATATCATGCGCCGGTGAACCTCAGAAGCGTGAAATTAACGTACAGCGTAAAATGGTTGAAACATGCGGCGTCGCATAATGAACTATATTAAAATTTCAGGTGAGCCGGAGTAGACATTTGTGTAATATAGAGCGCCGGAAAGTAGAGGCATCCGTAGGGAATGCCAAAGAGGCAGGAGGCGCGGAGCGGGCTGCGTAATGTGCACCTCCTGAAAAAATAAACGACATGGGAGAGAACATATACGTAGGGGAAGAGTTGATGGGATGTGAACACGATGTTTCGTGCAACCGCCGAAGTTGAAATTGGAATCTTGAAATGTACGCCCTTAATGTAGCCCATGAAACATGTAATTTGCTTCATCCAACTTCAGCCCCGGGCGCTTTGGTTGTGAGTGCTCGATTTTACTTTCGATTGGAAAGTTACAAGGAACGATACTGTTAAGCTGATCATACACGTAAAGGATCCATCGGTTTTCACTTGCCTTTATCAAAGTATAAACACTTGACAACATTTAAGCTTGAATGATATTGACAACTGTTCCAGAAAGAACTAACGCAGCCCGCAATACATCTTAGGATCCCCACAATATGAATAAATAATGGGACATAAAGACTCTGCGATCCCAAGACGACACCAGCCAACCATAAAGAAAACTGGAAGACCTAATGGCGCACTCCTTGATTTAAAGCATATCGAACCATAGTTATCATAGTCACCTGATGAAATACAAATTAAATCTTGACTAAACTGTATACAGGGTGGGTCAATAGTGCGTGGACTGGCTGTCACTTGATAATGATAGGAAGCCTTAAGGGTTACAACGTTAAAATATGTGCACTTACATTTTGATGTTTGTACAATATGATTAATAACAAACTTATTTTTTTATCGAACTCCTTTATATTATTGTCTATTTTGATTCTTAGGTGAATTCTAGTGTGACTTTTGTATCACACATGTGATTTTAAACGAACCAAGGCTGTGTCTTTGCGGTGTGACTAAACATGAAGTGCGTTACTTCATGTCAGATGGTCAATTTTGAATCCTTTCTGAACTTGGAGTCAGTCACTTGGAAAGTCAGTCAGATTAATTAAGAGGCCTTCGATCATAAGTTGATTTTTTCAAATAACAATGCCTAATTATTTTTTTTGAAAGATCCAATATAAAATTTGATAGCTTTTCTAACGATATAGGATTGTCGATATCAATCTTCTTTAGTTTCAAATGTATTTCAAATTTTTAGTCGAATCGGTGTTTTTCAATTTTCCTATTCATAAGCAACCTAGCAGGCCATAAACAATAAACAAAAATTTGTTCAGATGGAAGAAACAAACTAACTTAGCAGAAAGACATCAGCTCTAACTGGAGACAGGAGAAAATGATATTAATGTTTCTTCTCATGCAATATTCTGGACTTCTTACCGATTATCTCCTAGCAAACTATGCTGTTCTATAAAAACTTATATCTCCGCTGCATAAAAAGACTATAATTGTACGCTTATTTACCCTTCTGATACGACAGTTTTTTGTTGGCAGATTTCAGAAAATAATTTTCAGTGGTGTTTGTTGAATTAAGAAATCTCATGGTACTTCAAGACGTCGCACATACCGGAATTTGTACAATGTTGCAATTTATCGGTGTTAAGTGGGATTGTTGTCGTTTTTTTACAGATTTTTAAGAATACCTTCCAATTACTAAATATGGACACTTCTAGAGCAGCTATGTACAACATATAAAATCAATTCGAATAGTAGTATATACTGACATTAGGAACACTGCCCTTTTAGTGGAACTTAAAAGGTCTCGAGTCAACTCGGGGTTCAATTTTTGTCTTATATTACAAACTTAAGTCTCTGCTATCCATCACATTGAAAAACGTTTCCAACTTCGTTTAAATTTATGAATAATATTCCCAAGTAGCTGTACGTATTGCAAAATCAATAAAGAATAATAATGTGCTATAGACTAAGAGCCAGTGATCGGCAGACTTATGGTATTTTAGGAAACTTCATATTGATGCTATGCACTATCTCCGGCGAGGGTTCCTTTGCGCGTGAACGGGAGTCCAAGAGCGCCAAAATGTAAGTTCATTTACCTCATTTTAGTGAATCTGCCTTTTAATACGTTGTTGTAGATACATTTTATCATACTAAAATCCAATGGCAGACATCTGGTGCGGTTCCTAATGCGTTTTAAAAAATATCAAAAGTGAATTTCAAGTTGCGCAAAACTAGTTCTGTGTATTTCAAGATGCATAGAACTAGTTCTGCCTATTTGGTAATGCTCAATAGCCGTATAAAATTCATATTTCGGGTTTGGGAAATATTCCTTGCTCAAAACTAGTCTGCGTATTTTTTTCGGGCATTGCCCGAATTCGGCTATTGAGTGTAACATATCTATAAAACTCATGTGGCAGGACCGGACTTAAAACTTCGCAGCGAATGAATATAGTAAGTATTTTCTTAGAAAAATGTTTTTATTCTTCTGCTGCTGATTCACCGCACATTAGCTGTGTCATCTCAAAGGCAATTGTTTCTGAAAAGGTAAGTCCTAATTTTGAAAACACCCTGTAAATGCCCCTGTGTGCGTCGTATGCATGTGTGCGATGGTAAAGGGCGTAAAATTGGTATTTTGCGAAGGGAGGGGAATATGGTGACTACAGAAATTTCCAAGAATGTGTGGGAAGTACTGAATCAAGCCACTTGACGCTGTTTTTTAGCATCGGATATCTCACTAGATCACACGACGGAAGATTTGCCTTCACGTATCCAATACATCACCATCAAAACAACTCAAATATTCCACTTGCATGAATATTCAACCACACGACGACCCTTTATTTGATCTGAAAGGCGCACGTATACACACTTACATACCCGTCTGTCTGCAACTAATTTGGCAAGTGAAATTCAGATAAGAGAGCATAATTTCTGCTAGAAGACGAACGACAAATATTTGACGCGTCAGCTGACAGGATGCATAGAAGCACTTTCAGAATCGTAGTTTCAGTTATGCGCTGGGAATACCTGCGAGCAAAAACGGTTCGCTTTGCCTTAGTCGCGGAAATGCTTTAGGATAGAGACGTTCCGAAGTCGAATGACACATGAATTGTGTAAGAAGAAGTCGACAGCTGAATGCTATAGCTAGACTCATGGACGTACTTAAAGAGGAATTTTCTGGATCCAAAGTTCTCATTAGTCTAAGACAAAATTCGAAGGTATTACAAACCCTCGAAATGAAAAACTTGTTCATAGAAAACTCACTCTGTACAGGGTGTCCCATTTTGGGCACTTTTACGTGGTATCTCGATAATTTTTGAAGACAGAGAGTTGCGGTTCTCGCGACAGTATGCTACTTTTGTGTGAAAATAAAGATGCCGTTAACAAAATCATCATGCCCCTTTTGGGTTTTGATATACAGGGTGGAATCGAAAACTCTCGATTCTGGGACCACCCTCGTATCTCGGTTGTCTTTTATCTTATTGAAAAGTTAAAAAAAGAGTCCTATAGACTTTTTTCTGTAGAATCCAGTGGTGTAGTTTGACTTTTTGTTGCTCTAATCATTTTTCAGTTATGAAGCAAACATATATTTTTTTAAATGGAACACCCTGTATATTATTTTTGAACTCAATCGGAAATATTTCAAGCTTTTCAAAAATATATATTAGTGTTAAGTTATTTTGAAAATTGCACTCCAAATTTGATTTTCTCATTTTTTCATTTTTTACTTTATTTGTAGCAGTAGGCCATGGTTAATCAACTATAAATAAATAATAAGCATCTAAGCAGTTATTACTCTACAAGAGACTTCCTACTCAAATTCGGAAAAAACACAATCAAAATACCTTTTTTTAAATAATAATGTCTCATTAAAATGATGATTGTGTTATTATAATATTGAGTAGATAGTGGGCTATGACTCATCTATTAAAAACAAAATAGCAAATCTGTAAAAAACTTGCGAGACTGTCAGCTTTTAATTATATTTTTATTGAATATAGCTTTGTTCGTTCCTGTATTTTTATTTTAATTATTGTCAACTTTCTATAATAATGGCAGCTTAGATACTCAGAAAGACAGCAACCGTTTCCAGATATATTTGCTCGTGTAAAAATAAATATAATTAGGTACAGATCCTTTATTCAACCACGTCCTTAAACCTATTTCTAGGAGAATAGGGAGCAAAGGGAAACAAACGTATCAGGTTACATAGAAGCAACGCCTTCATCATCTTGTACAAGCACATAGAAGGAGCTGTAGTATCAACTGCAGAAAGAATTCTAAAAAAATACAATTAACATCCATACACGTTTAAGATACTTCAACATTTGCACAGGATCCAAGGTTGGGAATATTTAATCGCCATAACACGAAGAAGACCAATAATTCTTTTAAATGCCATTAAAAGAATAAGAAATTGTGCCAGATTTGCATTCGAGAAAATAGTCTCCAACTTGAACCAACATCTTTAAAAGCTCCTCGATGTTTTTAGTTTTTATTTTAATTCAAATTTAAATCTAATAATGTGTTGATATTCTTCAGATATAACGTTGTTTGGTTTTAAGTAATGCAATAATGGAATAAGTAATATTTATTGAACATTATCGCAAATAGTAGTTAATAGTGTATAAAATACAATTAAATAATTGACTTGTATATTGTTGTCAATAGATCAGTCATGGCCTACTGCTAAAAATAAAGTAAAAAATAAAAAAACCAAATTTTCAGCGTAATTTTCAAAATAACTTAATACTAATATATATTTTTGAAAAGCCTGAATTATTTCCGATTGACTTCAAAAATAATATACAGGGTGTTCTATTTAAGAAAACATATGTTTGCTTCATAACTCAAAAATGGTTAAGAGTAAGAAAAAATCAAACTACACCACTCGATTCTACAGAAAAAATCTATAGGACTCTTTTTTTTAACTTTTCAATAAGATAAAAGACCCAAAAGTCCCAAAATCGAGAGTTTTCTATTTCATCCTGTATCTCAAAAACCAAGAGGGCTATGATGATTTTGTTAACGGCATCTTTATTTTCACAAAAAAATATCACACTGTCGCGAAAACCTCTATCTTCAAAAGTATATAACCGAGATACCCCGTAAAAGTACCCAAAATGAGACACCCTGTACACATAAAAAAATTTCAGTTAGTAAATTCTGGTAATGTTGTAAAGATATATAGTTGCGATGAGAATATATGTTCTCGCTAACTTGATAAGAACATTATGGTAAATTTCAACTAAGAAAAATATTTTTCGGATTTCAATATCCATTCTAAAGAAATATGCTCTGACCAAGAATGTCTATCACACCTAAAATGTCAATACTCTCCGACCAAGTATTTTATAAAGTTTTAGTAACGATATCATATTTTCCAACTGAGCTCCTACTTCGATCTTCGAAGAGGAATACAAACGGCTTGAGGCTTGTGAAGTACCATAGAGAATATGATAATCTTGGCTTATGCATATCGACAGATCGTCACAGGCCTTATAGGCATTTGTAAATAATTCATAATTTTACCTGCGTCTATGTTATATTGTTATACTCTCATAAAAGTACAAAGTACAAAGTATGTGATATGCAATATATTTATGTAAGTATAATTGTGAATGGAATATAAACAGTGGCGGACCCGTGGGCATAACATATTCTTCTAGTTCAAAAGTACGTCTTTATATTCTGTGGTAATCGGCATTTTTCAACATGAATTTGTAAAAATACTGTATAACCTAAAATTGCCGAATTCTTATACAGATGCTCTCAGATTTATGTCCTAAGAAGAGCAAAATCTTAAGCTGTTTGTGCCAAGATTATGAAATCCTTCGGTCAACATATAGTATTCCTATAGATGATATGTTCAATGTTTTGTTTTCGAGATTATAATATCAGTTTTTCAGTTTTGATTTGCTGATATTTACTAATATGACCCTATACAGGGTGGGCCAATAGTGCGTGGACGGAGGATTGTGGGCTTAATAAAAAATATTTCAAAAATCTGTCACTTGATCATGGTAGAAACCCTTGAGGGCTATGACGTAAAATTATTTTCACTCAAATTTTGACGTTTATACAGGGTGATTCATATCAAACTTACATTTTTTTAAATGGAACACCCTATATATTATTGCATATTTGGATTCCTTGGTCAATTTTAGTGTGATTTTATGTATCACACATGGAACTTTAAACGAACCGTTTAGGCGCAGATCACCATTTCTGGTATAAGTAGGTATCAGAAAAAAATTGAATATCGCAGCGATTATGAAACTTAGAAGGCCGTGACTTTGCGGTACAACTAAGCATGAAATGCGTCACCTTATGTCAAACGGCTAAAATTGAATTCTTTTTTTACTTGGAGAAATCAGTAGATTAATTAAGGAAACTTCAATCACAGATAACTTGATTTTTTCAAATGGCAATGCCTATTTCGGTTTAAAGAATCGAATGTAAAATTTGATTACCTTTCTAACGATATAGCATTCTCGATATCAATCTTTTTTGGTTTTCATTTTATTTCAAATTTTCAGTCAAATCGGTGTTTTCCAATTTTCCTGCGTGCAAGCAACCTAGCAGGCCATGAAAAATAAACAGAAGCTCGTTAATATGGAAGAAACCAACTAACTTAGTAGAAAGATGCAAACTAACTGGAGCAACGAGGCAAGATTATGAAAATTTCTTGCAACATATTAGCTCTAACCGGATACAACAGCCCCAAGATATCTAATGTAAATGAGTAGCTGGGCTATGACAGTAGTATTTGTTTTTCACAGCCTACTAGCTATCGAGGTCTACTAGAGCTTGACAACTTTCCAAAACGATTAAAAATTTTGAAACAAAAGGAAAACTACCAGCGATTTTTGCTTACAGTCTAACATGTTTAGAATTTCATATCTAATGAGATAAAAAGATTAGTCACTTCCGTTTAGTTAAGTCAAAAGTGAAATCTCCAACTGGAGCATTCTGAACATCTATTGAAATGATTGCTAGAATTTTTTAATTACGCTATGCTGTAATTGTGTTTATTTCATGTAGTTTTCTGCAAACTAAATTATGTTTTACAATTCAAACAGACTGCAATTCAAGTTTCATTTTCCGCGATTTTGCTAATAAGTAGAAGTACCTACTGAAGAATTTGAAGGGTTCCAGTCAGAGGTATCATTACTTTTGACTTACGGAAATGGCTACTCTTTTATAGCATTAAATGTGAAAATTTATTCAGAAGACATAGATATTATACTGCCAGCAACAATCACTAGTAGTAGTAGTTTAGTTTTCCTTTGATTAAATATTTTTTTACTGACGTTGGAAATTGACTAATAGCATTGATTAAGGTAATATTGTGCCTGGAGGTAGAGGGTAGTTCTGCCATTGACCTGTAATGCAATAAGGTCAATAATCCTTGCAGGACAGCATCAATTTTGGTGTAACTCAACACAATAAAAAACGTACTCTTGTCAGTAATACAATATTCACTCCTTTTGGGTTACCAGTTCAACCATTGATTAAGGTATTAATAGCTAGTAGCATTGATTAAAGTATTTACCTTAATCAATGCTAGTAGGCTGTGAAAAATGAGCGTTCTTGTTACCGCTATTGTTTCTGGTTAGAGCTAATATGTTGTAAGAAATTTTCATAATCTTGCCCCGTTGCTCTAGTTAGTTTGCATCTTTCTACTAAGTTAGTTGGTTTCTTCCATATTAACGAGCTTCTGTTTATTTTTCATGGCCTGCTAGGTTGCTTGCACGCAGGAAAATTGAAAAACACCCATTTGGCTGAAAATTTGAAATAAAATGAAAACCAAAAAAGATTGATATCGAGAATGCTATATCGTTAGAAAGGTAATCAAATTTTACATTCGATTTTTTAAACCAAAATAGGCATTGCCATTTGAAAAAATCAAGTTATCTGTGATTGAAGTTTCCTTAATTAATCTACTGATTTCTCCAAGTACAAAAAGAATTCAATTTTAGCCGTCTGACCTAAGGTGACGCATTTCATGCTTAGTTGTACCGCAAAGTTACGGCCTTCTAAGTTTTATAATCGCTGCGATATTCAATTTTCTTCTGATACCTGCTTATACCAAAAATGGTGATTTGCGCCTAAACGGTTCATTTAAAGGTCCATATGTGATACATAAAGTCACACTAAAATTGACCAAGGAATCCAAATATGCAATAATATACAGGGGGTTCCATTTAAAAAAATGTAAGTTTGATATGAATCACCCTGTATAAACGTCAAAATTTAAGTGAAAATATTTTTACGTTATAGCCCTCAAGGGTCCCTACCATGATGAGGTGACAGATTTTTGAAATATTTTTTAGTAAGCCCACAATCCTCCGCCCACGCACTATTGGCCCACCCTGTATAATCAAAAATATCACATCCTTGGTTTAAGAGAATGTTTAAGATTAGCTTTGCGCATATACATATATGGAATACTTGCATGAAAGTCATAGAATTTGTTTTTATGTATGTTATAAAGTGTTCATACATTATACAATATGATAAGGTAAATAGGGTTGATTGATAGGATACGTATGATTCTATGGTCCATATCTTTATTTGTGAAGGACAAACGTTGGAGGGTGTTAGAAATTTTAGATTTTTCAAATTCTTGATTCAGTTTAAAATTAATATGCATTCGAAAATGATTGCCAGTGCTGAATTTTACGAAAAAGGTATAACAGCTTTGACCATAATGTATGCCCGACGAAAAGAGCTTATTAATTGCATGATAAAGCCATTCTCATTACTTGTGTTATAAGTCATAAAGAAAACAGCTTTTTCATACACAATTTTAGATATTTGCTGAAAAATATATTGGAACTGCAAAATTTGAATTTCATTCCGCTTAGGGAGGCTGTTTTTGCGCTGTACTTGTTATCAAATATAGAAAATATGTTCAAGATGTAGATGTGAAAAGTAACGAGAAATTCTCCATCACTCTTAATATATGTTTTGTTCTAATGTTCAAAACAATGAATAATATAATGAAAGAAAGACCAATCAATTACAGTCTGACAAAGTGTAACAAGAGCCGTGAGAAATATGAAATAGACATGGATAGCAAGAGACGAGAGGATATGAAATAATGTGTGCGTGTGAGACAGCGGCGAAATTCCCAAGTCTCTTGCTACACTTGTCAGGCTGTACGTTTTATACGGTGGCATTATAAAATTTCAAAAATTACTGACAATATTCAAATCCTAAAGAGTCAAACACATTTTTTTGCATTCGTGATGGGCTCTGTTTAGTATTCGAATACTCTTCCCGTTGCAACTAATGGGGCGATCAAATTTATAAAATCAATTTGGTAACCTCAATTTTTTGTAAAGGTTTTTGACCTACTATGAACAACTTCAGTTATTTTTTTGTAGAGTAAGGTCATTTAAACAAAAACTCCTTATTACGAAGTTTTCATCGTTTGTATGGTAATAATCATCAGAGTTTAACTAGATAAAAATTCTGGAAAGATACGGCACTACTAACGGTTTAAAAATATAACTTCACACAACACGGTATGAGTTGAAGCTTGCTTATCTAGTTAAACTCTGATGATTATTACCATACAAACGATGAATACTTCGTTTTTCGGTTGCCTGAGGATGACTTAATATAAGTCGAAATGTTGCAGATAGGAAAATAAGGAGTTTCTGTTTAAATGACTTTACCCTACAAAAAAATAACTTAAGTTTTTTGTTATTATCAAGAATGAGTGGGAGGTGTAAAGCCATTTGACATCATTTTTATAAGTCGAAAGATGAATCAAAATGCGCTGATCTAGTAATTGGTAGTCCATTCTAAAAAAGATCGGCAAGCAAAGTAGTAGGTAGAGCTTGCTATATTTCCATGAACGCGTAACTACACGCTATCATACGGGGTCACGGAGATAGTGTTGATATTTTTGATGGTAGAATGGAAGATCCAACTATACCAGTTATCAGCCGCCATTCCTTCCCCTCTTAGATAATTTGGATATCAGGAGGCTCCAACAACTACAAATAGGTTAGACTCATCAACTCTTTCATGATAATACATTTGTTAACATTGGAACATTAAAAGGTAGGCCAGCGGGTAGAGATAAAGTTGTGTGATCATTATTATTAGCAGCAGAATTGCTGTAGGTCAATGATATAGCCACAATAGCAAATTATGGAAGACGAAATGCCGTTAACGAAATGGAACTGGTATACTACTCGTATCTAGGAGCGTTGCCAAGACCAAAATTATTCCCCGACGTATATACTACAAAATAAACTCGTTTAGTTTTCACGTAAATTTCTTCAGTTTTGTGGATTTATCGACATTGCAAAAGCATTATATTTATATAACGTATCATTCCTGACTTTTACACCAGGGCGTGTCATCAAGAGTTCTGAGGATACTCAAAGCAATGAACAAGTGGGTATCTTGAAAATTTGGCTCTCCTAAATTCCATTCAGGCAACAGTGCTGGAATGTCCTGACCAGAACACTTATTAAATGAAGTATCTACCTAGATCTGTAGAAGGCTCCATACATTTTAGAAGGATCTACATGTTTGAAACAGCCTCCTCCAGCTACGTCTATCGGCTACGAAAGGAGTATCTGGGAGCCTTGACAGTAAAACGTTTGAATAAAAATTGCAAAGACGCTGCCAGCGCCGGTGATCCAACAAAGTAAGGTTTAGCGCCGTTGTCGATCGAACGGAGAGATTTCCACTGCTGCAAAAGGCTTCGCTGTATCGTGTCGACATACGTTCGCGTATTGTGAACAGGGATTACATGCGAGATTTCTGGCATATTTCTGGATACGACTTCCGTTGTGTTTGCCCGAAATCAATATTTAGAATATTTTATTAAGAATCTTGGGCGTTTTACGACGTCTCGCTGAAATATTTTCTTACTGGCTTTGAGGAAAATATGGTTCGGTGTTGCATTACAATGGACTACATCAATCTTGACCATGTAATTTAGCATAACCTATAGGGAAGCGATGCTAGACGAGTAGGTCATCTTTGGACTTTTTGCCGACACCACGAAACTAACTCTAAAAACCTTCATGGCCTCCTGGAAAAAGAACTCTTTTTATATAAAGACTCTCTTTCAAACTCGTGCCAAATTCTCTGAATCCTAGGTTGCGATACACAGCACATCTGCCCAGGAATAAAGTTTCGTCTCTTCTTCAGCATTCCTGCGCTTCGGCTGATCTAAACCTCTTAGGTACTACCTACCGCTTTCAAAGCTAGCTGTCAGGTAGGGTATGAACATATATGTTCTGTTCTGTTCACTCATCAGCGTTCAATGTCAGTTATCTGCTCTTTTAAAGTTGCCGTTTAAGGTCTGATTTTTCCGTAAAGTTCCAGATTTTCCCGACTTCAATTCTGATTAAATTCCCACATTTTACGTTTCCAATGCACATATTATGTTTTTATTTATTTTATTATATATACATATTACATTTGTGCATTATACGCAGTGCTCTTTAATCGAATCTGGTGATCAAAATCTAAATTTAGATTGGTCATCTGATGGAGGTCATTTAACCCAAGAATGTCATCAAATACATGGTGCCCATTATCTATGGACTATAGTACATATCTCTGTAATTAATGAATGTATAGAAAACTTTCTCATATAAAAGTTGTTTAATTTTGTTTTACCCATGGTACGACCGTATTAAGTTGTTTGGGTTTCAGAAAAGAAATGAGTTTATAGCAGTATATCCTTTCTTTAGGCTCATGTGATAGATATTTTTTTCTTTTCAATAACATGACATGTTAGTACCTAAATACAAGAAAATGTTTTACTAAAAATTAAAAACCTAATTACTTTTATTGCATCAATAAAACTAATCTATTATCTTTCTACCCGTTTGTGGCAGATCCTGTGTTCCTAAAGCGTAAAGTCTTGCTAACTATTGACTGGGTGATGGGCTTTCGATTTGGATGACAGTCATGGAAAATTTCACATGCTTCTACGTGTGTTCATTTCACAGCGAGTAACTGGTATAGTCAAAACTTTTATGCGCTCGGATCATGTTCAATGAACTATTTCTAATTTTCGATGACCTTATTACTTATTACTTATTACTTATAACTTATTAACAATGTCATACGTACTGAGACATGATACTAAGGTTTTGTCACATTTACTGGCCTACTAACAGTCAGATATCTAGGTTAATGTTATTGATGCAATAAACTTATTCAAGTTTTTAATTTCTTTCAAACATCTTGTATTTGGCTACGCACACGTTATGTCATTGCAAAGAGCAAAAAATGGCTATGAAATGAACCTAATGAAAGGGAATACTACTATTTAAAAAAGTCAAATGTTATTTTTAAAGTACTGTCGTATGAATCGTACTGTGGATGGTACTACACATGTTGAATCCACCAACCGATGCGACTGTTGATAATTAATTTTATACTATTGCAAGTTTTTTCTAACCTATCCCATACAGTTTGATGGTTATCCATATAAATATGCTTATGTTTTTCCCTCGCGGGGCAATTTGAACATATAGAACCAGAATAACTGGTTATTTTGACTCAATATCCCAAAGTTATGGATCAACTGATAGCCGGGAAACCTTTTCGCTTCAAAAACTGTGGTTTTGAATAACGCAAAGATAATCGCAGCATACGTTCCACAAGTTACATGGATTAAAGTTACTGAAGTTTTTAAAACTGTGTTCCCCTAATGATGATATTGTGACCTGTCATAGCATTAGTACAATAGTTGCAGGGAACTAAATATTTTCAGCCAGGGACGTAGCACAAGGCATTAAAATAAATACTGAAAATTCAAGCAAAATCGTGCTAGGTAATCACGGGTATAATAATAATAAAATAATTAGAAAAGAAGAAGCTAAAAAGTAGATAATTCTTAATATAATAATAATTATTATAATTCTTTATATAATTAGTTAAGAAATGGCTTTTAGAACTATCAATGCTCAGAGACGACTTTTAAAGGTTTCGACTGAAAATCTATTAATTCTGAGTCGTACGAGAAAGACCTTACGAAAAAAGAAGTATTATGCTGGGGTGGACTTATCAACTCCTAGCCCCGTATCGTATGTTAACATTATGTAAATCAGACATGAATACTACATTATCATAAAAATAAGAGGGTGTTTTTTCAATGATTATCTTATGGAAAAAAACAAGACAGTGATTTATGCGTTTCTGTGTGATACGGAGCCAGCCAAATTATTTGATTTTATGAGAAATCGAATGCCCTCTCCTTACACCACATACACCAACCTAGCACTTGAATTCTGTTACAGTCTAACTTTGTTAAGCATGAATGATATAAGATATCAATATAATTGATACTGAGGTACCTTTTTGTGAATAGACTAATTTTAACTTTGGAAAAGGCTGGTCTTATTTTATTTGATACATGTCACTGAAATTTCAAATCTGAAGTCCTAAATTTATCGCACTTTCCACTGAAGGTACAGATACTATATCCATATCAAATGTAATAGAGTTTGTTGAATCGTTTCTAGTTTTTCCCTATAAAAAAATTGGTTTTGTTTTAGTGTGGATTGTTGTGGAATCAGTCTGAGACAGTGATTTTTTGAAACCCAATTTAAAGCTTTTAGATCTTCGTTTATACTACTAACAGCTGACAACAGATTTTCAGCTTTGAGAGATGAAAGAATTTGCATATCATCAGCATACAAAATGGAAGGTACAGATTTTCAGGCAGTTTAATAACTGTGATGTATTCATTGTGTATGTATAAAAGGCGTGCCAATATGGATCCCTGAGGAACGCCACATGTTACACTTCTAGACGATGAACTTATACCATTAACAACTACGATCTGTATATACGTATAAAACTATAAAAGCCTGCAAGAGGCCTCTTTTGCTTTTTTAGCTCATCCCTCCTCCCTTCGAACAAAATGTTCTGGCTACCGACCACTCCGCAGCATACAAGATGCAGAGTAAACATGTGGCCTGTGGTGGTCCTTCATGGAAATTGGCCAACAAAAGCACATGATAACCAAACGTATACTCGTGGAGCAAAATAAACTTATAGAATATTCAAATATATGGAAATTAGAGAAACGTTGATTTGTGCTCAGTAATTACATGCATGCAATCTAGATATCTGATGTGACATTCGTATTTTGACCAGCTACATGTTAACCTTGAATCTTTGAAAGATTCCCATATGAATAATGTTTTATGGTAATTTATTGATGCATAGAATGAATTACATTGTGCAAAACATAGTTTATATCTGAGGTACTGTAACAGGTATGCACCAAAACAATATTATTAACGTTAGTGTTAACTGACAAAAATGTGAAGATTCACACCTTTATCTTCTATAGCAGAGTAGTCGTGGTCAACACTCAGTTGTTACAAACTTAAACTGCCATTTTTATATTCCTTTCCGTGTCATACATGCATGATATATGTCAAATACATGCATATCATCACGTGAAGGTGGACCGGCTTCATAACTACAAGGCCTATTTTATTTAAGTATTGTTTTCCCATTAAATGGCTTATCGGGATTCCGCTTATTGCTTTGCAATCTAATAATAGGAAAATAAGCATGGCGGCTACGATCATTATTTTAACAAAAAAAATGATCCGTGGTTGTCTATATAAAGCTTCTATCAGTGCATTTGCGGATATACGAATATTAGCCGCAAAAAGTATTTGTAGATACTAATCTTGTAATGTAAGGTATATGTTATGTTTGCTGTTATAGTTTGTACAGTATAGTAACTATATTACTGTATTACCACCGGCACCGGATAGGCAGGGTAATAAAAAGTATTTTGTGAATACAAATTATTCAGAGGTATTCAAATTTCATCCACCCTATCACGCATTAATTATACATCATTTATACCCCCCTCAAACTTCTTAAAAGATTAACAGTGTTCTGTAGAGCACCTTAATTTAAATTATTTTTATTTTTCCGCCGCCATTGGATTGATTTTCAGCATTAGTAGCTTTTTGTCCTTAATGCGGGAGTTATCTACATAAAAAAATCATTAATATTAAGCTAATTTTAGAGGAACAAAAAAAATACGGTTATTTATAATTACTTCGCCAACCCTGAATGAATGTCGAATACGGATGATGTTATGCGAAGTTTTTCGGAATTACAATACTTTTTTCCGTCTACTGATGTTAGACGTAAAAGAATCAATTTATTCTCCACATGTTTATCACCATAAAAAAATTATTATGTAATTGTTTACAGAAAAAAATGGGTACATTACTCTCTAGATAATATTCAACAGATATCAAATACCCAATCATATGAGTTGCATCAGATCCTAGATTTTTGCCAGCATAGCCCAAAAAGGCATTTATGAGTATGAGATTTTTCGTAAAGTCAGAAATAAGCATAAAACTTCAGATACTCGTACGCATGGTCAGATGCTACATTTTCTCGGGTCTCCTGTATGCATGCGAGAGTTGGACTCTAGATGCATTACGAGAAAAGAAAATAGACGCCTTTGGAATGTATATTTACCACCGTATACTCAGAATATCGTAAGTTCCAAGAATAACGAAAGATGAAGTCCTTAATCAACTTATATAGGTCATATCATGCGAGGAGAAAATAGGAACTTCTGCGACTGATCATAGAAGGAAAAGTTCAAGGTAAAAGGTCCGTCGGAAGACGTCTAAATTCTTGGTTGATGGACACCTGAACATGGTTGGCTGCTCATCGCTTGACATATTTCGCACTGTACCTAGAACTACGCTAGCTATTTGGATGGACAACCTTCGAAAGGAGACGGCGTCATAAGAAGAAGAAGATTATGTAAAGCCAGAAAATAGTCAAAATAATGTTGATTAATAATCTAGCTTAAAATATATAGGGTGAGTTTTTAGTACTTCTGCTCCTTGCTCAGAAAATATTTATTTTTTCAGGGTGATCCATAACTACGTGGTGATGCAAACATGCATTTTCCAATATAGGGTATTGTTACATTATACGGGGTATTTCAAAAGTTATGGCCATTTTTATATCCAAATATCCAAATGAACGAACTGTATATCAAAAAGTAATGAATCAAAAATCATTATTTTTACACGGATAAATAAAAAATATACTTTAAAATCGCCTATAAAACAAGTCCACGACGCATATTGGTATACAGGGTGATGTAGAATGCAAAGTCTAGATTTTCTCTCTTTTTTTAAATGTAACCCCCAATATTTTATTATACCAAAGAATTGCTTTTAATATGCTCTTTCATCTTTGTATAGCACTTGTTAGAGCTACATTCATTAGTTTCTGAGATATTTCGATTTTTCTTCAAATTTTAAATATACCTCCTATTTGTTTACTAAATGTATTTATTTTGAGAAAATACTATCAAATTTTATTTTTGCTTAACAAACAACTAAAATGTAAGGCCATAATAGTACTTGATCAAGTCAAAACACTGAATTAACGAGATATTATAGCTCAAGTGAGCTGAGGAAATAATTTTATAGACGTCATGCATAATTATAAAGCAGATCTATCAAGTAGGCTATGAAATATTAAACGACACAGTCCAAATAAAACGATTTTTAAATCTTTCAAACGCATTGGTTTTAGAGTGCCTCCGTTCTGGATATTGTTGTTCATAGTTGATATATTCTAGAGGCAAGTAGGCAATTTCTCAAAAATTGTCCTAAATACCCTCTATGAAGAAATTAATTTTTAAAGCTTGTTTTTCACACAGTACGGAATTGTTGAGCAAGTTATGGAAACTGTCACTTTTTCAAAGCCTACCTGATAAATCTGCTTGATAATTATGCATCACGCCTACAAAACTGTTTCCTCACCATACTTGTCCTTATTATCTCGACGATTCAGGGCTTTGACTTCATCAAATACTATCATGAGCTTATAATTTAGTTGTTCGTTAAATAAAAAACAAATTCGATAGTACTTTCTGAAAATAAATCAATTTCAGTACACAAATAAAAGCTATATTTTACATTTACCGAAAAATCGAAATATCTCGGAAACTGATGAATGTAGGTACAATAAGTGCTATACAAAGATGAAAGAGCATATTAAAAGCAATTCTTTGGTATAATAAAATATTGGGGGTTACATTTAAAAAAAAAGAGAAAATCTGGATTTTGCATTCTACATCACCCTGTATACAAATATGCGTCGCGGGCTTCTTTTATAGCCGATTTTAAAACTAGAGGATATTTTCAATCTTTCCTAGTAAAAAAAAAATATTTTTAATTCATTACTTTTTTTATATACAGTACGTTCGTTTGACAGCGATTTGGATATAAAAATGGTCATAACTTTTGAAATACCCTGTATATTGTAACAATACCCTATACTGGAAGAATGGAAATCATTAGTAGAATTTGAATATGGAATAATATATAGGGTGTCTCATTAAAAAAATGCATGTTTGCTTCACCACATAGTTATGGATCACCCTGTATAAATCTAAATATTTTCTAAGCAAGGAGCATATCCGTGGCTACAACTTTTATGTACAACTTTTTTCGCTATCTTCTACAGTAGTGGAGTTATCGATCGAGCCGCTACTAAAAACTCACCCTGTGTGTATATAACAAGAAGCAGTAATCTAAGTAGTTATTTTTGGGGAATTCCTGAAAATACTAGACTGCACTGATCTGGGATCTATTTTTCAAAATATTGCATGTCAAATATAGCAATGAATCAGAAAAACTATAAACTTTGAATTTAGAGAGTGATTCCGTGAATAGAACGCCATAGTAAAATTTAAGTAAGTCGACTGTGTCAAAAATTAAATTATTGGCAGTTAAGTAAAAAATTGAGGCTAGAAGGTATATATGGCCATGTTGTTAAAAGCACCTTCTAGATAAACATACATAAACGACATCTTTAGTGCAAATGCTCTTGTAAGTGAAAACCGTAATTAGCTAAATATAAATGCCGCGTTAGAAGTAGACACATCCAACTGCTCTCAGTAAACACAACAGTAAATTGTCAAAAGCACGATACTCAACAAAATGTAGGTCAGGTCTCCTACATTTGTAGACACTACATTGCGGCAGAGACTACGCCTTATAGCGAAAAAACATTTTCTCCGAAAAGTAGCGTACTCAAAGCTTTTATGAGAAGCCCTGGTGAAAAGAAACTATACTGACAGGGCAAGAGAATCATAGCTATATATGGAAAAGTGGAAACCGTGTGGCTACTTTGATGTTTGTGATACTTTTCTTAGTATATATCACTAGTATTCCACAAGTAGTCTTCCACGGATACTGCTTTATACCATATATGTTACTTTATGCTAAAAAGCTTTTTACGCTGGATTTTTTAATGATAACAATCTAATTGTAGCGGTTAATGTGAACATTCTTTCCATAGATGAACCAAAAATGAGGACTGTGCGCGGGATTGATAAAACAAATTATCGCTTTATTATACATACGACAATAAATCTTTCGCTTTGATATTTGTATTGTCTAATAGAATGCGATATTACCATAACTAAATTTTTGTAAATAAAAAACATGTTACAGTATAAACTTTGAATTTTTGCATTGATTCAATTAGAAAATGCTATAATCCTTGTTATTAAGCTTTTAACTGATATATCAACTAGGATCATGTAAAGGATTTCAATTTTTAAAGGAAATTCATATGAAATTGAATAATAATCAATGTTATATCGCATTTCAAGTATTGAGCATTTGCAAGTGTCTTTTAGAATAATTACAACAAAATCTAATCTAAGTGAACCAAGTTAGTTGTATAAATATCATAAGTACGCAAATATATAAAATCGTTGTAATTTTATTTAAAGCCATATAGGCTCCGCTAAAATATGACTTGCTATCAGAATTATTCATTAAAAGCATCTGCATTTCTTCTTCCACCAGTGTCCCATTCTACCTCCTTGCATCTCAATTTAACCACTACAACAACATTTATCATGGACCTTTAAAACACCAATATACGAAGCTGGGTGGTTTTTATACTTTTTGCTTTTTGGCATTAGCAACGTATTTAAAAACTATACATATTTTGCATTTTTGCTGTGGTATGATGTCAAAATACATCCTAAAAATCCTATAGGTCCGCAGATATGTATGCCTAGGTCTGTACAGCAATTAGTTCCATGTTCACTGGGGACAGTGGGACGTTATTTAGGAGTACATAAAATTTCGAAATCATCAGCTCCCCAGCTTGTTAACCACTTTAAAAAAAATTCTCATTATAATAAACTTGAGGTATTGTAAATACATTTTCTGTTTCTAGTTAGGGGAAAGCATGTAAAATAATTCATCGAACTGAGCCGTGCTAAATGTCTCAACACTTGCCATGAAAGTGGAAAAAGTTTCGTTCCCTTTCTTTCCAGCACCTAGTTTAGTTGAAGACTTTCTCTATTTTCATAAGTAAATGCTTAGTACCATAAAGACACTGGCGACGACCAGCGAGGTAATATTATCTTGAGCACCTAGTCACATAGAAGTAGGTGGGAACGAGAGTACCGACAGGTGTTCCAAAGGTGCAGAGCTCCCTCTTATCGGGCCAGAACAAGCATGTGGTATATCATACATCATGCCCATCATGGTACGGACAGCTGTCACCAGAAGCGCTGGGACAGAGTGATGGGGATATGTTGAGGGGACCCTTCTGATACCGCAGACGCTCTTAGATTGAGTAGAGAGGAACTGCGAAAGGTGGTTGGACGTTCAGTGCACACGTGCACAAGTTGAGAGTCGATGTGAGAAATCCTTTAAGGCCCGGTCAAACAGAGGGCGTTCTATAACGCCGCGTTACAGCATTCCGTTGTTTGTACCAAACAGGCCTGTTTGACGGGTTGAGCAAAAGCGTCACACCAATTTTTGTGATTTAAGCATAGATGAACTCAAAGCCTGTTCAAACAGAGGCCATTCTAGAACGCGGCGTTACGGCGTTCTAGAACGCCGCGTTACAGTGTTCTGTTGTATTGTTAGAGAACGCCGTAACGCTGCGTTCTAGAACGCCTTCTGTTTGACTGGGCCTTTGCAGGAAGTGCGGTGAGACAGAGGAAACAGATAAGCATGTTATCTTAAGTCTAAGCAGAAGCTCCTATCTGAATTTAGGCCAGAGAAGATAGGGAGCGCATAGTCTAATGCATCTCAAAGTTCGCAAATAACTTAGGATGGGGCTCTGTCTGATCCCTTTGACCGGGGGTGCACAATAAGCCTTAAGGCGGAGTGGCAACTATTAGGGTAACTGAACCCTAACCACCTCATCACAAAAAAAATTAGCAAATAAGTAAATTAATGCTCAGCTTTCGGTGGCACGGAGAATGCTCATCATGGAACCGAGCGATTCCCTAGCTTTGTTCAAAAACTTTAGTTTGTGGCACTTCTCCGTACCTGCTGTGAACCGTTTGGCTTACCTACAATTGCTCCTCCTAACCATGCCATCAAGAGGCCCATTCATCTAGATATTACTTAAAACACCTTGTTTCCTGCAAAAATATATCATTCAAGACAATAGTTACAACAGAGACGTGTGGTGAAATATCTAACTGTAGAAAGCCATTTCTGCTTCCTGGCAAACACCTTCGATGTATAATAATTACGCAGAAATCATACGTTTCTAACAAGACGAGCAACTAGAATATTGCAAAAGATATATGCATTTCGCGTAGGTACAATAAACAAATAAAATGTAACGTAACCTTTGTCTAGAAATAGTTGCTTAAACCAAGGTCGACACGCATATGCATTAGATTTGTTTTGAACAAGTCATAAGATAGGTTTATTGCAGGTGAAATTGTCCAGTACAGATATACACACAAGATAGGCTTCTTGTTCGCGAGATTATTTTTAGAATGCCAAAAATTTTCTAACGCTACCTAGACCATTCAAATTTTGCAGCTACTTTATTCTTCCTTATACTTATATGTTTGTCATTATTTTTTTTACTACTACACTATTTCATCACTGAATGTAGAAAATTCTACAATAGGGTACTTGCAGAGGTCGTGAAATCGCCTCGGGAGTATACACAGCGTAAAGAAAACCATATCAAGAAGCAGTACGAAACAAAAAACATGATTTTACTGACGGCCAAAAAAAGATATTTTCAAAATAAAATAAGGATATATTCAAATTTTTCCACGTGACTTAAAACAAGGGCTGACGTCACAGGTATCTTATCGACATCGACAATCGATACTGCTACAGCGCAGGTCAGTGAGATTCAACTGCGCATTCGACTAGAGATGATCTGAATTTTTTAACAATGCGACTCAATTTATTGATACTTAAACATATTTGAAACAGGCAATTAACCCTCTAGTATTTTCGTTGCAATACATTTTTATATTATCTGATAGGTGTCACAGTTTATCCTGTTTGTGACCGAGATTCGCAACTAATCGAAGCCATCATTTTATTTCGGCGCATCCCATTAGAATGAATACAAAGATAGAATCTAATTCAAGCCCATCCCTACAAAGTGAATTAGTAATCTAGCCTAACTTTTATTCTTTTGTACTTTTGTGTGTGACTGTGTTTTGCGGTTATAATGATGAATGTCAAAATGTTAGGGTAGCACTGGCTATCGATATCGAATATCAACACTTTACATCCCATCACTATAGGATATCACTGACGTCAGAGGTTGTTTGCGCGGCATTTTCCGGCATTTGAAATAATTTTTGGAATATCTCTCACAGCCGATTCCAAAAAACCAAACAAGTGATTTTGTCATGTTTACTAGGCTCTAAGGGACGCGTAAATGAGATAATATTTTTTTCTGCAAGTGCCCTATTCCAATTCAAGTATGACAATGTCTATGAAAATTTCTAGAGCAAGATCACTGATTCTAGTTTTATAGTCGTCATCTTTGTCTCCACATGATCTCAACCGATATTGACGAAATTTTGGGACATAGCTAATGTCAATCTAATTTTGGGATATAGGTAATGTTGACGTAATTCCTAAGCGAAAACGTGTAGGAATTCGCATGAAATAGGATAGAGTTACTTTTCCTAGTATAAAGATATCTCGGGAATCCTTTTGCACTTTTGCAATATATAAGTGACTGCTGAAATTACTTCAGCATACTCTAGGTGCGATCTCACTAGTGTATGGTAGAGCCTTATAACTGTTTCTAGTACAAAGGATTTACTATTTCTAATAATAATCCCCAGATATTTATATTCCTATTTGGGTATAATGGGAATTGAACCTTTATCTTTATGAAAGATAACTCCTAGGTCTTTTATTTCACTTTTGCGTTCTAAGACTACCTCATTTATATTGAAGTTGTGCTCTATACCATTAGTTTTCTATTTAGAAGGTATTTCGAAAGGATAAAATACTGACTCAATTTTTTTGTTTTACATACAACAGGCCTTTCCCTGTGGCAACCACCATGTTCCAAACTTTACTTTGCAATAAAGCATACTGAAAAATGATCTACGATGTGATAAGGAATATAAATGACGGAAAATAGGTGGGAATTTTGTGCGCGACACGCAATGGTATGCGTGCCCTACATACATACAATAAGTTCACATCTTGATGTGGGTCGGAATATGAAATATGGAGTTTTGTATAAAACTAAGAATGTTGCAAGCCGTTTCTTAAACTTACGTGAGAAATCATTCTGCGCGTTTCGTGACTCTGTTCATGTTTGACTTGAATTTAAAATTTTCCTAGATAAAAAAAAGCTGTAGTAATAAGGTACCTGGGAATTGTTTAAAAAGACTTCTTGCGCAAGTACTGCAGTTAAACACGAGAAATACGAAACCACGTATGTAGTAGAGTAGGTCGTGCCTGTTATAGATTAAAAAGAAGATGCGATCAAGTAGTTAAACTCTGCGCTTTACACGCATTTTCAAGTTTTTCTTGCAATAACAAAAACAACTGAGAGAGATGGATGAAGAACTACGAAATCGTCTAAAAGCTGAGCGACTACATATTTTGCGTTCTAATTTCTGATGACTACTCACCTGCCTCTGGAGTAACTGTCAAAATCTTTACACTTTTTTATCCTTTACACGGTAACAAAAATATATCAGTATTTTATTGCCACTAATTTAAGGGTTTAAAGGATATGCGAAAATAAAACTATGCAGTAAAGTCCAGAGCGGTTGGGAAATAGTCTGTTACTCTCTTTGAGAGCAAATAAAATGATACCTCCCGGCTATTTCTGGGAAAAAACTTGATAGCACCAGAGCAATACAAAGTCCTTTATAATTAAAAATGGTATATGGATGGACAAACAAACAGACCGATAACAGGCAGGAAGACCAACCGAACGAAAGGGCAACATAGTTTTTTGCTTCAAAAGGTATCTCTATACAATTTTTGAGTACTACGTTTCGATTGATCTTCAATCGTCTTCAGGTGAACTATGTAGTCAGTTGGAAGGAGTTATTCTTACCTTGGTCGATCGAGCTAAGGACATTATTTGTGATACACCACAGGGACTGGTAGAAGAACTACATTATATTAAAGATCTGTCAAAGAACGCAGAAGCGGTCAGAACAAGCCGCATAGAACGACACGTTATCAAGAACCGACGCACTCAGCAGTACGCGGCGCAGCAATGTTTTTTCATGATGTAGATGTTATATAATATTAGGATAGTACACGAACCATAAATGAATAAAATAGGAATAATGATGTTCATCAAAAACCATCCCGCATATACGACAAAGCCACAGATATGACGAGTAAGAGTCAGCCTGAGAGAAATGACTGACATGATTTGTCGTAATATAGATATATAGTGTTGGAAGGGGAAGATAAACACAGGGTGTCCCACGACGATTAAGACAAGCAATATATAGAAACTGGGCAGTAGTAGCGAATTATAATTTTGAGGGTGTAAATTAAAGCAAATATAGTATCTTTTCTTATTATTGCGTCACCCAATGAGGTATTTGTTTTTGGTCACGTGACGTCCGATTCAAAAATTTTAACGGGACACCCTGTATATTTGTGGCTTTTTGTGTTCCTCCGGATAAAACAATTCCAACAAACTAGCACACTTGGGGTCTAAAGTGATTAATTCAAGAGCTACAGGTACTAAAGGACTGTACCACTACCATTATGAGACACTACCAAAGTAACTGAACTGTAGGGGTACATTGTTATAATCTGCTACTACTGCCCAGTTCCGATATATTGCCTGTCTTAATCGTCTTGGGACACCCTGTATATGAAATCGAAGATTTTCTTCTGTCCCTCAGAAAAATGTGAAGAAATGGACTTCTTAGTTCGCAGTATTCAGCAGAATGTGACTACCCTTTGTTGTAATTTCAAGAAAAATGCAAACAAAAAAGGTCATTTGAAAGAAGCTTTTCCGTAGACGGTAGCTGTATCATTCATCCCTCCTTAAAAGGGGACCGCCATATTGATATCCAAACAATTTATGTTTAGAGATTGAACTTATTTGAACAAATATAGTATTGAATAAGACAAAAACAAAATGAAAATAAAGTGTATTGTATATTAATCAATATTTAAGAAATAGAATGTATGACACGTAATTCCATAAAATTTTTATTTGTATAATCTGATGAAGAGCCTAAATATAATATATAACCTATTTGGATATAATTTTTTTCAACTAAACCACAAACAGCAGACTACTATTATGATTTCTTGGCCACAATAGGAAAACCTGGTTCAAACACAGCTCATTTAAATTCACCTTCAATACTCCAACCTGTATAAATATTTAAAAATCAAATATTGATATAATAAGTTTTTTTACTATTGTAAACAGTATATTTTAGCAGTATTTCGCTCATTAGTTTAAATTAGACCAATAATCAAAAAGTTGGACCAGCTTTATACCTAAACTTCCACATTCGCAAATCGTCACCTTGTGTAACAAAAACTTGACACCAAAGGTGGCCTCTACCAACGAGTTCAGGTGTTTTTGATGAACATCGACCAACCCCTTCTCCATTCCCAGTATCGATCCATGCGGCTAGCCCACGTTTCCTATGAAAGACGAACATACACGTAAAGTAGGTACAGAGCTGCAACAGATCCATGTCGGCTACTACAAAAGGGTCAATGACCACTCAAACGATGTACGACAATCAGTCAGATACTCGTCAATTTCCTTCCTGGCAGAAGAAGCGTTAGGTGCCTGTGACGTGGATCATGGCCGGTGGCTTTGATGTTTGGGGCGGCCACCCCTCCCCCCTTAATTATGTTTATCAAAAAGGAAACGATATGACACCTTCAATGAAAATAGTTTATCTAAACTGGTTTTAGTAAGTTTAGTTCAAAACTGTGTGTAATTGCTAAACAAAGGGCTGCGGTAAAAATGCCAAACAATTGTATCTACATATTTATTTACTTTTATTTACACTGTACACCTCTATTGGGTACTGCCACGAAGGTATTGGTGGAAATGAGTGTTCACTTGAAAATACATGAACGTTACTACTATTTGTTTTTTTTTTACTTCAACAAACTAAGATTTCAATATTAATTCTCTGCTTGTCCCATTGGAATTAAAACAACCTCCCAGTGAAATCAATTTATTTTAAAACTTCTTTTGCATTTTTTATAACTGAGTAGGCCGCGTAGGCGGAGCCTAGATACCAGAATACCGTGGCTGCTGTGAAAAGGTTATGATGGGAGAAGTTTGTTAATGCGGGACTTGAATGGGCCAACACCAACACCAGCTTTTCAAATAATGCTTATTTGGGGCGTTTTTGGACCACCAGAAAAAACAAACTGTGTGGTTGTCTTTATTCTGAGCATGCTCAGTAATAAGAAATAGGGGAAAACCAATGAAATGCATGTCAAAAATAGTCAAACTCTGCGGAACCCGTGTTCTAAAGAATGGGTGGAAGGTAGGAGATATTGTCTTTTCTCTCTTGGCTATCTGAGTCCAGTGCGTTAATATGGACATTCTAGGTCCAATCTTGTCAATCGTGTATACGACAAAAAATTTGCAATCTTTCTTTGTTGAAAAAGCACCTTAACGTTCTTGTTTTTAGTTATAGCATCTTGAAGTCATAATTTGTAAACAACGTACTTTACATGCTTATTTGGGGAGTTTTTGGACCACCAGAAAAAAACAAACTGTGTGGTTGTCTTTATTCTGAGCATGCTCAGTAATAAGAAATAGGGGAAAACCAATGAAATGCATGTCAAAAATAGTCAAACTCTGCGGAACCCGTGTTCTAAAGAATGGGTGGAAGGTAGGAGATATTGTCTTTTCTCTCTTGGCTATCTGAGTCCAGTGCGTTAATATGGACATTCTAGGTCCAATCTTGTCAATCGTGTATACGACAAAAAATTTGCAATCTTTCTTTGTTGAAAAAGCACCTTAACGTTCTTGTTTTTAGTTATAGCATCTTGAAGTCATAATTTGTAAACAACGTACTTTATGCACATCTTGGTTATAAACTCTTAGTCATAAAAATTGATGGCACCGTATTCGGGTTATATTAATTACTTGTTAATTACTAAGAGTAAAACTGATGTGGGTTGTAACACAAGCATGATTTTCATGAGCTTCGTTAAAAGACCATATAATATTTTCCAGTACCAGAGTAGGAAAGCAAAGCAAAATGTTCTAAAAAAATATTTTCAATAAAGAATAAACATAAAATTTTAATTGCTACCTTGTGTTTATTAAGTAATCTATTTCTACTTACTGTTATCTGACAGAGTAGAAGAGAGACTTACCTGAAAAAAAAAGAAAAATATAAAATATATACCTATGGATAAGTGGTTCTCAACTTTTAAGATTTCTATGTAAGTATTTATATTGTACAGTACAAATAAATAAATAAATAAATAAATAAATAAATAAAATGGTTGACTTTTTCTCTAATATTCTGTGAAAGAAAAATAATTAAAAACTTATTTCTAGACCTCTTAAATATTACGAAATGCAGGAGTTGCGCACGCTCATACTGGACCTCATCCTAGGGCTACAAGGCAATGTCTTGTAAGGTATCGGAGCAAGTAGTAACTTGAGCTACCCTCCATGAATAAATATATGATCAGTAAAGTACCTGGGGATCTACATTGACAGCCACGTGTGATGGGATTTTCATTTAGATTTTACTATGAAGAAATTGCGTTCAATTATGTACATACTGTATACTTTCAAATAAATATTAGATTACCGCCATTTAAGTTATAGTATATCAATTATATTGTTGAGCCTCATATTTCATATAATATTGGCAGCTGGGGAGGTATTCTAAAAACACATGTTAACTATCTCTCGATGGTCCCGGTCCTATTGCTATCATGTCGCTGTCGCTCGGCATCTGCTCAGCGACCGCTGTCGCAAATTTTTACATGATAATGCTGCCGAACAGCCGATCAATAATACGCATGCTCAGTGTAGTTCTAGGACGATTCGCAGCGAAATCAGAACGAAGCTCAAGACTACCGCGCACAGATCCATGTTTGGTGGTTATTAAAACGATCATCCGAAAACATCAGTTTGCGACCATTGTCGCTGTGTATTATATTAATAAAAAATGAAGTCAAGTTGATTGACTCAGTACTTCCCACACATTACGCTGATACCAGTTTATTATTTTCCCATAGCACGAAGCTTTAGTCTAAGATCCCTTGCAACCAAATAATTGCCACCCCCCCCCCCTAACATTGTCTTATGCCGCTAGGTCTTTCCAGGTCAATGGACAGCCTATTATCGATACTACAAACTTCTCAGTCTTACAACCCCAAAAAAAAAACGCAGAAAATGATCAGGAACCTCTAAAACGCTTGAAAACGAAGTTTGAGCTGTTTTTATATTTTTAGTTTTATTATTATTTCTGCGCCGCCACTGGCACGATTTATCAAAACCATACGCGTTTTCCATCTTCGCCATGGTAGTAATGCCGTTTCAAAATTTCATTAAAATCAATTCAACAGTTTCCTCGTTACAACGATCTGACGCAATACTCTCGTATGTTTACATCAAAAAAAAAGTCCTTTGCTTTCTGTAATAGGCAAGGGCAATGTTCGGATGGACCTAAAAAAGTTATTTATGTCGCCAGGTCTTCCTTCACAGGTCAGTGGACAGTCTATTATGAAAGAAACAAATTTTTCAATTTTACAACCCCCCACCTACCAACCACCTCAATTTCACCCCCACCCAAAAAAAAGTAGTAAATAATCGGGGACCCCTACGCCTAAAAACGAAGTTTCAGCAATATTGAATTTTTTTTGTTTTTTGCTAATTACTCCGCCGCCTATGCACCGATTTTCAAAATTATAGGAACATTACCTACTACGACCCCACAGCATACCGCTGCCCAAATTTCATCACAATCCATGCAGCGGTTACTGAGATTACGAGGGTAGAAAAACGCGACAGACAGACCGACAGGCAGACCGACAGACAGACCGACAGACAGATCGACAGACAGACCGACAGACAGACCGACAGACAGACCGACAGACAGACCGACAGACAGACCGACAGACAGACCGACAGACAGACCGACAGACAGACCGACAGACAGACCGACAGACAGACCGACAGACAGACCGACAGACAGACCGACAGACAGACCGACAGACAGACCGACAGACAGACCGACAGACAGACCGACAGACAGACCGACAGACAGACCGACAGACAGACCGACAGACAGACCGACAGACAGACCGACAGACAGACCGACAGACAGACCGACAGACAGACCGACAGACAGACCGACAGACAGACCGACTGACAGACCGACAGACAGACCGACAGACAGACAGACCGACAGACAGACCGACAGACAGACAGACCGACAGACAGACCGACAGACAGACCGACAGACAGACCGACAGACAGACCGACAGACAGACCGACAGACAGACCGACAGACAGACCGACAGACAGACCGACAGACAGACCGACAGACAGACCGACAGACAGACCGACAGACAGACCGACAGACAGACCGACAGACAGACCGACAGACAGACCGACAGACAGACCGACAGACAGACCGACAGACAGACCGACAGACAGACCGACAGACAGACCGACAGACAGACCGACAGACACACCGACAGACAGACCGACAGACAGACCGACAGACAGACCGACAGACAGACCGACAGACAGACCGACAGACAGACCGACAGACAGACCGACAGACAGACCGACAGACAGACCGACAGACAGACCGACAGACAGACCGACAGACAGACCGACAGACAGACCGACAGACAGACCGACAGACAGACCGACAGACAGACCGACAGACAGACCGACAGACAGACCGACAGGCAGACCGACGGAAATGAGTGACGTGGATTTTCATTATGTACACATCATAAAACGCCCAAAAAACGTATTATCTCAAAATCGAAAATTTTCGCGATCACAATACTCCCCTCACCTATCGGTGTGGGAAGTAAAAGTGACTGAAAATCCAAGATCGCAGGTAATTATTGTTACGAAAGTAAGCGGCTATTCGTACCGTTTTTTATTATCTATACGATTCACATTGTTTCATAATGGTCAAACTATAATTCAATGTATGTTTACATTACGTTGATGGAGGGGTGAATGAATTTTTCATGCATTGCATTCATAGTTTAGGAGAAGACTGTACATCTTATTTCTAACAGAAAAAGTCATATAAAGTGGGGTCCGACTTTCAGCTGTTTCAGCGACATTTAATTTTCATTTTTTTCGATTTTCAACTATCTCGACGCGTACTTGCTAAATTTACGGACCACAGAAAAATACTAAATTTATACAGGTTGTAGAAGGGCATGGAATTTTCTATCAGAAGGTGCTTTTACAGCACTGTAGCGTGGGCAGATAGTAGGATTACAAGAGTTTAAAGTGACGAATAAATCTTCCGCATGGTCTGTTGCAGATGCTTTGCGTGAATATATGTCCATAGGCTTAAATCCAATTCTTTAGCAAATAACGGACAAAATATCTCCAAGTTAAGGTTATTCAGCCCTAAAAATGGATTTGTTAATATTTTGTTCTCTATTAAGATACGTCTGTTTAATAGTGTAGAAACTTGAGGCTATAGAATATTCATCACTATAACACAAACAATTTAATGTCTATAAATTCAGACAGTGATATATTATTTACCTGGGAATCAAATAATGAAAGAAAATAGAATATCTCTGAAACAGCTGAAAATTGGGCCCCGCTTTATATGATTTTCCTTGTTGGAAAAATTCTCATCAGCAGCGTCGGTTAGATGGAGTAGCAGAAAATCTTGTGTTGTTGTTGTTAAGTATCACACTTTGTATTACACTATTGTGCAAATTCGAATTGAGAAAACGATGGACTAGTATCATGGGTTTGGAAACCATGATTAAATCATTATAATGTCTTAGTGTATACAAAAATGGATGTATTGTTGCATTTCGTTACTCCATGCATCGTTTTGTTTACTAGTAATTCCATTTTAAAGTTTAAAAAAAGGAATTTAAATTTATCCAATTGGTGCACTGCGTGTCATACAACAGCAGTGCATTGTTGCTTCGTCAACTTTCCAAATCGCGGTATTGACGCAATTTTAACGGAATCGACACTGAACGCCTGTGCGCTCGGTGCAATTCAGTCACCCACCCAAGCGCTAACCGCGCACATGGCTGCTGCTGCTGCCCCACTATAGAAGGCAGACGCTGTTCATCGCGCAGCCACGACGGTCCCCTTTTTTGCCACTTACGCAGGCTCTCAAAATCTTAGGTCACGGATCTGGACCAGCTAACATAACTCTACATTAAAAAATCCAGCCTCAGTTTAATGGTCCGATGAACTTTGACGCCACCTTCTGGATCATATCGTGACGTCATGCGACTAGAAAAATTCAAATATTTTCCTCATTTTCTCGACTTCCATGTGCCCAAAAAAATCGCGGAATATATGAGAAAATTCATGATACTAGTCCATTGTTACTCCCCTGACTGTAAACAATGTCATCCGCCATATTGTCTGCGCAGATACGTCATCAATTGTGTGACGTCACTGTCACGTACATGCTCGGAATTTCTTGTATTACGTCTATAGTCTAGACCCATCGTTAAAAAGGCTGACCGAACAATTCTATTGAGTGTTTTCCACCTAATAAAGACGTCAAAAATGTTTTCTAACTAACCATTTTCTTAGCTGCAATACTTCTTTGGCTTTTCGCATTAACACCATACAAGATTGACCTTCGAGCTATAAATAACTTAAAGTATGGCAGTGCATTTGCTTAAAAGCAGCAATAATTTTGCATCAGAGTGCAGTACATCACAATCAGGAGTTCGGTGTAGCTAGGGCAGAGTGTAGGGCATGTCTTTAGGGAAACGTGGAGGTACGTTCTAGAATATCCCCAAGCGGACCGGTATTCGTCCGGGAAAAATCGATACCAAGAATATTTCATAAGAAACTCGGCTGGTCTGTCGTATACGGCGGCACACAACTTCTCCCATGAATAAGAGTCGAAGTTACAGGAGCGGTAAAGTATATATAGAGTAACTTGATTCTCAATTCATGCGCAGAAAGAGGGATTGGTGAAGCTACTGAAACTACGGTGTTAGTTTTGCACCAGATGGGCCGTTTTATGACTACAGCACTAATTATAGTACGTGTCCTTAAAGATCTGTCCTTATACAGGGCACCAATACAAAAGATTTTTGGTTAAGACGCATATCCTAAAAATATTTTGAAATATACGGGATGTTGCGGGAAAACAGGATAGTGATGAACTTAATTTTTTTATCAGGCACCAATGACTTTTCTCAATAGCGTTCAGTTTCCATCATTAACCTCCAGATATTTTATAATTTATTTTCAATTAATTTCTGGATTTGCAAGATCGCTAGTAATACGGTCAAATTGACATATTCCTTTAATTTTCTTCAACAATATTATACAACTAGTTACTTGAATACGTGAATGTTATTTTGGACGTCACTATCTGCGTCTACAGGGTGTTTTCAGGAGAATTTCAAATTACGGTAACCTGACAAGTCATTTTACTATGTTTATTTAATGTAACGCCCTATATGTTGAAAGCACTCAGTAGACGCACATAGATAGTAACATCCAAACTAATCAATCACTCGATCAATATATTTATTTGTTAAGTATACAAAAAATATTAGTTCTAGTTAGCAAAAAGCTAGACTGCGTGTACGAATGCTGTTTAGTAGATACAGACTAAAATATTTCACAACCTTTCTTAGCTCCTAAGCTCGATCATATTTTTGTTAATTCCTCCTATCTTCAATAGCGCAACTAGATGGGGTTTTCAGCGGCATTTTGGAGCTCCCAGCACGACGTTCCATCATTAAATAATTAAATTGCTCTTGACCAAATCATCTTAAATTTTTAACAATCGTTGACTATAACATTAAAAGTACTAGCACTCAAGTAAAAACTATATATTATTATTGAGAAAAGTTAAAGGAATATAATTTGGACGTATTACTTGCGACATTATAAATCCAGAAATTAATTGAAAGAATAAGTTATAATTTGGCAATGTCGCAACCGATCCCAAAAATATCTTGAGGCTAAGTAGAGATCAGTGATGGCAACTAAACGAGGTTTAAAAAAGTTAATGGGTTCCGTTTGAAAAAATCTAGTTGCTTTTCCCTGTATATTTCAAAATATTTTCAGGATATGCAGCTTAAACAATCAGATAACTTTTGTATTTGATATTTTCTTCTAGCGAGTATACCCTGAGAGATGTCGAAGAATTACAGACAACATGGACACCCTGTATAAACTGACATTATTTGGAAAGAAAGTAAAACAAATACGGAAAAATAATCGTGTCTTATTCTTTCTTGGCTAGATAACTTGAAAAATAGAGAAACTACTCTTAGCTTTGACACACTTCAAATGGTCTGGTCACTCATTGATCGCAGCACGCTCTACTTGAAGTGGTAAAGACTGTGCTGTCCCCACCAAATTTGCTTTTAACAACTTGATATTATGATGTGGTTAGAACCAAGCCTTCTCCTGCGTAATACCTCATAATCAGTAGTCCAAAGGTCTGAGATCTGGTCTTCCTGACGGCCAATCTGCAGCGACAATAAATTCCGGCAAATTCACCTCCAGCCAGCGTTATGTGGACTTTGCCTTATGCACGGGCGCTGAATCTTTGTTGAAATACCCAATGTTGTCCAGCAAACAGGGTATTGCTTAAGGACTTCACTACCTTCTTCAGCTACATTACGTTGATAGTATTTAGCATATGTTTGAACTCCCATTAGCAGAAGTGGAGTCAGTGGCACCTTCCGAAGATGCCTATACGTTGTCTATGTTCTTTCAATGTTGAACGTATACTGCGAATTATTATAACTGTTATCTGTCCAGACCGCTAGTCTGGATAGCAGTGGTGGGGTGTACAAAGTTTAATTTCATTCATTTATTCATTGATAAACAATTCCGGTGAGCAGTAAGTAAAAATAATAAAAAAACATAAAATTAAAAAAATATTGACAGTGGTGATTATTTAAGCTTATTGATTTCTACTTCTAATGTTTGTGGCAATCCCAACCTCTTTCCTCCTTGGGATTTTTTTCTGAGGCTTCCCAACAGATATCAGCATATAAATCTTATCATTTTTCCAGTAAAATTTTTCTTCCATGATAAATATATTTTATATGTGACCAGGATTTGCCGTTAACCACCGTTCAAGTAATACTAAAGCAACCTCTCTACTACTGTGCTTCTTATGACGTAGTCAATCATTGACCCGTGCTTCTTCAAAAATCTCTAAATTCTTCAATAATACTGTCTAACAACTTTGAAGCCATGATTTTCTGTTTACGGGGAGGGTTGAGCTCTTGAGAAAAATAAGGTCTAGTGGTTTGAACTTGGGGACTGAATGATTGTTATAACGGCTTGCCAAAATGTTGAGAAAGAAACTAGTGGGATTGTTGAAATTTGAATGACTTTCGACCAAATTATTATGCGCTGTTTATATACGCATTCGTCAATGGGCAACATTTATGACTTAGCTCGCATGCCAATATCCAGAGGAAGTATTGTAATTACGAAGAATTTTGACCTTGAGGCGTACTCCGTTACTCTAATCATAATAAAATCGCCCAAGTGCCCGAAATAAAATCACATCGCCTGATTGAAAACACTTAGATAAATAATGTTATTGTCCAGGGTGGATTTTTTGGCGGAGGGAGAATGATGAAACTGTAAGAGTAGGTTATATAGGTTCCAGAAATTTTTAGAACTATACTATACTTTCTGAAACTACCGCTGAAAATTAAATTTTATTGTAACCCTCACTTTTTACGTGGCATTTATGGCATTTATGTTGTGTACCTGTATATGATTGTTCTGAAGTCAAAGACCTATCTTAGTTTCAGTACATCATCTTTGTATATTTTACAGGGACATTCGCTCTTGTAAGGATGTATTTCGAATGGGAGAATTACCTTCAAAATTAACTCGTTCATAAGGAAACTCGTCTGAACTGCCGCGAGCAAACAACTCCGCGTATGAATAAGAGTCGGGAAAGCAGAAGCAGTAAACTATGGACGAACTTAATTCCACATTCATATGCGGGCTGAGGTCGGGGAAACTTTGGAAATTTTAGTGGCACTACATCGGTGGTAGATTATTTATTAACTGCCTGAAGAAATGGGGTCGCAATGCGTTACCGCGTGGTGAAGCCTTTGCTGTAGACACATATATGTGTAAAGTCTCGCAACAGAGCTAGGCCGTATAATAATAATAATATTAATATAATATTTATTTACTCGCAAAGTACATAAAAACAAAATCGTTGAAAAAAATCAGTAAATAAATATGTTAACATCCATAGAAGGACTAGGCCTGTACATGGACGAATTGGTGTTACAATGTACGTATTATACACACATAAATATTACATACTATTTATATACTTACGTATGTATAAGATAAATATGTTACATATAAGATAAATAGGGTTATGAGTAATTTGAATGAAATTGTTTATAAAATTATAAGATTACTTATAATTCATGTATTTCTTTTCTATCTACTGAATTTAACCATTATTTAAGATATTTTTTGAATCGTTTATTGGATAATTCCTTTATATCATTAGATACTCTTTGATATAGTTTTGGCGCCAAATAAATGTTTGATTTCTGCATAATCGATTTTCTCGTTTTAGGTATGCTTTTTGCGTGTAATTTGTGTTATGACCGTGTTTGATGTTGTCTTGCTCATTTGAATTTGTGTGATAACGAGTGATAGTATGTAAGAAATAAAGTTGCCTGACATCATATAAAACCTCATCACTTATTTCCATCGCCATCTGTCCGGTAACTTTTGGTCATTGACACACCACTCGCAAAGTACTTCAGACCTAAATAGAACCCTTTCTAAAATACTTTAAATACGCTTATAAGCAGTCAATCTTCATTTCTAGTACTGTCTATTTTCTTTATTTTATATTTTGAAGAGATCCAATATTTTTTATATTGTTTGACAAAAATTAAGATATAGCTAAATAATAATTTATTGCGTTTGAACATTGAGAAAACAGAATATGTAGATTTTTTAACTATAGCTAATGAAAAACATAATTTTAATATTAACCCACACAAACCAAGCTGCTTTTCAAATAAATATGATTGTTCAACATTGCAGAAAGCAGCAGTTGTCAAATACCTCGGAATTATGGTTGACCAGCATATTAGAAAGAAATAGCATATTCTATACACCACAAAAAAGATATGTCATATTCTGTTCAGAAAAACGCTAACGATTGTACATAGATCACTCGCGGAAAAGATTTCTAACAAACAAACCAACTTTAGGAAGAAAGTGGTTAAAATACATCGTATTTACATTTATCAACGATCAATGTCTAGAACAGGTCCATTACGCCCAGAGCAAATATTTACAGCTCACAACTCATACTAGATCTGCAGCTGAACTTAATTTAGAAACTGATTTATTTAAAAAGTCTCTTACACAGAGCATTTTCCTCCATTATGGCCCTAGGTACTTTAATAAATTTCCAGGCACCGTGAAACTAATAAAACGATGCACTATTCAAAAAAATAACAAAGTTGCTATTAACGAGTTCGCATTTATTTGAAAATTTTTAAGTAGCTACTCAAATCCCAATAATATAACTTGTACACCCTTTGTCCAGCTCTAACATTCTACCTGCCCCAAAAATCTAAGTCATAAATCCTATATTTTACAAAGTTGTCGTCCTATACCTGTCATCCAGCTTTGACTTATTCACTTTGGATTCATTTTAAGAATTTTTGTAGGTGCTTACTATGTCATTTATTGTACAGGGTGTCCCATTTTGGGCACTTTTACGGGATATCTTGGTTATTTTTGGAGATAGAGATTTGCGGTTTTCACGACAATGCGCTACTTTTTTTGTGAAACTAAGGATGCCGTCAGCAAAATTATCATGGTCCTCTTTGTTTTTGAGATACAGGTTGAAATCGAAAACTATCGATTTTGGGGCCACCCTCGTAACTCTTGTTGTCTTTCATATTATTGAAAATTTTTAAGAGACTCTTATAGGATTTTTTCCGTAGAATCCAGTGATGTAGTTTGATTTTTTCTTACTCTCACCATTTTTCAGTTATGAAGCAAACATATATTTTTTTAAATGGAACACCCTGTATATTATTTTTGAGGTCAGTCAGAAATAATTCAAGCTTTTCAAAAATATATATTAGTATTAAGTTATTTTAAAACTGACGCTCAAAATTTGATTTTTTCATTTTTTACTTTTTTTGTAGCAGTAGGCCATGACTAATCTATTAAAAACAATATCCAAGTAAACAATCATTAAGATACAAGATACTCAATACTTAACTGTCTCGTATTATAAGCTATTAACTACTATTTGTGATAATGTTCAATAAACATTGTCGTTCGCGTTATTTCGATTAAATATTCCTTCGTGTTATGGCGATTAAATATTCCCAAATTTGGATCCTCTGCAAATGTTGAAGTACCTTATACTTGTATGGATGGTAATTGTATTTGTTTTTTTAGAATTCCTTCTGCAGTTGATTTTGGTACCCCTACAGCTTCTTCTATGTGCTTACAGCATGACGAAGGCGTTGCTTCTATGTAATCTAATACGTTTGTTTCCCTTTGCTCCCTATTCTCCTTGAAGTAAGTTTTAGGACGTGGTTGAATAAAGGGTCCGTACCTAACTATATTTATTTTTAGACGAGCAAATATATCTCGAAACGGTTGCTGTCTCTCTGGGTATATAAGCTGCCCTTATTCTAGAAAATTGACAATAATTAATATAAAACACAGAAAGAACAAAGCTATATTTAATAAAAATATAAATAAAAACTGACAGTCTCTCAAATTGTTTACAGATTTGCTTTTTTGTTTTTAATAGATGAGTCATAGTCCACTATCTACTCAATATTGTAATAACACAATCATCACTAACTATAATATTATTTTAAAAAAAGGTATTTTAATTCTGTTTTTTCGAATTTGAGTAGCATGTCTCTTGCAGAGTAATAACTGCTTAGATGCTTATTATTTATAGTTGATTAACCATGGCTTACTGCTACAAATAAAGTAAAAAAAATGAAAAAAATCAAATTTTGAGCGCAATTTGCAATACAACTTAATACTAATATATATTTTTGAAAAGCTTGAATTATTTTTGATTGACCTCAAAAACAATATGCAGGGTGTTCCATTTAAAAAAATATATGTTTGCTTCATAACTGAGAAATGGTTAGAGCAAGAAAAAATGAAACTACACCGCTGGATTCCAAGGGAAAAATTCTATAAGTTCATTTTTTGAACTTTTCAATAAGATAGAAGGCAACCGAGATAGGAGGGTGGTCTTAAAATCGATAATTTCCGATTTCACCCTGTATCTCAAAAACCAAGAGGGCCATGTTAATTTTGTTAACATCTTTCATTTCACATCTTTCTTTTCACAAAAAAGTAGCACACCGTCGCGAAAACCGCAACTCTCGATCTTCAAAAATAACCGAGATACCCGGTAAAAGTGCCCTAAATGGGACACCCTGAACATATCTTATATCGTGTTTAAGTAGTCTGCTTTGTTAAGGGTCAGTCAATAGAACAGGCATCAGTGCCTAGTTCGTGCAATCTTGTAGAGTAGGTTGCTATTTGTGCAATAATTATGTTTACAGGCGTAGAAATAGTAGTCAATTTAAGCATATTCCTTAGAATTGAGATCTGAAAAAGCCACCAACCGCACACAGGTGACGAAGCAGCTGGAGGTAGCGCATGAGGGCAGTGTCACAAATTAGTTAGATACAAGTTCCAATTCAATTTAGACAGCACACGTGATGAAGTTTTGAATTTATATTTAAAATATTTTTTTTGGCACTCTCTATGACCGCAGGACTTTCACTTATAACTTATATAATTAAATATTTTCAGGACGACAATTTTATTGAGGATGCGAAAACAGTCAGCATTTAATCGTCCCGAAAATGTGAACACGACAAAAATACGCCAGCGTTTTAATTAAGGTCGACGTTGTTATCTAGCCGTATCCAAAATCCACTGTATTATTAATTTTATTGTTCCTGACAGGCAGAAAGCAAAAACATTCTCACAGTCATGAGCGCTATGGGAGAATTCTCAACGCATGGTTTGAAGTGCCGGAAAATGTCATTGTTGGAATTGAGGCACGGTATCCACAGAAATACAACGGACGCAATTAAAAAGTATCATATCGCATCGTGTCAGTCCTAATAATAGAATGACAGTCTAAAACGTACATTCGTTAGCATAAAGTATACGCTTTTAAAGCAATAAGTGGCTTGAAAATTACCTCGAAAAAAAATTTTGAACACTCCTGCCTAACTTCACCAGTTCCACTGTTGGGAGTATTTCGCTGACAAACCGCGTTTTACAGTGGCGGTTCCTGAATTTTTTAAAGGCGCACAAAATTTTAAACAAAAAAACTACACGAAAATCCTACCAGAGATTGTTGGGTCTGCAACTGCACCCTGTAAATAGAGTTTTCAGTTTCCACAAACAGTTATTTCTTAAAGGTTTTTTTTAGCTAGTATCACACAAAAAGTCACTTCTTAAGGGTGTTTTGCTTATCACTCATCATAAAATGTTATGTTTTACTTATCATCCCACCTAACCAAGAAAAAAATCATTAAGCTTGGGGATCGAACTCCCAACGCCTGATTGAAACACGTCAGCGCCACCTACTGAACTAAACAGCCATCTACAACATTCTGTCAAAACATTATACATTATATTAGTATCTACTTATTTTCATCTTTATAATGTTATTCATAATTTCCTTAATTTTTATTTTGTGCTCTAAGGAAAGTCCGCCATAGTTTATATTAAGCAACGCGTTCACCCAATTATCCGTTTTAAATAATAGGTTAGGCCCTGGGGTTCCCAATCTTTTTCAACCCGCGGCGCACTTTCAAGTTTGGCATTTTGTCACGGCGCACTACCTTAGACAGCTATTTAAAATAAATACCTTCGAAACAAATAGGTATCTACAATAATAGTAGACACAAAAATAAAAACTTCGTCAATAGGAAACGAAGTTTATTTCATTATATTTACAAGAATTCAGAATTGAAACAGAAAACAAAAAGAAAGACTCCAGAAAAACAAAAATAAAATACGACAGTCAAGTGAATGTGACGATTGCGCTTGGTGATCTCCGCATAGTTTTTCAAAACGGGGAATAAAATTCGACACTGCAACTCTCATTTCTTGTTCCTTATTGATCCTTGAGCGATATTTCTTCTTGATTACAGCTACGGCTGAAAATCCAGCTTCATATAAATATGACGTTACGAACGGAATAAAAATTCTTAAAGCTTTTGAAGTTAGGTTTGGATATTCATTTTGAATCGATAACCAAAACTCCACCAAATCGGATTTGAAGAATTCTGGCGGAGCTTGCGTATGAAAGGGATCTTGGATCCACGCAAATTTTTCGACATCATCATCTGCAAAGTATTTCGAAAAACATTCAGTGAGCTTCCATATGTCTTACATGAAAAGGGCCATCAGGTCTTGTGAGACAACCAATTCATTGGATCCCGCATATTTGTACAATTGTGGAAAGCAATCTTGACCGCCGCCTTCATTCGTCTTTTTTATCCAAACTTGTAGTTTCTTCCTGAACGTTGTAATCCTCTCCAGTAGTTTCAAAGTGTGGCGAGCATCAGAATAGGTATTCTTGGTTTTTAGGCATATTTGTGCTTTAGACTTAGAGGATCGACTCCCGGCGCCCCTCTTTACTTTCTACGGCAGACCAGCGCACCGCGGCGCACAGGTTGGGAACCCCTGGGTTAGGCCATAGATAATACCCCCTGAGGCGCGTCAGCAGGAGCAGCCTCTGTTTGTGTGTCATTGGTAGCCTTCTGGTTTTCATTGGTCATTTTGAAAGTCAATGGATGTGTAATTGACCAATATGAGCGCTAATAACGTGCGATTGACCAATGGGAACGCTCATGTGACGAGACACTGGTTAGTTTCGAGCTTAGTGTGCTGCAAGTGCCAGTTTTTTTAGTCTGAGCGCTATACATGCTACTTAAAAATCAGGCAACCGATTGCCAGAAATGGGTACTAGCAATGCATACATAAGTAAAAAAGTATTTTTTCTCTTTTGCTCAGGGGGTGGGCGCGGAATTGCGCCTTAAGGAGAAACCACCCCTGGCGTTTTAAATAGTCATGATCTAGTGGCCAAGATTCCGTCTGGAAGGCAAATGAGTGCAGAGTTCCTTTACGGTAGGGACCTGCATGCTACACATATACAGAGTAAGTCTTAAGTATGGAGCGCCTCAATTATTTCGCAAACGGATTGCACCATTTTCATGAGTTTTGAAGTAGGTGGGTTTTGCAAATATGGCCGATCTTTTGACAACATTTACGTTGTTGTCGTATCTTCCGTTTTCCTGAAATATAATAAACTTTGTTATTTCAAATGGATCACCCTGTATATTCTTTTATTTTTGAAATCCCTGGAAAATACTCATTATTTAGACATAATGCGCAGCTCAGATGCTTAAAATGTTGTCCGTTTACTCCAATACAAGCGATGCAATCCTTGAAACTTCGCACTAGATTTTGTAACATGCCTGACTGCTTCATTATTCTTATCTCTACAGTAATCCTGTATTTTAATTCCCGAATATTGACATATTTTGTTACCTATATAAACGATGCTTTTAGAAGAAATAGTCTATAGGATTTATATCGTTTGATCGCGGGGGCCATTCGATAAAACCGCCCCTTCCAGACCATCTTCTAGGAAACATACTATTTAGGTGTTGCATCATCTCACGTGCATAGTGAGGTGGAGTTCCATCTTATTTTAACTTGGTTGGATATAAAAATGAAATTGGGTGACCCATTTGAAACAACATTTTCAGAAAAACCAAAAACCTGACAACAATGTAAGTGCCGCTATAAGATCGGCCATATTGCAAAACCCCAAATCCCAAAATTAATGAAAATCATGCACACCGTTTCCAAGATAAATGAAGCGTTCCATATTTAAGACTCACTCTGTATATCACGTGGCAGTCAAGCAGCTCTAAAGGCGATAGCACCTCCAAGGGTTGATCGGCTCTGGCCCAGAAATGCTTCACTACCCTTCAAAAATCAGCACGCCACAGGAATCTATTGCCTGAATACATTGTACTGTACTGTACCAACGAGGCGAGAATAGGGGCTAAAAGTCACTGCAGAGACCCTGAACCCACATGACTGGGCAACTAGAAAAAGCTTGGTTGGATAGATATGGCTGCAGCCAAGCAAAGACGTTTAAGCAATGCAGTAAGCTGTGGCTTCTGAACAAAGGTAGAGAATCGCTCAACTTTTTTCTTGGGGGTTCTCACAGGTCATTGATGTTTCTGACTCGTGAAAGTGTTAAATGACTCCAGCTGATACAGACACTGCGATATTTGGAACGACGAAGTTTAAGGAGAAATTCGTGACGATTTTTGGTGCTGGTTCCGACAAAAAAGATCAAAGGTGTTCGATTTTGGCTTCCCATTACGATCACAACTACTACCTATATCGAAGGGGCCTTCGATAAGGCTCAAACGGTGACCATCTGCAACGCCGTGCAAGTTAGAGGGACATCAGCGACCTTGGTGAGCTGGGTGCGATCTGCGCTAGAGAGTCGGACATTTCGGGCAATCCAGGGAGACTTCCAGCGGGACATCGAGGTGGGTGGAGGTTGCGAGCAGGGCAGCTATCTGCTTCCTCTTCTTTTGGAAAGCCTGGCGCAACAAGGCTTTCAGGCACAGGCATACGCGGTCGACGGTGTGGTAATCGTCTCTTGACGATTCCTAAGCCCGGTCTGTGATAGAATGCAGATGGCCTGTAGAATAATAATTCAAGGATGGCGTACGGATACAGGACTCTCGGTAAATCGAACCAAAACGGAGCTAGTACTGTAAGCTGACGTGGAGGTTGCACGTTTACAAACTTATGTCAAGATCGACAGCGACCTTCTGCACAGCATAATACCCCAAATACAGCACAGTTCGGTGGTCTGGTGGCCTTGTGTGCAGAAATCCACAGTGGCCCGAAGTCTAGGACGGATGTGCAATGAGGATGACTCCAACTGCAGCACGGGAGGTCCTGCTCGAACTGCCGATGGTGGCATCCTGGATTAGGATGACAGCGATGGCACTGCATCTGAGAATGCGGGTAACTGGCAGATAAGGCAGATAAAGGGAGAGGAGGTTGGCCACGCAAAGACAGCCAAGCTGGCAGAGGAAGCATTACCTATCTTTGCCTATAGGATTATCTAGGTAAACCGTCTACCAAGGTTGGATAAATCTTTCACTCTTACCATTCCCAGTATCGAGGAGTGGAAAAAAGGGGAGTTTCGGTTTCCTGAAGAGGCATTGGTGTGCTACACGGATGGCTCTCGTTTAGGTAACGGAAAAGCCTCAGGAGCAGGGTTATATGTAGAAAGTCGAAGAGTACGGGATAGTTACTCTTTAAGTACGTACACCACGATATTCGAAGCAGAAGTATATGCAAAACTCTGTGCTGCATGTAATGACGAGATGAGAAAGGGGACAGAGCAGAAGGTTTACATCTGCTCTGACAGTCAGACGGCTCTGAAAACCATCTGCGGGCCCGGAACTAGGGTACCCCTGGTTCAGGAGTGTGCGGAGAGATTGGAGGAGCTGGCGAGACTGAAGGAAGTTACCTTGATGTCGGTACCGGGTAATATGGGCGTTCTTGGTAATGAGGAAACCAACAGATTGACCAGACTCGGCACCGGGTGACCGTTTGTTGGCCCGGAGCCCACTATAGGATTAAGTAGGTAGCAGGTAACGTCAGCCCTCAAAAAGTGGGTAAATGATACCATAGATGAACAGTGAAGGCAAATTGAGGGATGCAAGCAAGCCAAGGATTTTATAGCCGGGCTGAACACATCTATGTCAGCGTGGCTACAGAACTAAGGCCGATGGGCCATCAGAAACCTCCTGGGTATTGTGGCAGGGCACTGCAGGGTCAGTCGGCATCTATTGCTGTTAGGAATTTAACTTCCTTGCGGAATGTGAGTTGCTAGGCTGGCTGATATGAGATCTCTGGATCTGATAGAGTGCAGCCAGAGGAATTACCCTCCCTAAAGTGGACCGATGTACTAGCCTTTGTTAAAAGGCAGGGTGGGGAAGGGAGGTAGTGGTGGTTCAGGGGTTATATTAGGGGATGGCAAAAAGAGCCTACTTGGGCCTACTTACCAGATGCAACCGCCCCATAGCTACTACTGCTACTACCTATATATCCACAAAACACACCTAGGATCTAGCTAGAGTCCTCAAAGGAAGAACCTGAAGCGGAAATATTTTCAAATGTTCGTCCCAAGCATGAAAATCAAAGTGGTTCTACCACTTTGCAGCCATAAGAAGGTGGTCATGTCGTGGGTTCCCGGACATATTGGTGTGCTGGGTAACAAGAGAGCCGATGCTTGGAATCAGCAGGCGCCAGGTCAGTGTTGCCTGAAGGAGTGAGCCTACATGGAACTGGCGAAAGCCCGGTTAGAGAGAGATAAATAAGGCAGAGAGACGCTCAACCTTTTGGTGGGGGCTTTCACTGGCCATTGTCGGCTGAATAGACATTTGTCACTCATGAGAGTGGTAGGGGACCTCATCTGCTCCAGATTTTGGGAGGAAGACAAGGCAGCGTTCCACTTCCTGGGCAGATGTGCTGTATATTGCAACCTAAGGGTTCAGATATTTGAGTGGACGGAGTTCGGGGGAAAGTCTGGTAGGTTCGACATGTATTCTAGGATGTTTGCCCACTTGGGCCACTCAACACTAACCTGGCTTAACCCCCCCCCCCCCCGCCCCATCACTAATATTACTACCCTTCAACTTTTATTTTTTTACTACTCTATTTTTTTAATGCAGATTATCCTAAGATGTTTTACAAGTCTAAACACATGCTTTTCTTATTACAATTACATTTATGATTCAGATAAGCTTAGGATTTTTTTTAAATTAGTTTATCTACGGTAAACTGATCTTTATCAAAGCCGCCAGAATTTGAGAAAATCGAGACATTTAATTAAATAAGTCCGTTGGATTCTTAGATTCCTGATGGTAACTATTAAATGCAAATAAGTTAAAGCAATAACAAACCGATGAACTATGTCTCATTGCAACAGTTTTATATTTGAAAAAAAATCGTTTGGTTGATGCTGTTTACCGAATTACTTGCAATGGTCTTCGATAAGAAAACATCAATACAGTTACACTGAAAACCATCTGACGAACTACGGTATAAAACCCACTATTTAATTGATCTGAATCTACCTATAGCAGTTAACACCGGTAATACCCCACTTTCACTATAAGAGAAGAAAAAGTATTCATGGGAACTGCTCAACCTCAAAAGTAATTACTATTGTGGCCGCAAAACCACAACTCATATCAACTATTTTCAGCAAAAAAATATAATGATACTCGTAAATTTCAACTGAGATTCGTTTGCTAAGTTCATTAGTTACGAGACTGGGAAATACATCCAGTATTGCAACGCTAAATCTAATTAAATAAAGGTGATCAGTACTTTTAAGCATTTAAATTTAACTAAAAATCCACACCAATCTAAATCAGTCCTAGTAATAAAATACTTGACTCATCAAAGTCGTCTTTAAATACGCCGGTACAAACGAGAGTTCAATTAACAACAATTAACAAAAAATTAACAGCCTGCTGAAAAAGTATAATGGCTATTCCCAAGGAAGCAAGCTCAGACTGAGAATAAGATAATGATAAGCTAGAGATTAGCTCAAGTTGATTCTCACAACGTATACAGGGTTAGAAAAGTTTGGAACCAGCGATTATTAGGTCAAGTATTCAAGTTATATGAAGAAGCTTTAGCTTTTTGAAATATTGAGACAATGTGTCTAAATTCAAAAGTTTCTAATGACAAGTAGAAATAGAAGGTGTTAGAAATAAGGTTATTTTTATTACTCATATGAAATAATGGCTGATCGTTGGGAATGAATCCTGTTAGCTACTTTTTCATTCCTACCACAAAATGAACTTACCATTAACATCTGACAAGAGCTTAATTATTTTTTGTAGGGTAAGGTCATTTAAACAAAAACTCCTTATTTTCCTATCTGCAAAGTCGTTGCAGAAAATAAGGAGTTTTTGTTTAAATGACCTTACCCTACAAAAAATAAATGAAGTTCATCACAGTAGGTCAAAAACCTTTACAATGTGATAAGAACTCCATCACTATGAAGACTTGTAAATTCATAGTAAATAATGCTGTTATCTTCATGCTAACATATTGATACCTGATCCAAATTTTCTGCCTCTACTTTCTGGTATATTACAAATAACTCGTATCAGAAAGTAAACATGTTCTAAGTTTATAATAACATTTGAAACTAGAGCAGGAAACCTTCTCTAAAAATCGCGATTACAGCATAATTTCCAGAACACAATAAAACAGCATGGTTATCGATATTTTTGTTAATAGGCAATAAACATTTTATTAGTTTCATAAAATCGCTATATGCATACCAACCATGTTCTACCAGATGTTTTGTAAGTTACGTTGAATTACCAGGTACGAATGGTATATAGAATTGAAATCTATGAAACAGAGGTGTATAACATATCAATAAATTATTTATTAGCCACTACACAAATGGTACAAGCACATAGTTAAGGTCATAGAACTGAAGCCCTGTAAAAGCTTTCCACTCCACTAGCTATCAGTCTCTTTTAATTCTTTCAAAATCGCATTGACCAAGAAGAGAACGTCTAGATAAAAACATTAAGGTTCTATTCGTATGAATATCAAACATGTATCGAAATAGGACCTGTACATAAATCCCAAAAAATGTATAATTTTGACGTTTACTGTAAATCAATCTTAGTTGGAGACACGTTATAATAATATTCGGCATCTGCCAACATCGTCTGTAAGGAGGAGGAAAGGCTCTTCTGACAGTTTCGCATTTTTATTTAAATATAACCATAAACATGGGCCGACTCAGATAAAAACAATTCCTTGGAATCGATGTTTTGTACAATGTCTTTTTATAATAGATTAGTGACGAAAACATGAAGAAGATTCTATCGTCTCCATCATTATGATATAAGCATTAATTGAATCAACGCTTGATGACTATCAAACAATGCCATCTATGTGTATTGCTATCGATCTCTTGTGATTGATCCAGTAACTGCAAATATAAAAATATAATAAACTGTATGTGTTGATTCAATAAACAATGAGGCGTCGATTTTACGTACCGACTTTAAGAAGACACGCGGTCATAATGGGTGATTCATAAATCAATCATTGTAAACATTAATATGACAAACGATTGCTGTCTTTCGTAATATTAATGATCGGCGATACTAAATCAGTTGTTACTGTTTATTGATACAATGCAAAGATGCTATAAGCTGTAGTACTTCGATTAATCGTGTTAATAACTAGCCATGTGCTATGGGTGTTAATTCAGTGTACAACAGTTGTCATTAGATGAAGACGAAATACAATACAATATTGTTTTCAGTGTATAAGCACATCACTCTGTCAGCCGAAAATTAATGTTACAATTATTTGATTTGATGTACTTTTTTGTATCGCATACTTTTTTCGTTTAGTCCTACGAGTAGAGCACAAAAAGATGTGTAGAAAGTACCAACCTATTAGACTCTATTTATTTTCAGCACATAACGAAATAAATTACCTCATCTAATAGCCTCATAGAAAAAGAACAAAGTATACGAAGCATGTGTCTCCTATATAACGCTATTACAGCGCCAACTAGAAGTCACGAACGAGATATAATAAATGTTCCATGTCGGTCCTCTGAAGCTGAGAGCCTCAATAAAAAAACAAGGCACGCTCTGAACGACACGTTAAATATTGAGAGTGCAAACAAGCTTTTTCGGAGAACTAAATACAAATTAGTTTGCTTCGCCTTAGTTTGAAGGAAGCGGACATTTGATAACAGTTATGGTATGCTTAATAACGGTTTACACGAAAAATGAACAGAGTTGAATGTAATCAAATAAACTGACCGACACCTGCCATCATTGACTGAGATACTGACCTACTAATACGTTAATAAATATAATTCTAATTAAAGAAAGAGAAAAAATAGAACCCTTTAAAAATTATATGAGGAAGTTCAAAGTGTTAACTTTCTACAAGTGCATCAAATTTATTGGAGGAAAGGTATAAATTTAATTCTACAGATATCAAACGAAGCTGAAAATGCACGGCTCATTTAGCTTCAAATAAGAAATAATTATCGCTTGCTTGGTTTTTATTAAATCTTTAGCTACTGCTACTATAGCGAGGAAGTAATTTCTAAACGTAATTTCGGTTGCATTAAAAGCTCAAACATTTTTAAAGTATTTTACTGATTGCCAATCACCTTATTAGTTTCTTGGTAATCAAATTTTGTTCATTCAGTTATTTAAAAGGCTTTCTGTTGTTCTATATTTAGACGGGAAAAAGATGGTTCAATCACTTTTACTTCTTCAACCATAAGTTTATTTATTTATTTAATTTTGAGCTACACTTTTTTGAACATGGTGTATGAAGATCGTAGACGTCACAAGTCAGAAATGATTATCTTTATTGACTCGTATCTCTTTCCAGTATCTGGCAGACTGCACTGCCGTTTTGTTTGCTTCCCAGAAGTGCTCGATTACGCAAGGAGTTTTCAAGGATGGGCAGGATAGGAGACGCTCCATCGTCTGGTTCTCCCCGCAGGCGCATGTATCGTTCGCAGCGTATCGCCATCTTAATAGGTTATCCCCAGACCTGGCAACTTGTCATCTAATTCTGTAAAGACTTTTCCAGGACATCCATTCCAGCTGTGATCTGGTGGGGAGGCTTTCAATTGAATTCCAAGTTGATATGTGGTTCTCTGTTAGCTGCCGCTTCCAGAGTACCTCGTTGGTTACTTATTTGGAGGCACTCTGTGGGTTTGTGGGCATAATTCTTCCTGGATTTAAGTCCGAATGTTGGGGGCTTGTGCCCGTCTAGAGAGTGTCTCTTATCAAATGTCTATTATGTTCTGCCATACACTTTTCTCCTGATTTGTGGAGGAGCTACTTCCTACATGACATGTACATATATAAGTGGTCCAGGTTGGTTGGTTTTAGATACCGTAAGTGTGGAGGAGGGGAGTATTGTAATCGCGAAAATTAGTAATTTTAACTTAGTGTCTTTTTTTGGCATTTTATAATGTCTATACCACTCTGGTGGCCATGACAAAGCTTACTAAAATAAGGCGTGACCATAACATCACTAAAGCTACCAAAATTTCGCTGGTTGTCTCTTGTGTTCGCCATATTTTTGTATGCCTCGGAAACTTGGACTGTTAAAAAAGCAGATCGAGCTCGCATAGACGTTTTTGAAATGTGGACGTGGAGGAGAATGCTGAGAATTCCTCATCGCTCATCGAACTAATGTTTCCATACTGGATGAGCTCGGTAATCCAAAGAGACTATCCTCCATTGTATCGACGAGAATGCTTACATTTTTCGGACATATTTACAGAAGCGATAATATGGAGAAACTTGTAGTTCAGAGTCACGCCCCGAGTGGGCGGCGCCGTGGCCGTTCCCCTACACGCTGGGTGGATACGACGAAACAGTTGCTAGATATGAGTATCGAGAGCGCCACCGAACTGACAGAAAATCGCGAATGATGGCGAGCTACAGTTCTCAAAACTATTGATAATATTCGTGTCGGCAATACTCTAGCTCCGACTTGATGCATTTTAAGAGTTCACAACATGTCTATTAAGACATTGTGACTATGATGATGATGTCACTCTGTATCTCTGTTGTCATTCTTCTAACAGCGTAATCTCAGTAACCGCTACACCGATTCCGATGAAATTTGGGATGAGATATGGTGATGTGGGGTCACGGTAGGGAAGGCTTATGTAATTCTGTAAATCACCATTGACAGCGAGGTAATTAGCAGTAAATGAAAATTATCAGAATTCCTGAAAACTGGGCTTTTAGATGGTGAAATAGAGAAAACTTAATTTTTTTACTCATAAAGGACACTTTACTACCCCAAATAAATGACCTTGCAGAAACATTCTGCAGATCTACCTATCATATTTCAGAACATAACTGTGGACTTGGATCTCATGCCGTTGTCGAGAAGAGAATTATGTATTTTGCAATAGCCTAATCTCAGTAACTGCTGCACTGATTTCGATAAAATATTGCATGTAGCATAATGTATAATCATATAGGAAATGCTATAACCCTTATGCTTCACAAATAATAGTCACTGAGCAAACCTATAAGAAAAATATTTAGACTTTCAGTTAAATCTACCCACTATACAATAATGAATTGTTCGTTTTCCCCAAAAAAACCGATTAGGCAAAGAAAACCTCAAGTTATAATGCAGTAGCGCGCAAAATGAGCGTTTTTATATTTGTCGCGACTTTGCCCTACATTTTATAAACTGTGTTCACAATCTTTCCGCTCTGTTTGGTTGCACGGCTGCTTCTGTTTTTGCAGCCCGAAGTTTCGACAACGTTTCAACATCGCTGCGAATATTATTTCAATGTTACAAGACTTGCTATCGCTCATGAATACTAAATGTGGCCCGGCATAAGCAATGACGACTACTTTATTTGAGGGGCCAAAGACGTACAGTCTCGGACTCAAGTATTATAAGACAAAAGGCGAAGACGCTGTCCGCTCAGGATTCTTAGATGTAATAAGTTTCCTCCATTGTCGATATTTGAAATACCTGAAACGTTCATTCGCTACTATACAGTCGAATGAGTACTAACTTTCTATGAAATTTATTCGGGAGTCGGAATAATAATCTTGTCTAATAATCTAAATTATTAACTTCCAGACAAAGCATGGGTAAGTTACAAGAATCGACCCTTTTTCGCAAATTTTATCGAAATTGACGTGCGAGGTGTCATTTCCAAGGTAAAGTCACCTCCTGACTTGTTTTCTGAAAACAAAATGCTGTTATATATTTATTTCTGTTTTTTCGCGCAACCTCCACCACCCCTCACCATTATATAATAGATTTGCACCAAAAGTGGATCAAAAGATAGAGAAGAAAAACCTCTTTATGACAATCAAGTTCGAAAATTTGTTACCTTTAATGAGTTTTTTCCGTCATTTTGGAAATTTCGCAGCATACGTGGTAGCGTTTTCCACATAAGGAAATATGCTCTTAGATGAATATTGGACGAACTTCCTGGACCTAAAGTTATCGAAACGATTATTTTCATTAACTTTTATGGTCATCCTCTGGCAAAGGCTGAAATTCTATGGCGCTGTAGAAGCGCTGCGAGAGGATAAGTGACGGTGCACGTTAGATTTGAAACCCTGCAAGTTGTAGCCGTCGGGAAACAAATTCCCCGACAGTTCATTCTAACGCGTCTCCAAAAGAAGGAATGCTGTAGGAGACTGGTTCGGGGAGTAGGGACCTCGACCTGGTAAGGATGCCTCTTTAGTGTTTCTCATTCGGACGGCCTTTGGTGTTATTACCTGGAAGAGCTCGCTCGAACATCTTCCGTGATAAGATCTGTAAAACAGGGACAAATCAGCCACCCTTCTTCAATGTTCCAGGCTGCGGAGGTGCTTTGTGAGGTTAGCCGTATCGATTAGTCTAATTGCTCTATTCTGGATAGTGTCCAGAAGCTTTAGAGACTGCTTAGGAGCGTACCCCCATACATGGGAGCAGTACTCCAACGATGGTCGGATCTGTGCCTTGTAGAGCAGCAGTAGTTGCTCTGGTGTGTATAGCTTGCTACAGTGGAACAAAACGCTTGACGGAAGGTGTTTGGGCTAGTGGCTGACAACGCAACGTTAGACTTCTTTGTTAGTGTAGTTGCCTGAGTTTTCTGTACGTTAAACTGTATTTACTACTCCTCACTCGGCATTGTTTTGAAAACTAGGTACGTTGATCTATGAGGCATGTTGCTGTCGCCGAAGTACCGTCTTCTGGAATAATAGTGGTTTGCCTGGTTCCATGCACGATATTAACGTAGCTGTAGATTGGATTGGATGTTATTTCCAACAGCTCGTACGTACAGCAGAAACAGTGTAGGGGATAGGACAGATCCCTGAAGAACAACGGCGTTTATTGAAAATACGTCTCATGAACAGCCTTCGACTATAGCAGACAGAGAATGGTTTACAGAAAGATAAAATACATTTACGAAAATGTAGATAGTCATTCAATTTTATACAAATTTATGCAAAATGTTTTCTGTAAAAAACATCAGGGTGCAAAACATAACATGTTATACCCGCTATGATACAGTTTTTGACAGAAAAAAACTAATTTTATTGATATAAAATGCTATTCGAAAACACGTCACCTCCAAACCAGTTGTAAATGACGAAATTCATCACCATTTATTTGCTTTTAAATCGCAGCTTTGCTGAGCTTTGGGTTTGTTGGGAGCCCTTGTCTTCAGAGTCCTCATTAATTAATACAATTGAGTTCAGATTGAACTGGAGAACGAATTACGTATAAAGAGCGCAACTTAATCCGTCAAAAGTTCTGCTGTGATTTATGACTGCTGAATGCCTGCGTTGCTGAAATATCAATGACTTGATTAATCAGACTCGTTTGCCAACCAATGCGAATTAACTTTACCAATAGCTTGTCGCTTTTCATTCATTTCATTCGGTCGAATTATCACAATGAGTTATACAGGGCGTTTTCAAATTTGGGACTTACTATTCGTTCGAAGTTTTAAGATATATAGTTCGAAGTTTGCGCCGCGAGAGTAAAAAACCAAGTATTTTTCTCTTCACTTTGGACCATTTGGGGTTGTCTAGGTCGTCAAGCGTATCTACTATGATGCGATTACAAATATCCTGTGTCTCCAGCTGTTTTCACAAGATAGACAAAGTCATGCCCACCAGTACATTATAGTTATGCCGGTTGCACCATTTTTGTTGTTTTTAAAGTCTGATGCAGCACCTCAACAATTCGAGAGACGTCAAATGCGCGCTGCTACGTACATGTACGTCATATATCTATTCTCCGTAGTAAACTGGGTATAACTGGGAAAAATCACTACTTTTGGCGAGTACTATAATTATGTCCTATGAAGAAAAGGCTCAACTTAGAAAATACCTTATAGGGTGAGTTTTTAGTACCGGCTCGGTCGATAACTCCATTACTGTAGAAGATAGCGAAAAAAGTTGTATATAAAAGTTGTAGCCACGGATAATGATTTTTGATTCATCACTTTTTGATATACAGTACGTTCATTTGACGGCGATTTGGATATGAAAATGGTCATACCTTTTGAAATACCCTGTATAATGTAACAATACCCTATATTGGAAGAACGGAAATCATTAGTAGAATTTAAATATGGAATAACATATAGGGTGTCCCATTTAAAAAAATGCATGTTTGCATCACCACGTAGTTATGGATCACCCTGTATAAATCTAAATATTTTCTGAGCGAGAAGCATATCCGTGGCTACAACTTTCATATACAACTTTCTTCATTATCTTCTACAGTAGTGGAGTTATGGACCGAGCCGGTACTAAAAACTCACCCTGTATAATGCAGTAACAGACACCGGAAACAAAAGGCTGGCGGTTTTATTTCTCTGTAACAATGCTAAATAAGAAATATGATTTTTGTGCCCTTCGAACAGGTTCATTTGGTGCTATTTTTGCTAATTAAATTAACGTCGGATGGGGGCGACTAATCGAAATAGCAAAAATAAAATAAATATGAAGCTAGCAGTGTCCAATACTCAGGCATAGTAATTGATGAAGAGCTGAAATGGGAATCGTAAATAAAAATCATTCTTCAAAATATCAGACAAATTTCAATTTGTAGCAGGCGACAGAAAGGTTCTACTACAACATGCTTCACACGTCTGGTAGACATGAAAGAATTGATGCTCTCTATTTTCCTTCAATCGACCTATGGCGCACTGATGATCGCTAATAAGCGTGAAACAACTGTCTGCGTATTGGTGGATTGACGGAGGTATAGAGCAACCCTCGTAAACTTCAATTTTTACAACGATTTCCAAATGTTGTTGTCTTGTTTGTACATTTCAGTATAGCTAGTAGGCGGTGAAAAATAACCATTTTTGTCATGCTTGAGCTTCTTTTTGACCTTATAGATTAAGAAACCGTGATTTTATGGTTGGAGCTGATATACATTGTAAGCTATTTTTATAATTTTGTCTAATTGCTCTAGTTCTTTTGCATCTTTCTACTAATTTTTTTCTTCCATCTCAAAAGGTGTTATGCATTTTCCATGACTTGCTAGGTCGTCTATAGATACAAATTTTGAGACACCTCAATTTGTTTGGAATAAAGTGAAAACTACAAAAGTTTGAGATTTATAGCCTTAAATCAAGTTTTCTGTGATTAATTTTCCTTAATTAATCTACCGATGTCTAAGTACAAAGAGAATTTGATTTTGATCGTCTAACCTACGCCGTGGCACCTCATACTTAGTGACAGCCTTTTAATTTTAATAATTACTGCGATATTAAATCTTTTTTTGGCATCTACTTTACCAAATATGGTGACTTGTGCCTGCGATACTTTAAGTTCAAATATGCAATAGTATACAGAGGATTCAGTTTAAAAAATGTAACTTTGATATGAATCACCCAGTATGAACACCAAAATTTAAGTGAAAATATGAGGTTGTAGCCTTCAAGGTGCTCTACCATGACCAAGTAACAGATTTCTGGAATATGTTCTAGTAAGCCGTAAGATATTTTCTGCCCACGCACTGTTGGGCCACCCTATAGATATGTTCTTTTAGGAAAATTAATTATGGTATACAACCCATAAACCCCGTATGAAGCCACTGTAATGTCTTAAAGACATTGTATTTAAAACTACTTGTGTGTTCGGTGAAAATGGTTGCGGTGCACACAATTTTTTTAATGATGACAGATGACAGAAATCTCATAAAACGGCATAATAAAGGTAAACAACAGTCAGTTTCTAAGTGATATTGGATGCATTTATTGATATGCATTTGGCGAAGATCTTCAAAGCACTTCAACATGTTTTTGTAACACTTCTATAGATTCTGCAAATTTCTTTGTATCCAGTTCAAGAGCAAATAAATACATTTTATTGAAACATTTGAATCACATTACAATATTTTCAGCTACCTCAAGTCAGTTCCTTACTAATACTAAAATAAAATCATTGATTTACCGCATTTAATCATCTAGGTATATTCATCAATGAACAGATCGCAATGTGACATTAAAAAATTGTACATACATCTAAGTATAAATTTTAATAATATCTGAAGGAATGATTAGTACCAAATGTATGTATATTCCACAAAGACCGCAACAACGCATGTCACCCACATTCATTCACACGAAGTCACATTTTCATTCATTCGAATGAACATCCAATTTGTTAACCTGTCTCAAATAAGAGAGAAAAGAAATATGAGACAATAGGTTTTCAGATGTTCTTGTTTATTGGCGGGATGTTTCTCATTTATCACATGCTTCCCATGTAGATTATGTCGTAGGAAACAGAAGCATGTTGCGATTAGAAACCTTATTCTGTCGGTTTTGTTTCTCAGGTGGTCATGTCACTGACAGTAAGAAAGCCATTAATTTGTATGTCGTATTATTCGTGTCTTATTTGACACCATTTTAAACTCACATAGTACCATAGGTTTAAAAACTGTGACAAATAAGATGTCTAGTGTATTGCATGGTGCTTTTCAATGCACAGTACTTGTAATAAACTATTTAAGTGTCTACGTTTACTATTATGTCCACTAAATTTTATCCAAACATACTTCATTTTATCTTTGTGAAAGAATCATTGAAGCTAAATAAATAGTGTCCAATGTCCGCTAAAGACTTGCATATTTATGTTTTATCTATACATATTTTACCTCTATGTATAGCTATTTAACCCTAATTGGTGACACTGAGTCCAGGAGACTCCGCCGCAGCTACGGTACATAATTTCTCCCACTACAATTGTTTCTGCGGCAGGCTTCTCTATGTACCTTCCTATCTTTCAGTAGGCATTAGTCTGTGGAGAACAGGTCACGTGAAGACTTTTTATTTCCAAGATATTGACGTCACTGAGTCTGACAGACCCCGTGTCACAATGAATGTCTGTGAAAGCCACCCTGACGGCAACGGAAAAAAAACTCGAAGCTAGGAATGATTGCTACATATGCCACTTAAGATTGAAAAAAAAGACATTGTATATCTGTCTTTTGTGTAAAAAATAAATTTTCCTGCAGTGTTCTAAGAAATGTTGCTAGAACTGTTGTTTGAGACAACGATCAAAATTACGATTTTTCACCTAGTACACGAATTCTCTATTTCAGTTATATTGCAAATCAGCCTTAAATTTCTATTCTGTTATAGTTTAGGGAGTTACAAAACTTTAATTCTTCACATCAATTGATACATTTTCGAGAGACTCATTGAATTTTGAACTTGATGCGTATTTAGAAATAGGTTTTTTTATTATCTATTTTATTTAAGAATTACCAAAACTTGTATGATTTCCAATAAAGCTTTGAAATGTGAACCACAGCACATGTTTTACTGTAGAAAATATAAACCTTAAAAAATGACTTCCCGATAAGATTAAAAAAATTCTATCTTAGTCACTCCGTGTGACCATTAATGTTACAGGAAGCAAAGTCACCAGTTAAAGGCGGGTTCTCACGATTCAGTTTCGCTGAATCAGTTTGACTGAATCAGTTTGACTAATTCAGTGACACTGAACAGATAATGAACGTGAGAACACTTTTTCATTAAAACTGATCAGTGGGTTTGTACTTTCAGTCAAAGTGAAAGCCAGTCCTACTTTTCATTCATTTTGACTGAATCAGTATTGAAAAATGAATACAAACGTCAATATGACGTGCGAGAATCTTTTCCATCATCATGAGAGTCATCAGTTTTAGCACTTCAAGGTTATGAAAACGTCGCTTTCATGAGTGCTGAATCAGCTGAAATGATTCATTAAAACTTAACAGTGAGAACAAACGTCGCTTTCATTAATGCTGAATCAGTCAAACTGATTCAGTGAAACTGAACAGTCAGAACCCGATTTAAGTCAATTAACTGTCAATCGAAGATAAAGGTATGAGCAGTTAATTGTAAGATTAGCCAAGGCTAAACTTCGCTGCTTGTGGCCTTTCGGTATTTTTCGAAATAAGGACGACATCATTATATTGAGCACTCAAGACAGATGCAGTTTAATGAGCTATGACATCAATAAATCCGAAAAATTTCAGAATTCTCCTAGCTGTCTACTGACAATTGCTTAAAACTACAACATCCCTAGTTTGTTTTAGGGGTACTATTCACGAGCACCTTCGAAAATTCGAGCGGATTTTTACGATCACATACAGAATATACATGGATTTCATTCACGATCTATGATCAATACTTTTCATTCGATCGTATTCTGTCTTGGTGCGTAGATATGACTAAACCGCAAAAAAAGCACCATTTCCAATAGCATAAACTTGAATATATAATAACTAAAGTAAACATAAAGTAACTGAAAGAAAACATATGGAAAACACCAACCAGCAGCGTAAATAGCAGCAGAAGGTATTAGCAGCACTTCATCTCATAGTCTCTTACTTTTCTTGTAGGGCATAAAGCAGACACCCGATTGGCAGGCACCAGAAAAGGTTCAAAGTGCTAAATTTCGAACCATATTTTTTCATACACAGAAAAAAATACTGTTGCGTTTCCAATTAATTGTTAGTATTTGGATGTTTTTTCATCGCTTTAAATATATTTACAGTTGTTTCAAATCCATATCATTGAAAGAATTCAATCCTTATATTCGAAGTAATTACAGGTAAGCCAATAAATTTCAAATAATTTTATATTCGTTCTAACGATATGTATAATCCTTCTAATACCAGTATTGAGATATAATGCAATCAAAGCATCCTTTTGTTTTCGAAATTTACCCTATGTTTCATTTAAGCAAAGCATACGATCAATGTACAAAAATTATTACTACAACAGCAGTTCGTGATAATTCATCTGATAAAAATTAATTTTGTTTCAATGGCCCTTGTCGTTCGCTGAACTATAATCAGTATTCGGCGGAACTGATGTCCCGATTCAATGAACGTAAAAAAATAAAGAACAGGGGGGATTATCTCAATGTTACTATCGCCGCGAACCCGCCAACATGGACGAGGTTGCTTCGTTGTGTTGTTTCGGTGTTAGCCGTGTTGTGTCATTTCGTGGTTTTGCGTATTGCATCAGCAATTGTGTGATTTAAATGTGTCCAGTTATATATTAAAGTTATATTATAGTAAACGGAGGACCTACTGGGAAACTGGGGCTTAGAAGAGCTAATACCCACATTTGAATGTAGGTATTTATGTAGATTAGTCAGACAGTTATATTTCAGGTAAAAATGCATCAACTGGTGCAGGCTTATGTCTAATTCTTATATATCATGCTCATTATAACTTCATACAAAATCACACAATTAAACATCCAAATGAATCAATCAGCTGTACTCGCAATAAAATCTGTTGGTCCAAGGAAAAGAAAGTAGTTTAGAATCAATTACCAAACACAGATTCGATTCAACGACAGGCTGCGATTGAATTATTCATTGGAATCCAATGACATCTTGTAGTTGAATCGACAATGCGATATAATTCGTTACCAACTATACACTTCCCATTGGATAAAACATCGCTGTATTTGAGGAATGCTGAGTGTAACGTCTCATTGAATCCAAGCATAAGTCTTTGACAGAACGACAGATTTTTCTGTGTAATAGGCGAAATGTTCTTCAAAACCTTTCTTCCCCCATGTCTTCTAAACTAGGATTCGCAAAATTATAGTAGTGTCTACCATTTTCAGTCCACATTTCCACGTCTTCGAGAGCCCCTGAGCTGCTACTTGTATCCATTGTCCAAATCGTTAAGGTGACCAGCCTTTAATAAGTTCAATGTGCAATAATTACACTGTCAGTATCTCAGTTGTGTGATGTGATGCTGACTTTCGACCGAAACTTTCGATCGCGAGAGTTCGTGAATAGCCCGCCAGCTCTCGATGTATAGCAATAAACTGTATCTGCAACAACTAGATTATAATAACACGATCAGATCGAATCATAAAACGGCATTCTAGCCGGTAACTAACTGTTTTGCAGATATAACGACTGAACCGCAGATATGCAGCGGTGCAGTGGTAGTACCCGATGTGGTACCCAAGCCGTCGAACGAAAACAAAACACGAAAACAACAGAACGTTGCCGACAGGTGGTGACTAACGAACAAATGCAGCAAGAGAGGTGTCGCCTGTACAAGGGTCGCATTGAATTGCCGACATTATTAAAACAGTGTTTGGATGCTTTAAACATCGTGTTTGTCTTCACCCTAGTGAACAAATCCTAGTAAACAAAGGAAGCGCTGTATTTTTGAGAAGTTCTGATTTTGAGATTTGAAAACCATATACTCTACAAAAAAATTTGCGTCTTTAGTTTTATCTCTACCATAATCATTGGGCCCCCTATATCTTAGAAATAAAGGTCTGATCTCAATGAGATTTTTACAGGGACGAGCACAATTTACAGATTTTGTTTTATTTATTTATTCTACTAGAAAGAACAAAATAACTAATATTCTGCAGTAGAAGTTCTAAGGCAGTAGATGAAAAGTATTGATTTGATTATATAAAATACTGCTGGTTGGTTCAGTTCCGTTAGACATATGTATATAAATATATAAATAAACCAATTAGGTGTCATTCAAAAGAAAAAAGTCCTACCTAGCTTTTTCTATGTATCTAAAACTTTAAAACCTTATCTCAATTTTTAAATTAAAATAACGTTGCAACGGAAATTAATCTTGATAAAATGTGGTACGTCTAGTCGCTAAGAAAACCAGTGAAAGATTGAGGGCAACCAATACTGCTGATACCCAGATTATGATAACCAATATATTTGTAATTATATTATTATAACTGATTATACTACAACTTTAATCTCAAATCAACTCCTAAAACCATTCCTTTTGCTCATACAAATATGTTTACATTAGCTTCGAGAAAATTTGTAAAAGCAGCCAAAAAGTTAGTTGAATTTTCGCCTAGTAAAAATACTAAAACTAGGTGTTCCTGAAAACCCACACTACACTTAGGATAGATTCGTCGGTAATTTGTAGAGGCCTTAATGGAACTATCTATAGCCTATTTTAGCAACACTGCCAAGTGTTACTCATATATGGTAATAACAGTATGTAATGCTAAGTCGTGGAACACATGCCGCTGTGAGACAGAAGTCATAATACAGAAAGGCCTATTGTGTCTAAAATTTTACTGCTACATACACGAATTGCATGTGGTTAGACAGGAAACATCCTACTAAACATTAAAATGTCTTCATAAATAGACACTAATGCGGCAAATCATTTTCAAGTACCCAAAACAAGCATTACAAAAATGTTTTTTCGGTTTGGTGAATTTTTTTAGCCTTAGAAATTGTCAGATATTATTTTTTTTGTCTTAGGCGATATGCCCAGTCATTCCCCTATAAAATATGTCCAGAAAGTCATGAATCGGTCCATAAATAATCAAGCTATGGCGTTACAACTGCGCGAACCCATGGAGTCGTGATACCGAGATTCAAAATGTAATAAAAAATTAATCAAAAGGTTGATCCCTTTTTTGTCGCATTTTTTCTCGATAACTGTACTTGTCTTTTCATACCTCCAGGTTTGTCGACATGATGGCAGAACACATTGTATTTTCGAAAACCCTGGTTACATACAATATACGCCATAAATAGGTTAGTTTCAAGAAGGTATAGCCAGACACAAGTTTCTCTTTTGTGGCTACATATTTTGTATACATGACATATTCAATAACTTCTTTCAAAACCTTTTACTGAAGAACATACTTTTTTTAAGCAAATTGTATAGAAGTGGGAAATAAATTATTATTATTATCATTATATTATATATAAGGCATGAACTAAAAGAGAGAAGAATTAAATTTTGATGTATCGACAGTTTCAAGAAGATCTGTTCATTGCACATCTAGATATACCTATGTAAAATAAGTTCAAGAGTAGGAAGGAACGAAAATACTTCAGCCTTCTACTAATTTTTATTATTTAGCACAGGATAGATCTCGGGATAGATATAGTGCAAAACCTAAAGCACAGTACCGCTTCTCAGCAAAAACAAGGCGCAAGTGACACTTTTGGACACTTACGAAAAAGGTTTGCACCAACCTACAAAAGACGGGTTACGAAACTACAATCACTCACAGGCCATCCACAAACTGCTGTGTTTGGGTTTGTTTTTGTGAATGTAAGATATTTGCAGGGTCTACTTCTCATGTGAATTTAAATTGTAACAAGAATAATATGAAGAATTTTTTTATTGTGATGGCTTCGGAAAGCTGTAGGTTTTATTTTGAACGAAAATAACCAAGTAGATTTTTTCATGGTTTTCACTCAAAATCTTAGATACTGACACTGTTATATTGTGGTATTGACAATCGATGGTTTGTAATATTTTCTGTACATGATTTCACACCAAAGCATACCTTCATATTGTGAAATGAATTTAAGAGTGACTGATCGTACAGACAACTATAATGCTTTAGTCGACAGTCAGTAGGGTGTAGCAATGGTAGGTTTCTACTGCACGGTGGAGATTATCTTTTCCATAGCCCTGAATAGATATAGTTTAAAACCTGAAATGCAGTGCTGTATCAACATAAACAAGATGCAAGGTGGAACCTAAGTGACATGTTTAAACACTTACAAGATTTTGCACTTTTAACAACCACAAAAAGACACAAGAAGGGCTAAAAGCTAGAATGACTCAGGGGATGATAAGACACTCAACGGGGTCCATTTCTCATGTAGACTGAAGTAATAGAATTCATATACAATACAGAATGTCTGGCAGCTTCAAAAAGCAACTCCCTCTATTTTAAATTTCAATGAGGATGGTTTTGCTCATAGTATTTAGTCAGATACAAACAAGACTGTTTATTTATGAGGTATTGATAACCGATGTTTCGTAAAATTTTTAGCTAACCATTTCACACCTAGGTGTACGTACTATGAAACGAATTTAAGAGTGGTTGGTCGGAAAGACAACGAGAATGCTCTCGTCAGTAGTCTGTGGTTTAGAGCAATCGAAGGTTTGTACTGTTTAACCCAAGAGTTATCTTTCGATAGCCCTAGATAGATCTAATGCAACACTCAAAACACGGTGCCGTGGTAACAAGAACAAGGCACAAGGTAAACCTTAGTGGCATTTTCAATACGATTTTGCATTTTATCAATTACAATTAGACAAGACGGACTGAAAAACTAAAATCACTCACTGGTTATCCACAACATAAACATTTTGAGCTATGCTTAAGACTTTAACTAGTCCCATAACGATGTCAGAGATTTCGTGGAGTACATTTCTTATACAAAATTAAGCTCCTGGAAAAAATATAAGGCATTTTGATAATGCGGTAACTTTAAAGAGCTGTAGGTTTATATTTTGGACGGTAATAATTAAGTATAAAATACATTTGTTTATGTTACTTAGTAATGTGGGATTTACACGGGTGACTAAAGGCGCGTTTCCACGGGTTGATCTGGGTTGAACGATTTTGATCGATTATTGAATCGAAAGCAAATTGAATATATAAACCACTTTTTGACTTGATCATTCGGCGGAGTGAGTTGATTCGACAGAAGTAGAAAGACTGTCTACTTTTGATCGGCGACTGTCGTCGAATCGATGTCGAACGACTGGAATGGAATTTGTAAACACTTCGTCGAACGAAAACAACGTGCTGAAAGCCGAATAGTGCGTATGAAGTTGTTGCGTTTAGCGCGACAAGCTATAATCTTGTGCAAAAATGACTGAAAAATGGTCAGGTGCGGACATGGCAAGATTTTCGGATGCTTATCAAAACTATGATGTAATATTCTAAAACATGTGAATAAACCTAAAATGTCCGAAAAATAAAATCAAAAACATTAGAACAACAATTAAAGAGTAGCAATTTCATTCATTCGTCCGAAAACCAATCACAGACGACGTCGTTTCGCTTTTATTAAAGCTCGTTAGTGTGATTTAGGTCTCAGACGAATAAATGAAATTGCCTGTTAGTGCCTAGCTGGCAAAACTCGTACTAGTAGTAGCAACATATAGATATTGGGAAGCAGTACTTTAAAAAAGTATTTGTTCGCCATCTACCTACCAAATAGTCTTGAATGTTGCTACTACTAACAGGCAATTTCATTTATTCGTCTGAGACCTAAATCACACTGACGAGCTTTAATAAGAGCGAAACGACGTCGTCTGTGATTGGTTTTCGGATGAATGAATGAAATAGCTACTCTTTAATTGAGTTAAGTTGCTTTTTAGCATAAACCAAATGTCGAGAGTGTTAAATGGGTGTTCCACAAAAAAGAGTCTGTTTGTTGTCGTATTCCGCAGGTTCCTATACCTGATGCTTTTAAACGAGTCACCTAAACAGTACTCGGTTCGTCAGATTAAACGCTCAGGTACCGGCTTTGGTAGATAGATGGCGAACCAATACTTTTTTAAAGTACTGCTTCCCAATATCTATATGTTGCTACTATTAGAACAACATACAATCGTGAATTGACCAAAGTACTGAAATTACTGAAGAATGGTGGTGGACCTGACGACATATATGTTCCTGTCGTGTAAACCTTTCTGCTTTTAGCCCAGATCGAATTATGGTCGAACGATCCAAATCGTACAACCCAGATCGACCCGTGAAAACGCGCCTTAAAGCCGCACGATTTTTGCCGCACCACTAAAATCGACCGTCTAAATGGCAACTCGGCTAGGTCGCGGGCGACTAAAGCCGCAAGGATAGCATCCGATTTTGGCGGCGCGACGACCGGCCGCATGCGGCTGGTGACTAGAATCGACCGTGTAAACGATCAGTTGATTGACTCAGTACTTCCCAAACATGATAATGATACCATTTTATTGTTTTCCCATTGCATGAAGCTAGAGTCTGAAATCCCCTTGCAACCAAATCATCGCCCAACCGCCCGCAAAAACAACATCCAACACAAAAACTCTCGTAAATAGTTTCTCGTGTCTTCCTCCTTAGAAACTAGAATGCTACAGCTTTTATTCTGCATGCTTCAACTAAACGATGCGAAACGATCAGGAGCCTCCAAACCGTCTAAAAACGAAATACGAGCTGTTTTTATATTTTTAGTTTTTTGGTTATTGTTGCGCCGCCACTGACACGATTTTTCAGAAACTGGCACGTTTTCTAGTCTCGCCGCGAAATTACTGTATCGAATTTTTTTAAAAATCAATTCAATAATTTTCGCTTTACGCAATTTGCATAGAACGAAATTAAGCAACACTCGTATAATCCCTTGGTCTCTGTAAGAGACAGGCCAATGTTCAGATGGACTTAAAAAAGACTATGCCGCTAGGTATTTCTTCCATAGGTCAATACAACAAATTTTTTAGTTTCACAATCCCTCATCCCCCAACCGCCCCAATTTCACCCCCACCAAAAAAAAGTAGAAAATTATCAATAACATCTAAAACTCGTAAAAACAAAGTTTGAGCTGTTTTTATGTTTTTAATTTTTTATTATTGCTGCACCGCCACTGACACGATTTTCCAAAACAGGCGTTTTCCATCCTTGCTGCGGTAGCAATACTCTGTCAAAATTTCATTAAAATCGATTCAATGATTTTCGCGTTACGCTATATAGAACGATCTAAAACAATACACGTATGTATACACCACAAATTCTAAGTCCCTTGGTTTCTATAATGAGGAAGGTAATATCCGGATAGACCTAAAAAAGTGTATTATGCCACTAGGTTCTTCATTCACAGGTCAGTGGACAGCCCATTAAGAATACAACAAATTTTCCAGTTTTACAACCCCCCATCCCCCAACCACCCCAGATTCACCCCCATCCAAAAAAAGTAGAAGTTTGAGGATTTTTTTTGTTTTTTGCTAATTACTCCGCCGCCAATGCACCGGTTTTCAACATTTTTGCAGCATTATCTACTACGACCCCACATCATATCGCTGCCCAAATTTCATCAATCACAATTCATGCAGCGGTTACTGAGATTACGAGGGTAGAAAAACGCGACAGACAGACAGACAGACAGACAGACAGACAGACAGACAGACAGACAGACAGACAGACAGACAGACAGACAGACAGACAGACAGACAGACAGACAGACCGACAGGCAGACCGACAGAAATGAGTGACGTGGATTTTCGTTATGTAGATATCATGAAACCTCCAGAAAGTGTATTATCTCAAAATCGAAAATTTTCGCGATCACAATACTCCCCTCACCTATCGGTGTGGGAAGTAAAAATGAATAAAAATAATACTGTACAGTTTCTGAAATGCTATGGAACGCATCCATGTTTATGAACCCGAAAGAGCAAGAATACAGGAACAGTAATATACGTTTAGCAGCCTTCAAATCTATAATTGAAGAAATGCGATTGATTTGAGAATTTAAATCGAAAATTAAAAATATACCAACGTTCAACAGAGAGGCCAGTAAGGTGGCGAACTCAAAGAAGAGCGATGCGGGAAATGACCTAAGCCGCATGCGATTCAAGTCACCTTTGTAAATGAGGTAGCGATGCGGCTTGGTGAGGCGATTATTAAGGCGCGTTTTCACGGGTCGATCTGGGTTGAACGATTCGGATCGTTCGACCATAATTCGATCTGTGCTGAAAGCAAAAAGGTTTACACGACAGGAACATATATGTCGTCAGGTCCAGAAACACTCTTCGTTGATTTCAGTACTTTTGTCAAATCACGATTGTATGTTGTTCTAATGTTTGTGATTTTATTTTTCAAGTCACTTTCGGCCATTTTAGGTTTATTCACATCTTTTAGAGTTGCCTGCAATGCTGCTTGTCTTGCCTGTAGATTGCGATAAAGCTCGGTTTGTGGATTCCATAATACATCATAGTTTTGATAAGCATCCAAAAATCTTGCCATGTCCGCATCTGACCATTTTTCAGTCATTTTTGCACAATATTATAGCTTGTCGCGCTAAAAGTAACAACTTCATACGCACTATTTGGCTTTCAGCAAGTTGTTTTCGATCGACGAAATGTTTACACATTCCATTCCAGTCGTTCGATATCGATTCGACGACAGTCGCCGATCAAAAGTAGACAGTCTTTCTACTTCCGTCGAATCGACTTACTCCGCCGAGTGAACAAGTCGAAAAGTGGTTTACATATTCAATTTGTTTTCGATTCAATAATCGATCTAAATCGTTCAACCCAGATCGACCCGTGAAAACGCGCCTTTAGTGAAGCGACTAGCCGTACGGCGAAAATCGACCCGTGTAAATCCCCCATAAGATACGAACAAGGCTGTACTTATGAGGTGTTGAGGTCCGATGTTTTGTAATATATTCTGCAAGCCACTTCCATTTCACACGATGGTGTACGTACTGTTTGGTACTGATAGTTTAAAAACAAATTTTGGGGTGACTAGTGATTGAGCGTTTGTGCTGTTGAGGTGAAGGTTATATATTCGACAACCCTGGAGACATATAGCGCAAAACCTAAAATACGGTGCTGTGTTAACAAGGGCAAGGTGCAACGAGTACCTTCGTGACGTTTGAAGACTGACAACATCACAATAAGGTTTTGTACTTTACCACTCACAAAAGAACAAAACGGACTACAAAACTACACTCACATGTTACCCACGACATACACATTGAGCTGTGTTTGGAGCTTTTTGCCCGCGTAAAGACGTAAGAGATTTGGTAGAGTTCATTCTTTATATGTATAAATTGAACCTGGTGAAAAATTATGCAATATTTTGATATTGCGGTAGATTCAAAGAGCTAGGGGTTTATATTTTAGACGGGAAACATAATGTAGAAGTAGTAGCAGTAGTAGCCATCGTAATGAGTTTATGGTACTTGATACGAACATGACTTCTCTTATGAGGGGTTGGAACCGATGGTTTCTAATATTTTCTGCAAGCCATTGTTATTTCACATCTATGTGCACATACCTACTGCAAGATACTAATACTGTAACAACGAATTTGGGGTGGCTAATTGGAAAGAAAACGATAATATTCTAGCCCGTAGTCGAGTAGTAATCGAGGGTTTGTGCTATTTGAGCCTTATAGGTTAAGGTTACATTTTCGACAGACGAGAGATATGCACAACCTTATCCACGGTGCCATGGTAACAACAGCAAGGTCCAAATAGTACGTTTGTGATGTTTGAAGACTAACAACAAGGTTTAGCACTGTATTAACCATAACAAGACAGAACGGGCTACAAAACTACAAACACTCACATGTTATCCTCAACAAACGTACTGAGTTGTGTTTAAGGGTTTTTTGTAGTTGCCTAAAAATGCTAGAGATTTGGTAGAGTGCATTCCTTATGTAGGTAAATTGAAACTTGTGAAAAAATTGCAATATTTTGATACTGAGGTAGCTTCAAAGAGCTGTAGGTTCTTATTTTAGACTGTACTTATCACTTGGTAGTAGCAGTATAGTGGTAGTAGTAATATATTCATGGTCTTTCGTCAGATACGAGCAAGACTTCACAAATGAGGTGTTGACAAGCGATGCTTTGTAATAGTTTCTGCAAGTCGTTTACATTTCACACCTCGGTGTAAATACTGTAACGTACTAATACTGTAAAAACGAATTCAAGGGTGGCCGATCGAAAAGATAACGCTAATACTCTTTAGTCAGTAGCCAATAGTTTGTAGTAATCGAAGCTTTGTACTGTTTATACTGGTACTGGATGTTTAAGGTTATCTTTTCGACAGCCCTGGATAGATATAGTGCAAAACCTAAAACACAGTGCCGTGACAACAAGGACAAGGTGCAAGGTGAACCTTAGCGACATTTTTGAACACTTACAACAAGGTTTTGCACTTTACCAACCACAAAAGAACACAAAACGGGCTACAAAACTACAAGCACTCACAGGTTATCCACAACATAAACACACGGCGCCGTGTTGAGGGGTGTTTCTAGTCGCGTGAGGGCGTAGGACAGAGATCGCGAAGTCGCGGTAGTACCGGAAAAGGAGGAACGGCGGCGGAGCGTCTGACTGAATGCCGATGGCGATGGTGTTTGAGAGTGTGCGTCTAATTCGAGCGTGCGAGTGCGACTGACGGCGGCGGCGGTGTGTTTGCCGTCGCGGCGGAGGCGGCGGTCAAGTGGGGGTGGGGCAGGCCAGGTGAGCGTAGGCGCGACGGCGACGGCGACGGATCGGTGGACAGTGGCGTGCACCCGAGGCCGAGGGCGCTGCCGTCGCGTTGCGCCGCGCCGTGCCGTGGCAGAGGGTGACAACGCGACGTTGCCGGCTCTTTGCGATTGCATCAAGCTTTAAGCATTTTTAATAATTCAAATCAGTCGTCTAAATGCAAAACCCGACAAGTCCACGGTAACAAATTTTACAGAAATCAAGAAAAACAGATCAAAGTCTTATAATGAGCGAAAATAATACTAAATCGAGAGTATGATAATACACGATGTTTTAGGATGTTAAGTCTTAACGCCCCAAAATCTAGGACATATAATTTTTCTAAAATCTGATTTTTAAATTTGGACACGTCGGGTTTTGCATGTTAGGAACTGTGACATGTCGTGTTTTGACTGCTATTTTTGTAGAATCGGATCAAAATAAATGAAACACTTATGAATTTGGATTACGTTACTGAATAAAAAGGAATCTAATCAAACACTGTGCTCAACGACAGAAACTATAAGCATAAAGCTAGATATTAGAAAAGATACATTTCAAGGGTTATAAGGTTTAAACGTCAAAATCTAAATTTTCTGACAAACAAAATTCTTCAGAACTAGCAAATGCATTTTCACAATTAGCTATTCTTTTCTCTGTATTAATGTGGAATTAGCTTCTGTTGAAGTAGGCTCTCCAAAATCCGCATCCAAAGCATTTTTCAAAAAAAACATGGTTATTTTTATCAATAATTTATCAATACAGCATAAATTAATCTCATTCTGTCAGTAAACTGAAAAACACATAAATTCACCACAACGTATTTTCAGCGACTGGATAAAACAAAAACACACAACGGTCAGAATACTTCGTGTGATCGACATGTGACTTGCTCCCGTTGTCCGTATTGGCTCCTGTGGACATAAAACACCGCTTGGACTTGTCGGTGTTTGCACCTAAGTCTAGTTTTCTTAGCCAAATATCTCATGTCTAATGTCGGGTTTTGTAAGCGAAAAATATAGAAAATGGTAGCACTTCAAATAGTGAACAAAATGGTATATAAAACTCTATTTTGAAAAATTTGTGGCTCGTCGGGTTCTGCATTTAGACGACTGAAATGCAGTTTCACGGTCTCAAACAAATCGAATTTTGCTAGTTATCCAACTAGCAAAGATGCACTATCAGCCGCGAGCTGTCCAAGATGCCATTCTGCTCCCTGCAGCATATTTGTTCTTCAACGAGATGTTTAGAACGTTCTATGTAGTAGCAAATTTATACAACATAATATATTATGCCATAAATTTGGGACTGTTGTTTAAACGATTATTAAAGCATTTCTATGCAACAGATCACCTACCTACATAAAATAGCTACGTAAGAGCCTTGTACCCCCCTGTGGGGGCGGGTTAGAATACCTCCCATCGTATATCCTGCGTGTCGTAAAAGGCGACTAAAAGGAACCGAACCACTGTCGGTATAAGCAGCAACCTCTTCTCAACCAGCAGTTTTGAGTGGCCGAGTTGAGAAGAGTCAGGGCACCATCTTGTCCTTGGGGTGAGAAATTGTCCCTGAAGGCGGCTGGCGGATGAACCGGTAGATACATCTGATCAAAGGCATGAGGATGCAGAAAGCAAATGGGAAACTACTGCACTAAAGATCTTAGATATATACCAAAGGAAACTGGTAAAATTTTACGAGTTCACAACATGTCTGTTAAGACATTATGACTATGATGATAAGAGCTCTGTAAGAATGACTTTCCGAACTGTTCAGTTCCTTTTGTAGTATTGTATGCAACAAATCTTCATCTTATTGCTTTAGTATGCGAAATATGTGTTTTAATCAGCACATTGTTCTCAGAAGTAGCTTTTATACAACTGCTGTTTGATAGCAGTTGAAGGCTATTAATGGCAACTGTATTGAAGCGATTACCGGGCAAGAAATCTCAGCTTGGTATATTTTTGTTGAAACAGCCCTATAGCGTTTTAACTTCTGATGAGTATTTTAGGTTATAGATCCACATTTGTGAATTAATAGTTAGATGTCTGATTTTACGAAATGGAAAAAATTAAGAGAATTACCGCATTCCATAGAAAATTGAGAAAATAATATGCTCAAACCTGCTAGTAGAAATTCCAGTCAAGGTTTGCAGATTTTGAATTTTTGAGGAAGGTTTTATATTATAAATATTGTTTAACTTTTCGTCAGCTTGGAACAACATACATGTATATCTAGCAAAATATAACGCATTCATGTTATGCCATATGCCATAGCACCACAAATAAAAAATGTTCTAATATCAGGTTTGTACATAAAATTCCGCACATCCACCATTTCTTGGAGAGCTAATTAAAAAATTGGTGGATGCGCGCACATTTACTCATTCATTCCGCTACAGGTGGCACAGATTCTGAGGGAGTGTTCACTTTAAGCTAGCAGAAAGAAACTGTCAAACCTCTGAACAATTTTTTCGCATGGAACTAATAAGTAATCAGTGATTCCTACCGCAAAGATAACCAGAACAGGAAGCAGATGCTTTGCCAGATAGGCACGTTGAGTTCAAGCTGTTTGAAATCTGTGATCAAAGGTTGTAACTAGTCTAAAGAGTACGACCAGAGCATACCAGAGCAGAGTACGGTACTGTAGGGAACTGCCAGCTAGGTCGCTCACAGTTGAGGACATTGGCGGTCATAGCTTACTTGACAGGGGGTGGCATGGAAAATTCATAGTAACTGTATATTTTCTATGACCACAGTTAATTATTGTCCATGTCCATCTTATAAAGATATATTGTATACACATTATAGGGAAAATAGATATGAAACAAATGCGAAATAAGAAATTTTATTACCATGCCGTTACTCAAATCTGTAGATACAATTCCTTTGCTACTGTGATATAGTACCAGGATACTCTAGCGAATACGATTTGCTGATCAACTACAAAGCAACACTTCATGTGATACCAATTGGAATGAAAAGTAGGCAAATTCAGAGTTTTTGCAATCAAAGGTTGCCGTCAATAGTGAATTAGTCCTCGATTTCCACAACCGATGAGCGTTGGCTCTCTACTGTTTGCGAATAATGTTACTCCTTTTTTAGACCTTATGACATTGGTCTGGTCATGTGTTACAGTGTTACTATCCGAAAATAACAAAACTGACGAGAATCGTCGGAATTATTTCAATCTAGTATGCACATGCACAAAATATGCAGCTTTACAGAGTTGTTTGTAGACCAGGTGTCAATAGTCGTGTCGGTCGCCTATACTGCGTTTCTGAAAGTTCTTTATTTCACACACCTACAAATAATAATTTCCTTAAAGAGAGAAATTATGATTTACTTACCGATTCATAGAGTAATTTACTCTTCCGAGGTTCCCTACTACAAGTTGTAGCAGCATATTATGTTACTTAAACGTCAAATAAGAGTATTCAAGGCCGTCTAAAATGGTCCCAATCAAACTGGAAAAAAGATCAAATATGTTGCCGCCGACTGTCACCTTCTCGCCAGTTTTGTTATTTTTGGTTAATATTTTGATATTTCTAATTTTGTTGTTTAATAACATTTGGCTAGCATGTTTATAGAAAGGTTTTGTACATTGGGTTTAAAAAAGCCAATGCCAAAAAATACAGCTTTGAGACGTTTAGGGTGAAACTGTTGAAATATTTCTATAAAACTTTTCGCCTTCATGTGTGTGTATGAGGTATAATGTAAAATTTTCAAAAAAATGTAAGACCTTACTTATATTATTAACTTACACTGGTCATTGCACAATTTGAATACCTTGGTTATAAAGAATCGTAGACATTTTCGCTTTCTGAACTTCTTATCCTTTGTAAGTTGGTCAGGACCAATTTAAATTTTAGAGAATTATGACAAGGACTGGGTTCTAAGAGGAACCCAACCTCAGAATTATACACTGAGGTTTTAACACATTGGGATTTTAGAGCCTTTAATTTCATATAGTAGTACATCACGCTGTTATGTATCCACAAAAAGAATATGTTTCGAAAGAAGTCAAATCCCGTCTGGTAAACCAAGAATATTTCCATTATTCCCATATATTATTGATAAATAATACATCAGATGTATTCGATCAAAGAAAAAGATAATTTAAAAATCCTTTCAGAATTGTTTATCTATTTTATTGGGTTACAGAAACATTTTAGGCTATTTTCCCGTAAAACTCTATCTCAAATTCTGTTGACGATAATTCAAAGAAATGGTGATACATTATGATGGATAAGTATCTTTTTAAAAGTAACTGAAGACCTACACAATACGCATATAGTATATACCATTATCTTCAAGTCTGTGATTTAGAAAAAGATGTCAGACCTTTATTTGTCCAATTTCATTGTTTGGCGAGATTTGAAAGACTTTTCAACATTTGTCGAACGATATACTTTTTATCAAAGTTGTAACTTTTTACTAATTCCAATAAGTAACTTTTTGTTTGAATTTCTGGTGAAATTTTGATCTTTTGTTTTGTAAGAAATTCAATAATCTTAGCTTTAGTAAGCGAAGTGTTATTGTAAGGTATTTTTTCAAATAGTTTCGAATGTGACCATTATCTATAACAATTACTGTACCCGTAGGAATATTTGGTAAAAGTTGATCTTCAAACCATGTTTCAAATAAAGCTCCAGAAATATCTTCGTGGTAGTCAGCATTGCAATTCTTATTTGCTTTAGCTGATATCAGAATTCCGTTATTAATCCAACCAATTAATATGGTATGAAAATTATTTCAGTACTACTCTGCACGGAGAACGGTTTGCAATAAGGGTTGTTTAATTTATAACCACGCATAACGCATATAGACAGCTCTCACGCGAGAGAGATGCCGAAAGATAAGAACTCTTATCTACAGCAATTGTGCAGGGAAATGAGAGAGAAACGCATGCCAATACTATAACCATCCGAAAGATATGTTTTTAAGGTCAAACCCCTCAGTCGGGATTTTAAACCCAAATCTTGGGCTGTTAAGAATCCTGAGGGACAGCTAATTACCAACTTGCATGAGGTTATTGAGATATGGCGAAATTATTGCAAAAATCTGTACCATGAGGATGGCCTTCAAAGTCTCTCATTGGATTTTGAACATGAACCGGATATTCTTTTGTCTGAAGTGGAACATGCCCTCAACAAGTTAAAAACTAATAAATCTACAGGCGTTGATGCTATTTCTACCGAAACGTTTAAATGCTTGTGTGATGACTGCATCTCTCTTTAATATAATATTTGTAAGAGGGTCTGGTCCTCCGATGTTTGGCCAGATGAATGGTGCACATCCATTTTTGTTCCACTTCATAAAAAAGGATCTCCAACAAATCCAGACAATTATCGTCTACTTTCGTTATTCTCTCATGCAAGCAAGGTTCTACTATATATTTTACAATCTCGTTTTGAGGGTTTTCTTAACTGGCAAGTTTCTCAGGTGCAGGCGGGTTTCGTAAAAGGACGTGGTACGCGTGAACAGACCTTAAACTTAAAACAAATTATTGAAAGAGCCAGAGAGCATTATTTTCCAGTTTTTATCTGCTTTGTGGACTATTCTAAGGCGTTTGATAACGTAAAGTGGCCTAAACTGTTGGAAATGCTTATCTCTATAGGAGTTCCTTACCACTTAGGCCCAGTTTCACAATCGTTAGTTAACTAGTGGTCAAAAGAAAACTAGTGGTTAGCGAAAATAATCCATTCCTTAATCGACGGTATACGTCAAAAGCTCTGGTCAACCAGTGGTTATGTTAACCCAATGATGCGGTATGGGTTATCTTGACGTTAATTGTGGTCAATCGATGACAGCTTTGGAGGTTATAAAAACCTGGATTTTGATACTAACGTCTAAGACGTCGATGGATTTTGATTATACTCTGTAATGACATAAATCAAAAATATGAAAATAAAGGTTAGGTTTCTTTGTCAAAGGGTTAGCTTTTATTCACAGAACACCATTATGGCAGTGCTCTGAGATCAATCCGTGGTGCCAACTTGAAAATAAATAAGTTCAACCATTGGATTTTTTTGTGAAACAGAGCTCTCCGATAACTGCTGGTTAACTTCCATCTGTCAGGTAAGCGACTACCAGAGGTTACCAATAATTGTGAAACTGGGCCTTGGTATTTCTCATACAGCAACTCTATGAGTCTAGCTCTGCTTGTGTAAGAACTGATGTTAACCCGTCTGGTCGAACAGCAACCAGAACAGGAGTTCGTCAGGGATGTGTATTATCTCCGATGTTATTTAACGTTTAGTCAGAATTTAGAACGAGACAGGTATTGGACAACTGAAATGGCGGTATAACTATTGGCGGAAGCAAAATATCCAACTTGAGATTTGCTAACGATACAACACTTATTGCTGCTTCTCAGGAAGAACTAGTAGCTCTGTTAAACATCTTAGAACAACACAGTGCAGCGTATGGTCCTTGGTATTAACTACAAGGTTATGATCGTAGGGCACGATAATCATCGCGAAATAAAGTCAGGAGGCCGTTGTGAAGTAGTTCAAAGTTTTGTGTACCTCGTTTCTTTGATCGACAATTCGGGTAGCTGTGAAAATGAGATTTGACGACGCATTCAACAGGCAAGTGTGGTCATGACAAAGCTTACTAAAATATGGCGTGACCATAACATCAATACAGTTATCAAAATGTCGCTGGTTCAGTCTCTTGTGTTCTCCATATTATTATATGCCTCGTAAACTTGAACTGTTAAAGAGGTAGATCAAGCTCGCATAGATGCTTTTGAAATGTGGACGTGGCGGAGAATGCTGAAAGTTCCTTATACCGCCCATCCAACTAACCTTTCCATACTGGATGAGCTCGGTAGTCTCAAGAGACTATCCTCCATTGTGCCGACGAAAATGCTTACATTCTTCGGACATATTCACAGAAACGATAATATGGAGGAACTTGTAGTTCAGGGTCATGCCCCGAATTGGCGGCGCCGTGGCCATTCCCCTACACGCTGGGTGGATACGACGAAACAGTTGCTGGATATGAGTATCAAGAACGCCGCTCAACTGACAGTAAATCGCGTACGATGGCGCGCTACAGTTCTCAAAACTATTGGTAACATTCGTGTCGGCAATACTCTAGCTCCAACTTAATGCATTTTACGAGTTCACAACATGTCTGTTAAGACATTGTGACTACGATGACGGTAACCATGTTTTTGGGTGATGAACGTTTTAAGAGATTAATGCCATAGAATTTATTGCCGGGTATATTTCGAACGTTGTTACTGTGAGTAGAAAAAATTCGATTTGTTAAAATGCTGTTAGTCCGAAATCCGAACATTCCTTGGTCACAATTAGTTCCGCTTATCCGTTTACAGTTGTTATCTGCTTGCTTTCTGTTGTTTTGAGCTGTTTTCTGTCCTTTTCTGTTGTATTCGGCTGTGTTTAGTAGTTTTCTATTGTTTAACGCTGTTATCTGCTTGCTTTATGTTGTTATGGGCTGTCTTCTGTTCTATTCGGTTGCATTTAGTCGTTTTCTATAGTATACAGTTGTTATCTGCTTGCTTTCTGTGGTTTTTAGCTGTTTTCTGTTCTTTTCTGTTGTATTAGGCTGTGTTTAGTCATTTTATATTGTTTTCCGCTGTTATCTGCTTGCTTTCTGTCGTTTTGAGCTAGTTTTGACTCTATTCGGTTGTACTTGGTCGTTTTCTACCGTTTACAGTTGTTATCTGCTTGCTTTTTGTAGCTTTGAGCCGTTTTCTGTTCTTTTCTGTTGTATTTGGCTGTATTTAGTCGTTTTCTATTGTTTAGCGCTGTAATAAAGACATCTCTTTGGAATTAAGAATTAGAACCCTTAGAGGTTACGTATTCTCAACATTGTTGTATGAATTGGAGAGCTGGACGCTAAAACAAGAACATATAAATAAATTACAAGCATTCGAGATGTGGTGTTATAGAAGAATTCTAAAAATATCTTGGACGCAGCGAAAAACTAATACAGAAGTTCTTAGACTAATGGGTAAAAGTTGTGAAATTGTTAAAAATATAAAAATTGAAAAACTGCTGTATTTAGAACATATAATGAGGGGAGAACGATACCGTTTGTTACAAATTATAATGCAGGGTAAAATAAAAGGAAAAAGGAGCGTCGGCAGAAGGAGAATATCATGGCTGCGAAATTTAAGGGAGTGGTATCAATGCAGTTCCATAGAAGTATTTCGAGCATCTGCAAATAAAGTAAAAATAGCATTGATGATTTCCAACCTCCGATAGGAGACGGCATTTAAAGAAGAAACGCTGTTATCTGCTTGCTTTCTGTTGTTATGGGCTATTTTCTGTTCTATATGGTTGTATTTGGTCGTTTTCTACCGTTTACAGTTGTTACCTGCTTGCTTTCTTTTGTTTTCAGCTGTTTTCTGTTCTTTTCTGTTGTATTCGGCTGCGTTTAGTCATTTTCTGTTGTTTCCCGCTGTTATCTGCACGCTTTCTGTTGTTTTGAGCTAGTTATGTCTCTACTTGGTTGTATTTGGTCGTTTTTTGTCGTTTACAGTTGTTATCTGCTTGATTATAAGCTTGTTCTACTGTATAACGACAAACGTGAAGACAGGTATATCGACTGCGTAACATCGGCAACAGCGCGTTCGGTGCGGTTCTGCGAACGCCGTCCGTGGCAGCCGCCCTGACGCCGACGCCCCCCTCTCCGCGCGCGCCGCGACGCCGGCGCCACCGGCCGACAGGTAGGCGCCGGAGCCCAGCGGCGGACCGCCTATTTCTTCAACCGGGGTTCATAATGGTACTAAATTAGGTTAGATTATAAGGTGGGGAATCTTTGCTTTTAATTGATGTACAAGTTTTTGACTGTTCTCTTTTCTAATTCTGTGTTTTTTAACTTTTCATTTTTCTTGTTTTTATATTTTATTGGAAACCGCATGATAAACTAATGTTTTCCAAAATGTTCTATATGAAAATTTGGAAAATCGGCTGAAAAATTCACCACTGAAGTTTTTAAGAATAATATGGTTACAGTTTGATGGAGCGAAAACACATTTTAGTATTAGAGGTCGAAACACTTTGGATGAAAGGTTTCCTGCCAATTGTTTCGTCTGCGAGCCATGCCACCTACGATTTTTCCAATTCCTACGCAATAATCACAAAACCATAAATATCTTAAAAACCATCAAAGACAGAACCACATGTGCCTAGACAAAAGTGAAAGAGAATTTAATTTCGCATCCAGCGATGTGAAACTTATGATACCATCCCATTTGAAATAAAAAGTTTTTAACGTTTTTAACTTTTCAAATTTGAAAATAGCTAGTCTATTGATTTATTGTTCCTTTGAAACAACGACCTTACTAACACACAAGTACGTTCCTTGCTTGTTTCAAAACCGAAAACCGCATCTTTCTATATGACGTTTAGTTTTCGAGATATTAACGTTTCTTGTAAAGGACTAACAAACGCCAAATTTTGAAAAAAGTGCTGAATAACTCCGAAATTAGGCTTCGTAGACATAAACAATGGTTAACAAACTGGACCTAAAAATCTATGCTGGATTCAAAAACGTAATAATATACAGGGTGTTTCATTTAAAATAAGGAAGTTGATATCTACTTCCAGTATACCCGGAAGTCCGCCATCTTTGAAATTATTTTCTAAATGTAGAGGATTTGAAAGGAAACGTTCTTTATTCCAAACATTTTCGTCTAATTTAAACGATATGGCCGCTAGAGAGCACCGCGCGATTGTTGGACCACCCTGTATATGCCCCTTTTTCTGTATTCTAGAGCCGTGAAAATGAAAATATAATTTTCGAAACGTTGGCAAATTTGAGCTAAAGTTGTGTTTGACCAATACCCTCAATAAAGAAGACAGTAATAAATCTATAAGAAGGGTCGTAAAATCATTACTAACTATATTAGGAAATTAGGGGACATCGGCAGTGGCGTAACTAAGGGCCCGCAGAGCCCGCAGCTGCGGGTAGGCCCCGTGCTTTTGGGGCCCCGTAGTCTTGGACACCCAGGGTTCTCAAGCGATAGCGTTTGTGCCACAATAAAGTACTAAATTTAAAGGTCGCTTTCCATGTATGTTATTATTTTTTTTACAAATGATGCTATGAACCTCATGACTATCATTTGAAAAGTAGAAGAGAGAGCATTTCAAACTAAACACATAGGTGTAAAATTGTAAAATGCAAACTAAACAACGACCATCTGAAAAAAAAATCGAAAAATGTGTGTTTTTGAACCACGAATTTTGTAATTTTTCGGGTGATTTAAACATGTAAAGGTCGTTGTTTAGTTTGTCTTTTACACCTATGTATGTGTTGGTTGTTTGTGTAACCTGTGTTGTGGAAGACACGGTTAAATTAGCCAAACATTTTTTGACGTTTGCATTTGAAGTCGTTGCACTCAATGTAGTTGCTGTTTTTACATTGACAAACCGCAACGTTAAAGCCCTGAAGATGGCAATAAGCATTGGCGAAAGCTTGGCAGTCTCCTTTATGCAGTGACCCGAGTTTCTTTTCAAAATTTTGGCCACAACCCCAATATTTTCTGATAATTTGTTAATTATAAATTCAAACTAACAGGTATAAATTACACCTGACAGTTTGAAATTACAAGTGACGAGTTGGAAAATTAACTTTACTATTTTGAATTATCACTTGACGCTTTAGAAACTACAGCTGGAAAAGGTGTAGAGGGGCTCTGCGAGCTCATCCTTACCTTACCTTACCTACCCCCGAACCAGTCTCCTCCAACATTCCTTCTTTTGGAGAACGTCAAAGCTGTGGAATGAGCTGCCGGGGAATTTGTTTCCCGACAGCTACAACATGCAGCTTTTCAAATCTAACGTGCACAGGCACTTATCCCCTTGCAACGCTTCTACAATGCCATAGGCTTTCATAAACAAATATATATAATTAACACAGAGCAAAAACAATAAAGGGCCTAGGTTGATCTCGTGATACCCTTGAAGAAGCAGTATAGTTGGAAGATTCGAAACCGTTATAAATAACATATAACTGAGGATTGTTCAGATAGGATCCAACCAACATTAACGATGGGTCAGTAAACCCGAGTGACCCTAACTTGGCAATGAGCATTTCATGATCTGCCCTATCAAATGCCTTTGAAATGTTTGTGTATATACTACATCAGTTGGCCTTTACGTTCTAAGATGTTATTGCAAATTGAGTGAACACTGCTAATTTGGTAATAGTAGACTTATGATTAATAAAACGTGCTGATATTCAGAGATTTGATTACAAGTTGACAGGTACTGTGCGACCAACGTAAACTCTATCCTATTTCCTTCTTTTACGACAGGTTTTATCTTATATACATATAAAGGAAACGGGAAATACTTTATACTCACTTAATATCCTATTTATCTACTTCATAAAGCTTATGACTACAACCGGCAACAGCATATTTTATTCCCCTCCTTAGAGACGATCCGGCATCGGGATTGGATAATCGCAGCAGACGATACTTAATGTCCCTAATATACTTATATTTTCTATCCCTTTTGAGACTCGACATGGCTCTTCTTTCCTCATGCCGCGTTAGTCAATTTACGACCGCCACACCGTAGATGCGATGTAAAGAACCATTTATTTTTTATTTGACCTGAAGTCATTGTGATAAAGAAGACTTAAAAATCTAGCAGTTTAACTGCGTTTAGTGTGAGAAGTACAGCAATCAACGACCGGGCATTGCGGTCTGATAGCGCTGTTAATTTAAGAGGAAAAAGGCGAAACTAGAAGAGTTCAACTAATTATTTAATTACACGACTTATCGCGCTCAGCACTTGTACGGATGGGTACGTGCACAAGAAGGTATCCCGTTATTTACTATTCTTCAGAATAATTGAGCACTCGCAGAAGTCAAAACGGATAGCTGTTCATGCAGGGCCTTAAAAATTAGTATTACTAAGTTAATTGATTCTAACGAATTCGAATAATTTGGACGAAGTAAAAAAAGATATACTGTTTGTTTGAATCCTGCTTGATCAATCATTCCAGTGGCGGTTCCTGAATTTTTGAAAATTACTACATGAAAATCCTACCAGAAATTGTTGAGACGGCAGCTCCATCCTACACATAATGGGTGTCTTGCTTATCTCTCATCACAAAATGTTTTTTACTTACCACCCCGCCTATACCTCATTACCATAGTTGATGGCACCAACGGCATGCCTATATTCAAATGGTTTGGGCACTAGACAGAGGATTAGAGACTCTCATTCACAGATTATGCATACACTGATCATAATACGTTAGAAATTCGTATAACAACATTGCTTTTGCTCAGTTTGTATTCTTTTGGTGCCATCATTATGATAATAAGTTATAGCCAAGAAAGAAAAATCGTCTAGCTAGGGAATCGAACTCCCAACGCCTGGTTGAAGCACGTGAGTGCAAGTTACTGAACCAAACAGCCCTCTGCTCAATTTGTCAAAACATTGTACAGGGTGTCCCATTTTGGGCACTTTTACGGGGTATCTCGGTTATTTTAGAACATAGAGAGTTGCGGTTTTCGCGACAGTGTGCTACTTTTTTGTGAAACTAAAAATGCTGTCAACAAAACTATCATGGTCCTCTTGCTTTTTGAGATACAGGGTGAAAAAAATTATTGAAAAGTTTAAAAAATGATCTCATAGATTTTTTTCTGTAGAATCCAGAGGGGTAATTTGATTTTTTCTTACTCTCTATTTTTCAGTTATGAAGCAAACATATATTTTTTTAAATGGAATACCCTGTATATTATTTTTTACGTCAATCGGAAATAATTCAGGCTTTTTAAGATTAAGATAAACTATTAGCACCTACTCATTTTCATCTTTGAAATGTTATTTATAATTTCCTTAATTTTCGTTTTGTGCTCTGAGAAAAGTCAGCCAAAGTTCGTCTTAAGCAACATGTTCACCCGAGTATCGCCGATGTAGACAACGCGTAGTGACTCGAACAAGAAAAGGATTGATGTGTGATTGAACCACTAATAACGTGCGATTGACTAATAGGAACGCCCTCGGTCCGCTTTCCATGCCGTCCGTGCATTGGCGCCTTCGGTCAATCACGTGACGAGACACTGATTAAGTTTAAGCTTAGTGTGCTGCGAGTTCCAGTTTTTATAGTCTGAACACTGTATGCTACTCACAAATCAGGCATCAGATTGTAGCTATAAATGGGTACTAGTTCTGCACACATACCTACTAGAAAGTATGTTTTTTATCTTTTGCTTAGGGGGGAGGGGGGGGGATTCCGCCTTAAGGAGGAACCGCCCCTGAGTCAATCAATCAATGTTTATTAAATGTCATCGCATATAAAGTCCTTACAAATGTCAAATAGTAATGGCCTTCATACTGGTAAACTTATACTAGACGGTTCGTGATCATAAAATTACAGTAAGATGACTTGTAGCTCAAATATTCTCGAATTGAATAAAAACTATTTTCAAGTAGCAGATGTTTGATTTTATCTTTAAACCTGTGAATAAGAAAGGTTTCTCATGTCAAGTGGTAACACATTATAAAATTTTATTGACGAAAGTCTTGGGCCATCCTGACATCTCCGCAGTAGCATATAAGAAGGTACCAGATGATACCTGGATCGAGTTTTATAGTTATGAAAGTCCCCGTGGGTCCTAAATGACCCCATATTGCATTTAGCAAACAAAAGGTTCTCCAGAACATACAGACAAGGCAAGGTGAATATCCCCAGATTCCCAAAAGAACCTCTACAATCCTCTCGATATGCAAGGCCACTTATCACTCTTATGGTTGTCCGCTGGAGCCCAAACAACCTCTTGGAACCAGAAGCGTGTATATAAACCAGGATCGCTTAAGAAAGGTGGGAGTGAAATAAGGCGTGATAAGCAGTTCTTAGAACTTCCTTTGAAACACAGCTTGCCAGCCATCAGTTCGATATGCGCACATCACTGTATCCTTGGGTCTAGGTCTAGGTCTAGGTCTAGGGTCTATGCCACGTATGCCCAAATACTTCACTGAATCGCCACCCTGATCTGCATCTGTAAGGTCTCATATGGAAAAGACAATTCTTTTTGTTTTGTCTTTGTTGAGAAGCAGTTTGTTTAAGCAGAACCATCTTTCTGCTCTATTCTACTCTGTTCTGTACCACTAATGAATCTGTTGAGCTGTTTGAAGTGAACGACACAGTTTTGTCACCATCAAAGAGAGTGTGGTCTGCTTCGGGAGCAGGTAGATCGTTGTTGTATACCAGAAACAGTATTGGCCCCAGTATTGACCCTCGTGGGAAACCTCCATTATTTTTTCTCCGCCGACCTCACTCCTGCAACCTCCACCAACTGAGTTCAATTCTTAAGATAGCCGTGATAATTGGTGATGTTGGATGGTGCCATAGGACGTTGCCAGATCTTCTCTGGGTAAATTCATTGTATTTTAATTATATACTAGACCATAATGTAAATATCAAAGCTGGTTTGACGATATATTGCAGTTAGAAAGTCTGGGATTACAAACTACACTTACGTTCTAAAAAGCTCTTCCTTGTTACACCTACCGTTTTTTCTAACAGAAGTCACAAATTTTGGATAACTGCTGTGCTAAGGTATTGTTAAGTTGAATTGTATCGCTGGACATAAAGGCAGCCCGGGAGAAACTTGTGTAAGAGGTTCGATCGGCCATATTTGTATTGATATTTTGACAGTTCAAGATAAAACGTCAAGGTCAGTGAAAGTCAACTGAAGTCATCATCTATCCCAATGCCTATGTGCATACAGTAGGTCATAATATGAATAGGAGGAAAAGAAATAAAAATTCTCAAGACACAGATGAAGCTACACTGAATAATATAACAAAAGATCAAAATGGGGATGAAAATAACATAAAATTATTAAAAGAAGAAAATAAGTACCTAAAAGAAATATTGGCAGAAAAAGATAATCTGGTATACCAAATTACAAGTGAAAATAGACGTTTACAGGAACAATATGAATTGATTACATCTAATATTGCACCAAAAGACTCTGTAGTAGACACTTTAGATTCAGTCGTCAAAAGACTTGATCACTTGGAGGAAAAAGGTTGCAACAGGTTATCGTATGCAGAAATCACGAAAAATAATACTGAAAAGAAAGAAAGAAAACTGAAAAAAGTCATTGTAAAGCCTGACGTAATCCAACCGTGTCATGAAACTAGAAATGACTTAACTAAACACATAAGTTTACAAAATCTTAAGCTACGAGTAGAAAATGTTCGCAATATGAAAAACGGTTGCGTAGAAGTACATATAGAAGAAAACGGTTGCTGCAAAATGAAAGAAGAAATGGGTCAGAAATTACCAAAAAAATACAAAATTACGGAACCGAAGACGTTCAAGCCAAAAATTCAAATTTCGGGTTTTAAATCTGATGAGACGCCTACAGTGGAACAAATAGAAGAAACCATACTTAAACAAAATCCTTTTTCACAAGAAAATGAAATTAAAGTCGCCTACATTAGATATATAACAAAGAAAAAAATGTATATAATTTATGCTGAAATATCAGGTAAGGGTTTCAGGAATATTTTTGAAAACTATAGTAGTAAACTATTGGTTGATTTCCAAGTTTTAAACGTTTACGAAAATAATAAAGTACTGCAATGTCGGAAATGTCAACGATTTAATCATACAGAAAAACACTGTCTAAATTCACATGTTTGTGCGATATGTGGTAAAATCATGAAAGTAAATCATGTAAACAAAATTTAGTGAAATGTTCTAATTGTACATATTATAATGAGACCCTTAATAGGAATTACGATGTTACCCACACATCCGACGACCAGAAATGTCCTATTTACAAATATTTTCAATCTCAGTACCTTTCGAACATTGAATTTTAAGCTATATTTGATTGAACGAAAATAAAAGTAGATAATAATTTATACATAAAGTATTAAATGGATAGTTATATTAGAGATTTTAAAATCGAAACATTTAATACTCATACTGCTCAAGACACATATGATCTCAATAACCTACTAAATATTACAAAAAGTAAGAATAGTTTGCATATGAGGGGGGTGGGTTGGCCCAGTGGTTAGGGTCGAGGGCTCGTGACCGGAAGGTCCCGGGTTCGATTCTCGTTAGAGGCGGAAATTTATTTCTGGTTTTTTCAACCGAAAATAAATATCCATAAAAAAAGCTCAGCAAGAATCCCCACCTGAGCATTCACTGTTGGCTTCTAAATAACAGTGCTGTTCCTAAGTGGCGCCGGGAAACAGTAACAAAGCCTACACAGAACACGAGGCTAATGACCAAAGTAGTCGATGCCGATGACACAGAAGAAAAAAAAAAAAAAAGTTTGCATATGTTTCATATGAACATTAGGAGTTTAAACAAAAATTTAGATGAACTTAAATCACTACTAAGTGAACTTAATTTTAGTTTAGATTTCATAATTCTATCTGAAACCTGGAAGCTAGATGATATATCGTTGTATAAACTTGATGGATACACATTAGTGTACAACAATGGCGATGTGAATCAAAATGATGGAGTCGTAGTGTATATAAGAGAAAATACTTTACATAGTTATAATACATTTATTATTGGGAATATCAAAATCGTCCAGATATACTTCACTAAGTGTAATAAAAGAATTTTGATTACGTGTATATATAGATCACCACAAACGCTCGTAAATGAATTTGTTGAAAATCTCAATCACTATCTTGCAGCATGCATATCTGCAGATATGCATGTTATAATAGGTGATATAAATATCAATATTCTTGGAGAAGAAACCAACATTCAGGACTATCTTAATATTTTAAGCATTCATGGCTTCACATCTGCAATAAACAGCTACGCTCGAATAACTGATAGTACAAAATCGTGTATTGATCACATATTTATTAATAACAAAATTAAAGATGTGAGAATAATTCCCGTTATCGTTGAAACATCAATTACAGATCATTTTTCTCAAGTACTACAGATACTACTTCCAGGAACAAATAATCCACTTAATAGTGAAATGTTGCGATACAAAGAATCCTTAAATAAAAATAAACTTTTAAATGAACTAAAAAATGAATCGTGGAATGAGGTGTATTTCGCTAGTGAAATCGAAAAATCAACAGAAACATTCATTACAACTCTGACAACACACATTAAAAATTGTACAACAAAAGTGAGAATAAAAAAGAACAAACAGAAAAGAATGGATCACTGCTGCTTTAATAAATTCCGTAAATGAAAAAAATAGGCTTTACAAAATAATGATAAATGATCCGTCAGTAGAAAATAAAGAAAAATATAAAAAATATCATAATAAGCTTACAAATTTAATCAGAGCTAGAAAATTGTCATATTATCAAGATAAAATCATGAACCATACCAACGATACACAAAAGCTATGGAAATGTGTGAATAACGTTATAGGTGTAAATAACTCTGGTAAAGACATTGGTAAAATTATGTCTCAAAATGGAGACATGTTGAACACTAACTTAGATATTAGTAATGAATTTAACCGATACTTTTGCTCTATTGGTAAACATCTAGCAGAAAAAATTAAATCAAGTATCCGATACCTAGACACACAAACAATCAGACTCTCAAACTCCATTGTAGTACAAGAAATCACTGAACAAGAAGTAATTAATTCAATAATGCTGCTGAAAAATGGCAAAACACCTGGAATAGACAATTTAACTGCTGAAACACTCAAAATCGTAGCACATCTGATTTCGGAGCCATTCACTAGAATAATTAATTGTTGTCTGGAAAAGGGTATTTTTCCATCTATACTCAAAATTGCGACTGTGATGCCTGTACATAAAAGTGGCGATGAATATGATTTATCCAATTATAGACCTATCTCACTTATCTCCTGTTTGGCAAAGGTTTTTGAAAATATAATAAAGAACAAATTGACAGAATTTTTAGAGAAATATAACATATTTTCTGATAAACAGTTCGGTTTCAAAAAAAATAAATCTACTGAAGATGCGGTGACATATGTAATAGGAGAACTATGCAAAAATGTAGACAGAAATATTCCAACATTATGTGTATTTGTTGACCTAGCAAAAGCATTTGACACAGTTGATCATATGATACTCATGAAAACTTTACAAAATTATGGTATACGGGGTCAAATCTATCATCTAATTAAAAGTTACTTAAGTAATAGAACACAAACTGTTGTGATAAATAAATGCTCTAGTTCTCCATTGCCTATAACATGCGGTGTTCCTCAAGGAACGGTACTGGGACCATTATTCTTTAACATATATATAAATGATCTATTTGCGGTTGATGTGAGCGGAGATATAGTGAGTTTTGCAGACGATACAGCTGTTATATTTTCTGCTGAAAGTTGGGAAATATTAAAATCAAAGGCTGAAAATGGTTTTAAAAAAATGTTCAATTGGTTCAGTAGTCGACTTTTAACAGTCAATTTCAACAAGACTCACTTTGTTCCATTCGCATCATACGCAAACGGCTTACCGAAATACACCAACTTACAAATCAGTTGTAAACAGGTAGCTCCTATATCAATGGTCACCAGTACCAAGTACTTAGGAATATATCTAGATTGCCATATCAAATGGAAAGAGCATACCGAATATGTTGTCAAAAAGATTCCTTACGCTATAACCAAATTTAAACTCCTTTCCACTATACTTACCTATGAACAGATGATCATTGTATACGAAGCACTTGTTCATAGCCATATACGATATTGTATTGTGGTGTGGGGCGCAGCATGTAAAAATAATATAAAAGCAATAGAAATTATACAAAAACGTTTAATAAAAATTTTATATAAAGTGAAATGTACATATCCTAGTGACTTGTTGTTTTCTGAAACAAAAATTCTAGATATCCGCCAAACATTTTTCATGTCATTAGGTATTTACCAATATAAAAATAAATCAAACTTGACAAAACACGAACATAAATATGACATAAGATTTGCATGTAATGTTGTACCAAAAGCAAGAAAAAATACTTTATTACGATGTCATACATTTCTTGCTCCAAGACTATACAATGAGATACCAGAAAGCATAAAATGTCTAGTGCCTTTAAATTCGTTCAAGTGTAGTTTAAAACAATGGATAGTAAATAATAAGCGCATTAAAATTCACCAACTTGTAGACATATGCAATACCTATTATTACTGATATATATGGAATACATAATATTTAAATATAAATATTCCTGAATTGACCCTTATTTGTTGTTTCCATTTTATAATAACTACTTATACCCAAGCACAAGTTTTTAACTTTTTTTGGGTCACTTGTTGTTTATTGTATTTTATTTATTTTATATTTACAATAAACGCTATTATTATTATTATTATCCTGATTTTTCAAGTTTCTCTCGCATGACTGCGGTAGCAACAAATGTTGACGGGCTATGCCAAGTCAACACCTGAACTATTACGGATCGGAATTTAGGAAGGATCGTACAATATTGCAGGTCTTCAGGATTACAGATTTTTGAAATACTTTGTGTAACTTTTCGTCTAGGCCTAACTGTTGTAGGTGTGGTGTAAAAGTGCTTGGTGTAAGGCCTGAGACAGACATAATTAGGGGGACAATAGTAACTTTGTTTTGCTTCCATAGTCGTTTTATCTCTATCGCAAGGTCAGTGTATTTAGATATCTTCCCAGCGTAGGCGTTTTGGATATTCGTATCGTTGGGAATAGCGATATCTATCAAATAGGTAACTTTGTCTGCCTTCGACTGGAGAACTATATCTGGCCGATTTGCCGGGATAGTCTTATCTGTATGTATTTCAACGTCCCAGTACAGTTTGTATTCATTGTTTTCGAGTACTGATGTCGGTGTGTAATTGTAATATGGATCTGTGTTTTCTATTAGCTTGTTTGTTGTGGCTAGTGCTTGGTGAATGACCTTGGCTGCAGAGTTATGTCTAGCTGTGTACTCGGTTCCAGCGAGAGTTTTGCATCCGCTTGTTATGTGGTCTATTGTTTCCTTTTGTTGGTGGCACTTTCTGCAATTGTCGTCGGTTATGGATGTATCTTTAATTATGTATTTCATGTAGTTCCTTGTCGCAATCACTTGGTCCTGTATAGCAAGCATAAAACCCTCAGTTTCTGGAAAGAGTTGGCCATCCTGCAGCCAGGTGTATGATTGTCTTTCATTAATGTGCTCTTGTGTGACGCGGTATCTGTGCTTGCCATGGAGTGCTTTTTGTGACCAGGTATTTATTTTTTCTTGTTGTAATTCTATGTGATTGTATCCGTCTGCTGAGTGATCTGAGCGGGATAGGTTTAGTGGAGTATAGTTTTTGTCTGCCTTTACTATCGACCTATGCAAGTTTGTCTGTTTGCTTTGGAAAAAGTCTCTGAGCGTTTTTATTTGTCTTGTGTGAAGTGACTGTATATCTATAATCCCCCTGCCTCCTTGTTTTCTGTCAATGGTGAGCCTTTCTTTGCACGCGTTTGGATGTGACATTCGATGTTTCGTAAGTTCTGTCCGTATGAGGATGTGGATGTTTTCTATATCAGTGTGTGACCACTTGATGATGCCGAAGGAGTATGTGAGGACCGGTATAGCAAATGTGTTAATTGCTTTTGTAAGATTTTTGGATCGATCTTAATGTTCTGATTGAAGCCCAGATACTTGTACGTTTCGTCCTTGTCCATGTTATCCAGCGTTTCGCCAATTAATATTTCCTGTTCGGATTGGTTCTTCCATTGGCCTTTATTGATGTGGAGCACCTTGCATTTGCTCATACCGAATTCCATCCGGACGTCTGACGTACACACTTCTGTTATTCTGAGTACCTAATTCTTTTAGTTGCACTTCAGTGGCTGCATATAGTTTTATATCATCCATGTAGAGAAGATGATTTATTCTGTGCTGATTGACTTTCTGGTGTCTGATGTTGAAACCATAATTTGTGTTGTTGAGTGCGTTAGAGAGTGGATTTAAACAAAGGCAGAACCACAGTGAACTAAGCGAATCACCCTGGAAGATACCGCGTCGTATGAGTAGCTCCTCTGTTTGGATATGGCCGTCCTGAGTTTTAAGATGTATGTTGGTTCGCCATGTCTCCATGGTTCTTGTAAGGAACTGGCGAAGGACTGGGTTAATTTTGTATATTTGAAGAGTTTTCGTTAGCCAGCTATGGGGTACAGAGTCAAAAGCTTTTTTATAATCGATGAAGCAGGTATGAAGATTTCTGTGTTCTTTTCTGGTTTGCTCCATGATCACACTATCAATTATGAGTTGTTCTTTGCAGCCCTGGCTTTGTTTTCTACATCCTTTTTGCTCTTCAGTCAATATGTTGTTTTGGGTGAGGTGTTGTTCAATCCTTTTTCCTATTGTTGCGGTGATGATCTTGTACAAGGTTGGGAGACAAGTGATCGGGCGGTAATTGGCAGGGTTTCTGGTATCTTCGTTTTTTGGTTTTATATAAGTTATTCCTTGTGTGAGGAATTTGGGAAGCCTATTAGGTTGTAGTATGGCTTTATTGATTTGCTCTGTTAGCATTTCATACGTTGCACTGAACTGCTTGTACCAGAAATTTTGCACGTTATCTACGCCTGGGCACTTCCAGTTGTGAGTGTGTTTTATCGTCTCGGCTATTTCATCTGGTGTAAAAACAACGTCTCCCTGCTCCGCTATATGTTGATGTTTTTCCTCTTCTTGTCTGATCCATGGAGCGTTTTCATTATGTGTTTTTGGTTCTGACCATAGGCTTCCCCAGAACTCGGTTAACTCTTGTCTACTTGGAGGTTCTGTTGTTGTTATCTGATTATTTGATGTCATCTTTTGATAAAATTGTTTTTCACTTTTTTGAAAAAGATTGTTGGCATCCTTTCTGTCGTTGGACTCGTTGTATCTGCGGAGTCTAGCTGCATAGACGGCAAGTTTCTGTTTCAGTGTATCGGCTATTTCGGGTATTGTTTGTTGTGGTGATTTAGATTTGAGTCTGTTTATTGTTGTCTGTATGCGTTTTGAGAGGTTGTTATTGTTGGTGTATTGTGTGACGTGCGCGAGATCCTTTCTGAGTGTGCTAATTTTATTTTCGATTCTAATTTGCCATTTAGGTTTAGATCTTTTGCTTGTGTGGTTTTTAGATCGCTTTGGAAGTTTTTGGCCGTTGACTATGAGTGTGGTTGCTGCAGCGGCATATATAACAGTATGGATGTCCTCTAGGTCACTGTCGTTGGTTAAGAATTGTGGTATTATGTTGGCATTTGTTGTGTGCAGCCCGGGCTCCGACACACCGAGCTGCTGTTCCATTACCCAATGACTACTCCTCACACCGTGAGGTGAGCAATCACTGGGTCCGCGAATCGTGCGCCCTAAGTAGACGAAGGGACCCAAGGATGACTGCATTCTGCATTCTGGCGGCTAAGATGTGCGCCGCCGCACGGCACACCGGTATTTTGCGCAGTGCAGAGAGCAGCGTATTCCTCATTCCACCTAGGGATCCAATGACCATAACCAGCAGACTTACAGTGTAGTCTGGCCAGAGCCTGCGAAGTTGTCCGAGCAACTCCTGATATTTGGTCCGCTTTTCCTCCTCCTTAGAGACGATGTTCACCTCGGCAGGCGCCGAGAACTCAATAACGAACATCGTCTTCTGTTGGTGGTCGAGAAGGACTATGTCGGGCTTGTTTGCCTGTACAAGCTCGAGCGTGGGGAACGAGTAGTTCCAGTAAAGCCGGCATCTCTCGTTCTCCACAACGGACTCTATATCCCCTGGAGCGTATGGCAGCACCGGTGTCTCATCGATACCGTATGAGTGCCTCAAATGATAGTAGAGCACTCGTAGAGCCGCGTTGTGCCAATGGACGTAAGCCGTCCCAGCGTACGTCTTACACGCCGACAAGAGATGCATAAGCGTCTCTGGCGCCTGTCGGCAAGCTCTACAAAGGGTATCGGTTACATCTACACCCATAACCCTTTTACGGTACACCAAGGTGTTGAAGACACCGTCTTGGCAAGCCATTATAAAGCCCTCAGTCTACGACTTCAACCCACTAGACCTTAGGAAAGAGAAGGTCAACTGCTCAGACAAGCCATGCTCTTCCAGATGTTTGTAGAAGATTCCATGCATTGGCTTATCTTTATGAAGTCTTAAAAGGAAGTCGACTTCGGCAGTTTTAAGGTGGGATTTTAATTCTGCGGGAGCAAGTTCCGTAATGGACTGCTGACACCTCCGCTTGAAGTCGAGTGTGAGGCTGAGCTCCTCGGCTGCTCGTTTCGCTGCGCTAAAAAGAAAGGCTCCTTTTCCCGCATTCTCGTGCTCTCGCACAAAGCGGATCAGGGGATCGGTGCTGTTCGTTACATAGCAGGCAGTGGCCAGCACTACTCTGTTGTGCAGACGCTCCAAACTCAATAGTCCACGCCCTCCCAGGTGTCGCGGGAGGTATATTCGCGGGACAGAGGACTTAGGATGCAGGCTTCTCTCCATATTCATCCTTTTGCGGGTCTTCGTGTCGATTTCCTTCAGCTCGTTCACTTTCCAGTGTATAGCACCAAAGGTGTATAATAACAATGGGACCGCAAGCATGTTTGTGGCAGCGACTTTGTTCTTGCCGGACAGTTCTGACGACCAGATCTGCCGGAGTCGGTGCAAATACTTGCGGCGGAGACACTCTTTAACCAATGCTGCCTCTTGGACATGACGCTGCGCCACTACAAGGTAGGTATAAGTATCTCCGGCATGCAGTTGTCGCAAGATGCTCCCATCAACGAGCTGTTCCTCATCTCCACTATCTCCGCTTCGTCCTTTCTTGAGATGAACCAATGCACATTTGTCTGTCCCGAACTCCATTCCGATAGCATGACTGTACTCCTGCACCACCCTCAGCCATTGTTGTAGTTCGCGTTGGCCGGAGGCATAAAGTTTTAGGTCATCCATATAAAACAGATGGGTGACCTTGTGCCTCCGGTTATTGGGCGTGCCACAGCTGTATCCTTTAGTATTTCTCAGCGCTATGGACAGAGGCAAAAGTGAGATGCAAAAGAGCAAGGGACTCAAGGAGTCTCCTTGGAAGACACCTCTTTTCAATGACACCAACTCTGTCTGTACCCGAGTTTCACCTGATGTTATGGTAAACCGGGTCTTCCAGAGTGGCATCAGTTGTTTGATGCATCCCACTATCTGATTATCCACCGAAAGACATTCCAACAGCCGCACAATGAGGTCATGAGACGTGCTGTCGAATGCCTTGCGATAGTCAATCCAGGCCATAGAAAGGTTTCGCTTGTACTGCACAGAGTCCTGCGTGACACATCGGTCAATCAACAGGTTCTCCTTGCAGCCAGCTACTCCTTTCTTTGACCCTCTCTGTTCATACACGTCGAGAAATACAGGATTCACAGCTTGAAGGATACGCATGTACAAGATTCTGGTGAAGAGCTTGTAACACGCGTTCAGACATGTTATTGGCCTGTAGTTTTTGGGATCAGACAAATCTCCGGTCTTCGGGAGAAGCACGGTTCGACCCTCGACAAACCAAGCCGGAATTGGCTGCTCCTGATTTAGCCACGAGTTAAAAACTCTAGCTAAATGCCGGTGGCAACTGGGGAATTTTTTCCACCAGTAGGTGTTTATGCCATCCGGGCCAGGAGCTGCGAAATTCTTTGCGCCTCGTAAGGCGTCAAGAATTTCTTCCGTGTTTATCGGGTGACGCAGTACATTCAAGTTAGGAGTCCTCCTACAAACGGACTCAAACTGCGCCAAGGCCGGGATATATATTATTATTATTTTTTTTTTCAAGCTTCTCTCGCATGACTGCGGTAGCAACAGATGCTGACGGGTCGTGCCAAGTCAACACCTGAACTATTACTGATCGGAACTTAAGAAGGATCGTACTATATTACAGGTCTTAAGAATTACAGACTTTTGGAATATTTTGTGTAACTTTTCGTCCAGGCCTAGCTGGTGCAGGTGTGGTGTGAATGTGTTAGGTGTAAGGCCTGAGACCGACATAATTAGGGGGACAATAACAACTTTGTTTTGTTTCCAGAGTCGCTTTACTTCTATGGCAAGGTCTGTGTATTTAGATATCTTCCCAGCGTAGGCGGTTTGAACATTCGTATCATTAGGGATAGCAATATCTATTAAATAGGTAACTTTGTCTGCCTTCGACTGAAAAACTATATCTGGTCTATTGGCTGGGATAGTTTTGTCTGTGTGTATTTCGACGTCCCAGTATAGTTTGTATTGATTGTTGTCAAGTACTGAGGTCGGTGTGTAATTATAATATGGATCTGTGTTTTCGATTAGTTTGTTAGTTGTGGCTAGGGCTTGGTGTATGATTTTGGCTGCAGAGTTATGTCTGGCCGTGTACTCGGTTCCAGCGAGGGTTTTGCATGCACTTGTTATATGATCTATTGTTTCCTTCTGTTGGTGGCATTTTCTGCAATTATCGTTGGTTACGGATGGATCTTTAATTATGTATTTTTTGTAGTTCCTCGTCGCAATTACTTGGTCCTGAATAGCAAGCATAAAACCCTCCGTTTCTGGAAAGAGCTGGCCATCCTGCAGCCAAGTGTATGACTGTTTTTCATTTATGTGATCTTGTGTAATTCGGTATCTATGTTTGCCGTGAAGTGCTTTCTGCGACCATGTGTTTATTTTTTCTTGTTGTAATTCTATGGGATTGTGTGTGTCTGCTGCGTGGTTTGGACTGGAGAGGGTGAGTGGTGTATAGTTCTTGTCTGCTTTGACTATTGCTCTATACAAATTCGTTTGTTTGCTCTGAAAGAAATGTCTGAGTGTTTTTATTTGTTTTGTGCGGAGTGACTGTATATCTATAATTCCTCTGCCCCCTTGTTTTCTATCTATGGTAAGCCTTTCTTTGCATGCGTTCGGATGTGACATTCTGTGCCTCGTGAGTTCTGTCCGTATGAGGATTTGGATGTTTTCTATGTCAGTGTGCGACCACTTGATGATGCCGAAGGAGTATGTGATGACCGGTATCGCGAATGTGTAAATGGCTTTTTTAAGATTTCTGGAATTTAGTTTGGTTTTAGTAGCTTAATAAGGCGGTCTCTAAACTCTTGTATTAGTTGTTCTTTGACTTGTGAGTGGTCTATCTTAACACTTTGATTGAAACCCAGGTACTTGTATGTTTCGCCCTTGTCCATGTTGTCCAGTGTTTGGCCAGTTAATGTTTCCCGTTCTTGATGGCTCTTCCACTGACCTTTGTTGATGTGGAGCACCTTGCACTTACTCATCCCTAATTCCATCCTTACGTCTGACGTGCAATCTTCCGTTATTCTGAGCAATTCTCTCAGTTGTACTTCAGTTGCTGCATATAGTTTTATATCATCCATGTAGAGGAGATGATTGATTTTATGTTGATTAACTTTCTCGTGTCTAATGTTGAAACCACAGTTTGTGTTGTTGAGTGCATTGGAGAGCGGATTTAAACAGAGGCAGAACCACAGTGCACTGAGAGAGTCTCCCTGGAAGATACCGCGTCTTATGTGTAGTTCATCCGTCTGGATATGGCCGTGCTGAGTTTTGAGGTGTATGTTGGTGCGCCATGTTTCCATGATTCTTGTAAGAAACTGACGAAGTCCTGAGTTGATTTTATATATTTGTAAAGTTTTCTTTAGCCAGCTGTGGGGTACAGAGTCAAAGGCTTTTTTATGGTCTATAAAACAAGTGTGAAGGTTCCTGTGTTCTTTTCTAGTCTGCTCCATGATCACACTGTCAATTATAAGCTGTTCCTTGCAGCCTTGACTTTGTTTTCTACATCCTTTTTGTTCTTCAGTGAGGATGTTATTTTGTGTTAGGTGTTGTTCAATCCTTCTACATATTGTTGCTGTGATGATCTTGTACAAGGTGGGGAGACAAGTGATTGGACGGTAATTGGCAGGGTTCTTGGTATCTGTGTTTTTAGGTTTAATATACGTTATTCCTTGGGTGAGGAATTTAGGAAGCCTATTAGGTTGTAGTATGGCTTTATTGATTTGGTCTGTGAGCACTTCGTATGTTGAACTGAATTGCTTGTACCAAAAATTTTGTATATTATCCACGCCTGGGCACTTCCAATTGTGGGTATGTTTTATTGTTTCCGCTATTTCCTCTGGTGTAAGAATAACGTCACCCTGTTCCATTATATGTTGGTGTTTCTCCTCTTCTTGTCTGATCCATGGAGCGTCTTGATTATGTGTTTTGGGCTCTGACCATAAGCTACTCCAAAACTCAGTTAAGTCTTGTCTACTTGGTGGTTCCATGGTTGCTTCCTGGTTGTTTGCAGTTATTTTCTGGTAGAAGTGCTTTTCACTTTTTTGGAAAAGATTATTAGCGTTCTTTCTCTCGTTGGATTCATTGTATCTGCGTAGTCGAGCTGCGTAGACTGCAAGTTTCTGTTTCAGTGTATCAGCTATTTCTGGAATCGATTTTTGGGGTGACTTGGATTTGAGTATATCTATTGTTGTCTGGATGCGTTTTGAACGGTTGTTGTTGTTAGTGTATTGTGCGAGGTGTGCCAAATCCTTTCTGATTGCGGAAATTTTATTTTCGATTCGTATTTGCCATTTAGGTTTAGGCCTGTTGCTTGTGTGGTCTTTAGACCGTTTCGGAAGTTTTTGGCCGTTTACTGTGAGTGTTGTTGCTGCTGCAGCGTATATAACGGTATGGATGTCCTCTAGGTTACTGACGTTTGTTAAGAATTGTGGTATTATGTTGGAATTTATTGTGTGTAATATTTGTCGGGTGTTGTTTTTAAAAATCAGTCTGGGCAAAGGATCTCGCAGCACAGGATTGGTGCCACACCATTTGTTATATTGTGTGTCCATCACTTGTTCTGTGGATTGTGTGATGGAAGGCGGTGGCGTAACCTTTTGGCTTTGTGTGGCTGTGACAGGTAGGTTAATTGATGTCTGGTCTGGTGTATCTGGTATGTGCTCATGTTCTGAGTCTATATCTGAATGTATGCTGGTGTCATTGGTTGTGTCTGTGTTTGGAGTCTGGCTATTTCGGGAATGAATATTTTGCCTTTCTGTGGTTGATTCATCGGCTAACGAGTCATTTGGTGGGACAGTATTTATTTCGTTGGATACAAGGCTCTTTATAGCTTGTAGTTCTTGCGGGGTAAGACGGTTGTTTTTAGTTATGACTCGTTTTTGATCAATCAGTCTTTGTTCGGTTACACGTGTTGAGAGGTGTGGGTATTGTGCTGTAAACAACCTGTGTAGCTCATGTCTGTAGCCTGTAGAGATGGTTTCTAGTTTTGTGGCGGTATAGTAACAGTGCATTACAGATTTGTTCATCTCAGTAGTCCACTGTAAGCGCTGTCTTGGTTTACCAGCTTTGGTGGTTGCCAGCTGTACCGGCAAAACATCCGCAGTTGGGTTGTGTGCTATTGGTTGTGGTGTTTGGTTTTGGGGTTCAGGTGAGTTTAATCGACGTACCCTAGGCCGTCGTTGGTTATTTGAAAAACTAACTTTATCCATCGCGTTCCCACGAGTAGGGACGATCTAAGTGTCGCTCTCCCGGGTGACGCCCATTCCAGGAGAGAAGGGGCTTATATTTACTCCGAAGTTGGCCCAAGGTGCTCCGGAGGATTTGCGACTTTACTGTCGGGTTTTGTTGAGGTTTTCTCCTCACGGGCCGGCCGGTTAAGGCAAGCCCCCCGGTTGCGTACCCCTCACAACGTTCCCCAGCCACGCCTTGCTGAGGTCGTTGAAGCGTGGGGCGCAATAACGGTGTGTGACAGAAGGACCGGCGCTCAGCCTTCTGTGGCATTTCTACCCGGATTTGCCAAATCCCTATCTGACCAAGGTCAAGATAGCTTGGGGAAGGGAGCTTTGTGCTTGGTAGGGTACGTAAAGTCTACCTAGCCCACAGCTTCCTGAGTGTGCTAGCCTTGGTTGAAATGACTCTTTGATCACGAGCCCTGTCGGCATCATTTCGCGGTGCTATCAAAGCCTCCGATGAACCATCAGCCGACATAGCTTGCCCATAAAAAAGTCACTTTCTAAGCCCCCAAACGAGCGTCAACGTTCTAGCACCTGATGGGGATTATTATTATTATGTTTTTTTCAAGCTTTTCTCGCATGACTGCGGTAGCAGCAGATGCTGACGGGTCGTGCCAAGTCAACACCTGAACTATTACTGATCGGAATTTAAGAAGGATCGTACTATATTACAGGTCTTAAGAATTACAGACTTTTGGAATATTTTGTGTAGCTTTTCGTCCAGGCCTAGCTGGTGCAGGTGTGGTGTGAATGTGTTAGGTGTAAGGCCTGAGACCGACATAATTAGGGGTACAATAACAACTTTGTTTTGTTTCCAGAGTCGTTTTACTTCTATGGCAAGGTCTGTGTATTTAGATATCTTCCCAGCGTAGGCGGTTTGAACATTCGTATCATTAGGGATAGCAATATCTATTAAATAGGTAACTTTGTCTGCCTTCGACTGAAAAACTATATCTGGTCTATTGGCTGGGATAGTTTTGTCTGTGTGTATTTCGACGTCCCAGTATAGTTTGTATTGATTGTTGTCAAGTACTGAGGTCGGTGTATAATTATAATATGGAGCTGTGTTTTCGATTAGTTTGTTAGTTGTGGCTAGGGATTGGTGTATGATTTTGGCTGCAGAGTTATGTCTGGCCGTGTACTCGGTTCCAGCGAGGGTTTTGCATGCACTTGTTATATGATCTATTGTTTCCTTCTGTTGGTGGCATTTTCTGCAATTATCGTTGGTTACGGATGGATCTTTAATTATGTATTTTTTGTAGTTCCTCGTCGCAATTACTTGGTCCTGAATAGCAAGCATAAAACCCTCCGTTTCTGGAAAGAGCTGGCCCTCCTGCAGCCAAGTGTATGACTGTTTTTCATTTATGTGATCTTGTGTAATTCGGTATCTATGTTTGCCGTGAAGTGCTTTCTGCGACCATGTGTTTATTTTTTCTTGTTGTGATTCTATGGGATTGTGTGTGTCTGCTGCGTGGTTTGGACTGGAGAGGGTGAGTGGTGTATAGTTCTTGTCTGCTTTGACTATTGCTCTATGCAAATTCGTTTGTTTGCTCTGAAAGAAATGTCTGAGTGTTTTTATTTGTTTTGTGCGGAGTGACTGTATATCTATAATTCCTCTGCCCCCTTGTTTTCTATCTATGGTGAGCCTTTCTTTGCATGCGTTCGGATGTGACATTCTGTGCCTCGTGAGTTCTGTCCTTATGAGGATTTGGATGTTTTCTATGTCAGTGTGCGACCACTTGATGATGCCGAAGGAGTATGTGATGACCGGTATCGCGAATGTGTTAATGGCTTTTCTGGAATTTAGTTTTGTTTTTAGTAGCTTAATAAGGCGGTCTCTAAACTCTTGTATTAGTTGTTCTTTGACTTGTGAGTGGTCTATCTTAACACTTTGATTGAAACCCAGGTACTTGTATGTTTCGCCCTTGTCCATGTTGTCCAGTGTTTGGCCAGTTAATGTTTCCCGTTCTTGATGGCTCTTCCACTGACCTTTGTTGATGTGGAGCACCTTGCACTTACTCATTCCGAATTCCATCCTTACGTCTGACGTGCAAACTTCCGTTACTCTGAGCAATTCTCTCAGTTGTACTTCAGTTGCTGCATATAGTTTTATGTCATCCATGTAGAGGAGATGATTGATTTTATGTTGATTAACTTTCTCGTGTCTAATGTTGAAACCACAGTTTGTGTTATTGAGTGCATTGGAGAGCGGATTTAAACAGAGGCAGAACCACAGTGAACTATTATTTATGTTAAAAACAAAAAAGTGCAGCTCGGGCTCCGACACACCGAGCTGCTGTTCCATTACCCAATGACTACTCCTCACACCGTGAGGTGAGCAATCACTGGGTCCGCGAATCGTGCGCCCTAAGTAGACGAAGGGACCCAAGGATGACTGCATTCTGCATTCTGGCGGCTAAGATGTGCGCCGCCGCACGGCACACCGGTATTTTGCGCAGTGCAGAGAGCAGCGTATTCCTCATTCCACCTAGGGATCCAATGACCATAACCAGCAGACTTACAGTGTAGTCTGGCCAGAGCCTGCGAAGTTGTCCGAGCAACTCCTGATATTTGGTCCGCTTTTCCTCCTCCTTAGAGACGATGTTCACCTCGGCAGGCGCCGAGAACTCAATAACGAACATCGTCTTCTGTTGGTGGTCGAGAAGGACTATGTCGGGCTTGTTTGCCTGTACAAGCTCGAGCGTGGGGAACGAGTAGTTCCAGTAAAGCCGGCATCTCTCGTTCTCCACAACGGACTCTATATCCCCTGGAGCGTATGGCAGCACCGGTGTCTCATCGATACCGTATGAGTGCCTCAAATGATAGTAGAGCACTCGTAGAGCCGCGTTGTGCCGATGGACGTAAGCCGTCCCAGCGTACGTCTTACACGCCGACAAGAGATGCATAAGCGTCTCTGGCGCCTGTCGGCAAGCTCTACAAAGGGTATCGGTTACATCTACACCCATAACCCTTTTACGGTACACCAAGGTGTTGAAGACACCGTCTTGGCAAGCCATTATAAAGCCCTCAGTCTCCGACTTCAACCCACTAGACCTTAGGAAAGAGAAGGTCAACTGCTCAGACAAGCCATGCTCTTCCAGATGTTTGTAGAAGATTCCATGCATTGGCTTATCTTTATGAAGTCTTAAAAGGAAGTCGACTTCGGCAGTTTTAAGGTGGGATTTTAATTCTGCGGGAGCAAGTTCCGTAATGGACTGCTGACACCTCCGCTTGAAGTCGAGTGTGAGGCTGAGCTCCTCGGCTGCTCGTTTCGCTGCGCTAAAAAGAAAGGCTCCTTTTCCCGCATTCTCGTGCTCTCGCACAAAGCGGATCAGGGGATCGGTGCTGTTCGTTACATAGCAGGCAGTGGCCAGCACTACTCTGTTGTGCAGACGCTCCAAACTCAATAGTCCACGCCCTCCCAGGTGTCGCGGGAGGTATATTCGCGGGACAGAGGACTTAGGATGCAGGCTTCTCTCCATATTCATCCTTTTGCGGGTCTTCGTGTCGATTTCCTTCAGCTCGTTCACTTTCCAGTGTATAGCACCAAAGGTGTATAATAACAATGGGACCGCAAGCATGTTTGTGGCAGCGACTTTGTTCTTGCCGGACAGTTCTGACGACCAGATCTGCCGGAGTCGGTGCAAATACTTGCGGCGGAGACACTCTTTAACCAATGCTGCCTCTTGGACATGACGCTGCGCCACTCCAAGGTAGGTATAAGTATCTCCGGCATGCAGTTGTCGCAAGATGCTCCCATCAACGAGCTGTTCCTCATCTCCACTATCTCCGCTTCGTCCTTTCTTGAGATGAACCAATGCACATTTGTCTGTCCCGAACTCCATTCCGATAGCATGACTGTACTCCTGCACCACCCTCAGCCATTGTTGTAGTTCGCGTTGGCCGGAGGCATAAAGTTTTAGGTCATCCATATAAAACAGATGGGTGACCTTGTGCCTCCGGTTATTGGGCGTGCCACAGCTGTATCCTTTAGTATTTCTCAGCGCTATGGACAGAGGCAAAAGTGAGATGCAAAAGAGCAAGGGACTCAAGGAGTCTCCTTGGAAGACACCTCTTTTCAATGACACCAACTCTGTCTGTACCCGAGTTTCACCTGATGTTATGGTAAACCGGGTCTTCCAGAGTGGCATCAGTTGTTTGATGCATCCCACTATCTGATTATCCACCGAAAGACATTCCAACAGCCGCACAATGAGGTCATGAGACGTGCTGTCGAATGCCTTGCGATAGTCAATCCAGGCCATAGAAAGGTTTCGCTTGTACTGCACAGAGTCCTGCGTGACACATCGGTCAATCAACAGGTTCTCCTTGCAGCCAGCTACTCCTTTCTTTGACCCTCTCTGTTCATACACGTCGAGAAATACAGGATTCACAGCTTGAAGGATACGCATGTACAAGATTCTGGTGAAGAGCTTGTAACACGCGTTCAGACATGTTATTGGCCTGTAGTTTTTGGGATCAGACAAATCTCCGGTCTTCGGGAGAAGCACGGTTCGACCCTCGACAAACCAAGCCGGAATTGGCTGCTCCTGATTTAGCCACGAGTTAAAAACTCTAGCTAAATGCCGGTGGCAACTGGGGAATTTTTTCCACCAGTAGGTGTTTATGCCATCCGGGCCAGGAGCTGCGAAATTCTTTGCGCCTCGTAAGGCGTCAAGAATTTCTTCCGTGTTTATCGGGTGACGCAGTACATTCAAGTTAGGAGTCCTCCTACAAACGGACTCAAACTGCTATTATTATTTTTTTTTTAACAAAAAAGTGCAGCCCGGGCTCCGACACACCGGGCTGCTGTTCCATTACCCAATGACTACTCCTCACACCGTGAGGTGAGCAATCACTGGGTCCGCGAATCGTGCGCCCTAAGTAGACGAAGGGACCCAAGGATGACTGCCTTCTGCATTCTGGCGGCTAAGATGTGCGCCGCCGCACGGCACACCGGTATTTTGCGCAGTGCAGAGAGCAGCGTATTCCTCATTCCACCTAGGGATCCAATTATTATGTGTTAAAAACAAAAAAAGTGCAGCTCGGGCTCCGACACACCGAGCTGCTGTTCCATTACCCAATGACTACTCCTCACACCGTGAGGTGAGCAATCACTGGGTCCGCGAATCGTGCGCCCTAAGTAGACGAAGGGACCCAAGGATGACTGCCTTCTGCATTCTGGCGGCTAAGATGTGCGCCGCCGCACGGCACACCGGCATTTTGCGCAGTGCAGAGAGCAGCGTATTCCTCATTCCACCTAGGGATCCAATGACCATAACCAGCAGACTTACAGTGTAGTCTGGCCAGAGCCTGCGAAGTTGTCCGAGCAACTCCTGATATTTGGTCCGCTTTTCCTCCTCCTTAGAGACGATGTTCACTTCGGCAGGCGCCGAAAACTCAATAACGAACATCGTCTTCTGTTGGTGGTCGAGAAGGACTATGTCGGGCTTGTTATTATTATTATAGTTCAAAACACAAAAAGTGCAGCCCGGGCTCCGACACACCGAGCTGCTGCTCCATTACCCAATGACTACTCCTCACACCGTGAGGTGAGCAATCACTGGGTCCGCGAATCGTGCGCCCTAAGTAGACGAAGGGACCCAAGGATGACTGCCTTCTGCATTCTGGCGGCTAAGATGTGCGCCGCCGCACGGCACACCGGTATTTTGCGCAGTGCAGAGAGCAGCGTATTCCTCATTCCACCTAGGGATCCAATTATTATGTGTTAAAAACAAAAAAAGTGCAGCTCGGGCTCCGACACACCGAGCTGCTGTTCCATTACCCAATGACTACTCCTCACACCGTGAGGTGAGCAATCACTGGGTCCGCGAATCGTGCGCCCTAAGTAGACGAAGGGACCCAAGGATGACTGCCTTCTGCATTCTGGCGGCTAAGATGTGCGCCGCCACACGGCACACCGGCATTTTGCGCAGTGCAGAGAGCAGCGTATTCCTCATTCCACCTAGGGATCCAATGACCATAACCAGCAGACTTACAGTGTAGTCTGGCCAGAGCCTGCGAAGTTGTCCGAGCAACTCCTGATATTTGGTCCGCTTTTCCTCCTCCTTAGAGACGATGTTCACTTCGGCAGGCGCCGAAAACTCAATAACGAACATCGTCTTCTGTTGGTGGTCGAGAAGGACTATGTCGGGCTTGTTATTATTATTATAGTTCAAAACACAAAAAGTGCAGCCCGGGCTCCGACACACCGAGCTGCTGCTCCATTACCCAATGACTACTCCTCACACCGTGAGGTGAGCAATCACTGGGTCCGCGAATCGTGCGCCCTAAGTAGACGAAGGGACCCAAGGATGACTGCCTTCTGCATTCTGGCGGCTAAGATGTGCGCCGCCGCACGGCACACCGGTATTTTGCGCAGTGCAGAGAGCAGCGTATTCCTCATTCCACCTAGGGATCCAATGACCATAACCAGCAGACTTACAGTGTAGTCTGGCCAGAGCCTGCGAAGTTGTCCGAGCAACTCCTGATATTTGGTCCGCTTTTCCTCCTCCTTAGAGACGATGTTCACCTCGGCAGGCGCCGAAAACTCAATAACGAACATCGTCTTCTGTTGGTGGTCGAGAAGGACTATGTCGGGCTTGTTTGCCTGTACAAGCTCGAGCGTGGGGAACGAGTAGTTCCAGTAAAGCCGGCATCTCTCGTTCTCCACAACGGACTCTATATCCCCTGGAGCGTATGGCAGCACCGGTGTCTCATCGATACCGTATGAGTGCCTCAAATGATAGTAGAGCACTCGTAGAGCCGCGCTGTGCCGATGGACGTAAGCCGTCCCAGCGTACGTCTTACACGCCGACAAGAGATGCATAAGCGTCTCTGGCGCCTGTCGGCAAGCTCTACAAAGGGTGTCGGGTACATCTACACCCATAACCCTTTTACGGTACACCAAGGTGTTGAAAACACCGTCTTGGCAAGCCATTATAAAGCCCTCAGTCTCCGACTTCAACCCACTAGACCTTAGGAAAGAGAAGGTCAACTGCTCAGACAAGCCATGCTCTTCCAGATGTTTGTAGAAGATTCCATGCATTGGCTTATCTTTATGAAGTCTTTAAAGGAAGTCGACTTCGGCAGTTTTAAGGTGGGATTTTAATTCTGCGGGAGCAAGTTCCGTAATGGACTGCTGACACCTCCGCTTGAAGTCGAGTGTGAGGCTGAGCTCCTCGGCTGCTCGTTTCGCTGCGCTAAAAAGAAAGGCTCCTTTTCCCGCATTCTCGTGCTCTCGCACAAAGCGGATCAGGGGATCGGTGCTGTTCGTTACATAGCAGGCAGTGGCCAGCACTACTCTGTTGTGCAGACGCTCCAAACTCAATAGTCCACGCCCTCCCAGGTGTCGCGGGAGGTATATTCGCGGGACAGAGGACTTAGGATGCAGGCTTCTCTCCATATTCATCCTTTTGCGGGTCTTCGTGTCGATTTCCTTCAGCTCGTTCACTTTCCAGTGTATAGCACCAAAGGTGTATAATAACAATGGGACCGCAAGCATGTTTGTGGCAGCGACTTTGTTCTTGCCGGACAGTTCTGACGACCAGATCTGCCGGAGTCGGTGCAAATACTTGCGGCGGAGACACTCTTTAACCAATGCTGCCTCTTGGACATGACGCTGCGCCACTCCAAGGTAGGTATAAGTATCTCCGGCATGCAGTTGTCGCAAGATGCTCCCATCAACGAGCTGTTCCTCATCTCCACTATCTCCGCTTCGTCCTTTCTTGAGATGAACCAATGCACATTTGTCTGTCCCGAACTCCATTCCGATAGCATGACTGTACTCCTGCACCACCCTCAGCGATTGTTGTAGTTCGCGTTGGCCGGAGGCATAAAGTTTTAGGTCATCCATATAAAACAGATGGGTGACCTTGTGCCTCCGGTTATTGGGCGTGCCACAGCTGTATCCTTTAGTATTTCTCAGCGCTATGGACAGAGGCAAAAGTGAGATGCAAAAGAGCAAGGGACTCAAGGAGTCTCCTTGGAAGACACCTCTTTTCAATGACACCAACTCTGTCTGTACCCGAGTTTCACCTGATGTTATGGTAAACCGGGTCTTCCAGAGTGGCATCAGTTGTTTGATGCATCCCACTATCTGATTATCCACCGAAAGACATTCCAACAGCCGCACAATGAGGTCATGAGACGTGCTGTCGAATGCCTTGCGATAGTCAATCCAGGCCATAGAAAGGTTTCGCTTGTACTGCACAGAGTCCTGCGTGACACATCGGTCAATCAACAGGTTCTCCTTGCAGCCAGCTACTCCTTTCTTTGACCCTCTCTGTTCATACACGTCGAGAAATACAGGATTCACAGCTTGAAGGATACGCATGTACAAGATTCTGGTGAAGAGCTTGTAACACGCGTTCAGACATGTTATTGGCCTGTAGTTTTTGGGATCAGACAAATCTCCGGTCTTCGGGAGAAGCACGGTTCGACCCTCGACAAACCAAGCCGGAATTGGCTGCTCCTGATTTAGCCACGAGTTAAAAACTCTAGCTAAATGCCGGTGGCAACTGGGGAATTTTTTCCACCAGTAGGTGTTTATGCCATCCGGGCCAGGAGCTGCGAAATTCTTTGCGCCTCGCAAGGCGTCAAGAATTTCTTCCGTGTTTATCGGGTGACGCAGTACATTCAAGTTAGGAGTCCTCCTACAAACGGACTCAAACTGCGCCAAGGCCGGAGTGTCTGCTGAGAGAGGTTTGGGTTGTTCGTAAACGTCCCTCCAAAAGGCCTCCACGCGATCAGCAGTTGGCGGCTGCTCTATGGCTGGAGGCGGCTGTTGGAAAAGGCGAGAAGGTCTTTCGTAGAACATTCTGTTCTGCTCCAGACCTCTCGCCCGCGCCACCAACGATCGCTTAGCAGCGATTAGCATCCGTATCCTGTCAAGACAGTGTTGCTTGACAACAACCAGTACCGCTTGACTGAGTGTATGATGGTCGCGCCTCAACCCGTAGGCTATCTGGCGCACTCGGCGCGTAAATGGCTTCCCAGCCGCTCTATATTCCATCACACACTGGATACGGGATGCTTCCTGGCGAGCCAACTGGATTTTCGCTTCCATTTGGCGCACCCGTCTCTGTGCTCTCTCAACAGGAGAGTCTCTCACTCTCCCCTGTCTAGCTAGCCTCAGAGCCGCAGCGTAAATTTCGCAATTGATGCTCCAAATGTCAGAGGCCTCCGATAGACGTTCACCAACAACCTCATCCTCTCTCTTCAAATCTGCCAGCTTCAAGGACCTTCCGTTTTTATGCAAGGCCCTTCGGTCCCTGAAATCCCCAGGTGAGACGACTTGGTCGATTTCCCTCTCAGCGGGCCTTACCGGCGAACTTTCAGCCTGGTTAACAGGCCTTCCGTCCGCCGAAGGGGCAGGCTGAGCTGGAGCACGAACATATCCCTGCCTCCGGAGGTACGATACATAATCTCGCAAATTCTGAGAGGTAAGCGTGCTATGCTCTGGGTGCATTTCACACCACCTCTCATACATGCGGGACATGTATCCCCTACGGCGCGGGCTACTGCTCTCGTAGCAGCTCAGCAGGTCATCCCTGAGCTCCGTCGTCCACCTAAAACGGTCCATATCATTGCGGGGGTCGTCATCAGGGCGATTCGGAGCACCGCCACCTTGCCCAACGCCGGCTTCCGAAACCGGCTCGGTGTGGGTGCTTTTCCTTCGAGGTGGTCGAACCCGAAGATAGGGCCCGTCAGGTGGTTAGCCTTAGGGCCCGCAGCCGACATTTCCGGAGGCAGCCGTCCAAATTGCCTCCAGAGGATGGACCTGTGAAGGTTGCCGACCGACTTACATCCTTTGGCTTCGGTATACCCCTCGGTGTCGCCACGCACCGAATAGCCTCTTGATGTTGGGCGGCTTCCTGGGGGTTTATGAAAACAGCCGCTTCTAACATGAAGAACAGACGCTGTCGGAGTACCGCTCCTCACATGGAGATCCGTCGTGTCCTATTAATTGTGGAATAGCCGATCCTCTGGATGCAGACGCTATTCCACTGAGCTAGTTTTGGTCCGCCCCGGGTATTTGATTTCCCCGGTACCACCCATATCTGGGAGGCGTTCCCCTATCCGCCACCTTGGGCAGGCGCCACTGAGGGGATCTAGCAACCCCTCGCGGCTATTATAATAATATTATTATCATGTTCTTTCAAACTTCTCTCGCATGACTGCGGTGATGACAAATGTTGACGGGCTAGGCCAAGTCAACACCTGAACTATTACTGATCGGAATTTAGGAAAGATCGTACTATATTACAGGTCTTAAGGATTACAGACTTTTGGAATATTTTATGTAACCCTTCGTCCAGCTCCAACTGTTGTAGATGTTGTGTAAATGTGTTCGGTGTGAGGCCTGAGACCGACATAATGAGGGGGACAATAATAACTTTATCTTGTTTCCAGAGTCGCTTCACTTCTATGGCAAGGTCAGTGTATTTAGATATTTTCCCAGCGTAGGTGTTTTGAACATTTACATCATTGGGAATAGCAATATCTATTAAGTAGGTAACTTTGTCTGCCTTTGCCTGAAATACTATATCTGGTCTGTTTGCATTGATGGTTTTGTCTGTGTGTATTTCAACGTCCCAGTATAGTTTGTAATGGTCATTATCGAGTACTGATGTTGGTGTATACTTGTAATATGGATCTGAGTTGTCGATTAGTTTGTTTTTTGTGGCTAATGCTTGATGTATTATTTTGGCTGCCGAGTTATGTCTAGCCGTGTACTCAGTTCCAGCGAGAGTTTTGCATGCGCTGGTTATGTGGTCTATTGTTTCCTTCTGTTGGTGACATTTTCTGCAATTATCGTTGGTTATGGATGGATCTTTGATTACGTATTTCTTGTAGTTTCTCGTTGCAATAACTTGGTCCTGGATAGCAAGCATAAATCCTTCAGTTTCTGGAAAGAGTTGGCCATCCTGCAGCCAGCTATATGACTGTTTTTCATTTATCTGATCTTGCGTAATACGGTATCTATGTTTGCCATGGAGTGGTTTCTGCGACCAGGTGTTTATTTTTTCCTGTTGTGATTGTATGGGGTCGTGTGTGTCTGCGGCGTGGTCTAGACATGATAGGTTAAGTGGTGTATAGCTTTTGTCTGCTTTTGCTATTGCTCGATGTAAATTTGTTTGTTTGCTTTGGAAGAATTGCCTGAGCGATTTTATCTGTCTTGCGCGGAGTGACTGTATGTCTATGATCCCTCTGCCTCCCAGTTTCCTGTCTATGGTGAGCCTTTCTTTGCATGCGTTTGGATGTGACATTCGGTGTTTCGTAAGTTCTGTCCTTATGAGGATATGGATGTTTTCTATATCAGTGTGTGACCACTTGATGATGCCGAAGGAGTATGTGAGGACCGGTATCGCAAATGTGTTGATTGCTTTTGTAAGATTTTTGGAATTCAATTTTGATTTTAGAAGCTTAACGAGGCGGTCTCTGAACTCTTGTGTTAGTTGAGCTTTGACTTGTGTGTGGTCGATCTTAATGTTCTGATTGAAGCCCAGATACGTGTACGTTTCGTCCTTGTCCATGTTATCCAGCGTTTGGCCAGTTAATATTTCCTGTTCGGCTTGGTTCTTCCATTGGCCTTTATTGATGTGGAGCACCTTGCATTTGCTCATACCGAATTCCATCCGGACGTCTGACGTACAAACTTCTGTTATTCTGAGTAATTCTTTTAGTTGCACTTCAGTGGCTGCATATAGCTTTATATCATCCATGTAGAGAAGATGATTTACTCTGTGCTGATTGACTTTCTGATGTCTGATGTTGAAACCATAATTTGTGTTGTTAAGTGCGTTAGAGAGTGGATTTAAGCAAAGGCAAAACCACAGTGAACTAAGCGAATCACCCTGGAAGATACCGCGTCGTATGAGTAGCTCCTCTGTTTGGATATGGCCGTCCTGAGTTTTAAGATGTATGTTGGTTCGCCATGTCTCCATGGTTCTTGTAAGGAACTGGCGAAGGACTGGGTTAATTTTGTATATTTGAAGAGTTTTCTTTAGCCAGCTATGGGGTACAGAGTCAAAAGCTTTTTTATAATCGATGAAGCAGGTATGAAGATTTCTGTGTTCTTTTCTGGTTTGCTCCATGATGACACTATCGATTATGAGTTGTTCTTTGCATCCTTGGCTTTGTTTTCTACATCCTTTTTGCTCTTCAGTCAGGATGTTGTTTTGGGTGAGGTGTTGTTCAATCCTTTTGCCTATTGTTGCGGTGATGACCTTGTACAAGGTTGGGAGACAAGTGATCGGGCGGTAATTGGCAGGGTTTCTGGTATCTGCGTTTTTTGGTTTTATATAAGTTATTCCTTGTGTGAGGAATTTGGGAAGCCTATTAGGTTGTAGTATGGCTTTATTGATTTGCTCTGTTAGCATTTCATACGTTGCACTGAACTGCTTGTACCAGAAGTTTTGCACGTTATCTACGCCTGGGCACTTCCAGTTGTGAGTGTGTTTTATTGTCTCGGCTATTTCCTCTGGTGTAAGAACAATGTCTCCCTGCTCCGCTATGTGTTGATGTTTTTCCTCTTCTTGTCTGATCCATGCAGCGTTTTCGTTATGTGTTTTTGGTTCTGACCATAGGCTTCCCCAGAACTCGGTTAACTCTTGTCTATTTGGAGGTTCCGTTGTTGTTATCTGATTATTTGATGTCATCTTTTGGTAAAACTGTTTTTCACTTCTCTGAAAAAGATTGTTGGCATCTTTTCTGTCGTTGGATTCATTGTATCTGCGGAGTCTAGCTGCATAGACGGCAAGTTTCTGTTTCAGTGTATCAGCTATTTCGGGTATTGTTTGTTTATAATTTTTATAATAAATATGTGTTTAAAACAAAAAAGTGCAGCCCGGGCTCCGACACACCGAGCTGCTGTTCCATTACCCAATGACTACTCCTCACACCGTGAGGTGAGCAATCATTGGGTCCGCGAATCGTGCGCCCTAAGTAGACGAAGGGACCCAAGGATGACTGCCTTCTGCATTCTGGCGGCTAAGATGTGCGCCGCCGCACGGCAAACCGGTATTTTGCGCAGTGCAGAGAGCAGCGTATTCCTCATTCCACCTAGGGATCCAATGACCATAACCAGCAGACTTACAGTGTAGTCTGGCCAGAGCCTGCGAAGTTGTCCGAGCAACTCCTGATATTTGGTCCGCTTTTCCTCCTCCTTAGAGACGATGTTCACTTCGGCAGGCGCCGAAAACTCAATAACGAACATCGTCTTCTGTTGGTGGTCGAGAAGGACTATGTCGGGCTTGTTTGCCTGTACAAGCTCGAGCGTGGGGAACGAGTAGTTCCAGTAAATCCGGCATCTCTCGTTCTCCACAACGGACTCTATATCCCCTGGAGCGTATGGCAGCACCGGTGTCTCATCGATACCGTATGAGTGCCTTAAATGATAGTAGAGCACTCGTAGAGCCGCGTTGTGCCGATGGACGTAAGCCGTCCCAGCGTACGTCTTACACGCCGACAAGAGATGCATAAGCGTCTCTGGCGCCTGTCGGCAAGCTCTACAATGGGTGTCGGGTACATCTACACCCATAACCCTTCTACGGTATGCCAAGGTGTTGAAGACACCGTCTTGGCAAGCCATTATAAAGCCCTCAGTCTCCGACTTTAACCCACTAGACCTTAGGAAAGAGAAGGTCAACTGCTCAGACAAGCTATGCTCTTCTAGATGTTTGTAGAAGATTCCATGCATTGGCTTATCTTTATGAAGTCTTAAGAGGAAGTCGACTTCGGCAGTTTTAATGTGGGCTTTTAATTCTGCGGGAGCAAGTTCCGTAATGGACTGCTGACACCTCCGCTTGAAGTCGAGTGTGAGGCTGAGCTCCTCGGCTGCTCGTTTCGCTGCGCTAAAAAGAAAGGCTCCTTTTCCCGCATTCTCGTGCTCTCGCACGAAGCGGATCAGGGGATCGGTGCTGTTCGTTACATAGCAGGCAGTGGCCAGTACTACTCTGTTGTGCAGACGCTCCAAACTCAATAGTCCACGCCCTCCCAGGTGTCGCGGGAGGTATATTCGCGGGACAGAGGACTTAGGATGCAGGCTTCTCTCCATATTCATCCTTTTGCGGGTCTTCGTGTCGATTTCCTTCAGCTCGTTCACTTTCCAGTGTATAGCACCAAAGGTGTATAATAACAATGGGACCGCAAGCATGTTTGTGGCAGCGACTTTGTTCTTGCCGGACAGTTCTGACGACCAGATCTGCCGGAGTCGGTGCAAATACTTGCGGCGGAGACACTCTTTAACCAATGTTGCCTCTTGGACATGACGCTGCGCCACTCCAAGGTAGGTATAAGTATCTCCGGCATGCAGTTGTCGCAAGATGCTCCCATCAACGAGCTGTTCCTCATCTCCACTATCTCCGCTTCGTCCTTTCTTGAGATGAACCAATGCACATTTGTCTGTCCCGAACTCCATTCCGATAGCATGACTGTACTCCTGCACCACCCTCAGCGATTGTTGTAGTTCGCGTTGGCCGGAGGCATAAAGTTTTAGGTCATCCATATAAAAGAGATGGGCGACCTTGTGCCTCCGGTTATTGGGCGTGCCACAGCTGTATCCTTTAGTATTTCTCAGCGCTATGGACAGAGGCAAAAGTGAGATGCAAAAGAGCAAGGGACTCAAGGAGTCTCCTTGGAAGACACCTCTTTTCAATGACACCAACTCTGTCTGAACCCGAGTTTCACCTGATGTTATAGTGAACCGGGTCTTCCAGAGTGGCATCAGTTGTTTGATGCATCCCACTATCTGATTATCCACCGAAAGGCATTCCAACAGCCGCACAATGAGCTCATGAGACGTGCTGTCGAATGCCTTGCGATAGTCAATCCAGGCCATAGAAAGGTTTCGCTTGTACTGCACGGAGTCCTGCGTGACACATCGGTCAATCAACAAGTTCTCCTTGCAGCCAGCTACTCCTTTCTTTGACCCTCTCTGTTCATACACGTCGAGAAATACAGGATTCACAGCTTGAAGGAGACGCATGTACAAGATTCTGGTGAAGAGCTTGTAACATGCGTTCAGACATGTTATTGGCCTGTAGTTTTTGGGATCAGACAAATCTCCGGTCTTCGGGAGAAGCACGGTTCGACCCTCGACAAACCAAGCCGGAATTGGCTGCTCCTGATTTAGCCACGAGTTAAAAACTCTAGCTAAATGCCGGTGGCAACTGGGGAATTTTTTCCACCAGTAAGTGTTTATGCCATCCGGGCCAGGAGCTGCGAAATTCTTTGCGCCTCGCAAGGCGTCAAGAATTTCTTCCGTGTTTATCGGGTGACGCAGTACATTCAAGTTAGGAGTCCTCCTACAAACGGACTCGAACTGCGCCAAGGCCGGAGTGTCTGCTGAGAGAGGTTTGGGCTGTTCGTAAATGTCCCTCCAAAAGGCCTCCACGCGATCAGCAGTTGGCGGCTGCTCTATGGCTGGAGGCGGCTGTTGGAAAAGGCGAGAAGGTCTTTCGTAGAACATTCTGTTCTGTTCCAGACCTCTCGCCCGCGCCACCAACGATCGCTTAGCAGCGATTAGCATCCGTATCCTGTCAAGACAGTGTTGCTTGACAACAACCAGTACCGCTTGACTGAGTGTATGATGGTCGCGCCTCAACCCGTAGGCTATCTGACGCACTCGGCGCGTAAATGGCTTCCCAGCCGCTCTATATTCCATCACACACTGGATACGGGATGCTTCCTGGCGAGCCAACTGGATTTTCGCTTCCATTTGGCGCACCCGTCTCTGTGCTCTCTCAACAGGAGAGTCTCTCACTCTCCCCTGTCTAGCTAGCCTCAGAGCCGCAGCGTAAATTTCGCAATTGATGCTCCAAATGTCAGAGGCCTCCGATAGACGTTCACCAACAACCTCATCCTCTCTCTTTAAATCTGCCAGCTTCAAGGACCTTCCGTTGTTATGCAAGGCCCTTGGGTCTCTGAAATCCCCAGGTGAGACGACTTGGTCGATTTCCCTCTCAGCGGGCCTTACCGGCGAACTTTCAGCCTGGTTAACAGGCCTTCCGTCCGCCGAAGGGGCAGGCTGAGCTGGAGCACGAACATATCCCTGCCTCCGGAGGTACGATACATAATCTCGCAAATTCTGAGAGGTAAGCGTGCTATGCTCTGGGTGCATTTCACACCACCTCTCATACATGCGGGACATGTATCCCCTACGGCGCGGGCTACTGCTCTCGTAGCAGCTCAGCAGGTCATCCTTGAGCTCCGTCGTCCACCTAAAACGGTCCATGTCATTGCGGGGGTCGTCATCAGGGCAAATCGAAGCACCGCCACCTTGCCCAACGCCGGCTTCCGAAACCGGCTCGGTGTGGGTGCTTTTCCTTCGAGGTGGTCGAACCCGAAGATAGGGCCCGTCAGGTGGTTAGCCTTAGGGCCGCAGCCGACATTTCCGGAGGCAGCCGTCCAAATTGCCTCCAGAGGATGGACCTGTGAAGGTTGCCGACCGACTTGCATCCTTTGGCTTCGGTATACCCCTCGGTGTCGCCACGCACCGCATAGCCTGTTGATGTTGGCGGCTTCCTGGGGGTTTATGAAAACAGCCGCTTCTAACATGAAGAACAGACGCTGTCGGAGTACCGCTCCTCACATGGAGATCCGTCGTGTCCTATTAATTGTGGAATAGCCGATCCTCTGGATGCAGACGCTATTCCACTGAGCTAGTTTTGGTCCGCCCCGGGTATTTGATTTCCCCGGTACCACCCATATCTGGGAGGCGTTCCCCTATCCGCCACCTTGGGGAGGCGCCACTGAGGGGATCTAGCAACCCCTCGCGGATATAATAATATTATTATTATTATTCTGATTTTTCAAGTTTCTCTCGCATGACTGCGGTAGCAACAAATATTGACGGGCTATGCCAAGTCAACACCTGAACTATTACGGATCGGAATTTAGGAAGGATCGTACAATATTGCAGGTCTTCAGGATTACAGATTTTTGAAATATTTTGTGTAACTTTTCGTCTAGGCCTAACTGTTGTAGGTGTGGTGTAAAAGTGTTTGGTGTAAGGCCTGAGACAGACATAATTAGGGGGACAATAGTAACTTTGTTTTGCTTCCATAGTCGTTTTATCTCTATCGCAAGGTCAGTGTATTTAGATATCTTCCCAGCGTAGGCGTTTTGGATATTCGTATCGTTGGGAATAGCGATATCTATCAAATAGGTAACTTTGTCTGCCTTCGACTGGAAAACTATATCTGGCCGATTTGCCGGGATAGTCTTATCTGTATGTATTTCAACGTCCCAGTACAGTTTGTATTCATTGTTTTCGAGTACTGATGTCGGTGTGTAATTGTAATATGGATCTGTGTTTTCTATTAGCTTGTTTGTTGTGGCTAGTGCTTGGTGAATGACCTTGGCTGCAGAGTTATGTCTAGCTGTGTACTCGGTTCCAGCGAGAGTTTTGCATCCGCTTGTTATGTGGTCTATTGTTTCCTTTTGTTGGTGGCACTTTCTGCAATTGTCGTCGGTTATGGATGTATCTTTAATTATGTATTTCATGTAGTTCCTTGTCGCAATCACTTGGTCCTGTATAGCAAGCATAAAACCCTCAGTTTCTGGAAAGAGTTGGCCATCCTGCAGCCAGGTGTATGATTGTCTTTCATTAATGTGCTCTTGTGTGACGCGGTATCTGTGCTTGCCATGGAGTGCTTTTTGTGACCAGGTATTTATTTTTTCTTGTTGTAATTCTATGTGATTGTGTCCGTCTGCTGAGTGATCTGAGCGGGATAGGTTTAGTGGAGTATAGTTTTTGTCTGCCTTTACTATCGACCTATGCAAGTTTGTCTGTTTGCTTTGGAAAAAGTCTCTGAGCGTTTTTATTTGTCTTGTGTGAAGTGACTGTATATCTATAATCCCCCTGCCTCCTTGTTTTCTGTCAATGGTGAGCCTTTCTTTGCACGCGTTTGGATGTGACATTCGATGTTTCGTAAGTTCTGTCCGTATGAGGATGTGGATGTTTTCTATATCAGTGTGTGACCACTTGATGATGCCGAAGGAGTATGTGAGGACCGGTATAGCAAATGTGTTAATTGCTTTTGTAAGATTTTTGGAATTCAATTTTGATTTTAGAAGTTTAAGGAGGCGGTTTCTGAACTCTTGTGTTAGTTGAGCCTTGGCTTGTGTGTGGTCGATCTTAATGTTCTGATTGAAGCCCAGATACTTGTACGTTTCGTCCTTGTCCATGTTATCCAGCGTTTCGCCAGTTAGTATTTCCTGTTCGGATTGGTTCTTCCATTGGCCTTTATTGATGTGGAGCACCTTGCATTTGCTCATACCGAATTCCATCCGGACGTCTGACGTACACACTTCTGTTATTCTGAGTAATTCTTTTAGTTGCACTTCAGTGGCTGCATATAGTTTTATATCATCCATGTAGAGAAGATGATTTATTCTGTGCTGATTGACTTTCTGGTGTCTGATGTTGAAACCATAATTTGTGTTGTTGAGTGCGCTAGAGAGTGGATTTAAACAAAGGCAGAACCACAGTGAACTAAGCGAATCACCCTGGAAGATACCGCGTCGTATGAGTAGCTCCTCTGTTTGGATATGGCCGTCCTGAGTTTTAAGATGTATGTTGGTTCGCCATGTCTCCATGGTTCTTGTAAGGAACTGGCGAAGGACTGGGTTAATTTTATATATTTGAAGAGTTTTCGTTAGCCAGCTATGGGGTACAGAGTCAAAAGCTTTTTTATAATCGATGAAGCAGGTATGAAGATTTCTGTGTTCTTTTCTGGTTTGCTCCATGATCACACTATCGATTATGAGTTGTTCTTTGCAGCCCTGGCTTTGTTTTCTACATCCTTTTTGCTCTTCAGTCAATATGTTGTTTTGGGTGAGGTGTTGTTCAATCCTTTTGCCTATTGTTGCGGTGATGATCTTGTACAAGGTTGGGAGACAAGTGATCGGGCGGTAATTGGCAGGGTTTCTGGTATCTCCGTTTTTTGGTTTTATATAAGTTATTCCTTGTGTGAGGAATTTGGGAAGCCTATTAGGTTGTAGTATGGCTTTATTGATTTGCTCTGTTAGCATTTCATACGTTGCACTGAACTGCTTGTACCAGAAATTTTGCACGTTATCTACGCCTGGGCACTTCCAGTTGTGAGTGTGTTTTATCGTCTCGGCTATTTCATCTGGTGTAAAAACAACGTCTCCCTGCTCCGCTATATGTTGATGTTTTTCCTCTTCTTGTCTGATCCATGGAGCGTTTTCATTATGTGTTTTTGGTTCTGACCATAGGCTTCCCCAGAACTCGGTTAACTCTTGTCTACTTGGAGGTTCTGTTGTTGTTATCTGATTATTTGATGTCATCTTTTGATAAAATTGTTTTTCACTTTTTTGAAAAAGATTGTTGGCATCCTTTCTGTCGTTGGACTCGTTGTATCTGCGGAGTCTAGCTGCATAGACGGCAAGTTTCTGTTTCAGTGTATCGGCTATTTCGGGTATTGTTTGTTGTGGTGATTTAGATTTGAGTCTGTTTATTGTTGTCTGTATGCGTTTTGAGAGGTTGTTATTGTTGGTGTATTGTGTGACGTGCGCGAGATCCTTTCTGAGTGTGCTAATTTTATTTTCGATTCTAATTTGCCATTTAGGTTTAGATCTTTTGCTTGTGTGGTTTTTAGATCGCTTTGGAAGTTTTTGGCCGTTGACTATGAGTGTGGTTGCTGCAGCGGCATATATAACAGTATGGATGTCCTCTAGGTCACTGTCGTTGGTTAAGAATTGTGGTATTATGTTGGCATTTATTGTGTGTAAGATCTGTCGGGTGTTGTTTTTAAAAATTAGTCTCGGCAGGGGATCTCGCAGTACAGGATTGGTGCCACACCATTTGTTGTATTGTGTGTTCATCACTTGTTTGGCAGATTGTGTGATGGCAGGTGGTAGAGTGATGTTTTGGCTTTGTGTGGCTGTGGAAGGTAAGTTAGAGCATGTTGTTTCCGGTGTATGTGGTGCATGATCATGCTCTGGATCTATTTCTAAGTGTATGCTGGTGTCCTTAGTTGTGTCTTTGTTTGGAGGTTGGTTATTTCGGGTATGAATGGTATGTCCTTCTGTGATTGATTCAATAGCTAACGAATCATTAGGTTGGACAGCGGTGTCTGGTCTATCTTGTGTATGCTCATGTTCTGGGTCTATCTCTGTGGGTATGGTGGTGTTGTCGCTTGTGGTTGTGTTTGAGGTCTGCGGGTCATTCTGCCGGACAGTATTTACTTCATTAGATACAAGAATCTTTATAGCTTGTAGTTCTTCGGGTGTCAGGCGGTTGTTTTTTGTTATGACCCGTTTTTGGTCAATGAGTCTCTGTTCCGTTACACGTTCTGCGAGATGTGGGTATTGTGCTATAAATAGCCTGTGCAGCTCATGTCTGTAGCCTGTAGATATGGTTTCTAGTCTAGTGGCGGTGTAGTAACAGTGCATTACAGATTTGTTCATTTCAGTGGTCCACTGTAAGCGCTGTCTGGGTTTGCCAGCTTTGGTGGTTGCCGGCTGTGCCGGCAAAACATCCGCAGCTGGGTGGCGTTCTATGGGTTGTTCTGTTTGGGTTTGGCGTTTGGGTGAGTTTAATCGACGTACCCTAGGCCGTCGTTGGTTGTTTTTAGAAGTAACTCTATGCATCGTGTTCCCACGAGTAGGGACGATTTAAAAGTCGCTCTCCCGGGTGACGCCCATTCCAGGAGAGAAGGGACTTATATTTACTCCGAAGTTGGCCCAAGGTGCTCCGGAGGATTTGCGACTTTACTGTCGGGTTTTGTTGAGGCTTTCTCCTCACGGGCCGGCCAATTAAGGCAAGCCCCCCGGTTGCTTACCCCTCACGACGTTCCCCAGCCACGCCCTGCTGAGGTCGTTGAAGTGTGGGGCGCAATAACGGTATGTGACAGAAGGACCGGCGCTCAGTCTTCTGTGGCATTTTCCCCCGGATTTGCCAAATCCCTATCTGACCGAGGTCAGGACAGCTTGGGGGAAGGAGCTTTGTGCTCGGTAGGGAAAGTACCGAGCTCTCAGCTTCCTGAGTGTGCTAGCCTTGGTTGAAATGACCTTTTGACCATGAACCCTGCTGGTGTCGTAGCTCTGCGATAACATTAAAGCCCATTATGAGCCATCCACCGACATAGCTCGCCTGTCAAAAAGTCACTTCCTAAGCCCCCAAACGAACGACAACGTTCTAGCACCCGATGGGGGTTATTATTATCTGACTTTCTAAGTTCCACTCGCATAATTGCGGTAGCAACAAGTGTTGACGGGCTGTGCCAAGTCAACACCCTGACTGTTACTGATCGGAATTTAGGAAGGATCGCACAATATTACAGGTCTTCAGGATTACAGACTTTTGGAATACTTTGTGTAACTTTTCGTCCAGGCCCAGCTGTTGAAGGTGTTGTGTAAACGTGTTTGGTGTAAGGCCTGAGACAGACATAATGAGGGGGACAATTGTGACTTTGTTTTGTTTCCAAAGTCGTTTTATTTCCATGGCAAGGTCCGTGTATTTGGATATCTTCCCAGCGTAGGTGTTTTGGACATTCACATCGTTGGGAATGGCAATATCTATCAAATAGGTAATTTTGTCGGCTTTTGACTGGAAAACTATATCTGGTCTATTGGCTGGGATGGTCTTGTCTGTATGTATTTCAACGTCCCAGTATAGTTTGTACCGATCGTTTTCGAGTACTGATGTCGGAGTGTAATTGTAGTATGGATCTGTGTTTTCTATTAGTTTGTTTGCTGTGGCTAGTGCTTGGTGTATGACCTTGGCGGCAGAGTTATGTCTGGCTGTGTATTCGGTACCGGCAAGAACTTTGCATCCGCTTGTGATGTGATCTATTGTCTCTTTTTGTTGGTGACATTTTCTGCAGCTATCTTCTGTTATGGATGGATCTTTAATTATATATTTCTTGTAGTTTCTTGTCGCAATAACTTGGTCCTGGATAGCAAGCATAAATCCTTCAGTTTCTGGAAAGAGCTGGCCATCCTGCAGCCAGGTGTATGACTGTTTTTCGTTTATGTGGTCTTGCGTAATACGGTATCTATGCTTGCCATGGAGTGGTTTCTGCGACCAGGTGTTTATTTTTTCTTGTTGCGATTGTGTGGGATTGTGTGTGTCTGCGGCGTGGTCTGGACATGATAGGTTGAGTGGTGTATAGTTTCTGTCTGCTTTTACTATTGCTCGATGTAAATTTGTTTGCTTGTTTTGGAAGAAGTGTCTGAGTGTCTTTATCTGTCTTGTGCGAAGCGACTGTATATCTACAATCCCTCTGCCTCCTTGTTTCCTGTCTATGGTGAGCCTTTCTTTGCATGCGTTTGGATGTGACATTCGGTGTTTCGTGAGTTCTGTCCGTATGAGGATGTGGATGTTTTCTATATCAGTGTGTGACCACTTGATGATGCCGAAGGAGTATGTGAGAACTGGTATCGCAAATGTGTTAATGGCTTTTGTAAGGTTTCTAGAATTCAATTTGGTTTTTAGTAGCTTTATAAGGCGATCTCTGAACTCTTGGGTTAGTTGTGCCTTGACCTTTGTGTGGTCTATTTTAACGTTCTGATTGAAGCCCAGGTACTTGTATGTTTCGTCCTTGTTCATGTTGTTTAGTGTTTGGCCAGTTACTGTTTCCTGTTCGGGGTGGTCCTTCCATTGGCCTTTGTTGATGTGGAGGACCTTGCATTTACTCATTCCGAATTCCATTCTGACGTCTGACGAGCAAACTTCTGTTATTCTGATTAACTCTCTCAGTTGTACTTCATTGGCGGCATATAGTTTTATATCATCCATGTAGAGGAGATGATTGATTTTGTGTTGATTTAATCTCTCGTGTCTAATGTTGAAACCGCAGTTTGTGTTTTTAAGTGCGTTGGAGAGTGGGTTCAGACAGAGACAGAACCACAGCGAACTGAGAGAGTCACCCTGGAAGATGCCGCGTCTTATGTGTAGCTCATCTGTCTTGATATGGCCGTCCTGGGTTTTGAGATGTATGTTGGTACGCCATGTCTCCATGGTTCTTGTAAGAAACTGACGTAGCCCCGGGTTGATTTTATATATTTGAAGAGTTTTCGCTAGCCAGCTATGGGGTACAGAGTCGAAAGCTTTTTTGTAGTCGATGAAACAGGTATGAAGATTCCTATGTTCTTTTCTGGTTTGCTCAATGATCACACTATCAATTATAAGTTGTTCCTTGCAACCTTGGCTGTGCTTTCGACATCCTTTTTGTTCTTCAGTCAGGATGTTGTTTTGCGTGAGGTGTTGTTCAATTCTCCTACATATTGTTGCGGTGATAATCTTGTACAAGGTGGGAAGGCAAGTGATTGGGCGATAGTTGGCAGGGTTCTTGGTGTCTGCGTTTTTGGGTTTTATATGCGTTATTCCTTGTGTGAGGAATTTGGGAAGCCTATTCGGTTGGAGTATGGCTTTATTGATTTGGTCCGTAAGCATTTCGTATGTTGCACTAAATTGTTTGTTTGTTGTATTATTATTATTATTATTATTATTATTATTATTATTATTATTGCAGTAGAAGTAAAATGACTCAAGAAACATGTGAGGAAGATCACAAAATAGCCTATTGTTATTATTCCGAGCAAAACTACTCTACCATAGAATGAATAGAATATACTTTTTAAGAAATTCAAGAATAATTATTGGGCGGTGGTCAAGTAGTATGTTATTTTTCGGAGAATGTGACAACGTCGCATGGATAATAAACTTAGTTTTTTCAAATGGATTCACCCTGTATTTTTATTTCTTTTTGAAACTGTTGAAAAATACTGATATTTTTTTGTATTATTTCGTATACCTAAACGTCTTATTTTTGGAGTTATAATTAAATTTACATTGTATCCGCTCAAGTTAAAATAATTATGAGAAGTACCTATAAGAAGAGTTGAGCAGTCAGGCGTGTTGCAAAATGTACATCACATATCGGTGTGGGAAGTAAAAATCGAAAACTAACGATTTTACGGTAACAACCTTAGGAAGACACGAAGTTCAATACTTTCGTGTAAAAGGCAGTCCTACAGTTGAAATAATAACGGGGTATCTATTTGTTGATAAAACTTGCCTATTTTCCTCACACTATTGATTGTGAGGGTTTTCGATTATGACATATTTTTTTGACATTTTGAGATATCTAGTCCCTGAGCTCAGTAACCGCTGGACCAACTGATGAAATTTGCGAAGCAATAAACTATAGGGTCGTCGATGGTAGTGCAGCTAAATTTTTGATAATTCTACATTTATTTACAGTATTCCGTTTTGGAGCCGGCGGTTTGTGCTGATTTTCGAAATTATTCTATTTGGAAACCCAACGTTTAAGCAGCAGTGTAATACAAATTTCGTAACAGTATCTATAGGAAACATAGGTATAAGGCCTTCGAAACCCTACACGTAGGCTGTGAGAGGAGCTTGGGGAAGAAAGCTCCAAACATCGTTACTCCTAATTCCATAATGGAGTGTAATATCGATCGGTTGGCATGGCATGGCGTCCAGAACGGCAATTTCCGTCATTGGATCGTTGCGACGCGCTGCGATGGCTTTTCGTGTACCTGAGGCATTCCGCTAAGATTCCCGAAGCCTTTGTGTGCCCTGCATGCGCGTCTGTGCTATGAGACTCAATAAAAATAAACCATCCGGAAAATACTTTATATACCTATCGGAGGATTTACAGAGTGTAGAGGTAGACGACCATTGCACCGCAAAATCAACTACTCTTTATAATTCTTTTTTTCAGTTTACGTGAGGAGATTCGGCCACTGTCAGTCGTGAAAGCTCTTTTGGAATTTCAGTAATAATACTGCAGCGCGCGTTTTAAGCCTGGTCCAGACGCTACGTTTTCCACAACATTTTTTCTATGCAATTCAAAACGTTGCAGACAAAATGTTGCGTGTAGATAGAAAAACGGTGTAGTTTTGAGAACTGCGCGGAGACCGCTACAGTTGCAGCGATAAGGGTACGCGCACATAAATCGGCATCGGTCGGACGGTACGGATGGAACATTGGAACGGTCGGTACGGTACGGATTTTTCATTAGGGTATCGCACATAGCTGATCGGAATTGTCGGAAGAGTTGGAAATGAGTTGCAAAATATGCAAATGATCTGCATGCATTGTAGCCAAGCAGACCAGAGTGGAATTCGCTACTGAGCCGCCTTGAATGTCGCTTGGCGCTACGTTGTCGTCCCACAAAAATAACGTATAAATCAGCCTGTGTATAACTTTATTCGTGTGGGGGGGCGGGTGCAATGGACTAGTATCACGAGGTTAAGAACAATGGTTTAATTATTACGACCGCTTAGTGCATACAAAAATAAACGTTCTGCTGCATTTCGTTACTTTCTATATCATTTTGTTTTTTAGTAATTCCATTCTAAAGTTTAAAGAAAGGAATTCAAATTCAGCCAATCAGTGCCAACCGCGCGAATTATCAGCAGTGCATTGTTGCCAAGAACAGCTCCGACTCGCAAAACATTTACATTTCACATAAACATGTTATTTGCTATCCCAACTGTTATAAATATTTTGAAACTCACTTCTTAGCTTTCACATTTCTCATTTCCGTATTGAAGAACTGCATATTATCCCCATAAAAGTCGTTCACCATAGCCATATCAACTTTAGGCAGGTTATCTGAATCGGCTTTTGCGAATCCACTATCGATTTTACTCATACTTTTGGTTATGTTATGATAAAATAACTTGAAACCTAGTAAAATGGAATAAAAGGATATCCTGTACAAATAAACGCAAACAAATAATAATAACTTTAAGATTGTTGAAAATTACAGTCAAAGCCCAATGGAATTTGGAAATGACAATGACCGAATGACGATTGATTGACAGGATTGACGGATCAGGAACCTTAACTTAGCTTTCGGAAGGGCTGTTCCAAATTATGGTTCTATCACTATCCTAGAACTGTTTTCATCATGCCCCGCCCATTTTACAGTTCTAAAAACGGTGATTGGTTGGTCCACCAGCGTCCCAACCAATCATCGATTCTAGAATCACAAAATGGGCGGGCATGATGAAAGCAGTTCTAGGATGGTGATAGAACCGTAATTTGGAACAGCCCTGGAATTTTGGATCCCGGGACATTAAAACCACAAAACATATCAGACGGGAACAGAAGACAAGATAGATGAGCCAGCCCGCGTACAGCTCCGGCATTTCGCGCGCCATCAGAATGCGGCAACACAGAACACATATCTGTCTTTTGATTGGCTGTTCGCCTATAGGGCAGTGACGTCACTGCCCTAGGAGAATTCAAATATTTTCCTTATTTTCACGGCTTTCCTGTCCCCAAAAAAATCGGAGAAAAAAATGAGATGCTTTTTATGACGTACTCTATCATATGCAACCAGAAATAAAATTCATGATACTAGTCCATTGATGTTAGGTATATGTATAACATAATTTTAGGAAGCGGGTAATCGTTGCCGATTTGTTAGGAAACAAAACTCAAGCTAGATCTAGCTTGAGTTTTGTATAACATAATATAACCGTTCATTAAAAAATAGTGGATTACCCTATACATAGTCTCGACACAGCATAGTAAACAACCAGCAGAATATCCCTGAGGATTTCCTATATAAAAATGGTTCCCACAGAATTTGACCTTCGGATGATTTCACGGGTGTGAAATCTGGCTAGAAATGCGAAAATGGAAATATCGATACTGGTACCAATTCGATATTTTTTAGCCAAGTATAGAGCTGTACACGCCAATGGAGCCGCGTTTGGTTCGTTATTCGGTTCGTAATTATTTTCGATAACGATACCGCTACAAAAGTAGCAATACCAGCTTGGAATCGCTCAAAAAGTATCTAAGACAAAAATATTCGATATTAGTGCAGAAGTATTGATACATTTCAAGTATCGAAGTATCGTTAGCATCCCTACAAATAATCATCCAAAAGGGGGGATGCGCGTGTAATTGCCGCCAACCTGAGATATTGCTGATGATTGTGTACTATGCTGTGGTCTCGGCACAAATACAAAACAGTCTGGGCAAAACCGAAAAGAAGAATAGATAAGCAGGTTCAGTGGCGAAAAAAAGATAGTAACAGAATTTTCCAAAAATACGCTAGAAAGCGGTTTATTTTGTTAAATCGCCGCTACGTCTCAACGTAACGAAAATGTCGCTATTTTCGCGACAAGTTGCTATGAATGGCAACACTGTCTGCAGACAGTACATCAGGTAGAAACTTGTAAAATGCCAAAGGTGCCTCGGCAATCGTCGATCAGCATCGCACATACGTCGGTATCGGAATTTGAAAATGATGCCCACCGCCCCAACGTATGTGCGATGGTCCATTAAATTTAATAGAAAGTAACTTTTTTCCGATCCGTATCGTCCGTCCAATGCCGATTTATGTGCGTGGACCATAACTATGCTGGTGAGTATAGTTATCCATGAACTGCACAGAAAAGGCGACGCGTGTAGACATTGGCTCCGCCTTTCGATACATTTTGTTCGCTAATTTAACGAGAATGATGCCTTCGATAATTTCCTGGGAGCTTTTGAGTTTATCGCGTTATATGGAAGGTTCCAATGAATTTGGCACATCATATCCAACAAATATAGTTACAGAGACAAAAAAAAGCAGGTAGAAAAATATATTTTGGTAGAAAAATTAAAAAATAAATGTTGTCCGCAGATAGAAAATTAATTCTTAAACAAGTGTTGTCCGCAGATAAATAATTAATTCTTAAACAAGTGTTTACGTAAAAGAGTCGATTTGGAACTTGACGCTACAATATCTACAAGCCATATTAATTTGTGCTATTTCGTTTTGTTGCACTTCTTAAGCAATTAAATAGTTTTGCCAGTCATTAGGTTTATCGCGTAATTCACGCAGTAATCTGACGTGGGTAAAGTGTTGTATTCTCAAGGAACCATTTTCTCTACCACCTTGAACGCCGAAGACTTTTTTAAACAGTCCATTTGTTTCCTCTTCTTCACAAGACAACATGCAAAAATTGACCAGACTAGTACTTCCTCCATGATCGATGTCGACAAGACTGCGTAAAAATGAATACAAAATGGCGCCATGTGGACGTTCTATTTTTGCAACATTTTCATTCAGTTTCAGAACTACACAAACAAAACGTGGTGAAAAATGTAACGTTTGGACGAGCCTTTATGTAAAAGCATTTCTTAAAAACAACCATTCTTACATCCAAGTTCGTCGCTTTTATGGTACCCCTTTATTTTACAGGACCTCCGATGTCTTAATCCAAAGGACAGTTACAAGCTCACAAACAAACAAAGCTACAGGTGAAGCTAATAAAAGCGTTTAAAAAAATACTAGGAGGGGCAGGGTGAACTGGGATCAAATGCAGTCCCGTTTGGAACATGCATTGATCATTCTGAGGACATTACACTTGAAAAAAATCTGTTTAAAGCTTATTGTATCTATGTCTGTCCATTGTCTGTCTAGTCATATTGACAAACTAACATATCGGAGTATCGGGCCGCATGCACATATCAAAGTAAACTAAGTTTAGGTGGATGCGTAAACATATACTATCCAAAATAAAAAAAGAGTGCTAAATTAAAGCAATGACAGGGTCTCATAGACCCCAGTGTGGTAATTAAGGGATACAAAAAGGATAAAATTTTGTACAGTTCGCCTACCATAATATTTTGAATGTGTTGAGGGTATACTTAACCTAGAAATTACAGTTAGTTTAAAAAAAACACACAAAAGGTGCTACCTAGGATGGCTATCAATCAATAGGCCGCAAATATTCCAAATAATTGTATGTGAAATTCCTTATACTTTGACAAAGGCTACAGCGGTGGCTGAAATCAAAGATTACAGAATATATTTTATTCTGTAATCTTTGCTGAAATGCTATATTCATGTTTTAACAGATGAGCCTTCAATTCAAATAAAGCGCGATGAATCTGTGAGGAAACTGCAGATTAAGAATGAGTGGCAGTAGCGTGCCAAAAGGGCCCGCATCCGTACTGTTAAAACCCAAAATCTACTCAAAACTGTAACAATATACCCAAAACGATCAACCAAAATAAGATTGCTATTTATATTACTCCACTATTCATGCCATCCTTTTTAGAATTCTTTACCTGGTATCTCGAAGGGGGTGTAAAAACAAAGGGTATGCGGGTTTATCAGCGGTCAGTATGCTATAAATACCATCATCAAGCTGCTGTTGAATCACTACTTTGGATTGTTTACTTCTTCTAACCTATTCGAATTCGTTGGTGCCGACAAGTTATTTCAGGCGATGCAGATGTCTTAGCGCTAACGTTCGGCTCAAGCAGAACGATCATTTTCAAAACTAAAACTAATAAAAATGTTTACAAGATCGATAATGGGTGAATCGCGCCCAAGTTCTTTGGCATTAATTTTTATAGAAAATGAACGGGCAGAAGGCATAGACTTAGTCCAAATAGTTGATAGTTTGTTGATTTACATACAAAAAAAATAGTTTTTTTCTTCAAACGAAATGCAAGTGCAAGTATAATAATGAAATTTTTAGGGTTAAGGTGCTTTATTTGTTTATTTTTGTTACATTCTTAAGTGTTATAGAAATATAAAGTTGAGGTCACACCAATTTTATTTCTATCTATAAACCGATTTGAAATATTATTTTTTTATATTAAGGGGGGTCCCGAAGACCTTGGCACGCTACTGATGAGTGGCTGAAATTATATTAGTCGTCATCGTCCTATATGCTTTATGAATGAGGTTTGTATCGTAATAATATTCGATATGGTGTTGCAGCAGTTAGAAGAACAACAGTCTTGAAAAGCAAATTATGTGCTTATATAGATTGCAACGATTACTGATCGAATTGTGCAATATATTTACTATATTATAATTCCAAAAAATGCCCTCGTTGAAACGAATTGAAAACGATGTCATCACGCGTTTTCTATTTTTAGATGAGAGATTAACGTAGAATTACGATTTTGTTGTTATATGGGACACTGGAAATAATTTCCGGAAGTACTTCACGTACACCTATGATTTGAATTTTATTTCACAAACAGAATTGCCATGTAAAATGAAATTATTGGAACAGAAAAATTGTTGTTTTTCATTTAGGTCACACATGTCGGTTCCTGTAAATGGAACTGTGGTGGGATATAATCACTGATAAATGTCGCATGTTGTGACATTTGATAACAAATACATAATCACTTTTTTATTACCTCCGTCCTGCAAACGAAAACAAAGTGAAAGCCTCAGTAATCTCGGAAACGATTTGCAGGATATTTTTCATGAAATTTGGGTCTCTTTTTGCAATACCTCCGATCTTATGACAGGATTTACAGTCTTCGGCTTTTCTGAAAATGTAATGACCTTTGTTATTCCAAATGGATCACTCTGTATATTCTTTTGCTTCTGATATCTTTGAAAAATACTCATTATTTTTTATCAAATATTTTGAATACCGAAATACCATAATTTCCGAGTTACGCCTAAATTTACATTGAATGCACCCAAGTTAAAATAGGACATTAACATCAAAAAACATACCTAATATGAAGGCGGTTACAGCATTGCTCAAAACGTTGTCCGTTCACTTCGATACAAGTGATGCGACTATTGAAAATTTATATGAACGGAATGTTGTGACGATAATATGCTTTTTGGACGTTTTCTGATATTTACATAACAAAGATCCATGTCACTCATTTCCGTCGGTCTGTCTGTCGGTCTGTTGGCGTTTTTCTACCCTCGTAATCTCTGTAACCGCTGGCTGGATTGTTATGAAATTTGGGTAACAATCCCAAGAAACATTTTTAGTTTTATCAGAGCCTACTGGAGGCTGATACAGCTCAGCTCATCTCAGCCCTTTTAAAGAACTTCATTAAGGCAATGATATAACCTTCTCACAGTCGGGAGGGGCTACACATGCTGTCACGGCTTCCGTTGAATCTAGTCACAAAACTACAAGTACTACACCTTTTCCAGCTATAGTTTCTAAAGCGTCAAGTGTGATAATTCAAAACCGTCAAGCTAATTTTCCAACTCGTCCCTTGTAATTTCAAACCGACAGGTGTAGTTTATACCTGTCAGTTTGAATTTACAATTGTCGAGTTGGAAAATTAACTTGACGTTTTTGAATTATCACTTGACGCTTTAGAAGCTACAGCTGGAAAAGGTGTAGAGTAAGTCTCTCCTAAATCTCGTATAACTGCTCATTCTTCTTTTTTAAAGCTTCGTTAAATCCTTTAGGCTTCAAGACTTCATAGCGTGAGGCCATGTTGTAACTATTCTATTTTAACATTGCTTTTATGTAGATATTTTATGTTATGTATGTATGTAGTATATTATGATCATGAATTCTGAATTTTCTCGATTACTACAATGAAAAAATAAAACAAATCACACTTTGTTGATAAAGCTTTTTCTTGATCAAAAATATTCAATTTTTTAGGTTAAAATTTAAGTTGCATATATAGTTGAAAACGGTTGAATTGAAATATATGATTAGTTTAAAATCATTAGGTTTCCTTGAAAACATTCTAAAAATCGGTAAGTCTGAATACAGTAAGGACAAAATAGCTTTAACAGAATTTATATGAGACCACCATAAAGCTTCCTTAAAACTTTGCAGTTTAAAATGAATATTGGGCACATGAATTGGTTTTATGGATACTCCTTATTACCTGTTGATAGGATATTTGATCTGGTGCGTATTTGGCCATAGTCAATGCAGCCATAAAGCACAACTCTTATCAAATGCCACCTTAAAACCTATTTACAACCTCCACGAAGCTAATAGGCTGCTGAAATGTTTCTTGCGACATGCTAATGTGGTGTCGTAGTAGGTAATTATGCTATAATTTTGAAGATCAGTGCATGGGCGGCCAAGTAATTAGCAAAAACCAAAAATTCCAGATATTCCTCAAACGTTTTCAGGCGTTTTAGGTGTTCCTGATGATTTTCTGCTTCTCTTGTGGGGGTGAAATTTAGAGTGTATGGGGGTGGGGGGTTGTAAAACTGAAAAATTTGTTGTGTTCATAATAGGCCGTCCATTGACCAATGAAAGAAAGACCGAGCGGCATAATACACGTTTTTAAGACCAACCGCGAACTTGCCTATTACAGAAACCAAGGGACTTAAAATTTCTTCTATACGAGTATTTATTTAGATCGAGGTGTAATGTGCAACGTGGAAACTATTGAATTAATTTTAATGAACTTGTGACGCAGTATTATTACAGTGGCGAGGAGGTTTTTAGAAATCGTTCCAGTGGCGGCGCATGAATAATCAAAAAACTGAAAATATAAAAACAGCTCAACCTTTGTTTTTAGGAGTTTCAAGGGTGCCTGATCATTTTCTACTTTTTTTGGGTGCGGCGGTTGGGGGGTGGGGTTTGTAAATGTGGAAAATTTGTTGTGTTCATAATAGGCCGTCCATTGAGACGTAAAAGGAAGACCTAGCGGGCTAGCGATGATTTGGTTGCAAGGGGATCTCAGGCTATAAATTCAAGCTATGGGACAATGATAAACTGGTATGACTGTAATCCGTCGTTAAGTTGGACTCAGCACATCGATTTTCTTGCTGGTAAACTTAGTAAATCCCTTTTTCTGCTACGAAAACTTAAACCTGAAGTTAACATACAGGTATTGAAAAGTTGTTACTTCGGATTGCTTCATTCACATTTAAACTGCGGAGTAACTTTATGGGGAAACTCAAACATCGGCAAGCTATCGAAGCTATTCGCTATCCAGAAGAAAGCGATCAGACTCGTAGCTGGCCTGGGATAGTACGACTCATGTAGACCACATTTTAAAAGCTTTAAAATAATGCCACTACCTGCTATGTATATCTATGCCACCTTGGTAGATGTCCACAAAAACAAAAATAATTTTGCTGTTAACTCGGATTTTCATAGTTATCCGACCAGATCATCTAAGGATTTGAGAGCTCCAAAATTTTCTCTACTGAAATCAAAAAAGAGCTTTCCACGTATAGATTTGTACAATCACTTACCGCTAAGCGTTAGAACGCTTAGCACACATTTGTTTGAAATAGCTGTGAAAAAACACATGCCTGACAACTGCTTTTATTCTATAAGTGAATACTTTGGTACAGACTTTTTAAAAAACAGATGAGGTTGACAGATTGTCAACTTTACTAAGGCCCGGTTGTACAATGCGAGCTTAAGCTTCGGCTTAAGGTAAGCCGACGTTAAACCACGTCAGTTGCAAAACGTCCGTTGTACAATGCTGGCTTAGCCCCCCACTCCAAGCTTAACACGAGCTTACGTAAGCCGAAGCTTAACGCGAGCTTAGCTGAGGCTTAAACCTAACCTGATACAAGTGACATGATATGTCAAGGAGGAACCTTCAAATTGCTTGTCACTTTATTAGGTCATATTTTTTGAAAAATTTCTGTTTAATTTAACAAAGAGAGCAAATGAAAGAACAGAGACAGAAACAGTCGTTGACGAAATTTAACACAAACTGTCATAAGTGCCTAACCAAAAAAGGTCATTTTTCGGATGATTATGTCAGTACGTATTGCTTCATTGATGCCAACTGTAGTGAATTTCATTATCAACCAGGTTTAACTAAGCTGACCATTGTACAACAGGTGTCGACTTTAAGCCTGAGCTTAGCTAAGCTTAGGCTTAACAAAGCTCGTGCTAAACCCGCATTTGTACAACCGGCCCTAAATGTTGTTAAATGTATCAATTTTAACTATTTATTTAATTTATACATCTTGGTATGTATACTATGTTTTGACATTGTCTATTTTGTACATTGTACTTGTTTACAGACGAAATGTCTATCTATCTATCTATCTATCTGTCTAATATGTGGAAAGTACTGAGTCAATCAACTCCGTTTTTCTTTCGTCCACTAATGACCGCTAAACCTAAAACCCCTAGCTATCGATTGAATACCACGCGACCTATCATACCCGCATTACCAAAACGGTCGTAGCGTGTTGTCAATACACACAATACATATTTGTATGTACGGACATGAAACAACGATAGCATGATAACGGCGACATCCACTATATGCGTTCAGCTTATCTGCTAATTCCCCCTAAATTGAAGTTTGCTGTCTTTTTTTAATAAATGTCGGAATATATTCACATTACCTACACATAACGGCTGCGATAAGCACGGAAAGTTAGGTTTCTAATGACCTTAAGCATCAGGAATATTAAACTTTTTTGGTTGATGGTAGCGCCACGTGGGGATATCGACCGACATACTAAAACTATTCGTAGTTGTTCTAAATAGACCAAATTATTTATGACTGGAGCGGACTCATTGGAGGCCAAACGTGATCGTAGATATCAGCCCCCAAAATATAATATAATATCTCCAAAAGTATTTGACACATGAACATGAAACTCGGAATGTGAATTTAGATATAAGTAGCATCTGTCGGTCATGACATTTCGATTGTTTAGCTGTGACGCTTTTCGTGTTATAGCGCCAGCCTAATAATCTGTTTCAAAACATTGCCTAATAGATGGTCAAGTCATCGTTGGTTGTCAGAGCGGTCCGTGGTCCTTGTGTATCATAGTATCAGCACAGCATAGTAAACGACCAGCACAATATCTCTCCTATATAAAAATGGTTCCCAGAAAATTTGACTTTGGGATGATTTATGGATGATTTTACGGCTGTGAAGTTTGGGTAGAGATGCGAAAATGAAAATATCGATACCGGTACCAACTCGATATTTTTTAGCCAAATAGGCGCGTTTGGTTCGTATAGAAAATGATTACACCCCTCAATAATTATATAATTATTGGAATCGCTCAAAAAGTATCTAAGATAAAAATACTCGATGTTAGTCATCCAAAAGTGGGGACGCGCGTGTAATTGCCGCCAACCTGAGTTATTGTGCTGGTTGTTTCGCAAGTCTGTCAGGTTTGGGAACCTAGGAACAGGCACGTATCCAGGGGTCCAGATTAGAGTTGCCACCTTAAATTTGCTGTCGTCCGGGGGGCGGGTGCAAAAATTTGTGGATACCATTTTTTAGATGGCATTATATAACGTTTCTCTAAATACGTGCTTGTCCAGACCTGACCAGACAGCGCCAAAGAGAAGAGGAAAGTAAGTAAGAAGGGTGGAGAGCAAAGAGGGGAATGCAGATATTTTAGAACAGGAGGCGCTTAGGTATTTTTTTAATCTTTCGGCAATTTTTTAAAATACATTCGAGAGTTTAATTTTGGTTAATTTTCGTGACATGCTTTAATTTGGACTATACTAAATTCGCGATACAATTTTGTAGTTCAGAAGTGTTCACAGTCCAAAAAAGATGTTACCCTAAAACCACCGATGTGGACAGTTCCTGGCTATTTATCATAGCAAAATGATATCTACAGATTCCTACGGATTTTTTTGGCAACGCCTATGGACATCTGCTGACGATAAGGTGGCAGCCCTGGCCAGAACGTAATTTGGAGCTTTGGTTTTCAATGCGTCAGTCTATGGCGCCAGTGTGATACCACTGTGGATACCACCAGATCATCTCGTGTCAAAAATGACACCGAGATACTTGACAGAATTTTCCCATGGTATACAAGTGTCATCCACTGGGACTTCAGTAAGGACACCGCGATGTTCTTTCGTCCAATAGATTGCCTGCGTCTGAAACTGTTTAGTTTTAATCGGCCACCGATTAGCCCACTCCGATAGTTCTTCCACCGCATCCTGCAGCCTGTCGCGGACTAGGTCACCAGGCCACGACTGAGCTACAAGAACAACGTCCATTGTCGTTAGCATAAAGATAGGCTTCACAATTGAGTGGATAAGGGACGTCATGGACAAAGTGGGAATAAAGTATTGGCCCTGGTACCGAGCTCTGAGGGTCACCTAATAGATGGTAAATAATCTAATAGGTTCTGCCGGTTACAGAAAGTGTCTAGTAGTGTATTAGGTAAGTACTACAAAAGTAGGAAGTATTGAGTTAATCAGCATTCTTTTGTACTGATTGTTTTTTATCCTAACATAAATAAATATATTCCTAGAAGGTATTTCTCATAAATTCACTAAAGCTGGTTGGTTTGTTTTTATGTTACTTAGTATACCGGATATACCAGAATTTCCTTGACACGTGATATTCTCGTAAAAAATGGAGTCAAGTTGATTGACTCAGTACTTCCCACACATTACGATACCAGTTTATTATTTTCCCATAGCTTGAAGCTATAGTCTGAAATCCCCCCTTGCAACCAAATCATCGCCCATTTGTCCGCAAAAAAACACCCAACACAAAAACTCTGGTAAATAGTTTCTTGCGCCTCCCTCCTTAGGAACTAGGACGCCACAGTATTGATTCTGCATGCGATGCGAAACGCTCAGGAGCCTAAAAACCATCTAAAAACGAAGTATGAGCTGTTTCTATATTTTCAGTTTTTTTACTATTGTTACGCCGCCACTGACACGATTTTCCAGAAACTGACGCGTTTTCCATTCTCGCCTCGATAGTAATTCCTGTGTCGAAATTTCATTAAAATCAATTCAGTCATTTTCGCTTTAGGCAATATACATAGAACGAAATTAAGCAGCACTCGTATATGTAAACATCACAAAATTCTAAGTCCCATGGTTTCTGTAATAGGCAAGCCAATGTACTTAAAGATGAATTTAAAAAAAGAATATGCCGCTAGGTATTTTTCCATAGGTCAATGGACACACTATTATGAATACAACAAATTTTTCAGTTTTACAACCCCCCACCCTCTAACCACCCCAAATGCACCCCTACCCAAAAAAAAGTAGAAAATGATCAGAAACCCCTAAAACGCCTAAAAACAAAGTTTGACCTGTTTTTATATTTTTGGTTTTTTTATTATTGCTGCGCCACCACTGACACGATTTTTCCAAAACATACGCGTTTTCCATCCTCGCCGCGTAATTCTGTGTCAAAATTTCATTTAAATCTATTCAGTCATTTTCGCGTTAAGCAATATACAACGATCTAAAACAGTACTCATATGTATACATCACAAATTCTAAGTCCCTTGGTTTTCTATTATAAGCGAGGCAATGTTTGGATGGACCTAAAAAGGGGAATTATGCCGCTAGGTCTTTCATTCACAGGTCATTGGACAGCCCATTATGAATACAACAAATTTTTCAGTTTAATATACGCACATAAGCATAAGATAAAGAGAATAAGGATTTTTGGTTGAAGAGTAATATTTTCCTAACAAAAACAGATAAAAGAGCAAAACAAAAAATTTACTCCAATCCCTAAAACTCACCCTTGATCTTTTTTTCAAATAGCATCCCACAGCTTATCTACACAACTGAAGTCATTATTTTATTTGAAATCTTGTAGTTCCTTTGACTCCATACACGCATCAATTTTTTTCATAGTCATAAGCTTAAGGTAAATAAAATGAGGAGTTGTTTGATGCGTAATATTTTAGTAATAAAAAAGGATAATAAAGACATTCTTGCTTGTCAAAATATTAGGCGTCAAACAAATTCTTATTTCATTTATATTATGATTATGATTTTACGAAAAAAATAGGTTTTGTGTATAACATCAAAGGTACCATAAGGTTTTAAATAAAATATATAGGAATACCTATAGGGTGATTCCTATAGGGTGCTGTTTGAAAGCAAAAAGTTGGGGGTTAATTTTTAGAGATGACGTACAAAAAATTGTTTTTGAATGCATGGTATGATAGATCCTATAGTACCTTCAGAATTACAACTCAGATCTTGCTTGAACCGTTTGATGTCACGCGTCTAGGAAATTTTGGGACGCCTGGTATATGTCAAGGCCGATTAACCCTCCAGTGGTCGTGCTGGGTCTACCAGACCCAAACGTTCTTATTTCCTCTAATTGCACTAAATTTGTAAACACTACCCAAAGCGCTATTTCTAGTACCTTCTTAACTTTGGAGAAATTCGCAATGCGTGCATAGTCAGTTGGAGTGTAAGAGCGAGCGTTTATAGTATTATATTAGAATATTTATGCTTGGATCATGCAAATATATCTTGAAACGACTGTGGGCAAAATCGCGTTAGAGTCAATAGTAATGGTTCTGATACAGAAGCTGCAAATGTATAGATGTCATCTTTTTACAGAGGTTACTTTCATGACTGTTAATTTCTTAGTTTCTCATTTTTTATGTAAATATTTTCACTTAATAAAAAGGCTTAGTGCTTGCAATTGCCACATTATGATAGTAGTTAACCTTGCAATTCATTAGAAACACCTTTTGAAATTATTAGACTCTGGGTCTGTGAGACCCAAAGCCAAAATCATAGCGCGACTAGGCAAGGGTTAATAATCAGGAGTAAAAAAATAGTATAAATCCTCCTTTGAAGAAACTATAATGGGTAGAGACATATTTTCCAACAATTAAATGATCTCGGAAACAGTGGCACTGTGCCGAGTCATGGCGCCTCATTAACCTAACACATGAACTTGTCCAATTTCGCACCACCACGTTGACATCCATGTTGTCGATAATTAATTTACTAAAGGTAAATAACGGGACCAGAGCAAATTTATCAGCCGCACACACTATCAGTGGATGGAATCTGGTATTGATTCGAATGTAGGCTCCTACGTTCTATGGGGGCTAGAACTTGAGCTCAACAAATCGCGAACCGTTTCCGGTTCTATAATGAGTATGAGTAGATATTGGATCCTATAAACTTAGTTTAAGATATTTAAATCAGCCTATTCATTATAACTAAATTAATATGAAGTGAAATTGTCTAATATTGTTCAAATACATCATTATAAATCAATTAATAAGATATTTTTTTAAAGAAAATAGTAAATGCCAAATGAGCGGGCGTTATTTATAAAAAAAATTGAGTCAAGTTGACTGACTCAGTACTTCCCACACATTACGGTGATACCAGTTTATTATTTTCCCGTAGCATGAAGCTATATAGCCTGAGATCCCCTTGCAACCAAATCATCGCCAGTCCCCCCCCCCCCTAAAAATTGTGTGATGCCGCTAGGTCTTTCCTTCACAGGTCAATGGACATCCTATTATCAATACTACAAACTTATCAGTTTTACAACCACCCCCCCCCCCCCAACCATCCCAAAAAAAATATAGAAAATGATCAGGAACCCCTGAAACATCTAAAAAGTTTGAGCTGTTTTCATATTTATAGTTTTTTTATTATTGCTACGCTGCCACTGACACGATTTCTAACAACCATACGCGTTTTCCATCCTCACCATGGTAATAATACGGCGTCAAAATGTCATTAGAATCAATTTAATAGTTTCCACGTTACAAAATACAAAACGATCTAAGCAATAAATACTTGCATGTATACAGAAAATTCTAAGTCCCTTAGTTTCGGTAATAGGCAAGGCAACGTTCGGGTGGACCTAAAAAGGTGTTTTATGTCGCTAAGTCTTCCTTCATAGATCAGTGGATAGTCTGTTATGAAATTTTTCGATTTTTCAACCCTCCAGTCCTCAAATACCCCAATTTCACCCCACCCAAAAAAAACCCAGAAATGGATCAGGAACCTCTAAAACGCTTAAAAACGAAGTTTGAGCTGTTTTTATATGTTTAGTTTTCTTCGCCGCCACTGGCACGATTCATAAAAACCATACGCATTTTTCATCCTCGCTATGGTAGTAATACTGTGTCAAAATTTCATTAAAATCAATTTAACAGTTTCCTCGTTACACAATACAGAAGAAACAATACTCGTATGTTCACACCAGAAAAAGTCCGTTGGTTTCTGTAATAGGCAAGGCAACGTTCGGATGGACTTAAAAACGTTATTTATGTCGCTAGGTCTTCCTTCAACGTCAGTAGACAGTCTATTATGAAAGCAACAAACTTTTCAAGTTTACAGCCCATCTTCCCCCAACCACCCCAAATTTCACCGCACCCAAAAAAAAGTAAAACATGATCAGGAACACCTAAAACGCCAAAAAACGAAGTTTAAGAAATATTTGAAATTTTTTGTTTTTTGCTAATTACTCTGCCGCCCATGTACCGATTTTCAAAATTATAGCAGCATTACCTACTACGACCCCACAGCATATTGCTGCTCAAATTTCATTACATACATGCAGCGGCTACTGAGGTTATGTGGCTAAAAGGACGCGTAAAGACAGACAGACCGACAGACAGACCGACACACCGACAGACCGACGGAAATGAGTGGCATGTATTTTCGTTATAAAGCCCAAAAGGCGTATCATCACCCATCGGTGTGGGAAGTAAAAAATAGTCAAATTTAGAAATTTTTTCAAGCAGACGAAATAATTACACCAAAATGCATGTTGCCTCATGAATAAAAATACTACAATTTACACTTTAACCTGCTGTATCTGAAATGAAAAGTTGGAAATCCCTTAAGAAACTTAAATTACTCGAACACCTGTAATGAACCGTGTTATGCAAATTTTCAAGGATATAATAAGATTATAATTAATGCACAGGCCTGAAACTTAGCTACAGTGAGTTTGAAATACCCTTTGTTTTCACCTACATATAATGATTCATAGAAAATATAAAAACATTCGAATCTCTTTAAGCAATCAGAAATTATAGTAAATTTGACATGAATCGTACGAAGAAACTATTAAGTATCGTTTAGAGTACGGTAAGGTAAGAGGTAACGTAAGACGTAAGAAAATAAACCTATGGAATCCAGATGAGAGTGTTTATAGTCGTAACGTTTCTTCTTACGTTACGACTATAAGCACTCTCATCTGATTCCCCAGGTTCATTTTCATACCTCTTACCTTACCTCTTACGTTACAGCACTATAAATAGTCCCTTACAAGTTGATTAAACTACCAGAAACAATCAATTTTGCATGATACAGAGCAATGGAAGAAAAAGTTGACTGAACAGGCTTTCGGTGGTGCTATTGGTACTACCAGCTATTATTTTTGACTAATGGTGCGTTTCTGCTCCTTTAAAAAGGTAGTTGAACCTGTTTTACAGTTTCTTCATACTGGCACCAAATTGTAGCTGCTTAAGTTTGCAAAAAATACATTCGTTTCCAGATTTTTTAGTTGCAAGTATAACTATTCCTTACATGGACCTTTAGCATTATAATTTATACATTTCCGAACAACTGTTTATGTAAGACTGTAATTACCTCCAGGCTTCAGGCAAAAGATGGAGTAATATGACTTGATGATCTTCACGTCATTTTCGTTAGAATTTGTTAAAAAGTTGTTCATATATTTTAAAACGTATGACGTTTTTTGTACAATACATGTGCTTGAGAGATCCAACTATGATATGTATCAATGTCATCCGTTCTTAAGTATAAATTAGAGTGCGGTAAGGTAAGAGGTAACGTAAGACGTAAGAAAATAAACCTGTGGAATCAGATGAGAGTGTTTATAGTCGTAACGTAAGAGGTAACGCAACACTCTCATCTGATTCCACAGGTTTATTACCTTACGTCTTACGTTACCTCTTATCTTACCGCACTCTATTTAATCCCTTATTATGCTGCATTTTTCAACCCCTATAACCCCTATAGGGGTGACATCATTGACCGAACGCCTTCCGTATCCTTTCAAAAGGCGCTCAAACATAATGAAAACGGATAACATAATGTTATAATTGGACCTTCCAGGAACATGTATAAAAAATTTCATACGTTTTAAACAATACGAACAATTTTTTAACGATTTCTAACGGAAATGACGTGAAAAATCGAACTTTAAGCTCAATTTTCTCATAAACTGCCCAACAGAAACGGATGACAGCATTTTTTGTGTAACTTACAAAAAAGCAAAGAATTTTCCATCAAGTTCCGAACGGTTTCCTAAATGGTACGCGCAAACCGCCCGTAGATTTCGGATGAAGATTTTCTGAACTTTTAAACATTAGTTGGTAGGTGTACTAAAATGCTAGCGCATTTTGATTCGATTACTTAACGATTTTTTTTCACTTTTTAACATCCCCCTCTATCTTCGATCCCTCCCATTTTGGGGTTATGCTGCTATGACAAAAAAGTTTTCAAACTGCCTCTGGAACCAAAGTACCAAGCGTCATCCGGTTTCTTTCTAGATACTAAAATTACACGTCATTGCTTTAAAACTAGTATTGTCCTGACCTCTCCAATACCTGACCTCCAATATAGGTCACCTGAAATAAATACACTATTTAACTATCTATTATTAGAAAATAAAAAACCCATCTTACATTTGACTCTCTCTTGCACAGTATACATGTTATACTCTCCTAAAAGCTTTTTCTGGAAAACAATTTCCTGACTAACACCTACGAAATAGGCCACCAAGTTAATATAAATTCTCTCTTTGTCTGTTTTTTCCTTATTCCTTTCGTGCAATATGAGGGGTCGCTGTTGGTCGTACGGTCATATAGAGCTACAGGCCTATATTATGTACCACATTTTGTGGTACCTGTCGTAATGGAAGTTTACAACCCATTTGTTTTTATTAAGGCCGGTTGTCCTATGGTTGTACTTTGTGTATTACGTTCCAAGTAAAGGGGAGACGTGTAACTTTGCAGTCATTTAGGGACAGCAGGGAGGGTAGTTATAGTTAGGGTTGCCAACATAAAAATGGCGTAAAATTGGAAAAGGCCAATAAAAGATCCGGACAAATCAGAACAGTAATTCCAATGCAGTCATAGGGTTTAGAAAAGCTTGGAAATTATTAGATAAAATATTCAAGGTATCATAAAAGCTTTAAAAACTAAGCAACAAAAGGTTATTGCGGTATTCTTTGACATGTTGAAGGTGTACGACACAGCATGGGGATATAAGAACCATAAAAACCATGATTAAAATGGGCATAAAGCATTAGCTTTCGCAAAAACTTCATGAATAATAGATCCATAAAGGCAAGAACTAAGTGCCACCCTATTGTTCATCGCGATCAACAGCCTGACAGAAATAATTAGGATGTCTGTAAAACATATCTTACACTTATACTATACAGGGAGTTCATTTGATTTATCAAAAAACCACTGAATAAAAGAAACAAACGCCGAGACATGTTAAAAGACTTGTCAAGGGGGACAATTTCTTAACCAAAAACTACTTCACCGCCTTGTACACTTCACCCCCTAAAATATTTTAAATGACAAGGGGAGTTAAGTAATATCTCGTTTGAAAGGTATGTCGAAGTCCGTTGAGTTTGATTTTCTAAGATCGGTTGATTCATTTTCGAGAAAATTCGAACTTCAAATGAACACCCTGGATGTCTCGCAACAAACAACTTGATGTGATGAACATACATAAGAAAGAATGAAAAAATGGACACTTGAAACCGGATTCCAACTATTTAATGGCAAAATCAAATGCATAGTGTTTTCAAAATTAACAAATTAACAGCAAATCCATCTCATGTTAACAACATAAAGTTCCTGGGAATGATTTTTGAGTCCGCGGTGAAATGGAACTTGAACATAAAACATAGATCATAGTATTATGTCAGAAAATAATGAACCACTTGAAAATTCTGGCCAATAAATCATGGGGTAGCGACACAACATACCTAATGAGGATCTACTATGCGATAATTTGAAGTAACGTTCAGTATGGCTGTATCTGCGAAAAAAACTCTACTGAATCCAAAATACAGCCATAAGGATCCCAACTGGAGCTTTCAGGATCATTTCAGTTAGTAGCTTACTAGCCTTAGCAAACGGACCATCACTATACGAACGCAGACAACTACTATCACTTTGCTATACAGGAAGAGTATCAAGTCACCCAGAGCATCCATTATACAAAGTTACATTACCAAGCATCATCCCAAAACTCAGACATATTTCAGCTCAAAAAACAGTACCTTTCTACAAAGAATCAGATGCTCAAATTTCGACATGACTAAATTAAGGAGTGCCATGCAGCTAACGCTTCAGTCACATCCATGGATCAAAACCAGGAGTAGATAAGAAAGCAGCAACTCAATCATACATCAAAAGTTCTCTGAAATTACCTCAGACTTCTTGACACGGATGCATCAAAAACCCAAGCAGGGATAGGTACGGCAGTATTGACTACAAGCTACAAACTAACACTAAAGCTTCCTGAACACTGCAGTATCTACAATAATTGGGAGCTTGCTGCCACCAAAGAAGCATTGAGATATGCTACAGAATTGGAAGATCGGACAATTTTCGTTGTTTCTTCATACTTAACGAGAGGACCAATCAGCTTAGAACAACTGTACCTGGCTAAAGAAATTTTGAAAGAAGTCAAGGAACAATCAAAGTGTTTGCAAGATCTTGGCAAAATAATAAAGTTCCTTTGAGTTCCTTCGCACTGTGGCATTAATGGGAATGTAAGCCACCGATCCAGTCATCACCAATACATCCCACTATGACCTCAAGTCTCTTTTGAATACCACGTCAACTGTACGAGATTCAACCGGACATCCGCACAACACTGGAACTACCGAAAAACAGAAGAAGTCAAGTACTGTGTGGCCATCGTAAATTTACCAGCGAAAAGAATTCGGTGACACAAGTAAGGACGTTGCCATAACTCTTAATAATTCCATCCTATTTCCTTCTTTTATGACTTGTTTTAGTTTATATACAGGGTGTCCCACGACGATTAAGACAAGCAATATATCGGAACTGGGCAAAAGTAGCGCATTATCATTTTAAATTAAAGCAAATACGGTATCTTTTCTTATTACTGTGTCACCCAATGAGGTATTTGTTTTTGATCACGTGACGTCCGATTCAAAAAATTTAATGGGACACCCTGTATACTTGTGACTTTTTCTGTTCCACCCGATGAAACAATTCCAACACTTGGGATCTAAAGTGATTAATTCAAGAGCTACAGGTACTTAAAGGATGGTACCAGTACCATTGATTATAACATGTACCCCCCAGTTAAATTACTTTGGTAGTGTTTCATAATGATAGTGGTACAGTCCTTTAAGTACCTGTAGCTCTTGAATTAATCACTTTAGACCCCAAGTGTGCTAGTTTGTTGGAATTGTTTTATCGGGAGGAACACAAAAAGTCACAAATATACAGGGTGTGCTATTGAAAATTTCGAATTGGACGTCACGTGATCAAAAACAAATATCTCACTGGGTGACGCAATGATAAGGAAGGATACTATATTTGCTCTAATTTAAACCCCCAAAACTATAATTCGCTACTACTGACCAGTTCCGATATATTGCTTGTCTTAATCGTCGTGGGACATATTAACTTAATATCTTATTTATCTACTTCATAAAACTTATAACTACAACCGGCATCAGCTGATCCCCACCCGGCATCGGGATTGGATAATCGTAGCACACGATATTTAATGTCCCTGTTTTATTTATGTTTTCTATCCTTTTTTAGACTCGACATGATATGACTATCGCTGCCTCCCGCTTCCCTTCCTCATGCCGCGCTGATCAATTTACGAGGGCCACACATTAGTTATCTTTCTACTCCGCATCGGACACTCTAACTTGACCCACGGTCACCTGGCCACAAGTAGCGATGCACCAATGTATTCAACATGTAACTGCATCTTAAGCGTGAAACATATTTTTATCCAGTGTCCAACCTATTTCAACTACAGGCGGCTGCACCAGATAACACAGGACTTACGAGAAGCTTTAACCACGAACTATAAAATGTTTTCAGTTTTCGAGGACATATCGGTCTATATTGCCAAATTTAATACAAGTACCTACTCGTCATACCTCTAGTAATGCTTAGCGGTTGATGCTGTTTATTTTGTAAATAAAAAAAGAAATGTCAGGGTATTTGTGTCTGTATATAAGAGTCCTTGTCTCTTCGGCATAGCAATATACAGCAACTGTGCCAAGAAATAGAGATGCATGCCAATACTAGCCATCCGAAAGAGATGTTTTTTAAGGTCAAATGCCTCAGTCGGGATTTTAAACCCAAATCTTGGGCTGTTAAAAATCCCGAGGGACCGCTGATTACCAAGCAGCATGAGGTTATTGAGCTATGGCGAAATTATTGCGAAAATCTGTACCATGAGGATGGCCCTCAGGCCCTCTCATTGGATTTTGAATATGAACCGGATATTCTTTTGTCTGAAATGCAACATGCCCTCAACAAGTTGAAAACTAATAGAGCTACAGGCTACAGGCATTGATGCTATTTCTGCCGAAACATTAAAATGCTTGGGTGGAGACGGCATATCCTTTTATATAACATTTGTAAGAGGGTCTGGTTCTCCGGTGTTTGGCCAGATGAATGGTGTACATCCATTTTTGTTCCACTTCATAAGAAAGGATCTCCAACAAATCCAGACAATTATCGCCTACTTTCGTTAATCTCTCATGCAAGCAAGGTTCTGCTATATATTTTACAGTCTCGTTTGGAGGGTTTTATTGGCTGGCAAATTTCTCAGGCGCAGGCAGGTTTCGTAAAAGGACGTGGTACGCGTGAACAGATCTTAAACTTAAGACAGATTATTGAGAAAGCCAGAGAGCATTATTTTCCCGTTTTTATCTGCTTTGTGGACTATTCTAAGGCGTTTGATAACGTAAAGTGGCCTAAACTGTGGGAAATCCTTATTTCTATGGGAGTCCCTTACCACTAAGTATTTCTCATGCAGCAACTCTCTGTCTGGTCAAACAGCAACCAGAAAAGGAGTTCGTCAGGGATGTGTATTATCTCCGATGTTATTTAACATTTACTCTGAATTTGTGATCAGCCAAGAATTGGACAACTGGAATGGCGATATAACTATTGGCGGAAGTAAAATATGTAACTTAAGGTTTGCTGACGATACAACTCTTATTGCTGCTTCTCATGAAGGACTAGTCAATCAATCAATTTGTTAGATATACAAATAAATATTAGTACTGGTTCGCAAAAAGCTAGGCTTTGTGCGCGAACACTGACTAGTAGATACACACTAAAATATTCCACAACCTTCCTTAGCTCGAAGCTCGATCTTTTCCTTCTGCACTGCGTTTTTGTTACCGTTTATATCTTCAATACCTCCACTGGATGTGGTGTTCAGCAGTATTTTGGAGCTCCCAGCAGGACATACCGTTACCAAATAACTAAAATGCTTTCTACATAATCATCTTTAAATTTTGACAACCATTTTATAAAATCCATGCAGCCATGTCACTCATTAAACGTTTTAGAACAACACAGTGCTGCATATGGTCTTGGTATTAACTACAACAAGACCAAGGCTATGATCGTAGATAGAGAGCATGCCGGTCATCGAGAAATAAAGTCAATGAGCCGTTGTGAGGTAGTTCAAAGTGTACCTCGGTTCTTTGATCGACAATTCGGGTAGCTGTGAGAATGAGATCCGACGGCGCATTCATCAAGCATGGGTGGCCATTGACAAAGCTTACTAAAATATGGCGTGACCATAATATCACTAAAGCTACCAAAATGTCTCTGGTTCAGTCTCTTGTGTTCTCCATATTTTTGTATGCCTCGGAAACTTGGACTGATATAAAGCCAGATCGAGCTCGCGTAGACGCTTTTGAAATGTGGACGTGGAGGAGAATCCTGAGAATTCCTTATACCGCCCATCGAACTAATGTTTCCATACTGGATGAGCTCAGTAATCCAAAGAGACTATCCTCCATTGTGTCGACGAGAATGTTACATTCTTCGGACATACTCACAGAAGCGATAATATGGAGAAACGTGTAGTTCAGAGTCACGCCCCGAGTGGGCGGCGGCGTGGCTGTTCCCCTACACGCTGGGTGGATACGACGAAACAGTTACTAGATATGAGTATCAAGATCGCCACTGAGTTGACAGAAAATCGCGAACGATGGCGAGCTACAGTTCTCAAAGCTATTGATAATATTCGTGTCGGCAATACTCTAGCTCCGACTTAATGCACTTTACGAGTTCACAACATGTCTGTTAAGACATTATGACTACGATGATGTCACAATATTATGTTTCAATTATCCAAAATAGATAAAGCAAAATAAGTAAAACATAACAGCGGTAGTGCCAAAACTAGAGGATATTTGGAAAGCGTTTCAAACAAATGCCGATAAAAAATGTCTTGCAAGGAAGTGAAAGCAGTGAACTAACAGAAACAACTACTCTGAGGGCAAATACCCCTACCAGCATTGAATTGCACTATTGACTCGAATGCTTCCTTTGGAGGAATTTGAAGAAAATGATTTCCACCTTACTCAGCTCTTACCCACCCTTGTTTGGAACATTGGAACATGTCCTAAATCGCACCAGGTACAATGTCCATAAGCCACAATAGCTCTGTTTCAATCGAAACACTTTATGTGATGTGTATTTTGGCAGGTGTTTCAAACCAAATACTGGGGAAAAACCTTTCCACTTAAAGTTAATCTGTCGCCCTTTCGAACTTCAGCCAGCTTTTCCAGAAGATCAACGGACGTGCAGAACAAGTTTCATGGTAGACTTACGCGCTCCACGTTTATCGATTAGCAACTCACCCTAGAAACGGCCGTGTTCCAGGAATGCATTTTTAATTTCACCCCTGAATTAGATTCGCCCGAAGCCGGTTGAGGGATACAAACAACCCGAGCTGTGTTCCGGTATTTTACCTGAATGTTTCATTTGCACTGCACTACGGTGATACTTCACCGGCTAGTTTCCCGCTGAAAAGTGTATTTCGAGTAAAGCCGCAGGGACTTTATTTTTAAGGCAGAGCTTCAGGAAGGACTGCGATTCTGCCGAGCTATTTATTTGTAATTTTATGCTGTAGTACTGGAAGGGAGGCGACTCTATGGAACCAAGGTTAAAGTGGGTGATCCATTGGCGAATAAGTCCACTCCTGGTCAGTTGCTCTCGTCGTAATCCTTTGGCGTAAAACCGTCAATTGTCTGCATCAGCCACTTAAAATATTCCAGAATCATTTTATTTTCGAATCTACTAGATATCCTGATGAAGACGAGTATGTTCGACCAACATAATTAGTATCGTTGTCTTCTTCTTCTACGAACTCCGTTGTTCCAAATATCTGAGCCCTAATATTCCGATAGACTGCACACACAGCTACATACTTCGTCATTGGTATTTTTTATAAGTCCAAGAATGATTATAAAAATTAAAAGGATAAAGAGACCACCGGTTGATATTATTCACAACTATTGACCAGACTTGACCATATCCATATATTATACACATACAGGGTGAGTTTTTAGTACCGGATCGGTCGCTAACTCCACTACTGTTGAAGTTAGCGAAAAAAGTTGTAAATAAAAGTTGTAGCCACGGATATGCTCCTTGCTCAGAAAATATTCTGATCTATACAGGGTGATCCGTAACTACGGGGGATGCAAACATGCATTTTTTTAAATAAGACACCCTATATATTATTCCATATTTAGATTCTACCAGTGAATCCCGTTCTTAACATGTAAGGTATTGTAACATTATACAGGGTGTTTCAAATGTTATGACATTTTTTTATATTCAAATCGCTTTCAAACGAACGTACTGTATACGAAAAAGTAATAAATCAGAAATTATTTTTTTTACATGGAAAGATAGAAAATATCCTATAGTTCTAAAATCGGCTGCAAAAAGACGGCAACGGATATTCATATACACAGTAATGTAGAATGCAAAATCTGGTATTCTCTTTTTTTTAAATGTAACCCCCAATATTTTATTATATCAAAGAATTGCTTTTAATATGCTCTTTCATCTTTGTATAACACTTATTGTACCTACATCCATCAGTTTCCGAGATTTTTCGATTTTTCTAAAAACTTAAAATATACCTTCTATTTGTGTACCTACCGAAATTTATGTATTTTGAGAAAGTACTATCGAATTTGTTTTTAATTTTACGAACAACTAAATTATAAGGTCGTAATACTATTTCATGAAATCAAAACCCTGAATCATCGAGATAATAAAGTCAAGTATGCTGAGGAAACAATTTTGTAGGCGTGATGCATAATTATCAAGTAGATTTATCAGGTAGGCTTCGAAAAGTTAACAGTTTTCATGACCTGCTCAATAAATTCGTACTGTGTGAAAAACGAGCTTTAAAAATTAATTTCTCCATAGTGGGTATTTAGGAGAATCTTTCAGAAATTGCCTACTTGCCTCTAGAATATATCTACTGTCAACAGCAATATCCAGAACGGAGGCACTCTAAAGCTAATGCGTTTGAAAGACTGAAGAATCGTTTTATTCGGACCGTGTCGTTTAATATTTCATAGCCTAGCTGATAGATCTGTTTGATAATTATGCATGGCGTCTATAAAATTGCTACCTAGGTGTCACACTGGATAGGACAATATAGCTTAAAAAACATATTCAGTCTATTGCAGCCAAAGTAAATAGCAGAAATAACATCTCGCAAAAATTATGTGAAACCTCATGGGGCGTCTCCGCTTCTAGGCTCCGTACTTTGGCTCTGAGCCTCTGTTTCTCTGTGGTTGAATTTTGCTCGCCAGCGTGGCTAAACAGCTCACATACTAGACTGGTAGACGCCCATTTGAGAACTATTAAGGGATGCATCCAACCGTCCCCAACATACTGGCTACCAACACTCAGCTAAATAGCTCCACCACCCATCCGTCAACAAAATGTCCTTTTGAAAGAATATAATAAAAGCTAAACAAACACTCGCTGCCAATCCACCAAGATATACTTGATCTCTCCTTGCTCAGATTACGGTTCAGAAAACCACCAATTACAACAACTCTCCAGCTTGAGTCTGATGATTTTAATCTTCCAGTTAAATGGGCAGAAATTTGGGCGATCCAAACACCAGAAGACGTAAACAATAATCTAACTGTTGGTCAAGAACCCCCTGGTTTTGAGCTCCAAAGAAAGGAATGGTCAACTCTAACCAGAATTCGCACGCCGTATGGAGTGTGCGCTGATTCGTTGTTCAAATGAAACAAGCACGAATCCCCGCGATGCGACTGTGTAGTGGAACGCCAAACTGCTAGACATATAGCAAGAATGTGGCGTTAGAGCATATCCAGGCAACAACAAGGACTTCCTCCAAGCCAAACCATCACCCATACTAAATGGATTTCCAGTCCCGATATTAACTTATACATATATAGCCTAGTTACTATTTAGGTCGCCCCCCCTCCCCAAGAAAACGAAAAAAAATTAAATGTGTACTATATTCATACGCTAAATAATACTAGTGATCCTAATAAAGACCGATGTAATGAGTATTATTGTCTTTTTCTTCTTCCAATTCCGTTACTCCGAATATTTAAACTCTAACATTTCGATAAACTGCACACACAACTACACTCTTGGACAGTGGTATTTCCACTTTTATAAGACTAAGAACGGTTATGAAAATGAAAAGGGTAAAGCGACCACCACCGGTTAATATTATTCACAACTGTTGAACAGATTTGATCATATGCACATATAGTATAACATTTATGTATGCAGTCGTTCTAGCTAACATTCGTCAATTGAGCTATGAACTGCTATCTCATTGACCATGTTCTCCAGATGTATCCCTCGCTTACTTTATCCTACTTCCTAGCCTGGAGAAATGGCTAGGTGATGAGATTTTCATTGTATGAAGTAGTCATGTTTGAAACAAACGCTTATATTGTCAGCCTTGTACAATGCTATTATTTAGGACGAACAGTAGAAACAGGTCGAAATAGAAGGCGATTATGTGGAAAAATTAAATGATTTTTTCCTGAACAAATGTTTTCCTTAAGTCACGGACTTAATCATCTATTATCATGAAATATGGTTTAATTTAATGCGAGATTTTTGATTTTACTTCCCACAGCGATAGGTGAGGGGAGTATTGTGATCCCGAAAATTTTCGATTTTACAGATAATACACTTTTTGGGCGTTTTATGATGTCTACATAACGAAAATCCACCTTACTCATTTCGGTCGGTCTGTCTGTCTGTCGGTCTGTCTGTACGCGTTTTTCTAGCCACGTAATCTCAGCAACAGCTGCATGGATTGTGATGAAATTTGGGCAGCGATATGCCGTGGGGTCGCAGTAGGTAATGTTCCTATAATTTTGGAAATCGGTGAATAGGCGGCGGAGTAATTAGCAAAAAACAAAAAAAACAAATATTGCTCAAACTTCGTTTTTAGGCGTTTTAGGGCTTCCTGAGCCCTTACTTTTTTTTGAGTGGGGGTGAAATTGGGATGGTTGAGGGGTGGAGGGTTGTAAAATTAAAAATTTGTTGCTTTCATAATAGACTGTCCACTGACCTGTGAAGGAAGACCTAGTGACATAAATAACTTTTTTAGGTCCATCCGAACATTGCCTTGCCTATTACAGAAACCAAAGGACTTATTTTTTCTTCTGTAAACATAATTATGAGTATTGCTTTAGATCGTTCTGTATTGTGTAACGAGGAAAATGTTGAATTGATTTTAATGGAATTTTGACACAGTATTACCACCGTGGCGAGGATGGAAAATGCGTATGGTTTTTATAAATCGTGGCAGTGGCGGCGCAGAAATAATAAAAAACAAAAAATATCAAAACAGCTCAAACTTCGTTTTTAAGCGTTTTAGAGGTTCCTGATCATTTTCTGTGTTTTTTGGGTAGGGATGAAATTGGGGTGGTTGGGGGGTGGGGGGTTGAAAAACTGAAAAATTTGTTGTATTCATAATAGCCTGCCCACTAACCTATGAAGGAAGACCTAGCAACATAAATAATCTTTTTAGGTGCATCTGAACATTGCCTAGCTTATTACTGAAACTAAGGAATTTTCTGTATACATACGAGTATTTATTGCTTTAGATCGTTTTGTATTTTGTAACGTGGAAACTATTAAATTGATTCTAATGAAATTTTGACACAGTATTACTACCGTGGTGAGGATGGAAAACGCGTATGGTTGTAAGAAATCGCGTCAGTGGCAGCGTAGCAATAATCAAAAAACTAAAAATATGAAAACAGCCCAGACTTCGTTTTTAGATGTTTTAGGAGTTCCTAGGAAAGACATAAGGCATAAGACAATTTTAGGTGGGGGGGCACAACCTATGATTTGGTTGCCAGGGGATCTCAGACTAAAGCTTCATGCTATGGGAAAATTATTAACTGGTATCACAGTAATGTGTGGCAAGTACCGAGTCAATGAACTTGACTTCATCTTTTAGTTAAATTTGTTCAAGAACCGAATGATCCTTGAAGTAAACCATAAAATTATTTTGCAGTATAAAACGACTATTAGAGATTTTATGTCAATTTCGGTGATTATCGTCTGTTTACGTATAGTCAAATCTAGTGATACATCCGCTAAGGCTCAACACACCACTTACCGAATTACACTCGGTACATTAATTTCTCCGTATTCCGGTAGAGCGGCGTTTATTTCCGTCGGTAGCGTTACTAACAGAAATTAGGTGGTCTTTTGTCAACTTCCGGTATCAGATGTAATTTCACTGAACAAATTAGCGACGGACTGTGAGGTTATCTAACTGTAACTCAATTTTACACTACCATACAGGGTATAGTTAACAAAACATTTTCTATTCATAGGATTATTCACGAAAAAAATACATTATTACAACAGCATTATTTCTGCTACGCACTGATTGTATTATTTGTATCGCAAAAATGTCGACCGTCAGATTCCCACATCACAGTACTTTGCACTATGTATTCAAAACCAACGAATTCAAATAGGTTAGAAGAAGTAAGCAAGGTTTTTGTTTGTGCTCACAATCGTAACGCGGCAGCTGGCACACTGACCGCTGAATCGCTGATTAACCCATATACCCTTTGTACAGATAGCAGGTAAAGAATCCTAAAAATAACAGCACTCATGTAGACTTAGAGGCATAATATAAATAGCTACTTTGTTTTGGTTGATCGTTTCGGGTTAATGGGGTATTTTCCGAACAAAATTTTATGACGGAATATTGATGTTACATTCCCAAAAACCATGTAACTAACGTTTTTACTTTTTACTGTGAACGCGAAGTGGCTTAAAAGTACCTGCAAAGTTCAAACATAAAATTTCGTGCCAAAGCTGTGACGTAATAAATCTAATCGTGACGTAATAAGTCTTTCGTGGAGCTATCCTTAGAATTTGACTGTACCTTGTTATCTGACATCCTCGGAGTGACATCCTTTTCTCCATCTACAGACATATTCTCCGCTTCGTATTGATATTTACAGATGTTTGTTTACATCATTTCATGATCTTGGTTAAATGCGATACCGAGACAGTCGTGACACCAGTGGACATCAGGGGAGGTTATGTATGAATGACACTAGTGACAGGCTGTTAAAGACGGGTGTTGCCGAATGACGAGTAAAATTGTGAAAAGTAACTATGAAACATTCTCAGAGCAAACTGCTAATTACATAACAATGCAACAAATGTAAAAGCTGTGCAATATAACATTTATAATCTACAAAAAGGGGGAAACTAAATAAACATTAAATAAAGTTTACATCCTTTATAGAAAAACTATGCAAAATATTAACAACGTGACAACCTTGAATCTACTCCCAATTCAAATTAAAATAGTCACATCCCATATACATCCGGCATAAAAATCCCTTTTGATTGGTTGATTTCTTAGGCGGGAAGTTTAAGACATTTAAATGAGCTCTTTTTAAAGGGATGATTTTCAAAGTCTATCTTTACTCCACATGGGCAGGAAAAAATTGAGCAAGCGCTGCCATCATTACAAATTAGATACAACCAATCCATTTCAGTCATTAAACAGGCAATATTAGCAAGTAGCAAGTTGGAAAATACCCCATTGTGATAGTTTTGAATGAATTTTGGGTTTAAACAGTGCGTAAGTGTTAAAAGATTATTTTAAACAATTCCGTAAAATTTATATCCCGCAGATTTTTGTAAAAAACACCGTCGTGTTTGTGAACACAGTAAATAATAATACGGGATCTTGGGTACACTCACATGACTGTTAGAGTATGGGCGTTGTTTTTTCTAGCCTATTCGAATTCGTCGTTCAAAACCGATTTTCGCTTATGAGTTATAAAATGTCATCTTGCCTCTGCTATGGGATAGAACATTTTGGCCGTTTCTGATTGTTTTTCACATTTTTTCAGAGGGGGTACAATTGTGTAGTTTTTGGGGTGAGGGGGTTGTAGAACTGAAAAATTTGTTGTATTCGTGGTGGGCTCTTCATTGCCCTGTAAAGGAACGACATCATGTACTTTTCAGCTGTATCCGAATGCTGCCCTACCTCAGACAAAAAGTAATTATTGGAATTAAATCTTGTAGACATTTCTGCAATGTGTGTAGCGCTTCACTAAGCTGACAGCAATGGAATTTCTGAACCGTTAAAATTCTGTTTTTGGGTACTCTAGGGCTCTCTGATCATTTTTCACTTTTTTTTGGAGTGGTTAAAATGTGCCGAGGTAGGATAGGGTCACGAATAGGGTGGTTGGGAAATTCTGGAATATCTCATTGCCCTTTGAAGGTTGATACTGGTAATATAATCTGTTTTTAAATATCATAAAATCGGCATGCCATGTGATCAGGATATAAGTTGAACATTGTAGAATAAATACAGAGTCGACCTAGTTCCTACTAAGAGAGGTGCATGAAACTAAGAAACTATTTACGAGAAAGACTTGGTTGCAAGGGGATCTGAGATAACTTTATGCAATGGAAAAATAATAAAATGATATCACCATAACAACTTGACTTCATTTTACTTCCCACACCGATGGGTGAGGGGAGTATTGTGATCGCAATAACTTTCGATTTTAAGATAATCCGCTTTTTGGGTGTTTTATGTCTACATAACGAAAATCTCTGTCGGTCTGTCTGTCTGTCGCGTTTTTCTAGCCTCGTAATCTAGTAACCGCTGCATGGATTATGATGAAATTTGGGGAGCGATATGCTGTGGGGTCGTAGTAGGTAATGCTGCCTATCATTTTCTACTTTTTTGGGTGGGGGAAAATTGGGGTGGTTGGGGGTGGGGGATTGCAAAACTAAACAAGGTGTTGTATTCTTGATATGCTATCTGTTGACTTTTGAAAGAAAGACCTAGCTGCATAATACACTTTTTAGGTCCATCCGAACATTGCCTTGCCTGTCGCAGAAACCAAGGGACGTGATGAATTTTCTGATGTATACTCATATATACGAGTGTTGCTTTGGATCGTTCTGTATTGTGTATCCTGGAATTGATTTTAATGAAATTTCAACCCAGTATTTACCGGAGCGAGTATAGAAAGTGCATATGGTTTTTAGAAATCGTATCAGTGGCGGCGCAGCAGTAATAAAAAAACTAAAAATATAAAAATAGCTCAAATTTTGTCATTAAGCGATTTGGAGGTTCATGATCATTACGCTTCATCCGCTTGAAGGCAAAATAAAAACTGCGTCGCCCTAGTTCCTACAGAGGTGCAAGAAACGAAGAAACAATTTACGAGAGCTTCTGTGTTGGATGCTTTTTTTTAGGACGGGCGGGTAATGATTTGGTTGCAAGGCGATCTCACAGCCTCATGCAATGGGAAAATTAGAAAACGATATCACCATTATATGAGAGAGAAGTACTGAGCCAGTCAACTTGACTTCATTTCTTCCCTATACAATTGACCACATATTGTTGCATTATTCTAAATACCACTGTTGTAAAAACTATCAGGTGAACGCTGAATAAAATTACACGTCTATATTGATCGGCGGAAATGTATTGAGTATTGGTTGCCATGGTTGAGATGGTATCGATTATCAACGTGATACGTTTCAGTAAATATTTCAGGGTTTTCGGTGGAATACACATTTTTATTTATTTAACCGGATCGATTTAGAATACTATGCAAGCTTATACTGAGAATTCCGTTTGTAAGACATAGTAAATAGCTAGTAAATTTGTACTTTGCGGTATATACCGAGCCATTATTTTAATAACCAGGCGCGTACCTGATGGTGTCGACAATTTTGTCGGTACCCAAGAACCCCTGATATTTATCAACATAGCATCACTCAAGTTGTTTCAACATTATACAGGCTGTTTCAGAACTATGGGATCAAAGTTCTAGGGGTTATTAATGCAACTAACGGTAGAAAACTTTTGAATATAGGGACCCATGTCCGGAAAAGTGTCCGTACGGTATTACGGCCCTAAGAAGCGTTAAAATCTAGAAAGACGATGAATTGCCTAAATAGCCTTTAATGCATTCACTTTTTGCCTTTTGTACATGATATCGTCACAACAATTGTTCAAAATGTCTTCCTCCAACCTGAATACACCGATTTAAACGTCGCACATGATTTCGGCGGACTTGACTAAAAATTTGATACTCGTTTTGAATGATTTCAAATGCTGCTGTTGTTCATCTGGTTAAGTCTTGCTCTGTTTCTACTGGAGTTTCATAGACCAAAGACTTTAGATGTCCCCACAGGAAAAAATCTAGCGGCATTAAATCAGGTGATCTAGGAGGCCAAGAAACAGCTCCACCTCTAGCAATCCAACGGTGCCCAAACCGCTGAGCCAAATCCTCACGTACTGGTACAGCTAAATGAGCCGGCGCTCCATCGTGCTGTCGAACGTTTATTGGAACATTTTCAAGAAGTTCTGGAAGAACTTCCTCCGTTTAAATCGGTGTATTTAGGTTGGAGGAAGACATTTTGAACAATTGTTGTGATGATATCATGTACAAAAAGCAAAAAGTGAATGCATTAAAGGCTATTTAGGCAATTCATCGTCTTTCTACATTTTAACGCTTCTTAGGGCCGCAATACCGTACGGACACTTTTCCGGACATGGGTCCCTATACTCAAAAGTTTTCTACTGTTGCACTGAATCACCCCTAGAAGCTTTATGCCATCGTTCTGAAACACCCTGTAGATCCGTTAAGTATCAAATGCCTGTGAAATACCGGGTTCTTATGGGAAAGTAGATATACAAAGTGTTCATTTGAAAATTTGCTCACCATGGATTTATTGAAAACGACTGATTTTATAACTAAAAACTACTTCCCTCCCTTGTACTCTGTGCCCCCGGGGGTCATCCCCTTCAAAATTTTAAACGAAAAAAATGGAGTCAAGTTGATTGACTCAGTACTTCCCACACATAACAGTTGCAACCAAATCATCGCCCGCCTGTCGTCAAAAAACATCCAACACAAAAACTAGTAAATAGTTTCTTAAATCTCTCCGTAGGAACTAAAACGACACAATTCAGCTTTAACTGGACGAAACGAAACAATCAGGAACCCCCAAATTGCTTAAAAACAAAGTTTGAGCTATTTTTATATTTTTAGATTTTTATTATTGCTGCGCCGCCACTGACACGATTTTTGAAAACCATACGCATTTTTCATCCTTGCCGCGGTAGTAATACTGTGTCTAAATTTCATTAAAATTAATTCCATAATTTCCATGTTACTAAATTCAGAACGACCTGAATCAATACCTACCCCTACCAATACCAAATCCCTTGATTTCTGTAATAGCAAAGGCAATGTTCGGATGGACCTAACAAACGTCTATTATGCCGCTAGGTCTTTCTTACACAGGTCAATGGACATTATTATAAATGGAATAAATTTTTGAGTTTTACAACCCCCCACCCCCTAACCACCCCAATTTCATCCCCACCCAAAAAAAAGTAAAAAATGATCAGAAACCCCTAAAACGCCGAAAAACAAAGTTTGAGCTATTTTTACATTTTTAGTTTTTTTATTATTGCCGCGCCGCCACTGACACGATTTTTCCAAAACATGCGCGCTTTCCATCCTCGCCGTGGCAGTAATACTGTGTCAAAATTTCATTAAAATCCATTCGATAATTTTGACGTTACGCAATAAAGAACGATCTAAAACTAAAACAACACTCGGATGTATACATCACAAATTATTGTAAGTCCCTTGGTTTCTATTATAAGCAAGGCAATGTTCGGATGGACCTAAAAAATTGTATTATGGCGCTAGGTCTTTCATTCACAGGTCATTAGAGAGCCCATTATGAATACAACAAATTTTTCAGTATTACAACCCCCCACCCCCCAACCACCCCAAATTCACCCCCACCCAAAAGTAGAAGATGATCAGGAACCCCTAAAACGCCTAAAAACGAAGTTTGAGGTGTATTTGAAATTTTTCGTTTTTTGCTAATCACCCCGCCCCACGTATAACGATTTTCAAAATTATAGGAACATTACCTACTACGACCCCACAGCATAACGCTGCCCAAATTTCATCACAATCCTTGAAGCGGTTACTGAGATTACGAGGGTAGAAAAACGCGACAGACAGACAGACCGACAGACAGACCGACAGACAGACCGACAGACAGACCGACAGACAGACCGACAGACAGACCGACAGACAGACCGACAGACAGACCGACAGACAGACCGACAGACAGACCGACAGACAGACCGACAGACAGACCGACAGACAGACCGACAGACAGACCGACAGACAGACCGACAGACAGACCGACAGACAGACCGACAGACAGACCGACAGACAGACCGACAGACAGACCGACAGACAGACCGACAGACAGACCGACAGACAGACCGACAGACAGACCGACAGACAGACCGACAGACAGACCGACAGACAGACCGACAGACAGACCGACAGACAGACCGACAGACAGACAGGCCGACAGACAGACAGACCGACAGACAGACAGACCGACAGACAGACAGACCGACAGACAGACAGACCGACAGACCGACAGACCGACAGACAGACAGACCGACAGACAGACCGACGGAAATGAGTGACGTGGATTTTCGTTATGTACACATCATAAAACGCCCAAAAAACGTATTATCTCAAAATCGAAAATTTTCGCGATCAAAATACTCCCCTCACCTATCGGTGTGGCAAGTAAAAGGCATCGAGTAAGAGCTTGTTTCAATGGTATGTCGAAGTCCTTTATTCTGATATTTGATTTTTTCGAATCGGTCGCTTTGTTTTCGAGAAAATAAATATCTTTCTGTATTTTAATTTAATCAGATAAAAAACAAAAACATACGTAAATATCACTTTTACTTCCCACACCGACAGGTGAGGGAAGTATTGTGATCGCGAGAATTTTCGGTTTTGAGATAATACGCTTTTTATGATGTCTACATAACGAAAATCCATTGACCTGTGAAGGAAAGACCTAGCGGCATAAGACAATTTTAGGGGGGGGGGGGGGGCTGGCGATGATTTGGTTGCAAGGGGATCGGAGACTAAAGCTTCATGCTATGGAAAAATAAACTGGTATCACCCTAATGTGTGGGAAGTATTAAGTCAATCAACTTGACTTCATTTTTCTAATTTTCTTGAAAACGAATCAACTGATTCTATCAAATCAAACGTTGAAATAAAGGACCTCGACTCACTATTGAAATAAGGTATGACTTGATACCACTTGTCATTTAAAATTTTTAAAGGGATGACTCTGTAGGCCAGAGAATACAAGAGGGTGAAGTATTCTTTTAGTCAAAAGGTTGTCCCCTTTGACAAATCGTGTGACGTTTCTCAGCGTTTTGTATTTAAATAAGTGTTTTCGATATAGCCGTGGTGGGGTATTTTCCAACTTGCTAATATTGCCTGTTTAATGGCTGAAATGGATTGCTTGTACCTTATTTGTAATGATGGCATTGTTTGCTCAATTTATTTCTGCCCACGTGGAGTAAAGATAGAGTTTGAAAATCATCCCTTTTAAAAGAGCTCATTTAAATCTCTTAAACCTCCCGCCTAAGAAATCAACCAATCAAAAGTCATTTTTATGCCGGATGTAGATAGGATGTGACTATATTAATTTGAATTATGCGTAGATTCAAGGTTGTCACGTTGTTAACATTTTGTCTAGTTTCTCTACATATAGAGGATGTAAACTTAATTTTATGTATTATGTTTATTTGCATTATTATGTAATTAGCAGTTTACTCTGAGAATGTTTCGTAGTTACTTTTCACAATTTTACGCGTCATTCGGCAACACTCGTCTTTAACAGCCTGTCACTAGTGTCATGCCATACATAACCTCCCCTGGTCTCACGACTGTCACGGTATCTATTAACCATGATGAAATGATGTAAACAAACATCTGTCAATGTCAATACGAAACGGAGGTTATGTTTGTAGATAGAGAAAACGAAGTCAGACGACAAAGTAGAGTCATATTCTAAGGATAGCACCACGAAGGACTTATTACGTCACGCTAAGATTTATTACGTCACAGCTTTGGCGCGAAATTTTATGTTTGAACTTTGGAGGGGATTTTAACCCACTTCGCGTTCACAATAAAACGTAAAAATATGCGTTACATGGTTTTTTATGACGTCACATCAATATTCCGTCATAAAATTTTGTTCGCAAAATACCCCTTGAACACTCTGTATATACTACACAGGTTAGGATAGTGCCAAGTTTAGTCTCAGTCGTAGTCTCGTAAAAGTGCCTTGAGGATATCCCGCGCTACCGCAAACGCATATTCCATCCAGAATTATAGAATTTTTCTAGTGAAAAATTTCCAAATTAAAACAGGTCTGATATACACAATCAGCACCTTCCTTTACACTGAATATTATTTTAATTTGACAGTAAATAGTATCTGAGAGCTATTTAAGCTTCTACTTATGTCATTCTAGCACTCTGAAATTCAAGATGAACAGACAGAGAACCTACTACGAGTATATACGTCATCTGCACAGTTGCATTTCACTGTAATCAACTAAGTCGTATCTCCAGCAACTCCCAAGAGCCTGAAGCATCCGGAATCCATTTCATATCTTGAAACTATAAAACCGGAGATAATTTGACACTGGATGGGAGATCAATCGAAAATATCCGGATCCTTCGGGGAATCTTGTCGGAAACAAACCGAAGCTGACTGTATCGAGGCAGCCGAACTGGAGATATACACTACCAAATAACGTTTTGCTCGCATTTAGAAAACTCTTGGGAGGTTGTGCAGGATTCAGATTTTGCCATGCGCATCCACATCTGCGAGAAAATGGATATCTAATTGTTATGAAGGTTAATTTATGATGGCCTCTACGTACAGGTTGAGTATGAAGCTCAACGCCTCGGACTCTTGTGACCAAACCACACATCTTTTCAGGAAATTAACTTGGCAAGTGTATGTAGGTCGAGTTGGACTACATTTTAAAAATGATTACTTTAATACAGTATACTTATACATAAAAGCGTGACAAATTCAAATATATGTTTTTTTTAATAGAACATCTTGTATATTATTGCATATTTCAATCACTGAGTCAATTCTAGTAGGACCTTATGTATGGGACCTAAGCGAACCATTTAGGTGTAAATCACTATTTATGGTATTAGTAGATATCAGAAAAAAGATTGAGTACCGCAACGATTATAAAACTTAGAAGGCTGTGACTTTGACATGTGACTAAGCATGAAAGCGGGCGCTTAGACTGGACGAAAAAAATAATATTATTTTTGTACTTAGGCAAATCGGTTGATTAATTAGTGAATGTTCCACCACTGATAAGTTGATTTTTTGATTGAGAATGCCTATTTTTGTATACGAATGTAAAATTTGATGGTGTATGGTTATGTGTTTGGTAGTTTTCAGTTAAATTCAAATTTTCAATCAAATCGCAGTTTTCACAGTTCTACTACCCCTATAAACGACCTAGCAGGCTATGAAACGTAAACAAAAACATCTTCAGATAGAAGAAAACAACTAAGTTAAGCAGACAAATACAGACGAGCTAGAGTAAGGAGACAAGATTATTAAAATTACTTACGACAATTCAACCAGAAACAACAGCGGTAACATATCTTAGGTCAAGGAGAAGCTGGAGTACGACAGCAATGGATATTTTTCACAGCATGCTATCTACTGCAATGTCCCAAAGATCGACAGCTTCCATAACCATCAACACTTTTGAAATGAAAGGAAAAATATCAGCGAGCGTTGCTGGCCGTTAATTTGAGACTTTGGGTTCCCTGCATTCAAGACTTTTCCACTTTTGCAGCAGATAAAGTCCACAAGCGAAACTGGCTGAAGCTAGTCCACAATTTATTGACAATTAAAATTAAAAAAAATCTCACAAAATTGGTTTTCTCTTATATTGACAGTTTGATTTGTATGTTCATTTTATTTGAAATCATATAATCATATTTTTTGAATTTCGTTGGAATAAAAACACTTATAATGTCTAATAACACGTTTCCTTTTTCGCATATTATCTAGGGACACCATAGGTATATAGGAGGGGTGAAACAGGAGTAGTTACCTACACCCCCCCCCCCCCCCCAGATCTTTCGCCAAATTTGTTTTTCGCTGTTTTTTTTAAGGAGTGAAAGGTTCGTATGTATCAGATATAATTTGAGATAGGTACGTAATCTTCATAAAAACATTTCTGGAAATACGGCACCTATTCATATATTTTGCGTTTCAATTAAAAATAACAGAACAACGCATATTGCATAATATATTTCTATTTCAGCATATTTACTAATCTTCGGTTGCCTAGTATTTTTGAAAAACTCTGATCTAACAAATAGGCATCATTGCATCAACTGCATATTTTTTGTACGATCTTCGAAATTCCATTTTTTTATTTAAGTCAGCCTCACGCAATGGCTGAAAGCCTATGGAGCTGTAGAAGCACTGTGAGAGGATAAGTGTTTGTGCGCGTTAGATTTGGAACGCTGCAGGTTGTAGCCGCCAAGAAAAAAATCCACGGCAGGCTGGTTCGGGTAGTAGGGACCATCGACCTGGTAAGTATGAGCTCGCAGAACCTCGTTCGGGCGGCCTGCGTTGTTATTATCTGGTAGAGCTCAATCGAACATCTTCCGTGATAGAATCTGTAAAACAAGGACAGCCAGCTACCCTTCTTTGATATTCCAGGCTGTGGATGGTCGGATCTGTGCCTGGTACAGCGAAACAAAACTTCAAGCTTCTGGTATACCGTTTTAGCAATACTGACGACGTGATCATGCCGGGACATGTTATTGTTGATGTTGATCCCCAAAAGCTTGACAGAAGGAGCTCGACTATTGGGTGACCCACCATTTCCACAGTGGTAAGCCAACGTGAAACTTCTTTGTCACTGTTGTTGCCATAACGTAATTGGAACTAAAAACATTGATTAGTATTATTATTACCTTCTTGTTTCAGATATTTAAATACTATCAGAATGGCACGGCTACCTAAGTGTTTTTGATCTTTTAGTTTCTTTTGCTGTGCAAATAAAATGTTTACGCTAATACGTACTATATTTTCATTTTGTATTTCATCCATTAATATTGAGTATTAAATCAATCGTTGTTTTTTCACCTTACTAAAATGCCAATAAACGCTGGACTGTTTCAGTTGCAGCTTATCACTTCTTTATTATAATACTATAATACTCCTTTCTGGATGAAGGTATTACAGAAAAAACCTCATTCCCTGTAATCTCCCAAGATTGATGTCTGGATACACCCGCCCTTAAGGAACATCCTGTATAATATTCTCATATTCTATGCTTGCGCATTTAAGAAAATTTGGTATACCTAAATGAGCGCACATATATTATTCTTCCTCCAATGTTCAGTTTTTTTTGTGTGCAGGGTTTTGCCCAAGTAACATTTGCCTATTGTTAGCATCTGTCACCCTGCCGAAAGCGCGGACGTCCTTCTAAGCTAAAACACGTCGATGTTCCACCGAAAGTATTAAAACTCATATAGTATTCCAGCAGACGCCATCTGCTGCACTTCGAAATTAATGCATTTCCTTTAAACGCACATGCTGCACACGCTGCATGATTCCGCTGCGAAAACGCTGCCGCTCTGCTTGCAACAAACTTATTCAATCAATTAATTTGTGAAATAGGACGTGTTATGCAGGACTTCATAAATAAATGCAGAATGCGGTTGAATAAATGAAAAGAGCAGTCATATGGATATAAACATGCATTTTATGCCATTCTTCGCTTTACGCTATTCAACAAAGAATAAAATAATGGGAGGGCCGTTGGTTTCGTTTTGAAATTGCGATCAAAACCACGGCTTGAAACTTTGTCAACTAATTTCACTTCGTACACGAGACGAATCATTATAGAGAAAGTACATCTGATGAAAGCAAAGCTAATAATTAGGATGGATAGGGGCCTATCAAGGCTACATCTTTAAAATATTTTCATGTTATACAGGGTGTCCCCAAACCACGGAATGTATCAAAGATGTATTTTTTTAAATAAAACACCCTATATATTATTGCATATTCAGATTCCTTGATCAATTCTAGTGTTACTTTATGTATCATATATCGCACATAAAACGAACCGTTTGGCTGCAAAACACCATTTTTAGTAAAATTAGATATTGAAAAAAATTGAATATCGCAGTGATTATAAAACTGAAAAAGCTGTGAATTTGCCCTATAACCATGAAATTCACCAGTTTGGGAAAGACGGTCAAATACAAATAATCTTAGTGCTTGGAGAAATCGGTAGACTAATATTAAGGAAACCAATCAGAGACAACTTGATTTTTTCAAATGAGAATGCCTAATTTTTTTATACAGTCAAATGTAAAATTCGATAGCCTTTCTAATGTTATTGTAAGGCTATGAATATTATTCTCGAGTAGTTTTCGTTTAATTTCACATTTTCAATCAAATCGGTACTTTTTCAATTTTCCTACGTACCTATAAACAACCTAGCAGGCCACGAAATATTCATATTTTGCTTGCAAGAACCTTGTCAGCTGGAAGAAAACAACTAACTTAGCAGAAAGATACAGACGAGTTATAAAAATTTCTTAAAACAAATCAACTCTAACCAGGATCAACAGCGGTAACATATCTAATCTACCATCTGCTGCAATCTACTAGAGATTGACAATTTCCAAAACCATTAAAAAATTTTTAAATCAGAGAAAAACTATCAGCCAATGTTACTAGCAGTTTAATATCTTCAGAATAAAATGTCATATTTAATGATATAAGAAAGTATTCATGTATGTCCAGTCAAAAGTAACGATACCTCTGACTGGAGTTCTGAAAATTCTTTAGTACCTATTAGCAAGATCGCAGATAAATGAAGAATGAATTAAACTCCGTTCAAATTATAGAACATATTACCTGACAGAAAATTAAAGCCTGATTATTCAGTATTCCTTTTTTGGAATTGTGCCAGTAGATACTGAGAAGGAGAAAATTCAGGAACCCCTTCACAGCCAGAAAACGAAATTAGAGGAATATTTGAAATTTTTTGTTTTTGCTAATGAACTAATATCACGAGGTTAAGAACAATGATATAATTGTTATAACCGCTTAGCGCATACAAAAATAAACGTACTGCTGCATTTCGTTACTTTCTACATCATTTTGTTTTTTAGTAATTCCATTCTAAAGTTTAAAGAAAGGAATTCAAATTCAGCCAATCAGTGCCAACCGCGCGAATCATCAACAGTGCATTGTTGCCGAGAACAGCTCCGACTCGCAGACGGGAACAGAAGACAAGATAGATGAGCCAGCCCGCGTACAGCTCCGGCATTTCGCGCGCCATCAGAATGCGGCAACACAGCACACATATCTGTCTTTTGATTGGCTGTTCGCCTTCAGGGCAGTGACATCACTGCCCTAGGAGAATTCAAATATTTTCCTTATTTTCACGGCTTTCCTGTGCCCAAAAAAATCGGAGAAAAAAATGAGATGCTTTTTACGACGTACTCTGTCATATGCAACCAAAAAAAATTAATGATACTAGTCCATTACTCCACCGCCCATGCACCTATTTCCAAAATTATAGCTCCATTAGCTACTACCTGTATAAAATGTTTCACTATCAATATATTTTCAAATGACATGAGCGTGTACATACTATGTGCATAATCATTTTATCAGCAGTGACGGAATATCTACGTTGATGACTCATAGTTCTGTAAGTGCATTATTAATAATAGTGGAGAGCTGATTGGCTTATAATAGATTCATTGCTAATCGTTTTACCACAGCTCGACGTTTTTTCTTTATTATGTCACCAATTGACGTAAAACTGCTATTATGTCAACCTCATTGTCAACCTGAGGTCGCAGGCTTATATAAGGTGTCCGCATATTCGACCGATAACGCTTGACAGGTGATAAACCTCACTTTTATATGAACATTGAGATCAGAGCGTCAAGCCTTAAAATGTTAATTTTCAAGATACAGGGTGTCAAAGTTTTACGTTTATTTTCGTTTTTTCTCAATTATTTCGCAATAAAATGGCACAATGATCTAAAATTACGTATGGGTGGGGTGCTATGGCGAGATATCCAAATTCAACCACGATTTTGCTATCATAAATAGAGGGCGCTACCTACGGCATATCCTTCTCCTTTAAATTAACAAAACTTTTTCCGTATTGGTGCATCATAAAAAAGGTATAATTTGTTTAAGTCGCTAGAAGTAATCGTTTTGATGATAACCTTTATTGAAACTTTCAAGGCACCTCAATTAGTCGTAAAATGTAACAGAAAGTATTTTCAGTATTCTCGAGTTCAGTGTGCTGTAGGTGGCGCATTCTATCCATGATAGCAAAACCGTTGTTGAATTTTGATTTCTCGCCTTAAAAAACCCCTGATACAGAATTTTAGATCACTGTGCCATTTTATTGCGGAATAATAGAGAAAAAACTAAAATAAAAGTAAAACCTTGACAACCCGTATCTTGAAAATTGAGCATTTTAAGGCTTCACGTTCCTGTCTCGATGTTCATAGAAAAGTGAGGTCTATCACCTGTCAAGCATTATCGGTCGAATATCCGGATACCCTGTACATAATAGTGTAAAATAATAAAATAAATAAATAATAGTGTAGGCGAGGAGTTGATAAAAGGAAATTAAATGGACTCTTTTCATAAACATTTCAAGAACTTTTATGGTGGACAATCTGAAGAAACAATATAGTGACTGACAACCTGCAAAAGGCTTTTTTCAGGTTTGAAAATTTGGCAAATAAATCAGTGAGGTATTCTTTACAAATCTAAAAATTAAATGACTCCATCCCAAAATGTTTACCAGAAAAGTTTGCTTACAGCAAGCATAAAAACCACTAAAATATGCAAAATTATATAGACAACAAAACAACACTCAATTAATAAGGAATATTTTAATATATTAATACTTTTGTACAGAAAACATAAACAATAAATTTATACTCCAAATGATGAATGGTGAGACCTCCGATCAGTCAAAATATCATCGTCGAAAAAGCCGCTCCACATCCAGGGAGATGACTGGGCAGTATTTGAATTTGAGTGTTATATTAGCCTTTATTGTGGTTGCCAAAACCTTACTATTAACCATTAATAAAGCTCCCATTTAAGTTATACTTTTCGTTGGATATCATAATATCTGAATTTTTTTCCTGTCCGAACGAGGAACACTAGAGAGGCTCTGCGAGCTCATCCTTACCAGGTCCACCAGGTCCCGAACCAGTCTCCTCCAGCATTCCTTCTTTTGGAGAAATTCGACGCTGTGGAATGAGCTGCCGGGGAATTTGTTTCCCGGTGGCTACAACCTGCAGCATTTCACATCTAACGTGCACCATCTCGCAGCGCTTCTACAGCGTCATAGGTTTTCAGCCTTTGCGGGAGGCTGACCATAAAAAAATAAAACTTGAACACTGGAATGATAGAGACCGTCAGATCTTCAAGTTTACTCATATATGGTGTATAGCTTGAGGATGCCAATTCCAAATCCAGCCGCTGTTTTGGGTTTCAGCCTCAGGTAAAGAAGATGAAAAATTTTCAGACCCTCAGATCTTCAAGTTAACACTAAATATCTAAAATCGTTATCTGACGTCCTCTTAGGTCGAAAACTAGCACGGTGTATAGTTTGAGGGTGTCAATTCCAAATCCGGTCGTTGTTTTTTGGGTTTCGGCCTCAGGTCAAGAAGATCAGATATTCAAACCCACCTTAAATATCTAAACTCGTTATCTGACTCCCTATCAGGACGAAAACTCGTATGGTGTATAGTTGTTTTGGGTTTCATCATCAAGTAAAGAAGATGAAAAAATTCAGACTCTCAGATCTTCAAGTTCACCCTAAATATCTAAAATCGCTATTTGACTTCCTATCAGGACGGAAGTTCGTATGGTGTATAGCTTGAGGGTGCCAATTTCAAACCACGCCGTTGATTTGAGTTTCAGTCCAAGGTAAAGAATTTAGTAGCTGAAGTAATGCACTATATTCTTTATGAAGAAATGTGTTCTACTTGCAGCACTCAAAATAACCTCAAATTCAAAGATTCTATGCAAACCTAAAACTTTTTATTGAGGTAAGATGCACAGTTTGAACTACATAAATCCAAATTCTCATTGTAATCAATTTTTTTTGGGTCAGCCATCTTCTCTCACGAGTAAACGTATAACAGTTAGTAGAAACAAAATAGGGCACAATATCAGAAAATATTCAAGAACTGTCGATACTAATTACTAATAAATGGTCGATAAAACGGTATGACGAGAATCCTGTGTTACATTGTATCGATATTAGCAATTATGCTGGTATGTATGTAGCACAGCTATAGTTGCAAACAACGTTTTTGCAGAGATGTACTTACAGTTTAGGTTATTTCTCATCGGCACGACATAATATAGAATTTTGGTCTTAAAACAGCAACCCTAAGTCGGAAATTGTATGATCTGCAATATAGCAATAATAATAACAATAATAGTCGCCCTTGTTTGCTACAATTACATGGTAACCAAAACCTTATTGGCGAAGTTTGGCTAGCGCTACTCCATCGCTTAACCAATGAGGTTAGCAACAAGTTTTAAAAATTAGGTACAGATAATTTTTAGTTGTACAGCTCAGTACAGTGTATCAAAAGGGATAAAATTATCAAAAAAATATATCTCTAGCTTATATAATATGTTTATATGATACAGCTGTTGGGTAAATGATGAATTAAATTCAAAACGTTTGAATTTTTGTCGAAATACTGATAATGAATGTTGTTTATATGTTTTTGATATAGAATTATAAATATTACTGTTGAATTAATTTTTTTCTCTGAGATAAAGGGGCTGTGGTGTTAGTATAATTTATGTACAAAAACATCACCAAGTCGTTAATGAATGTTGTTTATATGATTTTGATATAGAATTATAAATAATAGCAACGTTATATGAAAAAGCTTCGTTTAAATAATGCCGTAGTATGTTGCGATATTATAATAAGTTTGTTCCTGGGAGTTATATTATGTATATTTTTGTTGAATCAATTTTTTTCTCTGAGATAAAGAGGCTGTAAGGTTAGCTATAATTTGTGTACAAAAACCTTTGAGCCGTTTAGGGTATTTATCTGAAACATGGTCAAATTTACGCATTCTAAAGATAAATCGTACACAATAATTGCTTTGTGTTATTTGGATGATTATTTTCTTAGTGAAGTAGTCCAAACAAGAAAAGTACAAAATATTACGGTAACTATGGCTGAGTTTTCACCAGAGATGTGATAGGAAAATGAGCGCAGCGAGGATGTGTAGCGGAGCTGTGAGACGGTATAGGTGTTCCCACCAGCGATGTTCTGGGAAGATGAGCGTTGCGAGGATGTGTAGCGGGCTCATTTCAGATTTTTTTTTGCTCGCCTACATCCACAGCACATATCCCTCACCCACATCCCTAGCACACATTCTTTGCAAAACATTTCTAGCATACATCTCTCGAAACACATTCCTAGCACACACTCCTCACCAGCATGCCTTGTTTTGTACGTACCAAAACCTCGCTCCGCTAAGCCGTTTCCACCAGAGCTGTGGTGAGCGAGGCGAGGTAATTCAAGCGATTCTATTGGTTAAAAACACATTCCTCGTAACACATTCCTCGTAACACATCCTCGCACATCTCTGGTGGAAACGCAGCCTTAAGACTGTTATCATCAGCACCTCACAGAGTTTCTTAGGTAATTTATAATTTAAAATAAATCTGTTTGGAATTAGGGTAGGTAAGTTTTTTGAGAAAGACTTTTAACGTGTCTCGTACATCAATTTGGTGTCAATAACTAGTTCAAGAATCGTTGTATAGTCAACAAATTGTAAATAACATAACTATTCTTTCGCTCTGTACAAAACAGCATATTTCTGGACTTTTCTGGATTTATGTTCGGCATATATGGTAACTTTACAATACTTAAACAGAAAATTGTTCACTTTCGGATGGAAACTGCGTCTGATTTGCGTCAAAGACCAATCTTCAGTTCACGATCCAGTTTTATCTTCAAACTAGCTTATTTCACTTCTTAGGTAATTTATAATCTAAAGGAAATATGTTTGCAATCAAGGTACGAAGCTTATATACGTTTTTTGAGAAAGACTTTTGACGTGCTCGATAAGCCTCAATTTGGCGTCAATAGAATCTTTGTATATGCAACAAATTCTGAATTACATAATTTTACTTCCGCTCAGTACAAAACAACATAATTTTGGATAGAAACTGTGCCTGATTTGCCTTAAAGACCAAGCTTGACTTCACGATCCAGTTTTGTCTTCAAACTAGCTTATTTCTCTTCTTAGGTAATTTATAATTCAAAGGAAATCTGTTTGCAATCAAGGTACGAAGCTTATATACGTTTTTTTGAGAAAGACTTTCGACGTGCTTGATAAACCCCAATTTGGTGTCAATAACTGCTCCAAGAATCTTTATGTATGCAACAAATTCTGAATGACATAATTTTACTTTCGCTCAGTACAAAACAACATAATTTTGGATGGGAACTGCGTCTGATTTGCCTTAAAGACCAAGCTTCAGTTCATGATCCAGTTTTTTCTTCAAACTAGCTTATTTCTCTTCTTAGGTAATTAATAATTTAAAGGATATCTGTTTGCAATCAAGGTACGAAGCTTATATACGTTTTTTGAGAAAGACTTTTGTCGTGCTCGGTAAACCTCAATTTGGTGTCAATAACTGCTCCAAGAATCTTTGTATATGCAACAAATTCTGAATGACATAATTTTACTTCCGCTCAGTACAAAACAACATAATTTTGGATAGAAACTGTGCCTGATTTGCCTTAAAGACCAAGCTTGACTTCACGATCCAGTTTTGTCTTCAAACTAGCTTATTTCTCTTCTTAGGTAATTAATAATATAAAGGATATCTGTTTGCAATCAAGGTACGAAGCTTATATACGTTTTTTGAGAAAGACTTTTATCGTGCTCGGTAAACCTCAATTTGGTGTCAATAACTGCTCCAAGAATCTTTGTATATGCAACAAATTCTGAATGACATAATTTTACTTTCGCTCAGTACAAAACAATACAGTTTTGGATGGAAACTGCGTCTGATTTGCCTTGAAGACCAAGCTTCAGTTCGTGATCCAGTTTTGTCTTCAAACTAGCTTATTTCTCTTCTTAGGTTATTTACAATTTTAAGGAAATCTGTTTGCAATCAAGCTAAGTTAAATTTAATGCCTCCAAGTTCCCAAGCCAACACCAGGTTCTAATGAACAACCAGGCTCTGCCAAGGAGTCACTCATTCAAGCTGTTAGGAGTCAACATTACAGAAAATCTGATCTGGCACGAACACGTCGCGTCAATTGCAACAGCCGCTGGTAAAAAGCTTGGGTACCTATTTAGAGCCAGAAAGTATTTCGCACCATGTAACCTCCTCACGCTATATAAAGCCCAGATAAGACCTTGCCTGAAGTATTGCTCTCATGTCTGGGGAGCTGCTGCCCCCACTATCCTGTCTATACTAGATGCCGTCCAGAGAAGGGCAATTCGACTAATTGGCGATCCGGCCTTAACGCGCCACCTTCAGTCACTTTCTTCTCCTCTTACTCTTCTACCGATATTCCAACGGAATCTGCTCCTCTGAGCTATCCTCTATCGTTCCGCCGTTCACTGCCCCTATCAGATGTATCTCATCCTAAGACGGTCATTCTTCATACATCAAGAACTGAGCGGTACAACTGCACATTTATTCCCAGGGTGTCCAAGGCTTGGAATGGACTGCCAGAAGATGTATTTATTGGGCCTGCGGGTATTGGCCCAATAAATACCAAACTTCCCCTAACATAACCCTTTTACAGCAGCCGCGGTACTTTGGTATTTAGGCCCTTCCTGCGCGGTCTGCTCAGTTATAAAAAAAATCAAGGTACGAAGCTTATATACGTTTTCTGAGAAAGACTTTTGACGTGCTAGATAAACCTCAATTTGGTATCTGCTCCAAGAATCTTTGTATATGCAACAAATTCCGAATAACATAATTTTACTTTCGCTCAGTACAAAACAACATAATTTTGGGTGGAAACTGCGTCTGATTTGCCTTGAAGACCAAGCTTCGGTTCACGATCCAGTTTTGTCTTCAAGCTAGCTTATTTCTCTACGAGAGAAAAGTTTTTACAGTGTGTCGCAATATTCGCTAATAAGACAAACAGCGTCGTGATCCCAAGACACATTTATTCCTAGCTTCTGGTTTTATCAAACATAAACCAACAAACACTGTTTCCTGGGGCAGCTCTGAAATCAATGATACTTTGACCAGGGTTTCAGAGAGAGTGAAACTCCAGTAAAGAGTTTGTCATTAAACATACTTAGTTTTAATGATGCGTCAGTAAACTGACTCAAATTTAACTTTGACTTATTATTACGAAATATCTTTCTGGAATTAGCTTAATGTAATTCCAATTGACATGCTTCAGCTAAAATTGATAAAAAAATACTACACTTCATAGTTTAAAAAAGCGTTATGCAAAAATAGTGGCATTGAACAGAAGTTCTTTTACTCGCGTATCCTATTTAATTTTTTCAAATCCAAATTTCCCTTATCGTTATTGGATTTAAAGATGTATTTCTACTTTCTATGTTTAAAACTGACAGCATCTTAAACCAAACAAATCACACTACATTTTATGGCTCTATTCATTTTACCTGCAGGGTTGCGAACAATCTTGCTTAATACTACCCTGTACACTCCTATGATAGATGTATTACTGGCATTACCCACATGCCAATTATGTATATATATGTATGTTCCATCAAATTACAAATCAATAGTTCTCCGAATGTCATTACTGACCTTATTTTTTAACTTTAGCAGTTAATTTAGACGACCAAGCTTGGTTCTAAAAGTTGATTTTTGTAGGAAATGTCAGTTTTTCCCTTTCAGGGATGTTAAGATTTCATAATATTTACAAATGACTCCATGCAACTATCTGCCAAATTTAATTTAGGGGTTGATTCTGACTTTTCTCATTACCTCCTTTGCGTCCAACTTGTAAACATTGAGAATTTTGAAATTGTGGATTGTCGATATTGATGTAGAACTAATAATGGCAAATTTAATCGGTTGCGACCCTTGTCAAGTTGGTTTATCCACCTAGACCGCATCAGTCCAATTTGATTCATTAATCGGAGTGCTTACACCTCCTATTTGTAGTTGAAGGCCGCTATATGTCGAGGTTTAGTCATCCATAATTTCTTGTAATAGTTCATAGAAAACAATTCTGAACATGAAGTCATTGAATCATCCTCGTGATTTAGTTATACATCGTACGAATCGGTGATGGTTGCAATGATTTCTGAGTGTAGGTTAATGACGCAGTAACATTCAGCAGTTAAAAAATCATTATTAAACAATGAACTTAAAATAACGAAACCCAATGCATGGTTCATCCCACTGATTTTATATAACGTTCTTTGTTGTTCTGCTATAGTCTTTAATGTCTATAATCTTGTAAGTAATGCATGTTTTCTTTGCCCACTGAAGATTAATACTTAGTTAACTTAATACACCAGATGTCTGCAATTATTACATTTAATATTTCGTAAAGAAGGGCAAAAATTGTACACCCTGCTATAACTTAATTTGTAATAAAGTTTACTGCAGTTTAATACATATTTGAAAAATGTTTTTTGCTTAAATCGCTCCTCTTTGTAAATTTTCAGCTGCATTAAGTACTACATTCCCATGCATCAAAGACGTGATTGGGTAAGAAGTGCCGACGGATCGAAGTTCGAAAGGTTCTTTCGGAAGTTTGTAATTGTGGCCTCTGAGGTTACTTATCGACAGCCTATACAGGGTTACTGGTAACTCGACCACTTTCCTTCAAGAGGTGATAGAGGGACTCAAATGTAGTAGATTTAACCCCGAATTCCGAAAACCGATAGTTTTCGAGATAATTAACATTTAATGCTTTTCAACCTAATGTCCAAATTTCCACACTAGATCCTAAACTAAGAAAAACACCTGTTGTTGATTCTGATAATTTTTATTTTAGTATTTAACTAACATATGCACAAAGCTAACTTAGTATTAAAATGTTTCAAAATACTAAACAGTTCCAAACTAAATACAAATATTTAAAAAATAATCAACAAAACGTTTACATTCACCGTGAAAGAAAATTACCTAGCTCAAAAAAATTATACAAACGGTTGAACAAATCGCTAAAAAATCTTTCCTACTTAATAACCTTTTAATTAAATCCACTCAAAGTTTCTAGAGATCTTGCTCAATGTGTTGCCCTTGATTTCGGATACAAGTACGGATCCGCTTCCTCACTTCGGTTTTTGTAACTCGTGTTGAAAAAGTTCGTTTCATCTCCTCCGGCGCATTGATAATTTTTTGCCTTAGTTCGTCAGCGGTATTAACTGGAGTCTCGTAAACCAATGCCTTCATGTGACCCCAGACAGACGTAAAAATCAAGAGGTGTCAGATCTGGGCTCCGCGCAGGCCATGGGATGAGTTCACCCCTCCCTATCCATTTGTTCGGGTATGTGTTGTCCAACAACTGCCGAATTGTGATACGGTAATGTGCTGGACAACCATCATGCTGGAATATCATGTTGTTGATGATTCTGTTGATAAATTTTGTTAAATTGTTACTTGTGGTTGTCCTGTCATTCTTGTCCTTGGAATAGGCCATCAGATAAGGAAGTTTTTAAAATAATTTGTTTGACTGGTTGTGTATCTTTTTTTGAGCTAGACAATTTTCTTTCGCGGTGAATGTAAAAATTTTGTTCTTTATTTTTTAAATAATTGTATGTAGTTTGAAACTGTTTAGTATATTTACGCATTTAGATACTAAATTAGATTTGCGTATGTGTCAGTAAAAAACTAAATTGGAGATTACTAAAATCGACAGCAGGGTTTTTTCTAAATTTGGGACGTAGTGTGGAAATTTGGACATATCGTTGAAAAACATTAAATGTTAATTAACTCGAAAACTATCGGTTTTCGGAATTACATATGGGGGGTTAAATCTATTGCATTTGAGTCCCTCTATCACTTCTTGCAGGAAAGTGGTCGAGTTACCAGTAACCCTGTATAAAGTTATGTCAAACAACTGAAACACGAGCATTTAGGACGCCCTGTATATTCCGTTTGCAGCCATTCGTACTCGGCACCCGTGTGAAATAGTCATTGACACTAAAAATTTCAAGATACCGTTCCGAAGTTTATAGGGCGTCGTACATTTGAAATTGACAGCCCAACATGCTGTGCTGTAGCGACCGTCTCTAGGGTTTTGGCGCGGCACTACAAACCTTTGGAGCTCTTATTAGTCTGGCTGTCGGTGCCACTGAAATTTCCCTCAACAGACCTTTAATTAGATATGGAAAAATGCAAAGCAAAATAGATTTTAATAAGATTAATATTCCCTAATATATTTAGGGATTTTTTATTAAATGTACTGCCACCCATACGGTAGTATACCAACCATCTTTTATTGCGTTGTTTTTTAATCCCCAGTCTTACCAGTATAACTCTGCGTCAGATTGATAGCGTCAAGTAAATAGCTGTTTATGTACATCGATTTCATCTAAATACAGGCCAGCGATGTCATAGTTACCTAGGTGCGCAGTGTTTGCGCCATCCACATACTCGTCAGTAGCGTAGGTTAGATTGATTTGTGGAAATCCGTTTATGTTCGATTTATCGCATGTTTTTTACGTTTTACCTGAGTAAAATTTCTCAGAAGAGAGTTGCTCTAAAGAAACACACTTATTTTTTGCATTACACTATTATTTGAATTCGAATTGCGAAAACAATTGTTACGCCTCTGACTATAAGTAATGTCATCCGCCATGTTGTCTGCGCCGATACGTCATCAGTTGTGTGACATCACTATCTCGTTCTGACACGGAATGAAACGAAAATATCTCGAGAAAGGCGGGTTCTCACTATTAGACGAATCATTTTAACTAATTCAGCTCTAATGAAAATCACATTTTGTTCATATGTTTCATGTTTTGCTGAATGAATCAGCAAAAATGAATGAAAAGTAGGGCACGTATTCACTTTGATTGAAAGACAATCCCACTGATCAGTTTTACTGAAAATGTGTTGTCACGTTCATTATCAGGTACGGTATTAATTATCATACCGACAATCTTTCATTATTTCTTTTTTTTAGTTACCAGCCTTACCAGTTACGTAGGTGCGCAGTGTTCGCTCAATCAGCTGGTCGATTGCCACCCACAATCTCGTCAGTAGCGTCGGTTAGATGCATTTGCGGAACATCTTTTGGTAATTGTTTGTGAGCGAGTTATCTTCTGCGGCTTGTGTTTTTGATTTTGTATGGTTTTAGGATTTACTTAATTCCAATGTCTCCGAACGTTGTAACGTGACGTACTTATTTTTTGCATTATACTATCATCCAAATTTGATTTGAGAAAACTATTGTTACTCCTCCAACTGTTAGCAATGTCATCCTCCATATTGTCTACGCGGGTACGTCATCAATTGTGTGACGTCACTGTTATGTTCTTACTCGGAATGGATTGTACATATCTTCAGTAGACCTTAGTGTATCACGATTGAAGTACTCTAGCGCTAGTGTCTAATGCTGGAACCATTGTATTGTCGGTAGCGAGGAACAAATCTAATGATCCACGTACCTGGAGCAGCTGCATATACAGATACTTGCATTTCTTTGTCGGTCACCGGGCAGTACTAATGATAATAAGGAAAAGTTGAAACACGCCTATCTATAAAAAAATATATTGAGGAACCCATATGTTTAGCATCTGTTGTCATTTTTTGACCTAAAAAGTAGTTACGGGTGTAATCATAAAGTTTTTTTTGTTTTTCGTTTTTCAGATAGTGTGTGATTGTGATTATTTCCTTGAATAAAAAGTTATAGCTCTTCAAAATTTAAATAGTTATATTACGCACGAAACCACTGTGACGTCACGGGACATCATCAGCAAGCCTTCACAGAGGCTGCCGACGATGCTGTCGCCTCATTCGCGTTTTTTTTCTTGTTTTTAGTAAATAAGCCCCACAGGCGTATACAAGGGGGGGTAACAGGGGTAATTACGCCCCCCCCCCCAAGATTTTCGAAAAAAAACTCGATTCAACTTTGACATTTTGATTTAAGCAATTGTCGCACTGAAAAAAAAATTCTTTTTTTGGAGTAACTAAATTATAAAAGGGTTTGTTTTGCAATATTACGGTGATGCATATCTAATATATTTCCATTGTTACATAATCAGTTGAATAGAGAGTTTTTGGACGTCCGTTTCCTTGACGTTATTGCACGTTGTAGGCTATTTGTGGCATGCGCAATTCTTCCGAAATAACCGAATCGGCGCATAACCGATAAAGTAGTACGTTAGCTACGGAAGTTTACGGTACGATATGATTACGTGCGGTGTATTGACAGGTCTAAACCACTATGCGGCAATGAGAAAAGAACGGTGATGATTTTGATAGCAACAATGCTTATTTTGTAGTTTATCATTGTACAAAAGGATCAGGTTTTCTTCCGTCAATTTTATTTGACAGTATTATCCAATAAAAGCTACAGAGTTAGATGTCTCTGGCTACAGCGTGTGATCATCACGGGACTGAACCATGGTAGTGAAATCTGAACTGTCATGCTTCGGGGATCCTTCATAACCTATTTTTTATTTTACTTGTGATGTGATCTATTTTCTGCTTGTGGTGTTTACTTGTTGCATGTAACATTTCTTGGACATTTCCGACCAAATCGATCATAATGTAAGGTTAAGTTAGAATTAAATAGGTCCAATAATTGTTAATGTCAATTATCGAATAACGCAACGATACACGTCACAGATTCCGGTTACAAAAACTGTACACAAGGCACACGCTTATCCGTTATTCGAAACACACTGCGCATGCTTAGAATAATGTTTTACGGCGTCGTCCCTATTTTTAGTGGCTCAAAACATCTCTAATGTCCTATACAACGTGCCAGCTTGTCACAAAAATTTACCTAACTCATTAATTACCTGTTTTGAAAGTTGCACCGACTAGAAAAGGTAAAACACTAATTAAAAAAATAGAGTACGTGTTGTGGCTACTAGTGTACCTGACTGGCGAGTGTTCATGGTCGTTTAGTTTTGTATGCTGTGCCAATAAAATGTTCACGGATGATATACGTATTACATATTATTTGTATTCCGTAAAATTAAAATTGATTAATGCATCAATAGATTTTTTATTTCATCTCCCTAAAATACCTGATACTCCACTGTTTCACTGGCTGTTTATATCTTCTTTTTTATTTTAACACTATTAACATTTTCCTTTTCTCTTGCTCTTGCATCAACATCTTTCACGAAGGTATTACAAAAAATGGTGAAAGCACACACAACCTCATGCCCCGCTACCCCCACCCCAAGACTGAGGTCTGGACACGCCCTTGATAAGCCCATTCATAAAAGAACTTATATATTTTGCTCATCCTTGAAAGGTATTGCAAAATTCACTGTTAGCTTTTCCGAAAACGCAGAGTATTATAATCTATAATTATATTGTTTAGAAGAACCCATAGTTCTGTTAGTATTTTGTGGGAACTATAGCTGGTTTTGTAGAAAGTCGAGTGAACTATGGCTATTTTTATCAAAACTTTATATACATATATTGAGACTGAGGTTGTTCTTGCCAAAACCAGTATCCTCGCACACTGCTCTGCCGTGTTGTTTGCTTTCCATAAATCCTGGATTGTGCAAGGTGTTTTCAATAATGGGCAAGATAGGAGATGCTCTGTCGTCTGGTTCTCCCCGTTTCAGTTGTGTTCCAAGTTGGTACGTGGTTCTCTGTTAGCCGTCGGCGTCGCTTTACTGATTTGGAGTCTGCCAGTCGGTATGTTGACATAATAAAATTCTTCCTGGACTTAAGTCTAGATGGGGGCTTGTGCCCATATAGTGTTTTATCTAAAACTGCCTACTTCGTTCTGCCATACATGAGACTTCTCGCCTTATTTGTGGGGGGGGCTGTTCCCGCTAACATGCATAAGTGGTCCATGTTGGTCGGTTATAGACAACCCGTGATTGCTGGAGACTCTGCTAACCTTATTTTTTTCGATTTCCTCGATATCTTGGGATTGGCATGTAATAGTTACATCACTAGTGTCGATGAAACTATTTGTAGAAGGACCGACAGGTTGATCATTCTTGTACAAATTGAATAGAAGAAGCGCCAGCAGACCATAGTTCTGGTTCCTCCACCGACTCCTTTGTCCCTGTAACTCTACGTAGTACATCCTGTTGCGCAGTAATGATCTCAGAACCTCTATTACAGGGTAATTTCCTGTCATCCTGAAGATTTTTTCGAGGAGGATTTTGTGATTAATGTTTTTTTTTTTCATTCAAAACCATCCTCTATGTGTTGTGTGCATTCCATTTTGCAAAGCTACGAATGTGAGATCAACCGCTCTACCTTTTCCTGCTTTGCCACCACCTTTTGGTGGAATAAATAAACGTAATATATTGTTGCCCAAAGTAAGTTCATACGTTTAGCATGTACCCAAGTGTAAGAAAATCCCTGGTTGCAAGTCCTCGCTGCGGCTCTGCCGACATGCCAGTCACGGAGCGTCGGTTTGAAAAAATAATAAGAACTTTTAGCTGGACGGTCGGACAGGGTATCGCTCGATACAGCACGCCATGCCGTTTCCAAACAATACTTGAAAAATTGAATAACGTTTTGGATCGAATCGATACAATCAAACATCACGCCTCGCTCCTGGAATCAATTTATATACGTTTGTAGGTCTTTCGTGCTACTACCAGGAAATACTTTATGTAATTTACCTTTGTACACAATGATAAGCTTGGCACATGGTAGTTTTACATATGTGCTTGGTTATTTTTTAGACAGCTGGCGATGCGACGTGCACAGGACACGATGTTGCACGCTACTCGTCAAGATGCTGAGGGTAGCTAGTGCCTACCGCACAGTATCTGGTGAAGTCTTGAAAGTGGTGACAGCATCTGTTGGCTGAAGGAAGAAAAGGCTTCTACGGCTCACCAGGGGATACAGACAAAAGGCGGAAAGACTGCAGACATAAGCTTCATTCGATTCCATTTGGAAACTGTCCATGGACTGCGCAAAACTAGGTGCGCGGCCAGAATATATTGGAAACTGTTTACACACAGTTCAAAACCGATCCTAGTTGAGAATAAGCCATACACAAATTACAAAATCACCGATCAGCTGTCACGGTACGCTAGGAAGCAACAGCGAACAGCGTGTATAGAGTGAACTGAGCACGCGCAAGTATCAGTCCGAGAACGATTTTTGCCCATAATCTCTGACTAGTTTGACCGTTTCCAAACCGTCCACAAATTGAAGACGAACATCCGACTGCAGCCGTCTGACCGGTTTCACATTAGTTTGTCATTTCTATGGTCATTTCTACGGCGCACGCTCCTGACAGTTTGGTTTTCGTGGAAACCCGAATAGATCTACTGGATCATAGAGAAGTGGCGGCAGATATGATCTCAAACAACAAAGGTTGCGCAGTGCACAAAAAGACTGATACCAGCAATAGGCAAATGGGTGAACTGCGAGCACAGGAGTACCTGCGATTTTCTGACACAGGCTCTAACGGCTCATGACGTCTATCGGACAGGTAGGCACGGAGGAACATACATAAGAACTGAATGCAGATAACATAGTGATACTGATGATCTTAGAACTGAATACAGATAACATGGTGATACTGATGATCTTCCATTAAATGTATTGGCAGACCATCCACAGCATGAAGAGGAAAATCCTAAGCACCAAAGAAAACAAAGAACGCAGAAACGGTAATTAAGACCACAAGATCAACGAGCTCAAACCAGCTCTACATTAATGTTGCCATGTCGTTCGATGAAGGTTCCGTGAGTGGTAGAAGGGCTTGGAGGTAAGAAAAAAGGGAACGAGTTTTAGCCTGTCGGGCCGTGGCGGCATGTCGGATGGACGCGGTAGCATCCGTTTGACATTACATCAGAGGTCTCAAGCTAGTTAAACGTCGCGCGAGCAGGCTCTTTCTCTCATACCTCCGGGTGTGCGAGTGCTTCTGTCCCTCGATTTTCCTAAATACTCTATAATCAGAAAAAACTACTCCCTAAGATAATAACGGTCAATTCCACAATAAATGATCCTCCATTGGTGACCTCAATATCAAGAGCATCCCAAACTAGGACCCAAATAACCTTCAGAACCACTTCTTATAAGTCGATGACAACACTGATCTAGTTATGTTTTTGTTTTGAATAGTTGTGGACCCAAACTTTGTCTTTACTCACTCGCCGCCAGGCATGTATTTAGAGGGTGGTCCAGGGGATCCGGACCCCCCTCCCCCCGAAATGTTATATAATGCTACTAAAAATGCAATTCACACATCTAACGATTTTAGGCAACCTCTAATCAGCACAACTCCCCCCCCCCCGACAATTATTTGTTTTCATGATAAAATTAAAAGAGTCTGGAACCCCCCCCCCCCAAAAAAACGAAATCCTGGATACGTACCTGCTCGCGCCTCTTAGTGTTGAAACTATTTTGATGAATAGGAACTTTTCCTACAGCATACAATTTCACCGCCTCCTAAAAACAGATGGAAAATAATCAAGCACCCCTATAAAACCCTCAAAAACAAATAGTTTGAGGAATATTTGAAGTGTTGGACTTTTGCTAATTACTTCGCGGCCAATGCACGATTTCCATTATTTTTACAGCAAAATTACATTCTACGATCCCACAGCATATCGCAACCCAAAAATCATCACAATCAATGCAGTGGATACTTAGATCTCGAGTCTAGCAGAACGGCCTATAGAAAAACAACAGACAGGCAGACCAGTGGAAATGAGTGACGTCGATTTTCATTATGTAGATATTATAAAACGCCCAAAACATGTTACCTGAAAATCTATAACTTCACTATCACAATACTTCCCTCACCTATCGGTGTGGAAAGTGAAGGAGATCTCCAAGAGACGATGAAGGATTTTAATGTTGGTTCCATGAGGTCGGTAAAAAAGGTCAAAGGAGGCCGGGTGTGGCTTCGCTTTTATTGAAAACTAGAAACTTTATTAATGTCATCGTGTCTTAGATATCTAACTGTTCATAGGGCATTTAGCATAGAATAGCTAAATAGTACGTTATCTCCTTTTGAGGTTGGATAATGTTCGAGTTTTGATGTTACCCGGTGAACAATAGAGGATCAAGCTGCTCTAGTTTGGAGGGCCATGCGAGCTTTAGCAAATGTTCCTTGTACAACAAAATACTGCCAATACTAAGACGGTCGAGTAAGTGGGGAGCAAGTTTGGGTTCACGACTCACAACTCTTCAAAACGAAAACATAGATCCGAAGATTTGTCGTGGAATTGACCGCGATTATCTTGGCGAGTAGTGCTTCCAGAGATATAACAAGCTACATTACTTTTTTAATGAAACGGTGAATGGGACACATCAATTGATCGTCAATATTGATGATAAATGTTTTTAGTGCAGGTTCAATGAGGTCACTAAAAAAGGGCCAAGACCTGGCTTTGCTTTTATTGAAAACTAAAAATTTTAGGAATTTCATCGTGTTTTAGATATCTAACTGCTCTGATATCATAAGGCTCTAGCAAAATAGTACGTTATCGTCTTTTTTCTTCGGAAAATGTTCGAGAGTGCTGATCTTACCCAGCGTGTTCTATTGTTATAGAGGTCGAGCTCCTCTAATCTGAAGGGTCATGCGAGCTTTAGCAAAAGTTCCTTGTACATGAAAATACTCTCAATACTAAGAGGGGCGAATAAGTGTGGAGCCAGTTCGGGTTCACAACCCTTCAAAACGAAAACATATCTAGATCAGAACATTTGTTGTGGAATTGACCGCAATTGTCTTGGCGAGTAGTATGTAGCGCTGCTTCCACAGATATAGCAACCTCTACATCGCCTTTTTAAAGAGATGGTGGATGAGACACATCTGTTTATCGTCAATATTGATGATACAGGTTTTTAGTGTTGGTTCAATACATCGCCATAGCCACAATGTCTTAACAGACATGTTGTGAACTCGTAAAATACATTAGTCGGAGCTAGAGTATTGCCGACACGAATATTATCAATAGTTTGAGAACCGCAGCTTGACATTGTTCGCGATTTACTGTCAGTTCAGTGGCGCTCTTGATACTCATATCCAGCAGCTGTTTCGTCGATTCCACCCTGCGTGTAGGGGGACGGCCTCGGCGCCGCCCACTCGGAGCATGACCCTGAACTACTAGTTTCTCTATATTAGCGCTTCTGTGTATGTCGGAAGAAGTAAGCATTCTCGTCGACACACAACGGAGGATAGAGTCTTTGGATTACCGAGCTCATCCATTATGGAAACGTTAGTTCGATGAGCGGTATAAGGAACTCTCAGCATTCCCCTCCACGTCTACATTTCAAAAGAATATGCGAGCTCGATCTGCCTTTTTAACAGTCCGAGGCATACAAAAATATGGAGACCACAAGAGACTGAACTAGCGACATTTTGGTAGCTTTAGTGATGTTATGGTCACGCCATACTTTAGTAAACTTTGTCATGGCCACACGTGGCTGTTGAATGCGCCGTCGAATCTCATTTTCACAGCTACCTGAATTGCCGATCAAAGAACCGAGATACACAAAACTTTGAACTACCTCACAACGGCCTATTGACTTTATTTCTCGATGATTGTCATGCTCTCTATCTACGATAATAACCTTGGTCTTGTTGTAGTTAATACCAAGACCATATGCTGCACTGTGTTGTTCTAAAACGTTCAATAGAGCTACTAGTTCTTCCTGAGAAGCAGCAATAAGGGTTGTATCGTCAGCACATTTTAAGTTAGATATTTTGCTTCCGCCAATAGTTATACCGCCATTCCAGTTGTCCAATACCTGTCTCATCAAAATTCAGAGTAAATGTTAAATAACATCGGAGATAATACGCATCCCTGACGAACTCCTTTTCTGGTTGCTGTTTCACCAGACAGGTAGACAGGTAGATTACCGAGCTCACCCAGTATGGAAACGTTAGTTTGATGGGCGGTATAAGGAACTCTCACCATTCTCCGCCACGTCCACATTTCAAAAGCATCTATGCGAACTCGACCTGTTTTTTTAACAGTCCAAGTTTCCGAGGCATACAAAAATATGGAGAATACAAGTGACTGAACCAGCGACAGTTTGGTAGCTTAGTGATGTTATGGTCACGCTATATTTTAGTAAGCTTTGTCATGGCCACACGTGCCTGTTGAATGCGCCGTCGAATCTCATTTTCACAGCTACCCGAATAGTCGATCAAAGAACCGAGGTACACAAAACTTTGAACTACTTCACAACGGCCTACTGACTTTATTTCTCGATGATTATCGTGCTCTCGTGACCTATAATCATAACCTTGGCCACAAAACCAATACAACGACCATGTGCTGCAATGTGTCGTTCTAGGATGTTTAATACAGCTATTAGTTCTTCCTGAGAAGCATCAATAAGGGTTGTATCGTCAGAAAATTTTAAGTTGGATATTTTGCTTCCGCCAATAGTTATACCATTATTCTAGTTGTCCAATACCTGTCTCATCACAAATTCAGAGTAAATGTTAAATAACATCGGTTGGCTGGTTCAATGAGGTCAGTAAAAAAGGGCAAAGACCTGGCTTCGCTTCTATTGAAAACTAAAAAATTTAGGAAGTTAATCTATTACTGCTCTGAGATCATAGGGCTTGGATAGCTAGATAGTACGTTATCGTCTGTTAGCGTTGGACAATGTTATTCGCCGGTTATAAAAACGGGAGCGGTATGGTGCCATTCACGCGCCAGCGATCAAGCGGTACGGGCAATATTCTGATAATCGCAGGAAGTTTCAGCGGATCTAATTGTTCATAGGAAACGCACCGAGGAAAGTGCTGATTATCATCCGGTTATCTTTGTTCTTTCTTACTCCGACGGATGGGAGCGCACGTGCCCTGCCACGGAACGTGCTTATACAGGGTGGATCATGAATACGCTGGTATTAACTCTGTGCTTTGGTTTTCAAAGCGCCAACGTCCAGTGGCGTAACTAAGGGAGGGGGGGCCCGTATTCCTCGAGGCCCAGGCTCCTCAACCACCATCGTTTGTGCAACAAAAAAGTACTAAATTAAAGGTCACTTTTCTTGTATGTTAGTATCTTTTACAAATAATACTTCAACCTATGAACCCCAAGATGCACACCCATCAGTGAAAAAGTGGGACTGTATTGAATGTTAAACTAAACCCTAAAAATTGGCCGATAATCCGCAGTAATGGCTAATTTAATTCGCTGTCTTCTAAAAAAAATTAAATAAAAAAATTTGTGTTTTCATACCACGAATTTTGTAATTTTTCGGGTGATTAAAACATATAAAGTCGTTGTTTAGTTTATATTTTACACCTACATAATATGAGTTGGTTGTTGTTGTTGTGTGACCTATGTTGTGGAAGACACTGAGTTAAATTAGCCAAAACAATGTTGACTTTTTTTGTTTCTAGAATTGCATTTTAAAGCCTGCGACTCAATGCATATTGAGTCAACGTTAAGCCCTGAAGCTGGCAATAAACATCAGCGAAAGCTTGCCAAACGCCATAGTCATGCCATAGTCTTCTTCATGCAGTGACCCGTTTTTATTTTCAAAATTTCGGCCACAACCCCAATATTTTCTCTTTAATATATACAGAGTAAGTTGATAACTTTTTTAACTGTTCATATAAGTCGTTGAAATAAACTACTTTTTCAGATACGTTTTCAGAAAACTGAAAAATAAACGAGACACAAAATAAAAAATGTAAATCTGGGCTTGTGTATCAAGGAACCAAGTCTGTTTATCTTCAGTTTTTTGCTCCGATATTTGTCTTATCGATTAGGCGTTGCACCTGTCGATAGTGCAGTAGTCACTTTCTGTTCATCTTTGTCGATTTTAAATTGGTAAATACTAAAAGCGGCACATTGTTAGGAACGCAACTTTTAGTATTTACCAACATAGAATTAACTACGATAAACTGAATGTGACTTGCATTAATTGCCTGATGGTAAGACAAAAATTTGAGCAAAAAACTGAACATAAACAGACATAAACATAAACAGGCTAGGTGATTTGATTCTGTATCTCACTTATTTTTCAGTTTTCGGGAAAAAAGTTATTCGTGAAAGATGTTTATTTTAAATTAGGGCTCGCCCTGTAATATATACATAATATATTATGAAAAGAAAAGCCACGGAAAATTTCTTGCGGGGGGGCCCGGGATTAATCTTGCGGGGGGGGGGGGGCGAATTTGAAGTTACGCTACTGCCAACGTCAATAAAATCTCAGGAACCAGAGTCCTGATTAAGATTATTTGGATTTTTCAGAATTTCATTAGCTTCTACGAGCCGTCTTTGAGAAGTATAATTATGGGAATCTTGCAATAATCTTTGTATCGTTGAATAGGATTTTGTGGCCTGTATCACTATGATGTTCTGCAAGAGCAGATCCTGTTGGGTTCCTTAGTCTAGCATGCCGTTCATGTTCGTTCGAGTTGCACCCGTCCTATATGTTCACGAATATATACTTGCCCACAAGAACACGGTATTTTGTACACGTCTTCTGAAGTTAAAGGAATTTGATCCTTAGCGGATCTGCAATGTTGAAACAATTTGGGCATGGTTGAAAATCTAGTGGGGATGTTATGTTTCCTCCTCTTGAAATTTTGTCGGTCACATTGTAGTAAGAAGGCAAATTTTCAGGGTTGATTACTGTCAGCATGGGCGGTGGACATAGAAGAAGTGAAGTTGTTTATTGCTCGTTGAATATCACGGTGTGAATAAGTATTATTACCTAAAAGAACTGTTTCCACACGCTGATGGTAGGTTTTGAGAGAATTGGAATCAGACAGTGTGACGTCTCTATGCAAAAGTGAGATAATCACTAATTGCTTCTATGCTGGATGATGGTGTGACAAACTATCCAGATACCAATCTATACGTGTGGGCTTCCTGTAAACCGAATGTAAACGCCCATCTCATCGACGATAGATTGTGAATTTCATCTTGATCTGAAGTGAATCTAGATGACTAAGGAAGCTTCCATGAAATCTTTAACGAAAGCTCAACATTTAATGCAAATCAAACGCGGATTCCATCCGGAATTATGAAAAATTTCCAAGAGACAATGCCTGTGGAAAATTTCCAAACCAAGCTATATATTTTAGCTTCAGTATTTTGGCGTATACTGTATTGTCGGATATACTGTTTGATTTGAAGTTCACCTTTCACCATCACCATTGACCGTACGTCAGCGACAGCAGCATGCCTCACAGATCAACGCTGATATCAAAACAATTGTCGAGTGGGGATTAGCAAATAAAGTACAGTTCAACGTACAAAACACTAAGGCAACAACACTTACAAAGAAGTCTCACGATGGCTTACCAACCGTGGAAATGGAGGGTCACCCCATAGTCGAATCACCTTCTGTCCAGCTTTTGGGAATCAACATCAACAATAACATGTCCTGGCACGACCATGTCGACAGTATTGCTAAAACGGCATCCCAGAAGCTTGGAGCTTTGTTCCGCTGTAGGAAGTTGTATACACCAGAGCAACTGCTGCTGCTGTACAAGGCACAGATCCGACCATCGCTGGAGTATTGCTCCCATGTGTGGGGATGCGCTCCGAAGCACTCTCTAAAGCTTCTGGACACTATCCAGAAAAGAGCGATTAGACTAATCGATACGCCAAACCTCACAAAGGACCTCCACAGCCTGGAACATCGAAGGAGGGTGGCTGACCTATCCCTGTTTTACAGATTCTATCACGGAAGATGTTCGATTGAGCTCTCTCAGATAATAACACCACAGGCCGTCCGAACCAGGAAAACTAAAGAAGCTCTGCGAGCTCATCCTTACCAGGTCGAGGTCCTTACTCCCCGAACTAGTCTCCTCCAGCATTTCTTCTTTTGGAGAACTTCGACGCTGTCGAATCAGCTGCCGGGGAATTTGTTTCCCGACGGCTACAACCTGCAGCGTTTCAAATCTAAGGTGAACCGATACTTATCCTCTCGCAGCGCTTCTACAGCGCCATAGGCTTTAAGCCTTTGCGGGAGGCCGACCATAAAAAAAACCTACTTGGACCAATTAGTTGACTATCTACTCTAGAGGTTCTCTAAGAAAGGTATATTCCAGGTCTATCCATTACAATAATTTCAATCTCACTAGAGAGAAACTACAAATACGAGACTCTCACAGTGCATGATTTGGTTCTTACTATAAACAAAGACAAGTAGGCAGTCGAGCCAAGAGCGATGTTGTCACTTGCTGAAGACAAGCACTTAGAACCAACACTGGATGTATTTCCCAAAGATTTGATTTTAAGTTAAAACATATAAATGTGCAATGTCCATATAAATATGTAACTCAAAAAACTGGATGTATTTACCAAGTTACTACGGTCTACACTAAGTATACCTACAGATACGCCTCTGTAAATCAGCTTTCCTAACCGTTCAAAAAACAACCATTCGCTATAAATGAAAAATGCCTGTTTGTAGCTATAAAATCGATATTCCATTAAATATCTCTTTGATATCATTTGTAATTAGTCAGTAAATAATGAAAAGGTAAGATCGGAGTAAAGGCATCGCGTGTACTCTATTTAGAATAGCAAATAGACAAACTGTGGCGTACTTAAAAAGGATATGTGACTGAATTCTTATATCTAATTTGTTCGTATAATTTTACATATGCTACCAATTAAGTAAAGTTGTTTAAAATAAAACGTTTCGTGTTACATGTTTGTGCCCCCTTATTTTATCCCCTCAAAAGGATTGAGTTCACAGTGGTAAGGTGGAAGCCTCAAAACTATTTTATTTTGCTCTTTGGCCATTTCATCTATTCTATATTTATTGTACTCAGCCTTATGTTCATTCACAATTTGAAGTAATTCTACTTTCAGTAATGATTCGTCAAAACTAATGTTTTTCGATGGAAGCCAATTCTGAATATCTAATTTCCTGGAGGCATTTGTTGGTATATCGTCAGCAGCAGTTGTTAATGATTTTTTCTGGGTTTCGTATTTATATACGCTTAATATTACCTCCTTAAGCCTCACGTCAAAATGGCCCTTTTTTGACCTCTTCCTTGGTGGACTCAAATCCTGACTTGTAGCCACATCCATGGGTTCATCTGCAGTGTATGTCCTACTAAGCCTCTTCCTTGGTGACTTAAATCCTGTCTTGTAGCCACATCCATGGATTCATCTGCAGTGTCTGTACTACTAGACATCTTTCAATATCTCCTTCAAGTTATCGGGGAATAACTCAAACATCACTAAAAACTATTAAAACAACAGTACAATACAGGTAATACAAAAATTCCCATAACAACACGGCAGGTATGCGATGATAAAAGCACGATGTACGCTATCATTAACGAGACGCGTCGTTTACAATGATAAACACACGGAGCAACTGAATAAAATACAACCCTGTACTCTGTTCAACAAACCAGACGGGCGGCAGAGAGGCAAGTCGACAAGGTTTTATTGCCTTTCGGCCAATCGCAATGAATGCCGTCTTACTCGGGCGGCGTGCGTGATATTATATTTGTTTACAATCTTCTGCACCTTGGATTTGAATACGCTATAGCCATACAGTAAGTTCATTTCTGTGTTCGTTGCTATGGATACGTTATTGTATTGTACAAGTCTATAATCACATATACGGGTAGATATCTGTCCTCAAAAATTCAAAATTTCTTATCGATCATTTCAGAAAGTTATTAACGATAAAAGATCAGAATTTTAACATGGGATCTTAAAACAGGTTAGCGTTTCTTTCAAGGTAGAAAAAACTTATTTTAAATACAAAAATTAGTTATGTTTGAAAATACTTTTTAGTTTATATTATTGCATAAAAAAGAATCGAGTTGACGACCGTTTGAATTAGTTATTAATTGTTGTCATGGTAATTAAAACTGTTTCGGAAATTAGGAGACCATATTGAAAGCTGGCAACAGTGCTGTTTTAAAAACCCACAGCCTTCTTTCTTTTCGCAAAAAGCCATAGTGACAGTGACGTAGTTGCCTAGTGTTCGTCGGTCAAGTTGGGTTGTTTTGTTGATTATCTTTTGTGTGTTATCTTTTGATTTATCTGAGAACCAAGACGTCAACGCTAAGAAACACACCGTTGACAAATTGATTAAGTTATTTTATTACAATGGAGTCAAAGTAATAATTAATTCAGATTAACTGATATTTTAAAATAAAGCACTTATAAATATCTAGTTTATATGAAAAGAACTTATAAATAATCGCAAGATTATTGTTATACTTTGCAACTTTTCTAGTCCCGAAGAAATTTCATAAAAAATTATAGTATAGTCATTTGACTCTAGCTTACCTAATGAACGTTCTTTCACGTTCATATGGCTATGATAGATAAAAAACATCAATCAATTAGACTGATTGACAGACAACGATTGGTTGAATATATTGATGTAGATGTGTCAGGTACACGTTTTTATCTTATAGCCAAGCCAAAACCGCTTTGCGTTAATAGTGTGCGCAACGCCTTAGAATTCTAGGCAGTGAGGTGTAACCCTAGCTAAATATATGATTGTAATTACCTGTACTTAAAAATTAGGAAACCAATACATTCGGAAGTGAACACATTATTATGGCGATATGCAATGAGACCTCTATGTAATCGAATTGGGTTTAAAGTCCGAAAATCCATATCATGCAATTTCCAATTTCTTTAAATTATGTAAATTATATTGAGTGCCATCCTGCGACTACTAGAAATTTGGCACCGAATAATTTAACTCAAAGTGCGAGACTATCAGGAAATATAGTTAACTATTTGAATTATTAATGAAAAATACACAAATCAACAATAATTTGGCGCTGGGGGAATGAGTCGTTGAGTACAATAGAAAGTAGTACATCAATCTTCTTAGTCACCGTTACAATTGTTGTTCATCGAGTCAATAACTGATAGACATATATCCATGTTGGATGTTTATTGACCGAAATGTATCGACTAACGCTTGCTGTCTGTTCCATCAACAAACAGTTGTCATGAATCTATGATGCGACTCATTAATATTACAAACAACAGCTACTCGTAATATTCATGCCAGTGTTGATGAATCTGCAGGTTGCCACCATCAACTCTATCGTGTTTCCTAAAAATTAATGATTGGATTTATAAAATAATGCCTAAATGTTCATCAAGACAAGGAATACCGATCATTACTTTGAATTTTTGCTGTTAATGGATCTATGACCACAAAATCGTAGAAAACCAGAAACAGTACGCCATTGAACCAACTGATATAACTGTTCTATGGTTAGACGCCTTGCAAGTCTATATATGGGCCGATTTTATAAATATTTATGCATGTTCTGACGAAGGGTTTGACGGAGATTCTCTAGCTACCTATTGGTTGACGAAAGGATTCTATTGGATATTGAGAACTATAGTTAAAAGTGTTATAAAGTATCATCATATTGAAAACAAAACATCAAAGTTGGATGACACTTTTGTCAAAAATATTTCAGAATTCATGTATCAAAATCATAGCATTAAATCAACACAAAGTGATTGAAAGAACACTAAACTTGATGTGCAAATACATGCAAGATTTTTCATTTTTACCTTACAGGGTGGCCAATCGGGTGACGATAATAATTTTTTTTTTGGATACTCCGTACCGAGACCTATCCAAAACACCCCCATGTATGTGTACCGATTATTGATACTTTTCGAGTTATGACTTTTTTTTTGAAAACTTAGAGATTTTCCAGTTTTTCCAAGAAATCGTCAAAAACAAAAACAAGAATGCTTTTTGGGTTTTATTCTTTTCTGCAATTATACTCAGTATTAAGCCTATTTTAATATCCAATAAAGAGAACCTGTACATCCGAACAATAATTAAGTACATTTTGGGCCCAAAGTTTGAATTCTCTGTTTTTAGTCAGGAGACCAAAACCTTCAAAATAAAATTAAAAATACTTATGCTTGGTTCTGGAGCTTCAAACTAATCTTAAAAACCTTGCAAGTCATTGCACTTTCGAAATAATAATGAAAAAGTAGCACTTATAGGGACATTTTGCGCCGTACGTGGGTGTTAAAGGTAAAAAGGTGATAATTCACGAATTTCCAAAATGATTTAAAAAACTATTATTTTGCTTTATTATGACAAATTAAAGAGAAAAAACTAGTAACAACTAATAAACCTGACAATCGTTGATGTTTTGATGACTTTTAATAAAAAAACTAATATCCAAATTGTGATTTTTGAAGTGTTTTTGCTAACTTCTGCTAAATTAAGTTGTATGGAAGGTTAACAAAGGAAAGGAATAATAAAACAATAATCTGACTTCCAATTTCATGGCAGAATTACCTGGGAAGCAATGTCGTAGCATACACCATCCCTTTCTTTCAGAGTAGCTTTCCGCGAGCTCACGTCGGCGAAGCGCAGTTGTGTTAATTAATTTTCGGTAATTGGCAAGGCAATGTTCGGATGGACCTAAAAAGGTGATTTATATCGCTAGGTCTTCCTTGACAGGTCAGTAGATAGCCTATCATGAATACAACAAGTTTTTCTGTTTTTCCACGCCCCACCCCCCGAACACCCAAATTCCACCCGCACCCAAAAAAAAAACCGCAGAAAATGATCAAGAACCTCTAAGACGCCTAAAAACGAAGTTTGAGGAGTATTTGAAATTTTTGTTTTAATCACTCCGCCGCCCATGTACCGATCTCCAAAATTATAGCAGCATTACCTACTAAGACCCCACAGCATATTGCTGCCCAAATTTCATCACAGTCCATGCAGCGGTTACTGAGATTATGAGGCTAGAAAAACGCGTACAGACAGACAGACCGACAGGCGGACCGACAGACAGACCGACAGACAGAACGACGGAAATGAGTGACGCGGATTTTTGTTATGTAGACATAAAACGCCCAAAAAACCTATTATCTCAAAATCGAAAATTTTCAAGATCAAAATCCTCCCCTCACCTATCGGTGTGGGAAGTAAAAGGGATGGCGTATGCTACGATAATGCTTCCCACGTAATTCCGCCATAGAATTAAAGTCAGATTGTTGTTTTATTATTCCTTTCCTTTGTTAACTTTCCATACAACTTAATTTAGCAGAAGTTCAATAGTACACAGCAAAAAGCACAGGTATTAATTTTTTTATTAAAAGTGATCAAAACATCAATGATTATCGTATTTATTAGTTGTTATGAGTTCTTTTTCTTTTATTTGTCATAATAAAGGAAAATAATAGTTTTTTAAATCATTTTGGAAATTCGTGAATTATCACCTTTTTACCTTTAACAGTCACGTACGGCGCAAAATGCCCCCATGAGTGCTATTTTTTCGTTATTATTTCGAAAGTGCAATGTCTTGCAGAGTTTTTAAGACTAAATTGGAGCTCCAGAACCAGGCATAAGTATTTTTAATTTTATTTTGAAAGTTTTGGTCTCCTGACTAAAAACAGAGATTTCAAACTTTGGGCCCAAAATGTACTTAATTATTGTTCAGATGCACAGGTTCTCTTTATTGGATATTAAAATAGGCTTAATACTGAGTATAATTGCAGAAAAAAATAAAACCCAAAAAGCATTCTTGTTTTTGTTTTTGACGATTTCTTGGAAAAACTGGAAAATCTCTAAGTTTTCAAAAAAAAATCATAACTCGAAAACTATCAATAATCGGTACACATACATGGGGGTGTTTTGGATAGGTCTCGGTAAGGACTATCTAAAAAAAAATTATTATCGTCACCCGATTGGCCACCCTGTATAATTATTAATGTATAATTACTAGTAGCGAATTTCGATAGTTTGTGACACAATCATAAAGATAAGATCAATCAAAGATATCCTAATTGACCTCTATGTATCCTACCTCAATCAGTCGAAAGTGATTATAGATACCTACAAACTACATAGGTAGGTACTTCAACCTACTAGATGCATGTTTGTTAAGGAACTTCATATACAAATATGTATACACAAAAGAGGTTGTAAAAATGCAGCTGATATTCTTCATCCTATATTTCTGCCAGGTTTAGATTATATTGATGCAGAAAATAGTAACTTTTTACCATCATGGTTACATGTTGATACGTTCGCTATTTATTGCTTTAGTTTACGATCGAAAATCATGATTTGTAGAAATAACTTTTAAATAGTATTTTTCTATGATCAGGTCATAACGTAATAGCCATATGCATTCAGTTATATCCATGACATGTTAGTGCATAAAATAATTATCCATCTGAATATCTGCAAGCCCATGAGACGCTGATGTATTCAGGTCGGGAATAGAAATACAAGCGTCCGATTTGCTATTCCATAAATACGTAATTTGCCCCGTAAATCATTCATTTGTATTGACGGATCCAGTCACGACAAGACACAGCGATGGTGTATCGCCCATGGCAACGGTAGCAATGGTGGCAAGGTGTCTTTGGAGGTGAAATCAAGGACGAGTTTTGAATTATACATAAACGAGAAGCCCTCTGCAAGTGGAATAGCTCAGGATGAGCAATAAGAGACTCTAGGTCCTCTAGAACAGGGGCCGGCAACCTACGGCCCTTTGCTACTTTTTGAGCGTTCCGCCAAAGCACCAATATAGTTTTAGGATAAATCAACGTTTTCAAGAATACATTTCATAAAATTAGAAAATAGAACGAGTTTGACGGAAGAAAATTTAGAAAACTGGTTGAGGATCTTAGTATCCTCAACAAAACCAGACTTCAATGAATTATCAAACATTACAACATATACATATACATACATATTTAATTGAAATAGCATTTTTTTCTCTTTTAGGAGTTGTAGAATTTTTGTTGTCTGACATTATTGTAATTATAGCATATAAATAAAAAATAATTTGTTTCTATATTTACTTTTAATAATCTCATTGATTAACACATCATATACTTTAATCAATGATAATATTTAGACTTACTTATATTATCTATCCACTTGTACCAAAAATTGTGTTTTACATCAGAATTGACCAAGGAAACTGAATATGGCAACTTTGATACGTCAGGTTTTTATCAGGCACCCTGAATAAAAGTCAAGTCGTTTTTGAAACTCTAGTCCAACTCGACTTATACATACACCCACTTAGCTGTTGTCCTGAAAAAAGATCTGGTTTGGTCACAAGGGTCCGAGGCGTTGAGCTTGACTTACCCTGTATTTTTAAAGCCAAAAGAGCTAAACGATACCATAAGTTCTTCGTTCGGATTATCCCTCTTGCACAGGGACACGTATTTAGAGGGAGGTCCAGGGGGTCCGGACTCAAACCTCGATTTAAAATCTGTTCAGAGGCCATTCGAATCTTACACGTAAGTTAACTTCGTCTTCCTGACAGTTTGTTTGAAGAATTCGAATACTATGAAAATCTCTCCGTCCAATATTCATTAGCTTACTTTTGCCACGGAACTCTTTTCAATGCTCTAGAAACAAATGAACTCGTTTGTTCCTCACATCCGAATTTATCGATTGATGAATTGGACAATACAACAGAACAATAGTACTATTGCCGTCAGTTGTTTGTTACGTTTCCAGGTAAAAACTCAGCAACGAATCATCTGTGTGTATGTGTATGTTTCATTGTTTCACTCATATAGACCACCTTACAGGTGGTCATCAACCGTTGGGGGTCGATAAATGACCACTTTGGATATACAGGGTATTCTGTGACGAGTGGAAGATACTTTAGAAGACTGTACAGCCCATTTCCAATAAAAAAAAGTCATATGAAGTAGGGTCCGATTTTCAACTGTTTCAGAGATATTTCATTTTCTTTCCTTGTTTATTTTGATTTCCAGAGACTGCGGCGCATAGTTGGTAAATTTACGACCACCCGATGTTATGTAGCAAAAAATAGATACTCAGTGTGGAAAGCCATAAAATTTGAAGCGTATTACAACAGTATCAAGTGACGAATAACTGCTTCTGGTAGTTTGTGCCTGATAATTTTTGTTAATGTATGCCTGTAAGTTTAAAACCAAAAATTCAGCAAAATACAGAAAAAATACATCCAAGCAAAGCGTATTCAGTCGTAAAAAACGGCCCTGTAAAATTTTGTTTATATCTAAAGGAGCTACTTTTAGCTCACTGTAAAAGAGAGCTTATACAGAGCTTCTGTCTGTCCGCCCGTCCGTCTGTCGGTATACAAAAGATAGCCAAAACTACAGGTGCTAGAGAAAAACTAAATACAGATTCGGAATCTGCATGAAAAAACTAGTCCGGGAAAATCCGGTTTTGTCAATATCGCTTCCGGTTTAGAAAAAAATTAAATGTTTATATCAACAAATTCCACAGTGAGACCGCCGTTTGAATTTACTAGGGTAAATTCTTTCCTACTTTTTTAATTATACAGCTACTTGGAATAGAAGAAAATGAGTTCTCGTTCGCTGAATCGCTTTCATTGAAAACATAGTTGGCGTGTGTGGTGTATGGCATGGTTATGAATAATTATTTGTAATGACATATATGTTGTTTGCTGTGGTTAAGCTAAATAAATTTACTGAAGCAAAAGAGCACTGTAACCAGTCATCAATAAGAAGTGTTTCTTGAAAATGAATAAATAAAAATTAAATATTTCTGAAACAGTTGTAAACCGGACACTACATTGTATAATTTTCTTTTTCGTTTTAAATAAGCTGTACATTCTTCTCCTAAAATATCTTCCACTCGTGATAAAATACCCTGTATATATGATTCATTCAAGGTTATACAGCTATGGCTTGAGAAGCAATATGTGAGAGATCAGTCTTCTTCTTTATGTGCCGTCTCCTCTAAGAAGGTTCCCGATCATCATGGCGATTCTTGCTTTAGTTGAGGCTGCTCGAAATAATTCTATTGATGTACAGTGATACCATTCTCGCAAGTTTTTCAGCCATGAAGTGCGTCTTCTTCCCGCACTTCTTTTTCCCTCTATTTTCCCTCGTATTATCAGTTGTATAATGTAGTATCTTTCTCTACGCATAATGTGTCTTTATTCATACGCCATAATATTTTAACATTTGAACTCTTTCCGTCCAAAAAACTGTGAGTATATGCTTCTATATACCCACATCTCGAAAGCCGTATTTTCAGATCAACTTTGTTCGTTGCCCACGACTCCATCCCATAGAGAAGGATTGAGAAAGCGTAACATCTTGCCAATCTGATTTTAATGTTGATGTTCAGAACTCTAAAGCAGAATACTCTCCCCATATTTTTTACGAATGCAGCTCTAGCTTGATCCAGTCTCATTCAAATTATTACCAAGGTACTTGTGACCTCTCATTCTCTCGGCTGCCCCATTTGCTTGACCGTGTAGATTTTTTGCGGCATTATATAACGTTTCGGGGGGGGGGCTGCCCTCATTACGAACATACAATCTTTCCTGGAAATTTGTTTTGCTGACGATCATGAATTTTGTCTTTTTGATGTTAAGTAAAAGACCTTCTTCTTCACTGCTACTTACGATAATGTCCATCATTCTTTGTAGGTCCGCGCTACTCTGGGCCAAGGTATCATCGGCAAAACGGATGTTGTTTATTATTTTACCGTTTACCTTTATTCCGGCTGTTCCTTCAGACATAGCCTCTTGTATCAGCTTATAGTGAAAAAGTATCTTTAGATAAGGAGTATTTCGTGAACAAATCGTTGTACAAAGTACGTAGTAAAAATAACCCTGTACATGAATTTGGAATATCGCACTTCCGCAGCTACACTTACCAGACCGCGTTTAAATTGCTAGCCTAAAAATATATGGCTCGTTAAGCTGTAACTGTTTCATTCCTAAAAATGTCGTAAAATCATCACCTGAAATAAAAATCATCGGCAATAGTAAATGGTCTGTGGCCGTTTGATGGTAGATAGTTTTAAATATACCGGGTTTGTTTTTACTATAAATTCTGGCAAGTTAGCCTCGGCCAGATCTGTTTACTAACAATAATAAATAATACTGTCTATTTTTATTTTTTTGTATCATCTACAGCATCATTGGCAGAGTCATTGGCATATATTAGCAGGAGTTATGACATAGAGGAAAGAAGGTTTCTAGCACTCATTCAAGAGTTATACATCTGAGTAAAGTGTCCAGTGAATCCAGTGTCATTATCCAGTGGGACTTCGAGTGAATTAGTTGATTTGTTATTGTAGTAGGTTACTATGATTCTTCATGTGGGACGTCGAAAAACTGGGATATCGTGCGAGAAGCATGAAATCGTGCGATTTTCATGTTTCCCCGACGAGGGAAAAATAATGTTTTGAGGGTAACGCGCGTTACTCCTTGAAATAAAATCGAGTGATTTTAAACTGAATAAATAGCTCATAGATAGGTACTACTCATAACTGAAATCATGCGATTTCTTTTGATTGAGATAAATCCTACCCGTCAATAAAGGGATTTTCCCTATCTTTTCAGAAATGTCAGAGGCAGAATCTACAATCTTAAAAAATATTGAACCAGATGTCACCATAGACGAAACAGAACATACAGGGCAAGGTTTTAGTGATCTAGGATTAGGACCAGATTCGCTCGATAATCTAGAAAAGGATTTACATGGGAGTCAACTTGACACCTGTCGGGTTTACAGTACATTAGTAGAGTTCTTTACATAAAAGTGCTTTATTGGACCAAAATATTTATTGTTAGTGCATAAGAATCATCCCAGTCTGCGCTGAGAGGGTCTACATTGGTGGGTACGAGCCGCAATGGCCGCTGCGGCGGTAAATGAGCTAGAAGTGGACAGCGATGAGTCATTTACTGAACCAAGGAAGCGACGTAGGGAAAGTACAAGGCTCTTCAGAATGGCGAGGAGGACGATAACATGTTGCTGAACAATCGCTTCAGTTTGCTAGACTTGAGCCAGGTAAAGCAAAAACTTGGAGATATTCCTATTAAAACAAAAAAAAATAATTGAGAATTCTATGGAACAAGATTGTATTTTAACAAAAACGGTTGCTCCCAAAAAGGAACGGCCTCCAACTATAGTAGTTATAGACGAAAACCTCACCATGACTCATGAAGGGCAAAAGTATCTTATAAAATTGGCCAGTGAAACCAAATTTCTAATAAAAATTAACAAAGAATCAAAAAAAGCAATTCTTATGCCGCCTACCAATCAGGCTCATGCTGCAATGGTGGAGTTTCTAAAAAACGAAAAAGTAGCACATTATACATACGCGCGTAAGGATCAAGTTCAGCCAAAAAAGAGAACATTGCTCAAAAATTTGTACACAGCTGGATCTACCGAAGAAGAAATAATTTCTGATATAGAGAAAAATTATAAATAAAGCCGGAGCGGGCAATAATTTACAAAAGCGGGAACTCGATTCTTTTAATTTTCAATAATGACTGTGAATGGGAGGTTATCCGTTCTATTGACAGAATATTATCTCAAAAAGTCAGAAATGAAAGGTACAAAATTTCTAGGAAAACTGTGACTCAATGTAAAAATTGTTGGGGTTTTGGGCATGTTCAAGCTCACTGCGGAATGCCAACTGTCAGCGAGGCTACGGAAAAAATTTTGAATAGTCAGAAGAAACTAGTCTGCACAAACTGCGGAGATACAGGGCATACTGCAAGAAATGCTCAGTGTGAGTTTTTCCAGTGGGAGATCCAGAAGGCTACTGAACGTTCGGACGAAAATAGGCTCGGTCACCAACAACATCAGGTAACCAACAGACAATTCAGCTTTGCAGCAAATCAAGAAAACTGGCCAGCACTACATTCAACCCGGTCGCAACGTCACCATCAAGATGCTCGTGGGAGTGCCAGAAACGCAGTCACCTCATCAAAACCGTATGCATTAATTGTTAAATCGTCAGCACCCAAAAATGAGATGTCATCACAGCAATCATCAACAGCTTTCACACGCTCAATGAAAGAACGCAAAGAGTTTTTACACTACATACAGCAAGAAGCAAGTGCTATAGAAGATCGCGAACTCGATGCTAAAGTATTTCACTTCTTGACATATGTTGGCAGAAATGATGTGCCAATGTGCGAAATTCGGAGATTGGCTACAGAAATAGTAACATATGTTATAGATTGCAAATGTCATGGATAAATTAAGAATTTTACATATAAATATAAACGGACTTCGCAGCAAAATTACCGAAGTAAGGCAATAATTGGCAGTCACAGAAAATCCCGATATCATCGTCATCAATGAAGTGAATATTCCCGACGGGTACAGAGGTAACATAAGGAACTATCGTTTTATACAGAATGTTATCCATCGTAGGTTAGGGACAAGGATGTATATAAAGAATGATCTGCACTGGACTAAACAAGCTCTTTTATCCGAAAATGAAACAGTTAAAAATGTGGAAGGCTGTAGAATTCAATTGAATCTCTTGAATGGAGAGAAGGTATACATTGTAGGCACCTATGTTTTTTCACAGCAAACTGCTGTAGCTAATAACCAACTTACACAGGTTTTGAGTGAAGACAATACCATTACCATTGGCGATTTTAATGCGAAACATTCGATGTTGGGCCACCGAACAACAAATGCTAGAGGAAGGATTATTTATGAACAATTGGAGAGAGGAGCACATTTGGCAACACATCAAGAGCAATCTCGACCCTACCATGCTGGTGAAGGTTCGCTTGACCTAGCAGTGATAAAAACTGAACGGGTGCATCAATATGACACAAAAACTTTACCGGATATACAATCTGATCATCTACCATGGTTACTTAATCTTACGTTGGGAATGCCACAACGTACTAAGCAGATGCGGCGAAACTACAACAACTTTAACCCTGATGAGTATGCGCATGCGGAAACAACTGATTTTCTTTTAGGAGAAGTAGAGGAAATAAGTAGCCAAGAGCAATGCGAAAGAGTGATAGAGAAACTTGAAGATGTCATCACAGAAGCGCTCAATCAAAACGCTTCTTGGGTAGAGGCAGGTGTCAATAATGAGGAACTACCACAAGACATCCGATCACTCATTATCTCAAGAAATCGATTGAGGCAATTACAACACAGATATCATATTCCCGGTTTGGCGACACAATATCGGCGACTAAGAAAATTAATTAATGACAAGATCTTGCAACATAATGAACAAAAGTGGTTGAAGGCACTCGAAGACAACTCAGATCATCATCGAAAACTTTGGAAGATTCAAAAAGCACTGAAAAAAGAAAAGGGACAGGAACCGAACTTTCAAGATTCAAGAGACGCTCAAGACGATATCGAAAGGCTTGTGGGAGCAGCTTTAGTTCAAAATATAAATATAGATGACACCTTACGGCTAACACTTAATACAACCCCTTTCCAGGCTTAACCACCTTGCACTCCGAATGATTTAATGCGCGCCATTAAGTCACTTAGAAAGAATAAAGCTCCTGGACCAGATCAGATCCAGTTAGCAGCAATAAAACTTATGGGGGCTTTATCAAAAGTGCAGCTTCTCCACATCATAAACTACACCCTCTCCACAGGTTACTTTCCAGAAAGGTGGAAAAAAGGTGAGTGTATCTTCGTCCATAAAAGAGGAAAAAATCCTTCGCTTCCAACATCTTTTAGGCCAATAACACTACTCAATATTATGGGCAAAATTCTTGAAAGAATAATTTATGAAAGAATACAACCATATGCAGTTGACATAATTCCATCATGCCAGCATGGTTTCATGCCTGGAAAGGGTACCGCCACACAAATTTTAAGGACTACTAATTATATTGCGAATGCACTAGAACATCGGGAGCACGTAGCACTGTTGACCACAGACTTAACTAAAGCATTCGATAGCATAGAGCACAGTGGACTTATTTATAAACTGAACGCACTAAATTTTCCAGTCAACTTATCCAAAATCATAGAAAATTATCTTCGTGGACGTAAAATCAGGGGAAGGTTGAATAATGACAGAAGGGCATGGACACCAGTTCCTTTTGGAGTTCCTCAAGGATCAATTTTAGGGCCTTTGCTTTGGAACCTATACATGGCAGATCTACCAGTAGAAGACGTATTTGGAACGTTTCTGAGCCAGTATGCAGATGACCTGTGTATATTAAATAGATCCAGCAACCCAGATAGAGCTATCATCCGTGCAGGCTGGGCTGCTGAGAAGCTGATGGCATACTATCGAAAATGGGGTCTCCACTGCAATGAAGATAAAACGGAATGTGCAATATTTGGATTTTGTAGAAAGCACCTGAGTCATTTGCCTTTGAATAATACTCAGATTTCTATCTCGAAGTCCGTGAAATATCTGGGGGTAAACTTAGACAAGCGTCTCAGTGCAAATGCACATATCGATGCCACAATAAAAAAAGTAAAAGCTGTTACTAATCTATTAAGTCCAATTATTGGTTGGCGCGCAAAGACAAGTATAGGAACTAGGCTAAAAGTAATAGATTCATGTATTCTGCCTATTCTGGATTATGGAACTATACCTCTACTACCACGGATAAGCAAGACAAATATGAAAAAGCTCGAGGTCCAGCTGAAGAAATTATATAAAATAGCCGCAAATCTACCACAGTCGCTTCCTACAAAAACCCTTTGGGAAATGCTAGATCGAGACCCATACCATCAGAGAGTGGCCGACCTACATAGAGCTATACTTGAGAAGCTCCAGTCTCAACCAATGGAAGGACTTGAACCCCAGCCTGACGCAGTATCATACCGACGACCTGGACAATTCCACGTATTACTGCCAACCACCAGATTAGGAGGACTTCCAATTCCTCAGCTCCACAATGTGGATAGAAGAAAGCCTCCTTCCAAAAGACAGCAAGAGCCAAGGCCACCACGTCTGTAGACTGTAGAAGATCATAGGAATCATCACCATCGTTACTCCATTCACTCACGTTTTCATACATCTTCTTCTTCAATCGTGCATTCATCATCATTTCATTTATTCATCTGTACTTCCACTCATCTTTCACATCATTTACTTTTCATCAAAAATTTGTCAAATATATGAACTTGTCAATTCTGGGTTAATCCCGTACAATGATGTAACATTTAATAATTTAATGTAAAATCTAAATGCTGAAAATAAAGCCAATACACACACACACACACACACACACACACACACACACACACACCATCACACACAAAAGGATTTACATGAGAAAATTGTTGTTCGTTGGAACAATTTTTTTTGAAAAAGTTTACCCAAGGACCAACGGGAAGCGTTAATGGCAAAGCATAAAATACCTTCTAATTGTAAGGCCAAAAAGATATATACCTAATATTTCCTATAAAATAGCATAAGTGAACTCGTCTTGATAAACTAGAACATTCCGTTGTTTGTACCAAACAGGCCTGTTTGACGGGTTGAGCAAAAGCGTTACGCCAATTTTTGTCAATATTCAAGATGTCTAGTGATTCAAACACAGATGAACTCAAGGCCCGGTCAAACAGAGGGCATTCTAGAACGCGGCGTTACGGCGTTCTAGAACGCCGCGTTACAGCGTTCCATTGTATTGTTAGAGAACGTCAGAACGCCGCGTTCTAGACCGCCCTCTGTTTGACCGGGCCTTAAGAACTGTGCTCGGTTGCTGGTCGAGGTCAAGAACCCCTACATAAAGGAGGCATTGTCACAGGCAGCAATCTCCAGGCGCGCATCCATGCAGTAAAAGGCTAATTAAATTTAACGTCGGGTTTCAAATAAGTAGTTCTGACAAACAAATATTTTGTTATAAAATAACGGTATTATTAATGTTTAACTATTTTTGTCTTTAATACTTTGAGGAAGCGGTGCTTCCCCCGCTTCCAAGGATCGCATGTCACTGATGCCAAGTATGCATTTGGTTTGTTGCTAGAAATGATTGGTCCACGGTTGAGTAGAACTCGTTGAATTCACAAGCCTATTTCTTCTGCCTAAAGACTTGCTTCAACTTTGAGGTATTTAATCAAAATATACCTGTTTGGATCATCAAATCATCACCAATCATCACAGATATCCTCCATCGGTTTGTAATATATCAATCCCAATTGATGTGCTATAACTTCCCCCGTACACACTGCTCCAACTGGGGCTTACTGGAGCCCCCGAGTAAAACTACTTCATACTCGTAACTTAATGTATATTGAATTGATCTTACTATCTCAAACTATAAACTACAGATCTATCTTATATCTAACCCATATCCTATTGACCTACTTAGCACACTCACTCAAGTTTATAAACACTCTTACCTCAGCATATACATACTTATTTTCCCATGTCTCACATACGGACTGGTAACCTCCTTTTCAAAGTGTAACAATTCCATATACTGGGTGTTACCAGTTCCCTTTATTTGACTAAACTAAAACACAACCCTTAATCTATTATAACTATACATATATGCATATCACAGGTTAACTAACTGCACCTAGCAGACATATTGGACAGAAAGCGAGGTATTTGGTGGATTGGATTTGATCTCAAACAACCTCAAACCTCAAGTGATATATGTATCTACAAACTTTACTCGACCGCACCTCGGCAACTGGCATAGGTAAGGTACCAACTATGAAGATTCAAATCCCTCAAATTTGTGACCAATTTCCTACGAAAAAATAGGATTCATGAATATATTTTAAATTATATCTACGATAGATTCAGTGTACGAATACGAATCGTATATCGGAATCGGAAATCGTGTGCATTTGAATTAAGCCTTTTAGGAGTAGGTACCTACCTATACGTATTGCTTTTCCTATTGCAGAAAGCGCTATCATTCCAAGACAAAGAAGCTCAGCTTAGGGATGTTCGATTCACGTGAAAAGAATCGATCTTCGATTCGGTATCGAATCGAGATGAAAATAATCGATCCAAAAAAAATCGTCGTCGAAAGAATCGATTCTCTCAAAATCGATTCTTCTGATCTGTACCTACGGACTGAAGGTCAACACTCAACACCGAACAGCAGTAAACACTGAAACCGATTGACAGCACTTTGCAATTTATAAACTGAAAGTTGCGATTTTAAGTGATTACGTATCTTCAATCTCTTTAACACAAAATATTATTTTCCTCCTTCCTTCCTTCCGTCCTTCCTTCTTACTTCCTTCATTATTATATAATATAGGTAGATATGTACGACATTGTACGTATCTCTGTATTCAGAAATAGACTGCAATGCGCAATCCTTTCACAAAAACCTATATGGCCAGTTTGAACTTTCAAGTGGATATTTGTAGTAATTTATGTTTTCTTTTTGAATGATGGTTCAGGTGTGTCGTGTTCCCACTGCTTTTAATGTACGTACATTACAAAGTTTGCACTGAAAAACATTATTATCTGATGTTTTCAAAAATATTTCCACACACTTGAATTTTTGGTTTTTCTACCAGACATTTTGAAATAATTATTCGTTAAATTTTATTCGCATTTCCCAAACGGAAAGGTTAGTCACAGAATGACAATTGACAAATAACCACAAACAAGCTCCGAGGTGACAGTTCCGATGAACAGCTGCATTTGTACCGCTCGGGCAGTTCGGACTCTTGGACTATTTCTATTGCACTGAACTGGCCGTTCTGACTGTTTTTTTTGCTCTTCAGATTTTTGACATGCACTAGTTTTCTCGGAACAGTCGGAACTGGTTTTTCAAAGTCGACGAGTTTTGTCTATGGGTTTTTCGGAACAGCTCTCTGTCCAGGGCAGAACTGTTCGGAACACCTCCTCTAAAATGCCTGTTCCGTAACAACTACTATTTACCTCCAGTTTAGTAAACGGCCAAATTTCAAGATTACAAAATATTCAGCTGTCAGTCTGTCACTTCAGACTTGTTACTTATTAATGGTCAGACAAATTACGGAATCTTGTACGAAACATGTCCCAAAACTCCCAAGCTTTATAAGATGACAACTGACAGTTTGACATAGTTGTCAAGATCCGATGACCGATCCGATTTCGATAATAAATGAATCGATTCGTCGCGAATCGAGGTCGTCAGGATCGATTCAAATAATCGATTTTTCACCGATAAAATAATCGATCTCACTAGAATCGATTCTGAATCGAACATCCCTAGCTCAGCTGTATATTGCGTTCTATAGGGGAAATGGGAAACGTAACTTGATATTCGTACGGTTTTTAAAAATATCCAGAATCGATTGTACATTCACGGTACCTGCCAAAGGCTTGCACACATTCCATCGACGATAAACTGCGACCATCAATCATATTTGACTTTATACATATATAGCACGCAAAATAAATATTTTTCGGAACTGCTACTAGGTTTTATCAGAATTTATGTGGGATATTAATATTAAACGGCTCCCCTGTTTCCAGTTTATAGCCCTGTTTCTGTTTCATGCATCATTTTCGCATGGGAGTGCTAGAAGTTTTTTATTAAAACTTACCATGCTTTTCGATTCATTTTTTCGAACTACATGGTTGAAAATAAAAATGTCTAGGATAACGATTGAAAGTTTGTTGGCCTGGCACCCTCTTTTGTAAAAACGCCAAAAAAACTTTACCCAATTATTGGATTGGATGAATGCTGGCAGCGGTCAAGTCAAGTTAGTTCAGTAGCAAAGAATAAAATGGATGATTTACTTATTACAACACCCTCCACATTGAATAATGAATTTGTTCACCATCACACTCTTTTTTAAATGCGCAGCTGGCTAATTCCGAGCATTATTCATGCAAGTTGCCTAGAAACGCAGCCTTTATAACATATCATGTAATTTACTATTGCATAATGCAAAATCAAATGTGTCAGGTTTACCGGGAAATTGTACCATTTTATCTTACATGCATTTTTTAATAATTATATGTTATATATCCATTCAAACATTTCAAACCAAATTGAATAGAACCTTTTTTCAGGAAATGATTTTTATTTACTTATGTGGGAGATTTCAACCCTATATCACGTCATTCTATCAACCCCAACGGGGCAACGGGTTTCGTTCGTCTACCCCAACATCTACCCCCTGGAAATTTGATGGAAATTTGTAGACCCTACTGTGAAATTTTTCGCAAGTGCCACCTATCGCAAAGTACGAGAGTGTGGAACAATTATTTAATTTGTTGTTATAGTAATAGGAATGTTCCAAATTACGGTTCTATCACCGTCCCAGAACTGTTTTCATCATGCCCTGCCCATTTTGTGATTCTAGAATCGATGATTGGTTGGTACGCGGACGCGCAAACTAATCACCGTTTTTAGAACTGTAAAATGGGCGGGGCAAGATTAAAACAGTTCTGGGACGATGATAGAGCCGTAATTTGGAACAGCCTTAACAATGAAAAAGATATCAATATAATCTCTAGGAGTATCATTAACCAGTTTGATAAATACTTAATAGGTGGCAACACCTCCACATTCCTGTGGTACCATCTATGTTAAGGTAATCTAGTTGTAAGCTTCGAGTAGATATCATTAAAATACTCGGCTAAGTTTCGTTAAACAGTGGTAGGTGGTAGCACCTGCAAGAATTTTGTTGGCTCTACCTATTGGATAACAGCAGTAACTAAAATGATGGTGATGGGCGCTTAATTTCAAACCCGTACCTATTTTATAGGGCTGTTCCATGGCCGACTTTACTCACTAGGCCGGAGCATTGAAATATGGCAACACTGGATATCGGGCCGAGCTTTTGTTTGTTGTGAAGTCATTAGTGTAATCTTCCAGAGTGAAAAATAAGATTGGAAGGTGAATTTTAATATGTTTCTAATTATTTACCTTCACAGACGAAACTATAAAGATAAAAAGATGTCTGCAAAGTGTGTAGTACCAGGTTGCAATAGCAATTGGGGCTTCCAAACAAGGATATACCAACATAATCTTCCAGAGTAACAACGAAGAGCGGAAGGTGATTTTTAATGTGTTTCTACTTATTTACCTGCACAAATGAAACTATAAAGATAAAAAGATGCCTGCAAAGTGTGTAGTACCAGGTTGCAGCCCAATAGAGGACATACCAAACCATGGCCCAACATAACCTTATTCCAGAGTAAAAAGAACATTGCAAGGTGATTTTTAATGTGTTTCTACTTATTTACCTGCACAAATGAAACTATAAAGATAAAAAGATGCCTGCAAAGTGTGTAGTACCAGGTTGCAGCCCAATAGAAGACATACCAAACCATGGCCCAACATAACCTTATTCCAGAGTAAAAAGAACATTGCAAGGTGATTTTTAATGTGTTTCTACTTATTTACCTGCACAAATGAAACTATAAAGATAAAAAGATGCCTGCAAAGTGTGTAGTACCAGGTTGCACTAGCAATTGTGCGTCCAATAAGGGACATAAACAGAAGTGGGTGAAAGGTATTCCTCGGAAGGGCTGGTTATATTTATAAGGATAAAGACAATAATTTACAAACATTTCAAAGGATAAGACCTATTTTAAAGCACAATGTGGTACCTATAATGTTTTCTGGAACTCCCTAATATCACAGAAAAATACAGTTAATAGAATGATAGAACTCATCTGGGCATGCATCTGGGGCATACCTACGAAAAGATTTGATAGTGAAAGGGAATAAAGACCAGCAAGAATGGCTTCACAGTGACCTAATAGTGAACTTTTTTAGCTCAAGTGACAATTTACAAAGTAAATTGAGTGTTCATTTAAGTGGAAGTGGCAGCAGGAAACAGGTTGCGTTTATTTTTATTTTGTAGTGTCTGACTGTGATGAACCAGACATCAGATGTAAGTGGTATTAGTAGTAGTAGTTCTAAAAAGTATTTTTCTTAATTTATTAACCCAGATGAACTCTAATACATATAAAATGTAATAATTATTCTGAAACTATAGGCCAACTATTTGACAGCTAAGCCACGTTGCCACATCTAAGGCTCCGGCCTAGTGTAGAGTCGGCCATGGCTGATCCAATCGCAAAATGGGCGGGGCATTTGAAAACAATTCTGGGACGGTAATAGAACCGTAGCCTGGAACAGTCCTTATGATAGCCATGTTATCAAATGTTATACATCAAGTGTCAAAACTGTCAAATAGCTTAAGTTTTGTGGTCAGTGTTGGTAATTTAGCGAATTTTCCGCTAGATCTAGCGGATTGGGAGCCCATTTAGCGGGAATAAATTTGCATTTAGCGGACAGCGGATTTTTTAGCGGATTAGATATCTGAGTTTAGCGGATTATCATAATTTTTAGTGAATTATATAACATGAAGTAGACGAATAAAATTAACTTTATGTATTGCCCAATTTTATGTTCTGTGATCATAAACCCAATCTTATATTTATTTTCATACTTGACACATGACTAATGTGAATTTATCAATCCGTGCTATCCGCTTTCCGTACCAGTCACAAAACAATTCTTCGCCATCTGACAACTATAATGGGCACAGACCACAGAAATTCAACAAGTTGAATTTTCAATTCTGTGGTACAGGGTATATGGATTATGTCATTTATGTGATAAGTGATAGCCTATTTGGCTGTTAAACAAGTTATGTATTTCTAAAAAAATATATTTATTTTGTTTGAAGTTATAGTTTACATTTAGTTGTTTGAAGTTTAACATAGTACCTCATTCCTGCAAATAAAGCTAAACATTTTTAAAAGGAATTTTATTTATTTACATGGACTGTTGCTTGATAAATAACGCCTGTCATAAATGATTATTTTTTAATTGGACTATGATTCTCTCATCTAAAAACTCAACTTTATATGAATCACTGATGTCATTAACGAATTTTATAAAACGTCAACATTTTTAAATTTTACATCCCGCCTTAAGAGACAAACTTTGCTGTCAAGTGTCATCTATTGTAAGTCAAAGATATTGTTCCATGTTTGTCATGGTCTCTGAGCATAAAACAAATTTCGAACTGTCATAAATAAAATGATACTTTATATAAAAGTATAGTTTGTAATTAATAAGATAAATAAAATTGTTAGACGATCCAATTATAATCAATTCAAGTTTAGCTGATTCTAGCGGATTAATTGTTAGACGATCCAATTATTATCAGTTGAGGTTTAGCGGATTCTAGCGGATTTTAAGATGACATCTGGCGGAATTGCTCGTCAAACTGTTACCATCACTGTTTGTGGTTAGATTAAGTTTAAGTTGTCTTTGTCTATTGTCTAGGGCTAAACAGGCAAAATCAACATTCTGGAAGTGTGGAATCCTGGAATCAGAAAATAACAGGACACGAACTAAAAATGTCCAATAGTCATTTATTTTTGAAACCTGGCTTCATAAAGGTACCGCTGCAGAATGGTGTAGGTCGATACGTTTGTCAGCTACAGCGAGTGGTTTTGAAATTCTGCAAAAACCATGGATCTAGTCGTGGTATGAGGTCGGTAGAACGATAGATGTGATACATATGTGGTATAATTGCGACGAAAATGATTTACTTCTAGGGACTTCATAGAGTCTGACCTTGTGAATTTTGCAATGGATAACCCGGCAGTGGTTGTTTACTTGAAGCCTAGACGACATAGAAGTGCTGTCATCAAAGCAGAGTACTGTAAGTGCAAATTATGACATTTTCTGAAAACCAAATTGCACAAAGTGAATTTAGAGTTATAATACATTCTTATGACTCTACTAGGGGTTTCAAATATATACTCCGTACACTTGCCCATAGCAAATCCATATCAAACCAATAAGCTATCAACAAGGACGTTAAAACAATAGGGGGACGCAGCATGTCACAGTCTATCCTGTATTAATGGTGAAGCCAAAATATTTACGTCTGCGCTTTCTTTTGTTTTCTGTGAAATTGTTGAAGTTGTCAAAATGCAGTGCAGTGCATTTTTCTGGGGTATCACAACAAAAAATAATAAATCACCATAAGTGGAATTGTATCTGCATACCGGGTGTCCCAGAATTTCCTTGACACGTGATATTTTCGCTTAATCCATGAAATCGTAAACATAAATTAATTAAAACACGTGTGGAAAATATTTTTTTTACTTTCATGAATCAACTAATAACAAAAATGTGACAACAAAACTAAGTGCAAAAACGTGGAAAAGTTTTATGGCTACATCGGGACGCGCCAACCCCGTGTGCAGGGTGTGCCCCGCACACGGGCGCCAAAATTAACGATAAATTGCAGTAGGGGCATAAAAAGTAAGGCACTACAATAATTAAATTCAAGTAAAGAATTTATTTTTCCAGGCAAAATTGTGGATTGAAATTTGAAAAAACAAGCTAGGGGTGGATTCCAGGGGTTTAAGTAAGAAAAAAATTATTCATAAGCAAGGAATGATAGGTCATTCACTACCATTGAAACACCCACTTACTTTTCTTTTTTATCCGTTTTTGTTACAAAAATATCAGGCGTCAAACAAATCATCATTTCGTTTGTCTTATACTTATGATTTTACGGAAAAAATAAGTTTGCATATAAAATTAAAGGTACCACAATATTTTAAATAAAATGGGGATATCATTTAGGTAGGAAAACCTATGGGGTGCTATTTGAAAAAAAAATTTTGGGGTGAGTTTTAGGGGTTGATGTACAAAAAAAAATGTTTTGAATGCAAGGTATGATAGACCCTATAGTACCTTCAAAAGTACCACTCAGTACAGTTTTGTACTTATACCTTCGAATATTTACTTATGACATCAGGAGTATACTGTTTTGGTATTTTTTGAGGTTATAAAGACATCAGAAATCAAATTTATCATTGTAATTCGAAAAAGAATAATTTAATAAGTCACACAACCATTAGTAGCATCCGAAATATGTTAGCTAGGTACGCTTGAGTCGTACTTCCATTTAAAATAATAAAAAAATATATAGTACTAAATCACGTTTACAGATAAAAGTTTTATAAAGCCATACTCTGTCATGCTCAAAAGTAAAGACTATCATGAAGTAATTTTTATTGTAACAAACTGTATTGATAGAAATACATAAGTACCTAAGCATTGCATGTGCTCCGTTTGCAGTGGTTTAACCATTATTTTTGGCAAAGAAAATGATTACAACTTATTTCAAAGAAAAATATTAGTGGCTCGAAAATCTGTAGGTAAATTGGAAGTTACTACCCCATGTACTACCTTATTAAATCATGTCAAATTAAGTGTATACATTTTTAAAGTAGCAGACAGGCAGTGAACAATTACGTGTTTTTCCTATAAACTTTAAAATTTTCATTAAAACCAGTCTTCCCAATTATCGATATATCGACAGCCTTCACATAAAAAAATAGTAACTGTGGCAACAATTATTTTATTCATATTTGTACACAAATTAATATTCGTTTACACACATGTCATGTAACCAATAGTAATAAAAAATGTTTCTCTTATTTAAAAACAACTATTTAAGTATTTTTAATGTACATGTATATTTTAAATTTCATTTTAATTTTTGCAACATATAACGTATGTATATTAATTTAAATTACATAATGAGCTTGTGCCCCATTCTTTGTCATCCTACCATTATTTATTCAACAAAGCATATATTCTTCTAGTAGTCACAGTCACAGTAGAATTTATGTTGGGAAGCGTATAGCTTACATCATAGCTCTTACACTCGACTGCTTGGATCACTAAAAACAAAACAAAAAAGAAATATAAACATTCAACATCAAATACATCATACGTCGATGTACTGCAAAAAGTGATAGGCCAAAAATCGACGATTTGACGTTTTTGGTACTAAACGACGATAAATGATTTTGTCCAAGTCAATACTCGAAAATTTTGCCAGTTTGGTTAACAGCTCGTTTTGACTAAGTCTAATATGTCCAATAAAGTAGCAGGTAAAATGATCAACTTCACTACATTGTGAGACATATCACGTAAAAGTAACCATCTTGACTATCAAAGCTGGAATAAATCCCTCCCTGTAGATAAGAACAAGAAAAGCAATGCCCTGGAACCAAAATAGATCTGATTCAGTATTCTAGATTTAAATGTGATTGATTATGTTTATGTTTCTTATTTCAAGAAAATTGAAGTTTATTTGGACCAAGTCAGTATTAATATATTTTCCAACATCAAGTGTGACCAAGTCAGAAATATAGTCTAATTTCTTCAAGCTCTCTTTATAACTCGCAGTGAACATTTTTATGAGTTCTATGTTTTCTAAAAAACACGTTGAGTGATTTATTACTTAAATTATGATTACTTTCAACAGCCATTTACGAGGAACTAGTTTTCTGACTTGGTCACCTTTTTGCAGTATACCAACATTATCAACGATTATTATAAACAATGGTACAGTATTATGGGAATAATTAGAAATATCAGTATAAATCATCAAATCTATTAAGTGTTGTTGAACGGCGAAAAATTGCAAATGTGCCGGATATGATGATTTACTAAATAAAACTGCTTCTACTGGTAGTACTGGTACTACTTAGTTCAGATAGCTTTTACACTCAACCCCTTGGATTCCTAGAAGCACAGCAAAAAATTAAACATCAAATACGGGACATAAATAATGGCACACTATAGTAATAATACAGGTAGGTCATCAGAATTTGAAATAAAATTTTAGATTATTAATATTTTTAAAAAACACGAATTTGATATATTCTGGGATTTATCCCATAATGAATGAACGTATAATTTCATAAACTTTATATTTGTTAAAGAAGTTTTTTGACAGCTGCCACAGCACAACAGAAAACTGACTCAGTGGATGTAGAACTTTTATATTTCTTATCTAACTTATCTAACTCAATGAATATATAGCAAATAAGTGGTTGTAAAGTCAAATTGTATCTGTATATGACTATTATATTGAGCGTCTCTGTAAGGATTTTTGAAAAATTTCAAGTTCAGCATGGATGCCTTCAGTTGTGAAAGTCTTTCAACATTAATTTTTTTGTATGATCTTATGTTTTTACAAAAAAATACCCCAGCCCAATATTACATGTTCTGAAAGACTCTTTATGCTCAGTAGTATTTATTATCATATAATAATCATGGACTTCAGAGAGAATGAACCTCGTTATTTTTTTATCACATTATTAAGCCAAAAATCAGAATGAATAAAAGCACACAAAAAGACAAAGTAACGGAAAATGGACTTTCCTGTTGTATACAATGTAACACCAAAAAACCCTCAAAAAGCCATATTGTGCTGACAACTTATATGTTTAATACAACTATAATTTAAAAAAATACCTCTTAGGAGCTGGTTCACCACAGATCACTTCTTGAGAAGCACCAATAGCAGATAAGAAAGCTTCCTTCAAGGGGTAGTGGCACCTAAAAATTCAAATCATAATAAAATTATAATATTAACTACATAATTATAACTTGATAAAACAATTATAGTTAAAACATTCTATTTGTGATAGTAACCATTTTGACCATGGAGACGAGACAGAAGAATTTAAAAGTAAAAATATTTCCAAAAATAAAGATACTAGTGGTGAACAACAAAATACTGTTTAGCAATATGTTCAAAAAATAAATGATATTACTGTTAAACAGTAAAAAATTATTAATTGTATGTAATTATTTTTGTACATTCTTTTATTTATTTATTTTATTATATTCAAAAAATAAATTGCTCACTTTATGCTCTGAAAAAAATTATCTGAAAGCTGTTTCCTGAGCAAAAACTGTTGAGGATTGAGAACATTGAAGTATTTATATGTAACACAAAATATATTGCATATATATATTTCCCTTGAAAATAAAACAGCCTATAATTTATACTTAGTATATGATACTAAAAACTAAAGATCACCTTAAAATAACTAGTAAGAGTAACAGTTAAGGTCTTTCAACAGTTTATCAATTTAGGGTTACTATTACTTTTTACGAAACACTTGTACCTATTTTATCTTTTGCTCTAAAATAATTACACCTCATTATTCAATTCACCAACTAGATTTTTTACTCACTATTCCTTCAAACCTCAAAGAAAAATTACATTACAAGTTTTACAACTTGTCTCAGCAAAAGTATACCCTTGACACTAAAAAAAGTTTCACATGCACCTAGATGGCATATCGTAGCATTTCATAACTCCAATTAATTTTCCTGCATTAGAACCATAAAGTCTACAGTTCAGCAGCCTATCCACTTTGACACCATTATTTAGAATAATCGGACTAAAGACTGTGCTCACAGATATAATGGATTTTCTTGGATTATTTCCAACATAACAAAGATGTAAGAAAAACATGCTTCTTAGAATGTAACGTTGATTAAATTATATTTTTTGTTACTATATCAGATTCTAAATCCTACCTATAATGTTAAAGTCTAATTATTTATACATAGCTACTTACACTTTAAGCTGTTTTCTATCTTCTTCCTTGGTATACAAAGTAGGCACCACATTCTTTTTCAAACGCTTCTTTCCGGATAGTGTGGTTTCAAAGTCATCGTTAGTAAAATGTTCTGATCAGACTTCTTTTAATTGTGGTAGGTCTGTGTCAGTCACTCCCATTACATCAAACCACTTCCTCCTCAGAACAATATCTTTGGTAATACTGAAAAATATGATTAATTATAGAAAAGCTCAAAAAAATGATACTTTAATTTATTTTATTTTGTTAAATATGAAAGCAACACTCAAGCTAGGTTTATTTATATGTAAGTATATATACAGATATGTAGGTAAAATAATATGACATAAATATATATAAAGCAGTACCAGTCCAATAAATTTAAACATGCATAGATTAAAAATATTCTATACCTATGGCAACAGTAGCAAACTGGATGAGGTGTTTAAGAATATGAAAGTAACACTCATCAGGCTAGGTGTGTTAAAAGGCCTTTACGGAAACACTGATCTGGATCCGGATAGATCAGTTATACGTCAAACAGCTGTTGAGGGCTGTTCCAAATTACGGTTCTATCACCGTCCCAGAACTGATTTCATCATGCCCCGCCCATTTTACAGTTCTAAAAACACACAAAATGGGCGGAGGATGATGAAAACAGTTCTGGGACGGTGATAGTACCGTAATTTGGAACAGCCCTCAACAGCTGTTTGACGTATAACTGATCTATCCGGATCCAGATCAGTGTTTCCGTAAAGGCCTTATATGTCGGTACAGTTGTGTATAATATGTGATATCGATATCACTTTCAAATTATCCAGGTAAAATAATATGACATTATAATTATATAATGCAGTACCAGCCCAATAAATGTAAACATACCAAAGTATTCCTACATGACAATAGGAGCAAACTGGAGGTGTTTAAAATAATTTCTAAAAATATGAAGCCCAAGTTTACTGTTTATAGACACCTTATTTGAAAGATCCCATATGTACTGTATACTGTTATTTTCAAATGTACCCCAGCAGGTAGCACATAGGAATGAAATTAGAGGTTTTACAATACCATCAATTTTACTGCAGATGAATGTACGAATACACTTACCTGTAAAAGGTCAAGTTAGGGTGCCGATAATCCCATTTTTTGCATATGTAGCAGCGTCTACCCATGACTATTTTCGGATCGTCAGCCTGTTTTTGGGGCCTATCAGGTAATTAAGCACTGAAACACACTCAACACTACTCGAACACCAAACAGATACCTACGAATGTACGGTCTGTGTTACGATTATCTAGAATTTGAAATGTTGGAATTCACAACAGAACAATTTATACTCGAACACAAAATAGATTCGAATAAGGTTTAACGGTTCTCAGGAATTTCAAATATAATTGAAATTCACATTTCACACCCGTTGACGTTCCCTCCTGCGCCGCCCCGTCGCTAATGCGCAGTACAGGGTTGCCGGTGGAATAGCAAGAATTTCTCGCACCTTTGTCGAGTGGGTGGATCAACATAACCTCTTCGTTTAATGACGCGATGTTTGGGGCGAATTTGACCGTAAATCTACTTAGAAATTTGCCCAGTTTGGCAACCGTAGAATTCCCATGGCAACTAGGAATGAGAGCCAAGCGGCGTTGCCGGGTTGACATATGAAAATTTCTTCATACTATCAAATATTGCAAAAGAGCGAAATTAGACTCTGATCCTAACGTTTTGCATATATAAAAATCATTACATCAATTCACTGTTCATAAATATATTATATTATTATATTAAATATGAAATTATGTGTTCATAAGCTTGCTTGTTTCGCTGATGTTTTGTGTTCATAAGCTTGCTTGTTTTCTTAGTTTTACTTAGAAAAATGCCTAGTTTGGCAACTTTGCAATGCGCTTAGAATGTGACTATGCGACTTCAACGCGAAAAGTAAATAGCTGCGTCCCCCTATTGTTTTAACGTCCTTGGCTATCAAAATTATATAAAAAAGGGGCACTATCCTTATTGAGCACATGATCACAATTCTCTGAACAAAAAAGGCAGAAAATTTATTATTCTGTGGGTAGTTCCTCTTTGTTCTTTTGATACCAAATAATGCTACCTACGTAGGGTGACCATATACTTCATAGATCAATTCCGGATGTAGTGACTTTTTTTCCTCTTCATTAACTGTATTTGTTCATTTGCTGTATGTTGCGCCATCTATTTTTGATTGGGGTTCAAATTTCTGACATTTTATCGATTTTTGTGATTTTTTGACTGCCCATTAACTGTATTTGTTCATTTTCCGGACATTTTACCGATCTTTGTAATTCCTCCCGAACACAAATTTACCTCCAAATTTCAGGACATGTCCGGGATTTTCCAGACGGATGGTCACCCTATACCTACATCATATCTAAGAACTGCTGTTTGTATGACATAATTAATTTATACTATCTTTATAATTTGCATTAGTACCCTAAAGGTTTTGGTTCAATAATAACAAGAATAGTATATTGATTTTATTAACATTGATTTTTTAATTTCAGTGAATGGAGATCAACAATGGCTGGGCTGCAAAAACTTCACAAAAGAAGAGATTTTAAAATGGTTAAATTTGCTAGTTACTCAATCCCAAAACCACACAGGTACCAGAATAAGAAAGTTATGGCACACAGACAATCCATCAATCCAGGGACCTTGGACACCTTTTACGTTTAGGGATCCTAAGCTGAACTTGGCCAGTTTCCCAAATGAAGAATTGGCTAAACCCCAAGATAGCAATGAAACCAATCATGAAGCATTGATTGAATTATTCAAAAAACAGAAGTTAGATGACCTAGAGCAAAGAAGGGCAGAGTAGCACATTGCACATGATGTGGATAATTGCAAAGTTAGACTGTTATAATAAGGCTCTATTTTTGAAATAAATTTTAAATGAATCATAAATTAACAATGAGTTAAGAGTGGATTCAGAGCTTTCGACTTTTAATTCTTTTTTGGAAATGGTGTTGCAAACATTTTGTCTACTGTATAGGCACTTAATATCAAGGATTTAGTTTTGTCGATGATCAAGGCTCATGGTTACGCAAAATTAAAAGGTGGCAACCCTAATTTCAAACATCATATTGGGGCTTGTTAGAGGTGCCTGTTCATTGTTTCAACAGCACCAAATGGGATAGTGATAGTATGTTAAGTTTCACATAAATATGTGGTTCTATCTTTGATAGGAATTGGAAAAATCAGGTGGCATGGCTTGCAGACAAAACAATTGCAAACTTACACAAAATTGTGCTATGTTCCCATCGTGGTGCGAGTATACACGGTGTGCTCGCCAGCCGTACGAAATTGCGATCGCTCTGCGCATTGCGTCAGCGACGAAGATTTTTCGCGCGGAGAATTATTAGACGTCGTGATACCACGGCCTGTTTAATCGCGTTTTAGATAGAATCGCTAACGATTTTTGTTTAATTTGCTTTGTATTCCTTATTTTGAGTTATAGAAGACTGAAATTTATATACGCATCGCCAAATTGTGCAGTTGTCGGTTGTAAAAACCATAGTAAGATGAAAGAGCTAAATGTAAAATTCTATAAGTTCCCGAAAAATTAAAATCTCGCAATGCAATGGAGTAATGCTTGTCGCCAAAAGGACAAAATTAATATGAAAATGGTAATCATTTCACAAATTAGCATTAAACAATGATTAAAACTGAAATTTTTTTGGTACATCCTCGGAAAATATTCATCTGCCGTATTTTCAATGAATAAATATGCAGAAGAAAGCAATGTATCTTGCCTACTTGAACCATTGCAAGCCAAAAACTTAGTTTCGAGTAATTCTAACATCGAAGTTGATGACGTGTGCTTTACTCAGGAGTTTTTCAAGAACGTTCTTGATGACAGCGATATTGTCGGGACAGAGAATGATTCAAATTATATTCATTTTTCCAACTTTACCTTTCAGAGTCCAAATTATGACCTAGATAACTTTATTTCTGAAGACCATGACTGCATGACCTTTTGTGTCAAATAGAAAAAAATAAAATGTCAGACACGATTTTCAACGAGGGACTGAAATTTATTGCCGGATAGGTGGCCTTCAGATCCAGAAACGAATATCTTAATCTAGCTTTGGGGGCGCAAACCAAATTTCATTCTTCTAATCGTGCCCCAGACTGGGTTGAGTTTCTATCTAGAGTCAGTCTTGTATATCCAAGTGAGGAGATGATTAAAGTAGCCCGTTTGGTTGGAACAGAGTTCGATAAAGTACATGGACAGTCGTTTTATAAACAATCAAACATATTTAAAAAAATATTGGAGATAGCCCCAGTGGAAACCATCAAATCCTGACAAAATAATATTATATCTAATACGAACGAGAATATACGTCAGACTCAGGCATTTAAGCAAAAGAATTAGTTTCGGAGATTGTAGGCGTAACGTGAAAAAAATGTCCAAATTTACCAATAAATAATACATTTTTGTAGAAAAAGTTGTTAAATTACCTATTTTAAACTCCTATATAACATAATTGTCAAATAATTGGCTATTGAACTCCTTTAATCTATCACTTTGAAGTTAAAATATAATCCATCATGGTATTCCCGCCAGTTCGCCGACAGAAATCTTCGTTGCTGACGTCACAGCGTGCCGGCGCTCGGACGGCTGCATGAGCGTGAGCACACCATGTTTATTTATACTATGTGTTCCCATTGCCACAACCAACTAGAAGCTTAAGAGCCCTAAATCTGATATATCATATGGAAAAAAATTTCCATTATTCCCATCCAGGCACATATTTTGGGGGGTAGGGGGTCAGGGTCCCTTCGAAATGTTATATAATGGCGCTTAAAATCTAATGAACCACAAAAATGTACACGTCTAACAGACAAGCAATATTTTAAGGTAACTGTACCCCCACCCCCCACTGACTCATGAACAAAACGATATGATTACTTGATGACTGCTTTCATCTCATCTGTGAAGTTCATTCATCGTGCGTAATCCAAAGGATCACTGAAGGAAATTCCAGCAGCATGTTGCCCAACAGATCGAGTAGGACTGCGACGAACAGCTTGTCGCGCGCATTCCACATTTTCACGGTTTCGAACCATTCGTGAAGCTCCTGGTGGTCTTTTGATCAACATCAGTACACCACAGTGTCAGAAACTTACGAGTTGAATAGTAGCCGCACCACCCCTCTCGCCCTGATGGGGGAAGAGTACTAAGCCATCTAAAAACGTCCATCCTGTATGACGGAGCCTGCAGCCATCCGGAAAATAGAACTTTCAGTACGATTTATTAAATCGAAATTGAAACTTTACACAAATCATACTGAAAGTTCTATTTTCGGGACGGCTGTAATGTTCATAAGTAATACTTATAGTATCTATCCCTATTTTTTTTTAATATTTCATCTAATAAACGCCTGTAGAAAAACTATTGTACGTAACGCTACGCTACCCGAAAGTGAATTTACGGGACTCGCCTACGGCTCGCTCTGGAAACTGCCTACTCATACCGTAGAATATCCCTTTCGGGACTTGTTATGTAAATAACTATTCATGAATTGCACATCAGCTTTATCTACTGTACCAACAAATCACAGTGGTATCGTTTACATTCGTGTTGGTTTTATGAATGCATCTAGCAATGCAAGTAGGCCGTTGCTACGTGTGCGGTCACAAAAGGTGTCGAACTTTATTTCTTTCTTGGTATTATGTGGACAGCCGTTTGTTTTCAGATTTTTTGTGTACACGTATCAAACGGGTATTGGTTCAGGTGGGTTATTTTCACATACCAGCATGACTCTAAGAGGATAAATCAATGACCAGCAAGGCCTACAGATAAGAACTGACAGCAAAACCAGCCTATTTCTCATCAGTTCAAAGGTGTAGGCTTTTATCCAATTTTTCTGTGAGCATACGTCATTGCCAAGTATTCTTCTTTTTTGTTTACATCACTTCATTGCAGTGTTTGGGGTTGCTTTGATGCATTATTGGTAAATTTGACTTTTAATATTTATTAGATAAACGAATTCATCTGCTTTACTGATCATTGTTCAAATTACAAATAAACCTTTTACTATCATAAAATATCAGTTTCTGGACTTGTTAGGTACCTAAATATCTATTAGTGACTTTTCGGTCATCTCTGTGGCCTTCATCAAAGTACAAAATAAATTCTGAAAAACTAATTGTATTTGATACACTCCTACACAACTGCCACCCTTTTAAGATATTGATATGTCCCCTCTAAATCACTTTTCCAAAAACTAAATAATATGCTGTCTTTTATAATAGCCTTTTTTTCAAATCTGTACTCTGCTACAAACCACAGCGGCGGTCGAGAGGTAGATGAGGTTTATCTTCTAGTGTGCTGTTATTATTGATGTGCCACTGAAGCACGATGATGTAGTAGTAGTGATAGAGAGGCGAAGCCAGACATGTGGGTCACCTTTGGCCTTTTTACCATCCCCGCTGAAACACTGAAAACATAAAAGCTTAGGTCCTAGAAAGCTCCTTGTCGTACCTACCAGTCTTCTTGATGAAAGCCAGTATGTCCGACCATGTCGCTGAATATAGCGACTCTCCTCCCCGAAGTCCGTCGACGTCGTGCCGAATATATCTTAACCCTGAGGCTCAATAAGCTACGTAATTCGTTATGGCCATGAAGAAGGGTTGTAGTAGTGAATTGGGGCTTGACTCCCAAGGTGATGTTCTGGCTCTATACTACAATCGTAATGGCTTCCTTATATTAGCCATGTGAAAGGAAAGAAACAATGAAAGCAAAGGTAAATAAAATTCAACGCTTGGCTTGTGTTAAGAGCAGTATAGCAAGTGCAGTACGCACGACTCCGTTGAGCGCGCTAGAAGCACTGCTGAATCTCTCTCTACTCAACATGGGAGTTCAAGGGTAGGCAGGAGCGTTTGCGTTCAGATTGTGGAGTCAAGGCAGTTGGTCCTTTGAGAATCCTGGCAGGGAACAATCTGCCAAAATCTCGAAACTGCAAAGGGATCACCCTATCCTACATATGAGGAGTGATATAATTTCTGCTACATAATCGCTTTGACTGCAAATTTACGTGAAGTCTCTGACAAGGAAAGAGTGGGGCCAAGCGGCGTTTTGGGGGGAGAGGGCCAGTCTGGTACAGGGACGGCTCACCAACGGCAACGGCAAGCCACTATCAGCCCAGAAGACGGTAGGTCGGCGACAGCAACATGCCTCACAGATCAACGCAGATATCAAAACAATTGTCGAGTGGGGTTTAGTAAATAAAGTACAGTTTAACCATTGATTAACGTATTAACAATCAATGGTTTAACATTAACGTACAGAAAACTCAGGCAACAAAACTGACAAAGAAGTCTCACATTGGCTTACCAACTGTGGAAACGGAGGGTCACCCAATAGTCGAGTCACCTTCCGTCAAGCTTTTGGGGATCAACATTAACAATAACGTGTCCTGGCACGACAACGTTGTCAGTATTGCTAAAACGGCATCACAGAAGCTTGGTGTTTTGTTCCGCTGTAGGAAGCTGTATGCCCCAGAGCAACCACTGCTGCTCTACAAGGCACAGATTCGACCATCTTTGGAGTATTGCTCCCATGTGTGGGGATGCGCTCCGAAGCACTCTCTAAAGGCTTCTGGACACTATCCAGAAGCTCTCTTCTGGACACTATCCAGAAGCTCTCTTCTGGACACTATCCAGAAGCTCTCTTCTGGGTAGTGTCCAGAATTGCTCTCAATTAGGCTAATCGATACATCTCATCACACAAACGACCTCCACAGCCTGGAACATCGAAGAAGGGTGGCGAAACTTCCCTGTTTTACGGAAGATGTTCGTGTGAGTTCTCTCAGATAATAGCACCAAAGGCCGTCCGAACGAGGAACACTAGAGAGGCTCTGCGAGAGTATCCTTACCAGGTACATGGACGTCCCTACTCCCCTAACCAGTCTCCTCCAGCATTTGGAGAACTTCGACGCTGTGGAATGAGCGGCCCGGGAATTTATTTCCTGACGGCTACAACCTGCAGCGCTTCTACAGCGCCATAGGCTTTCAGTCTTTGCGGGAGGTTGACCATAAAAAAAGCAGGCTCCGGCGCTAGGGTCTATGGACCAAAAACAAAGCTCTCCCTCTCTCTTGGGGGATACACCACGGTATTGCAGACATATGTATATGCGATTTTAGCTTGTGCCTTTTGTATTCAGGGGCCTGGCAGGCGCATCGATCATCATCTGCTTTGACATTCGGCCGTAACACCTTCACATCATTTGTATGGGGTGAGGGTGGCAGGTGATCCGACGTGTACACGCTTTGGGGAGGAGAAAGAATCCTTGGGACACATTCTATGTCGCTGTGAAGCCCTTGGATATCACAAGCAGACCATACTAGGTTCAAGGATTCTTGAACCTGAGGATATAAGGGCAGGACCCAAGACCATCCTCACCTTTGCAATGCGGGCTGGACTTGGGAACTAGGGTAAGGAGAGGTGCGTAAGGGCCCGTTTGTAGGTCTACGCACTGGTGGTTCTGGTCACCAGACAACCTCTCTCCCTCTTTCATTCATTCGTACCCTAAGGTTGCGATACACTAATATACACTCCAAGTGCAAGAGAAGAGAAGCACGCTAATATACACTCTAAAGCTTAATTCAGATGCACACGACATCCGACGATACAACGGTACGAAACTGTTCCTACTGGTTAAAATATTTTGATTTGACATCATTTTGAATATTTCAACTAATAGGAACAGTTTCCTACTGTCGTATCGTCGGATGTCGTGTACATCTGAATTAAGCTTAAAGGGCATGAGAAGAGAAGCACGATGAAGCAGAGACTGCAGGATGTGTTTTAGAAGTGGCTAGGCTTTGACTAGGTATTTGTACCCAGTAATCGACCACTGCCAAACTTAACGAATCTTATAAACAGTGTCAAAAAGAGTACCGGAGCATATGAATAGCAGGGAAGTAGGGGTCGCACAAAAAAATGGTCAAGATAAGTCATAGGAAATTTTCCTGGCTGTATAGCCTCCATAAGTCACAATCGTATGATAGTGACTTTTATGGAGACTTTCACATTCAAGGTCACATCATGGTCAATACCATTTTCTTAAATGGAAACCCCTACCTTTGATTCCTGGAATGAAAAGCACGGATAATTTTACGTCCACATATGAGCTTGACCATTTGTAAAATTTGACCTTGGATGATTGAAATGTGTAGCAGGGTATTTTGGGAAGTAGGGGTTGCAGAAAAAAATGTCGAGACAAAAATCCAAGGACGTTAAAACAGTAGTTTGTTTTGTTTTAACGTCCTTGCAAAAACCATAAGATTTTTTCCTGGCTATGCAATAATGACCGTCAATTTTTTGATGGAAATCCCTACTTTTCAGACCGGAAATGAAAAGTACGGAAAAGTTTACCTCCAGATATTGCCTTGACCTCTTGCAAAATTTTACTCTGCTGCTCACATTTTGACCTTGACTTAATCATTCACGCTCAATTTTTTCAAGAGGTCAAGCTCATATCTGAACATAGAATTTTCCGGGCTTTTCATTACCGACATCAAAAGTATGGGGTGTTCATCCAAGAAAAGATTTGACATCGATGTGACCTTGAAAGACAAGGTCGCCATCGAATAGCCAGGAAAATTTCGTACATTTTTTTGTCTTGACTGTCTTCTTGTACAACCTCTACTACTTAAGATACTCTGCTGGTCACATTTTGACCTTGACTTAATCATTCAAGGTCAAATGTTCCAAAAGATCAATTTCATATCTGGACGTAATTTTTTTTCCATTTCCATTTAAGAAAATCGATTTTTCCTCAATGGGACCTTGATGTCAAGGTCACCATAAAGGACACTCCGGTACTTTTTGAACACGGTGTAATATTCGCAACTCGATAACCCTGAAAAACCTCAGAAAACTCACATTTTAGCTTTAATAACATTTATTTAAAGAATAAAACGTCTACATACAAGTTCCAGCCCGAGTAAATTTACACTTCACTATAGATTTGCACAAAATAGTAAAATAGCTCAAAAAATTATAATAATATTGAATAATAATGAACATAACGTGTTTCCAATATCATATATATGTATAGCATCTCTCATCAGAACTACATCAATACCCGTCTCACTGTTAAACTGTCTGCACAAACTCTAAAGATGGCACCATTAACCACTGAGACATAAATTGCCAAATAAACGCCTCCTTCGCTCAACCTTTTCAACTTAGTTTCGACGCAATGTAGCATGAAGTCTCAATACTAAATGAAACAACTTTAAACTGTGCAAATCCCAAAAGTAAAAAATGGTTGGATTCTGTACAAAAATATTTACTCCTCTGAGCATACGAGGTATTAAGTGGTATGCGAAAAACGAACCCTATAGTTTTTGCTCCTTTCAAAAGGTTCATCATTCACTTTACAAAACTAACTACAAGAGTATGACACGTTAAAGTATTTACAAATGCGACTAAAGACGAGCATTGATTGCAGACGTGGTGATATCGGTAAATTCGTATCGTTCTAAGGTGTTGTAAAATTTAACGGTTTCATAATAGCAGAACCTAATCATTATATAACTTATTTTTTGTTCGCAATAAATTAGATAAGTTAGAAACCAAACTGACGAGAAATTAGTCGTAAAACTTGAGATGAGTCTTAAGTGTCATGCAAATATGTTATGAAATATTTTCATGTACAACAAATATAACAGTAGGCAGAGTATTAATCAATACACATAAAAAATGATAATTTGATTTCTAAAAACACTTCAATAAGGTTATATAATGACTGCTAGAAACTTGATACAAACTTCCTACACATTGTATGAACACCTACACTGACAAGGTATATGCACTGCATTTACCGAATAACTCAAAAACGCACATCGTCTAAATAACACAACAAGAAGGGCAACATCAACGCAAAAATTAATCCTAATTGTCTACAACACGCTACTCGTGTGTCAAAAAATATACGTCATCAAAGTACATAATGTGGTAAAGCAGTGTCACCATATCACAAGTAGGTAGCCTCACGGTTTGGGATAGAGGTACGTATTTTCAAAACACGAAATTTTATATCTGATATCAGCGTTATTTTGGACATTTTTAGTTCAGGCATGCCTTTTTTTAAATCCTGAACAGCAAATACCATGCGATTGAAATCGCACACGTCAAACTGAAAGCACTGAACAAAAGTGGGATAAACTCTCATTACGATAAAGGGCATGCGTTTCAATGAAACAAATGAATGTTTTTGCAAAATACGTGTTCAGGGTGCTCTATCCCAAACCAAGAAGTTGATTGCGAATAGAACGAAAGCGATACTTTACCGTTGAGAGATGAACTGTTATAGCAACACTAAGAGATTCGGAAAATGATATTTCGTAGTGATAAAAAACATACATAGCTCATTTTTTAACCCGTAATCATTTTCTCAAATGAAATAACCGATGTCGAAGTTTATCCTGACTGAACCATTTTTAGGCAGATTGCGAATATACCATGAAACTAGCTATTTAGCTCACTCAATTACAGGTGCTGTAATAGTAGATTTTAATTTGATTTCTGAACTGAATTTCAGTATTATTTTATTGTTATTCTGAGATCTAACTAGCTAGCACAAAGTTAAAATTGCTAGAATATATAAGGACTTGTCAATGTGTTACATTATTTAATGTACATGACACTTCAAACTTGTATATCAGAAACTCGCACAACACGTTGAAATAGAAGAATACGAAAAACTCATAGAAATACTATGATTGATATACATATAAAAACCATGTATTTAACTGATGTGAGAAAAATCTGCCTTGTTCAAGCTGCTAGTAATCTTTCCTCAAACTACCTCTGTACAATAGGCTATGTAAGACGTTTTCCAAATAGTCTCCTAGCATTGCTGAAAGGGGTTGTTTGACACCCTGCATACAAATACAACATGAAATAATGCAAGTGTCCGGCCTCTGACCAACATTTGGAAGTGAGGAACGACCTAGGGGCGGCAAAGATAAAAATCAACAGTTAATTATGAAATATGACAGAAAAATTTTGTATTAATCGGCAATTTTTAAGAAATCATTGAATGTTACAACAGATGAAAGACAGACGAAATTTGTTTCATGATAGCATTACGTCATGTTATTAAAGACAGTGGGGATATAGAATGAGTGAGGCGGCTTTGTTTGGCGACTAATCAAAACCCGATATTTAAATTCATTGTGCAGCAGCTATTGAATTAAAAAATGTGTAAATATTACTTAAAATAAAGCATGATTTCTGATATTTGACAAAGCTAAATTTGTCGTAGCCAAGAACGTTTAACTGACAAAGGCAGTCAAGACATTCGATTCGGCAAATGTGATTTTATTCCATAACTAGCGAATCACTGTGGATAAAAACAGTGTTACCTTACAAAAAGTTAATTGATTAATGTTAATGCCAATTTTATTTCGAAGTTTTTTATGTACCTTATAGGTTAATAGTTTATGCAGCAGAAACCTCAATAATGTTTTTGATGGTTTAAATAGTGATTAACTAGCTTCTAATATTTCTTCCAGAACTGCCAATGAACTGCATAAACAAAGGTACCACCTTCGTTTAATTTACAACCTCAATATTGAGCTCAAACCCCTCACCTGTAAATTACTCGATATTCTCAATACGCTAAATGAGAAAGAAGATAAAAAATTCATATCTAGACGTCTAAACAGCATCAAATACGTAAATAGCAAATACACGAACAAGCAATTTTTCAGTTCACTTTATCATTATATCCACTACTTATAAAATTGTAACCCGCTGTTTTTTTTAAGTTGATATAATTATGTACAAGTGGAAAAGCTAAATATGCAGCTAGGTCTGCTATCAGAATTAATTTGTACATGTGTGGTATTGTGCTTCATTATATTTTGAGTCCCAACTACTAAACTATTACAATCGACAGAGAAAAATTTTCAAACTGGGGAAAGCATGTCTTTATAAAGCAAACTACTCAGTATTATTAAATTTTATTTTTACTCAACTGAAAATTGACCTTTTTAGCAAGTAATCAATTTTTTGCATTACATATCTGCATTTGAGAATAATTATCTAGGAATGCCTAAATGAGGGATACCTTAGCTGGAAAAAAATTGAGCTTCCTATTGTTCAATCAAATTAGTAACTTATATCAACTTTTTGCAATGAACATTTATTGAAATGGGATTCAGAATACGATCAATTATTATGTGTGGTCGACTTTTTTTATATTAATTAACTCCATAAATATTGAGTAAAACAATTCTGTGGCTGGTTTTCGGATCAGTTAAAATGAGAAAAAAATGCATAAACATAAGTATATGTTTATTTTGCTAAGTAAATCAAATTATGTTCTGAAAAACTATTAACGAAAATTGTGTAAGCCAGTATTCTCATCTTTTCACATAACAGCCACAGAAAAATTCGGCGCCTCAAAATAACACATCTTAGTAAAATTTGATTCGTCTGTCTCCATCTTCAGCATATTTTTAACAACTGTAAGCATAAAAACAAATAAGAAAATACCGTAAAGAGAAGAGGATCAAAAACAGTCATCAATCATAATAGAGTAATAATAATCAATAATAATCACCTAATACGCAATTTTACGTTGCATTTTATTTTAAAACGAGAATGAAACTTAAGAGTAACAGTAGTAATAATAATATATGTATGTATAGTAAATAGTAAATATAGTAATAGTGTATTGGTGGCATGTGTATGTGAACTGCAGCGCAAGTTGGAAATTCAAAGAAAAGCTTTACATTTTCTTTTCTTAAAAACGCAGATAAACGTTGAAAATTGACGCTAAAAACGGTGACGGATATATGGGTTCTTGGCGGAACTTTCAACGAAGCGCTTGTTTCCAGATTGATGTGAATGGTCCTTTAGATCAGTCTTAAGGTACCTTAATGCTGCATGTAAAAAAATCGGCAAAAGCATATAATTTAAGATGCTAAGCTGTTGTCCTTGCTGGTCAAGACTGAAAAAAGTGTACAGGTTTGTAAACTTGTGATACCCCTGACACCTGATTTTGCGCTAACGACTTCGGCAAATTGATAACTGGTTCATATTTTAATATATGTACTCATAAAACTCATTATCATAAGATGTAAATGATCTTGCATGATTATGGATGGTTGGTGACTATGAGTGTATTACGTTTTTATTGAACGATGACGTTTCTGATTGAAAATCCTATAATTGCGATTAAAAAATGAATAGAAAAATATGTTTTCATCTTTTGCGTTTGTCTATACTCTTCTTGAAAGGAAAAATGTATATTTCAAATAACGACCCTTTAAAATAATGAAGAATCGTAACCTCGAGATTTGAGGTCTCTATTGCACATCTCTTTTGTTTTGTTTTAGTACTTAACATTTTCCTTAAAAACATTATATTCCAAAGTTTTTGCCTTGCAACACAATTATTGTAGAAGATATATATGAGCTGTTTACATTTTTTTTTCAGGTCTCAGTGTCGCCACTTCTATAGTGCAGTTACGATATTGTGTAGACCTGAGTAATGATAAAACCGTAATTATCAAATCATACAAAATATATATTATAACAATTCAGAAAGTGATAGGAGATCAAAATAGTCGAAAATACTAATTTGATAAAAACAAAATAAATTGATCTATTTATTGTATATTAACATCTGATTATACACAGACATATATATTTTGACTACACTAATGAACGTGCCAGCTTTAGCGACAGGGTAATAAAACATGCCGAAAGGCAAACGGTCACCCCAGTCGTCGGGCTTCTGTTGAAGGATTAAGGGATCCTTTGTAGTGTCGGCACTCGGCATGAGGACAAAAAATGTAAACTGCTCTTATATTTCTGACGCGTACAATACCTGATATAATGGTCCATTCACGGTCAACCTGAAGAGTACGTTAGTCTTTAGTCAACACTTCGAAATACGTGATTCTCTGACGCTCAGTTCTAACACATTATTAAAACATTGCATATCACTTTGGCGCACACACACGCGCAACATCACTCCTCAAATCTCACTCATACACCTCAGATTCTCTCTTTTTTTCATCTATCATCATATATAATATGTATATGTTACCTTGTGTTTACATTTGTATATGCGTGCGAGTGTGTGTGCGAGTGACCAGGTGATACAGTCCCATCATTTCATTGTAACAATAAGGCTGCATTGTATATATATACACACTAGTCCAGACGACTCGGGATCACGCACCAACAAAATAAGTAACGTTCAACAGGAATCTGAACCTCTAAACCGTGAGCAAGGAGTTTCTTTCCGCTTTTAATAAGCGACACGTCAAGCATTATCGTGGAATTGGTGTTAAGGATTTCACAAAAATATCCATCAAATGGCTGCAGAACTTGTTTCTGAAGTGATCTTTCAGGATCACCTCGAGAGATGCGGGTGTGTATGAATATATTGTAGAATACAGCTCGCGAAAACGATGTAGTACGTACATGATAGGTCGAGCTGGCGATAGACGCCTAGTCGTTACCCTCAATTAGATCTTGTATGCATGAAGAAGAAAACATAGGCTCCCGGAAGTTGGGAATGAATAAAATTTGAAAGATGTTTTTCCTGTTTTCTTACATCTGTGATTAACTGTAATGTGCGCTGCTCTTTATTCAGCTAACCGTTTCCAGGAGGTAAGAATTTCGCGTATTCGTTCTAACACATGTGATGCCACTTCTTTCTTTCTCGAACTCATCCAACTGACAAAAAAAACCCGGTAACAACCATATGGGATGGAGGCGTAATATTAATTAATTAATATTTAGATTAAACTCACTGTACTTTCAGTAAACACACGAGATATGCAAATTTCGTATGTAACAAGTTAGGACGGAAGACGTTCTCGAAATGACTACTTTCCAGAATTGGAAGTTTTATTTAATTTACTCTGGGTTCCGAGTTTTTGTCAAAAACACCCTTGTATACGTTGACCCTAACGCACCATCGTAAAAATATCCGCCAAACGCTCACGAGAAATGTTGAACCTGTTGAGCATGCGTGACTGTCATCTACTCCCACTACATTATACAGCGATTACCAAATTACTATTAAAGAGGTAATATAACTTTTAAACGAACAGTGCGAATTATTTTTCATAACTCACGCTCAAGCAGTGGGTTATGAACAGCGCCTACTAAATAACGGTACTCATCCCTTGGAAATGCATATGATCAAATATACGCTAAAATAACTGCAAAGGTGGCTATGAGACGTCAAACGCTGATTCGGACGGTGTACAGTATTTTATTTCAGTAACCACAAGTGAGGTTAAGTTGTCAATAGTTCGTAGTTGTTTTGTATTTAAATTGTACTATTTATTGTCTCGGTCGTAGATAAAGTATAGTATTCAACTCGCGGTAATGGTGGTAACTCGCTTGTTAATTTACAACACTCATCTACGACGTGTGCTGCAAACTTCTACTGCGTGACCTATTACCGTCATTACCGCTCGTTGAACAATATACATGCGCGATGAAATCCTCTGGTTCCGTGACTACGAGTCAAAAACTACTCACCAGCTCATCTCTAATTATCATATTTTTTGTTACAAAAGACATGCCATGTTTTTTTTGTGAGCTCCTTGACTATTACCAATCTGCAGTCAGACAACCGAATTCGTTTAAAACTCCGCTCATCGGAGAAGCTCAGCAGCCTCTGTTGTGATCCCGATTCGTCGGCAGACTACATCGCGTACGCGCGTTGGTGGGGGTCCGTTAAAAGGGACAAGGGGACGTAAGGTGCGCACAGCGTTGAGCAGCGTCCTCGAATCGCACTGCACTGTACCACCCGCTATATGTGCACTGCACTGACGCCGCCCAGGGCGGCCAGTTCAGATCTTCTGGATCTTCTCGCCGACGACCACCGGGTTGTTTCTGCGGATCTCCTGGGCGCCGAGCTCCCTGTAGTCGAACTGGCACTGGTGCTTGTCGCTGTACCTGTGCACCGCGCAGTATAGGCCGCCGCATCGGCATTCGAAACCTGTCAACAAATTGGAAATACAGTGGACGCCCTATTATACGGACCTATATAGTGGAAAGGAGATTTATAAATGGGAATATTCACAGGATTGTTCCCCAAACATTGACTTAAAAGAAGTTGTCTTATACAATGTGTCCGGTCATCGGTGTTGGAGCCTTTAGGGGGATAAAACATAGTATTTTTTATCGACAAATCACCCCCCATAAGTAGCTTTTCTCCCACCATAATAAAATGGTTGCCATTTTGTTTCCTTTTTTAATCGAAGCATGAGTGTTGTACTAATTTAGCCATAGTTACCCGTTTAGAGGTCCTAGAAACACCAAATAAGTCTCATTCGATAGCCAAACATGTAGACCATAAACTAAAAGTAAATATTTTCCAAATATTATTCCCTAAAAGGACAAAAAAAATGTTAAAACAAAATAATTATGTAATTTTTTGCGTTTTTTTACAGTTTTAGCTTTCTCAAGAAATCTGAGCTGTTAACCTATAATTTTTTTATTATTAAGCGATAGTATATGCTTCTTAAAAAAAACTACATTTTAGCCCTAAGTAAAGCAGTTTAGAAGCTATGAAGGTTTGAATATGACCCTTTATTGTCTAATCCGGCAGTTGAGAAGGCAATAAAACGAAATACTTAGGTCACGACGACATTTTTTTGTTCGAAATGTCCTTGGTGTTGCAAACATGCTGTTGCTCTTACTGACACATACGTAGAGCGACTGACCATCGCTTTGTCATTCAGTAGTTCATTTCCGACTTGAATATAATGTTGCTAATAAGCTCCTCGCGTGTATTTGGCACGTCGACATAAGCTTTCTGTTTCATTGTATCCCACAAGGAAAAATCAAGTGGGGTCAAGTCCGGTGAACGCGGTGGGCCAATGATGTCAAAGTCAAAACTCATGTTTTTATAACCTCCAAAGCAAACTTATCCGTCATCGGTTGACCACAACAAACATCAAGATAACCCATACCTTATGTTTTTGTTAACACAGCTACTGGTTAACCGGAGCTTGTGACGTAAACCGCCGATTATGAAAAGGATTGTTTGCTCTAACCACTAGTTTTTTTTTGGCAGAACTAACAGTTTAAACGGAGGATTTATTTATTTGTATTGTAATAGTGAAATACAAATTGCCACCTCGAAATTTAGGCTTTGTATGAGGTCTAGGCTATAGAAATGTACACTAAAATTTAGCTAACCTAACATTGCCGAGATCAGTCTAAAATACATTGCTAGCAATGGTGGTATCTGCTTCATTCCCAATTCCATGTTGCCTTCGAATAAAGCTCCTACAGCTCATCTTAATTATTATGGGATATATCTTAATCTTCCACTTATCGTGAAATTGTATACTCTAAATTTTGACGCGCATTTGACGCCTCTGACACATTCAAAATATGATGAAGGATGTGAAGAACATAGACGAAATTACTTTGAAAAAATGAAATACTCCTAAAGCAAAGGAAGCTTATGGCCAAGAAAACTAGATGACAAAATCTTGGGTTTGCGTCACTGCATAAAGGAGACTGGTGTTAAACAGCCAATCTGTGAGGATGTCGAAATTGAGTAAAATGGGGTTTTTGTTAAAGAGCTTCGCCGTTGTAGATTCATTCAAATATTGTTTTGTTTTATACTTTTTCTATGTACCTAGAGGCACAGAATCAGTTCCGGCGCATAATTTTGTCAAAAAAATTGATACTTTTTTCAAAAACAGTGGCTACTGCGTGCTTGCTAAGCAAGTTATTATAATTCCTGTTGCTTAGAAAGATTGCAATACTACATTTTTACCAAGCTTTCTATTGTTCATTCATAATAAAGGTCGATTTAAAATGAATCAGACCAAGTATGCATACGTTAATAAAAAATACAATTTAACGTTCAAGGTAACAAAAATCATGCAAAAATCAAACAAAACTTCGATATTTCACTTAAAAGACACAATGGAAAATAACCACATTTTCGTTGCGTACCTACATTGTATTCACCAGTTCAAACTTATGCTTAGCCAAAACGCTGTAACCGCAGCGTTCGTAGGAACAAGGCAGCAAGTGAAGTTCTAACGCTGCATTTGTCTTAAGTATTTGTAAGATACTGCATTTATGTTAAGCGTATTGACGTGTTTTTTCGTATTTTTTCAAACGCTGTACTTAAACTGCAGTTCAACGGCAGCCTACTAAAATGCCGTTAACAGATGTGACGTCATTGAAGTGACGTATTTGACGGCTTTGTAATCGCTGTACTTAAACTGCCGTCAAACGAAAGCCCACTGAAATGACATTCCAACAGCTTAATTCCTATGATCAAATACCTACTCTTTATGAGCAGTAAGACAGACAAGATGCATTTAGTCTCTGTGCTTTTCGGTACGAAATCATACTTAGATTTAATCTGATTTAACCAGCACATGGATAAAATGCAATTTGATTGCGTTTTAAGTTTCGTTTATTGTTCGTTGAGATAATAGCCGCAATACGTGAGAAAACTGTGCCAAACTAGTGAAGTATGGAACTAGAAAGAAACTATATGTTTTTGATTGCGCTGAGAATAATCAAAATGATTTTATTGAAAAAAATTAATAATCGTCTATACATACTGCATTATTATGTCCAACAGTTTTTTTTAATTTTTACAAGTTGTTTTTCAACTTCTTGTACGAAATTTTGCGATAGAGTTTCATAGACCCCATATGATTATATTATCCCAAATATTTTTTCTCTATGATTTGGTTTCTCTGTACCGGTTTTTTGCTTCTCCTCAACATTTGTAATAATGGACAAAACGTAATTTGAAAGTCTGCTTCTCTAACTGTCGATGAAATTTAAAATTTGGTGTTCGGTTCCAGACTTTTATTGAAAACTTTACCCAGAGAAATACATCATGCAAGATTATGGGATCTTTTCACAGATGTTACAGTACTTCTTTCCTTTTTCTATGATAATCTTTTTGTCTTGTCCTTTTGGTTGAACTCGTTTTTTTTTTATTGGAACAGACATCTTCATTATCGGCAATGTGATATCACTGACTCCCACTTTTCAATAAGATGATTGCTGAACTGTTGACGTCATTTGGAACTAATTCATTGATATTTATGCTTCATCAACTTCAATTGAATCAGGTATTATATCCTCCTCTTCAATGTCACATGGTCTTAGAGATGAGGGATTTCTGTTGTCTTATACCAGAATCGCCTTGTCACCAGGCGCAGATGATTCTCCAGATAACTGACACTGGGATGATATATTTGCAATATTTGCATTATCTATTACAAATGCTTTATTCATATTGCTTTGGCCTGGAGGAAGCACCTGGTCAAATACTCCAGATTGTTCAACAGAAACTTGATTTTCGCTTTCAGATGCACCCACGCGACCGCTCCATCTCATCCTAAGGCGGTCGTTCTTCATACATCAAGAGCCGAGCGGTACAACCGGACATTATTTATTCCCAGGATGTCCAAGGCTTGGGGCGGATTGTCAAGAGATGTTTTTATTGGGCCTGCGGGTATTGGCCCATTAAAATCACGCGTTAACAAACTTCCCCTAACATAACCTTATTTTCACAGCAGCCGCGGTACTCTGGTTTTAGGCTCTACCTACGCGGTCTGCTCAGTTATAAAAAAAACTTCATCATTGCTTACAATGAAAAACTGAGTGATTCTCGCCACCATTAGGTCTCTGCTCAAACAACAGGTCTGCCCATTGAGCGACTCAAAACTAATCGGAAAACTTACTCCAGTCAATGCCAATACTATCCGGATTTCCATAATTCAGCAAAAATTGTCACAACTATAATGCAAACCAGTCAAAAACAATATAACCTATAATGAAATGTAGCGATTTTTACAAGAAGATCGAATATGCTATTAGCAGCATTTCAGTGGGCCACCGTTTGACGGCAGTTTAAGTACAGCGATTACAAAGCCGTCAAATACGTCACGTCAATGACGTCACATCTGTTAACGGCATTTTAGTAGGCTGCCGTTGAACGGCAGTTTAAGTACAGCCTTTTTCAAAAATACTGCATGAATTATGACGTATTTTAACGAATATGGCTGAACTTGAGGCGTTATTATTAAGTTTGTAAGGTAGATTTGGGAACTCAAGATTGGAATGGCAAAAAAACTTAATTTTCAACTTTTGTGGCTAAGGGCGGCAGTGATAAGACACGTACCTGTGAGTCCGACCTTCTTGCGGCAGGACGCGCATCGGTTCTTCTTCTTCTTGGCGTCCCGGTCGTCGTTCTTGTCGTCCGAGGAGGAGCACGTAGACGAGGCAGAGGAGGTGTTGGAGGCGTTGTCTTGCGATGAGGGCGTTCCGTCGGGCACCGTCGTTTCTTGCTGCTGCTGCTGCTGTTGCTGTTGTTGCTGCTGTTGGTGGTTGGTGATGGCCGCGGCCGCTGCTGCGCACAGCTCGGCCGCCGAAGCTGAAGAGGAGGCAGCTGCGGCTGCGCACGCCGCGGAAATGGCCGCCGATGCTGCCGCCGCCGATCCGCACTCCTCGCCACTCACCATCTGGTCACAACGAAAAATTTCGTGAATAATAATAATAAAGCACTAGCCCCGACAAACAAACTAATTGAAAACACAGATCCATATTATAATTACACGCAGACTTCAGTACTCGAAAACAATCAATTCAAACTATAATTGGACATTGAAATATTTACAGACAAAACCATCCCAGCCAATAGACCAGTTTCAGTCGGAGGCAGACAAAGTGGCCTATTTGATAGATATTGCGATTCCCAATGATATGAATATCAAAAACACCTATGCTGGGAAGATATCCAAGTACACAGATCTTGCCAAAGAAATAAAACGACTCTGGAAACAAAAGAAAGTTCTTATTATCCCCCTCATTAAGTCGGTCTCAGGCCTTACACTAAACACATTTACACCAGACCTGCAACAGTTGGGACTGGACAAAAAGTTACACAAAACCTTCCAAAAGTCTGTAATCCTGTAGCATCGTATGGTTCTTCCTCAATTCAGAACAGTGATAGTTCAGGTATTGACTTGGCACAGCCCGTCAATACTTGTTGCTGCACAACCATGCGAGGAAAATTTAGAGAAGCAGAATAATAATAAAGAAGTTTATCTTAAGCTCAGCGAGGTCAAGCAAAGCTTCTCTACTTAACCGAGCACCAATACAGACATAATACATTAATTACATTAGTTATAAAAATATCAAGTGGTATTACATTACTGTTCAATCTACAAAAATGCAACACTAAACAAAAATAGTTTCAGAGACTATGTTCTCAGGGAAAAGTTAGACATTTCGAGACACAGAAAAAATCGGAACATCTTGGAAAGCTTTTGCCTATGGCCAAGAGAAAGCATTACGAGGGTATATCAGTATATAGGGTAGTCTATTCTTTAGTAGAACATTAGATATAAAAACTCATTTTAAAGTGGGCATTTCATATATAATGGTTGCATAACAGCTTTGTTTTTAAGATACTGGATAATGAAGTTTTGAAAAGAAATTGATTTTCTATTAATTTCTTAAAATCTCGTGGAGCCAACTTTTTTGGGGACAATCCCAAGATTTATATTAACAGAAAACTTTACGCCAATACTGTTTTCCAGATTTAAACATAACTGTTTTTGTCTCTTTATATCCCCTTGTATCACACTTTGTTTTCGAGGAAAAAAATTAAAAACAAGTTCTTGTTCTTCTTATCGATAGGCCGTAATTCGAAAGGCTTATTTCTGATCCAAATTCAATTAACAAAGGTCATATAAACGAGAGGGTGTCAAACAATTTTTTTTTCAAACTTCGACACCCTGTATCTTGAAAACCAGACTCTTTAAGTCGCATGTTTATCTAAATTTTCTACTTGAATCTGGATCAGCAATATCCCCTTGGAGTTGCAGCCTAACAGACTGACAGATAAGAAGAACAAAGTTAACTTGATATGTTTTAACCTTTTTTTTTTCTTTTCGATAGGATGGATGGGATAGGATGTTGTTTTATATTTTCCCGATAACAAAGTGAGATACAAAAAGACATCAAGAGATGAAAACGCTGTTTAGTTATCTGTTTAATCTGATATGCAGCATTCCATTTTCTAAAGGTCAGTGGCGCAAATTTTTTGCTAATATTTATTATGGGGCAGCCTAGGAATCGGCTAAATGGTCTTTAAGAAGAATAAAAAATAAAACTTTATTGTACTACTTACTTCAGTAAGCTTTGATTTAACGTTTGTTAGAAATTATCATTAAAATGTCGGTATTTTCATTTCGCGTACCCATTGAAACAATGAAAGTTGAGCACAGATATGCGATAAAACATTGTGTTCGGTTGGGTAAAACAACAACTGAAACTTTTGAAACGATTAAAAAGTACATATTACTCAGATGATGTTTTATCACAATATACTGTTTGAGTGGCATAAGAAGTTCAAAGACGGTCGTAAATCGGTTGAAGACGAACCTCGTTTCGGTCCATCACAAACTGCGTGATCAGAAATTGCAGAAATTACAGATTAAAAACTGTAGTGACATCTGACAAAAGTTGGTTTTATCATTACGACACTGAGTTGAAGTCTTAAAGGATGCAACGGAAGCATAAAGCCAGCCCAATATACCGAAAGCACAGTTTAACGTACAGAAAACTCAGGCAACAACACTAACAAAGAAGTCTTACGTTGGCTTACCAGCTGTGGAAATGGAAGGTCACCCAATAGTCGAGTCACCTTCCGTTAAGCTTTTTGGGATCAATATCAACAATAACATGTCCTGACACGACCACGTGGTCAGTATCGCTAAAACGGCATCCCAGACGCTTGGAGTTTTGTTCCGCTGTAGGAAGCTGTATACAGCAGAGCAACTATGCTCTACAATGCACAGATCCGACCATCGCTGGAGTATTGCTCCCATGTGTGGGTATGCGCTCCGAAGCTAAAGCTGCTGGACATTATCCAGAAGAGAGCAATTAGACATATCGATACGCCTAACCTCACAGAGGACCTCCACAGCCTGGAACATCGAAGAAGGGTGGTCGACCTGTCCCTGTTTTACAAATTCTATCACGGAAGATGTTCGAGTGAGCTCTCCCAGATAATAACACCAAAAGCCGTCCGAACGAGAAACACTAGAGAGGCTCTGCGGGCACATTCTTACCAGGTCGAGGTCGAAGCCAAAAAGGGTTAAAAAAACTGTAGCTAGAGGGGCTACTGATACTGATGAGTTTTAAGGTACTCCGAGGCATCTTAAACGCAAAATTAAAGCAAAATCATCTGGCTCACATCAGCTATTAAGGGTGGAAATTGCGGATCACTGCCCTATTCCCCGATCTTGCTACATGTGACTATCTTGAAGACAAGAAAGAATTGAAAAAACAAAGATATGATGCGGATTTAAAGCTCCACTATACGCTCTGACGGGTATACTAAACAGTCTATCGAAAACTTTTCTCAGAAGTTCATGACAAGTGGATAAAGCGATAAGATTAGTGTATTGAACGGAATTGAGTACTTTAAATGACAGTTATTGTAGATTTTTGAGTAAATATTTCATTGTTATACTATGAGGACCATTATCTGATACATCCTCGTATGTTGGGCAGATGTAAATTTTTGCGATGTAGTGAACCGACGTAAATCTGATGCAAACATTTTCAGCCTGTCAAATCAACTCAGGAATTTGGTTTACTTACGTTTGAAGATAGATTTTGTGTGGGTGAAGGCAGGTGACTGATTGTTGGCTGTGCGGTGGAGGTGTCTCTGTAACTCAATGAGCTAGGTGTGTTGTTGGGCAGCTGCTGTTTCTTCTTCAGATTCTCCTGTAAAAAAAAGTTAATTACATGGAATGTTCGTCATGGGATATAAGCATGAACAGATTGCGTTATCTGTCATTATGTCAAATATAAATCTCATGCATTTTTGATTGTCGAAACCCATTTTTACAGATTTACTTTACTTGCATCCTTATTTTGAAAAAAGAAATACCTATTATTCTTAGTTCTTATCTTAGACAATATCGTTTGATGTTTGACGAAGCAATATTTAGTTAAAAAATCTTAGATTATGGCCAAACACCATTTTTCAAATAAAAAAATGTTTGAAACGTTTTGAAGTTTAAATTTTCGTCATCCTCGGGTACAAGACTGGTAGCTTTAATGGAAATGGAAATCATGAAGTTTAATACACATTACATTAAAGGATATAGCAATATATAGAAAAGAAAATAAGTAATATTTACAATTATTTTATAAAACACGTTACAATTTAGAATATATAAAATGCACATAAAACTTTATGTAACAACAGTCACACGTATTTTTGCCAGGAGGAGGTGTTAGCAATTTGAGTTTCAATGAGATTAGAGGTACAAAAACACTAAGCTGATAACCTATACGTCAGAAAATATATACAAACAGAAAACATAAAATTAACATCGAGAAAGTAAATATTGGTAAGGTGAAAGAAAGTATAAGCTATGCTCTTTTTAGAAGATTTTCATACTATACATGAAATGTTGCTAGTATCTATCATAAAATTCATGCCATTTGAACTTCTTTTCACAATATGTATCATCTCAAAAGAAATTTATTTTATACCAAACATTCTCTTTGGATAATGTTCTAACATTGCCAATGCCGATGGTATGCTTATTTTCTATAGCATGTTTGCTAATGAGAATGGTGTGACTATTGCAAGATAAAGTAAGTTTTCTGTGCATCTTATTTATTTGTTTCAAATTGTAATGTGTTTTTTCAAATCATATTATTTATTTTCTATCTTTTTTATGTTGTTGTATCCTTCAATGTAACGTATATGAATCTTTATAATTTCCATTTTAATTTTAATCCGTCTTGTACCTGAAGATGACGTAAATTTAAACGTCGATACATGTTTTTGGAAATATATATGTATGTAAGTTCCCAAGATTTTATTACCAAATTCGACCCTCAGGATCCAAAAAGTGAAAAAAAAACTCAGAATAAAAATAGGAAAAAAATCATTATTTGAGTGGATGGAACCGGTATTTCTAGCTTTTTATTAAGCTAATGTCTTGACAATCAAATGAAGAAGATTGTACATATCGGTGGCAGCGGGGATGAAACCAACATTTCAACTTTTTATGCCGATGTATCAATACGCTAGACCACATCTGCATTTAATCGAAACATATTTTCCAGAAATTTTGTAAATGCTCACACCTAGAAGAACAGTTAGGTTATTCTTATCCCCGTTAGGGTTTCCCATTGGGGATCCCTGAGATCTTTTGGTCCCGAAAATCCCGGGATTAATAAAACGGAGTCTAGATAATCCAGGTTTTCTAAACGATCAAATTTCAGTCAGCTTTATCCCTTTTTTTGTTCGCGTATTATTTTAGCTTAGCTCTGGCGGTAGCGTAAAACAAAGCTCCTGCGCCGGTACTCTGTAACTTAGAAACGCGTTTCTATGCACTATGTGCTATGGGATCGGGTGGCCTCGTAAATATGACAGCGTACCGTGACAACGTCGTAGACACGTGATAGGTACCCGAAAATGCCCGATCGTCATGGTCGTCATGGTGATGAGAAACATGTTTCTATCTCTTAAGTTAGAGAGTACCGACACTGCACATCTACCTACGAGTATAGAAGCTGAAAGAGCCTTTTCCTCAGCGGCTCCATTTGGAAACAAACTTAGATCGCGTTTTAAAGACTCGACTCTAAAGACTCTTTGATTTTTCTAAGGTCATATTTCGTTATTACTAAGCAAATCGCTGACGTTTAAAAATATTTTAATTGCATTTTTAAATGTTCCTTTTCTTTCTATTTTTGTTTTTAGTTCCTTATTTTATGTTTTATAACCTAAGCTAATTTGGTTCGATATTTACGAGAGTAAAAATATGTTTTTTGCGTTTTTTTTTTTAATAAAAACGTACTTTTGTTTATAATATTTTTGCATTTTTATCACTACTGTTACTAATGTAAAAAATTATTGGGGCTAACCAGTGGTTAATCCCGAAATCTCTACGTGTACCTCATGGACAGTTTAGTTTCTTCGAATGTCTGCAGAGATAGTTTTCCGTTCATCCATTCCATTCTCCTTACATTACGGATGCGTAAGATAAAATCAATTCATGGTATATATGGTACGTCCCAACGATATAACATTTGTTTGGCGAGTGAGACGTTGCGTATAAAGAGGACCATACAACATGGCTAGACGAAAAAACCATAAGTTTAAACTTCCTCAACATAGGAGGTTATTAGATTCGGCCCGTTTTCGCAAATTACCGAAATCAACGTGCGAGGTGTCATTTTCAAGGTAAAATTACCTCACTTTCTGGAAAAAAAATGCTATGTTATATTATTATATTTCCGAGGTTTACCTCGTTCAACGTCCACATTTTTTTTTTTATTTATCTATTTATCTGTAACTGTTGTACAAATTTTGAACACACATAGGCATTCTTTGAAGCTTACACTTTGTAAACAAATAGATGGGCTATGCTTTACTTACCTTAAAACACAACGAGCAAAGTCCATCGGTGGCTGGAGAGCCGTAGAATCCGCACCCTGAGCGGCAAAGCGCCTGCATCGAATTCGATTCCCGTTCCATGGTGAAAGTGGAGGTTCCCGGGGGTGGTACCGAACCGCCGATCCACCTCACCACGCTATCCTCACCAACCGGTTCGCACCAGGAGTGCTCCAGAAACTGCAAAAGGACAAAGGTTATGCTAACTAGACATTTCGCTAAAGTGTTCGGTTTGACAATGTTGATAGTTGCTTCGTCTGTTAAAAATTACTGCCACCTTAAGGTTAGATGGAAGTTGGAATGTGAACATACAGGGTCCCAGAAGTCATGAAATACATGAGTTGGGACTTTTTTTCATAAGAGCATATTATAGTACTCGCGAAAAGAAGTAATTTTTCCCAGTAACATAAAAACGAAATGCTTAGGGATATCAAGATATTGACCGATAATGAAATCCTCATTTCCAATTCCGTCCCTGTGCGATTAGATCAAAATAGAGACAAAAACACAGTTGCCTCTGGTGCATAGATTAGGGTTGCCAACTTTTTTTTATAAGAAGGATTACAGGCGGAAAACACAGTATTTTGGAGAAAAAACAGTACTTTCGGCTCCTATCATCTCGCCACTTCGTATTCATCACAGAAAATACCTTTACCATTTAAACAACAAAAAGTATTAGGGCCTGGCCACATCTCCACGTCACGACGTCGTCAACGTGGAACGGTGCGGTGTCGCCGCAGGGTACCGTTGCCACGACGTGCTACTGACGGCACGGCCGTGGAACGCCGACGTGTGACTAGTAGGCCCGACTTTATCAACAGGCGCATTTTAACAAAGACTTGACCAATCAGAGCAACCAATTCAAGAACATGCATCTGAATGGGCTGCTCTGATTGGTCAAAGCCTTTGTTAAAATGCGCATGTTTCAGTCTTTTCAGTCTCGCGGCGGGAACTTCCAACCGTATCTAGTAGAAGCCTCATGTGACAGGACCGCACTTAAAACTTCGCAGTGAACGAATAGTGAGTCCTTTCTTACCATTTTTTTTTTGTTCTTTTGCTGCTAAGTCAGCGTACATTAGATTTGTCATTTCAAAGGCACTTGTTTCTAAAACGGAAGGTCCCCACTTTGAAAACACCCTGTATATTTTTTGTCGGGCCGCTACTAGTCGTAGCGTGGTCGAACCGGTCGCGTTTAGTGGAGGGAAGCCTTAGTTTCGCAGCGTATCGAAGATCCAAGGTAGGTAGGTCTGCTCTGAACATCCGGAGCGTCAGCATAGTTGAATTAGTCCACCTCTATTTTGAACCCTCGTCACGTTTCTGTGTGACCAGGTCGACAGTAGGACGAACTGACTGACGAACTGTGACATAAAGGCAAATGTTCTCCGGACCACCTTGACAGCTAACGACGAGTAGTTATCATTAGAGTGGCTGAACAGAAACATTGTTAACACTATACTTCTATCATCACATTCTAACAACCAAATGTCCATCATATAAATAAAAAAATCAAGATTATAAAACACCTTCGTTCTGTCAGTGACCTTCCAAAACTAAATGTTTCTGCCCCATTTCATACAATATTAACAAGTCTATTCCCCAGCAAATCAAAAATATTAACGGTTGCAAGTTTATAAAGTTGCTCTGAGGCAATTCTTAGGCTGTATTTTGGCCATATTTTCAGATTTTAAGTACCCATTATATCCAATGGTTGTATATAGCATTTTAATAATTCTCAGAGTGAACAAAATCAAATAATAATAAATCGTGAACTATCGCTTGAGGTTAAAAGTATATTGTATTTTTTTGCTCAGATCTGTTGTTTTTTTCACGTGTTCTGGTTGTATATAGCATTTTAATAATTCTCAGAGTGAACAAAATCAAATAATAATAAATCGTGAACTATCGCTTGAGGTTAAAAGTATATTGTATTTTTTTGCTCAGATCTGTTGTTTTTTTCACGTGTTCTGTTTTTAAATGTGTTATTATATAATTAGATATCTTCCCACAATCACAGCAGTTACCTCCTACCGACAGGAATAAAATGTATACAAAAAAAATACTTCTGTAATGCACGGTGTCAAAGTAAGGTTTGTCCATGACAGCTGCCAAGTTTCTATCCAGATGAATAGTTGTTCTGTTGGTTGCCAGCTGGCATCGAAATAGTAATTTTTTTCAAATCCGGAAGCGCTCTGCCATTTTGAAAAAGTTTAAAAGGCAAGCACTAATATAAGCCGATCTAAAAACGTACTACGATCAAGTACTACTGAACTCATTCTGTCATTTAAATTATAGTCGGGAATATTTTTGAACCTGTATATTGGGTAAATGTGTATGTGGACGTGTGTGTTCCACGTGTTTTATTTCCTTTGGTCTAGTTTCTCGTAGCAGGATTATAATAAAATGTTGAGATTAGGTCACCTCTGTGGAAATGACGAAAAGCGAGACATTTTTGACAATAGGCGTTGATAAAATATTTGTAAAATTAAATATTGCATGTATTAACAGTACGAGTATGAGGATATAGTTTTTGCACGTGTCTTGCTGTCTTTGTAAGCAAAATAGTATAGGATTGTTTAACGTGGAATTATTTATGGTATGGAGCATGATCTAAACCACTATTCAAACAGCATAAATAATTATAACAACAACCTTGGTACGCTAATTGTTCTCAGAGTCGATTTTGAGTGGGTGTCGCTCACTGATACGTTTCCAAGGCTTCCGAAAAGATTCGCAGTCTTTGTAATAATCAAATTAATAAGAATTACAGGTCGATGATAAATCACAGTATTAAGCTTAGAAAACAGATGATGGGAAAATTTTATAAATCCATTTCAATCACCGTATTGTAGATTTTTTATCACTAGCGTGAAACACAAATAGTTTAGTTTTTTTCTAAACAAACACGTGTTTGCCACAATAATTACCCGTGATTAATGCAACAATCGTGATAACACTTTTAAAATTTATTGAAACGGAACATCAAAAAATTACCACAAATTGGAAAAAATATCGATCAGACTCACCTATATTATATTAAGATAACTTTAATAAAATCTGGTGATTGAGTTTTAAAAATACAGCACAGGAATAAGAAAGGGGTTACACTATCCATAAATCAAAGCATTCAGACAGTGTGTCCCAGCTAAAATTTGCCACCCACCTTATCTCTGAAGTGATTGAAAAAAATAAAAATCGCAGTGACACGTCGTTTTGTATTTCGAGAGGGGAGCTCTTTCACCGAATACGTCATCATTGTGCCATCAACCCCTCACCCCCAGCATCCCCTACTTCAAAATCTTAAATGCGACCACCATATTTTCAAGGGAATTCATGGACAAATACAACAGTGTATTCGGATTGAAGATTGATCCACCATTATGGAAGTTAATAAAAAATAAGGTGATTATCAAATGGGCCTATACCACATTTTCGGTTTATTGGCTTAAACGAACCCTGACACCACGTAGATACTATAAATAATTTTACAAAATTTTTCTATCGTATTTATAACCGAAAAAAATTGCTCTAAATATTGAATTTTTTGAATCCATACACTTCCCGCCCAGGTCGTGACGTCACCTGTAGGGAACCAATAAGAGCTCACTGGTACAAAACAATAGCATCCGCTCGTAGTCATCGGACCACGAAAGGACGCTTCTCATTGGTTCCCTACAGGTGACGTCATCATCGGCTATTTCAAATTACAGTACAATTTTCTTTTTAGTGTTATTCTCTCAAACGGTCCTATGTATCATCAAAAATAATACCGCAGTAAATAAATTATCAATTTGAGATCACGGTATAGGCCCATTGAAATATTATTTTCATTTCCTGAAATATTATTGTAAGAAAAGTTCCAAATGGGAGCCATTTTGTTCCATATAGACGTACACGCGATATTGAAAATGTTTTCGACTTTTCTTACGGGATCATGTGAAATCCAAAGTTCCCCTTTGCCCGATTCTTTAGACGATCTCCACAATGACTCCGGAAATGTTGAGAAATGTGCGAAGACATGTTCAATATCGCCTGTACGTCTGTATGGATAATATTGCAGGTAATGAAAATAATACTTCATTTTGATAATCACCATACTTTTTATTTTAACTTCCATAATAGTGAATCAATCTTCAATCCGATTACACTGTTGTTACTTGTCAATGAATTCATTTCAAAATTATGTGTCACAAAGATGGTGGTCCCATTTAAAATTTTGAAGTAAGGGGTTGCTGTGGGTGAGGAGGTAGATGGCACAATGATACATATTCGGTGGAAGAGTTCCCCTCGAAATACAAATCGACGTGTCACGGCGATTTTTATTTTTTCAATCATTTCGGAGATAAGGTGGGTGGTGAATTTTAGCTGGGACACACTGTATAATAAACAATTATACTTTTTGTTGTTGTTTATCTTCTATATTTATATTGCCGATTTGTACCCTAATACCACCTCTCAAACACTGACCACAATTTTTGTTGTTTTTATCTTATCTTTATCTATTACTATACCGCTGGTGTACAACAAAACAGTTGAAATGAAAACTGAGTGGAATTTTTGAAAGTACTATAGGGTCTACCATACCATGCTTTTTTGTACTTCTACCCTTAAACCTCACCCTCAACTTTTGTTTTTCAAATAGCGGCAAATAGTTTTTTCTACACAAATTAAGTCCTTATATTATTTAAAATCTTGCAGTACCTTTGATTTTATACACAAACTTATTTTTTTCGTAAAATCATAAGCATAACATAAAAAAATAAGAATGTGTTTGACGCAAAAAACGGGTAAAAATAGAACTAATTGGGTTTTTAAGGGTACTGAATGACCTATAATGCACGCTTTCGGAAACAAACGTCTTATGCTTTTTGATTACGAAAATATTACGCATCAAACAAATGCTCATTCTATTTACCTTATGTTAATGACTTTACGAAAAAAATTGATTTGTGTATGAAGTACAAGATATTAAATAAAATAATGTAGGAAAAGCTGTGGGGTGCTATTGGGAAAAAAGTAGGGGGTAAGTTTTAGAGAGTGAAGTAAAAAAAATGTTTCGAAAGCATGATATGATAAGTCATTCGGTACCCTTGAAAGACCCACTGGGTTTTCTTTTTTATCTTTTTTTCTTACGAAAGTATTACGCCTCATACAAATCCTTATTTTATTTATTTTATGCTTATGACTTTACGAAAAAAAATGCTTTTTGTACAAAATTAAAGGTACTACAAGATTTTAAGTAAAATAAGGATTTATTTTGAGTAGGAAAAACTATTAGGTGCTATTTGAAAAAACAAAGTTAGGGGTGAGTTCTAAGGGTTGAAGTACAAAAAAAATCTTTTGGAAGCATAGTACGATAGACCCTGTAGTACATTCAAACATTCGAGTCAGTTTTCGTTACGAGAATGTCACGTGTCAAGGAAATTCAGGGACACCCTGTATTTGGTTTTTAATAATCACAGTCGAACATCTACAGTGACCAACACAAAACAGTGAATGTAAGAGTAGTCTAGACTTATTTTATTATCGTAATTAGGCGTACTATTAGTACTATAATTATCAAATAATTAATTTACCTCTTAACAAGCTGAATTCAAATTAAACTACATATTAACTTTTTTATTTAATTCTTCTTTTCTTCAAATCGCTAAGAGGGAAAGTGCACTTCCGCCAAAGCCCAAGGCGCACCGATACTTGTCCCAATATCCACGCACACTGGGTATCCAACGTCTCTAAAGTCAGCAGAACAAAAGGTGGTAACACCAAAATTAAATTTAAATACTCAAAATTTTTTTATATCGCATATTCTAACTTAATACAAAGTTATGGCAGAGTATGGCTAAAGTATTTGATAAAAAAGAAAATAATAATTTCGGATGGGTAGAGACCCATAAAGGCTACATTTTAAAAATATTTTCATGTTATACAGGGTGCCCCAAAAACACGAAATGTATCAAAGTTATGTTTTTTTTAAATGGAACACCCCGCATATTATTGCATATTCAGATTCCTTGGTGAATTCTAGTGTGACTTTATGTATCATACATGGGACTTAAAGCGAGCCGTTTAGGTGTAAATCACCATTTTCGGTATAAGTAGATATCAGGAAAAAATTGAATATCGCAGAGATTATAAAATTTGGAAGGCTGTAACTTTACCGTATTACTAAGCATAAAATGCGTCAGCTTTGATGAGACTGTCAAATTTAAATTACGTTTATGCTTGGAGAAATCGGTCGATGAATTAAGGAAACTTCGATCAGCGATAACTTGATTTTTTCAAATAGGAATGCCTAATTCTTTTTATACGGTTAACCGTAGAATCTGATAACCTTTCTAACGATATAAGGTTGTGGATATCAATCTCTGGTAGTTTTCATTTAGTTTTAAATTTCCAAACAAATCGGCATTTTTCAATTTTTCTACCTATAAGTAACGTAGCAGGCCATGAAATATAAACAAAAGCCTGTTCAGGTAGAAGAAAACAACTAACTTAGCAGAAACATACACACGAACTAGACTAAAGGGACAAGATTATAAGAATATTATTCACAACAAACAACGTCTAACCAGAAACAACGATGGGGTGTTCCATTTAAAAAAAACATAACCTTGATACATTTCGTGTATTTGGGACACCCTGTATAACATGAAAATATTTTTAAAATGTAGCCTTTATGGGTCTCTATCCATCCGAAATTATTATTTTCTTTTTTATCATATACTTTAGCCATAATGCTCCGTGTCGAATAACGTGAATAACCCTGTATATTTGCTCTGCTAATTTTTCCTTAAGCCAGTAGAAGCTTTTTTATAATTGGTTTATATTTTTTTGATTTTTTTAAGTGAAGCATTATTTAAATTCTAAATAGGGCATTTAACTAGCCTTTAGATAGTAATTAGTGGCATCGCCATCTTTTTGTTCTCCTCACTTCTTACTTTAGAGACATGGATTTCGACTGTAACAGCACTATCCCAAGCGCTTGTATGACATAACCCCAGTGATGCTACTTACAATACTTCCATTTCAGTTTTTATTTTAGTAAATACCACATCGATCTTTTAAACACAAAACAGAACCTACGGACTTTCTGTGCAGTATCCGGACAAGCCTCCCGTGTACAATAGTTGCAAATATTGCAAATTAAGATCAGTGCCGCATCAAGACCTATACTTGTACACTCGATTTCATCCAAATACAGCCAGTGACGTCATAGTTAAACGTAGGTGGGTAGTGTTGGCTTAATCAGCTGGTCGGCTGCCGTCCACATTCTCGTCAGTAGCGTCCGTTAGATTGATTTGCGAAAAATCGTTTGAAGGTCGTTTGTGCCCGAGTTATTTTATGGGGTTTGTTTTTGATGTTGTGTGTGTATCTTAGAAGAAAGTTGTGAAACAACTCACTTATTTTTTGAATCATACTATAATTGAGAAAACAATTTCTACACTTCTGACTGTAAGCAATCTCTGTAATGTTACTACATGAAATAAAATTTAAACTTCTTTTGCTTTCTGGTGCATCCCTTTTTTGTTAGCTAATAAAATACCGAGCGTGTTCGTATGCAGATTCCTCATGAACATTTTTTACAGTGTCCACAGGTGAGGGGTTGCAATTGGGGTGGTGGGGACTGTGAAGAATTTGATAACTCTATTTTTTTTAATCTGTGGGAAGTACTGAGAGTACTGAGTCAAGCCATTTGACGCTATTTCTTGATCTAGTTCAGTTTGAGTAAAGAACGTTCGCAAATGGCCCCTACCAAGTCACGTGATGAATGAATGAAAGAAGGAGACCGACTTTCTGGTGGCAGGAGTCAACAGTGCATAGGCACCCCTCGATACTCTGGTTCTCAAATCCAGCCCTCTTGGCAAAATGAGGATGGGCTTGGGTCCTGCCCATCTTCTGCCTTCAGGTTCAATGACTCCTGAACCCAATATAGTCCGTCTGTGATACCAAAGTGCATCACAGCGATATACAGTTAGCGTGTAATTCTTCGATATCTCGCGAGGTATACCTGATAGAAGAAAATGTCAAATAACAAATTTTACGTCATAATTTTGAATGGAATGCCCTATTTATGAAGTCTAACGTAAAAGTGGTAAATCTGACAACAGTTATGTTAGCATTTTTGAATTCTGTATGTTCAAAAACCCCCAAGTATTGAATTTCACCTCTCCAGCTGTGGCAGTTTTGGAAATATTTAAGCGTTCCGGTACTGTTTACTGAAAAAGCGGTGTTGCCGTATCTCAGTAATTAATAGAAACAAAATTTTGAAATTGTGAGATCGTACTAAGTTCGACATGTGAAATTAATGCACTAAAAATAAGTAGAGGAATCTATTTAAAATAAATTAAAATCGGGGATATTTGTTTAAAAATTTGGAAAAATAATTTATAACTTGGCAACGCCGCAAACGCAAAAAAATAATACAAGGCGAGATAGGGTATTAATAGATATTTCGATTTAAAATAAAACATACAGGGTGTTACATTTAAAAAAACAAAGTAAAATGACCTTCAAATTGCCGTAATTTAATTTTCTGACAAAAACACCCTGTAGATACAAATTGTTGGTAACATCCAAAATTATATCCACTCAATATTCAAGTAATTCGCTGTATAATATTATTGAGAAAAGTTAAAGGAATATATCAATTTGGAGGTATTACTTGCGACCTTGCAAATCCGGAAATTAATAGAAAATAAATTATAACTTGGCAACGTCGCAACCGATCCCAAAAATATTTTAGGGTTGAATAGAGATCAATGATGGAAAGTAGAAGAATTTAAGAAAAAGTTATAGTTCCATATAAAAAATCAAGTTGATCACTATCCTACTTTCCCGCAACACCATGTATATTTCAAAATATTTTTAGAATATGCGCCTTAAGTAACCAAATAACTTTTGTATTTGACATTTTCTTCTATCAGGTATACCTTGCGAGATATCGAAGAATTACACACTAACTGAACACCATGTAGAATGTGCGCCGAGGATTCCTCCTCCTCGTCACCGCGTGCACAGGTCGGGTCGCTTGCCATTTTTATCACATACACGTAAGGCCTGAAGGTGTTATGGCCAGATAGAAGACCCATAAGTAACAATAGCCGGCTTCTGTCCATTGGGAGACAGAATCGCCTCACCTCAGCCAGAGGTCCTGAATTAGGTTTCCTAGCTTGACGGAGATGTCCAGAGATCCTTTCCATCTCAGAAGGTGTTGATTTTGCAACCACACCTCTATTTTCTTTCTAATGCTGCCTGCTGCCAACCCCACAGCCAGCTCAGGATCCGGGAAATTATTTCTCGACCGAGCGCCTTTGCCGTATCATTACCGTGAACTCCAGCATGACTCGGCCCCCACATAAGTGACAACTGATGTCTTGCCGAAATGTCATCCAAGACCTTTCTACATTGCAGAACGAGCCTTGATATAAACCCGCAAGCACTCAAAGCTTTCACTGCTGCCTGCCCTTCAAGTGAGAGGGATAGCTCCGTTTTTGGTCCGCAGACCCTAGCGCCGGGTAAGTGAGCCCCCTGTATACCAGACTGGAAGTCATGTGATACTTTGCCGACCTCCCCTCAAGGTGCTTGACCGTGCTGAATATTATTAGCAAATCCCGCAATACTTCCAAATTGGTCGCATACTATGACGACCTTCCATCATATGTAAATATTTTGGTATAGTCCGAGAGAGAGAGAGACTCGGTGGCAGGCGGCGCAATGGAAAGGACGGGAATAGAAATTTAGAAATCGGGCGCATTGTATAGTGCGTCGCGACGCAGGCTCTCAGACGTCGGCGCCGTCTGGTTCGACGACCGACGCTGATGACGGCGATGGGCGATGCTGTTTGCTTCGGCTATATCCTGCTGTTCACTGCCAGAGCCGTTCTGCGGAACTTGCGTCTACGGAGCAGTTTACACAAATTATCCATAGTGCATAAATAAGCAACCAACTACTCAGGCACTATGCTGTGCCTGAGTAATTAGCAACTGACAGTAACCCCGTAACCGTAATCTATTTTTGTGGTTTTGGGTATGCGATTTGTTGCGAGTTATTTTTTAGTTTGTTCTTAATTAAATGCGGACAGGCAGAGACAGAGTATCTAGGATCAGCTTTGTCACAAAACAAAATTCTACGAGAAAATGAACGACATATAAACAAAGAAAAAAAAAAGAATTAGAATAGACTTCTTAGGGGTTTTAGAAAAAGCCAAAACTTTGCCCGAAATGGACGTTTTGAAAAAAAACTGGCACCTTTAAGACCCACATTGGCTGCAGTTAAAATGGCGGAACGAAGAAACTGGATAAAACCAACATCAGTATCAACTACGCCTAACAAAAACATAACTTTTTTCAAAACTCAAAAGGCAAAATTGCTAAAAAATATCAAAACCCTCTGCAGCTGAGAGTCAAAAGCTTGCTGCTATGGTTTTATTCAAGGAATAAATCATCTAAAACATATTTTTTTCATTTGCTTGCGTAATATTAGACCATCTAAATAATTAATTCGCCAATTTAAAATTGATTTTAAATCTTAAAATAAGTGTAAATCTTATTTTTTAAATAAGTCAATGTAACCACTGATATTTCCCAAAAAATGTTATCCAGAAAATAAGGTAGTTTTCTTCCGTATGCCCAGGCTTTCAAGATTCACAAAATCGGAGTCAGTTATTTCACATAGAACTATTATGAATTTAAATATCTACTTTCCTCTAAAATGGAAATAAAAGTTTCATAATTTTATTTCATGTATATTAATATAATTTTAATCCAAGAAGTATAAAAAACTTGTAAAAAACGCGCAACTCAACTGGTACCTATTTAAAATTTATCAGCCCTAATGAGCAACAATTATTTATACATATACCTACATAATACAGTTTATTATTATTCACTCCTAAATGATTTGAGGGTTATTTGTCGTATGTCCAAGCCCAACTTTTCAATAATTAATTTAAAACAATGGTCATTGGTCATGGTCATACGTCATACACCTCCCATTCATAATGGATAAATTGTGTAAACTGCTCCGTAGACGCAAGTTTCTTCGGACAATTTACAGATTGCACACAACAAGATGGGCAGTCAATTTGTTCGATGTTTTTTTTAGTACCTACTGAGGGGGTTGAGGCTCAGTTATTTAATGGTTCCCACTCAGCCTCAAGGCTTATTGTGCACCCCTGGTCAAAGGGACAGAGTCCCATCATAAGTCCTTCGCGAACCTTGAGATGCATTGGACTATGCTATCCTGTCTTCCCTCTTACCCTACATTCAGATAGGAGTTCCTGCTTTCATTCAAGGCAGGACAGTCGAAGATAACATGCTTAGCTGTTTCCTCTGCCTCACCTCACTTCCTGCATAAAGGATTTGCCACATCGATCCCCAACTAGCGCACTGAACGTTCAATGGCCAGATATAGATCCAACCACATTTCGTAGTTCCTTCCTACTGAATCTGAGAGCGTCTGCGGTATTAGAACACAAGGGTCCCCTCTGCATCCTGAACATTCCCCGCCACCTGACCAAGCGCTTCTGGTCCTCATTTAGACACCCAACTGGTGACCGCTGTCCGTACCATGTTGTACAATATAGGGTGCGGTTGCCTATATTGAACTGTCTCCCAAATTGAACCTGTGCCGTTTTTTGTTACTTCCTATAACACTTGGCAATGTTGCCATCGGGTATTCGGGTGCGGTTGCCTATATTTAACTGTCTCTCAAATTGAACCTCTGCCATTTTTGTTACTTCCTATAAAACTTGGCAGTGTTGCCATCGGGTATTCGACACCACACCTTTGAACCTTCTTGAGACTCAGTTGATATTTAGATTAGGACAACGTAATACAGACCTGTGAAGTGTTGAAGATTTCGACCACACGCAATGTAATATTTTATGACCTTGGCGAAGGCTTCAAATCTATGTTTGCTCTTTCAATTTTATAATTTGTGTATTAGATAGCGCTGCGCTTCCTAACAATAGCGTTGTCAAAAACATATAGCTATGGGGCTTAGGAACCTCTAATTGAACCCCGGTTTAATTAAGGCTATTCTGAATTTCTAACGCTCCTGAACCTGAACTTTCGTGATTCTGTACTGAACGCAAGACTGCATTCATTGCAAATGTGTTGGTGTTGGACCAGAAAAGAAAATATTCAAGTTTTCCTGCATGTACAGAATTTTCTTACACATTTTTTTACGGTACTTAACAACTTTTCTTAAAGAGGCGTTTGTTCAGTTTAGTTTGTTTTCCTGGACGTATTATCCATACTTTAGCAAGATCTGAAGGCAGGGTCAATTTAATAGAAAACACGGGTTCAACTTGAGCACCTGGTTGCCTAAAATGAACCATTTGCAACACCATCTTAATTTTTTGCTTTTCTCTTGTTAATATAAAAATAATTTATGCTACTTAAAGTATTCCTCAAGGATGAGAGATTTGTTTTGTATTATCGATTTATTTCGTTTTTTTTTTTAATGGCACACATGTACGGACAATTTTTCAAAATTTGGTTCGATATGGACAACCGCACTCTACCACATGCTAGTTCTGGCCCGATAAGAGGGAATTCGCCGATTACGCAGAAGTAGATGGGCAGTCAATTTGTCCAATGTTGATAAACCCAAAATAGTATTTATAAAGACTGGTTTAGACTACACTATTTCTTGACCACAAGGATTGGTTCAATTTCTTGATTATAAACTGCCTGGTATCATAATACAGCAAATTGTTACAAAAGTGTAAATTGAACAAAAAAATTGAATAGAAAATAGGAAAAGTCCTATTTGCATTCAATTTTTAGTTTGGAGGCATGAGATTTGAAATAATTATCATACCGAAGCGAGAGAATTGCCAATTAAACAGCGCGTCAATCATGATGCAACAGGAAAACGCACATAGTGTGTATGTACAGAAAGATGCACAGTACAAACTTGAGGATTGACAACTATGGAATAATAACAAACATTACAAAAACTACAACACAAACTCAAACAGTTGTTACAATTCGTCATTGTCTGTCAGAGCGGTCCGGTGGACCTTTGCTCTTAGTTACAGTCGTGTCGGTCGATCGGTCTGTCAGGTCTGGTTACCCAGAAACCAGACAAAGTCAGGGAGAAGTAAGGGAAGAAAAAGGAAAGGAAGGAAGAAGAAGAGCAAAGAGGAGGAAGTTCGTCAGTTGGAGGGTTTAGCTTGACATAGCCGATTCAAGTTCGGAAATTTTTGGGTTTGACCAGGAGTTAATTTTGAGGTTACATGTCTAAAAGGGAAACATTTTCAGTTAATAAGTTGTATCAAGAGACTCAGTGTTTATCGAATCCAGAAAAATTATGGGTCGTATTTATAGTCGATACTTGAGGGTCCCTTAAGTGAGGTTTTGAGTTTCGAAACCTCACTTGAGGGTCCCTTACGTAAGGCTCCCTTGGGTAATACTCAAGTAACGAAATGTCAACATGACATTTCGTTGCAGTCAATGCGATTTTGTAGGTTAATTTTGGAGTACAGTGTTGTCAGTTTCCGTCACATCCCGAAAAATGTCAGACACAAAACACGAAATACTGGCACAAAACAAAAAGAGATAACAGAAAACATCAAAATGCATAGACATAGACCTAACAAATTGACTTATATTTGATATTATGACAACGTCGCCAAATGTATCCCGCCATACTGTAGATGCTGTCTAGGAAACATCGAGGGAAACATGTACACAAGGAAAGCCACACTTGAGGGTCCTTCAAGGGAACCTTAAGTATTACTCAAGGGACGACTATGAATACGGCCCTAAATCACAAATACGCAGCAAATGACATGATGTGCTTCTAGGAATCTAGGCTATGTTTCAACGTTCGGGACGTTACACCGAAAGTTAAACGAAAAATAAAAAAAAATGTAACAGGACTGTTGTTATACTAGGACGAAAGCTGCTGCAGTTATCAGTACATCTTCCTCATTCTACATTTTACTATAAACGATTTTTAAACTTGAAACCTATTACCATCATCCACCTCAGCAAGATGATCCCTCTGTGTGAACACTGATGAATAAAAAAGAGCATTTACTTTATACTCGATAATTTGGAACAAATACTAAAGACGATACGAATAAAAACCACACAGATGCTCCGTTGGAGTAAGTGCTCTTATTGTAAAGGTTATGGTGAGTGTACAGGGTGTTCATCCCACCCCGGATTTTTCGAAAACCGCTTCTTCTTCTTAAGGTGCCGTCTCTCTTCAGAGGTTGGCAATCATCAAGGCAATTCTAATTTTTGATGTAGTTGCTCTGAACAGGTCTATTGGACTACAATGGAACCAGTCCCGGAGATTCTTCAACCATGATCTGGGTCGTCTCCAAACCGATCTTTTTACCTCCATTTTTCCAGTCTCAAGATTTCATACCTACTTCCCCTCATCACATGTCCCAAGTATTTGAGTTTTCTTTTTTGAATTTTAAAGACCAATTCTGGATCTTTTCCTACTCGCAGCAGCACCTCATGGTTGGTAATTTTGTCCGTTCACGGAATATGAAGCATGCGTTTCTATATCCCCATCTCAAAGGCATGCAGCTTTCTTAATTTTCTTTTTGAGGGTCCAGGCTTCAACTCCATACAATAATAAAGAGAATATATAACATCGTATGGTACGAAGTCTTACGTTTACGAAAACCGCTGATTTAAAGAAAAAAACGCCGAGATACGTCTAAAGATTTGTCAAGGGGGATCCCCCAGGATCATCCCCTAAAAAGTTTTAAATAACAAGGGACATCTAGTAATATCTTCTTGTTTCAGAGGTATGTCGAAGTCCTTTATTTTGACGTTGATTTTTTTTAATTCGTTTTCAAGAAAATTAGAATATGTATCTTAACTTGCTCAAATAGAATACAAAAGCAGACAAAATATCACTTTTTATTGCAATAAGTGTTCAAATGTTGCCCGCTCGGTTGCCCGTTATTGGCCAAACATTGTATAGGCAATTTTCAAATTCCTGACAGGCAGTTTGGATGACCTTCGTCAACGTATTATCAAAAGCTGTCATGCCATGTTTTTGCAACTGCAACTTGTGTTTTATTTATGATTCGTGGTTAACTTCTAGGTGCTCTAGAATAATGTAAATCCAAAAACGGATTTATTGGACTGCGCCCATCTCTACACAGGTCGGCAACTCTGTATACAATTATTGTATATGATCCTCTTTCTAATTCTGAATATCGTTCACCCCAGCAGCGCGGGGCCATAGCTCAACGCACCCACCCACGAACTTTTTCCGTTTCAGGAGACTTCGTAGCGTCGCGTCGTAGCGTACGACGACGCATTCACCCTGTCCCGTTCCACGTACATACGTGTACCTCAAGGTCGAACGTTGATCCCGATCTCGTTCATTTCATTTTACAGTTTTCTTTTCAATCGCGCCGAATAGGATAGGTAGGTGTAGGTACCGACAAGATACGAGCCTAGGGCTGAGAAATCGTTTTTGATTGTGTGTTTTCTGTACCTTTTTTTTATTAATTTTTTTGATATTTTCTGACAGTTTGAGTGATAGCGCTAGAAAGTTTTTTCTGCTAATATTTTCATTTTTGCTTCTTACAGTACCGTACACGGGCCTCAATAGTTGTTCTTCTTGGGGGGGGGGGGGGGGCTATTTGGTATTCTTTTTCTTAGTGGCGGTAATCTTCTTCTTGACTTTCTTCGATATACAGGGTGTCCCACGATGATGACAAGCAATACATCGGAACTGGGCAGTAGTAGCGAATTATAATTTTGGGGGTGTAAATTAGAGCAAATATAGTATCTTTGCTTATTATTGTGTCACCCAATGAGGTATTTGTTTTTGGTCACGTGACGTCCGATTCAAAATTTTTAATGGGACATCCTGTATATTTGTGATTTTTTTGTGTTCCTCCAGATAAAACAATTCCAACAAACTAGCACACTTGGGGTCTAAACGTCTAAAATGATTAATTCAAGAACTACAGGTACTTAAAGGACAACCACTACCATTATAAAACACTACCAAAATAATTTAACTGTAGAGGTACATGTTATAATCAATGGTAGTAGTGGTACCATTCTTTAAGTACCTGTAGCTCTTGAATAAATAACTCCAGACCCCAAGTGTGCTAGTTTGTTGGAATTGTTTTATCGGGAGAAATACAAAAAGTCACAAATATACAGGGTGTCCCATTAAAAATTTTGAATCGAACGTCACGTGAATCAAAACAAATATCACATTGGGTGACACAGTAATAAGAAAAGATACTATATTTGCTCTAATTTAAACCTCCAAAATTATAATTCGCTACTACTGTCCAGTTCCAATATATTGCTTGTCTTAATCGTCGTGGCACACCCTGTATAAACATTTAATCAGCGACAAAGTCGTCGATGGGGGGGGGACATTTTTGTGGATCAGATTCTTACAGCATTATATACTCCCCTTATCGACGCCCTTGGTACTTTTGTCGTGAAAATTTTCGATTTTGAAATAATAGGTTTTTTGGTCATTCATAATGTCTAGATCAGGCAAAAACTGCTGCAACGATCCTGGTGACGTTTTGTGGTTGACATGCTATGGGATCGTATGCAGTGGGTTAGCTTTATTAAAATCAGTGCAGTCTATCCACAATAATTAGCCAAAAAATGAACATTGCTTGTTTTTAGACGTTCTGAATATTCCACAAATCGTTGCTTTTTTGAAAGGGTTAGAGTTAGGTGGATAATGCATAATTATAAAAAAATTGCTATTCATAACTGACTATGCATCACCCTCCATAGATGACTTTGGTGATATTATGTAATTCAGAGATCTGTTGGAACATGTAACTACAGAAATTCGTTTTGTGTCAATTTTGTATGAAGTCACTAACTACTGCATTTTTTGTGGTCGACAGAATGAGGTTCATCTTTAACTGATTCAGAATCATCTGTAAACTTTTTACACATCCTGAACACTACATTGTGATAAAATATCATCTGGATGTGCATCTTTAGTCATTTCAAAAGTTTCAGTTGGTTTTTTACCCAACTGAGCACAAGATATTATCACATATATTTTTGCTCCACTTTCATATTTTCAAGAGGTATGCAAAACACTGACATTAAGATAATTGAACTCTAACATCAAATATTACTGCTGGTTGAGCGAAAGTACATTAAAGATCAGGCTTCAATATCTCAATCTGTGTTTTTAATTCTGCCTTTGAAAGAAGATACAGAACCAGTCTCATTAAATGCTGATACATACACCAAACAAACAGTTTCATCTCAAAATTATAGATTAGGACCCCAAAAATATTGCCACAAGATTGCATTGTCATTACAAGATAAGAAACCATTTGGTTTTGTAAACAACAAGGAAAATTCATCATCAAAACATATTTAGTTTGTTTATTACATAAAATGTGCCACTACAAAATGATATATTTCAAAATACATTAATAGCAACCAAACAAATTCAAAATATAAGGTAAACAAAGCACAATGATGTTCCCACTCCCACACACAACAATGTTTTGAGTAGAGTATTTTTCTTTCCCAGAGAAATGTGACAGAAGGTAAGAACTTGGCCAATTTGTCAGAATCAAAGACAATCACTGGCAAAATTAGGCTATGGGTTTTTGAAAACTCTGAACATCACTATAGCTTATTAAGAAAATATTGGAAAAAGTTTTGAACAAAAGTTGGAATTTTCAAGTGCTTACTAAGCAAGCTTGGTTTGAAAGTAGAGTATGTTATATATATATAAATGTCTAATAGTTCAACTGGCAGAATCATAAGTCTTTCTAAATAATCGTCTAAACAACGATTATGTCAGAAAAGACATCAGAAATAATCAAGAGTCAAAACTACATCTTGTGATACTTAAGGTGGGTTCTGACTGTTCAGTTCGACTGATTCAGCATTAATGAAAGCCAGCTTGTTCTCACTGTTCAGTTTTAATGAATCATTTTAACTGATTCAGCATTCATGAAAACCACTTTTCATAACCTTGAAGTGTTAAAACTGATGACTCTCTTGATGACCAAAAAGATTCTCGCACCTGACCTTTGTATTCATTTGTCAATACTGATTCAATCAAAATGAATGAAAAGTAGGACTGGCTTTCACTTTGACTGAAAGCATAAACCCACTGATCAGTTCTCATGTCCATTATCTGTTCAGTACCACTGAATGAGTCAAAATGATTCAGCGAAACTGAATCATGAGAACCTGTTTTTAGGGCTGGTTTCACTGGTTCCTGATAAGTGTCAGATAGCCTACCTGCCAGATAACATATAAAATATATGGGCCTATGTGAGGGATAGGCTATCTGACACTTATCAGGGACCAGTGAATTGGCCCCTTGGTGTAAAATGCAAATCAATAAATCTGATTTTGGCATGGCAAACTTCACCAGCTACTGTTAATTTGTTAATTTTTTAAATGAAAACGTTTTATCATCATTATTATGTCAAATTTTTGAGGTCAAGTTACCTCGTTACCAATTTTTCTATTAGAATTTGTGGGGTTTGCTTCATATTTTGGTCAAAACAATGTATTTTCAAAACATGGTGTCATTGTAATGAGAGGTTTAATGTGACATGGTTTTATCTATGATAAAGTGATAAAATTGTAAAAATACACATTTTTGTCCAAAAAAAAACTGGCCAGATTTCCAAGAATTTGTATCAGTAGGGAATAGTCTAGATACCAGAAAAAGGGTGAAGATAAAGGCTTAGACGCAATGTGATCTTAAAATGATGACTGACCACTTTCCATTTTAAAAACTGTCCAGGAACATGAGATCTACATTTTTGGAGCATTATATCCTCAAACAATGCAAATTTTGCACATAAAAAGTTAATTTAGCTGAAGAATTAAATGATAACCATGACTAGCCAGTGGAATTTTATGTTTTTTTTTTTTACTTCTGTGTCATCGGCATCGACTACTTTGGTCATTAGCCTCGTGTTCTGTGTAGGCTTTGTTACTGTTTCCCGGCGCCACTTAGGAACAGCACTGTTAATTAGAAGCCAACAGTGAATGCTCAGGTGGGGATTCTCGCTGAGCTTTTTTTTTATGGAATTTTATGTTAATGATGCAAATATATGATCAAAACAAACAATTTTGTAGTAAAATTTTTTTTACTGATGTAACAATATTTCATGCATATGCCACCTTAAACTGCCATAATTGTTAGTGATGAATTGATAAATTACACACATCCAAATATGCAGAAAAGATGAACATGGTTAAATGATTAGTAGAGTATAAGTGGCAGATCCAGTCATGGCTTAATGCGGGTTGTCCCTCCAAAGAAAAATAAATAATACCTCCCCCCCCTACCCGATGAATGTATTCTGCTGATCATGTACTGCTGCTAAAAATGTTATCTAAAAAATGCCTTTACTATCACCAAGAAAAAAGAATCAAAGCCCCAATGGAGACAACAAACAGCTTGTACATTATTCTACAATAGAAAAATAACTACCGTCTATTGTAGGTATTCTACATTTTATATAGCAAACTCACAATTTCACTTAATTCCTCTCTCGGAAATAATGCTGTATGAAACGAATGCTTTTCCACTCAACATTTATTAAATCACAAAAGGCACAATGAAATGTGTAACCATGCATGTATGACTTCTTAAGCAGATAAGCATTTTTTCTGAATCTAAAAATTAAGAAAACTAAAACTGGAGGTAGCACAGAAGGAAGGAATCCTGTGACTAACTGGAGCCACCTGGAGCCCAGTTTGTCATTTTCATTTTCTATAATAATCGCACAAAACAACTAAGAGGTTAAGCCACTCTCATGAAGATGACATACAGAATATCCCATTTCTATTGTTAGATTACTAATAACTGACGTGTTGTAGCAGATAAGGAAAGTAGATACCAACATGCTTCTTCTTATGAAGGCGCCTAAGAACAATACATTTTTCATGCCAAAAATTATCTATACCGATTTTTTAAGTGTTGTAACTCGTTTTTGCATTTTAGGGTTTTAGCATGTTTCGCGCAATGACATGCACTCCACATGCACTCACATTCATATACATGTGATGTCAAGGTGTTTTCAATGCGTATTTCAGATAGCGTAAATTATTCAGAACAATGACGTCAGAATACATCGTTTCCTTGTCTTTCTTCTACGAATGAAATGCGTATTCAACATTTTTTGGTACAGCCATTTAATCATTTGGCATTTCCACTGATAACAGTGGTATCACGACATTCACGTAATATAAAGGTGATTCGAAAAAGGTTTTTTCTCAGAAATAGCACAAGGTTGGACGATGCAAGCCACTTTCTTGAATTCTTACACAAAGAAAACGTACATTTTCTCAGCATTTCATCAGTTAATCTTATCTAATAAACTGGAAGTAGCCAGATATTTAATAGTCTCTGTGACGCATGAAGGACAATCGTAGTCCTTGCACGTTTTGACGTTTCGCCCCTTTCCAAACGTCAACTGACAGACAGGTGTATTTGCCATACGAGCTGTATTTCCATTTGTCATCTACAACCCATTGTTATCATTCCAATGCATAGTTTCCTACAGAAAGTAAAACAAAGTACGTCAATCGTCGTCTTTATCCACTTGTAATCACATTCACTGCTCCACTCGGTCACATACGCAAAAACTAGTAAAATACAGTCACACTCTCATTGAATGCAGCTGGATGACGTATATCTCCGAGAAGCAATTATGATACTAATATTTCGAAACAACAGAATAGCCACTTAATAGATAAGATACTTACTGATTTTTCGTAGTGTCCTTTGTGGTCAAAAAACCGTCACAGTGTCACCGAATTGTCACAAATACAAGAGAAAAATCCGAAACTGCTCTTTTAGGGAGCGCTCGCGCTGTGGTGCCCCGAATGATGATGGCTGGCCAACTAGCATATACTGATAACGATTTGCTTGTATTCCGCCCGTTACAAGCAATTCTTGCAAATGTTTACGAAAGAAAAAACGATACGATGGAGCTTGCGAACCTTGTAGACACGAAATTGCGACTGAAATATGGAGAAATATAAGACAAAAATGCTAGAGAACCCAGCAGCCCCGCACCGTACGGGCTGAACAATCGGACTGATTTACGAGTGAGGCCGATGACGACCGAGGACGGCTTTGTCAGAGGATATACGCATGCGCTGACTTGATGGTAAGAAACAGCAAATGGGGTACTTGCATGGGTACGAGAGAGATATAAGATAGACGGGAAAAATGTTCTGTAATCGTCGGCAATATGGCGGCTAGGTCGTTCTTGGAAAGTTGCCTATGACTGAAACGAAATGTGGGAGCAGAGCAGCAGGCAGACAGAAAGGATCAGTGGCGCTACCAAACTTTTTTTACAGTGGGTAAACATGACGTTGCGATTTAGGAATAAAAATGAATATTGGTGAAAAATCTGCTACTAGGTATATCTATACCTTGACAATACATGAAGTGTATGGATCACTTTTTTTAGAATAGCAAAGGGTTGTTTATAAGTTTTATGGAAAACTTCTAGAAACTTGTTTTTATTTTGGAAGTGCTTGGAATATGTTAATATGTGTTGATCAATAGGTTTTCCAATTCAGATGATAGGTACCATATGTTTTTCAAAGAACAACCCAAATATTAATGTTGCGATGTTCCTGTTTCACTTTATATACTTCTGTTCCAGAGTTGTGTATAATTCCGGTGTACCAGTTGCTTAGAGCCTGCCATTGCATCAAGGGGGTCGATATACTAATCCGCTATTTTTGAATGACACGTAATATTTAACGTGTTCAAGTCTGGCAACGTCAGGCACGTATTATAAAATCTAATCCACAAAAATGGATAGGTACTATGGAATTTATTCTATGAGAGCAGATACATTGAAGTAATTCTATACCAAATTTCGTGTCAACGCTACAGACAAAATCTACATGTATAGATGCAGTTGCTACGCTTTGTATGTGCCACGATTAATAGGTCTATAGTACTTTATGCAAACTCTGGTGCCTCTTCCTACAGTCAGTGGCGGATTTAGAGGGTGGGCGAGGGGGGCGTACGCTCTACGGAAGCATATTATATTCATATTAATACCAAAAGTTAGGGTTTTTTTGCTCTTCAGACCGCGGCAGCATTGCTATCCCCCCTAAACCTATGGTTAGAGAGCTGTTTTTGCTCTTCAGAAAATTAATGGTGTTCATCATGTTGAGTGCCACTGCTCCGCCCCCGCCCCTAGGACAAATCCTAAATCCACCACTGCCTACAGTTCACATCATTAGGTCAGTCAAAAACAGTCAATTTCATAAACTGCAATTTTACGAATACTGAACAAAACTTAGAAACTTGGTGAAAATAGTGAAAATGTGTAACACATAGTGACTTTTTACATATTACAAAATCTTTCAAGAACCGTGAGTAGCAAGCAAAATGTCAACAAACACAGCAAATTTTGACAGTAACCAAGTGTGTAGCGTCTGTTGTTATAACTGAAAACTACTTTAAGGCGGCTCCTACGGAGAGCATAGACGGTCATTTTCAAGTGATTTCATCAAAATTCCTGACGCTTTAGTTTTCAATATTTTTGCATGAAGTTTAAACGGAAATTACACAGGGAGCTATCAAAGCATTTTTTTTTAAATTGATTGAACATGAAATATGATCGCTTGAAGTTGCCTATTCGTCAACTTTGTAATTTTTTTAAGAAAAGCCCAGAAGCAAAATGAAAAAGTGCTTCGATATCACTCTGGGCAATTTCCTCTTCAATTTTACAAATTTCGGGTGACGCGCTAACATGACTGTTTCCATTTCTTCCTAATGTAGCGCGCACCTGTTTATTTATCACGCCCACCGTCGGTTCCTTTTCAGCTCCCCGCATCTTCCGGAGAAACTATTCCGGATCGTAGGAGCAGCGTTAATCACAGCCTACTTCGCTAAAAAAAAAGAAGACATAACATTTACACTAATATACCGTGCCATAAAAAAGTTAAATAATTTTGAAGAGTCTTGATGTACAGTAACCCACACAGCACCCGATATTCCTAGGACACCTAAATGAAGCCGTATCGCCCAAGACCAGAATGACATCTACAGGTGATCAGTAGGCTATCCTAGGTTGTCCTAGGTTAGCCTTAGGATAACCTATTTGGAATATCCTATGGCAGGCAGGCATGGACATCCTTTGGATATCCCGCTGGGCCGTCTATCACTGGAATATCCTAAGGACGATGGTTTTGGAAATCCTCAGCTTGTATACTATGAGGCGGTTCAAGGGATATCCCTTCAAGACCATACCCTTCTTTACACAAAATCTGACATTTGACAGTGTTGACGTTAGAAAGACGAAAGAGGTGAAAGGTGAAGGTGACTTGCGACAAAGTTGAACAAAGCAAGCTTGCAGTAGTTCGATCATTTTTCGCTGTTTATCATAGCTTTGTTCTGGTTCCAGGACGAACCGTCCGCGAACTGACCTGGGCATGCGCATGATAATTTGCTGTTCTGGTTCTATAAGAACTATTTACGAACTGTGAGTCCTGTGTTCTGGTTTTTCTCGGTCGGTTCTAGGATAGTTCGAGAATCATCCGAAACCAGTACCTGCTTAGGAGCAAGAATTGGTTTAGGATTGTTTCAGAACTGAAATGCGTGCGCATTTTGCTGTTTGCTTTGAGTTTTATGGTCCGTTGCGGCTTGTGACTTTTGCTTAACTGTTCTAAATTTTAGGTTATGAACTGTTGACTATTTAATACATATCTGAAATTCTGAAAATTAAATTATATATCATCATAATGGAACTTTTATTATCAAATTCATCAGCATCGTCTAGTGATACGGATAGATAAATCTCCCACTAAAACTAAATTGAGGAATTAAATTTAAGTAATAGATTTATATTGTGATACTAACAGGTATGCTCTATTTTGTATTCTTTGTCTCAAAGAAAACTGGAATCGCTTGTTAGCGATGTTTTTAAAATGAAACCGGCAAGACATCAAACTCCACAAGTCAAAATTCATCATAGCATGACAGAAGACATAGAGCTAGGAATTATGCGAAAAGCATAAAACAACCAAAGCCAGAGCGATATGCTGTTCTCGTTTATGCACATACTTATAGTGTTTTCCACTGAGCAGCACTCACTGCGCTCTTGACAAGTGCAATTCTATCATCTGCTCTGACAAAATGCATATCGGTGCGGATCAGTGCAATTCCTGAGTGGAACGTACCCAAGCAGAACAGTGCATTTATAATGACAGCTGACTTTTTTTTCTAAGGTTAATAGAGCTGTTTATTTAATTAGAGAGGTATAAAATGCCCATTGCCTGAGGATTATGAAAATTATGATGACAAATGTGGTCTTCCGGGGGAAGAATTGAGAGTCCCTGAATTCTTCTATTAACTTGTAGCATGTAGTCCTTTCCACACGAAAATTACTTTTAAACTAAAAATGATTTTATTAAGTTTTACATTTTTTTATTAGAAAAAAGTGTATACCTCTTTATCGCTGAATTTGCGTACTACAGTTTCCACAAATTTTATAACTTTCGGCATTTTTCGCTTTTCCTTCAATAACATTGCAATTTCTTCTTCATCATCCCTACTTTCATCGCTTTTTATCAATTCATTTAAAATTAGAAAATGTGACATTTTTGAAGCCATATTCGCCATATTTGCACTGGCACTACAGCACGAGATCCCGAGGCTCGTGCGAAAAAGTTGCCCTGAGTGCGCACTACACTCAGAGAATGCGGGTAGTGGAACATACTAAAAATCAAGCAGTGCAGTGGAACTTTACCAGTGGAACACAACTATTGCACTCAGTTCAACGCAGTGCGGGTGAGTGCAGCCCAGTGGAAAACACTATGAACCGTTTTAGGACGGTTATAGAATCATTCTGAGACTGAGCTGCTGCGCATTTAGTTCTGCGCAATCCGTGAACTGTCCGAGAACTGTTTTGATGCTCAAAACCAGAACAAAGCTCATATCTTCCAATACCTTTACCATCTGTACCTGTGATCTGTACCATTCGACACGCCAAGGACCCCCCAAGTACAAACCACAAATTGCAAGTCAGATATTCTTTCGGTAACCTGTTTATTTTCGCAAGGTGAGTGTAGAATTGTCCAAGTCAACATTCTATAGGAACATTAAAAAGGGAAAAGAAAATTTAATGGCAAAACTTTATATCACAATGCACTTCATGAAGGAAGTGTTAAACACTCGAATGGTAGCTCTTATTGGATCTTGAGATGATGACGATGCTAGTGAAATGTGTGCCACATTAGCTAATATATGCTCAGAATAACCCGGTATGTAAGCCAGAGGAGTATAGGAAAACAGTTCTAGAAAAATAATCCTGTTGTTTTCGAGCAACCTAAGTGTTTCGCATAAGGTGACCCATGGCGGTCTGTACTGTATTTTTTAAGTAAACCTAAGAATTTACCTATGGGCTAACCTACAGCAGACTAATTGATAATATTTTGGGCCATCCTGAGGATTTCCCTATAGGCTTACCCATGGTGGTCTAATAAAGTCCCATCGGGATATTTATAGGCTGTCTCATGCCAGGTGGTCTAAGATATGGCTTTCCCAGGGACATTTTGCATATCCCTTTAAGGACAGCCTGGGATCATACAGTGGATATCAAATGCTGTGTGGGAAGTGGCGCCCTCTGCAAATGGCAGTGGGATTTGAATTTCTTGTTTCGAAAAACGCCCGCGTCCCTAATTTCGTGCCTTTACGTCGTCAGTGTTGACCAATTACTAAGAAAAAATAAAATGGTAACACCCTGTATTTCGGTTATTATCAAATTTTGCACTAAGGTAAATAAGTTTGGTTAAATCTCAATATTTTTTACCCAAATACACCTACAGTTTTGCTGTGCACCCCATTAATTAGAGCACATCTGTAAAGTAATATGTCGTATTAAAGTTGTAAATTCAAGATATAATAATACAAATGACAGTTTGGATTTACAATTGAAGCTTTAGAAATGTAATTTGATCCTTTTGAAACTACTGCTGGAAATGGTATAGAAGCTGCTTAATATGAGAGTGTATAGGTATTACATATTCTGTAAAAGCTTCAGTCGTCAGCGTTTATAAAAGCTTCCGTTTTGACCTTCAAGCTGACGACGAATGTTGAGTAGTAGCAGTCTATATTTCTTTAAACAAAATAACATTATTATGTCTAGGTATAATATTATTAGGATCTTAAAGCATTCTTCTCTAGGTTACGCCACTGGAAAGGGTGGGCTATTTTAGCAGGCTAACTGGCAAGGTTCACGGAGCAAAGATATTTTTGTTATGCCAATTGCGCTTCATTTAATTCTTGAAGATGAATTTCTCTTCTGGTGCTTATAAAATGCAGGAATAAGGAGGAGCTGATTCAAAAGTCCAGACTCCAGACGCTAGTTCCTACCGAACTCCCTTGATTTTAATTTAATTTGAGCCGTACAAAGCTTAAGAACGTCTTGGAGAATCAACGCTATAGCAGTTCTGTTTCATTTATTTTCTTTCTTTATCGGGAGGAACACAAAAAGTCACAAATATACAGGGTGTCCCATTAAAATTTTTGAATCGGACGTCATGTGACCAAAAACAAATACCTCATTGGGTGACACAATAATAAGAAAAGATACTATATTTGCTCTAATTTACACCCCCAAAATTATAATTCGCTACTACTGCCCAGTTCTGATATATTGCTTGTCTTAATCGTCGTGGGACACCCTGTATAAAAATGAATAAGGATCTCTGAGATAAAAAAGCATTCAATAATGAAATCAAAAGATGTTTTAGGTAGATAGGTACCTACGCCGCCCAAACCTCCAAGAATTGCGAACGTGCGGGACGAAGTCAAAAAGAAGTATGAGGATATTTTGTTACAACTCCACATACTTCTCGCTACCCTCATCTTGAGAAATGATCAGTTACCTACTAAGAAAAAGCCCACAAGTGAAGATTGGGCAATTAACGTTGTAATTTCATTGATAATTACTACGCTGCTCCTAGAATAACAATCTGTAAAAAAAGAATACCAGTTATGTATTGTCTCTGCCTCCATCAGATAAATTTTCGAAAATTATTAAGACGATGAGGGGGGATGGAAGTGAGGTCACAAAAAACAAAACAAGTCAAACAATGTCGCTTTTCGGAATTAATTTTTGTCAGACATTTTGTACTTTGAATAAGGCCACAGAGATGGCTGAAAAGTTGGTAAAAGTTGATGATGATGATCCAGTAAAGTGCGATGGATCAGACAGATAATAACCACGGGACATTTTTCGGAAAATACAATAGGAAATCTATCTTGTTTTAATTGCTGATCCGTGGTTAACGAGGTGTTGAAAAAAGTTTAAATTTATCAAATCAGTTCATTCCACCATGCACATGATATTTTTTTCTCTAAATTTATGATTATTATGTTATCTTTACTTTTGACAGTACGTTAAGTTAGGCGTGTTCATCAAGGTAACAAATCCGCCAGGGCATGAGGAAAATCTGGAAGCAACAGAAACGTCAATATATTTCAGATGCACTGAGGGATATTTTTATTTTATTGCTTCAGCACTATCCCCGAAAAAACAACTTAAAAATGTTGCAAGAAATATAAGTTCTATAATACGCGGAGTAGTTCGCCAGTCCTGGAAAATTTTATTTACAGTCATTCAACCTTCCTGATAACAAAGCATCTTTTTGTTATTATATTCAATTGCGATTATTATTTAAAGATTCGTCGAACTGTCAGAAAACAACGCAAAACGGGAAACACGAACGTTCTAAATTCGTAGTGAACTCCTGCCCACTCTCACGAGACCTGATTTTTTCCGCGTTCTATCAAAAATATCTTCATGAACTAAGCTGATCGCACAAAAATAGGAAAATTATTGTGCTCGAAAATTACCTTTACTTATAGCTGATTTCATTTGACTGATCATACAAAATTAAAAAATTTAAAAGCAGCTTATAGGTTAATAAACGTGACCTTGAATCATCTGCATAAATGAAACTGGGTGAACCTAGACCACATCATGTATCGACCAAAAACATTTATTTCAAAAACCAAAAAAATGGTTCGCTTCACATTGAGTTTATTTATTTGTCAGTTCTTTGCGTTAAATAAACAATAGAAATCCAAAATAACAGATGATGCTCAGCAATTAAAAGCAAAACAAATAATTGTCGGATCTTCGGGTCAAACTTTTTTCCAATAAATTTGGTATTTAATGAAAAACCTACAAGCAATTTTTTGTCGCGTTTAATTAGTTCTCATCTAAATTCTTGTCGAATAAAAAATGTAACCTTATATTTGCACCACAAGCTTGTCTACTTATCTTGTGTTAATTCAACCTGCCTGTGTAAGCCTTGTTTGTGAGCCCACTAGTCAAGACCCTTTCTCAGGTAGAGACTTTAAATAAATATAATTTGTCTTTAATTGCAGATTAATAAATTTTGAAGAAAAAGATTAGATAAATTACAAAGTATATTCATTAACTGCTCAAAATATTTACCACGCTGTTGCAAACTCATTTTGGGGACAGGTCGAGCGAACATGCAGGCCAAGTCCTTGTCGGTTATTCCGCCACCGATTGCGATAAGATAGTTCAGGAATATTCTTACAGGTACGACGTTTGCAATATCATTTTTTATTAGAGAATCAATAAGAGAAACATGATAAAAAATATGCCCAGCGTTTTTTCTTAAAAATCAAAATGTATTGAAAAAAAAAGATATAAAACATTACTTTTTTGGTTTTTTTATCTACTATTATTAGGCTTTATTGTTCTTTTGTTTCAATTGCATACATAAAATAGTGGAAAAGCTATGAATATTTCAAATAAAAAGGGCAAACAAGAATTAAACTGCAAACACTTTTTAGATATTTTCTTGCCGATAAATTGATCGACAGCTTTTTACTTCTAAAAATAAAAATAAGTTCACCAAACGTAACACGTATGTAGGGTGATCCTGTAGTAGCAGGACATTAACATTCGATATAAAAACTGAATTTAAGGTAGAAATGTCTTACAAACATAGTAGTGCAACAGCTTCATTTTTAATATACGTGGTGTCAAAGTCTGGAAGAATTGGTTTTTCCTTCATTTCTTAAAGATCATTTAGCTGACTTTTTTTATTTGTTAGTATTGACCACTGAAATAAAACGTTAAGTCAGCACTGACAGAAGATAATTATAATTTCCAGTGGCCTCTCCGGGAGCAATCCCACAATTAATATTAGCAATAAAAGATTGTACACCACTGGCAAATTAAATATTGGTTTTCAAATTAAGCAGATAAAAATACCACTTTTTTATCTTTTGATGTCTCTTCCTATCTCACTTTGGTTTCGTCTGGTTTTCAAAATACAGGATTGTCGAAGTTAGGAAAAAATGTTTTCTTTGACACCCTGTATCTTGAAAATCGCTCCTTAGGACACATGTTTAAATGAATTTTTCTTCTTGAATTTGGGTCAGAAACACGCCATTGAAATTACGGACTATCGATAAGATAGTTGTGTTAATCTTTTTTTTCGACAGGCTATGAGTCCGACGCACGGGTTTCATCTGAAAAAATAAAATCTACGAATGTCTCTGCATGGTGATATTGTCATATTGACGATATTTTTGCGATCATGCAGAGTAATGGTTTTTATTTTTTTAAGCGAAAACCGTGCATAGGATTGAAAAAATTAAGTGTTCAACTTTGGTTAGAAATGAATGGGGATTTCAAAAATAATCCTTATTTTAGAAGAAGTCGGTGGCGTTCCATCAATGTCTGCCAAAGTATGCAGGTCATCAAATTACGTATGAACGCCACTGGTCGAAATTTAAGAAAAAGTGATACATAAAAAATGCCACTGGATTCATAGTACACGTATGACGAATTTCATTAAAATATCTGAAGTGGTATTGTAGATATTAATAATAAATTATTTATGTTTGAAAACTCTACCACCCTGTATCTCAAAAGGTAAGACATATGTTCATATCAAGTTTTCTTCTTAAAATGGACTCAAAAATCGCCCCATAAATATTGACATTCAATTAGGAAACTCCATGGATAAGAAATGTCCACCTTAAAATGAGTTCTTCTATCCAATGTTGAGGTCCTGCCACTAAAAGGGGTGGGACCCCTGTATATTCATTCATTCGGATTTGTCTGCTATGTTAGGTAAATAATTATAAATACTTAGATTTTTTTATTTTTTGCAAACCAGTATGTGACAGCGTATCTTATATAAAGGTTATGACGTTTATGTTTTTCATTTGAACTTTTAATTTGTAAATTGGACTTAAGAATCACCCCCTTAAATATTATCATTTCATTAAAGTACACCTCTAGAATAATTTTTGTCGTCGTAAACCATAAGCGTAGTTAAGTCCCTGGATCTGGGGGGGGGGGCTTAGGTCCCCGCCCTAGGTGCAATAAATTCAGCAGAAAGTTACTAATTTGAATTATTTTTGGGGGGGCTAATTTCATTCTTGGGGGTTTAGCCCCCCCCCAAGCCCCCACCTAACTACGCCTATGTCGTAAACGGGCAAAGGTTAGCAAAAACCAAATTTATTTAGGCCCCTTCTAGTATTTTATTGTCGCCACGTCTCTGACCGTACACCCCGAATGTGCCTAACTTTTTTCGCTGAGCATAGCTTAGTGGTGTTTCAGTATATTGCGGCCAATCAACCTCCCGATCGGGCATCCGTTACCGTCTTTTGTCTCAGCGCGCACTTTGTTCTGGGCTGCGTCAATATTTTTTTCTGGTTTTGTCCTTCCGGATAGCCTTCACCGGTTTTCGCCGACAGACTGAAGACAACTGCTATTAACGGCGAATGAGGGAAATAAAAAGACGCGCATTAAATAGTCTTGTGAATTTGCCACGGAATCTGCGCATTTTGGAATAATTGATTATATATAATTGCGATAAATGTCAATTAATAAAAAATATACCATAAGTTATTACTCCAAAGAGTGTTGATTAGAAAAATTACAGTCGCTTTTCAGACTTTTGCAAATAATAGCACTTTTATGATATTCTATAGTTGGAAGTATTTATTTATGCAACACGAAAACACATTCAAGAGGTGATAGGTACTTTTTAAAATTAAAACTGCCACTTTCACTTAAAAAAACGATAAATCTTGGCGTGTGTGTTGTTCTAACGGCGCACATTGTAGTATTTCTATTAAAAGTTCGGCGAAATTATTTTAGACGCACATTAAGTCCGGCGAAATTATTTTTCAATTTCAATTTAGTTGGAATACTGTAATTAATTGCAATATTGTGGTCAAAACTTGTACTTAATACTCCAAACGAAGTAAAAAAAAAAACATATACAGTAATGTTCGGTTATTACGAACTTCATGGGACCGGCGAAAACGCTACGCTATAAGCGAAGTTCGCTATAAACGATAAATAAAAAAGATGTCGTATTTTTATTAATACATAGATATGAGGGTACATAAAATATATATTTTGTAATATAGTAGATACATTAACAACTGTTCTTAAGAGTCTAATTTAAAAATCGTTTATTTAGTTTAAGTTTTATTTTTGTGAAATGAATATCATTAATATGTAATTCTACTTCGGCTAATTGATTAAACACTTGCGAAGTATTTCGTGACTGAAGAAAATAACGAACGTTATTAATATGTTCAAGTGCCTCTGATGTGGTTGGAACTGGTCTCAATTCTGTACCCACAGGTTCTTCATCTTCTCATCAATATAAACTGAAGACGACACAGAAGCGACAATGGCATCATCATCCATGTATTCAACACTTACAAGATTATCATCAATACAGTCAAATCCGAGGTCAAATCCATTGAACTCATTTTCAGAACAAGGAAGATTGTCTAGAATATTGTTATCATCTTCCTGTCCAACTTTTTTCAGCCATTCGGCTAATGTCAAGTCATCGTCTGAATCCAAATCATTTTCCACTTTCAGGAAACCACCGTCTTGAACAAAATTTTTTGTTTTGATACCCTCTGCCATGCCATATGAAGGAAGTTTATTCCATCTAAGAGGTTGATAGAAAAATGTTCACTCCCCACTATCAATAAAAGGTACCATTTTCGAAAGAAGAAGTCGACGGCAATGGCTCTTTAAGCTATGGATGACACACTGATCCATAGGCGGTAGTTTGGAACTGGTACTTGGTGGCATGAACGATGAACATTGACTTGATGCAGTTCAAATTTCTCCAGCCATAAAATCCCGTTTTAGGTTCGTTATACAAGACAGATCTTACAATATCAAAGTTTAAGGTTCGTTATTTGCGAAAAAATTAACACACGTTTAGTAATACCTACCGAAGTTTCGTACCTCTAGATTTCGTTCGTTATAAACGAAAGTTCTTAAAAAGGGGGTTCGTTATAGGTGGACATTACTGTATATTCTGAAAAAACTAAAAAATATTCACAAAAAAGTGTAGAGGCTGTGTTATTCGGACACAAGACAGCAAGATTCGTCTCAACAGTCGTCCTCTAATTCTTCGGCAACGTCTTCATGGTAAGATACACAAGACTGATGCACTGTTTCTGCAGGCAAAATTATCGCAACAGTTTCTTTGAGTGGTTTATGGTTTTTTTGGGAGTATGTCTCATCTATTCTGTTCATCGATCTATTTTGTATATCAAAATTGTAAGACTGCTGAATTTTCAAGCATAATGGTGACCGTATGACCAAAATTGAACATTACGCGCCTCAGCCGCCTCTTCAGACATCATTCCTATAGGTAACAAAGCCCTTTCGATAACAGTAAACCCATGAAGTAAAATTTTGTGAAAAGTTGGTGTCATCGGATGCCTTGCCGAGTGCCGTCACCAAACAAAAAGTTTCGTATTTTGCGGGTTTCTTTTATGGCCGCTTGATATACCCTCCAAAATTACCCTAAGACAAAAAATGAGACCCAAATCTATACCAGTGTATCTGTGATATTTCATGGTTATACAGGGCGGTCCAATAAGTGCGCGGTGCTTTCTATAGCCGCCGTACCGTTTGATCACCGTACATTAAGTTAATGTACGGTGGTTTGATTTAGAAGAAAATGGCTTGAATAAAAAATTGTTTCTTTTCAAATGGTCTACTCGTAGAAAATAACTTCAAAGATGGCGGACATCCGGATATACCGGAAGTAGGTATCAACTTCCTTATTTTAAATAGAACACCCTGTATAGATATATTATTACGTTTTTGAAGTCAGCATTGACTTTTAGGTCCAGTTTGTTAACCATAGTGTCTACGAACCCACCAATCTTTAGAAAATTCGATGTTGTGTACAAAAAATGTTAATATCCCGGAAACTAAGTACGGACACAAATTCTCGTTTAGAAAATTTTGGGAAACGTTAGTTTATTGTGCGTTTTTCAATAATACCACCCCAAACGTTGTGACTCCATGCTGGTTGTCAACAAGCCCCTCAAAATTTGTATTTACGTCGGTGTAAAAATGTTAATTAATTAATTGGCCGTTAATAAGGACGGTGAAGCTACATTTCATAAGAAAGAAGTGTAGCTTCATTCGTAAACAACACACTGTTAAAAAGGAGTGCATCTTCTTGGACTCAAGCAGGACCCCAATTACAAAAATTCATTCTGTTTTCAAAGTCTTGCCTTTCAAGTGCTTGATTTAGCTGTACCTGTTCTTCGTTAAGGTCATGTTCACAGATGTTTGACCAATTCCCAAATAGCGACTAATTTCTGCTGTAGTACAGCTATGCGAATCTTCAACTACAATAATTACGAAAACGTCAAGCTCACTATCTTCATTAACTACATGTTTCCTCCTCTCATATTTTACACCGACGTAAATCCAAATTTTGAAGGGCTTGTTGACACCCAGCATGGAGTCAAAACATTTGGGGTGGTATTATTGGAAACCGCAGGATAAACAAAATTTTATAAGTGAAAGTTTGAAAAACCTGCTGAAAAATTTACCACTGTAGTTTTTCACCGCATCTTTCTGTCGTACTTAGTTTCCGAGATATTAACATTTTTTGTGAAGTGCTACAATAAAACGTCAATTTTCTAAAGGTGGCCTAATAACTTCGAAAATAGGCTTCACAGACATAAACTATGGTTAACAAACTGCACCTAAAAATCGATGCTGAATTCAAAAACGTAATAAAATATACCGGGTGTTCTATTCAAAATGAGGAAGTTGATACGTACATATTTCTGGTATATACGGATGTCCGCCATCTTTGAAATTATTTTCTGCAAGTAGACCATTTGAAAAGAAACGTTTTTTACTCAAGCCATTTTCTTCTAATTTAAACCTAAGGCCGCTAGAGACCACCGCGCCCTTATTGGACCACCCTGTATAGTAAAAAATGTTTCGTCTTTTATTTCCGCCATTGCTATTACCTACACCAACACGTTTTTTTTATTTTACAAGACACACAGCTATTTAGGAATATCATGACTGAATTTGGACAAAGTTAGAAACATTTCTAACGTGGTGAATAGCAGATACCTCACTTTATAATATAAAATAAAAATTAAACCCAGGACTCATCCAGAAGAGTATCAAAATAGTGTTCCTAACTTCTCGATATCAGTACTATTAAAATTATTGATGAAATATGTTGTACATACCTGTTCCACGAGTGTCCATATTTATTAACTGCTAAAAGATTCTTAAAAATCTGTAAAAGCTTCGGAATATTATTGCGACAACCATTGCACTGAACGACCTACATGGACAGTGCAACATGACCAATTTTCGACTGAAGCTGCTGGCATGATGCGCGAAAAAGTCGCGTTTTATCTGGTGTTTATTCCGATATCTCTGGTGGAAATTAGATTTGCCATACGGCCCAATCTGCAAAATCGACTTTTGACTAAACATACCCATATGTGCGACGTTCTGATATTGTTTCCACATGGAAAACAGATATCAGATCATCCAATTTTTGACAAGGAAAATCTTTTCCTAGAAAACCGTTCAGTCTACAAGCCATCAGAATTCTGATCATATACAGGGTAGTTGTATTACCTACATACAACATCTTTTATAGTCAGTACAGCCAGTGAAAATTATATCAGTTTCATTCTGTGAACGCAAATGAGCGCATATCCGTCTAGTTTTGTAAGGTTCTGGGGATCGTCAAGGTAAATGAACGTCCTTAATGGATAAACATTTTCTGGAGTAACCCAATTTTTTGAAAAATAATCAGAGATGTATAAAACATGTAAAAGCAGAGTTCGAGCATTATTCATGTTTTTCGTCCTTGCTATATTTTTTCCGCCTCTGGAACGATATCAAAATGAATAAGTTTTCCGCCCTTATATCTGCCGTACTAATTTCATTGATATCAATCAGTTAAACCAAATAACTGATTCATTGGAAAATCAAGTTATACAGGGGCCTACAAATACCCGTTTTTTTATTATTTCTCCGCCGGCACTGGGACGATTTCCGAAAACTATGAAGTTCTTTCGTTACTGGCCCATCAAAAAAAAAAAAGGGAGAAGAATTCTGATTCCTAAAAATTTCGAATTTGTGCTCATACGTTTTTTGTTTGAGTTTGTCTGGTTGGCTATAAGTTGTAAATCTTTTAAGTGAGCTGAAGAATGAGCAAGTTTATTGATTTCATATAAATATCCAATAGTGGCGGGGCAGTAAACAATGAAATGATAACTGCACGACCCCTCAGTGTTTGCAATATTCTGATTTCAAAAAAATTAGATGCACAGACAGCAGAAGCTTTACTGCTTTTAAAAAATGATCCGAGTCGTCATAGAAAACCGATAATAAAATATCTAAATTTCATCTTTAGATACTTTAGTCCACAGATGATCTAAAAAAACTGGTGGGTAAATTTGGGGAACGAAGGAGGTGGATGGTTGGAGAAATCCACAAAAAAAACTGTTTTCCAATCAGTTTCTAGGGTTCTATAAAAATTTTACCATGGTAATATTTCCAGGACGTGCTCCCATTTTCCTTCAAACAAAGAAACAGATAAAATAACATTCTAGTTTGGAATTTAACAATACATGTTAAACAAGATTGTCATGAAATTTCCACGTATTGTTACTAGTGCGGCGGGAACGGAAGATATGTCTGGCTTTTTAGAAGCGCTCCAATGGTGGAGCACTGATCTTTAAAAATACAAAGGTAACTGTGAATAAGCTCACACTGTTTTTTGTCATTTTATCATTTTTCAACATGACTGCAGGGGATTTTTAGGAAGGGGGGGGGGGGATATTTGGAATTGGGCGAAACGGTATCCCGAAAGCTGGGCTTGGACAAACATGGTATGAAGAGCAAGCAGACAGAAAGAATTCTGCCGGTGCGCCATCTAGTACCCGAAGGTAACGGCAAACCAAGGAAATCTCTACTTAGCAGTAGTAGACTTCTTGGTGGGACGCCAAGGTGCATCCGCTTAGCCACTAGAGAGCGCGGGTTCTATACGCGCTGCGTATGAAAGCCGATATACGAGGGCTGCTCTATACCTCCGTCAATCCACCAGTACGCAGACAGCTGTTTCACGCTTATTAGCGATCATCAGTGCGCCATAGGTCGATTGACGGAAATAGAGAGCATCAATTTTTCCATGTTTAATAAACATGTGAAAGATGTGCAAGCAGACAGAAAGAATTCTGCCGGTGCGCCATCTAGTACCCGAAGGTAACGGCAAACCAAGGAAATCTCTACTTAGCAGTAGTAGACTTCTTGGTGGGACGCCAAGGTGCATCCGCTTAGCCACTAGAGAGCGCGGGTTCTATACGCGCTGCGTATGAAAGCCGATATACGAGGGCTGCTCTATACCTCCGTCAATCCACCAGTACGCAGACAGCTGTTTCACGCTTATTAGCGATCATCAGTGCGCCATAGGTCGATTGACGGAAATAGAGAGCATCAATTTTTCCATGTTTAATAAACATGTGAAAGATGTGCAAGCAGACAGAAAGAATTCTGCCGGTGCGCCATCTAGTACCCGAAGGTAACGGCAAACCAAGGAAATCTCTACTTAGCAGTAGTAGACTTCTTGGTGGGACGCCAAGGTGCATCCGCTTAGCCACTAGAGAGCGCGGGTTCTATACGCGCTGCGTATGAAAGCCGATATACGAGGGCTGCTCTATACCTCCGTCAATCCACCAGTACGCAGACAGCTGTTTCACGCTTATTAGCGATCATCAGTGCGCCATAGGTCGATTGACGGAAATAGAGAGCATCAATTTTTCCATGTTTAATAAACATGTGAAAGATGTGCAAGCAGACAGAAAGAATTCTGCCGCAGCCCTCGTATATCGGCTTTCATACGCAGCGCGTATAGAACCCGCGCTCTCTAGTGGCTAAGCGGATGCACCTTGGCGTCCCACCAAGAAGTCTACTACTGCTAAGTAGAGATTTCCTTGGTTTGCCGTTACCTTCGGGTACTAGATGGCGCACCGGCAGAATTCTTTCTGTCTGCTTGCACATCTTTCACATGTTTATTAAACATGGAAAAATTGATGCTCTCTATTTCCGTCAATCGACCTATGGCGCACTGATGATCGCTAATAAGCGTGAAACAGCTGTCTGCGTACTGGTGGATTGACGGAGGTATAGAGCAGCCCTCGTATATCGGCTTTCATACGCAGCGCGTATAGAACCCGCGCTCTCTAGTGGCTAAGCGGATGCACCTTGCCGTCCCACCAAGAAGTCTACTACTGCTAAGTAGAGATTTCCTTGGTTTGCCGTTACCTTCGGGTACTAGATGGCGCACCGGCAGAATTCTTTCTGTCTGCTTGCACATCTTTCACATGTTTATTAAACATGGAAAAATTGATGCTCTCTATTTCCGTCAATCGACCTATGGCGCACTGATGATCGCTAATAAGCGTGAAACAGCTGTCTGCGTACTGGTGGATTGACGGAGGTATAGAGCAGCCCTCGTATATCGGCTTTCATACGCAGCGCGTATAGAACCCGCGCTCTCTAGTGGCTAAGCGGATGCACCTTGGCGTCCCACCAAGAAGTCTACTACTGCTAAGTAGAGATTTCCTTGGTTTGCCGTTACCTTCGGGTACTAGATGGCGCACCGGCAGAATTCTTTCTGTCTGCTTGCACATCTTTCACATGTTTATTAAACATGGAAAAATTGATGCTCTCTATTTCCGTCAATCGACCTATGGCGCACTGATGATCGCTAATAAGCGTGAAACAGCTGTCTGCGTACTGGTGGATTGACGGAGGTATAGAGCAGCCCTCGTATATCGGCTTTCATACGCAGCGCGTATAGAACCCGCGCTCTCTAGTGGCTAAGCGGATGCACCTTGCCGTCCCACCAAGAAGTCTACTACTGCTAAGTAGAGATTTCCTTGGTTTGCCGTTACCTTCGGGTACTAGATGGCGCACCGGCAGAATTCTTTCTGTCTGCTTGCACATCTTTCACATGTTTATTAAACATGGAAAAATTGATGCTCTCTATTTCCGTCAATCGACCTATGGCGCACTGATGATCGCTAATAAGCGTGAAACAGCTGTCTGCGTACTGGTGGATTGACGGAGGTATAGAGCAGCCCTCGTATATCGGCTTTCATACGCAGCGCGTATAGAACCCGCGCTCTCTAGTGGCTAAGCGGATGCACCTTGGCGTCCCACCAAGAAGTCTACTACTGCTAAGTAGAGATTTCCTTGGTTTGCCGTTACCTTCGGGTACTAGATGGCGCACCGGCAGAATTCTTTCTGTCTGCTTGCACATCTTTCACATGTTTATTAAACATGGAAAAATTGATGCTCTCTATTTCCGTCAATCGACCTATGGCGCACTGATGATCGCTAATAAGCGTGAAACAGCTGTCTGCGTACTGGTGGATTGACGGAGGTATAGAGCAGCCCTCGTATATCGGCTTTCATACGCAGCGCGTATAGAACCCGCGCTCTCTAGTGGCTAAGCGGATGCACCTTGGCGTCCCACCAAGAAGTCTACTACTGCTAAGTAGAGATTTCCTTGGTTTGCCGTTACCTTCGGGTACTAGATGGCGCACCGGCAGAATTCTTTCTGTCTGCTTGCACATCTTTCACATGTTTATTAAACATGGAAAAATTGATGCTCTCTATTTCCGTCAATCGACCTATGGCGCACTGATGATCGCTAATAAGCGTGAAACAGCTGTCTGCGTACTGGTGGATTGACGGAGGTATAGAGCAGCCCTCGTATATCGGCTTTCATACGCAGCGCGTATAGAACCCGCGCTCTCTAGTGGCTAAGCGGATGCACCTTGGCGTCCCACCAAGAAGTCTACTACTGCTAAGTAGAGATTTCCTTGGTTTGCCGTTACCTTCGGGTACTAGATGGCGCACCGGCAGAATTCTTTCTGTCTGCTTGCACATCTTTCACATGTTTATTAAACATGGAAAAATTGATGCTCTCTATTTCCGTCAATCGACCTATGGCGCACTGATGATCGCTAATAAGCGTGAAACAGCTGTCTGCGTACTGGTGGATTGACGGAGGTATAGAGCAGCCCTCGTATGGTATGAAGAATTGCATATATGTACCTTGAAACATAAAGTAGGTGTCATACTACCTCCCATTATCCCATTTTCTTTAGGTAGCGCAAAAAATGGTCCCCGCCAATATAGGAACATGCTTCATGATCATCATCCATGTATATGAAAATTCTGCTTGGCTGTGCATTTCTTAAGTCTGAATAACCAGATCAGTGTGGCGATTCTGTAACTCTAAGCGAAGCGATAGCGACATTCTTCCGCTCGTTTCGGTATTCCATAAATGTCTTCGTTCAGACTAGGACATAACGAACGCAGACAAACGGTATAAGCCACTGACTATATATCCACTGAAAGACTGGACACTCTGTGTATGAAAATTTGGCATGGCATTTTTGACTGACATCCGCGCCATCTATTCGGATTGCGTGTGTCACTACAATGCATTCACGAATCGATTACAGGAAACTGTAGATATTCACGACCTAGGTCAATCTAAAAAGTTTGGTGTAGGTGACCGACGATAGGTGGGGTAGGTTACGAAAAGAGCGGGCTTTTTGAAATACCATATAAGCTTATTCAGCCTCCAGACAACGTGGTAACTTGTCATAACAATTTACCTTACGCATTCATTACCTGTTTTGAAAATTGACCTGATTAATAAAGTTAAGGCGTTAATTAAACAAAATGGAATTGTCAAGTGGCATAATAATAAATAAAACTATGGCATTGTCCACAGCACATACTCCATTTTCTTTAAATTAGTGTTTTAACCTTTTTAATCAGTTCAGTTTTGAAAATAGGTATTCAATGAGTTAGGTAAATTTTTGTGACAAGCTACCACGTTATACAGGACATTCAACTGATTATGTAAGAATAGGAATATATTAGATATGGATTACAGTAATAAAACAAAACAAACCCTTTTGTAATTTATTTCAATACGACAATTGCTTAAATAAAGTCAGCTACACAAGGTACAAAAGCAATTCATGTAAAAGTAAAGCATGATTTATTCACTAGAATCACTATTTCATGATAATTACAATCCTTTGATGGCATATAATTTGAAGAGTAAAGAGGTATTATTCCTTAACTATTCATATTGATGCAGGCAAGATGTTTGTATATTTGTAGGTTTGGGTTGCCAATCCGTTCTAACTAGCGTCTCTGTATACGCTGATCAGATGGGATTTAATATCTGAAATAAAAAAAATGTATTTTTAGACCATGGGACCTCACCTTCAATGCAACGGTTTGCAAGGGCGTACCCAGGATTTCAGTTAGGGGGGGCAGGGGGCTGCTTAGTGCTTATACCTGTTTCGAAAATTGACTTTTATTCATTAACTTTTATGATGACACAAAACAAATATTATAAGTACATAATAATTATACTATACATTATGTATAATATATAATATTATATATGTTTATTTTAATTTAACAGTAATCTCGGATTTGCCGAAAATTTGTCTAAGACAATCTTTTCAATAAACTCACTGTTGTCTTTTAAATAATTGCGATGTACGCTCATCAGACATAAACCCGTAAGCCTTTCTTCACCCATGGTGCTTCTTAGCCACGTTTTAACTCTTCGCAGCGTACTGAAGGACCGTTCTACGGTCGCCGTGGTGCATGGGATAGTGCTTAAAATAATTAATGCCTTTCTGACAGCAGGGTAAAAAATGTTCGCTTCTTTGAACAGATCAACTACTTCTATGTCCTTTAATTGATCATCTGATAAAGCCTTCGTCACCCATAAATTATGCCAAAGGTTCAGTTCCCCGGTGATATCCAGGTTATAAAATTCTTGGAATGATTCTGCGTTTTTGTGTAGGTCTGCAATGCTGGTTTTTGTCATATACAAGGGATGTAGCCTGCTTAAAGCAAACGCCGGAGTATTTTCTTGGGAGAATCGAATATTCAATGATGAAATGAGTGAATCAATGTATGGTATTATCAGGGAACGCCGCCAATATTCGTTATCATTGTCTGATGGCGGATTACTTCTATGTGTTTGCTTATGAGCAAGACGTGGAACCGAAATTTCTATGTTCAAATCCATTGCAACAGCTCGTGCTTTTTGAAGTATTTCATTACTTATTCTATCAGGAAACTCGCGGTCATTTCTGAGAATGTCCTTGATATTTTTAATGTGTTTTCCTACCGAGATCATGTCGATCGATTTAGCTTGCAGTGCGTTAACTACTGGTTCTATAACTGCTGAATATTTGGCTATTGTTTGTAGAGAAACAATAAACACTGGTTTTGTAACGGCTGAATGCAACTGATATGCAGATTTTCTGGTGGCATAATTTCCCTCTACAGATAACGTTTCTAGAGATTTCACGAGCTCTGAAAAATGTTGAGAAAACTTTCTGATTGATTTATATTTTTCGGACCAACTCGTCTCACATAATCGTGATAGGTTTGGAGCGTAGTTTCGACGTGTAGTCGATTCTCTGAAAAACGTTATAACATCCTTTACAGTGGCGACAGTATTTCTAATTTCTGGCACTGCGTTCGCATCATTCACAACAAGGTTGAGTTTGTGACTTGAGCAATGAAAATATAAAGCACGAGGATATTTTTTTCTCAAAATGGCTTTTACGCCACCCTCTTTTCCTGCCATTGTAGAACAGCCATCGAATCCAAACCCTACGCAATCTTCTTTGGAGAGGTTAGAACTAATTAAGAAATTGTCAATTGCTTCGGCGATTGCGGAAGCATTTTGTGCTTTTAGTTCAACGAACCCTACAAATTCTTCTCTGATTTTACTTTTGCTTTCGTCGTAGAACCGCACGCCTATTGACAGCTGTTCTTTCCCAGATACGTCTGCTGTTTCATCAGCTAAGATTGAGTAAGCCATGGTCTTCCGAACCTCACTAATTACATTCTCCTGAATAACTTCGCCACATAAATTTATTAGTTCGTTTTGTATTCTTGGCGAAGTATAAATTGCATTTCGACGGCACTTTTCAAAGTGACTCTTTAATTTGTTGTCCCCTGAATCGATTCTCAACTTCAATAAATCTAATAAAACACCCTCATCTGCTTGTTTGCCCCTAAGAGGCATATCATGTGTACCGCAAAATACTATACAAGAAATAATTGATGACAATATTTGTCTGTTTTCATCGATTGCTTTTTGGTGTCCACTTTGCAGTTGGATGTCTACAGGAACATTTTCAAGAAAATTTTTTGCAGCATTTGTCGCCGTTTGGTGAAGGTTGGTCGTTGCATGCTTTCGGCAGTCTTCATGCATATTTTTGAACTTTAAATATGGCCTGACCATAAACGATCCCAAAATTCCTCTCACAGTGCTAATGGGCGGAGGAAACAAAACACAATACTTACAAAGAGCACCTTTTAGTCGCTTGGAATATACTAGCCATGGTGAATATTGATCCAACCAAGCATGATTAAATTTTCTTTTTAAATGGCTTGCATCACTTTCAAAATCGTAATTTCTGGGCGGGATCCAAGGATTTTGTAACAACTCCCTCTTCTTTTCCGTCGATAGCTGGGTAGCCAATCCAACATAACGACCCAGATCATTTTCATGACAGCCATCGTCCACTATAATTTCAGGATCGACGTTGACGTCATAAGTTTGTTGGGATGTCGATGGAGAAGAATAGTCGGCAACAGATATATTAAGAGGTTCTACTGAAGAATTTGACGCTTGTCCAATGTTAGCATGCAATGATATTGGCATTACATGAGTGGTTTTATCATGGTTGTCATTTTCATCGCTTCCACTGCTACTTTCCCGACCTTTTTTTCTTTTTTCGCGTGGCCTCCCTAAAAAATGGATACACAGAATTACCCTTACAGTGTTTAGGCGGGTTGCATAGGACGAAAATCAAAGATCAAGTTTCACATTCTCTTGCATATGGTTTGAACGCCAAATAATCAAAACTAGGTAAGTAATTTGAAATAATACACTTGTTGTGACGTTAGAGAAAAGGGATTTTGTTGTCGGTATGATCTTATTAATAAATCCAAAATATTGCAAGGATCTTTCTTTTATGTTTTTTTTTAACTTTTTTATCACAAAATATTCACAAATGTTATTTTAGCTATTATAACAAAACCACGTGTTGTAATTAATAAATTTAAATATTGTAAGTAATGCCTAAGATATACACTTACAAGAGAGTCATAGCCCCCCTTAAACAAATCAAATAATCATATTAAGTATGTACTTAAGTGTTTTGTTTTGACTCACCTCTTTCAAAGAATTTCCTGATATCCATTTGACGGAGTAATATTTCCAGTTGTTGCGCAGTAAACGTAAATCTCGTGTCTCCGCAACGAAACTATAAGACACTATCTATGGCGTATGAAATATTCGCTCGTATTCCACTCCGAACTGAATTGTATTCGAACTAAATTCACGTGCTCTGCCTTACGTTCCGCTTATATATTGAAAATATTCTCGCTCCCGAAATATGTAGAAAATACTCGAGCTCGACTCTATTTCCATCCTTGTCTTATAATACATGCTATCACTGTCTTTTCTTTCCGGAATAGTCCATGCTAGAATATTCTTCGTGGTATTGCTATTCAATACTAGATGTCTCTATTGACCGTATACAGTATACATTGAGCCTATTTCTTTTTACTGGAAAAAGTACTGCCGTCCGAAACTAGATGGCGTTAGATGTTATTTTCTTCCAATTATATTCAGCTTTAATCCTATATGGCTCTGATTGTCTCGTCGGAAGCGGAAACTACGAGATACCACGGTTTTGTGGGAGATTTAAATTATATTGCATCGCTAACAGTATACTAGAGTCTGTCTAGTGAGTCGCGGCACAGAAATAACCGCGGCAAATTTAAAAATAATTTAGTTGTAAGCACTGAATAGAATATGCTATGAAATTTGAGTTTGATACTTTCACTATTTTATTTTATGAACACTAAGAATCTTAAACTAAATCTGTACAGATATATACTACTTAAAATAATATGCAACATATTGAATATTATTTTATTTTAGCATAGCATTGAAAACAAAAATTATATAATAAAACCAAACTTGCATCAAAACCGTACTTAATTTTTATTTATTCTGTCTCGTAATCAAAATCAGATTCTAGAAATTAAATTATCGACTATAAATCATTACTGACACTTTCATTTGTTAGTGATAACTAACAAATAATAAAAACGAAATAAAGAAATAAATAAAGTGTATCAAAACTTGATCAAAACATTTTGCGTTTCGTTTGACGGCGGCTGAAGGTCGCCATATAAAATATTCTAATAAATACGTTGTGACACGACCGACACGACTCACTATACAGACTCTATATCGAATGTTGTAGAATATTTAACTATAGAAAATAAAGAACAAATCTGGCTGAAAAGATATTTTGTTTCCAAAACTTCATTTTGCGCAGAGTAGGTAACACGTTTTTAATTTTTATTTGCCAAAAAAAATTACATTTATTTAATCTTCTAGGGGGGGGCAGCTGCCCCCCCCTGCCCCTACCTGGGTACGCCCTTGACGGTTTGCCAAAGAGAGGGAATGCTGCACACCTTTATGGCAGCATATGTGATTGTGAATAGTAATACAAGTTATATGAGTATGAGTAGTAGTGTTTAGTAATGCATTCAAATGATATATGTATATTTCATGTAGAAATGATCAATCTTGTATTAATTTTGCATCAAAATTCACAATACAAAAATGAGGTGAGCGGTATAAATCAGGCAAATCGCTTACCTTCGCGCATCCGCATTCTTGCAATTTGGCGCAGGACAACGGCGTAAATACTTAGAACCCATTCCAAAATACATATAGACAACAATAGGCAGACAAAGATCTCAAAAGTAGTGCAAAATTGCAAAAAGACGCCAATCGACAAAAGCGAGCAACGACAATGTCAGTTACGACAATGGCTGTCAAAATGACGTTAGGCGTCACAATTGGGCCACTTCTATTGATGCATCTAGGAATCTGTTTGAAACAGAGTTGGCTGATCAATAATTCACGCAAACCCGCTAGGTGGCTAGCGCTAACCCCGCTACACAGGGTCCTCATTTGAGTTTCACACCCCTGGTATAAGCGATAGCGAAAGACTTTGGATCTCGTTTGTCAAGTTTTGACGTTATTATTGCTGTGCGTCAAACTGACAATTTGCTTAAATTTATTTGTCCAGAGATATTTAAGCCAACTCGTGAATGGTCGTAAGTCATCGAGCTCCATGCCGAAAGCGTAACGAAGCGTTAAACTATTGATTAAGGTATTAACGTTAATACCTTAATCAATGGTTAAACTTTGAGTTATGGAATGCCGTCAAAAACCGTTTTCGTAAATGATTAGCTTCGTTTTCGCCTGCTTTCGTTACTGTTGCGAAAGTTACAGAGTCTACCCACTGATGGATATAAGTGCAGCTAGAAGGGATCTTTGGATATTGAACTCCCCTCAACAATGCCCAGTGACGCTTTTGCAAACAGGGATGGGGAAAACAATGCATTTTGTTAATGTAAACTGTATTTCAAGAACAAATAAAATCTATTCTGTCTAACAACTATTAGTCTTTGTCAATGTTATCTTTTCAGTATAAATCTTTCTCATAGGTATATCGTTTCAATTGAACTTTTCCATAATAGCAATTGCGTCAAAACATCTTTTTGTTCCTTATCTTTATATATTATATATCATATAATATGTATGGATTCTTACATAATGGCAGAGGTTTTGCAATTCGAAAAAGTGATGTTGGTTTTAATTTTTTTCTCACGATTGCAATGAAAAAATCATTTCCCAACAAAAAAAATGAGTTAGTATAACGAATGGTCAAAAAATCAAACCACATCCGTTGGAGCAACATATTTTACTCTCGTTTATTAAGAAAAACAAATAAAATATATTTAGACACTCTAAGGACAGTAACATTATCAGTATGTTTCCAGACTGACAGTTCATTGTTTTAAACCTCAGGTATCTCGAAATCGACTATAGCACCTGCATTGTCGATATATCCAAAATGAGAACAAACGATGTACGGGCAACACAACATACTAACAAACAAAAGCAAGATAACGATATAAAATCAAACACAAAATAAAACCTTAAGTTAACTAGAAAAAACATATAGCCCACTCGTAGGCTTGGAGTATATTGATCAGATCTATCCCTGAAGCATATCCAACCATACTGAGTCACAGTCCATTGATTCTTTTACTTGTCAAAATAATCCTGGGATAGCAGAATTTTTTTCGCTTCAACGAATGTAGTTCTGTTTGCTCAGCTTGGTTTGGAAATTTCCGCAAGCACTGCCACTGGAAAATTCTTTACGTCGGGATGGAACTTGTGTCCGATTTGCCTTAAACGCCCAGCTTTCGTCCAGGAGTGAACTGGACATCGCCAAGGCACTATGATGACGCTAAGGCTTAGTTCAGCGTTCGCTTGACGCTCGTTTTAAAAATACACATAATTAATTCAAGCTGTTCACATGGACGCGCGCACGACAAGTTGTACGCGCGTACGACGCCACTGGACCCCGAGAATCTCAATAAAATATACTAGACGTTCCCATTGCCTGTTCAGTTGGCGCGCATCTTTTCTAGCGTTCAGTCGACATACCTGGTGTTTCTTTGCCAAAATTTATTTCTCACGTATGCTATTGAAATGGAAACAGAAGAATTCAGTACAGATGTTTTCATTGATGAAATTGAGAAGCCTACGATTTGGGACATGCATTCCAAATTATATTCAAATAAGACGACGGTAAAAAAGAGCGCCTAGGAGGAACTGGTCCTAATGTTTTGCAAATCCGATGATAAAAATTTAGGTTCGTGATTTCGCAGACTGGCACAGTGTAAAGTATAAACTTGTAGAAAGTCTATTCGTTAAAATTGGGTGAACCCAGTGTGTCCTTTCCCTCCTACGTCGTTTCCTTCTTCTACATTCTAACCAAACACAAACAGCTTTTCCTACATCCATTCTCGTTAATAACAACAAATAAACTGACACTCGATTGCCTAGTCTCACCCTGTATAAAAATTGTACGAAGTCCTATGCGTGTCATCTGAACACAGACGCAACAAACGTGCGCCACGTCGACGCGCGTCATCTGAACTAGGCCTAAGGGTAGTCTAAGAGTCGTCAGTGGTTTATTTAGCGGAAGGTCAACCCCCAAGGCAGGCACGTTATATAAGGCTGTCTAATAAATGGAATCCACAAATTTTTGCACCCCCCCCCCCCCCTCCCGGACGAGAGCAAATTTAAGGTGGCAACTCTAATCTGGACAGGTCAAGCAAGTGACACCCATAATATGGACCCCCCCCCCAAAACCAAATCCTGGACACGTGCCTGCCCGAGGCTTTAAAATGGATTGGTAATCCTGTCTGTCTAGCGGAATGGACTTCCAAATGTTACACTTTGTAATTAATGTATTCTGGAATATCGTACTGCCCTGAGGATGTCCCGTGCAATCGTCGACGAGAGCTCGGCGTTCTACGCAAATCACATACAGGTTCCACCCGAAATAAAGACTCTTCTAGTTCCATTTATTGACCAGAAGACAGCGATGCTTTGTCGCTGTCATGGATTTTTTTGCATTTATTTGGCGCTCATTAAATAAAGACAGAGTTTCTCTATAATATAAATATATATGTACATACGTTATACATGCCAAAAGTAATGTTTTTCGAACTGCAAACCCGAGGATTCATAAAAGAGATCATATATAGAATACAAAACTTTCACGTCTAACCACAAAACAAAACGAGTAATTGCTAAAAAATTAAACATTAGTGTTTATCTTCACAACATTGGGAGTTCAAACTAAGATGTCATAATCAAACACACGAAATTATCCTCTTTTGCCAAGATCTAGTAATGCTTACGTAATATACCAACTTTCGTAGTATCCATGAGTTTTGCCTTAATATCATAGAGCTAAAACACAACTGGTATAAATGTATACCTAGTTACCTAGTACCAAGTGACTTTTTCTGTTTTTATAAAATTTCTGTTCTAAAATCCATATTTCAAGAATATTATGGAACAAATTATATTATAAAACATGGATTTTGGGTTTCTTAACAAAGGTCATTAAATCTACTTGGATCACAAACAACTTTCTTTTAGAAGCAGTTACATATCTAAAAAAATTTGTAAAACATTTGAAATAAAAATTGAAAAATTGTCGAGCGAATGGTAATAAGTGATCGCATTGAGGAATAAAGTGATTTATAAGTGTATTTATATTCATTTTCTAGTAATCTGTTATTTATATTAACGATTGCCCACTTACTATTTATCCGCAAGCCAATGCATACTTTGTATTTTTATATATTTTTTTATGCCTTTATTACAGGAAAGTTTGTTTAAATTAAACGGAAATACCTGAAACAAAAAAATTAATGTTTCATTTATGTAGGTACCTATCATATTATTTTATCAACGAGCAAACTGAGAACAGAATCCAAATTGTTCAAAACAGTTGTGTCCGATTTATTTTCCGTTTAAAAAAACTTGATTTCGGAATTTTCCGTCACACTAAATTGGATGAGAATGTTTGATCTTATCAGATACCAATATATAGTTTTTGTCTATCGTATGAAAAAATCTAAACCCAGCTACTTGCGAGACAAACTATTTTTCGTTGTGATACTCATAGTAGGCACTTGAGGGATCAACACAGTCTCTGTATTTCTTGCCATCGAACTGCCCTCTTTAAAAACTGCTTTTCGTATTTATCCGTAAAATTTTATAAGAGCATTGATAGTATTTGGAAATCCTTGCAAACTACCATGTTTGAAATGAAAATCAGGCACGTATTTAGAGGAGGGGTCCTGGGGGTCCCCCCCCGAAACGTTATATAAAGCCGTCTAAAAAATGGAATCCACAATTTTTTGCACCCCCCCCCCCCCGATGAGAGGAAATTTAAGGTGGCAACTCTAATCTGCACACTCCCCCTAAAGATCAAGCAAGTGACCAAGTGACACCCATAATCTGGACCCCCCAGAACCAAATCCTGGAGACGTGCCTGTTTCAGATATATGTTTAGATTGTTTTGAAGTTTACATTTTATATTCCTTTCGTATTTTCGCTTACTCCTTTTATATATTGTGTTGGAGGTTAACTGTAAGAGTAGCTTTAGCCAAACTTCGCCTCCATAACACTCACATTAAGGTATTGTGCCATTCAAATAAAGACGATTTTATTATCGCTCCATTAAGAGACCCAGAATAAATGGAGATGGATTAGACATGAAGGGAGGCAAGTGGGAGAAGATTTTATTGAGGCAGCCACAGTGCACAAGCACACAGAGGGAGGAATGCACGGGTTTGACTGCGCAGTTTTACACTTTAACTGCGCACGCCAAAAAAAGCAGTGTTTGATTCCCAACGACTTAACTGTGCACATCACACGCTTCCCCATACACAGTGAGTTTTAACTGTACTCTGTGGCGTGCGCATGACTTGAATGCGTTGAGTTATCCCTGTGTGTGAGTGGGGGCCCTTACAAATATTGGACCAGAATATGCGCATAAGTACCAATGAAATATCTCACGCTTATTGAATGTCATAACTTATGTCATCAGTTATTGTCTTACTCAGAAAGCGTCCGTTATAGCCCACATCCTCGTTCAGTGCCTAGAATGCTTAGCCTTAATGGGGTGTACTGAGTAGGTATTAACGAGGAATTTCCAGGTACCATTTAATATCAGGGTACCTTCAAATTGTTGTTTATCAGTCATAATCCTTTTTGGCGAGCCTCCGGTCTCGTGTAACCTGTGTAGTTTATCTTATTTGTCTGAACAGTCGTTAGTATAATAATGACATTTATATTTGCATAAACATCATGCATCCGCATCATGTTATCACCTGTCACCAGCCAGGGATTTACCTCAAATATTGGATTATCAAAGGTTTGAAAAATTGGAGGTAAAAGTGCGCACTAGCGACAGCGTATACCCAATTCAATATCATATTTATATCTGATGCCATCTCAAGACCGCGACGTCATAGTTACGTAGGTTTGGAGTGTTCGCTTGGTCAGCTGGTTGGCTGCCGTCCACATACTTGTCAGTAGCGTCGGTTAGATTGATTTGCGTAAAATCGTTTGGTGCGAGTTATCCTGTGCGGTTTGTTTTTGATTTTGTGTGGTTTTGTTTTACCGAAGTACAACTTTTCCGAAGAGAGTTGCTGTGAAGTAACGCATTTATTTTTTGCATTTTACTATTATTCAAACCGAGAAGACGATTGGTACGCTTCTGTCATCCGCCATGTTGTCTGCGCCAGTACGTCATCAGTTGTGTGATTTCACTGTGACGTTCTTACACGGAATAAATAGAACTCCATAACAAACGATAAATATCGCAAGTACTCTACACAAAGCATTTTTTGTTGCATAGTCTAATAGTCTTCATTTTACATATGACCTTACCACTACTTGGACACGTCCTACAGACCTATGACATAAATACAGGGTGTCCCAAGACGATTAATACAAGCAATATATCGGAAATAGGCAGTAGTAGCGAATTATAATTTTGGGGGTGTAAATTAGAGCAATTATAGTATCTTTTCTTATTATTGCGCCACCCAACGAGTTATTTGTTTTTGGTCACGTGACGTGCGATTAAAAATGTTTAATGGGTCACCCTGTATATTAGTGACTTTTTGTATTCCTCCCGATAAAACAATCCCAACAAACTAGCATACTTGGGGTCTAAAGTGATTAATTCAAGAGCTACAGGTACTTTTATGACTGTACCACTACCATTATGAAACACTACCAAAGTAATTTAACTGTAGAGGTACATGTTATACTCACTGGTAGAGGTACCATCCTTTAAGTACCTGTAGCTCTTGAGTTAATCACTTTAGATCCCAAGTGTGCTAGTTTGTTGAAGTTGTTTCGTCGGGAGGAACACAAAAGGTCACAAATATATAGGGTGTCCCATTAATAATTTTGAATCGGAGGTCAGGTGATCAAAAACAAATCCTGCTTTTCTTTAAGGCGCCACCCTTTTATCTTTTGAACGGGTCAACTCAAAAAGCTGAAACTTGGAACAATGAAATTGGTGCATGAATACCATATTTTGGAGTAAAGTCGTCAGATGAACTTTCGAGATGGCGACTGGGCGCCATCTGAAAAAAAATTAATTGGAAGGGGGTCCTGTGACACATATTTTTGAAGCTCCTGACTAATACTGACCCTATCATACATATATGAAGTCAATATCTTCACGTACTAAAAAATAGCGGAACATCATCGATACATCTAGAAATATTTGTTTAAAGATTGAAGTTAAACGTATAAATTTAAAAAAATGTAACGTTTATGTTAAGGATTCAATTTTATTTTAATTTAGATGAAACAATATCTTTATAATACAATGACGTTTTTGTAACAACGTTCTCAGGCAATTATTAAATATTCCGCCATTTTGTAGTAGGTGAAGATGTTCGCTTTATATTCTACAGTTGTGAAGTATTCGTCAGGAACTTCAAAAAGATGTGTCTAAAGATGGCGGCCGTGCTCGCCGTCTTGATAGTTTCACCTTCTCATGCATCAATTTCATTATGTTTAAGTTTTTTGAGCTGACCCGATAAAAAAATGAAAGGGGTGGGGGTATTAAAGCAAAGCATATGTTTTTAATACACGATTCCTTATATGTATAAGAACTCTTTTTTTAATTAAGGCAAAAAGCACAGATATTACGAAGCAAGTCGGCAGTGCTCTCAAAACGATGTGCTACATTTTAATGGCAGCGTCTAAAGAACGCTTATCTTGAATTCCCAATGGGGGGCGTCCCGAATATGTGTACTGTGCATTGTACAGTACGGCGGCAGTATAGCAATAACGCCTTACATACAGCTGCAGTGCGAGCTCATCTGGTTAGAAGTATATCAACCTTGCGTCGGTTGGAGCCTGTTCTATCGGGCAGTATGGACATTTCATCCTGCAAAACACTCAATTGAAATATACTTGAGGCACAAAGCACAGTAATCTGAACACAAACCATATCAAACTATTGAGTAAATGAAGGTATTTGAACCAACGAATTCGAATAGGTTAGAAAAAACCACGCTCATGCTCTAACAGGCATGTGAGCGTCTCAAGATCCCGTTGTTATTAACATACCTTGCAAAAGTTTTGAGAAGTTTCTCAAAAAATTAAAAAAATATCTCACAATAATATATTTGAACTGTAACAAGAACTACAAAAAATGACAATATTTCTTAATATAATAATGATATTAAAGTACTGCTAATGGGCCATAGTCTTCCACGGCTCGCAATTTCCTCTTAATGTTCCATATTAGGTTTTGGACAGATTCTAAATCAATTTCTCTGATCTTTAGCATTCTTCTTAACTGCTGTTTGTTTTGAGCCTCCCAGCCATTGTTATAAGCTTTGGCTCACAGTTGAGTCCAAAAAGTTTCGATAGGTCTTGCTTGAGGAAGATTGGGACGGTTGTCGTTTCGAGGTACAAAAGGTATTCCGTGTTGTTCTAGCCAGTTTCTCGTACGCAAACCATAATGACTTGAAGCCAGATCTGGCAAAAACATTATGTTGTCATTAGCATGGTGGGTATTAATAAAATTGAGTAGTTTAGGCAAACATCTCTGACTATAGACTTCTGCGGTAACCGCTTCGGCCCTAACTCGTCCAACGTACGGCTGTGAAATACCGTTGTTTGATGTAGCGACGTAAATTGCGACAGCATTGAGGAATTCTTTCTAACTGATTTGGGGAATACTTTGGACATGTTCTTCTTTTTCGGAAATTTAAGTTATTTCTTTCATTTCTCTACAGATTGTGCTAGCATTGACGTGAAAAATGCGTCCAGTTTTCGTGTTGAAGTTCCAACTCGATGTTCACTTCTGTTGACCATTCTTTGAACTGTACCAGCATTCAACGCTCTTGGACGTCCACTTTTTGGTAAATTTATACAAGGAATATCTTCTTCGCATTCACAGATCGCTCGATAAATTGTGGCAACTGAAATATCTTAATCTTGATATAGGCGAACTATTTCTTTTTTTTTCAAGTCGTCCAACTAGACTGTAAATACTCTTCCGAATATCTAATTTGTACGGCATTTTGACAACTTATATAATAACCAAAATGGTTTCATTGTTACCTTTAGATGTTGACTGGTTACCATGGTAACGATTTCTGAATTGTTTCCACGGTGAAACTACCTCCCGAGTTTTGAAAAAAATTCTCAAAACTTTTGCAACATACGTTGTTTACTGTGTTCACAAACACGATTTTTTACAGAAATCCGCAGGATTTAAATCTTTTGGAATTGTTTAAAATAGTTTCTTAACACTTATGCACTGTTCAAACCCAAAATTGATTCAAAATTATAACAACTAACCCGAAATGACCAACCAAAATAAAGCTATTTTTATTAGGCCACTACAATTAGTGCTGTTATTTTTAGGGTTCTTCACCTACTACCTCGTCGCGGATATACAAAGGGTATACAGGTTTATCAGCGATTCAGGGATCAGTGTGCCAGCATTACCAAGCTGTCGCTTTAGGGTTGTGGGGACAATCAAAAAACCTTTAATTCTTCTAACCTATTCGAATTCGTTGATTTGAACTAAAATTGCTTTTGGTCGAAGTTACATCATTGTGACCCTAAACATTGTTTTAAAAAATATATTAATACCTTGGGATTATGAACGCCTTGTCAATTTTATCATTATTGACTTTAACAATGCCGCTCCCGAAAACAAACATTTTTTTAATATCAGACAGATATTAAAGACGAAAAATACATGAGGCGAAAAAATCAAGTGAACACTTGAGTATTACTAAAGAGACGACTATGAATACGGCCCATAAAGACGGAAACTAAAATAAGTGAAAAAATGTTGGGGTTCGATATAAAAATAATTATTTACCTGTTTTTTTTTTGTTACTCCTTGTATACACCCAAATATTTTAGGGACATGCGAATTAAGGAATCAAACAAATGTGTGTTGACATTTTTTTCTACCAGGTATAGCTAGCCAGACCGAAATAAAATATATAAAACTAACAAAATTAATTCAAGTGTAGCTCAGACATGATTAAATAAATAAACCTCGCCAGATTTGGAAGAAGGTAAGTGTAAGGTACTGATGTAGAATCATCTATAAATGTATTTAATGACAATAAATGATAAAAGAACAAGAATTGTGTTTTGTAATTAATTCAAGTAAATAATCGTGAAAGAGAAACGAAATCTTAGAGTGAAAAAAACATAAATCATTGCTACACTGACTTTTTCCAGTTTATGAAATCATCTCATGGTTTTCTAAAAAGTCCCTTGGTTTCTATGATAGGCAAGGCAATGTTCGGATGGACCTAAGAAGTGTATTATGCTGCTAGGACTTCCTTTCACAGGTCACAAACAACAAACTTTTCAGTTTTAAAACCCCTCCTAACCACCCCAAATTTCACCCCAACCCAAAAAATCAGTAACGTGAATTTTCGATTCAGATATCATAAAACGCCCAGAAAGCGTATTATCTCAAAATGGAAAATTTTCGCGATAATAATATTCGCCTCAGCTATCGGTGTGGGAAGTAAAAAATCGCAATAAAACCACGTAAAATCCAAATTTGCCCTTCTATGAGTATAAATGAAAGTCGGGTTTTTTAACAGTTCATTCTCTAACACCCCTGTAAAATGACGTCTCGTATACTCACTTATTTCCGTTGCACAATTTATTTAAAGCATCTCGAGATATAACGTGGCCGCACACTAGCCTCATTGGAGGGTTGACCTGCGTCGATTGTTGCCTCAATATGGGACAGGCGAACATAGAGTGATATTTGTTTTCGTTGCCTAAGTCGATTTCGATCTGCAAATGAGAAATAGAAAAGTTAGTCAAGCATTATCATCTTAGTCCTAAAAATTAGATTTACACAAAAATCATGATTATGGATACCTTAATGATTAGAAATAAAACGTTTTATATGATTTTTAAGCAAACAAATGTGATTTGTGATAAACCGTTTGGGGTTAGATAGTGTTTACATTAATCAACAAATTCACAGATTTCGTGGCAGTACCCAGTGCTACCAAGCTCCTGGTTCTGCATCTCAAAACTTTCACATCCGTATTAGCGATTGACAATTTCTTAAAGAATTTATTAGTAGACATACTCCATGCGAGATAAAAAAATATTGTTCGTATGCTTGGAGCGCCAATACTGGCGTCCTGAGTTTCTGAATTTGCACCTCAACACTCTATTACTTGTTACATATTTACGACTTCCTCAGGGATTCAATCCGTGAATTTTTTCCAGGAAAAACCAATGGTGTTGTGTAGTGTTTACATCTATGAACACATTCATGGATTTTGTAACATTACCCAGTGCTACCAAGTTGCTGGATCTGCACCTCAACATTGCCACATTCGTTTTACATTGACGATTTTCTTCACAAATTTATTGGACACAATCCATGAATTTTATCAATCGTTGAAAGCTGCATCAAGAAGCTTGCTGTACACGTTCTTGTTGCTGGAGATATAAGCTGCTTCTATGAATTTACGGCGATACCAGTGAGGTCTTTTGTCAATAACCTTGGCGTCTTCCCAAATAATTTTGGGGTTCGTGATCCCTTATTTCGCATTCTCCTGTCCCTGCTCGCTGGGTGTTGAGTCGGTGCTCCTTATTTCTCGCTTCTAGAGGTTTTTTTCGTTTCTCCAATGTATACTTTGCCCCATTCACATGGCAGTTTGTGGATGCAGTTTTTAGTTTCCTGATGTTCATTCTTGGGTTTTTTCTTTGTTAGTAGACCTCGGAGAGTGGTGCTTTTGTGTTATTATTTTTTTTGGCTGCATCTGATAACCCTTCCACGTATGATATACTGAGCAAATGCCTGTGATTTTCAGGACCTATATTTCTGCTAGTACCATTCTCTTATACTGTTGCTTCCATTAGGGTTATGCGTTCTTTGAAAAATCTTCTTTATTGTGACGTAGTCAATCTCCCAGCCCTTTTTGTGTATTATAAAACAATGTTCCTGGCTCGATCGACCAAGGGCCGAATAACTCATTTTACTTCCCACACCGATAGGTGAGGGGAGTATTGTGATCGTGAAAATTTTCGATTTTGAGATAATACACTTTTTGGGCGTTTTTTTCGTTGATGTTGGATGGCTTGAGGCACATAGCCGGTATGGGTTGGTTTTCTGTACACTTGGTAATCAGAACAACCCACGGAAAAACAAGGTGTCAGCTAGACGAGAATATATAGCAACGAACGGGTAATGTTCACCTGAAAACGCGTGTGCATCGTACACTGTTGTTAGTTGAATTCTCAGAGTAACAACTGAACATAGAGGTAGTAAACAACTAATTCTAATACGCCGACATTTTTTCTTACGTTGTAATATTGCCCACCAGATACGGCAATCATAATTATTTACTATCGTCTTAATTGTATAGTATTCAGAAATATTCCATTCTACGTTAAAAAAGACGGTATTTTGATGGTTCAGGAATGATTACAGCAAAATCAATAGATATGTTGACATCTACTGCGTTACTGCATATTTCTTCACCATAAACGCAAATTCTGAAGTCTTGCATAATTTTGAGGAGCGGGCAACGCTGCATGCGACTTGTTTAAGGTTGATGCTCGACTGCCAGTTTGTTATGTTTGTGCGTGTTTTATGCTTGGTCAGTAAAATCGAATTCGCTATTTGTTGGTAACTGTAGTGAAGCTTTACGGACTTGCTGTGCTATATTCGAGTGTAGTTAAACAGTTTTTCGAGATGGAACTCAAAAAGTGCAGTGTTTGTAGCACTGGTTGAATTGGAAGAATTTTCTGGTTAGTTGGCGTTACACAGCATTATTTACAATTTGAACTGTCACTGCGAGGCAGTGGCGTATACAGAAATCGATTTCGGGGGGGGGGGCATCGGAAAAATTTCCATACGTTATAATATTGGAGTATTATAATCCCAACTTCAGCCTCTTCCAGACGTCAATGCGTGGCTGGTTTCCGAGGCCCCCTCCCCCATATACACCACTGCAGTGCGAGGTCACAGCTGATCAATGTTTGGAGGCTGAAGTGTCAAAGATGATGGCTTTGAGCACGCCATGCTGAGGTGGTTTGTTTACTACCTCTATGTTCAGTTGTTACTCTGAGGTTGAACTTATTTATTCAGTAGTCAAATCAGCAGCAAGTGTTATTTCTTACCGGCAGCTCATCCTTTCCGCTCCAGATCCCAGTCACCTGCCTCTGCATCATGACTTGTTTGATGTTATGCAATGCAGGTACCGCTATGCAACCAGCATTGATGCAAGTGGTGAGTGGGCTATTGACGCACACGCCCAGCATCTGGCACGCGTCCCGCATGAACAGCTCGTATATTTCCATCCACATTTCGGTGCCTAAAATCGAGCCGTATGGAGATGCACTTATACCGTTGGGTATGTATAACAGCATGCCCATCAAGGTTTGGATATCTGGACACAAGAAAGAAAATATTAGTCAGTTAAAAACTCATCCACAGAATAGGGGCTGTGATCCAATAAGAACTTATGTGTAAAATTGTCTTTCTGAATATTTTGGTATGTCCACGGGAGAGGACATGCAACAAATTTGTTACCTATGCGACGATTTTGTTTATTTCGGTAATTCGTATCCTAGAGTATGGCATCACAAGATCCGTTGCGGATCTGGTTTTTTACTGGTGGATAGCCAGCCATGGACAGACGTTGTTTCGCGTGGTTTATCGTCTAATCTCTCAAAACACTTGGAAAATCATGTGTGCGAGTGTGATAGAACGGGAGGGGATTTGAGACGTGATATCACAATACGGTCTTATATTATATTACCCACTTTTGTAGAACCTAATTTTCAAAATAAACAGTGGCGTCACAAAGGACGTGTTGAGAGACTTTATTGGGATTTACAGGTCTCATCCAGCTTACTGGAAGGTCAAGTCCAAAGAATATGTGAATCAAAATTTGAAAATTTTGGGATATGCTGCATTTTACCACAAGGTGGATCCAAATGCAAATCGAGATCTCATCTCGAAAAAGTCCAATCGATGAGTGGACTGAATTTGATATATTCGCAACTACGCCCAGTATCAAGAAAATGAAGGGTGGTAATTAGTCGCTCATCCGCAGGTATACTCTGTTACCTGATACCTTAGACTGGACTGACGTCTATTTGATAGGTATCAGTCGACGAAGAGGTGCATCTCAGATTTAATTTTTTAGTAGTAGTTTGTATCAAGTCAGGACCGTCTTAGTAATATTTTTGAAAAAAAAGACTATGTTTCTTATTTGTGAACAAGAAATTGATTCAATCACAGCAAAAATAACCAAAACAAATAAATTTTTTCGTTTGTTTATTGTTAAGCGTCAATTACTTGTCAGTAACGGTACGAGCACAGAGTGGAACCCTGTTGCCCTGTACGTATGCCGTCAAAGCATGTGTCAAGATTCATTCTGGGAGTTTTTTAGTACTGACTAGCCGAACATCTGTTCGCTGTTGACAAGGCTGACAGTCTAAAGTATCGGGTAACAGGGTATATACTTCGCTCCATTGTAGTATCTTGTTCACTGAGATGAGGTACCAATAAATTCAAGAGTTCGTAAAATATATTTCCATCATTCTTGACAAATTTTTAGTCTTCTCGGTTATTTATACTCCGCTTATTTTTTTTCTGAGACATATGAATCGCCATAACAGCACTTGTAACGATACAAATTCTCTCTTTGTTCATTTTCATACAAAAGTGAACAAAACACTCCAAAGTATAACATCGTATGGCAAAAATGACGTTGAAAATGTATATTTGACAACGCGCAATTCCAAATGAAACGATAAATGACACTTTTTACTCAAATACATACGCTTTTTACTTCCCACACCGATAGGTGAGGGGAGTATTGTGATCGCGGAAATTTTCGATTTTGGGATAACACTCTTTTTGGGCGTTTTATGATGTCATATTATTATTAGTTTGCACAACAGGCCATGAAGGCCTAGGGCAGAAATGAGTACAGTCTGATCTTATACCGCTAAAATTTATATAACTTAGAATTGTCTTTGGATACTTTCACCACCTATTTCTGAGTATATCCTGGACTATTCCACGCCACCTATACCTGTCTGCCGTCTTCTCTTTCCAGTGTTTAACATTAATTTTCTTTAAATCATCTTCTGCCTTCTTCAGCCATCTCTCCCTTGGTCTACCCTTCCTTTTTTCCCTATTGGTCTCCGGTTGAGAACTAGTTTTGCCATTCTCGTCCCATTCAACCTCTCCACATGTCCCAGCTACCTTATTCTCTGCGCTTTGATTACTGCTGTAATATTGGGGTTCTCATACATGTCTTCCAGTTCCTGGTTTGTTCTTCTCCTCCATCCCTCGTTTGTTCTCACGCCTCCATAAATAGCTCTCAACATTTTTCTTTCCCATCTTATAATTTTTTCTTCCTCCTTTTTGTTCAAGTCCACATCTCACAAACATACGTCGCTGTTGGTCTTATAACAGTTGTATAAATTCTCTCTTTGGTCTTTCTGGATACATATTTGGATTTCATAAGATTTTTCAGGGCTCCATACTTCTGGTTTCCTTTGATGATCCTTGCCTGTATTTCTTGTTTCTCTTGTCCTTTTTGCTCTATGATTACCCCTAGGTACATAAATTCCGTAGTCCTTTCAAAAGTATATTTCATGTTATTGGCCGTAAAAGTTAGGTTCGATTGATCATCAGAAGTTTTTTCTATTTGTCCCATGACCATATATTTTGTCTTACTTTGGTTTATCTCCATTCCAAATCTCCTTGCTTCCGCAGCTATCCTTGCCGTAATTTTCTCTAGTTCTTTCTTTGTTTTTGCTACTAGTGTTAGGTCATCTGCATATGCTATACATTGATGTTCGTTATTAAATATGGTTCCATTCGTCTTGATTCTGCTTCTTCTAATTATTGCTTCAAGCGTCAAGTTAAAAAGTATCGCTGATAGAGGATCGCCTTGTCTGAGTCCCTTTCTCACTTCAAATTCCTGTGACTCACTTCAAATCCATGTAATTTTGTTCTTGGTTTTTTGTAATGTCATTCTTATTAGCCTTATGAGTTTTCCTGGAATTCCTAGCTGCACCATTGCTTCATATATTCTCTCTCTGTTTATACTATCATAGGCTTGTTTAAAGTCTATGAAAAGCCCGTGTAGTTCCATTTTATATTCATAGCTTGTTATTTGTAGTTCCTTGAGAACGAATATTTGATCTGTCGTACTCCTGCCGCTTCTGAATCCAGTCTGATATTCCCCTAAAATTGTTTCTGCATAACCGTCCAGCCTCTTTCTTATTATTTGTCCCAGTACCTTGTAGCATGTGTCTAAAACGGCGATACCTCTATAATTTTCGCATATTGTTGGGTCATCCTTCTTATATATTGGACATATTAAAGCATTTGACCAGTCTACCGGCATTCGTTCTTTTAGCCATATTTCTCTCATCATTTCGTGGATCTTTTTTCTAAGCTTTTTTCCTCCAGCTTTTAACATTTCTGCTGTTATATTCCTTTCTCCAGGGCTTCTATTGTTCTTCATGTTTTGTACTATGATTTCTATTTCTTCATATGTAGGAACTTCCAAACTATCTGCGTCACCGTCCGCCACTAATTGAGTTTCTTGATTTTCTATCTCTTCCTCATTCAACAGGTTAACAAAGTGATCTTTCCACGTTTCTAGTATTTCGTCTTTGTCTGCTATTAACGTTCCATCTTTTTTTTTCAAAAATATCTGCCTATTACAATATCCTCTCCCCATTTTCTTTGCTTCTTGGTAGAAAGACCTAATCTCCTTATTTCTAAACTTTTCTTCTATTTCCCTTACGACGTTTTCATTACATTGTCTCTTCTTTTTTCTGCATAATTCTTTCATTTTTCTCCTGATTCTCTTGTAGTTTTCGATATTTAGATCACTGCCATTTGTCAGCATAAGTAACCTTAACTTCTTTTTTTCTGCTTCACATTTCTCGCATTCTTCATCATACCAGTCTTTTCCCTTTGATTGCATTGTTGTTGATGGTATTACAGTTTCATTTGTATCTTCTATTATCTGTTTTAGCTATGTTATGATGTCTATATAACGAAAATCCATGTCACTCATTTCCGTCGGTCTGTCTGTCGGTATGCCTGTCTGTCTGTGCCGGTAGCCTCGTAATCTCAGTAACCGCTGCATTGACTGTGATGAAATTTGGGCAGCGATATGCTGGGCGTCGTAGTAGGTAATGTCCTTATAATTTTGAAAATCGGTACAGGGGCGGCGGAGTAATTAGCAAAAAACAAAAAAATTAAATATTCCTCAAACTTCGTTTTTAGGTGTTTTAGGGGTTCCTGATCATTTGCTACTTTTTTTTGGCTGGGGGTGAAATTGGGATGGTTGGGGGTTGTAAATCTCAAAAATTTACTACTGTACTCATAACAGGCTACCCATTGACCTGTAAAAGAAAGACCTAGCGGCATAATAATAATAAATACATGTATTTATCAGAAAATTCGCTCATAGGAATATTGCTTCAGATCGTTCTGTATTGAGTAACGTAAGTTATGGAATGGATTTTAATGGAACTTTGTCACAGTATTATTACCGCGGCGAGGATGGAAACCGCGTATGTTCTGGAAAAATCGTGCCAGTGGCGGCGCAGCAATAATAAAAAATAAAAAAATAAAAACGCCTCAAACTTTAGTTTTTAGGCGTTAGTTTTAATGGGCTGCCCATTGACCTGTGAATGAAAAACCTAGCGGCATACCGGCATAATATACTTTTTTAAGTCCATTTGAACATTGCCTTGCTCAGTACAGAAACCAAGGGACTGTATACATCTGTGTGATCTATACAGACCATCGAGGTAGAATCCCAAGGAGACGATATAAGGTTCAATTTCGCATAACAAAAACGGTAGCAGGAGGCGTGGCCAAGTGTGGTAACAATATGGACGCCTCGCCAGAGCCGGATCATTTTCTTATGTACATAATTTAGAAAATTTATTACAATGATGATTCAAATATGAAGTATTGGGTTGATTTTTCAATCTAATGCGAAATTCATAGTTAAGTATATGAAAAAAACAGGTTTTGTAGAGACGACATTCATCATCAATTGAATAATACAACTGTATTATTGCTGCGATACGTTACACTTTATTGAGATAAAGATTACAAATGCGGTCCTGTACATTGTAATTTTTTTGCATACATACACCTATGAAATGTAATTCCTGTCGATTTCTTCTTATCCATGCCATCTCTGCTAGAGCAACTACGATAAGCACATGAAACCATTATTTCCTTCATGAATTCACTAGAATATCACTTAAAAATAACTAAAAATCTCAGTAAAAACACTCAGGATTCTACCTCGATGATACAGACATACGAGTATTGTTTTAGATCGTTCTATATTGCGTAACGCAATTACTCAATTGATTTTAACGAAATTTTGACACAGTACCGCGGCGAGGATGGAAAACGTGTATGTTTTGGAAAAATCGTGTCAGTGGCTGCGCAGCAATATTTAAAAAATAAAAATATAAAGACTGCTCAAACCTTGTTTTTAGGCGTTTTAGGGGTTCCTGATCATTTTCTACTTTTTCTTGGGTGGGGGTGAAATTGGGGTGGTTGGGGGGTGGGGGGCTGTGAAACTGAGATTTGTTGTATTCATAATAGTTTGTCCATTGACCTGTGGAAGAAATACGTACCGGCGTATTTTTTTTCCATGTGAACATTTTCCTTGCCTATTACAGAAACCAAGGGACTTAAAAAGTTTTGTGACGTATGCATATACGAGTATTGGTTAATTTCGTTCTATGTAACTAGCAAAATTTATTAAATTGATTTTAATGAAATTTAGACACAGAAGTGACTATCGCGGCGAGAGTGGAAAACGCGCCAGTGTCTGAAAAATCATGTCCGTGGTGGCGCAACAATAATTAAAAAACTAAAAATATAGAAACAGCTCAAACTTCGCTTTTAGACGGTTTAGAGGCTCCTGATCGTTTTGCATCGTTCAGTTGAAGCATGCAGAATGAAAACTGTGGCGTCCTAGTTTCTAAGGAGGGAGCTTCATCCAATGGGAAATCAATAAAACGAAATCATTATTATGTGTGGGAAGTACTGAGTCAATCAGCTTGACTCCATTTTTTCCTTGAAAGGAAAGCGCCACACGAAATCACGTGCCGAATCATTTGGATACTGAACTTAGTGTTTGGTGCATGACGCTTTTTTGCCACGCCGTCTTTCCGTGCGTCCTAACCGCCACGTCCCAACACGCCACGATTTTTGAAATGAAAGAACGTGTGTGTATGGCCAGCTATATCGGAGTAATGCAAGTGACTTGCATTATGTAGATTGATGATAGCTTAAGAATGTAATAGATGGAATTGGGAAGTTACTGCAGAAGGCAAATCCAGACGATTTACGAACCAACCAGTAAAATACAACATCATCTAAGATCGACAAAAAGGGCTAAAGGTCGCTTGCTTGCCTGGCTTTGCCTCCCCATCACTACTTAGATTGGCAAAGGTATCCATTGACAGCATCAGAGATTTATCGGATACCATGCACCTCTGGCAACGAAGGGATCGGTACAAATTAGACTTTCGGACAAATAAAATGTTCGATTAGGAAAAGAAGGAAACATCTGCGGTAATATGCTCTTCAAGTAAGTGGTAACCACAAGATAAAATTTGAGGAAACCCAGATTCTTGCTACGACTTTTTCATATTTCGCTTGATTGTACAGAGAGGCCACTGAAATTCACAAACATAAAAACAAAAAAGAAATGCACGGATCGGCACTGTCCAAGGTGGCCACCCCTACTCCCAACCCAGGATATACAGGGTACTTCACCTTTAAGAAGCAGGACTTTAAGATTGAACAAAAAAACTTATTTTATGGTGGAAAATCCATATATACATCATGGTTTCCTAACAGCTTCTTTTTTAAGATACAGGGTGGGGAAGTTTGAAAAAAAAAGATTTTTTTATTGATTTCTTAACGATCGCTGAGCCGATATTTTGTAATTTGGTATGTTGTTCATTGCAATAAGACGCGTAGTCAGCATACACTAGAAGATAACTATAATTGTTAGTGGCGTGTCGGGGACAGTCCACGATTAATGTTAGCAAAAAAATGCACACTACTGATCTTACAAAAATTTCAGTTGTTGTTCAGATTAAACATATAAAGACACAACTTTTTTGTGTCTTGGTATCTCTTCCTAGCTCACTTTATTTTCGAGGAAAAAATGAAAACAGAAAAATAGCATAAGATTGATTACTGTCCACCACCATATCCAATAATCCAACATTATAATCGCTGTCAAAAAAAAACTGAAAAAAAAGTAATAGGCGTAATCTACATACTACAATAAATATATTGACATAATAATATGTGATTTTTTTTCAAGTCATGGAGGGACCAAGGATTTTTCTGATCATTACACAGCCCTTATTTTTAAAAAAGTACAAAGCTCTTTAACCTCTGCTGTGAAAGTAATCTACTGTTCAAATTTCATCAACATTGCTTTAGTACTTTTTGAGTGATAAGAGTATAGCTGCATATAAAGTAATGGAATTCAATGAACCTTACTTATCAAACTACATATATCCTAGTTTACCTAAAGACTCTTGATGAAAAGATACTCTCAGGCCACGCTCTTGATTATTCTATAGACAATCTACACAATCGTGAATCGCTTATTATGCACGAGCCGTCAAATCAAAACACGTTTTGGAATTGTATTTGAAGCATGCAGCCTCTAAGGTAACAAACACTTTGAATTGTATTTAATTCATATGACAGTTAAAATGTTAGTGAATAAAAATACCTTTTTCATGTCTTCTAACAAACTTTCTAAAATGCGTCCTGGCATATGATATTGCCTCAGTCTGGTACAAAGCACCCTGTTTCAATAGTTCAATGAACTTCAGTCTGAAAAGTATCGGTAAAATAAACATGTTAGTATAATATTATCCAGGCTGTATAAATTGAGACACATACATTTCAGTTGCAATATTGAGATAAGGTTTAATGGACAAATCATTAAAGCCATTGTAATACAATATAAATGTAAATTCTGGAATAATTATACTGACTATTTAAAATTCTAAATATTACGAGTCTATCTTGATGCCGTATTTCTTTAAAAAGATACACAAATCCTTATATTACTATTAATAGCAATTGAAATTCAATACAGTGAGTGTAATAATTAGTTAAAACCCCAGTACTCCTGTAGTACCAGCACCAGGACATGAATGCAACCAGGAATGATGGGACTCTCATGACTGAACAGCAAACTGCGCTGTCTTCAAATATTGACCTCAGTAGCTACAGGCATGGTAGATACTTGGGTGGGCGACCGAGGGAAGACCAGGCAGGGGACTCCTGTCAGACCATCCCCATTGGAAAATAAAGGACAATAAGCCTTAAGTCTACAGTCCTGATGGTCCACAAGAGAGAAAACTGGGAACGACTGGTCAAATCATCACTCACATTGACAAATGATAATGATCAATCATTATTATTGGCTGTCAATACTATAGGGGATATTGACTATATTGTGGAGAACAAGAATTGCCAGATTTACTGGAACTATTCATTCCCATGCTTCAGCTTGTGCAAGCAAATAAGCTCTACATGATCTGCTGTGGCAAACAAAAGATTTTCATTATCCTGTTTTTGACAGCTGCTGAGGTGAACATTGTCTCGAAGGAGCAGGAAAAGGGGACCAAATATCAGGATATACGAGTAAGACAGAAGGAATTCTGCCGGTGCGCCATCTAGTACCCGAAGGTGACGGCAACCAAAGAGAGAAACGCCACTAGAAGCAGTTTACCTCTCCTTGGTGGAACGACAAGGCTCGCTCGCTTTTTGCCACTAGAGGCGCGGATTTTGACGCACGCAGCGTGAAGCCGATATACGAGGGTTGCTCTATACCTCCGTCAATCCACCAGTACGCAGACAGCTGTTTCACGCTTATTAGCGATCATCAGTGCGCCATAGGTCGATTGACGAAAGTAGAGAGCATCAATTTTTCCATGTTTAATAAACATGTGAAAGATGTACGAGTAAGACAGAAGGAATTCTGCCGGTGCGCCATCTAGTACCCGAAGGTGACGGCAACCAAAGAGAGAAACGCCACTAGAAGCAGTTTACCTCTCCTTGGTGGAACGACAAGGCTCGCTCGCTTTTTGCCACTAGAGGCGCGGATTTTGACGCACGCAGCGTGAAGCCGATATACGAGGGTTGCTCTATACCTCCGTCAATCCACCAGTACGCAGACAGCTGTTTCACGCTTATTAGCGATCATCAGTGCGCCATAGGTCGATTGACGAAAGTAGAGAGCATCAATTTTTCCATGTTTAATAAACATGTGAAAGATGTACGAGTAAGACAGAAGGAATTCTGCCGGTGCGCCATCTAGTACCCGAAGGTGACGGCAACCAAAGAGAGAAACGCCACTAGAAGCTGTTTACCTCTCCTTGGTGGAACGACAAGGCTCGCTCGCTTTTTGCCACTAGAGGCGCGGATTTTGACGCACGCAGCGTGAAGCCGATATACGAGGGTTGCTCTATACCTCCGTCAATCCACCAGTACGCAGACAGCTGTTTCACGCTTATTAGCGATCATCAGTGCGCCATAGGTCGATTGACGAAAGTAGAGAGCATCAATTTTTCCATGTTTAATAAACATGTGAAAGATGTACGAGTAAGACAGAAGGAATTCTGCCGGTGCGCCATCTAGTACCCGAAGGTGACGGCAACCAAAGAGAGAAACGCCACTAGAAGCAGTTTACCTCTCCTTGGTGGAACGACAAGGCTCGCTCGCTTTTTGCCACTAGAGGCGCGGATTTTGACGCACGCAGCGTGAAGCCGATATACGAGGGTTGCTCTATACCTCCGTCAATCCACCAGTACGCAGACAGCTGTTTCACGCTTATTAGCGATCATCAGTGCGCCATAGGTCGATTGACGAAAGTAGAGAGCATCAATTTTTCCATGTTTAATAAACATGTGAAAGATGTACGAGTAAGACAGAAGGAATTCTGCCGGTGCGCCATCTAGTACCCGAAGGTGACGGCAACCAAAGGGAGAAACGCCACTAGAAGCAGTTTATCTCTCCTTGGTGGAACGACAAGGCTCGCTCGCTTTTTGCCACTAGAGGCGCGGATTTTGACGCACGCAGCGTGAAGCCGATATACGAGGGTTGCTCTATACCTCCGTCAATCCACCAGTACGCAGACAGCTGTTTCACGCTTATTAGCGATCATCAGTGCGCCATAGGTCGATTGACGAAAGTAGAGAGCATCAATTTTTCCATGTTTAATAAACATGTGAAAGATGTACGAGTAAGACAGAAGGAATTCTGCCGGTGCGCCATCTAGTACCCGAAGGTGACGGCAACCAAAGAGAGAAACGCCACTAGAAGCAGTTTACCTCTCCTTGGTGGAACGACAAGGCTCGCTCGCTTTTTGCCACTAGAGGCGCGGGTTTTGACGCACGCAGCGTGAAGCCGATATACGAGGGTTGCTCTATACCTCCTATGGCGCACTGATGATCGCTAATAAGCGTGAAACAGCTGTCTGCGTACTGGTGGATTGACGGAGGTATAGAGCAACCCTCGTATATCAGCTTCACGCTGCGTGCGTCAAAATCCGCGCCTCTAGTGGCAAAAAGCGAGCGAGCCTTGTCGTTCCACCAAGGAGAGGTAAACTGCTTCTAGTGGCGTTTCTCTCTTTGGTTGCCGTCACCTTCGGGTACTAGATGGCGCACCGGCAGAATTCCTTCTGTCTTACTCGTACATCTTTCACATGTTTATTAAACATGGAAAAATTGATGCTCTCTACTTTCGTCAATCGATCTATGGCGCACTGGTGATCGCTAATAAGCGTGAAACAGCTGTCTGCGTACTGGTGGATTGACGGAGGTATAGAGCAACCCTCGTATATCGGCTTCACGCTGCGTGCGTCAAAATCCGCGCCTCTAGTGGCAAAAAGCGAGCGAGCCTTGTCGTTCCACCAAGGAGAGGTAAACTGCTTCTAGTGGCGTTTCTCTCTTTGGTTGCCGTCACCTTCGGGTACTAGATGGCGCACCGGCAGAATTCCTTCTGTCTTACTCGTACATCTTTCACATGTTTATTAAACATCGAGTTAAACATGGAAAAATTGATGCTCTCTACTTTCGTCAATCGACCTATGGCGCACTGATGATCGCTAATAAGCGTGAAACAGCTGTCTGCGTACTGGTGGATTGACGGAGGTATAGAGCAACCCTCGTATATCGGCTTCACGCTGCGTGCGTCAAAATCCGCGCCTCTAGTGGCAAAAAGCGAGCGAGCCTTGTCGTTCCACCAAGGAGAGGTAAACTGCTTCTAGTGGCGTTTCTCTCTTTGGTTGCCGTCACCTTCGGGTACTAGATGGCGCACCGGCAGAATTCCTTCTGTCTTACTCGAACATCTTTCACATGTTTATTAAACATGGAAAAATTGATGCTCTCTACTTTCGTCAATCGACCTATGGCGCACTGATGATCGCTAATAAGCGTGAAACAGCTGTCTGCGTACTGGTGGATTGACGGAGGTATAGAGCAACCCTCGTATATCGGCTTCACGCTGCGTGCGTCAAAATCCGCGCCTCTAGTGGCAAAAAGCGAGCGAGCCTTGTCGTTCCACCAAGGAGAGGTAAACTGCTTCTAGTGGCGTTTCTCTCTTTGGTTGCCGTCACCTTCGGGTACTAGATGGCGCACCGGCAGAATTCCTTCTGTCTTACTCGTACATCTTTCACATGTTTATTAAACATGGAAAAATTGATGCTCTCTACTTTCGTCAATCGACCTATGGCGCACTGATGATCGCTAATAAGCGTGAAACAGCTGTCTGCGTACTGGTGGATTGACGGAGGTATAGAGCAACCCTCGTATATCGGCTTCACGCTGCGTGCGTCAAAATCCGCGCCTCTAGTGGCAAAAAGCGAGCGAGCCTTGTCGTTCCACCAAGGAGAGGTAAACTGCTTCTAGTGGCGTTTCTCTCTTTGGTTGCCGTCACCTTCGGGTACTGGATGGCGCACCGGCAGAATTCCTTCTGTCTTACTCGTACATCTTTCACATGTTTATTAAACATGGAAAAATTGATGCTCTCTACTTTCGTCAATCGACCTATGGCGCACTGATGATCGCTAATAAGCGTGAAACAGCTGTCTGCGTACTGGTGGATTGACGGAGGTATAGAGCAACCCTCGTATATCAGGATATACTCTGACAATTATATGTAGAGAGACTATAGACAAACTATACAGTTAGTTTACTGATTACTACCATTCAGTCATGGAATATACAGCTTTTTGCACTGCAAGCAATACCAGTGTGAAGTTCAATAGCAAACACATTATTTGTAGATTCAATTATAGTTTACCTCACAGTGCAACAAGTGATCACTAGGTAACAGAACAGCAGCCCTGTGCATCAGAGCCTGGGTTGTAATCTATTTTTGTCTTTATAATAATAATTTGTTTTATTCACCCAACAAGACCAAATACCATTTACAAGACAAATATAACTGATCAATTGCTTAAGGATGAGAAAATCACCTACCTGTGCAACATAAACTCTAGAGATGAGTTCTGTGCTTCTAAGCTATCATGATGAGCTGTAGCCCATGCAAGGGCTGGTTCCAAGTCCTTATTTTTAAGACAGTCTAAGATGTGGTTCAGCTCTGTGAATGGTTCTTTTTCATGAGGTTCTGGAGTTATGTCAGCTTCTTTTGCTAGCTCATCAGCCACATCATGCATCCCTTGTCTTTAAATTTTGAAACATTTTAATTTGAGAAATTATATATTCATAACAATAACAAAGGCGGAATTGCAAATTCTCTAATCTACCATGAACAGTGATGGTGAAAAAACATACATTTTTATTGTGATGGAAATTATTGGCATGGAGCTTCAAACCATACTTATTTTTTTCCAACAAGAGATATAAATTAGAATGACAAAAGTCTCAAAATATTTTGACTACATTGCTTTTTGATCTTGGGGTATTTTTCATTAAAATCATATTAGTAAATGTTTTTTCTGATACTTCTCTTGTGATTGTAATTTATTGTGTTCACTGAAAATGGCTTATAAATAAACGTCACTTTGTAACATATATTTTGTACTTTGGGGAATGGTAGCTAATATCCTAGTAAACAGATTATTTTTACTGATTTAGTTTCATCTTTGGATCAGTAAAGCAAAATCATATTAATGAAGAAATTGAAACAAGTTATCATAAAAAGTTTGAAAATAGAAGTTTTAGGGTTATTTAGCTTCTATATTGTGTAAAGCTTTCAGTGATACACTACCGGTTCTAGGGCTGTTTGACTGGCCTCATTGTGCTTTGTTGCTTGATGCTTCATCACCATAAGTAATTAGCATCATAAGAAACTACTTGGAGATTTCCATGAAACTCAGTTTCTGCTTGCCATCCACTTGTGGCATAGGCAAAGAGCACCTACTACCTCAAGAAATGACAGTTCATTTTTAAGCTTCTACTAAGCAGTAAAGAATATAATTAAACAAGGCTGGTGTATCAAGGTTGCATTTTTATAGATGGAACACACTTTATGTCTATACTTACATTAAGACATTTGTAGTTTTTTTGTAATTGTTGTGGAAATAAAAAAGGTTAAATTTTTGAAAAATTATAGAAATAAAAGAAACATACCTATAGAAATGTTGGCATATCACTTTGTTGATCAAGTTGATCTTTTCTTGACTAGCAAAAACATCTTCTCTAGTGGTAGCATTAAAATCTGCTACAAAGTTTCTATCAATGGCTTTGCCCACCTTTGAGACTGTGCTGTGTAGATCTCTATGATCAGTGGCTAGTTTTGAGACAGTCTCTTTTACTTTGGCTACATTCTCCTTTAGAACGTCAATTTGAATTGGTGTCAATTTGAAGTCATCTCCAACTGAAATTGAGATTTGACTTATATACAATCACACATTTGATGCATGGGTTACTGGTGAAGTGGCGAGTTGAGGGTATGACGAACAAAGAAAATAGGAGGGTATAACATTTAAAAAAATGCCTTCCTCCAAAAAGAGTACACCTAGGAATTGTAGTTATTAAGGTAACTGCAAATATTTTGACAACCATTAGACCAATAAATTAATGTGTTATTAAGAAATTATTGACAGTACATGAAGCCCAGCATCTACGATAAACATTGCCTTGCATCCCGAGATAACATTATTGGCTTTATTTAATCCAAAACAACCTTTTAACAGGAGACTTCTTTGTTTGCTGAATGAAAGTAAGAAAGCATGGTAGTTACCATTTTGATATTCCTCCTTTAGATTTTGAATCTGCTTAATCAGATCACTAAGCACTCGTTTAGCGTGTTCATTGATGCCACCGAATTTTGAGAATACTCTGTCTACTTCTTTCTCAACTGCCAGGCAAGCTTCCATGTTTTGTTTCCGCGAGACTTTTCTTTATTTTTATTTTTGCATGCACGAAAACACCGACGTCATCGCTGTCACCTCCACTTTTGTGACTTTTGTCACATATAACTGTCACGTCATGTCACATGTCCTTCAACTGTCAAATGTGAGGAGATTAAATTTTATCTAAAGATGAGTACGACTTTCTTTGGGACTAAAGAATCACTCCCATCGCTCTATTTGTCATTTGTGAACCAAGTTAGTAGAAGTGGCATGCTCCTTCCTCCTTTGCCTTTCAAGTCGTTGTACACAAACACAAAAAGATAAAGACTGCTTCAAAAACCCTAAAATGGTGGGGGGTCATAAAACTCAATTTTTTTGTATTCATAATAGGCTATCCATTGAAATATTTGTTTGGTGTTTTTATGGTGGTGTTAGTACACCTGAGTACAATGCAATATTTATAGTTTATCGGTCTGCTAGACATATTCTAATAATACGAGTACCAATAAACTGCAGTGTATCATTTTGTCACCGTCGGCGTCGCCTACTCTACTGAAAACAAGGAATAACAACATGAACGAGGAGGCCGGCGCCGGCGGCGGCGGCGTGGTGGCTTGCGGGAGCAGCATCCTCGACAGGGCATACACAGGCTTGCGTTGTGTCGTGTGACGTCACAGCGGCTTCGCGCGGAGGATACGGCAATTCAAACTTTGAAGGACTATAACTTTTCTGTTAATGGAGATAATTACAAAATTTTTTCGCCGTTGTTCTTTAACTCTTTAGGACTATCTGATTAACTAAAATTTGAAAAAATGGAAACTTCCTCATTAAAGCAGGAAATTCGTTGCGATTTGAGGGTGTGAAAAACAAAGAAAGTAGGAGGGTATAACGTATAATAATAAGGGTAAAATTCGCTAACACTGATGATCACTGTTTGGTTCTAGGGCCGATTCTTTAACCGTGCCTTGTATGACCCTTTAGGTACTGTTGCAACTGATGAACATGATCCAGCATAAAACCAAGGTTGAAATTGTGATGAGCTCTTGATTCTTGGTTGTTGGGCTATTCGACCGCCGCCACCGTCGACATGTTCCGCCGCCTTGGCGCGTTTCGCTGCTTGACGTTTAGCCAACACGAGTGGTTGGCATATCCTCAGAACCTGTTATCATGCTGTTATACACCCTATTCGGCGTGTTCCGTGAAGAATTTCTCGTTTAATTACGGTTTGTTAGCTTTTTTTCTATCAATTTGCTGTGCCCATAGAGACTTATTTTAGAGCTTTATTCACATCAAAACTGATAAATACTCGGCGTTGTCAAAACTTGTCGTATGTCATAGCCGGTAAACAAAAGCAGTGCAATTGCAGACATATTTTAAGCGAATTAGCCTTTACGGAAACAGAAATATAGATTCGGATCGATTTGTTATATGTCAGACCAGTGTGTCGTGTGTTCGGACCAACTATTAGGCGTCGTTTCTCTTGACGCTTCGCTTCGCATCGCCTGAATGGGCGGTACCAGGCGGCAAGAAGATCCAAATATTTCTTGATGCCTTTCGCGTATTTTCAGTGTTTAGCAGTATTTGGTAGGAAGTGGTGCTAAATTGCAGTCTCTGCCCGTGATACAAAGACATCAATTATAAAGGTAATTTAATTATGTCATGAACCCAGCATTTTCTTTTCTTCTTCTTCCATAGTGGCAATTAAACTCAATACAAAGAGTTCCTCTTCTGATGAACTGCCTCACTAGACAACGTACCTCGTTCAACTGCTTAAAAACAAATAAAATTCGCGTCGCGCCGTAAATGACGCGACGCTTCGCCCCAGTGTGCGGACATCGGTTAAATGACGCTTCGCCTCGCGCCGCTTCCGTTCGCGACGCTTCGTCTAAGTGGGCGAGCACGTTAATGCATGATCCTAGCAAGCAGTTTTCATACGGCCGGATGATGGCCGAGTGCCTGTATGCCGTTATGACTGCTACTACCCAACATCGGCGTACGGCGCTGGCCCTGTTCATCGTATATGCACCCGCGGCCGTTACTTTTTAGCAAGGCATTTTAAGACGGTTACTAGTGCGGCTCGCTGTTGGCAAGATTGTGGTAAGATGCAATCAACTGCTAGTTGTAGCTGTTTAGGTCTAATCAAGACACTTTGCCGCTAATTACCCGGCGCGACAATTTGATGGCAAGTGATTACCAGATATTTATATTGAGCGACATCAAAATAAAATCTCACAATAGAGATTTGAGTTGAGTTCTTGCCGAAAAATAAAAAGTATGGTCTCAAAAAGCAAATGAACCTAAAGAATATATAAAACTTACACACTAAATTTATAATTGAAAATTGTCTGCAATAATTTATATACTTGATGAACTCTCAAATATCTTATACGACCTATCCTATAATGCCCTTAATATTTATATGGTCGATTTGACACGATGTCCATTAGCTTCTTCATTTACTTGAGTACGTTGTCATGAAATATTGAACATATTAAATACAATACAAACATATTGAAATTCGGTCTTTAAAACTGGTAAAAGTTCATAGATAAAGTAATCATACAAGAATAATTATTACACAAATTATGATTTATTGATTTAAAGGAATGTCTATAGTCATTGATACTAATGCCACCTACATCTGATGTCTGGTTCATCGTGGTCAAACACTACAAAATAAAAATAAACGCAACCTGCTTCCTGCTGCCACTTCCAATTCATTAAATGAACACTCAATTTACTTTGTTAATTTTCGCTATAAAAATTCACTATTAGGTCACTTTGAAGCCATTCTTGCTGGACTGGATTCCCCTTTACTATCAAATCTTTTCGTAGGTATGCCCAGATGCATGCCCAGATGTGTTCAATTAACTGTGTTTTTTGTGATTTTTGGGAGGTCCAGAAAACATTGTAGGTACCACATTGTGATTTAAAATAGGTCTTATCCTTGGAAATGTTTGTAAATTATTGTCTTTATTCTTATAAATATAACCAGCCCTTACGAGGAATACCTTTCACCCACTTCTGTTTCAAATGCTCGTCTTGAGGAAAATCGATCATCCTAATATGTCCTTTATTGGAAGCACGCAACCTGGTACTACACACTTTGCAGGCATCTTTTTATCTTTACAGTTTCGTTTGTCCGGGTAAATGATTAAAAACACATTAAAAATCACCTTCCAATATTATTTTTTTTCTGGAAGATTTACATTTATTGATCTAAAAACAAATAAAAGCTCGGCCGAGCTCGGCCCGCTATTCAGTGTTGCCATATTCCAATGCCTCGGCCTAGAGAGAAGAGTCGGCCATGTTCCATGCAATGGTATCAGCGCCACCTATCACATCACACCCAACAGCGGCGGTCCAACGAACGCGCTTTACGCGCGAAAAGCACTACACAAAAGAATATTCCGCCCAAAGACGTTAGACGACAGGAACAGATGACCGAACGACCGAACATCTGAATAAACGGTAATAAAGTTAACACAAGATATCAAAAAACACTGGTAACTCGACCACTTTCCTGCAGGAAGTGATAGAGGGACTCAAATGCAATAGTTTTAACCCCCCATATATAATTCCGAAAACCGATAGTTTTCGAGATAATTAACATTTCATGTTTTTCAACGATAAGTCCAAATTTCCACACTACATCAAATATCTAGAAAAAGCCCTGCTGTCGATTTTAGTAATTTCCAATTTAGTTTCTTACTGACACATACGCAAATCTAATTTAGTATTTAAATGTGTAAAAATACTAAACAGTTTCAAACTACATAATATTTAAAAAATAAAGAACAAAATTTTTACATTCACCGTGAAAGAAAATTGTCTAGCTCAAAAAAAGATACACAACCAGTCAAACAAATTATTTTAAAAACTTCCTTATCTGATGGCCTATTCCAAGGACAAGAATGACAGTACAACCACAAGTAACTATTTAACAAAATTTATCAATATAATACAGAATCATCAACAACATGATATTCCAGCATGATGGTTGTCCAGCACATTACCGTATTACAATTCGGCAGTTGTTGGACAACACATACCCGAACAAATGACACCTCTTGATTTTTACGTCTGGGGTCACATGAAGGCATTGGTTTACGAGACTCCAGTTGATACTGCTGACGAACTAAGGCAAAAAATTATCAATGCGGCAGAGGAGATGAAACGAACTTTTTCAACACGAGTTACAAAAACCGAAGTGAGGAAGCGGATCCGTACTTGTATCCGAAATCAAGGGCAACACATTGAGCAAGATCTCTAGAAACTTTGAGTGGGTTTCATTTGTTTTACTTGGATAAAATGATCGACCGCATTTGCAAACATTCTAGTATGTAACTGAGTGTTCAATAGTGATTGTACTGTCATTCGTTCTTTTTGAATAGGTGATTTTTATTCATTGCTGTTTATAATCTTTCTGAAAAGGTTATTAGGTAGGAAAGTTTTTTTAGCGATTTGTTCAACAGTTTGTATAATTTTTTTGAGCTAGATAATTTTCTTTCACGGTGAATGTAAGCATTTTGTTGATTTTTTTTTTAAATATTTGTATTTAGTTTGGAACTGTTTAGTATTTTGAAACATTTTAATACTAAGTTAGCTTTGTGTACGTGTTAGTTAAATACTAAAATAAAAATTCTCAGAATCAACAACAGGTTTTTTTCTTAGTTTAGGATCTAGTGTGGAAATTTGGACAGTTGGTTGAAAAACATTAAATGTTAATTATCTCGAAAACTATCGGTTTTCGGAATTACATCTGGGGGGTTAAATCTATTACATTTGAGTCCCTCTATAACCTCTTGCAGGAAAGAGGTCGAGTTTCCAGTAACCCTGTATTTTTGATATACAGCTATAAATTCAAGAGTCATAATATATCAGGATTCATTAATATGTGCGAATGTAAATCTAAAATTTCTGTTCAAATACCCATTTTCGATTTAAAAAAGTTACATAAAAAGGACAATCATCAAAAAGAGATGTTCTTGTCTGATATTAAAAGTTCAGATTTTGTATTTACAGACAAAAAGAAAACCGTTATTTAGAAATCTATGTCAGATAAATAGAAACCATAGAAAAGTACGGCAAAAATATATTTTAAGGTGCTTTATCAAAAAACATCATACAAATATAAAGTCTACGAAATATAATTTTATAATACAACAGGGGTACTTGTAAAGTTAGTTGAAAATCCACTGTTTACTGGATGCTTATAATACTATCAGTACAGTAGCGTGCCAAGGTCTTCGGGAGCCCCCGAAATTTTTTTCACGGGGTCCCCCCTCTATATAAAAACTATGTTTTAAATCGGTTTATAGATAGAAAAAAATTGGTGTGACGTCAACTTTATATTTTTTTTCTTTCGAGTTTTTGAAGAATAATAATTCATAGACCTCAGGTGCAATATAATTATACATCGATTAATCAGAGTAATGTAACAAACTCCATCTATATTATATGGCCAATATGAGTTTTAGGTTTAGAAAACTACAGAATTTGAGATATAAACAATAATAAACAAACAAAACATTTATAGCACACAAGAATGGAACAAAAGTGAACAAATAAAACACCTTAACACTAAAAATGTTATTATTATGATTAGACTTGCATTTCATGTAAAGTAAAAAATTATTTTTTGTATGTAAAGCAACAAATGTCTCCAATATTTGGTCTAAGTCTATGCCTTCTGCCCATTCATTTTCTATAGAAATTACTGCCAAAGAACTTAGACGCGATTCACCCATTGTCGATCTTGCAAAACTTTTTAACAGTGTTAGTTTTGAAAATGATCGTTCTGCTTGAGCCGAACGTGAGCGCCAAGACATCGGCATCGACTGTCTGGGATTCCCAGAAATAACTTGTCAGCACCAACGAATTCGAATAGGTTAGAAGAAGTAAACAATCCAAAGTAGTGATTCAGCGGCAGCTTGATGATGGTATTTATAGCATACTGACCACTGATAAACCCGTATGTATACCCTTTGTTCCTACACCCTTTTCGAGATAGCAGGTAAAGGACTCTAAAAATAATGGCATGAATAGTGGAATAATATCAATAGCAACCTAGTTTTGATTGATCTCTTCGGGTTTATTGTTACAGTTTTGAGTAAATTTAGGGTTTTAACTGTGCAAAAGCTGAAAGACTATTTTAAACCATTCCGCAAGATTTAAATACTGTGGATTTCTTTGAAAAATAACATCGTGTTTGCGAACACAGTAAATAATAACAACGCGGTCTTGAGAACACACACATGCCTGTTAGAGCAATTTTCTATTCTATTCGAATTCACTGGCACAGATACGCGTCGCGTCAGTGTAACGTTGCACTTATTCTTGTCGTTTTGAAATCTACATTCAACTACGTTATCGTGTTGTCAAATTTTGCCTTAAAATAGGCCCTGAAAAGGCAAAATATGGCAAAATATATTTAATTTCATCTTGGAAAATTATGATTCCATCGCTATAAGATTAAGTATATGTGTTATAGTTATTACTATGTACGAAGCTTGTTTGAGGTAGTCGAGGTCGAGGCTGAGCGCCCCCCCCCCCGGACGTCCGGGGCTTCCCCGCACTGCGGTATCGGCACGCCACTGTATCAGTAGTTGTAATTTTTATAATATAAAACAGCGTTGGACAGACAAAGCCGTGCTGCTGTATACGAACTTCTATGGAAAAGTTACAACTTCTGATGGTGATATCTCTGTAAATATTGAACAAAGCTTTAACAGATTAAAATTCACTTAATTGTAATTTGACGCTATATTCCATAAGAAATGTACGGCGTTCATGGGCAAAATGCGTCCCAGAAAATATCAACATTTAGGTATAGACATGACATTTCTGTTTATTTCAGTAAATTCTAATGTTATCCAATGGCTGTCATTATGAACCTAGAGGTTTATGTAGGAAACGGAATAAATAAAAATTCTACGATACAGACCAACAACTTTATTACGGCGGATATCATGTTAAGCAGAGGCAGACGACTGCAATCGCATAACTTTGTTTATCGGAATTGCCTTGTCTCTAACTTCAATATCACTGTTTCTAATGAGCTCAATTCCCAACATCCAATACACATTCAAAACATAAAAAAACCTCAGCGAGAATCCCCACCTGAGCATTCACTGTTCGCTTCTAATTAACGGTGCTGTTCCTAGAGTGGCGCCGGGAAACTGTAACAATGCCTACACATAATACGAGGCTAATTAATACAGCAGCCGATGTCGTTGACATCTAAGTAAAAAGAAAAACAACGACTAGGCAGTAAACCACCGATATGTCTACTGCTTATCTAACATATGCTTAACATACCCTGAGACCAAAGACGGGTATCATGTATGATTATCACAGTATCGTGTTTTTAAAAAAATGTTGCTACTTGTTTTGCATGTTACCTCCAAGAATTTCTTGTATTTCTAAATAACTTTTACCTTCAGTCCTGGGCACGAACCAGTAAACAAAGGCCACGCCAATACCACAGACGATACCAAACATTATAAAAGGCCAGTACATTCCCAGGAAATGAGTTACTAGGGGAAAACCGAAAGTGACTATAAAACACAATAGAGAAGCGAATGTGTGGATAACTGATATACCCAAAGTCTTAGCATCCTCGGAAAATAGCTCTCCTCCAAGAGCTGTAGCGCCTGGACCTATGCCTATTCCATAGAACGACACGTAAGTTAAAACGCCTACAACAAGTAGCCACCCGATCTTATCTATGTCGCTTAAATTAATGGACTGCAAATAAAAATAAATTCCAATCATGAAAAAGCTGATACAGCAACCCGCTGTTGAGATCATCATCAGGTATCTTTTTCCAAACCTTTCTACGAGTATAAAAGGTAAGCCTGCAGCAAGTGATCTAAATATACCTAGCATTACTGAGACTAGATTACCAGGCAAGTCCAATGCATTAAAAATTGGACCATTGTATGCTATAATTGCAGGAGCTCCAGAACATTCTTGTAAGATCATAGCACCAAAACAAATGAAGCAAGCCTTTCTGTTTGTAGGTAGAGTTAGGAGCAGTCGCCAGTTGCCTTTGTTACTCGCTGTAGATGAGTTGATGGTAGCTTTGATGAGAGCTAAGTCTTTAGAGACGTCGTTTTTGGCTCGAAGCTTTCTTAGTACCTCTATCGCTTGAGCTTCGTCTTTTTTAGCCAAATAATACGGTGACTCTGGTATGAAGAACATTGGGATGATGCTCAATACCGATGGGGCAGCGCAGAGCAGTGTATACGACGTTATTGGAAAAAACAGACCCAAAACGTAACTGTATAAAAACCCCGATACATGAAACAGTGTCAGCAAACATTGGAATTTGCCTCTGTTGTGATCCTCAGTAATTTCAGTACTATAAACGCTTGTAACTACAATGCAGTAGAATAGCAACGCTCCCAATATAGTTCTCAGGACGTAGTAGGTGTACAAGTTTGTGGCAAAGGCGAGTATCCCGAAAGCTATGGAGGTGAAAACAGCCAGTAGTATTGAAGTCTTTTTCCTTCCCAATATATCGCAGAGTCTTCCAAGTAGCAGTGGTCCAAGGATTCCACCAAGATACGGTAGTCCTCCGATCAGGGACTGCTGAAGAGGTGTGATTGGTTCTCCCAACGGGTTGACATCGCCATCATTGGAGAGCAGCTGAGGAATAACTGGGGATGACCACACGAGAGTGGTGCTTGATGAAAACAGTGCTACGTTAACTGAAAACATAAATTCAATAATTATTCATACCAATGAAAAAAATACCAAGAAACACAAACACTTGAAGTTGAGCCAGGCCCATTTTTTTGTTTTTAAGCGAATTATTGAGAATTAATACATTAGTCATTAGTTGACACATGACTTTTGGTGTCAGTGGCGGATGCAAAAGTGGGGCGATGGGGACGATCCCTGATTAACTACGCAACTAAAACATAAATATTACCTACGCAGGTATCAACAGGTTTTTAATAATTTTATTAAACAAAAAGAAACAATTATTCTAAGATAAAAAATAATTCATACATACGGGTGCAGGTTATTCTGGGGGGGGGGGAGTATAATTACCCCCTCTACCCGTAGGGCCTTATGTCTTGTTTACAAGCCTGATCCAATAACACAATATGTCATCTCATAAAGAGGGCACCACACACAGCGACTTGGGTGTACGGTATAGCTTGCGCAAACAAGACGGTATACCGGTGAGTAAGCACGCGCAAATCTCCATTATTCAATAATTCGGAAACTGACTATTTCATATAGGTGCTGCTATCCTTAAAACGGAACCATATCCACACACACAGGCTTTACCGTGTATACCAATTGGCGCAAGCCAAAACTTTCAGCTGACTGAAATTTACACGGGCTTCCCGATACAAGCTGGTTCGCACAAGTAAGTACAAGGTATAGCATGCACGTGTGGCCGGGGTTTAAGACTTTTTGAATCGGCCGCCCTGATCGCCCCCGATCAACAAATAGTCTGTATCCAACCCTGTCCGGTATGCCCCAAACCATGCTTAAATTTGAGTGTTATGGAACTGCCTATATATTTTTAATATATACAGGGTGTGTTTTTAGTACCGGCTCGGTCGATAACTTCACTACTGTAGAAGATAGCGAAAAAAGTTGTATATAAAAGTTGTAGCCACGGATATGCTCCTTGCTCAGAAAATATTAAGATTTATATAGGGTGATCCATAACTACGTGGTGATTCAAACATGCATTTTTTTAAACGAGACATCCTATATATTGTTCCATATTCAAATTCTACCATTGATTTCCGTTCCTCCAATATAGGGTATTGTTACATTATACAAGGTATTTCAAAAGTTATGACCATTTTTATATCCAAATAGCGGTCAAATGAACATACTGTATATGAAGAAGTAATGAATCACAAATTATTTTTTTTGCATGTTTGCATCACCACGTAGTTACGGATCACCCTGTATAAATCTAAATATTTTCTGAGCAAGGAGCGTATCCATTGCTACAACATTTATATATAACTTTTTTCGCTATCTTCTACAGTAGTGGAGTTATCGAACGAGCCGGTACTAAAAACTCACCCTGTAGATAGGGTAAGTCAAGCTCGGACTCTTGCGATCAAATGATATCTCGTTTCAGGGAAATAACAATGTAGGTCAAGTTGAACCGCATTTTAAAAAGTAATTACTTATCTAATAAAAGCGTGATATATCAAAATTATGATTTCTCAAATGGAATATCCTGTATATTACTGATTACTTAGATTAGCTGGTGAATTCTGGTTTAGGTACAAATTACCACTTTTGGTATAAGTCCATATCACAAACAAATTAATATCGCAGCCATTATTAAACTTAGAAGATTGTGACTTTTCCGTATCAGTAACCATGGAATGCTTCAGCTTAGGTAAGACGGTCCAATTTGAATTGCATTTGAGCTTGGAAAAATCGGTGGAAACCTCAATCAGAGATAACTTAATTTTTCCAAGTGGGACTGCCAACTCTATCTTTGGGTTATGTGCAACCAACTTCAGGTGCTTTTTTATATACAGGGTGTCGCAGAAGTTAACGTCAAGCCGCAACGGGGTGACAGGATTGGTTGTAACTATCATGAGAAAAATCAGAAAAAAATCTATCCCATGCAGTTTGAAAATTATGGGCATTTAACTATTTTTCGGTTACTGTGGATAACTTTTATTATTTTTCTCCATTTAAACTTTGTAACCGTAACCCTAAATAACATTTCTAGAAACACAGTCAAAAATAATGACACAATTGCCCCAAGTTTTCTAGAATGAAGACTATTTATTAAACTATATTAAAATTTTCAAAGTTCGCCGAGTTTGCTAACCCATTTCACTCAGGTTAGATGTTCTTTATTCGCACAAGCTTCTGGTAGGTTCTTAATTTTACGGCAAAATGATGAGAGAGGTGGATAGTGGACATGTTTGCCATGAGTGAGCAAGACAGATTGTGACGCCACTTTTAGCAAAGTCAACAAAAACAAGTAAAATTAATAAAATAATGAAAAATCTTGACCTAGCTTAGTTTAGGTTTATTGTATTAGAAGTCAGATAGGGAAATAACATTTTTTATTACAATAAATGTTCAAATTGTGTACCATCAGCCTCAATAGACGCCCTACATTTTCTTAAAAAAGATCTACTTATTAGCCGGGCACATTTAATGCGAGAAGACGGATCCCGTACCACTAGAGCGGCCTACCGACGTTGATGTAAGCTGCGATTCCTCAATCGACTCAAGGTTTCATGGAACTTGCATCAGTTCCCCCTCAAACCTAAACCTGTTTCGATGCCTGAATCGACTTGATATTTCATGCACGTTTCATACAACACAAGAATAATATGGTGGGCTTATTTTTTTGCACCGACGCAATACTATACATGTTGAAACCTGCATCACTGCATCAGCGTCACCGGCTTGGCGACATGGCTCACCGACCATAATAGGATTCCAGAATCTGCATCGCTGCAAGCCGCAACTGATACCAAATTCGTGATTCAGTACCACACACGCTGCTACCTGCGTTATGAAACGTAGAAGTCCATACCTGAATCTCAGCATGCATCAACGTCTGTAGACCGCTTAACAGAACCTCGGCACACGAGGTAACAAGGTGGGTGCCCAGCGCATTACGCAGTGCAAGTAAGAGGTTTCTTTGACCAAAAATATCCTTGAGGTGGAGGTGGACGTTCAGGCACTATCTCGTGGCCATCAGCCCGTTACCCAGATTTAAATCCACTGGAATTTTGTTATTGGGGTGTTCTCAAAGAAAAAGTTTATTCAAAGCCCATTGAGAGCGTAGCCGAGCTGCGTATACGAATTTCTCAAGCTGCTGAGGACGTCAACCCTAGAGGATATGTCTGGCTAATGAGTAGATCTTTTTTAAGAAGATCTAGGGCGTGTTTTGAGGCTGACGGTAAACAATTTGAACATTTATTGCCTGACTTTTATTCCAAGAAACCTAAACTAAACTAGGTCAAAATTTTTCATTATTTTATTAATTTTACTTTTTGTTGACTTTGCTAAACGTGGCGTCACTATCTGGCTCGCTCACTCATAGCAAATATAAAATTAAGAATCTACCAAAAGCTTGTGAGAATAAAGAACATTTGATTTGAGTGAAACGGGTTAGCAAAAATCGGGTTTCTTGAGGTTTTTATTTTTTACTCGTTTTGTTAGTAGCATTGTACCATTTTACAAACCTCCTTAAATGTGCCAACTTTTAGTGGAACTTGCCAAGACACTTTAGTGCACTTTTTTTAAAGGATGGTCTTCCAAAGTTGACAAACTTTAAAAATTTTAAATTCATAGTTTGCCTAATAGCCTTCATTCTAGAAAACTTGGGGCAATTGTGTGATTATTTTTGACTGTGCTTCTAGAAATGTTAATTAGAGTTACGGTTCCAAAGTTTAAATGAACAAAAATAATAAAAGTTAACCACAATAACAGAAAAATTGTTGTAATTTGACCAAATTTCTAGGTTTTTTTAAATGCCCATAATTTTCAAACTGCATGGGATAGATTTTTTTCTGATTTTTCTCATGACAGTTACAACCAATCCTGTCACCTCGTTGCGGCTTGACGTTGACTTCTGGGACACCCTGTATATTATTGCATGAAAATATTCATTTTATTTGGGCTATGGTGCCATATCCGAACAAAGTACCCATTTGAAAGTATTAGCAAAGTTATTAGCACAATATTTTACTTACCAGTCAGTAGCGATGCATATAAATAGATATTGAATCCATGCTCCTTAATGCTAATGTCCAGCATTGTTCTGCGAAGGAGCAAGCTATTCAACCTGACTGTTATGTTTTGCTAAAAATGCGAAACTTAAATTATTTATACCTAAGTAAGTGCAAAGCAAGTATTCATATCTATGTTTGATTTTGACTTAAACGCTCTTTGATGTTAAAAATAATAATTGTTTAGTTAGGTTCATCATTGTCTACGGTAAGATGCAAAATCGTCTTGTATTACGAAACTTCTTGATATGTTTGTCTCATCTGGTCAACAAAACCTCATAAATTAGTGACGAGAGAAGCGAAATGGTGACAAAGGATGAGAACGAAGTATGCAACAAACAACTATATATAGTGTGTCCCCAAATAAATGATCACAGCAAAACTGCAGATTCTTTGGGTAAAAATATTAAGGTTTAATCAAAACTCTTTTAGTACAAAGTTGTAAAGTATTGAGTATCTTGCATCTTAATAATCGTTCACTTGGATATTGTTTTTATATAGATTAGTCATGGCTTACTGCTACAAATGAAGTAAAAAATGAAACCACTTTCACGTTAGACTTCATAAATAGGGCATTCCATTCAAAATTATGACGAAAAATTGGTAAATCTGACAACACTGATGTTACCGTTTTCGAATTCTGTATGTCCAAAAACCCCCAAGTATTGAATTTCACCTCTCCAGCTGTGGCAGTTTTGGAAATATTTAAGCGTTCCGGTACCGTTTACTGAAAAAGCGGTGTTGCCGTATCTCAATAATTAATATAAACAAAATTTTGAAATCGTGAGATCTTACTAAATTCGACATGCGCAATTCATTTCAATAAAAATAAGTAGAATATTCTATTTAAAATAAATTAAAATCGGGGAAATTTGTTCAAAAATTTTGAAAAATAATTTATAACCTGGCAACGTCGCAAACGCGAAAAAAATATTACAAGTCGAGATAGGGTATTAGTAGATATTTCGATTTTAAATAAAAAATACAGGGTGTTATATTTAAAAAAACAAAGTAAAATGACCTTCAAATTGCCGTAATTTAAAATTCTGCCAAAAACACCCTGTAGACACAAATTGCTGGTAACATCCAAAATAATATCCACTTAATATTCAAGTAACTCGCTTTATAATATTATTGAGAAAAGTTTAAGGAATATATCAATTTGGACGTATTACTTGCGACCTTGCAAATCCGGAAATTAATAGAAAATAAATTATAACTTGGCGACATCGCAACCGATCTCAAAAATATTTTAGGGTTGAATAGAGATCAATGATGTAAACTAGAAGAATTTAAAAAAAAGTAATTAGTCCATATGAAAAAATTAACTTGATCACTATATTACTTTCCCGCAACACCCTGTATATTTTAAAATATTTCTAGAATATGCGCCTTAAGTAACCAAATAACTTTTGTATTTGACATTTTCTTTTATCAGGTTTACCTTGCGAGATATCGAAGGCTTACACGCTAACTGGACACCCTGTATAATCTTCAACATTTACACTAATATACCGTGACAGAAGTTACATCACTTTAAAGGGGCTTGATGTATAATAGTCCTCTGTAAGTGGCATCCCAAATAAGAACGTATTTGAATTTCTTGAAACAAAAAAAAAAACGAGTTTTGTGCCGCTACTGTCATCCGGTTGATGAATTATCAAGCAAGAACCAAATGATAATTACTACTTGGGCACCCGGTATTTCGGTTATTAGCAATTTTTGCACTGAGGTAAGGTTGGTTAAATCTCAATATGTTTACCCAAAGAATCTGCAGCTTTGCCGTGTACTATTAATTAGGGGACACCCCCTATAACTTGATGCATGCCGCTGGTAGTAAGCAGTTACTGTGGCAGTTATAACCATGTTATAACCGCCAAACTTTGAAGGTAAGACTATTGTTATTCTAGCAACCGATAGTTTGGCCAGAGGGTTGCAAGAAATTATAGAGGGTGGGTCATTTTCTAAGTAGCCTGCTGTATGCGGTGTGAGGACGTTAGGTATACAAACACAACAAAGCTGGTCTCATAAATTTAATAAAACAAATAATGTCACTATTAACACTATCAACGTGGTTCTGGCGTTATTTATTGTTTCTTTGGTTATTTCAATATCATTACTAACATCACGTCTCAGTCTCAGTTTTTTCATAGAATCAATTGGGATTCATCACATTAAAATAAATAGCAGCATCGGCTCGTGAGTTTTGAATGAGGGTGGGCACAAAAAAACATATACAGGGTCTTTATTTGGAAGCTTCTCACCCCAGATTTCTCGAAAACCGCCGACTAAAAGAAAAAAGACCGATACACGCCAAAAGATTTGTCAAAAACTTGTACCCTCTGCCCCCAGGATCACCTCCTTAAGAATTTTAAGTGACAAGGGGTATCGAGTAATATCTTGTTTCAAGGATAGGTATGTTAAAATCCCTTAGTTTGACGATGATATAGGCGCTTTTCAAATTCCTGACGGGCAGTAGCAAAAACATGTGGGATATGACGGCAGCTTTAGATAACGTGTAATGCCTATATTATTGTTTGGCCAATAACGGGCAACATTTAAACACTTATTGTAATATAAAGTGATATTTTAATATCGTTTTGTTTTATATTTGTACAAGTTAAGATACAGTTAAGATACATAAGGATTCTAATTTTCTCGAAAACGAATCGACCAACTTAAAAAAAATCAAACGTCAAAATAAAGGACTTCAACATACTTTTGAAACAAGATATTACTCGATACCAATTGTCATTTAAAATTTTCAGGGGGATGACAAATATTTTGACGTGTCTTGGCCTTTTTTCTTTTAATCAGCGGTTTTAGTGAAGTCCGGGGAGGGGGGGTAGTATGTTTTCAAATGACATAAGACATTCTAAATGGCGGACTGTAGGTCATATTTAACCTAATCTAATCTAAATCAAATACTATTTGAATCAAGTTTACTTCCGCGACACTTCTTTTTTCAGGATCTCTTGTATCTCCAAAAAGCTCTTATTGTCTGTTCTCGGCACAATGTACCGAATAAAAATTAGCCCAGCCACACAAATAGCGGCAAATATGAAGAAGGGCCAATACATGCCTAGATAGTAAGTTACTAAGGGAAAAGCTGAGGTCACTACAAATCCCAGCAGTGCTGATTGTATAAATACCAAACTGTTACCAGCGGTTCTCACATTATCTGCAAACAGTTCACCTGCGAGAGCAGTTGCTCCTATTCCAAGACCAACTGCATAGAAACCCATGTACGTTAGAACAGCTATAGCTGGTATTAACGCAAACGATTCTATTCCTTCAAGTTCTGTGCTTTTCAAGTAAAAATATATTCCTATAGTCAGATGGCTTAGTGAGCAGCCTACTGTTGATAGTGACATCAAGTCTTTTTTACCAAATCTACTCACGATAACTAATGCTACAAGGGTCATTGCAGATTTTACCAGACCCAAACCTACAGATACGAGGTTTCCTGGAACTGCCAAGGCATTGAAGATGGTTCCACTAAAAGCCATGACAGCAGTTGTTCCAGAAAATAAGTTTAAAGACATAGCCCCTACAGAAATTAGGCAAGCTCTTCTATTTACAGGTTCTGATACTAGATGACTCCAGCCTGATTTGTCTTGTTTCTTGGCGTTATTAATAGTATCTTTGATTAATTCAATATCTTTAGTAACTTCATGCCTCCGCCTCAATCTTCTTAGTGAATCAATGGCTTGCGACTCATCACGCCTAACTAAATAATACGGTGAATCTGGTATAAATAGTATTATCGAAATGATAGAAACAACTATAGGAGCAGCACATAGTAAGGTATAGTTCCTTACATCAAAAAATAAGCCTAATACATACCCGTATAGAATTCCCATAACATGATATAAAATGAGAAAAGATGATAGTTTACCTCTGTTGTGATTTTCAGCGATTTCGCTGCTGTAGACATTGTTTACAACGAAACTATAGTACAGCAATCCACCTAACACTGTTCTAGTTATATAATACACATATATGTTGCTAGCGAAAGCTAGTACAACGAACATAATCAATGTGAATGTCCCAATCAGAAGTATGGTCCATTTTCGTCCATAGATTTCACATAGCTTTCCAAGAACAAGCGGCCCAGCGACTCCTCCCAGATATGGCAATCCACCAATCAGTGATGTTTGAGCAGGTGTGATTGGCTGTCCCAAAGGGTTTATGTTTGTGTCGTTTGATTGAAGGTACGGCAGAACAGGAGATGACCATACTAGCGTCGTACTCGACGAGAACACTGTCAGGTTAACTGGAAATACAAATAGAAATATTTATTAAGCTAGAGAATGTCAATATATTTTTGGCGTGTCAAGTCGTCAGTTTCAATACAGAAATATAATGAACATGCAGATGTAAAAAACATAATAATTGAAACAGACGCGAAACGAACACACAACAAATTAAACATCAATAATAAATATTGCCAACTAATTAATTAAATTTAAATTAAAATATGAGTAGAGGCAGCTGCTGCTTGAAGTCATCAATATTGTATGGGGCTTTGTCAATACAAAGATGTTTGAGTGTTCATTTGAAGCTGCTTACTTGAAGGGATGGAATATTTGGACATAATAAGTTGAAAAAATGAAGTCAAGTTGATTGACTTCCCACACATTCCGGTGAATTCAGTTTATTATTTGCCCATAGCATGAAGCTATAGTCTGAGATCCCCTTGCAACCAAATCATCGTTCACCTGCCCACAAAAAAGTACGTTATTCCGTTAGGTCTTTCTTTCACAGGTCAATGGACAGCCTATTATAAATAGAAGAAATCTGCTTTCCACTTTTAAAACCCCCCATCCTCCAACCACCCCAATTTCACCCTCACCAAAAAAGTATAAATAGGTCAGGTACCCCTACCCTAAAACGCCTAAAAACGAGGTTTGAGCTTTTTTATATTTTCAGTTTTTTTATTATTGCTGCGCCGCTACTGATATGACTCCTAAAAACCATAAGCGTTTTTCATCCTCGCCACTATGTCGGTATTTCATTAAAATCAATTTAATAGTTTTCACATTACACAATACAGAACTAGCTAAAGCAATACTCGAATGTTTACATCTGCAAATTCTGTCTCTTGGTTTCCTAATAGGCAAGGCAATATTCAGATGAACCTAAAAAAGAGTATTATGACGCTACGTCTTTCTCTCACAGCCCATTATGAATACAACAAATTTTTCAATTTTACCACCCCCACCCTCCCCCAACCATCCCCATTTTACCCCCACCAAAAAAAGTAGAAAATGACCAGGAACCCCTAAACACCTAAAAACGAAGTTTGAGGAACATTTGAAATGTTTTGTTTTTTGCTAATTACTCCGCCTACTGACCGATTTCAAAATTATAGGAACATTACCTACTACGACCCCACATATTGCTTTCCAAATTTCATCACAATCCATGCAGCGGTTACGGAGATTACAAGGCTATAAAAACGCCAACAGACAGACAGCCAGATAGACAGACCGACGGAAATGAGTGACGTGGATTTTCGTTATGTAGACATCATAAAACGGCCAAAAAGCGAATTATCTCAAAATCGAAAATTTTCGCGATCACAATTAATACTCCCCTCACCTAGCATTGTGGGAATTAAAAATCTATTTCGATAACTCCGGACTTCGATATTCGTGTACGAGGCTGGATTAATTTATATTTCCCTCTTGTATTGTGGCTACGTATGCTCTCTAATGGTTGATATCTGTTAATGTTATTTTTAATATTTATAGTAAATTTTCAGAAATACTTTGCTATGATTTTAAATGCCTTGAATATTGGTTTACAATACATGCTCCATATGTTTGGTCTTTATTATACCGCGTACTGCAGCTTTCTGTACAAGAAATGTTTTCTGAATCTATGCTGCAGATGCATTTCCCCGAATAAGAAGACAGATGAAGCCACTAATATTTCTAAAAATTAACTAGCTGAAGCCATTAAATTTTATGTAGGTACTGTAGCTTAAAACAGAATGGAAATGTCCATTTTCCACGATTAATGCAGCTTCACTGTCAACCATAGATGCTGTTTTTCTTATGGCAAACATTGCACTTAACAGTCTACTGTACAGATTGTCGATTTGTGATGTCCACAATAGATGAGAGTCAAGATTAATGCCCAGAAACTTTACTTCGGTCCTTTCCTCTCTCTTGCTTAACAGAATACACGTACTTTTTGTTGTTTAGAAATAATTCATTTGAATTAAACCATAGGCTGGCATGCCCGACTATTTTTGCTATATAGATATCTTTACTAATTAATTATTTCATCTCTGTCTCATGCTCTGCTTCCCCCCAGAGTGATGACTGGATACGCTTTGTCTGGAATAAGTCTCATAAGCCACATAAAACATTAAAGAACCCTATTCAATAATACTCTACTAAATAATAGTGTTAAAATTTTATTCGCGATTGAAAAAACTTTCATAATTACCTATGGATGCACTCAAGTATACAAACACGGAACTCGAGCTTTTTGGTTTTAACTGCTGGTTTGCACAAGTTTTCTGATTTTTATCATTTTCCATAACTATGCACTATTCAAGTTAAAGCAATAGTATTTTTGCTCTTTTTCACATCCATTACAGAAATTTATTCAACGTTAAATAAACTTGAAAGTGACAATATTGTATAGCGTATCAGATTCTTACAATTTCCACTGTTTGCACTTGTTATATTTTATAACATATTAGCAAATAAATGGTAATAAATGAAAAACGGTGATAAAAATTATAATCAACATCATAAAAACCTCTAGAAGCCATTTAATTTTATGTATTCACCGGGCAAGGTTTTTTTGAATTCCTATCTAAAGATTTTGATCGCAACACCAAAACCGTGCAGTGTTTGTAAATGCATAATAAAGAGGAGAGTTTACACATGAATGGATTTGTAGCGCCAGCAAAAACTGGCGTATCAGTTGTACAAAATTGCGGGCGTAAGCATCAGCTTGCATACAATTTGAAACAATGTATGTAGTAGAAAACATCTGGAGCCCTTTTAAATCTGAGATCTGCTTGCGGTAGCCGTCATTAGCCTACTGAAACACATTGATGGAATAACCTCAATAAATTCTTTATTTTTTCTTGAAAATTTGAGTACTGACATGTTATGTCATTCAAAGTAGAAAAAAATCTCTATCAATGAGTCTAATGAAAGGATACATTGTTATTTGAAAAAACAACTTTTTCCGTTACTCACTTGTTTTCTGAAACAAAAACAACTGCCTTATAATGGAAAACACAATTTTAAGCAACTTTTTTATGAAAAAATATACGATCATTATTTACTGAGATATACCTATGCAATATTCCATACATATAAAGGGCGTATCCAGTCTTGGGGAGGGGGGGGGGGGTAGCCGGTAATTTAGTTTGTGTATGCTTTCACCATTATATGTAATACCTTCGTCGAGGCGGAAAAGGAAATACAAATAAGCAGCAACTTATTTTAAGAAGATGGAAAAACAACAAGGGTGTAATGATCAATTTTAATCTGATGAAATACAAAATAAAATACAGGGTGGCCAACCGGGTGACGATAATAATTTTTTTTTAGATAGCCCGTACAGAGACTTATCCAAAACACCCCCATGTATGTGTACCGATTATTGATAGTTTTCGAGTTATGATTCTTTTTCGAAGACTTAGAGATTTTCAAGTTTTTTCAAGAAATCGGCAAAAACATAAACAAGAATGCTTTTTGGCTTTTATTTTTTTCTGCAATTATACTTAGTATTAAGCCTATTTTAATAACCAATAAAGAGAACTTGTATATATCCGAACAATAATTAAGTACATTTTGGGCCCAAAATTTGAAATCTCTGTTTTTAGTCAGGAGACCAAAACCTTCAAAGCAAAATTAAAAATACTTATGCCTAGTTCTGGAGCTCTAATCTAATATTAAAAACTCTGCAAGACATTGCACTTTCGAAGTAATAATAAAAAAAATAGCACTTATGGAGGCATTTTGCGCCGTACGTGACTGTTAAAGGTAAAAAGGTGATGACTCACGAATTTCCAAAATAATAAAAAAAATGAATACCTGTGCTTTTTGCTATGTACTATTGAACTTCTGCTAAATTAAGTTGTATGGAAAGTTAACAAAGGAAAGGAATAATAAAACAACAATCTGACTTTTGATTCCATCGCGGAATTACCTGGGAAGCGTTATCGTAGCATACGCCATCCCTTTTATTTCCCACACCGATAGGAGGGGAGGATTGTGATCGTGAAGATGTTCGATTTTGAGATAATAGGTTTTTTGGGCGTTTTATAATGTTTACATAACGAAAATCCGCGTCACTCATTTCCGTCGTTCTGTCTGTCGGTCTGCCTGTCGGTCTGTCTATCTGTACGCGTTTTTCTAACCTCGTAATCTCAGTAACCGCTGCGTGGACTGTGATGAAATTTGGGCAGCAATATGCTGTGGGATCTTAGTAGGTAATGCTGCTATAATTTTGGAAATCGGTACATGGGCGGCGGAGTAATTAAAACAAAAATTTCAAATATTCCTCAAACTTTGTTTTTAGGCGTTTTAGAGGTTCTTGATCATTTTCTGCGTTTTTTTTTTGGGTGGGGTGGAATTTGGGTGTTTGGGGGGTGGGGGGTTGAAAAACTGAAAAACTTGTTGTTTTCATGATAGGCTGTCTACTGACCTGTCAAGGAAAACCTAGCGATATAAATCACATTTTTACGTCCATCCGAACATTGCCTTGCCTATTACCGAAACTAAGGGACTTCTGTCTACATACATGCGAGCATTTATTGCTTTAGATCGTTTTGTATTTTGTAATGTGGAGACTATTAAATCGATACTAATGGAATTTTGACACAGTATTATTACCGTGGTCGGGAGTAGTAAATGGAGAACTAATAAGCCCTGTGGAACTGCCATCTAGGTTGGATGGAGCGACCTATTTAGATTTTCTCCAAAATAACTTGTCCGACACATTGGAATACGTAAACCTGGTGATATGAACTCCATGCCACTACGCTTGGGAAGTGCGCAACTACTTGGATAGAACCTTCCTAAACCATCTGGGGCTATTACAAGGAAATCGTCTACCCTCGTGACAATAACACCGTGGAAGAGCTCAGACAAAAATTAGACGAATGTAAAACGAAAATTGATGAAAACACAACTGCGTTTCGCTAGCTTAAAGATAATTTCATGAGACGATGTCGTTCATACATTGAAGTGAACGGAGGTCATTTTGAAAACCTCTTGTCATAAACTATCAACGAACTCATAGTCAGAAAGTCAGATTATTGTTTTAGTATTCCTTTCCCTTGTTTACTTTGCATACTTAACTTAATTTAGCTCATTAGTACATAGCAAAAACACGTTAAAATCACAATTTGGGTATTAGTTTTTTCTATTAAAGGTCATTAAAACATCAATGACTATCGTGTTTATTAGTGGTTACGAGATTTTTTTCATAGTCAGAAAGTCAGATTATTGTTTTAATATTCCTTTCCCTTGTTTATTTTGCATACTTAACTTAATTTATCTCATTAGTACATAGCAAAAACACGTTAAAATCACAATTTGGGTATTAGTTTTTTCTATTAAAGGTCATTAAAACATCAATGACTATCGTGTATATTAGTGGTTACGAGATTTTTTTCTTTAATTTGACATAATAAAGTAAAATAATAGTTTTTTAAATCGTTTTGGAAATTCGTGACCTATCACCTTTTCACCTTTAACAGTCACGTACGGCGTAAAATGCCCCCATAAGTGCTATTTTTTAATTATTATTTAGAAAGTGTAATGTCTTGGAAAGTTCTTAAGATTAACTTGAAGCTCCAGAACCAGGCATTAGTATTTTTAATTTTATTTTGAATGTTTTGGTCTCGTGACTAAAAACAGTGATTTCAAACTTTGGGCCCAAAATGTACTTAATTATTGCTCGGATGTACAGGTTCTCTTTATTGGATATTAAAATAGGCTTAATACTGAGTATGACTGCAGAAAAAAATGAAAGCTAAAAAGCATTCTTTTTTTTGTTTTTGACGATTTCTTAGAAAAACTGGAAAATCTCTAAGTTTTCAAAAAAAAAATCATAACTCGAAAACTATCGATAATCGGTACACATACATGGGGGTGTTTTGGATAGGTCTCGGTATGGGCTATCTAAAAAAAATATTATCGTCACCCGATTGGCCACCCTGTATAGTACGTATTAACACTAAACAGTCAGGAAACCTGGACATTTTGACTTACATAGTAAAAAATGATGATATTTATGCATATTATGTGAAACAGGAAGCTCATACGTTAATCAATACTTTTAGTTCCAGGTTCCAGTTACGCTATGGGATTTAGGAAATCGTTCAAGAAATATGCAGTTGATTTCAGTGGCGGCTCGTAGATTCTGAATGAGAGTGGGCACAAAAAAAAACGTATACAGGGTGTCCCTGAATTTCCTTGAAGCGTGATATTTTCGTAACAAAAAAAAGTTCAAATGATAACTATGTGAAATTTTTGTAAGTACTATAGGGTCTATCAGACCATGCTTTTAAACATTTAAACATTTTTTTGTACTTCATCACTTAAAACTCACCCTCAACTTTTGTTTTTCAAATAGCACCAAATAGTTCTACCTATACAAATTAAATCCTTATTTTATTTGAAATCTTGTAGAGCTTTTGATTTGATACTACTCAAACTTATTTTTTTTTTGTAAAATCGTAAGTGGGTTTATAAGGGTACTGAATAACCTGTAATACATGCTTCGAAAATAAATTTCTTTTTTATCCTTTTTTATTACGAACGTATTGCGCCTCAAACAAAACCTCATTTTATTTATCTTATGTTAATGACTTTACGAAAAACATTGACTTGTGTAAAGCCAAATGCACTACAATATTTTAAATAAAATAATGACCTCATTATTATAGCTGTGGGGTGCTATTTGGGAGAAAAATTGAGGGTGAGTTTTAGAGGTCTTTAAAGGCCCACTTAGTTTCTTTTTTATATGTTTCTCTTGCGAATATATTATGCCTCAAACAAATGCTTCTTTCATTTATTTTATGCTTATGACCTTACGAAAAAATAAGTTTTTGTATAAAATCAATGTTGGGACATATCATGCGAATGTCAGAGCAAAGATGCACCAGAAAGGTGCTGTTCATGGCGGAAGGGGGTAAAAGGAGACAGGGACGCCCAAAGAAAAAATGGATGTACGAGACACAAAAAGACATAGAAGAGGTCATTTCTGGCGATTGGAGAAAACATACAGCTGATAGAAGAATATGGAGACAGATAGCAGAGAAGATAGAAGCCAAGGGCCTACAAGGCCTGTAGCGCTGGTTTATATATATATAAAATCAACGGTACCTACTACAAGATTTTAAATAAAATAAGGACTTCATTTGTGTAGGAAAAACTACTGGGTGCTATTGGAGAAATAAAACTTGGGGGTGAGTTTTAATGATTGAAGTACAAAAAACATGTTTTGAAAGCATAGTATGATAGACCCTCTAGTACTTTCAAAAATTCCACTCAGTTTTCGTTTGAACTTTTTTTTTGTTACGAGAATATCACGTGTCAAGGAAATTAGGGGACACCCCATATATCTAATATGCTACATTAAACTTTATTCCTCCGATCCGTTCGCTGAAGCCTTCTTTCCGCATTGACCAAGCGACGAGTGCAACCAAGAGTACCAAGACCATGTGGCGTGTGCTTGACGTCCTTCCAGTGTATATGTATATATATGTATAGTTCGGTATTCGGCTAGATTCGGTTCGGTTCGCTATACGCGATTATATTGTAGATTTGGCACACCGAACCGACAACGAGTCGAACACAACGTCTTACTTACTTTTCTGTGATATACGCGGTTCATTCATTTGCATTTGCGTATTTTCAATGATACAGTTTGCGACAGCGGAAATTGATTCTGAGCAAAATCTTTCAAAAAATCCTCTAGCTTTTGAAATAAACATTTAATTAAGAAAAAAGGAAGGCCTACTCCTGATCTTCAAATTAAATATAGTTCCAAAAGTAAAACTCGGATCTATAATAGAGTTTTCAACCGGAATATTTATGAAAAATACAACAGGGATGTGTAGATGTGGATGTTCACAAACAAACTATTTTGTTTTATGTGCCTAATTTTTAAGACAGATGCCAATGCGTGGAATATATAAGGGTTGGATGATTTAAAACGCATTGGTGTGAGGGAAAGGAAGACGAAAATGCTGTTTCTCATATAAATGCATGCATGGATTGTGTTTTGGGGAAAAGTGAAAATAAGTTCAATTGAACAGTGCTTATTTTCTTTTTATAGCGGCATCAACAGCTAGGTTATTAGCCGCATGGTAATGTAGTTGTTCACAGTACGAGAAATGGTGAGATGCACCCTGTAATATAAACCTTTCATCCTGAGCCGGTGAAATAAAATATCTATTGTAGCTGGTGACGGTGCCAGTGCCTGCTTAATGTCGCGAGGAAGTGCACATTCTATGGTATGGTACTCGTATCCGGGGCACAATAATATGGAGGACAGTTGTGTCACATATAAGGCACTGAGGTGCTTCTTCTCCAGCAAGGAGATAGGAATGCGTAATTCTCTTGTGACCAATACGGAGTCAAGTCAGAATGGACTGTTGTCTTCTGAAAAGAGTCTTTGGAGGAGGAGTTGGGCATATGTCGGGCAGCAGCATTAAGATGACACTTATGGCACAGAGTTCCACGTTTCTTCCCCCTTATGGTATGTCACTTTTTAATGTATTCCTTCAGGTCATCCGGGTGACAGTGCTTATTATACTATATGTATACCGTACAACGATGTAACGCAAATATATTAAATAATGAAGGAATAAAGTACTGAATGATAACAATATCTATTGTGATTTTTCTGGACGGTTGGATGGGCACGTGTCTTTCAGTATCAGCCACCACCGGTTGATCTTAAGTTACCCCGCGTTTTGCAGAATTTTATTTTGAATTTAATGATACTTGACTAACATTATTTATTTCTAAAATTATAACGAAAACGAAAATTAGTAAATAAAATATGACAAAATAGAAATACAGTATGCAATATTGATTTATCTGTTTTTTAAGGTATATGTGTAGGTACCGAATTTCCAGCAATAACTTTTTATGGCGATTACGTAATACAAATTTAAACATGAACCATTTATTCCTTGTAAATAGCAATGAAATAAATTTTGGATAAGAAACTTTGGAGGGGGGACGTACCCCTGTTACTCCTCTTTGTACACGCTTGTGTACATAATGGGCACCCTGTATATCAATTCTAGGGTATACTTACCCAAACGTGGAGTAGTTTACATAAAGCGGTTAAGAATGAGTTTTGAAGCATACCTACCTAAACCTGCAATGAGATATATGAACAGTGAGCAATCCTGAGCCTTATCACTTTTCAACAAAATTCCATCCTTGGTTTTGGTGGTCGGTTTATATACAGTTTCTGAGTGATTCGTATTATTTTCCATATTCACATTCTATCCACATAGAAACGATGTAAGTTCGAGATACTTTCCGTTTGAGCATGCGATGCACCGAATCACTTAATGATAGAAAACTGAGATAACAGTGTAGTGAAGTGCATTGTTAGGAGGTTTTATATGTATGCAGATAGTTTAAGAATTTTGTTAAGCTTCTTATTTACTCAAGAGTTACTGAATATTTAACTACTAGAAAAGATATAAGTTTGCTGCTGAACTTTGGTAGTAGTTAAATTAATTTATAATAATTATATATAATTATTGTCGTAAATTTTTTTGAATGAAATGATTAAAACGCCAGGAGGCGGAGGACGCATTGCAATTGCGAAAAACCTTGAATTCGGGATATAGCACCTCTTGGACATTGTATAAGTATCTACATCGTGTTTTGAGGGAATATAGGCTTTTAGATTCACCAGGGACTTTAATAATTGACAAAGAAGCCTCACGGTGGCTTACCAATGAAAATGGAGGGTCACCCAATAGTCCAGTCACCTTTCGTCAAGCTTTTGGGGATCAGCATCAACAACAACATGTCCTGGCACGACCACGTCATCAGTATTGCTAAGACAGGATCCCAGAAGCTTGGAGGTTTATTTCGCTGTAGGAAGCTGTATACACCAGCACTCTCTAAAGCTTCTGGAGAGAGCAATTAGACCAATCGATACGCTTAACTCTACAAAGGACCTCCACAACCTGGAGCATCGAAGTAGTGTGGCTGATCTGTCCCTGTTGTACAGATTCTATCAAAGAAGATGTTAGAGAGAGCTCTCCCAGATAACCACACCGAAGGATGTCCGAACAAGGAACATTAGAGAGGCTCTGCGAGCTCATCCTTATATCAGGTCCCTACTTCCAGAACCAGTCTCCTTCAGCATTCCTTCTTTTGGGGAACTTGGACGCCGTGGAATGTACGGCAAGGGATTTGTTTCCTGACGGCTTCAACCGGCAGCGTTTCAAATCTAATGTGCACAGACGCTTATCATCTCGCAGCGTTTCTACAGCGCCATAGGCTTTCAGCCTCTGCGGGAGGCTGACCATAAAAAATAAAAAAATGGAGTCAAGTTGATTGACTCAGTACTTTCCACACATAACGGTGATACCATTTCATTAGCTTCCCATTGAGGGAAGCTACAGTCTGAGATACCCTTGCAACAAAACCATCGCCCGCCTCGCCTCAAAAAAACATCCAGCACAAAAACTCTAGTAAATAGTTTCATAAATCTCTCCGGAGGAACTAGAACGATACAATTTTTATTCTGCAAGCTTCAATCAAATGAAACGAAACGATCAGGAACCCCTAAATTTCCTAAAAACGGAGTTTGAGCTATTTTTATATTTTTAATTTTTTTATTGCTGCGCCACCACTGACATGATTTTTAAAAACCATACGCTCTTTCCATCCTCGCTATGATAATAATACTGTGTTGAAATTCCATTCAAATCAATTTCAGGTTACACAATACAGAACGATGTAAAGCAATACTCGTATGAAACATACATCATCAGAAAAAAATCGAAGTCCTTTACTTTCTGTAATAAGCAAGGCAATGTTCCTATGAACCTAAAAAAGTGTATTATGTCGTCCTTTTTTCGTAGGTCAATGGAGGGCATATAAAAACTTTTTCAGTTTTGCAACCCTCCACCCCCAACCACCTCAATTTCACCCCCACCCAAAAAAAAACAGAAAATGATCAAAAACCCTCAAAACGCCTAAAAACGAAGTTTAAGCAGTTTTTACATTTTTAGTTTTCTTTATTGTTGCTGCGCCGCCACTGACACGATTTCTAAAAAGTATAAGCGTTTTCTATCCATGGCACGGTAATGATACTGTGGCAAAGTTTCATTAAAATCAATTGCATAATTTCCATGTTACTTAATACAGAACGATCTAAAGCAATACTCGTATGTATTTATATCAGAAAACTCTATGTTCCTTGATTTCTGTAGTAGGCAAAGCAATGATCGGATGGACATGAAAAAGGGTATTATGCCGCTAGGACTCTCTTTCACAGGTCAATGGACTGCCTATTATGAATATAACAAATTTTTGAGTTTTACAATCCCCACCCACCAACCACCTCAATTTCACCCCCACCAAAAAAAGGTAGAAAATGATCAGGAACTCCTAAAACGCCTAAAAACGAAGTTTGAGGATTATTTAACTTTTTTTGCTAATTACTCCGCCGCCAATGCACCGATTTTCAAAATGTTTGATCCATTACCTACTAGGTTCCCACAGCATATCGGTGCCCAAATTTCATCACAATCCATGCAGCGGTTACTGAGATTACGAGGGTAGAAGAAACGCTACAGACAGACGGAAATGAGTGACGTGGACTTTCGTTATGTAGACATCATAAAACGCCCAAAAGCGTGTTATCTCAAAATCGAAAATTTTCGCGATCACAATACTCCCCTCACCCATCGGTCTGGGAAGTAAAAGTAGGAAAGAATTTACTTGAGTAAACTCAAACGGCGCTCTCACTGTGAACTGGAAGCGATACTGACAAAACCGGATTTTTCCCGGATTAGTTTTTTCATGCTGATTCCGAATCTGTAATTAGTGTTTCTCTAGCACCTCTAGTTTTGCCTATCTTTTGTATACGGACAGACGGACGGACGGACAGACAGAGGCTCTGCATAAGCTCTCTTACAGTGCGAGCTAAAACTGAAAGTAACTTTCAGTTCTTGGCAGAACCCTAATTTGGCAAAATTGGTAAAACAATTGAGTAGTGTTGACATTTAGCAAATCTACTCTTCTATGCCCCTCAATAATCCTCGATGTCCCTATTCGTTACACAGTGGTTCTGATGGTCGAACTTTTTGAGGTCGCTGATATAATCAGAAATGAAAGACATTTCTTGTTCTATGCAGCATTCTCTAGAGTACGGTTTTGATGTTTGCATTCCCGCCAGTTCCAAATGTTGAAAGGACTCTGTACGTATACGTAACAAATTTCATGCAAACAATTACAATCCACAGCACTGAGATAAGCTGGTATTACAATAAAATCTGATATGAAGCCAAAATATCGCTTTACTGAATATTTTTGCCCTTTAGCCATTTTTGAGCAAATAAGGTCCATTCGAGCTGCGGTGAGTCACTCTGACTTATGGTTTGTTCATGAAATATACTTACTTACCCTTGCAATACAAATATTAATTTGTCTTGCGCTTTGAAATCTTGTCGGCTGGTTTACCCACAAAGTAGAGAACTGATTTTTACTTCCCATACCCATAGGTGAGGAGAGTATTGTGATCGCGAAAATTTTCGATTTTGAGATAATATACTTTTTGGGCGTTTTATGATGTCTACATAACGAAAATTCACGTCACTCATTTCCGTCGGTCTGTCTATCGGTCTGTCTATCGGTCTGTCTGTCGGTCTGTCTGTCTGTCTGTCGGTGGCGTTTTTCTAGCCTCCTGATCTCAGTAACCGCTGCATGGATTTTGATAAAATTTAGGTAGCGACATGGCATGGGGTCGTAGTAAGTAATGTTGTTACAATTTTGAAAATCGGTGCATGGGCAGCGGAGTAATTAGCAAAAAAAGAAAAATTACAAATATTCCTCAAACTTCGTTTTTAGGCATTTTGGGGGCTCCTGATCATTTTCTACTTTTTTTGGGTGGGGGTGAAATTCGGGTTGGTGGGGGGGGGGGGTGGGGGGTGGTGTAGCTGAAAAATTTGTTGTAATCATAATAGGCTGTCCACTGACCGGAGAGAGAAAGATCTAGCGGTATATACACCTTTTTAGGTCCATCCGAACGTTGCCTTGTCTATTACAGGAACCAAGGGACTTGAATTTTCCGATGTATACATACGAGTATTGCGTTAGATTGTTCTGTATATTTTTATTCATGAAATTTCGGCACACTATTATTACTTTGGCGAAGACGTAAAATGTGTCTGGTAGGCGGCGCGGCGCAGCAATATTAAAAAAAGCAAAAATATGAAAACACCTCAAATTTTGTTTTTAGGCATTTTAGGGGTTCCTGATCATTTTCTACTTTTTTGGGTGGGGGTGCAGTTGGAGTGGTTCGGCGGTGGGGGGTTGTAAAACTCAAAAATAAGTTGTATTTATGATAGATTGTCCATTGACCTGTGAAAGAAGTACCTAGTAGAATAAAACACTTTTTTTGCGGTCGGGAGAGCGATGATTTGGTTGCAAGGACATCTAGACTACAGCTTCATACTATGGGAAAATAATAAAACTGCTATCATCGGAATGTGTGGAAAGTACTGAGTCAATTAACTTGACTCCATTTTTTTGATACCTATTAATAAACTGTGATGACGACCACCAAACCTAAAAAATACTAACTTGACCTAACAAACACTACTTAATCTATTTATAAATTGCGTTTGTTCTACATATTGACAAAAGTGGTAGGAGGTTTTAGAATATCTAGTAGCCCCAAAATATTTTCGAATACGCCTTTAATGATAACTAGGAAAGTGAAAAAATTAAACTCAAGCTTTTGAATGTTTGCGACTTATGTATCTATAAGAAATCAAAGATATTATTGGCAAAAGAGCAACATCAGAATCCCAAATGAAAGTAAAGAGTAAAATTCAAAACTAGTTTAGAAAGCCATACTTTATAGTAATAAATGACCAAAAGGATCTCATATCATAAACTTACCATTTTTTCTCTTGTCTGTACTGAATATAAGGTGGAGAAAGTAATACGGTCCTCTCCAGTTCATGGGAATGGACTCAACCTGGTCATTTTCTTCAGTCATGAAAGCATCAGTGCTAAATATGATGAAAATATGAAATAGTCGTAGTATATGTAGAAATAATTCGATACTAATTTCTGCTTATATGGACTAGGCTTTTTAGCGCCGGCTTTCCATTATATTCATCGGCAGATTTCTAGCTGAAAAACGAATTGCTTAGAAAATTGAATTCATTGTGAGTCAATCGAGTATTGGTTGCACAAAAGGTATGTACGTCTATAGCCATAAACTAACCTATCATTACTGTTTTCAATGGCAGTAAGTCTTTCTGTTTGTATAACTTTTAAAGTAATAATTTTGATCAAAAAGGAAAGCATGGAACTGTCTTCGAATACTAATTTATATTTTACAGGACGGATCTATCAACAAAATATACCAAGTTTCATATATCTTAATATCCGGCTTTGAATCTGTATCCGTGGGGAGGGTGAGTAGTCCGACTGCATTTAGGCCACAACTGGTCCATTGTGCATCCCCCCAGGGAGTTGTTTCCTCAGGTCATCGTCCATCCTGCTAATTTCGGGAAGGTGGTAAGTCGCTAGGGGACATCTCCCTTATGTGGCAGGTGTAGGTCAGGACTCGCCGAACGAACACGTTCTAATAGAAGATAACTCTGGGCACTCACATATGACGTGTTTCACAGTTTCGTCTTCGCTTCCACATATTCTACATAGCAGTGTCACTTAACCTCATAATGTGGAGGTGTTCCCTGAGGTAATAATGGCCAGTGAGGAATCCCACTATCCATGAGATGGAGGCTTAACCTGGTCATCGCCAAGTACTTGGATATTGCCATGCCAAAATCTGCAAGGGCTTCCTTGAAAAATCGGCATCCTTGTAGTTCTTCCCATCATTCTACCATTTGGGCGTGGGAGTGATTTTGACTATTACCGCAACTGTGGTTGTCGACATTCCAGGAAAGCCACATGGTTCTAAAATTCTTGGCCTTTCTGGCTAGACCGTCCGCTATACGGTTGCCTTTGCTATTTTTGTGCCCTTTAACCCTCCTCAGGACAATGTTGTTGTCTGATACATAGGCTAAAAAGTGGAGGCATTCCGTTGCTAGCCCTGATGTGACGCAAAGCCTTTTCAGGATTAGGAGTTAGCATGAAACTGTTTTTGAACACTAATTTATATTTGACAGGATGGACCCAGCAACAATATAATTATACGAAGTTTCATATATCTTAATATCTGGCTTGACATACTTAAATAAGTTTATTTGATTTTTGTCTAAGAATGGCCGTGCATTGTAGAAACGTTAAAAAAAATGGCATCATAATGTCTTGACTCAGTACATTGTCGGCGATAACGAAAGTTTTGGAGTTCCTCTATCCCTTCATCATCCTTATCACAAAAGCAGGCAATGATCTGGGACTTTTGAAACATCTAAAAACGATGGATGAATTTTGAATATTATTTTTTTTTTGTTAACTTTTTCTCCGGCACTGGCAAGGGTTCCAGCAGAGATACACTGTTACGATTTCCTCCACGGGAGTAATACTGTGTCACAATTCAATCACAATCAAGTTCGTCGTTTATAACTTACACGTTATAGGATTATAATATGTACCAAATGATTCCACAGATATTAAATTCCTGAATGCGATTCAGAACATGTTACAAACAAGGGTTTTGATTTCAATCATTTGGTTCACAGAAACATCAGAAAAATGAAGGGTACCGGCTGGATTCGAACCAGCGTTTCCGGTATTCTAGGCCAGCGCGTTACCAACTATGCTACGGTGCCCCGTACCACAGCCGATATACAGCGCCGACGACATGGTATCGCGTCTATCGACACCCACCACTCCCCCGTATCTCTCTGCGAACCATGTATTTCAGTCATCCAGAGACATCTAGTCGGCAGTTGGGTGAGTGTGAATCTCCCACCACTATTTGCACGGCAGCTCTCTATGTTACTGATGAAGTACGACTCCTCAGTAGGCCAGGATTTCATGGAAAGAAAGGTGTTTGCTTACTCCGCAAGAGGGAGATGAGTCCTATCATTTGGTTCACAGAAAAATCAGAAAATGACTGGATTCGAACCAGCGTCTCCGGCATTCTAGGCCAGCGCGTTACCAACTATGCTACGGTGCCCCATACCACAGCCGGTATACAGCGCCGACGACATGGTGTCGACTCCATCGACACCCACCACTCCCCCATATCTCTCTGCGAACCATGTATGTGGAGACGCTGGTTCGAATCCAGCTAGCACCCTTAATTTTTTCGATTTTTCTGTGAACCAAATGATTAGAATCACCTCCCTCTTGCGGAGTAAGCAAGCACCTTTCATTAAAAGGATTTTGATACTGTTGAGCTTACTTTGAGCGAGTAGGAATTCAATGCCAATAGGGGTTTTAGCCCTCGGAGTAGTTGTTTCTGCAATTCAAGTAGCTTAGCTCCTACGAAATTGCTCAGGGAACGCATTACATAACATGGATAATGGATTTTGTCCAAATTGGTTAACATTTTAAAACGTTTAAGGTTTGGTCATGTGACTGACATACTACAAATCAGTAATCAAAGAGGTACTATGGAAGCGACGGCTAACAGAGAACCATATACCAACTTGGAATCCAACTGAGAGCTCCCTGACGGATCACAACTGAAATGGAGGACCTGGAAAAGTGTCAACAGGATTAGATGCCAAATGGGCAGGTCTGGGGATAACCTACTGACCTAGTGAGATGGGGATACGCTGAGGACGATTTATGTACCTGCGGAGAGAACCAGAAGATGGAGCATCTCCTATCTTGCCCTTACTTGGTAACCTCTTGCACAATCCAGGACCTATGGAAGCGAACGACAGGCAGTGCGGTGTGCCTGATACTGGAAAAAGATATGGGCAAATACAGACAATCATTTCTCACTTGTGATCGTCACACATATATGTTGATTTCTAATAATTACTGATTAACTGATATTAATATGAATAAAAATAAAAAACAAAAAAAAATATTAAACTAAGAAAAATTATATAAAACTAACCAATTACTTCAACTGTAGCTCAGGCATGATTAAATAAATGAGTATGCAGCAAACGTTATTATTTATTATCCTGATTTTTCAAGTTTCTCTCGCATGACTGCCGTAGCAACAAATGTTGACGGGCTGTGCCAAGTCAACACCCGAACTATTACGGATCGGAACCTAGGACGCATCGTCCAACATTACAGGTCTCCAGGATTACAGACCCTTGGAATACTTTGTGTAACCTGTCGTCCAGGCCTAACTTCTGTAGGTGTCGTGCAAATGTGTTTGGTTTCTATGTGATTGTGTGCCTCTGCTGAGTGACCTTGGCAGGGTAAGTGGAGTTTTTGTCTGCTTTTACTATTGACCTATGTAAGTTTGTTTGTTTGCTTAGGAAACAAGACTTCTGAGAGATCGATCTTAATGTTCTGATTGAAGCCCAGGTTCTTGTAAGTTTCGTCCTTATCCATGTTTCGTATTTGTACATGTTTCATTTATTATGCATGTCTTATTTTTTCTCGCATGGTTGCGGTCATTTATTATCATTATTATTATTATTAAGTTACTGAGTCCCAGACAATACCTGCACCTGCATGATGCTGTTACTAAACACGGTCAAAGGAAACAGTTTGCCCAGCTGATTTATCAATGCGCCATTCTGGAGGATTCACTGGTGGGATTACCGACGAAATTCTTATTCATCGTCGGTGGTTGGGATAGATGGAACACTTGGCTGTGGAGAATACTTGATATGATGTATAACGGGCTTAAGTACTGCAATCCTGGCAGACGTCCCTCCTTCCAATACTCAATACAGAATACTGAGTGGAGTATGTACAACAAGCAGTCCTGTAAACTCAAATTGACATACTGTAACGTGTAACTTAGAAACTAAGATCTTGATTATGATGAAATTATGACACCGTAATACAAGCATTGCAAAAAACTGCTACTATACATCACAAGGTTTAATAAGCTTAAGATGCAATCGTCAGGAATCCCTAACTCTGAAGATTGAAGGCAGATTTTGTGATCACGATGAAATATATTATAGACGACAGAACATGTGATATTTTGAAACTGAATGTTGCCCGAGCTCATTGCAATATGCAGTTAAAAGCGTTCGCATAAACGCATTTATATCAAAATGAGTCTCAGAGCTACTAGACCTCTCAGCAGTGCTTAAGTTCTCGTAGATCCACCCTCTAAGATCAAAGTTACAATCACCTGGCTACAATACTCTACTCATACAATAATAAAGCAAAATTTCCCCGTTTCTATTCATAGACTGAACTCAATAAAATGCACGACGTTACAGTCAAAAGCACATTATCTGAAAATGTCTCACACCGACTTTGATCTACTGTCCGTACTCACGCCAGAAATTCGGGCAATGAAAATTTTAGGCTTCTGGAAAACTGAAAATAGTCATTCAGTGTACAACTCTTTTATCTACAAAATATACAGAGGCTTTATATGGTTTGGTCTGGCTCTATTCCAACTCTTTGGATATATGTTTGTATATCAAAAATGGAATACCATCAGTATCGATGACATATCGTCAGTTCTGTTCCTGTACATCAGTATATTTAACATCCAAGCAGTTACAACCTGCATATTTCTCAACGTGGACAAATTGCACGCTATTATCCATCAGCTGTCCTCCGAGGTACTCCAACTTAAAACCGAGAGGTATTTATCTATTTATTTATTTATATATTTATTTATTTATTTGTAAGCGTGGTCACCTAACAGACCTACATATAATTCAGATCCAATGAAAATGTAACGCAAACTGTCAACATATTTGAAGAATTTAAACAATAAGCTATAAGCTAAATATTAAAGCCTCTCCTAAACAAGCTTCCGTCATACGGACTCCCTGCTAAGCTTTGCAATTAGCTCGCAGACTTCCTTTCAGGTTGGAAAATATTTGTCATGGTAGACAGCTTGTCCTCTTCCATAACATCAATGCTGGGATTCCGCGGGGATCAGTATTGGCTCCACCACTATTTCTGATCCACATCAATGATATACTCTCTAACAATCCACAGTTTTGCGGATGACAGTACTTTGCATGAGGGCATCATGAGCAATAGACCGATCTCTGTGGTCGAGTTGGAACGCAGAAAACAAACGATCTGGGGACCACTACCGCTTGGTGGCTCAGGAATATGGTAGAATTTAGTGCTTCCAAGACCCAGTGCTGGACGCTATTAAATAAAAAGTGTCCAAGTCAGCATCCGGTCCTTAGGAACAATCAGGCTCTGCCAAGGAGTCACTCATTCAAGCTTCAACATTACAGAAAATCTAATCTGGCACGAGCTCGTTGCGTCAAATGCAACAGCTGCTCGTAAAAAGCTTGTGCACCTATTGAGGGCCAGAAAGTACTTCTCATCATCTAACCTGCTTACACTGTATAAAGCCCAGGTATCCTAGGCTAGAGTATTGCTCTCATGCCTGGGCAGCTGCTACCCCTACTACTATCCCCTCTATACTAGATGCCGTCCAGAGAAGGGCAATTCGACTAGTTGGTGACCCGGCCTCTAATATTTTCGTTCTTCATACATCAAGAACTGAGCAGTATTATCGTACACCTTTTATTCCCAGGGGTGTCCAAGGCTTCGACTGGAGATGTATTTATTGGGTCTGCGGGTGTTGGCTCATTCAAGTCCCATGTAATCAGACTTTCCCAAACATATCCTTTTCACAGCAGCCGCGGTACTCTAGTATTTAGTCTCTACTTACGCGGTCTGCTCAGTTATAAAAAAAAGAACGGACAAGTAGTAATTGATCAAAAATATGTTATCAGCTACACTGAAGAAGAAGCTTTAAAATACTTACTAGATATTCTAGTACCAAAATCATGGTAAATTGCCCTAATCCATAAAAGCATTTTCTCTTAAATATGGTTAAGCGGGAGGAAAATATGTCAATATCAGAGCGACAGATGATATTATAAGCATTTATACACCTGATGAAGGGGAAATTACCATAACAGTTGGTAGAATAAATAGGAATATGAAAGAGCAGTCTTAAGTCTTGATATACTATATCGACAGTTGCAGTTTAGCAAGAAATGAGTACAGGGTGCCCATTTTGGGCACTTTTACGGGGTATCTCCTTTATTTTAGAAGATAGAGAGTTGCGGTTTTCGCGACAGTGTGCTACTTTTTTGTGAAACTAAAGATGCCGTTAAGAAAATTATCATGACCCTCTTGGTTTCTGAGATAGGGTGAAATCGAAAACTATCGATTTTGGGACCACCCTCGTATCTCGGTTGTTTTTCATCTTATTGAAAAGTTTGAAAAAGGGTCTTACAGAATTTTCTCTGTAGAATCCAGTGGTGTAGTTTGATTTTTTCTTGCTCTAACCATTTTTCAGTTATGAAGCAAACATACATTTTTTTATATCGAATATCCTGTATATTATTTTTGAGGTCAATCGGAAATAATTCAAGCTTTTCAAAAATATATTTACTTTGGAAATTATTCTCAAAATTTTTCATTTTTCACTTTATTTGTAGCAGTAGGCCATGACTAATCTATTAAAAACAATATCCAAGTAAACAATCATTAAGATACAAGATACTCAATACTTTTAAACTCAATCATTTAATTGTATTTTATACGCTATTAACTACTATTTGCGATAATGTTCAATAAATATTAATCCATTATTACATTACTTAAAACCTTACCTTATATCTGAAGAATATCAACACATTATTAAATTTGAATTTGAATTAAAATAGAAACTAAAAACATCGAGGAGCTTTTAGAGATGTTGGTTCAAGCTGGAGACTATTTTCTCGAATGCAAATCTGGCACAGTTTCTTATTCTTTTAATGGCATTTAAAAGAATGATTGGTCTCCTTCTTGTTATGGCGATTGAATATCCCCAAACTTGGATCGTGTGCAAATGTTGAAGCATCTTAAACTTGTATGGATGGTAATTGTATTTTTTTAGAATTCTTTCTGCAGTTGATACTACTTCTATCTGCTTATATACAAGATGATTAAGGCGTTGCTTCTATGTAACCTAATACGTTTGTTTCTCTTTACTTCCTATTCCCCTTAAAATAAGTTTTAGGACGTGGTTGAGTAAAGGATCCGTACCGAACTATATTAAATTTATTTTTAGACGAGCAAATATATCTGGAAACAGTTGCTGTCTCTCTGGGTATCTAAGCTGCCCTTATTATAGAAAATAGACAATAATCAAAATAAAAACACAAAAAGAACAAAGCTATATTTAATAAAAGTATAAATAAAAACTGACGGTCTCGCAAATTTTTTACAGATTTGCTTTTTTGTTTTTAATAGATGCCATAGCCCACTATCTACTCAATATTATAATAACACAATCATCACTTTAATGAGACATTATTATTAAAAAAAAGGTACTTTGATTCTGTTTTTCCGAATTTGAGTAGGCAGTCTCCTGTAGAGTAATAAGTGCTTAGATGCTTATTATGTATAGTTGATTAACCATGGCCTACTGCTACAAATAAAGTAAAAATTGGAAAAATCAAATTTTGAGCATAATTTTCAAAATAACTGAATACTAATATATATAAAACATATTTTTAAAAAGCTTGAATTATTTCCGATTGACTTCAAAAATAATATACAGGGTGTTTCATTTAAAAAAATATATGTTAGCTTCATAACTGATGAATGGTTAGAGTAAGAAAAAATCAAACTACACCACTGGATTCTGCGGAAAAAATTCTATAAGACCCTTTTTCAAACTTTTCAATAAGATGAAAAACAACCGAGGGTGGTCCCAAAATCGATAGTTTTCGATTTCACCCTGTATCTCAAAAACCAAGAGGGCTATGATAATTTTGTTGACGGCATCTTTAGTTCCACAAAAAAGTAGCACACTGTGGTGAAAACTACAACTCTCTATCTTCAAAAATAACCGAGATACCCCGTAAAAGTGCCCAAAATGGGACACCCTGTACAGGAGGTACTCAGAGTAAACTAAGTAGTTGAAGATCTTATATACGAATATAATGCCAATAAATTCCCTTCTGATGTGTAACTCATTCAGCTTATAAAATGTCATGAAAACTTTGCAAAATTATGGTATACGGGATCAAATCTATCATCTAATTAAAAGTTACTTAGGTAATAGAACACAAACTGTTGTCATAAATAAATGTTCTAGTTCTCCGTTGCCTATAACACGCGGTGTTCCTCAAGCAACGGTACTGGGACCATTATTCTTCAACATATATATATATAAATGAACTATTTGCGGTTGATGTGAGTGGAGATGTGGTGAGTTTTGCAGACGATACAGCTGTTATATTTTCTGCTGAAAGTTGGGAAATATTAAAATCAAAGGCTGAAAATGGTTTTAAAAAAATGTTCAACTGGTTCAGTAAGCGAATTTCAACAAGACTCACTTTATTCCCTTCGCGTCGTACGCAAACGGCTCACCGAAATGCACCAACTTACAAATCAGTTGTAGACAGGTAGCTCCTATATCAATGGTCACCAGTATCAAGTACTTAGGAATATATCTAGATTGCCATATCAAATGAAAGGAGCATACAGAATATGTTGTCAAAAAGATACGTTACGTTATAAGCAAATTTAAACTCCCTTCCACTATACTTACCTATGAACAGATGATCATTGTATACAAAGCACTTGTAGATAGTCATATACGATATTGTATTGTGGTGTGGGGCGCAGCATGTAAAAATAATATAAAAGCAATAGAAATTATACAAAAACGTATAATAAAAATTTTATATAAAGTGAAATGTACATATGTTAGTGACTTGTTATTTTCTAAAACAAAAATTATAGAAATCCGCCAAACATTTCATTTTTCATGTCATTAAATATTTACCAATATAAAAATAAATCAAACTTGACAAAGCACCAACATAAATATGACATAAGATATGCATCTAATGTTGTACCAAAAGCAAGGAAAAATACTTTATTACGATGTCATACATTTCTTGCTCCATGACTATACAATGAGATACCAGAAACCATAAAATGTCTAGTGCCTTTAAATTCATTCAAGTGTGGTTTAAAACAATGGACAGTGAATAATAATCGTATTAAAATTCACCAAATTGTTGACATGTGCAATACCTATTATTACTAATATCTATAGAATACATAATATTTAAAAATAAATATTCCTGAATTAACCCTTATTTGTTGCTTCAATTTTATAATAATTACTTTGTACCCAAGCACAAGTTTTTAACTTTTTTGGAGCACTTTTGTTGTTTATTGTATTTTATTTATATTTACAATAAACGCTATATATAGCTATAACGAGATCAAAGAAACGGTAGTTCAATGTCTCAACAGTTTGCGCTGTACAGATTCATTTTATTCACGTATTTATCATAGTGTGGATTCCAAATCGTCCTACAGTAATCTAATATTGGTTTCACCAACGTCACTTATAGTCTAATAATTGACCTATGTCGTTTGAAGTCTTTAGTATTCCTTATATTCCCTATTCCTAGGTATGTATTAATTGCCAAGAGAATGAAGAAATCTGGTGACTTTATAAGAAAATACTACCATGGTTTACTCGCATTCGTACTTTTCGTTCAACCAGTGTTCAAGTTATTGACGAAAGACAAAGAACCCTTTTATGCCACTTATATACCTCCAGCATTAGGCCATATAGGAATATTAGTCTTCCAAGAAGTTATGACAGCAATCGCAGGGTATGCTGCTTGTTATAACATCAGCTTAGATGTAAATTTGATGATAGGAATCAGTATACAAATCGAAACTTTGAAAGGTATCTTGAATGAGCTGGATGACATTAACGTTACATTTGAGTGTATTAAGAGATATGAACAGATAGTGCGGTAAGTTCACCAATTATTTTACAACTAAGGCTAAATTTAAGTGAATTGAATTTGTAGTTACTTCGTATTTATAATAAAAAATATTAACGGAATACATCTTTGCGCACTTGTAACTTTCAAAGTTATAGTTACATTCAGATGGAGCATACATATTACATATTCAAAAAGAAGCAAACTTTCTCAGAATAAATGGAAGAATAAACATTTAATTATTAACTTGTTTCTAATAAAAAAAATTACAAATTGAAAAAAATAAAGTCAAGTTGATTGACTCAGTACTTCCCACATATTACGGTGATACCAGTATATTATTTTGCCATAGCATGAAGCTATAATCTGAGATCCCCTTGCAACCAAATCATCGCCAACCCCCCTCCCCTCCCCAAAAATTGTGTTATGCCGGTAGGTCTGTCCTTCACATTCAATGGACAGCCTATTATCAATACAACAAAATTTTCAACCACCCCAATTTCACCTACAGCCAAAAAAAAGTAGGAAAATGATTCGGGACTCCTAAACCGCCTAGAAACGAAGTTTGATCTGTTTTGTATTTTTAGTTTTTTGTTTATTGCAGCACCACCACTGACACGTGTTTTGCAGCCTCGCCAAGGTAATAATATTGTGTCGAAATTTCATTAAAATCAATTTATTTCCAAGTTACACGATACAGAATGATCTAAAGCGATACTCGTATGTATCTACATCACAAAATTCTAAGTCCCTTGGTTTCTGTAATAGGGATGGAAACGTTAGGAAGGACCTAAAAAAGTAAATTACGCCGCTAGGTCTTTCTTTCACAGGCAATGGACAGTCTATTATGAATACAACAAATTTTTCAGTTTTTCAACCCCCCACCCCCCAATCACCCCAATTTCATCCCCACACAAAAAAAGAAGAAAATGAAAAAGAAATTAGAAATGAAGTTTGAGCTGTTTTTATATTTTTAGTTTTTTTATTAGTTCTGCCCCGCCACTAGCACGCTTTATAAAAACCATACGCATTTTCATCCTCGCCACGGTAGTAATACTCTAGAAAATGAATATATTATTATAAAACTGTCATGTTGTTTCCTAGTGGAACTGTCAGAATCTACTTCAATATACAGGGTGTCCCACGACGACTAAGACAAGCAATATATCGGAACTGGGCTGTAGTATCGAATTATAATTTTGGAGGTGTAAATTAGAGCAAATATAGTATCTTTTCTTATTATTGTGTCACCCAATGAGGTATTTGTTTTTGGTCACGTGACGTTTGATTCAAAAATTTTAATGGGACATCCTGTATATTTGTGAATTTTTGTATTCCTCCCGACAAAGTAATTCCAACACACTGCACACTTGGGGTCTAAAGTTATTGATTCAAGAGTTACAGGTACTTAAAGGATTGTACCATTACCATTATGAAACACTAAGTAATTTAACTGTAGGGGTACATGTTATAATCAATGGTAGTGGCACCATCCTTTAAGTACCTGTAGCTCTTGAATTAATCACTTTAGATCACAAGTGTGCTAGTTTGTTGGAATTGTTTGATCGGGAGGAACACAAAAAGTCACAAATATCCAGGATGCCCCATTAGAAAATTTCAATCGAACGTCACGTGATCAATAACAAATACCTCATTGGGTGACACAGTAATAAGAAAATATACTATATTTGCTCTAATTTGAAACCCCTAAATTACAATTCGCTACTACTGCCCAGTTCCGATATATTGCTTGTCTTAATCGTCGTGGGACACCCTGTATAATCTAAATGTGGATCTTGCTCACTTTATTTCTTGTACTGGATTCGAAATCGTAAACGTATGCTAAATAACGAGCACAAATATGGATTATTTCTGTAAAGTTAGTAGAATGGAATGTGTAACCATTATGAAAATATCATTTTCACCTACATAAAATACCAAGTTAACATTTTACAGATATTTTGAAAAGTGTTTCGTTAATTTTTTCGATCAGTGTATATACCGTTTTCTAAAAAAATATCGAACAATTCTCTAACCTCCTCATGATCATGATAGCCACAACATCTTAACAGACATGTTGTAAACTCGTAAAATGTACTCATTCTACGAGTTTCTCTTGGGATATCTTTAATGCAGTAGTTTCCCATTTGCTTTCTGCATCCTCATGCCGTTGACCAGATGTATCTACTGGTTCATCCGCCTTTAGTCTCCTAGAATGGACAAAATTAAACAAAACCAAATATGCATAAAGACAAAACATCATCTCATTCGGGAACAAACCAATTTTTAAAGTTATTCATTCACAAGAGAGGCAACACCATGATCCCAAGGCTCCGACATATCACTGCTCCTTATGTTTATTTTTAATAACAATGCAGGTGCAACACTGTGCTCTTTAAGATTGCCCAGTGGATAGAGTGGCGGGGAATGTTCATTCTTATAGGATGCTGAGGGGATCCTTGTGTCCTAATACCGCAGACGCTCTAAGATTGAGCAGGTAGGAACTACGAAAGATGGTTGGATTTATAATTGGGCAATCGACGTTCTGTGTACACCTGCAAATGTTGGGGTTGTGACAAATCCCTTATGCAGGAAGTGCGGTAAAGCAGAGGAAACAGCTAAGCACTTTATCTTCGACTGCCCTGCCTTTAGTGAAACTTTTGTCTGAATTTAGATCAGAAGGGAAGACAGAAGAGCATAGTTCAATGCATCTCAATCTCTGCAAAGAACTTAGGATGGGAACCTGTCTGATCCCTTTGATCGGGATGCACAATAAGCCTTAAGGCTAAGCGGCAACTATATTAGGGTAACCGAACGCTAACCACGCACTACTAAAAAAGTTTTCCCAGCCCAAACATTTTGTAATTTGTTAAAGGCTACAAAGATGGTCGAAAAGATTGTAAACGTTTATCTGTGTTGTGGTTTTAATTATTGGCCAGGAAAAATCGACTAGCATTAACATGCCTGCCTTTTGGAGTGAGAATTGGGATCTATCAATAACAATCTGTATTTAACTTTTAACGCATGCCCATATTTGTTACCCAAATTTATAGGTTTCTATTCAATGATATATGTAATTGCATTTTGGAAAGTACCTCAGAAACATTTAAATGGATAGATATGGTCATCAAACAAGAGACCATATACATACATTTATTGATTTCATGTATCTTCAGTTAGATGTTTCGATATGTATGAACACTATATTAATATGTACCTATATATAACATCCGTACTTTATTATGTAGTATTTATTATTATATGATAAAATAAGTAAAATTATCAATTTAGCTTAAAATTATTATTTTATTTTATAATTACAAATTTTAGTTAATAACGTCTAACATTGCACACTCCGGTCTTTATTTGCAGGCTTGTTAAAAATGTGCAACATATTTTACGTGTTGGCATGTCTATCAGCTTTTTTACTGGTGTGCTGCTGTTTTGCACAACTTTATTTAAAGTACTGGAAATGGAGGTAAGTGAGAAATATAATCTGAAACGTTAAACTTAAATTAGATTTCGTGTCAGACCCGTTCCTTTTGGATTACAACTTAAAATCCTACTTGATGCGATGAGAAGCTATCGTGTTACAAGCTATTTGTGGTTTTTGTGGCACTTAAAATATGACAGACGAATTAAATTTAATTTTTATTAAGAAAAGTTTGTACCTCGTACAGATTCTGACTTTGAGTTCTCATAACAACGTATCGTTGGATAATTTTTCAATTTATTGAATTGATCACACAGTTCCAGTGAGTTTTACAAAAAACTTATCGGGAGTTCAAGAAAATGTAAATTGTTATTAATTGCTCCTAAGTGATCATTTTTGAAATACTTCTGAAGTTTAAGTACATCCTTTATAGTCGCTAACTGACATTTTTAAAATTAATTATTACACCCCATCTCATTACATAGTACCATATAGTACGTATTTTTACAGTCAATATCAATGTTAAGTTCTTTTGCTATAGTGTTAGTGGTTACTTTTTCATTTTTTCAGGTAAATTTCAGCGAACTTATGTTTCTACTACCCTATTCTTTAGGTATAATTTTTATTCTATTAGTACACTGCTGGTACGGGAACGATATCATCTATAGGGTAAGTTGAGTTATTGCCATAGAACATTTTATGTAGATTTATGTTTCAGTCGCACTGTTTATACAGGCAAGGTGCATATCCGTGGCTACAACTTTTATATACAATTTTTTTCGCTATCTTCTACAGTAGTGGAGTTATCCGAGCCAGTACTAAAAAGTCACCATGTATATACTACTCACAAGTGAAATCCGAACACTGAGAAAAAAACAGATGTGGTTAATCGTAGATGACGATCTTGCCGGTCTGTAGTTTTCCTACCTCCTCTAGAAGCTCTAGCTCGCTGCATTTGGCCTTTTTAGATGTATGCGCACCATGCTGCTACAACTGTAACCACGCTACGCCCCATGGTTACAGCAATAACTCTAAAAGAAGCACCACGTTTTCGTTGGCCTACAATCCGACCCCGTTGAAGGGGTTAACTACAGCCCACTAATCTCTCGCCACATTTGTAACAGATATAGTTTTTGCATCGACAAAAATTCATGTTTTGTTTTTACACGTTTGTCTTCTAAACGCGTAGTGCGACACTTACTTAATCTAAAACCCCGGCCACACGTGCAGGCTTTACCTTGTACTTATTTGTGCAAACCAGTTTGTATCGTGAAGCCCGTGCGTGTATGTTGTAAGACAGTCGCGACTTGTGTAAATTTCAATCTGTTGAAAGTTTGGCTTGCGCAATCTGGTCTGCACGGTAAAGCATGTGAGTGCGGATACAGCATTCCATCTCGATCTGAATTGTATACTGCTTTTTTCTTCAATAATTAACAATACTTGAAGGCATTTAGAAATACTATTTCATCACCTGTCCCCATTACTTTTTCGATAAGCGAGCTCTAATCTGTTCGACAAATCTCACTGAAATAACGTTTGTGCGAGCTTACTTGCATGATATGGACACTCAGCGCAAACTGGTTTAACGGTAACTTAACATAAACATAAAAAATAGGGTATTTCAGCAATTCTTGGGTTAAAACTAATCTATTTTTGCAGAGTGCTGGTATAAGTACCGCCATTTTTGAGTCAAAATGGATCGGAGCTAAAACACCGATGCAAAAGACCGTCATATTATTCATGATGTTTACTAAAGATCCCCTGAGAATACGATTGGCTGGTGGATTATTTACCATGGCAATTCCTGTTTTCATATCGGTAAGAACATTACGTTATGTAAGGCCCATGGGCTATCAAAAAGTGCGATTAAGCTCGGACAACATTAATATGACAAAACGAGAGCAACACAGAAATATGTATGTTTTTCCGTTATATCTTTACTTCACATTTTGATCATAATTCCATTACTAATATGAAGGCAGCAAATTAACACTGTAACAATCATTTATCTAAATGTTGCCTTCGTTGTGGCGGTATTTTTATATAAGATGAGCACGAATATATAAAAATATAAATACAACCGCTTTTATTACCCATTTTCAAGAGGCGAGAAAATTAAAATCTTCTCACCCGATCTACTATTTTCTAATTTGATGTCGCTATTTTGTTTCGATTGTAGCAACATTTTTGATACAATCTCTAGTCTCTGAGAGAGAGAGGAGGGAGCATAATAATTATGGGTATTCATTGAAGAAACAAACCAAACTATGGTGAGGCCCATCAGTTGTTCTAAATAGCAACCTGATTGCTAGAATCAAAGTGTTCTGTCGTAATTATTTTTCTAGCCACAGTACAGTACTTTTTGTTAGCTTGTGGGCTCCTACATCAACTACAGTTTCTAAATAGGTTATGGAAATGATTTAACAATGGTAGGCGATTTGTGTAGCAGAAGTGTAGTAAGCAGTTTACCTATCTACCAGTATGAACAATGGAGTAGTAGCATGATTTCTTTACGACTGCATATGAGTGTGGCATAAGAACCTTCTCATATTTTTCCGCGATTTTTTTGGGCACAGGAAGCCGAGAAAATGAGGAAAATATTTGAATCGCCCTCGTGACGTCACGGCCCTTATAGGGGAATAGCCAATCGGAAGTCGTGTATGTGTGCTGGTGTTGCCGTTCTAACTTGAGTACCCAATATGCCATGCATACCTTGATGCGATCCTCTACACCAGGGGTCGGCAGCCTTTTTCGGACGGCGGGCCATTTTCAAAATAAAATTTTGTATGGCGGGCCGCACATTCCAATGTAACTTAAATAGTGCTTATATCATATACCTACGAGTATAACTATTATTAAAAATAAATATAGAGTTTTTCTGATTGACATGCTATAATTACAATAATGTCAGAAAACAAAAGTTTACAATTTTTAGAAAAGAAAGAAAAGGATATTACAGTTCTAATAACATAAAGTTTGAATATGTAAATATTGCTTGGCCTGCTGGCGTCACAAAAAATGGTGTATGGCGTAAAACTGACGAAAATTAATAACTTTATATATGCGGTGTGATGAGTATCTACTAAGCGAAAATTATGGGCACTTTTCAAATTCTCGGAACGAATCATTCATCGCACAATAAATTATAAGGTTGGGTTTAACTTTACTTGACAACAACACAATTCACTAAACAAAGCTTTCTCTCACAGTCTCGCAGAAACTTTCTTCAAGTGACACAGGTAAGAGATGAAACCCACACGGCATCCCCTTGACGGAAGACAAATCAGAAAACAAGTTTTAAAATCGGGTCAATACCGCAGTTTGGGAGCTGACAAGACAACAACGCTGATGTATGGCGCGCTTCGCACTTATTGGCTAAATTTGAATGCCTTTTCTTAAACTTCAAAATAAAATACTAATGAACAAAACGATGCATACAGTAACGATGTTCATAAAAACACCTATTTTTGTACACACTAAGAGGTTATAATGATATAATCATTGTCTTCAAGCCCATGACACTAGTCCATTATTTCAATGCTTCAGGCCAAATTCCTACAATTCGCTTCTAAATATCTCCTATCAATAACTAAAATCTCAGATCTTAATATTATCACGATAAGGGTATGTTATGAATTTAACTTGAAAACAATTAACCGCTTTTTGGTCAAAATCGATGGTAAAGGGGCAAACTAGAGCAATTTCACACCTTATATATTCAAAAATGTTTTATTTATACAAACTTTCACACTATAACTATACTGGAGAGCAAAGAACCTAAGAAATTATGAATAATTCTGAATAAATTTTAACCACGGAATCGTTGGCTAGTACACCGATAAGAACTAGCAGGTATATTTGTTATATGTCGCTTGAAGTCGGTCGGGCAGTATTTTTTCGAATTTTTATGATAAAACGTGAGTTTAGAAATTCAATTCATTTAACTAAATGAAGAAGTAACATTTAGCGATAATGAGAAAGCATTAATAGCATTGATTGCATTAATGATTGCCTTGTAGTGAGAGGCATCCATTCTGGTCGATATTATTCCATTTTATTAGCAACAGTCTCACTTCTTGGGCACTTCTTGGAGCTGGTGTATGCATTCGAATACGTTGTCCCATCTTATCGCACACCTGTTCGACGGGATTTATGTCAGGACAGAGTGCTGACCAATCAAACCGCCTAATGCCCACCTCATCCAGATATTCAGTGACAATGAAATGCATCCAGGACTTCGTAATGCAGCCGTGAGCTGCCAGAGAGTCATTCTGTGTTAATACTAACTCTGTGTGTGACTATAAACTGATTGCTGCCCAAGCCATAATCGACCCAGCATCACGTGGAAGTCTTTTATCAATAAAAACTTGGGCATATCTTTTTCCGGGTCTCCTCCATAGTTTTCGACGTCCGTCTGCAAGCAAAAACGGCATCATCGGAAATTAATCCCTTCATCATAATTGTTCCGCTCCCAGCGATTTCTGGCGAAAGCCAATCTTACAATTCGATGCCGTTGGTGCATTGGCAGCTGTGTAGCCATTCTCCAACAAGACAATTCATTAGCCTGAAGCCTTCTTCTAACGGTCTACTCGCTAACAACACCTCTAACCTCTTGAAGTTGCTTTCGCCAAACTGCAGCAGCTGTCCTATTCCGCAAACTTGTGGACGCCAAAAATTGACCATCTCTTTGACTTCTCCGACCGGATCCTGGTCTTCTGTTCATCAGGCCAGTCTCTTCATGGCATTGATATATTTTATGCAGCTCATAAGCTGTTACCAACAATTCTTGCAGTTTTTCGTTATCCTCGACCATCTTGAATTCATGCTACAATCCTAGCCACAAAAAATGGATCTGCAGGCATCTGACCAGTTAAAAATACAGCCACAATCAAATACACCATAAGAAACGTGAGGTTTATGGAGATGTTCAACAATAAACGAGGAAATAGCCACCGTGTGATAATTAAGCCAAATTCGCATTATATTATTATTATTATTTATTTTTTTACTGTCAAAAATATGCTGACAACAACCTATACAGATAGTAATAGTACGAGTAATATAATAGTGACAGTAATAGTAATAGTTTTATTCACCAGTAAATGCATAAACATTGTTGGTATGGCCCATGAAGAGTCCAGTTACTACAGATATATACATTAACATTTAAGTGTAAACTACAATAACACATAATACAAATAACAAACAAAATAAGAACTAAGGGCTGACATATAGTTGATATAATCATCTATTTTATACGAATCTATACCTTTCAGTAGATGTTTAATTTTTCTCTTGAAAGCACAAATTGGCAGGTTTGAGATTCCATCAGGTAAAGGATTGAATAGTTGAATTCCTAATACCTTAGTCTATTAACTCTTCTATGATGTTATAGGTATCAGTTGATTTTCACCTCTTGTTTCATACTTATGATCAGATGATAACTGCACATACTTATTGATATCATTTTTTATGTACATTTAATTTTCGACTGCTATTGATCCAAATAAGGTCATTATTTCAAAATGTTCAAATAGATCCTTACAGTGTTCGACAGGTCTGGTGATCACTATGCCACGCAAAAAAGCTTTTCGAATAGTAAACACTTTTTGAAGTTGACTGAAATATGCATTTCCCCAACTTAAAATTCCATAACTGACGAGTGGAATTCATCGTAATAAGCAGTCGCTGCTGCTTCATGGTCCACCATCTGCGATACCTTTCTTATCGCATAAACAGCTCTTGATAATTCACAATACCGATTTTCTATGTGAAAAGTCCAGGATAGAGTCTAGCTCTATTCCCAGAAATCTTACATGTGAATGATTGTTAGTCGATTTTAGTAAAAAAGAGCAAATTTCAGTTTTATTACTGTCGAGAAAGAGCTGGTTCGAACTGAACCATTTTTTTTGCATGACTTGAGATGGTATTCGCCTGTTGTGTTTCGCTTAGGCCTTCAGGATTCATATTTAAACTGAAAGTTGTGTCGTCAGCTTACATAGTTGTTGTTGTAGCTGGATCTAGTGCTGCCATATGATAAACAAGATCATTTATATATAAAATAAAAAGAAATGGCCCCAATAACCTTGAGGGACGCCTCTTTTAGAAATAAATGGTTGGCTCTGCAACCAATTTGTTAAAAATGACTCTAACACCATATTTTTCAAGTTTCCTCGGCAAGTTGTCATGACTGATGCAGTCGAAGGCTTTAGACAGATCCGTACAAACCGTTACGTAGGTATCATTGTCTTCAAAAGCTTGCTGCTATTTTCTACGATGTTCATTATAGCATCAATGGTACCTTTGCCGGGAACGAAGCCGTATTGATTATCTTTTAATATGTTATTCTTTTCTGCATATGTGACTAACTGGCTGAGTATTGCGCATTCAATTATTTTAGAGACACTTGGTACAATATGGATCTGCCTATAAATTTGGGGGTCATTTATATTACCTTTTTTGTGTAGAGCGACAACCCTAGATATTTTATAAACAGACGGAAAATGTTCTTCCTGAAAGCACGCATTAATGATGTGAGACATGGGTTTTTCACACGCAGACACAAATTGTTCAATATATTTGGTAGTAAAATCTTCCGATTTGTCACTCAGATAACAAATACGCTCAGTAACTTCTATCCGAAAATAAATGATTTACCGCCTACTGAACCGATGATTCAATAATTAACTTTTTTCCAATATCATTTGTAATTCCTAGTGACCTAAATTTTTTGCTCGCCAATGTAATAATCTTGTTAGATGAGGTTTATCTCTTCCTCTATGTAACTTTCCTAAAAGGTGGTTCATTTAATATTCAGTACCCTATGTAAAAGATACAACCTATTTTCATCTAATTTCAGATATGCCGCTCAGCCTACTCTTTCTTCACCATCTTACAGAAATTTGAATAGTTGAAGACTCCATATACGAGCACAGGAAAATTGAGGAGACAACAGGAGTAATAAAAGTTCAATCCATACTTACCTTCACGGCTAACATGATTCGAAAGTATCATTCTACACATTCGCGAATCAGAGTTCTTATTCATATTATATAGTACATATTTATATGTCCTGGACAATAATCACTGACTTGTAATTTAATGTCCATCAAGCTTGATATCTCGCCTCAACTTAACCTATAACGCAAAATATGTTTGTATTTATAAGGAATTTTACTGACCTATAATAGTATAAATTTATTATCCTTGATAATATACCTTCTTTTATTCCGATTATATACTGGCTTGGTTCACTTATTTTTTTCGGGTGGCTTCATTCCTCATGATGGGTTCCAGAGGACTAATATGCTAATTCCATAACATTTCTAATAATGTTATACAGCACGGATAACTTATTTAAAAATACTGTCACCTCTGAAAACTTTTATTAAGGTACGTGTACCAAAAATTGCCATAGATCCTAATAATGCCACCCCAAAGAAGGCACATTATTCAGTCATTGCCTGTCAAATGGCGACACTGGACACCAATTGTGAAGGATATGATACTTTGTACGTGTTTGGCTTGAGTTGAGATCAGGCGTCAATCACCATAAATGCACGACAAGACTTGCGTTAGTTTTTTACTATAAGAATATGGATTTTCAAGTGGCTTGTGTGCAAATATGTCTGACTAATCTTCGAATTCCTACATTAATGCAGATAGGTACATGTCTATAGGTGCTGTTTCATAGATTGTGTTGCTGGTGCTATACGTTTTCTTAACTAAAAGAGAAAAATATTCCACCATGCTACTTGTTCCTAATATTGTCATACAATGGTATACCACATAGCATCACTTGCGCATTTTATTTCAACACTCTATCTCCAATGTGAGATTGTGTGAGTTTTACGTCTTTATTTGTTTATTTTCCATTATTCTGTTTGTCTTGCTAACATTTTTTATCAGTTATGTAATATGTCAGAAATAGGAACACTAATGAAGAGTGAGCCTAATATTGTCATGTGACTCCCTAACAAAGAACTACAATAAATGCATTTGTGGTCATTTTATTAATGTATCTGAAATATATGTGATAGACAATATGTTCCTTAATACATATTCACATTTGTATTTCTTTACATTGAGAAATATAAATTATATAAAACAACTATTCTTAAGGTGGCAAAATATGATACGCTTACCTTACTTCTACAACAACTAACATCAAAGAACAGAACTGAACGTTACATTTATAATAGGTTTTAACATTAAAAAATTTGCAATGAAGACAATTCAAACTTATATTCTAACAATATCATTTAAGAATGCAAAAAATGAGAAACTGAAAGATAAACAGAAATTAGCACAGATTCAGATGAGTCGCTATCACGCAGGTTGATAATAGTCTCATTAGGTTGTGCAGTTTCGCCATTTCTCTTGAGTGATTAAATGTACTTGATCTCTAATGAGGTTTATGAGTTAATGCCAATTACCTTTTGGGGTGATTATTGTACTTTCTGTAATTTGTTTTTGTATTGCTCCATATTAAATCAAGCGGACTAAAAATACAAGAATAGGGTGGATGTCTTAAAACCTCACACTCACTACTTCGCTGCTGTTGATCGTACTCAAGAAACTAAACGTCAGAGAGATCATTTGGTCTCTAGGCTACCATTATAATTTGCTCCTAACACAATACTCGAGAATAACTAACACCAATAACCAGGGTCAAATACGCTATGAGACTGTCATTTATTATAAGTTTAGGAAGTTATGTTGGAAGAAAAGTCACTAAGACAAAAACACATAAACTTTCTGTTTCTCAAAGCACTGATCACCAGAGCGCGTCTTCTGATTAACCATGATAACCATAATTTTCTACCTGAATCGAAGATAAAGTATTTGAAGAAAAAGGTAAATATTCCTAAATAATATAATGTAAATATTTAGATAACTCGACATTGCACGGAAATGACGGTCTCACCTATGAGCTTTACTAGCAATGTAAAAATTATTTCAGTACTACCTTGGACAGAGAGCGGTCTTCAATAAGGGATGTTTAATTTATATACCACGTACACTTTTAGCTATTGGAGCGATTAACTTTTTGTGCAAAAGCGTTAACAAATAAAGTATCCTACTTCTGCAGTATTTAAACCATTTCATCTAAATCAGTGCATAATTGGCCATCAACATAATTCATAATTTACTTTATACCGAAGAACAAAAGTCATAAATATTTGATATCGACTACAACGTTTATAGTATGTTTATTTCTCACACAAAATACTTATACGCAATAATAAGACGAACCTATTTTCATTAGTGATCTGCACAATGTTATACAGCTTCTATAATAATTTGGCAGATAGGGAGTGCCTAGGACAAAAAAGCGGGCAATTATCATCAGCTGGAAAAACTAACGCACCCACTTTATTATCCCTAAAATATATTAATTTTGACTCATACACATACAAACTGCATTCCTGATATCAGTTTTTATCCATGATATACGTCGCTATATCCCTATCTCAGCAAACTTATGGAAAAACGAATTTGAAAGGAAACTGAATTCATCGTGTATCTATTGACTATTGGTAGCACAAAAGATACGTATATAGCTATAAAATAACCTATTATTACGGTTTTGAATAACAGTAAGTTTTTCTGTTTGTATGACTCCTAAAGTAATAATTTCTATGAAAGAAAACATCAAACTATCCCCGAACAATCCAATTTATATTTTACAGGACGGATCTGCTGTAAAAAACATAAGTCTCAAAAGGATTGATTGTACGTAAGGGAATCCAAAATAAGTAATACGTTCAATAATGCACACTTTTTTAACCTCTCCAAAATGTACGTTTTGAATACTCCCAAAGTACTTGCGATCCCAGAAAACATTAGAAGAATTTCGTATATATCATGGGATCCTCCCATTAGTATGTCTCCATTCACCAAATTATCCGCCTTACTTTTTGAAAAATGGTTAAAATCAATAAAACGTCCGAAAGCGAAGCTAAAGCATATTAAATTCCTTATTTTTACTTCTATGAATGTCCCTATTTGGATGTCTGTTATAAACTATATAAGGATTCCGTTTCGGTCTCGGCAGTGCACGAAGTTGATATAATAAAATTAATTCTGGGATGAAGAATATATACCTTCATTCAAGTATGTCATATCTTCCTATATGCGCAAAGCTGTAATAACAAAAAATGTGAAATATTTGATCACATAGGATTATATTAATTACATATTTCTAACTCAAAACACTGAGAAAGTCTCGAAAGCAAAAATACCAAAATTTAAGTCAAGCATATGATAATCTTGAAAACATACCAATAAATATATCACTCATAGGAATACTACATATTGACCAAAGCATTTCATAATCTGCAAACAGCTTAAGATTTTCGTCTTCTTGGAATAGGTATCTAAGGGCATCTGTATAAGCATTTAGCAATTTTACGTTATGTAGTAGTTTTCCAAATTCATGTTGAAAACGCCCATTTTCCCAGAGCATAAAGTAATATGTACCTTTGCAACTTTGCAACTAGAAGAATATTTTACACGTATATGTCCGCAATTGTTTATATTCCATTCACAACTACCTACGTAAACATATTGCATATCACATCCTAACTACTAATTACATACGAAAATCTGTATATGATGCCCTCACAACCTAAAGTGCACAACAATTATTTCATGAACGTATAACAAAATAACACGCAGACCAATTATGGATTATTAATAAATGATAATGAGTCCTGTAGAGATTTGTCGACGTAGATGAACCAAGATTATCCTATTCTTAATAGAGATACTCTACAATTCTTTAGCTTTTTGTATGATCAAAGTAATAGAAGGATTGGAAAGTAGCTTATTAAAACTCTATGAAACTGTTGGTCGAAGGGTACTGGTATTTTAGTTGTGAAGAAAATTATATTCTTGGTTAGATCATATTTCTTTACAATAAGTACTGAAATCAAAAATAGATTTTCCTTCACCAAGCAAATTTTCTTAAAAATCTTCAAGAAACATCTTTCAAAATACTTTCAATTCTGTTCAATCCACTCATCCACTTCGCACTTGTCTATAAACTCCTGAGAAACCATTTTACAAGAGCTCGATCAGCACACTTTCTTCTTCTCCGTAGCTTTGATTTTTTACCTAAACTTCAGACAGACTCCTTCCTTAGGAAGAATTAGTATTGCTTGTTGAACTGGAACTACAGAATGACATACACATAACTAAATTTTTCGAATAATCAAAGTGCACTTATCCAGAACTGGTAACAGGTCAGCTTTTGACTGCAAAAATTGATAATTGGGACACCAACCAAAGGGGCTGCCCTAATTTCTGATTTTTTCGTGTACTTATAAAGTGGGTTTTCTTTTGCTGCTTCAAAATCACTTAGATATTAATGTATTTTTATCAATCGATGCAGTGTTCTTTGGAGTAGATTTAAATTTAACCAATATTTTCGGGCATGGCTGGCTGCTATGGTCCCTCTCTATAATCGCCCTTCTTGTGTGGGTCTTTAACCTATACTGCACTTGCTAAATGCTCTTTTACCTGAGTCATATAAATATGAGTACTGAAGAGAGACAATGATGACTTTAAGCCAATATTTTTACTGTTCACTAAGGCTTTTGGCTTCGATTCTGAACTAGCAAGTATGACAGCGCTAGCTAATGCGAATGTTTTGACTCATAGATGACAAACAACTGAGATTGGGAAGTTACTTGCTCTTGAAACCTTGGTTCTACAATGCCACCTAAGTTATTAGCTAACTGTGTGAATATAAATTTAAAGTTGCAGTCACTTCGATTTAGAGCTCTGACACAAACCCAATCGCATCATTATGTATAAAAAGGAAGTTTCAACCTATCCTCGAAAAATAGGCTGGATGTTATAACCTGAACATATGAGACTCCCTTACTAAAATTTGTACAAACACGATGCATACAAAAAATGAGTATTTTTGGCTAAATTTCATTCTTATCATTACGGTTAAAAAGGTAGCATCTACTGTTCTCTAAAGCAAAATTCACATTCTGTAGAACAGATCTTCAAGCTTTAATATAACCTGAGAAGGGGCCTGTATTAAAACTATAAATATATTGTTAATTTGCTTTTGTGCAAAAGTGATGTATACAAAAGCTGTAAAATACTGTATTATCAAAAACATTTGAGTGTACATAAAGGAGTAAGAAATAAGTAAAATGTTTAGCTTATAACTTTTTCAGAAACGTGTTTTTGAATACGGCCAAAATACTTGAAAACCCATGAAAAATGGAAAAAAGCTGGGAGGTATCATAGTACCTCCTTATCTCACAGTATGTCCCCATCTAGTTAACACTGTTTAACAAAAAATTTTGGAGGACCACATTTGCCTAAATCACCAGAAAATGAATTGAACTAGTAATTACTTGAAGGTAATTTAAAATTTGAGCATGACTCAAGGGCGTATATAGATATCAGTCTTGGGAGGAGGGGGAGGGTATGTAACAGGGAACGAAATGGGCACCATACCTTCATCGAGGCAATTGAGGCATCAGAAAGGAGTATGACAACAGTATTATAATAAATAAGGCGAAGATAAGCAGCAACTGGAACAGTGGAGTCTTTGGCATTTTAGAAAGGTGAGTATTGGAGTGAACATTTTATTAATAAATAACAATATTTATAACTAACTTTTAGTCCTGGTCACGTTATGAGATTTCGGAAATCGTACAGGGAGTATGCAGTTGATTTTAAATTATCGCAAGGTTTACAGAATTTGGTTTTGAATTCAATGATACCTGACCCATATTAAATATGAAAATAGGGGGAAAATGAAAATTACTTGACAAAATATGCTAAAATCTGCAAAGGTTTGTTATTTTTATCTGAAGTGCAAGGTATATGAATAGGTACCGAATTTCCAGCGATATGTCATTATGAAGATTACGTAACTCAAATTTAGATATGAATCCTTTATTCTTTGGAAAAAAAAACAATAAAATACATTTATATACATACATTACATACATCAAAGAATTTGGTGGGGGGGGGGGGTAATTAGTCCTATTACCCCATTTGTATGTTAGCCTGTGTGTATTGTTATTTGTGCATGGTAAGTTACCTTCATATGTCACACATATCAATGTTTTAACTATGATCTCGGCATAGTGGCATTCACCTTTGAGGTAGAGACATTTACTTGCTGCTTTGGGCAGAATTTTCTCTGTATGCTGTTTATTCCCGCTATAAACTAGTTTCTAACTAATGGAATACGTTTACCTTCTCAGCTGATCCACCTTGTAAGATCTAAGTTGCAATAAGTCTACTCATACAATAATAAATCAAATATTCTCTGTTCCCATTTATCAGCCGCAATTCATAAAATGAAAGGTATTGTAGTCAAAGGCAGACATTCTGAAAATGTCCAGCACGGACTTTGATCTACTGTCTCTATTCGCACCAGAAATTTGGGCACTGAAGGTTTTAGGGTTTTGGAAGAGTGAAGACAACAATTCGGTGTACAACTCTTTTGCCTATAAATCATACAGAGGTCTCGTATGGTTTGGTATGGCGACATTCCAGCTCTTGGGATATATGGTTGTATTTCAGAAGGGACGTGACATCAGTATTGGTGACGTATCCTCAGTACTGTTCCTGTACACCACCATATTTAATGTTCACACAGCATCAATCTCCATATTCGTCAATATGGACCGACTTCATACTATTTTGCACCTACTAGCATCCGATATATTGCAACTCAAGGAGGAGAGATATGTATTGATGGCCGAGCGACTGAAGAAATCCGGCGACTTTATGAGAAAGTATTATTATGCGTTATTGGTGTTCGTACTTGTGGTTCAACCTGCAGTGAAGTTAGCTAGAAAAGACAAAGAGCCGTTCTACGCTAGTTATACTCCTCCAGCGTTGGGTCATATAGGACTTTTGGTCTTTCAAGAAATTATGATGGCAATCGTAGGATATGCTGGAAGCTCCGTTATAATCTTGGATGTTAATTTGCTGATAGGAATCAGCATACAAATTGAAGCTTTGAAAAACACGTTGAGAGAGCTAGATGACATTAACGTTATACTTGAGTGTATCAAGAGATATGAACATGTAGTGAGGTAAGTTGCTTTAAGTTAGTTCTTGTCAAAACATCATTTAAGTCTAGCAGGCTGACACTACTTTCATATAAGTCCAGGAAGACAAGTCAATGCATGGAGTTTTGCATATTAGTATTGTACAACATCTTATGATAAACAGCAGCTAATAACCAAAGCAGTTGATTCCGCTATAAAAAAATATGTTGTGAGATTCGTTGAGGTGTCTTTAAAGGCATTGTTGAATGTCCATAGCTTTAATCAATAGATGCTCTGAGCATTTTCGAGGTTTTCTGCTAAGAACCTTCTTGTTGTTGTGAGCTTATGCATTTTTTTTACCTATACCTTTGAAACCATATCTTTTGATGCTTCGTCTAAATGGGCCTTATATAGGGTGCGATTGCCCATTTTGAACTGTCTTCCAAATTGAACCTTTGCTGTTTTTGTTACTTCCAATAAAACTCGGCCATGTTGCCACAGGGTATTCGACACCACACCTTTGGACCTTCTTGCGGCTCAGTTGATATTTAGATTAGAATAACGTAATACAGATATGTGAAGTTTGAAGATTTCGACCACGAACAACGTAATATTTTATGAACTTGGCGAAGGTTTCAAATATAACTGAAACAATGTAGGTTTTTTCCTTCAATTTTAAAATTTGTTTATTAGATAGCACTGTTTTATAGCGCTACATAATAATAGCAATATTTAAATATGGGCTTAATCTTGATTTTCGGGCTAGGTGCTCGTGTTGAACCACTTAAGAAACCTCTAATTAAACCCCGGTTCAATTAAGGCCATTATAAATTTCTAATAACCCTCCTAAACCTGAACTTTCGTGGTTTTGTACTAAACGCAAGACTAAAGACCAAGTTGAAATGACTCAATGTCTGCCCTGCCACATTTGGTATCATTGGAAATGTGTTGGTGTTGGACCAGAAAAAAAATTCAAGTATGCAGTACAGAATTTTGTTAGCAATTATCAGAAAAAAATATGTTTCGGTATTTACAAAGTTTTCTTTAATAGACATTGGTCAGTTCATTGTGTTTTCCTGGAAGTATTATCCCTACTTTGTCAAGATCTGAGGACAGGACTAATTTAGTGAACAATTTGCAACACCATATATTAATTTTATTTTTCTGTTGTTGTTAACAAATACAAAAATAATTTATGCTACTCAAAATATTCCTCAAGGCTGAGTTATTTGTTTTGTACATATTATCAATTCATTTTAGTTTTTTAATTTCAAAATATGGGCGAACTTACCCTATTTTTTGAATATTATGTCTTTCTTCCCCAGGACCAGGAGCATGTATCATTGTCTAAACGTTTGAATGAATAGTTAAACTCACTATTAAATATTTCGTGATACACCCACGCTTTGAGGATTTCATTCTCAGAAAAAATCTCTATCATTTGTTCTTTATACAGCTCATACCTTTTGTGAATTATTAAACAAGTCTACGCCTGACAGAATGAGACAAAATGGCTTCTGTACTAAGTCCACTTATAAGAAAGATAGTATGACTGTACAAAGGTAATACGTTCACTCAGGATACCTTCCCTCTCAGTGATTTTGTGACAACATATTTCCTCACTAATAATCAGAGCATGAGAATATTGGCATTTTCCCTCGATTGGCCTAAGTGAACTATGTCTTAATCACATATTATTTTATATTATACATTAAATTATGAAACACTTTTTTTGCAAAAATGCAAAATACAGTTGACCGATGAGGTACAGAGATGCATAGACAGGATAGATGAGCAAATGAACCACTACATCATAGCTTTCCCAAAAAGATACGGATGCACTGAAAGCTATCTAAAAATAAAAAGCAAATAAGGGGAGTGCCCAAGTTTTTGGTACAAGACTTATCACTGATAAGTATGCCAAATATTAAACGAAAGCACTGAGCTTAACATTCAGCCCATTCTATACGTCTTGTAACCTGGATTTTGAACATAAACATGAAGTAAGAGAAAATTCAAATGCGGTAATATGTATAATTGTATCACAATATAACAACAAAATGTAAAAATAGCATTGATGAATATGTTAACAGTTAAAGATGAGAGATTGAGAAGAACTACAAATTAATGCTGTCTCTGATAATAAACAAATAGCAATGGTCGATAAGAGGCTGCATGGATAATTGAAAATTATTAAATAGACATATTTTAGGAACAAATTAGCCAAATATAGAAGACAAATGATTAACCTATAGGATTTTAAAATTATTTGAAATACTAAGACTATTTCTTGATGGACGAAGTATTAAACAGACATTTATACGCCAACAAATTATTTTTAGGTTTGTCCAACCTATAAGTTGTATCAATAATAGTACGATAAGATTAATTATTGCAGTATAGGTATTTTTGTTACATCTACGAATCCATTTTTAGGCTTGCAAACAATGCGCAGCATATTATAAGTATTGGCATGACGACCCATTTCTTAACGGGGGTGCTGTTATTTTGCACAACCCTATACAAAATATGCAGAATGATGGTAAGTGAACAAAAACGATAGAAAATTAACAATGAGATTAGAATACATAATTTCTGTCAACATTGTTTTTGGTGTCACTTGAGATATAACACTTGTGGTGGATGATGAAAAGCCATATATTACTATCAATAGGCAAAGCCTGATAGTATATAAGCTGAAGAGTATCTGCTTTGGGTTATCCAGTTACGTTTAGTATTTCCTGTACTTTTTCAAATTCAAATTTATTTAGAATAAAAATAAACAAATAAGCTGCATTACTTGCTATTTGCAATATGAAAAGGTGCAGTTTAACAGAGTTTTACAAGAATACGTCAAAGAATCTGGTATCTGCAAGACTCGAACTTTAAATCTGCATCTCTAAATCTAGACAGCATTGTTCTCATAACTGATAGAAGCCATAAATATCAAATTCTGATCGCCGTGCTCTGCTAGTCAGTCCTGCATTAGTAACTTCTACCTAGTAGCCTAAAAGCTCGTAAGGGTCCGGATCAAACTGGGCAATCCAAGATAACATACTTAGTGAATGTTATGCAGAAGGATGCAGAGAAGCAGGCTCAAATCCAAATAGCACATTTCTCCCAGCATGCTCTAAAAAATTTTAGTTAAAATAAATGACTTGTTTCAATGGCTATCCGAAAAGCAAATGTTTACTCTAAGACTCATCGTTTAGGATTATAGAGTATCTACATAATGTGCAAGAATTCTGAAATCTAAGTAGCTAATTAGACATTTTGGGCCCATTTGCTTGGATTTTAAGCTGATTTATCATGTTGCTAATTACCGTAAGTGAAGGGTTGATTGATTATTTTGAGTTAGAGGCAATCTTCAAAAGATTTTAAATGGTTACCAGTCTAACCGGCAAGAACATGTTGCCATCAATGACAGTGCAAGTGAATACAGTTGTGTTGGCTCTGGAGTCCTTTAATGTCTATTCTTAGTTTGCTCATTGTTGCTGATTATCCTTTTTTAGGTATGGAATCAAAAACGTAAAAATTTTGAATTTTGAATCACTAACACATCGTTATCATGGACTAAAATGCAGTTTTAGGAAATGTAGTATTAAAAATAGGTATATTAAATTAAGTTACTTTCAAATTTTTGCCAATTCAATAAAAACTAACACAATAATGATAAATAAGATACAAAAATGGAATTTGAGTGTTTTATTCATTAATAAATCACTTATTTCGGAAACAACCTATAAACATTTCCGCCATTCTAAGATTGTTGCACTTTCTTGTACGTTTAGGGTTAACATATTATTTAATTGTTGATTTTATTAGGATTTCGTATACCCATTTATTTCAGAAACAACCTTAGTCCTAGATTAAGCTTATTTGCATTAACTTGTTAATTCATCATTAGACATACACGCCGTCAAAATAATGAGCAAAATGTGACTTAGGTTGTTTCTGAAATAAGTGATTCAAATATTATTATATCTTATTCTCATGATCACAGTAGTACTCACTTCATTTCTTGCTAACAATTAATAGTATATTTTACCATCGCACTATAATGTATTAAATAACATTTAATCAAATTGGCGAATTGACTAGATGATAGTATTTTTATCGTTTTACTTCCTAGAGGGATTAGATGAGGGAAGTGCTGTGATCGCGAAAATTTCAGATTTTAAACAACACGCTTTTTGGGCGTTTTGCAATATCTATTTAACGAAAATCCACGTCAGTTCCGTCGGTCCGCCTGCCCCTCTGTCTGTCTGCTGGCGTGACTTTAGCCTCGTAACCCCAGTAACCGCTGCATGGATTGTGATGAAATTTGGATAGCGATATTCTGTAGGGTCGTAGTAGGTAATGGTGTTATAATTTTGTAAAACGGTGGATGTAATTAGCAAAAACTGGAAAATTTCAAATAGGTATTCCTCAAACTTCCTTTTCAGGCATCTCAGGAGCTCCTATTCATTTTCTATTTTTTTTTGGGTGAGGGTCAAGGTTGTGTGGTTGGGTGGTGGGTGATTGTAAATTTAAAAAATTTGCTGTATTCATAATAACAGGCTATCGGCTAGCGGCATCATACACTTTTCTAAGTCTAATCCAAGCATTGCCTTGCATATTACAGAAGTCAGCGGACTTTTCTAATGTATACGAGTATTGCGGTAGATCATTCTGTATTGTATAACCTGGAAATTATTGAATTGATTTTGGTGATATTTTGAGACAGTATTACTACCGTGTCAAGGATTCCAAACGCGTATAATGCGAAATAATAAAAAAACTAAAAACATAAAACAGCTGACACTTAGCTTTTAGGCGACTTGGAGGTTTCTGATCATTGAGGAAGAGGAACAATTTTTTTGGTAGCACCTATAAGGAAGTCTTATTAATAGATAATTATGTAAATTGATATCAAAATAAAATTACACTATAATTTTACTTCGGAAATCTTCTGGCTAAAAACTAAAATTATAATTGTGTCACCATATTTTTCCCGTAATGAATATGCATCTAGGATATACATAATAACTTTAATGGCTATTGTTAATTTTTAGGTTGGTTTGAGCGAATTTGTATTTATACTACCCTATTCCACTGGCATTATTCTTGTTATATTCATCCATTGTTGGTTTGGGAACGACATCATTTATAGGGTAAGTTTAATGTTTTAATTAATGCCATACAGCAGACTGGTGCTTTCTACTTGAACAGAATACAGTCCTAATATATAACTAGATATACAGGGCTTGAGAAGGGTCGCGTAAGAGGTAAAACGTTTCAGGTTATAGAAATGGCAGAACAAAAGCTTTAGAGCCCTTAATTGTATCTTAAACTGAAAAAAATTGACTATACGAAGTTGGTCATAAAGTACTGAGGCAACAGCGTTACATTTTTTTAAACGGAAGTCTCTCTATATTATTGGATAATTGAATCTGTATTAATTCTATATTAATAGACAACATTTATTTTTAATAGTACAACTAACTAGTGGCCCATCGCGTCGTTAAGTATAAGAAAGGTTAGAAAATTTAGAGTAAAATTTAGGAACTCTATACTGATACAAATGTGACACTAGTTAGAAGTGCTATTAGAAATAATAGTTCATCACAAACTCATTCAATTTGTTAGGAGTTAACATTACAGAAAATCTTATCTGGCACGAACACGTTGCGTCAATTGCGATAGCTGCTGGTAAAAAGCTTGGGTACTTATTTAGAGCCAGAAAGTACTTCTCACCATGTAACCTCCTCACGCTACATAAAGCCTAGATAAGACCTGGCCTGGAGTATTGCTCTCATGTCTGGGGAGCTGCTGCCCCTACTACCCTGTCTATACTTGATGCCGTCCAGAGAAGGGCAATTCGACTAATTGGCAACCCGGCCTTAACGCGCCACCTCCAGCCACCTTCTCACCGGCGTGTTGTTCGTGACCTCTCGCTTTTCTACCGATATTCAAACGGAATCTGCTCCTCTGAGCTATCCTCTATCGTTCCGACGCACACCGCTCCTGTCAGATGCACCCGCGCGACCACTGCATCTTAAGGCGGTTGTTCTTCATACATCAAGAACCGAGCGGTACAACCGCACATTCATTCCCAGGGTATCCAAGGCTTGGAATGGACTGACGTATTTATTGGTCCTGCGAGTATTGGCCCATTCAAATCCCGCGTTAACAAGCTTCCCCGAATATAACCTTTTCACAGCAGCCGCGGTACTCTGGTATTTAGGCTCTGCCTACGCGGTCTGCTCAGTTATAATAAAAAACCCGGTTTATTTGTAACGTTAGAACTTCTATAACTTGGAAACGTTTAATTTTAGACAGAATATGCAATCTTGAAGCGCAACGACTGTATTACTTTATAACCGTTTCCAAGATAAAATGTTCATAAAAGGTTTTTGGAAAGGAAGTGATATGCTCCATGCATCTTCCAAACATTCAAAGAAGCAAATTCACTCCTAAGGGTAGGTGTCCACAATGAGACTAAAATCTCATGAGATATTTGTTTCACCGGAAGTGTATTTCAGATATGTTTCTACAGAACACGATATATTTCTGTAAAATACATAAATAATATATTTTTTATCTCTGAATGTGGTTTGCACAGTACCATGTTTAATGCAATATTCAGCCTGTGTTGATGGTGAGAGGTTCGTGCCACCATACCTATTTGTGGTATCGAAGACCATTTAAGGAATTCTTGGAAACTGACTGAAAATGCGATCGAACCTGACTGGTGACATTCTTGAACGTTATCGAAATTCATTAGAATTTTCTCTTAGACTAGTAATAGCAGACGATATTCGCCATTTCTCACAAGATCCCAATCTATAGGATGCACTGACCATTTTCATCTATGCTGCATCATATTATCATTTAACTACGAGGTATACGGCAAGGTGTACCTCTCCACTACAGTGAAACACACTCTCGTCACACCGCTTATCTACTATTACCTTATCTCTTAGTTTATCGTCGCCTCACTGTGGATGTAGACTACTAGTAGTAGTAGTAGTAGCTTTTTGACGTTCCTGAATATCACTCCTGCTCAGATACCACTGCTTCTCGCCCCCTGCTTGCCAAATCTTCCGGACCTATTAACAAATACTAGTATGTCGGCCCAGCTTAGGGGGGTAATTCCTGTGGCTGGAGTCTATCGAATCCAAAGATAAAGATCTCGTATCTCAGCCCGCCTAGCAACTCACATTCCGTAAGGAAGTGGTAGGTCGCTTTGTCGGCCTCTCCACAACCATACATAGGGGGTCTTCTTTAATTTCTAATAGGAATAGCTGCCGCCTAATCCTGCAGTGCCCCGTCAGAACACCCACGAGGTTTCTAATCAACCAGCGATCTTGGTTCTATAGCCATCCTAACTCTGACTGAGTGTAGTCCAGTTTATATGTGTCTAAAACTCTATAATAAAATTCCAATGGAATTACAATATGAACAAAATGTAAAAACAAAAAAAAGACTGTTTTCTTTTTTAGGCAATTTGGAACCATATACAATAACAGATTACTTAGAGTATACTATACTAGTTTAAACTGTTTCTTTACCTGCTAAAAAATAATTCATGTATCCTAACCAAGATTTTATTATATGTATATTGTCCAATAACGTATGTTATGTTCTTTTAAATGCATTTTTGTTCAAACGCCTGTGCTATAGTATATCTGTCTTTTGATCTTGTTTTCTTTTTCATTATATAAATACCACTGTATGTAATTTGTATCTATTTTAACATTTTCTACATGACACTATGTGCTCAATTATGCTCTTAAAAATTTATGCAAATAAAGCACTGCTACTACTACTAATCTAGATGTGTTTAGCTTGGCTATAAAGTCCTTGGCTTGTTTGCATCCCTCACTTTGCCTCCACTGGTCATCTATGGCATCGTTCACCGACTTTTTGATGGCTGACGGTATCTGCTACCAACTTGATCCTATTACTATTTGTAATTGTCACAAACAAAAGGAGGAATTCATGTTTGAGACATCAACGGGTGTGTTTAACTGATACCCTGCAAACTATCCCCAAGTTCTGAGTTTATCACTGACAATCCTGCTAAGGAACTTGATTTCTTCAAGTGCAGAATGAATATGTAAACTGCGACGGCAAAATAGAATAATAGATAAAAGTCAGTCAAAAGAAGAGGTAATCGTCAATAATGTTAGCAACACAACATCCTCCTTAAATGGTATCTTAGTCAGAACTGCCCACAAGTATCCCACTATCGTCATAGTTATCCTGTTGGCCATACACAGACCTGGCAGTTTATTTTTTAAAACGTATGAAGATCAGGCTGGAGAACATAATACGGGCTGAACTTCGGAGGAGTCAGGAACAAGTGTAATGCCATTATAAAATTTAAGGAACAACGCAATTGGACAAGGAATATGGACTGAACTGGAAGGAATTCAGGTTCACCTTGGAGGGCCTAATAATGTTTTGTAGAAATCTACAGAAGCTCGTTGACCTCAGGTGAGGGAATGGAATATAGTAATATGCAGTAATAATTCTAATGTTGAACTTGAAATTAAAATTAGGTAAAGCTCATTGGTGATGCTATTTGTAAATATATTAATAATATAGAGTCAATTTAAACCAATAGGGAGACAGATTCCAGTAGCACTCAAACAGAACATATAGAACATAAGAATCATGTTAAGGCTTTCAGAATCAGACGATAACATTATTGCAACAATGGGGGAAACATTTGATTTGCATACCGCTACGGGTCTACTTCCCATTATGGATGGAACTGAATCTGTCACTTAACAGTTAATCGATGGTACTGAGTTTTATGATGAGTTATTGAATGCTCCAGATAAGGAATTGCTTACCAGTTACGTACTAAAAACACGTCTATCACCAGGTGCTAAAATGGACATGCAACAATGAACATAGACTAAGATGAATACCCAATGCAGGATGTCAGTGGGAAAATCATAGTAAAAAGTTTGGTGGATGTGTCTGTAATACACGCCACATTCACCATTTTTTAACAGCTATCTTGATACACAAAAAAAATTCATAAGACAGACAGACAAAGCAGCAACGTAACTTCAAATTCGGGAACTCTATCTGGACCCGGTGCTTTTCTAGACTTAATTTTTTCTCCCGCTACCCGTAGTTCGTCCATTGTAAACGGTTCCACATACTCGTCCAAGCTGTCATGTTGCCAGACATCTTGCCGGACTGGGAAGTGTTGCCGCACTACCTCGACCTTCCTTTCGACGCTTAAGCACGTGGGCGCCATGCCTGTTATTTTCTTTGTTGCGATTCGGTAGCCCTCACCCCAAATGTCCTCTTCAAGAGAAGAACATAGGTCCATCCATTTTTCCCTCTTGGCTGCAAGGATGAGGTTTTGCAACCAGTAGCCGACCTCTTTTATCCGTATTTGAGGAACCCCAATCTGTCGATTTTGCGTTTAGATCTCCAAGGACTATGGCTTTGCCTTCTGACGCATCCACATCAGTCCAAAGTGCTTCTCGTATTCTTCATACGGAATATTAGGAGAACAATAGCAACAGTACACAGTTAGTTTGTTGAGATAGATACAGACATATCCCTTTCTCCTTGTAATGGACTTGGCCACGATGTTCTGGTTACGGAAGTAGACCGCAACGTCGTGATTTAAGTCGGTATGCCATTTCGGATGCATGGACGCCTTTCTATTCGGCTCAGATGTTATAATGGTGTCGATATCTTTTCTAAGGCTACCGCATGAGCCATATCATGCGCCGCGTGGGATCTATTCAAGTTGATTTGTAAGACTTTAATCATAATCGAGGAGTTTCTACATGTCCGAGACCTCCTTGGCCACTGCTATCTGCTGGCGCTTGCTGTTCCTCTGCAGGTGTCTCAGCATACGACCATAAGCAGGGCAGGAATACGGTCCTGCTCTATGACCTGCCTTTTCACAGATAGGACAGTACTCCTTTTCTTTACACTCTGCCTTTTTATGGCCCTCTTTTCCGCAATTAAACAGAGCTTTGCCCTATCTAATCCCTGGCAGTTTTTGGCCTGATGGCCAATCTCCCAACACTTCCTGCACTTTTGCACCGTCACACGCTCTTGTATCGTGCACATCACGATACCTATTTTAACCCGGTCCCTTGCCAATAGCCTGCTGGCTTCCCTTTCATTATGATCGTCGCTACTTGGTTGCCGTTTCTTGTGGGTCTCAGGGATCTTACAACAGTACTGTTTTTGTTGTCCCCTACCGCTTCTCGAAGTGCTGACTCCACTTCCTTGTCGGTAGTGAGCCCGCTTATGCCACGTACGTGCAACGTGACGAGGCTGGTATTCCTAGTGGCAATTCCCGCAACATTTAGTTTGTCAATTGCCTTCCTTAGTTGCTTGGCACTTCTCCCTGCTTTATGTACTGTTATAAGCAGCTCACCTTTCTTAGTCTGCCGCACGTTGTTTACCACGATTCCTAGGTCGTTGATCTTAGCCTCCTGCTTAACTTTTGTTAGCAGTTGTGCATAGCTAGCCCTTCCGCGGCAACAATTATGGCGTCTGTATTTCTTGGCCACCGAGCTAGATCTGGCTTTTGTGGGGCACTACCTTGTGCAGTTTCTCCTCCCTGGCCGGACCCCCTTTTAGGTGGAATATAATATTTTATCAAAATGTCGGTGCCCGTGAAGACAAACTCCAACATTTTTCTTATTTGGTCCTTTCGTGCCAGATCTGGCGTAGGGACGGCAATGCTCGAACGGCCCTCCTTGACCGTGGTCTCTCTCAGACTAATAACATTTGCGAATCCGCAATGATTACATTTAGTAATTATCGTGGGAGTATTCTGTAATAAGTAACCAAATATTCTAGCACAAGACTGAGACTATTTATATGGTACTATTAAAAGTGATTTAGTAGCGAATGCATCCACTAATAACCATGGAGAAACTATCACAACTATTGGTAAACTGAGATAATACTCAATAATGGAAATACTATATTGTACCAGCATGTACATTTATGAATATTGGTGATGGTCCCTATTTAAACAATGGAAACTTCTTTCACAGAGTGCTAGCATAACTAATGCTATATTTGACTCAAAATGGATTGGAGCCAAAGTACCTATGCAGAAAACCGTTATTTTGTTTATGACGTTAACTAAGGACCCTTTGGCGATACACATGGCTGGTGGATTATTGACAATGGCGATTCCTCTTTTCGTTTCGGTAAGAAATTTCAAGTTAGGATCAGGCGGGGGTTCATAAGCCTAACAGAACGTACTCTAAGGGGTGAAAAATATTTTACATTATATATTATATAATGCTTAACATAGCATGTTAGGGGGGAGGTAGGAAAAATAGGAGTTGGATTGTAAATTAGACTAATTTATTTTTTTTTCAGAGTATTTTCGGTTAGCTTATGGGCTTCCGTTTTTTATTAAATCTTGACTATTTCTTATTGCAAACATGATTTATATAAAAATTCGTTTAGATTTTTAATAAGCATGGTCAAAAATACAATTCCAAGAATTTTTTTGTTGAGCAAATATTTTTCCAGTTATTGCCATTGAGTGTGGCAATTTTCTATAACAATACGTTTTCTAGCAGTTGTTCAGAAATAACAAGAAACCTTGTGTTTGGACAAAACGAGTATAAAATGATGCCTACAGTGAAGTAAACGGAACTTAATCGTATTTAAGTTCATACATCATACTACAATTGAGTTATAGATTATTCAAGGTCAGGATTACTTCATCTTAAGCTGAATTCGTACACTTTGACGTTAAATATGTAACATCAATACATTTTTCTGGGAAGATCCAAACTAACTGTGTCAACTGTAGATTGTGCTTTAACAGGTGTCGACCGTATAAAAGTCGGCAGTTGACATGATACCATAAGAAATCAGCAATGGAATCAATGACTTCATCTCAAAAATTAATATTTGGCGCAAGATTTAAGATGATTTAGGCATTAGAAATAGTTATAGTTTAGAAATGGCAAATAATACACTTTTGACTTACAATTGAGATTGAAAGTTTTGGGTGAATAACAAGGCGACTTTTTTTTGCTTAAAATATTGTAGAAATTTCATCCCCTTGTTGAGGTTTCTCAGTACAACTATACATATAATACTTATGATTGCAATTTCAGATATGCCGCACAGCATACTCCGCCTTCACCATTCTACAGAAGTTTGGATAGTTGACCATTTAACATCCAATATCTTTTGTCTACAAGTCAGACTATTTACCTTACCTAATCTGCTTTATCGACCAACTGATGAGTCTAAAGATATGTTAAAAAAAAGCAAAGTGTGACAGTACCAAATTATTTTTTAAGTTTGCAGTGTGACAGAATTATCGAGGGTTGGAACTTTTTCAAAATGTTGCTTCTCCCGTTTCCATACATAGCCCGGTCTACGTCTTTAGTTCTACCATATCTAATGTATAATGTTAAACCATTTTGTAACCAAACCAAATTTGATGATCCAATATCTTCTTAACCTTTTTGTGATTCAAGATATCTGTAGAAATAAATAATCAAGGAGCAAACTCGATTTTTACTTGCCACACCGATAGGTGAGGGGAGTATTGTGATCGCGAAAATTTTCGATTTCGAGCTAATACGCTTTTTGGGCGTTTCATGATGTCTACATAACGAAAATCCACGTCACTCATTTCCGTCGGTCTGTCTGTCGGTCTGTCGGTCTGTCGGTCTGTCGGTCTGTCGGTCTGTCGGTCTGTCGGTCTGTCGGTCTGTCGGTCTGTCGGTTTAGAGGCTCCTGATCGTTTTGCAACGTTCAGATGAAGCATGCGGAATGAAAACTGTGGCGTCCTAGTTTCTAAGGAGGGAGACACAAGAAACTATTGACGAAAGTTTTGTCTTTTACAATACGTTTTTTTGCGGGAGGGTGGGCGATGATTTAGTTGTAAGGGGATTTCAGACTATAGCTTCATGTAACGGGAAAATAATAAAATGAAATCATTATGTGTGGGAAGTTCTCAGTCAATCAACTTGACTCCATTTTTTTTTATTAGCTTAGCGGCATCAACTTCTGAGTTGTACACCACGTGGTACAGGTATACAGGGCGGCCAATAGGGTGACGTTATTATTTTTTTTTAGATAGCCCGTACTGAGACCTATTCAAAACATTCCCATGTATGTGTAGCGATTATTGATAGTTCTCGAGATATGACTCATTTTTGGAAAATTTAGAGATTTTCCAGTGTCTTCAAGAAATCGTCAGAAACAAAGTCACAAATGGTATTTTTGGCTTTTATTTTTTCTGCAATTATTATTATGCCTATTTTGATAGCCAATAAAGAAAACCTGTACATCCTACCAATAATTAAGTAAATTTTGGGCCCAAAGTTTGAAATCACTGTTTTTAGTCAGGAGACCAGAACTTTCAAAATACAATTAAAAATACATGTGCCTGATTCTGAAGCTCTAAACTAACATTGAAAACTTTGCAAGACATTACACTTTCGAAAACTATCAATAATCGCTACACTTAGATGGGGGTGTTTTGGATAGGTCTCGGTACGGTCTATCTAAAAAAAAAATTGTTAACGTCATACGATTGGCCACCCTGTATAGTGATTTAAAAAAGCCCTGCGAATTTAACGAACTGTAATAAATTGTTACACACTTCCTCATTGATAAAATAACCACGAAGATTATGCGGTATTTCGCACAGTTTACAGGCATGGGAGAGGTGAGGACAATCAAGAATGATGTACCTCAAAGTTAGACGTTCTTGACATGGAGGTTCTTGATTCAATAACACAAATGAGGCTGTTAGACAGGTGTGTGTTGAACACTTAGCTATTGTGTGCTGTAAAAGGCGAAAGATTAGATTCCATTTTTAAGCGATAATTTTCTGCTGGAGAACTTTTCTGAGTGGTGCTGGTACAAGCTGCAGTATCAGCATTTTCCTTTCTAGATAGTCATATGTGACCTGGACACCTTACGAACAAACCAAACTTGGACTGCCTACTAAGGACGGAATGAAGATCTTCTTGATAATTGGATCTGGACTAAAAATGTTTCTGATGGTAGTAATTGCACTTTGAGAATCACCACAGGTAATATAGGTATCAGGTTCAGCGCCAGTGAGGATTTCCAGTACTTTTAGAAAAGCAATATGTAAAGTTTTCTACCAAAAACGTGTCTGACTACGTTGAATGCATGCCTGAGAAATATCAGAAAAATGCGTTCATATACATATCTTCCATACATTTTTAGATTACATACAAAGTGGCTGGTGGTAGTGGTTCCAACGCCACACAACGAACGCTAAATACCATAAATTAATGCTTACTGCGAGGCTTTCCTAGAAAATTCGTGTTTGTCACTACGTCTGATTAGTTTACTCGGAGTATCCAACAAAGAACATGCAATTTTGAAAAATAGCTGTAGTAGACAACATCAGTGACCGGTTCAAAATAAACAGCTCCATTTGAATAGTGAAAAACAGCACTATTTAGATTTCACCATGTCGAAAAGTCGATGGAACCGTTGGGTATAGTGTTAGAAAGCTTGGTTTTACAGGCCGATGTGGAGACCAAGTTTTTGGGACTGTACCTTGACGATTGCCTCGGCTTTAAGAAACATTGCGAGTCCATATCGACCAAAGTAAATCCATAATCCTATATGACTAAAAACTTCAGATCATTTTTTAATGAAAGCTAGTTATTGATGCTGTACCATGCACAGATTGGGACCCATCTTGCAATATGCGCCTTGTATTGGGGCTCGCCCGGTTATGATCAAAACGTATTCTCTCTATCTATAGCTGCACAGAATTATTCATAAATTTGAATGTATTAAAGTTACCTGCTCTGTTTCTCTACGAAATGACTATACCCGCACTCAGCTTTCGGAATGTGAAGACGACATCAAAAGGAATTCTTTTTAAATTCGCATTTGTTTCAGAGAAATTAACCCTTAAAGTTTGGCTGTAAAGATAACTGAAACGTGTATGACTCACTTTCACTTTCGTGAATTCTTTGCAAAAACGGAGAAGGTGGCAGTACGCTAACGGGTATTTTGAATGTTTTTGTCGATTGTTCACAGCAAATATCATATAATATATTGCTTGTACGATACTAAGATGATAAAGAGGCCCACGCATTAACCAATTTGCGATCTAATTGAGGAAATATAAACTTTTCCGCTATTAAGGATAAACGTATAATTTGATCATATTATATCATAAGTCGGTGCCAGAAATCATCCCTTAGAGTTTTCGGGATTCATCCTGGGACACGGTGTTTATACCTTTAATACTAATGAAAACTCATGACTTCGATACAAGATAGAAACTTGATATTCACGTACATTAACCGAAATACAAGCTTGGCAGGAGATATCCAAACATTCTTGGTCCAAAAATGCTTAACAAGTTACCAGAGTATAACTAGCTTAAGAGTAATTAAAAACTGAGTTGAAAAGCTGTCTTATCCATTAACGAGTATATTTGTGTTTAAATGTTTGACCTCATACTATTTGTTTTGTTTATTTTTCTCTGTGTCACTCGTATGTTTTATACAATATTTATATATTTGGTGTACTTGTACACAGGTTAGGCATATAGATGTGTGTATGGACATACGTATATATTGCATCACTTTTGGCGACATTCTTTAATGTCAGTTGGATAATAATAAATGATTATGATGATGATGATACTAAAAACAGAAAGTGGTTGAAGTCATTAATTATTTATCGTCGTGGAATGTGGGGTTGCATTGCCTAGTCTTGGGCGGTTTAATATTTAGACATGCACGTCTCATCATTAAAGTTGTTGGTGTTGACTTATAATAGTGAATAGTGAGTGTCATTGCAACCCAGTCTACTTGGCTCCATTTTGATATTTTTAGTTTAGAGAAAGAAATTCGAATCCCAAAAATTCCATTTATTTGAGAGGAAGTCAAATTGGGCGGATGCTATGGTGGGAAGTCCAATATTCTTTGCATCATAGTATCATTCCAAAAGATCTAGTTTTATATGTATCCTATATATATTTTTTGTGTCATTTATAGACAATCGTGTTCAAGTCCTAACATATTCCTTATTTATTCTAGTCTTGCTGGCTACCTTTGTTTTTAGGTAGGGTAGGTCAGATTTGGGTAAGGGACAGGAAAGGGCGATGAAGTAAATCCGATATTTTGTATTCGTAATATAGTGATAATATGATATTATTAATGACTGTATTTTCTTGAATTATATATTTGTTGATGGTTAGCGGTCAGGTTTTTTTTATAAAAAAAAAATTTTTAATGCTTCGACGTTTCGGTGTATATTACCTTAAACCATTTTCGAATTAATTTCTCTAAGTGTTTTTAAGTTTTTTATAATTCCTTTTTGTATTAATTACTGTGACATTGTAGGATATATCAATCAACTTGAAGATGGTTTAAGGTAAAATAAACAGAAACACCAAAGTATTAAAAAATATTCTTTAAGTAACAAATTTGACAGTTAACCATTGTCAAATAAATTATACCCATAACGGACTTTATTTTCTATACCGATTATATTATGTTATGGCACTCAGAAACTACTAGCCTGATTCACTTAATTTTAGGAAAAATATACTAATACATAACACCCGACATAATATCTCTAATAGTTCAGCAGGGGTATCTTATTTTAAAAAACTGCCACCTCTCCAAATTTTTATTGCTCCTTACAGCTCTAGAGACTCAAAAGCGTTAAAAAAATGTAATGTCCTATTTCTAGGTGTTTGATCCATTTTATCCAGTAATTGGGCGTCAACATAATTTATTTTATACGGAAGAACAAAAGTCGAAGATACATGATAACATTGACAACATTTATGCAAAACAGTAACACCAACTTATGTTCGTTGGTGATCTGCATAATGCTATACAGCCTTTTGAGATGTTTTCTCATAACTAAGCAGATAGTGAAAAGGACAAAAATGTGAGTTATTATTATTGAACTCATCAACTAGCAAAACAAACATACCCAACCATTATTATTCCTAAAATATATCAATTTTAATCCATACACATACTAACTGCGCTTTTGGCATCAGCTTTTATTCATGACATGCATCGGTATATTTCTGTCTCAGTGAATTTTATGGAAAAACGAATTGGAAAGGAAACTAAATCCCTCGTGAATCTATTGACTATTGGTGACACAAAAGATATGCACATCTATAGCTATAAAATAACCTGTCATTACCGTTTGGAATAACAGTAAGTTTTTCTATTTGTATGACTCCTAAAGTAATAATTTCTATGAAAGAAAGCATTAAACTATCCCCGAACAATCCAATTTATATTTTACAGGACGGATCTGCGTAGGAAAATCCAAAATAAGTAATAAGTTTAATAATGCATACTTTTTTAACCCCTCCAAAATATACGTTCTGATTAACCCCAAAATACTTATGATCCCAGAAAGTATGAGAACAAGGTCGTAAATATGACGGAATCCTCCAACCAGTATGTATCCATTCACCAAATTACCCTAAGGTAAGAGGTACAGGTTGTTGGCATATTTGTCATAAATATAATAATATTAAGCAAACTAAGAGGCTGTCCTGCAAAATGAATAATTTCCTAAAGTCTGGCAATGTTGCTCCAACCTCCTGCAGTGGGCACTAGTCACCTTACCAGTTATAACAGTGAAGCACGAAGTGTGGTGTTTCAGTGTATTCCCAACACGATAAAAATAAATAGTTTGTTAAGGCTACGATATCACAAAACAGTCTACAACTTCTGATTAAATTGCAGTTGCCTATATGTTTGGTACTCAGAGGAACTGCCAGTACAGTGGAAAATATTAATGGGAATCATTAATATACGCAGGAAACTAAGTTTCACTATGATACCAATAGCTGCAATATAGAAAACACCCTACTTTAGTGGTTGGCGCTATGGAGCCAACAACTATTAATAAGTTGAGAAAGTCCTATTCTCGAAGCAGTTGGTTTAAATAAAAGTCAATTATAAAACAACTTGAAACATTTTTAGACTGTAGTTATAAACAGTAATAGGTACGGTGCCAATAATTATCAAAAATATATGCCAATAAATTTATGTCCAGTTACAGAGACATCAGGTGTAGTATTAATAAAGAAATTACCATAAGGATGTCACAAGTGACCCTTCAAAAAGCTATTTAAGACATTCCAAATGGTGAGTCGAAGGAAATTGTCCTCAAGATATACTTCATTCTTAGCTATAAACTTTATTAATTAGGTTGAGTGAAAAGCTTAGTAAAGTTCCACATTGACCTTGAGCCTTTTCCGGTCAACAGTGAAAGAAGGAAGTCTGGTGATGAAATCGATGCTAGTGAGTAGCCGCAAGAGTATTTCTCAAGGAAAGGAAGACTCCTAAATAAGCGCGAACATTTTGCTTGATGAAACCCCGCGACCAAATTAATTTGCTAAGAATACTCCACCAGATGGATGTTACAGCACGCAAACGGAAAGGGCAGCCCTTCCTCTTTGAACCGTCTGTGTATATGCGTTCACATTGATTCCATTTTTCTTCGATCTGCTGTTTAAATTTGATGTACGTGGTTGGGTCATCTTAATGAGAGTTCGTACATCCTAATAGTTGTAAGTTGTAAGTTTTATATTTTGGGGGCTATAATCCAATGGATATATTTTGTCTCTGGCTAATAATAAGTATTCATAGATTTGTATAAGTAGATGCGGCTTTGTCGTTGCTAATTTGCTTCAGTACTGCTCTTGTACTCAGTTTTTGTCTTCTTAAATGCAAGAGTGGTTTTTTGCAAAAATAGTCCGGAAGGTGCTACAATCACCTGACATCAATAAGGCGAATGGGGCCGACATGATCCCCTCTATTTTTGTGAAGAAGTGCGCACCGGAGCTGACTCCAATACTTACCCACCTCTTTCGGATATCTTACGATTCCGGGATCTTTCCAAAAGACTGGAGCTTGCATACAGCCGGTGCGGTGCCAAAAAAGGGATCCAACGCTGATCCAACCAACTACAGATCTATAGCTCTGATCTCTGTGATCAGTAAAGTGATGGAGAAATGCGTCAAACAAGAGCTCATGAAATACCTTGAGCTCCATCACTTAACCGACGACAGAAAATATGGATTCCGACATCAAAGATCAACTGGATATATCCTGACTCACGTCACATATATGTGGGGCGAACTCATCCATTCGTTTGGCGAGGTCATTGCTCTCGATACTTCAGACGCATTGGATCAACTGTGGCATGCGGATCTCTTAAACAAGCTTCCGCCACGAAAAATGAAAAGAAGCTGGGAAGTATCATAGCACCCTCTTATCTCTCAGTATGTCCCCATCTAGTTAGCACGTTTCGCTGTGGGGATTTTTCTTTACTGTATGCCATTTATTCTAGATATAAACTGAAGGGCGTTTACTTTCTTAGCTGATCCACCCTGTAAGATCTAAGTTACAATATATCCACTGCTACAATAATAAAGCAAATATTTCCTATACCCATTTATCAATTGCAATTCATAAAATGAAAGGCATTCTGGTCAAAGGCAGACATTCTGAAAATGTCCTGCACGGACTTTGATCTACTGTCTCTACTCGCGCCAGAAATTTGGGCACTGAAGGTTTTAGGGTTTTGGAAGAGTAAAGACAAAAATTCGCTTTACAACTCTTTTGTCTACAAGGCATATAGATGTCTCATATGGCTTAGTATGGCGACCTTCCAACTCTTCGGATATATGGTTGTATTGCAGAAGGGGCGCTCCATTAGTATTGGTGACGTATCCTCAATACTGTTCCTGTACATCAGTATATTTAATACCCAAATAGCATCTATCTGCATATTTGTCAATGTGGATACATTGCATACTATTTTGCATCTACTAGCATCCGATATATTGCAACTCAAGGTGGAGAGACATGTAATGGTGGCCAAGCGACTAAAGAAATCCGGTGACTTTATAAGAAAGTATTATTATGCGTTATTGGTGTTCGTACTTGTGGTTCAACCTGCAGTGAAGTTAGCTAGAAAAGACAAAGAGCCGTTCTACGCCAGTTATATTCCTCCAGCGTTGGGTCATATAGGACTTCTCGTCTTTCAAGAAATTATGATTGCAGTCGCAGGATATGCTGGATGTTGCATTATCATCTTGGACGTTAATTTGATGATAGAGATCAGTATACAAATTGAAACTCTGAAAAACACTTTGAGAGAGCTAGATGACATCAATATTATACTAGAGTGTATCAAGAGATATGAACAGATAGTGAGGTAAGTTGGTTTGAGCTATTTCTTGTCATCACATCATTGAAGTCTAGCAGGTTGACACTACTTTTTTGTAATAGAAAAGCCAGAAATATTAAGTCATTACAGACCAATTACTATTTTATTTTTATTCTCCTGGTACTGGAGCAACTTGTTTATTTTCAGATGTTGATTCATATTAAAAAGTTTAGAACCACCTACTCAGTCTGGGTTCAGATATCCCTAGCCTGTCACCACGTTAACCGATGTATGTGATGATTACCTGACAACTACAGATGATAATTTTGTTACTATTGCAGTCATGCTAAGCCTTAGTAGAGATTTCGATTGCCTACGTCATAGCTTGCTACTCAGCAAACTGCTTTATCTAGATTTCGCCGCTTTACGGTTTGACAATAGCCATCAAATATAGTCCAAAGAGTTAAGGTTGGTGATTTAACTTCTTTAGAACATTTTTGTTCATGATCCATTCTGGTACCATTCTTGTTTGCTTTATATCTATAGGGCTAGGCTACTGTAATAGAAGATGTATCTATCAATATCTACGTAAATAACACACAACTCTACAGACCTGATCTGATTTTTTAGCAAATATCACTTTTTCGAATGATCTTCATAATGCTGCTAAATGGTTTCATAATCACGCTTTGTTGGTGAATCCAAAAAAGTCCAAAGAGTTAAGGTTGGTGATTTAGCTTCTTGGGAACGTTTTTGTTTGAAAGGAGTTCCACAAGGATCCATCCTAGTACCCACTTTGTTTGCTTTATATCTATAGGGCTTGGCTACTGTAATAGAAGATGTACATATCCATTCCTACGCGGATGACACACAGCTCTACAGACCTGACCTCATTTCTTTAGCAAATATCAGTTTTTGAATGATCTTCATAGTGCTGCTAAATGGTTTCATAATTACGCTTTGTTGGTGAATCCAAAAAAGTCTGCAGTTATAACATTTTCGTCAAATCAAATTAAGTTCAATAATAATGATTTCAAACTGTTCTTAAGTGGTGAAGAATTAATTCGTAAAAATGAGTTCGCAACCTTGGGGTCCTTTTTCATGAGCACCTAACATTTTATTATTATAGATGCTCTCCAAGCATCGTTTGCGAAATTGAAAGCTATTTACAGTTTTAAAAGTACATTATCAAAGAAAACCAAAATAAAACTATCTAATGCCCTCATACTTAGCAAAGTAGTATATGTGGATTGTGGAGTCAGTTTATGGTCCATGTTTGACACCAGCTGAAGCACAACGAATACAAAAAGAACAAAAATGCACTGAGATAAATATCCAGCATAATCTACAACTTTTGTGAAATGTATTTTGAACATAAATATGAAGTAAGGGAAAAGTCAAAATAGTTTGAAGAACTACTAAAAAATATGACAGCAAAATATAAATATAACATGACGATGATATAAGGGTTTAGGAGAATATAAAGAAACCTCGCAAGACATCACACACCAGATGAAACAATTTTGTCAATAATTCAAAATGAGAGAATTAGACCTAAGAAACCTTTTCCTGATAATAAGTAAATAGCGGTGGTCGATATGAGGCTGAATGTATACTTGAAATTGTGCATATATTTCAGGAACAAATTAGTTAAATATAGAAGACAAACGACTAATTTATGGGGTTTAAAAATTATTTGAAATATTACGAATACTCCTTGGTGGATATCTAATTGTAGTTTCACTTACTATCAGACTTTACAATGATCTTTGGAAAACTATTCAAAAATTAAGCAGAGTACTTCAAATTCCTGCTGAGGTATTCGCTGTCTTGTAGATATTTTTTTTGACAGTAAATGAGTACCATACGCCCTTTCGAAGCCTTAAGCTGACATTTGAGGAGCAGACTTTCAAATTTCATTTTGTCCATTGTTACAAATTTTCAGTAGAAAAAAATCTACTACAGAGAAACCAAATCATAGCAAAAAAAAATTGTTTGAGATAATATAATGATATGGGGAGTATGGTACTCAATTGCAATATTTGATAAAAGAAAGTTAAAAAACAACTTTTTGCCTGATTTTTATGCATAAATAGTATTTCATAGGGATACAGCGCCACCTCTATCTCAAACTTGGAAAATACGGACAAAATGAATTTTGAAAATCTGCTTCTTATTTATTGTAGCAAGCTCCAATGGTCTGTGGTGAACCTTAAATTATTTTTAGATTTGTCCAACCTATAGTTATTATCAATAATGGTATGACAAGATTAGTGGTGTAGGTATTATTAGTTTGTTACATATACTGAATTTACTTTTTAGCCTAGCAAAAAATGTGCAGCATATTTTAAATATTGGCATGACTATCCATTTCTTCACTGGGGTGCTGTTATTTTGCACAACCCTATTCAAAATATGCAAAATGGTGGTAAGTGTAAAACTACGATGGAAAATTAACAATGAAAAACACATACGTTCACATAACTTTTGTGATGTTTTTTAGTATCACTTGATATATTATACTTGTGGTAAATGACGCGAAGCCATATACGGGGTGAGTCAAGCTCAACGCCTTGGACTCTTGTGACCAAACGATACCACCTTTTGAAAAATCAACTTCGCAGGTGTATGTAGGTGGAGCTGGACTACATTTTAAAAATAATGACCTTTATACAGGATGTCTAATAAACATATTAAAGTTATGTTTTTTTGAATGGAATACCCAATATATTATTGTACATTTAGAATCCCGGGTGAATTTTAGTGTGACTTTATGTTTCGCACATGGTACTTTAAGCGAACCGTTTAGGTGCAAATCACAATTTTGGGTATAAGTAGATGTCAGAAAAAAATTGAATATCGCAGCTATTATGAACTTTAGAGGGCTGTAACATCGCCGTTTTACCAAGCATAAAATGCGTTAGCTTTCATGAGACGGTAGAGTTCGAATTACATTTGTACTTGGAGAAATCGGTAGATCAATTAAGGAAACTTCAATCAAAGGTAACTTGATTTTTTCAAATGGGAATGCTTAATTTTTTCTATACGATCAAGTATGTAATTTGATAAGCTTTCTAACGATATGCAGTTGTAAGTATCCATCTCTGGTAGTTTTGATTTAATTTTAAATTTTCAATAAAGCCGGTGTTTTTCAATTTTCCTACCTATAAGCAACTTAGCAGGCCATGAAATATAAACAAAAAACTGTTCAGATGGAACAAAACAACTAACATAGCAGATAGCTACGGACGAACTAGAGTAAAGGGACAAAAATATAAAAATGACTTACAATAAATCAATTCTAACCAGAAATAACAGACATAACATATCGAAGGTCAAAAAGCAGCTGGAGTACCACAAAAATGGATATTTTTCACAGCATACCGGCTACTACAATATTCTAAAGACTGACAGTTCACAAAACGATTATGAATTTGGAAATGTAAGAAAATCTACCATGTAATGTTGCTTTCCGGTTAATAGCTTCAGAATAAAATTTCACATTTAATGAAATAAAAAGGTAGTAACCGATACTTCTGACAGGAGTTCTGCGAATTCTTCAATACTTATAAGCAGGATCGCCGAAAATGAAGAATAAATTAAAAATCTGCTCAAAATTATCAAACATAATTTACCTGGCAGCAAATTAAAACATGATTTATCAGTATTTTTTTTTTGCGATCTTGCTAATAGATATTGAAAAATTTTGAATTGAAATTGCGTTCTGAAGATATTAGACTGAACGCAACAATCGCTGAAAGTTTTGCTTTCATTTCAAAGTGTTTAATGATTTTGGGAATTTTTAATCTCTAGTACATTGCAGTCGCTAGTAGGCTGTAAAAATTATCCATTCCTGTCGTACGCCAGCTTCTCTTTAACCTTAGACATGTTACCGCTGTTGTCTCTGGTTAAGTTGATTTGTTGTAGGGAATTTTCATGATCTCGTCCTTTTACTCTAGTTCTTCTGGATCTTTTTGCTAAGTTAGTTGTTTTCTTCCATCTGAATATGACTTTGTTAATATTTCATGGCCTGCTAGTTTGTTTATAGGTAGGGAAATTGAAAAACACTGATTTGATTGAGGTCTCGAAATTTAATGAAAACTACCATAGAGATATTTATAACCCGATATCATTAGAAAGCCTATCAAATTGCACATTTGATCGTATAAAAAAGATTATGCATTCCCATTTGAAAAAGTCAAGTTACCTTTGATTGAAGTTTCCTTAATTGATCTACCGATTTCTCCAACTACAAAATGTAATTCGGACTCGACCGTCTAATGTAAGCTGACACATTTCATGCTTAGTAACAAGGCAAAGTCAAAGCCTTCTGAGTATTATAATAGCTGCGATATTCAATTTTTTTCTGACATCTACTTATACCCAAAATTCTGAGTTACACCTAAACAGTTCACTTAAAGTCCCATGTGTGATACATGAAGTCACACTAAAATTCACCCGGGAATCTAAATATGTAATAATATATATGGTGTTCCATTTAAAAAACATAACTTTGATATGTCACGCTTTTATTAGACACCTTGTATAAAAGTCATTATTTTTAAAATGTAGTTCAACTCGACCTTCATACACTCGCAAAGTCAATTTTTCGAAAAGTCGTATCGTTTGGTCACAAGAGTCCGAGGCGTTGAGCTTGACTCACCCTGTATTACATTAGACAAAACGTGGCAAAATAAGCTGAAGAACCTTTGCTTTGAGTTACCTAGTTACGTTTAGTATTTTCCGTACCTTTGCAAATTTATATGTATGAAATAATTAATAATGAAATAATATTATAAAATAAACAAGAATAGTGCATTACTTGCTATCCACATAGTGAATGAGTGCAGTTTATATCTGCAAGATTCAAACTTCAAGCCTGCGCCTCTAAATCTCTGAAGCATTGTATTGGTCAACTATATAACAGATTCTTATAACTGATAGAATCTACTCTCAAGGCTATACTCTGCTAGCCAGTCCTGAATTACATCTACTTAGTAGTCTAGGATATAGAGAAGCAGGTTCAAATGCAAATGAGATATTTCTTCCAGTATACTAAATTTTAGTTGAAATAAATGGCTTTTTCTAATAGCTATTCGAAAAACAATTTAATTATCGTATCGTACTGCGTAAGTGAAGATGATTTCGAGTTAGGCAATACCCATAAGCGTTTGTCTAACCGGCAACAAAATGTTAACATAAATGACAGTGCAGGTGATTACAGTTGTATTGCCACTGAAGTACTACAAGGAACAGTTTTTAGTCCTTTATTGTCTACTCTTCATTTTAATAGTTTGCTTGCTTGCTACTGTTTTTTCTTTTTTTTTGTCTCATGCTCACACATGTATATATGCACTTTCATTTCTTGCTAACAATTGATCGTATATTTTACTATTGTACTATAATATATTAAATAATATTCAATCAAATTGAAGAACTGACCAGATAATAATTTCCGTTGTCTTTAAGTTAAGGATGCCTTACCACTAATTGGGGATTTGTAATTCTAGTCTAAATATCTTCTTTTTTCGGTATTAATGTGCTTCTTGAATATACTTAATAACTATAGCGGCTATTGTCACTTTTTAGGTTGATTTGAGCGAATTTATATTTATACTACCCTATTCCATAGGCATCACTCTTGTTATATTCATCCATTGTTGGTTTGGGAGCGACATCATTCATAGGGTGAGTTTAATGATTTAATTAATACCATACAGCAGACTGTTGCTTTCTACTTCAATAGAATACAGTCGTGATATAGACATAACTCGATATACAGAGCCTTATAAATATCGCGTAACAGGTAAAATGTTTCAGGTTATAAAAAAGCTAAAACTAAATTTTGAGTTTCGTGTCCTTAATTGTATATCAAGCGGTTGAAAAATCAATTATAAGAGGTTGGTCACAAAGTATACTGACGCAACAGCGTTACATTTGATTTTTAAATGGAAGTGTCTGTATGTTATTGGTTAATTCAGCCCTTATTAATTCTATATTAATAGCCAATAGTTATTTCTGATAGTACAACATATTAGTGGCCTAAAAATTTATAGTAATTTATAAATAATAATAATAACATTAATATTTTGTTTGCGGTAACCTATGCAAAAATACAAGATATATAAAATATGAATAATAATTGTACTTGTACTATAGGGATATCATAAAGGTACTGTCAGTTCATGATCAAGTATAGGTCTTCCATAAAATTTAGGTACTGATACAAATGCGACACTAGTACTATTAGAAATAAGAAAAACTTTGATGACTTGGAAACGGTTAATTTTAGACAAAATATGCAGTCTTGCACAACAACTGTATGACTCTATAACCATTGCCACACTTTCCTAAACCCTATCGGACAAGTCTTCAAATTGCCCCTAGAACTCAAATATCAAGCGTCATCCGGTTTCTTACTGGACACTGAAATTATGCGTCATTGCTCTGAATATGATGAATGATCACAGTATATAGATCGACATTTGCTGATCAGTCTGCTGCTTGTTAATCATAAATAAAGAGGGAAATGCAAGGTATGCTATGATAGTGAATAGTAATCAAAAGTTTGGTAGATGTACGCCATTTTTACAACAATTTTAGTAGATACCTAATTTTTGAAAAAAATCCATAGCCAGTCAAACAGAAATAGCACTAAGATCTGGCGTTTACATCGAGATGTTGCACAAGCTATATTTTTAGAGCGGTGTGGCTTAATTTCGGGCTTAAATAAAAAAAATTTCACTACACACCTTGTATATAAATTGTGTAATAAGGATAACTAATAAAGCATAAAAACTAGCCGAATTTCACTTTACCTCATTTTTGGCGAACTTTGCGTGCCTCAGTTTGGAAGAAAGTAAGACCAAGGTATTAAAGTTTGAAGGGTCATAGAGTAAACTTACTGATAGATGGGGGAAACATTTTGGGGCTATTTTATAACTGTATATGGAGGAACCTTTTTTTCAATAGATTAAGCAGTATTTTCTCATATGGATGTATTTTGTTAGTCGGCCTGGTCACTTCTATAAATAGCTATGCAATACATAATTTTAAGCAAGGGTAAGAATTAAAATACATTAAGAAAAATGTATAACAAAATATTCATTCTTACACAACGAAAAGATTGTTTCCTTTTTACATTTCGAAATTATTTCGGAAATATTACATTTACTAATGGTCTTGGTAGTATCCTGTAACAAATAACCAAATACTCTAACACAGGAGTGAGAATATTTATATGGTTCTATTAACAGTGATTTAGGAATAATAACATCCACTAATAATCATGGAAAAACTATTACGAGTATGAAAGCTTAACAATTCTGGGATCATACTTAGTAACTCTGTAACGAGGTTGGAATGAAATTGTATACGAGTAAAAGAAGTAGGACGTCACGAATACTCGAAAGTTTCATTATAACTCAGTAAATATGGTCTGTTACTTGGTTATAGCGAAAATTACGATCAGGTTCCTTACGTTCGCCAAAGTTCGCGGCGGAATGTCCCACTCTCCTTCATTCCAGCTCTTTTACAAATCTTGTTATTTTTTAAAGACTTCATTAGACCAGCGTGTACACGTATGAATACTGGTGATGGTTTCAATTTATTTTAACACTGATATTAAACATCTTTTACAGAGTGGAGGCATAACTAATGCTATATTTGACTCAAAATGGATCGGAGCTGAAGTACCCATGCAGAAAACCGTTATTTTGTTCATGGAGATAACTAAAGAACCTCTGGTGATACACATGGCTGGTGGATTATTTACTATGGCGATTCCTCTTTTCGTGTCGGTACGAAATTTTTAGTGGAAATTAGATGGGGGTCCATAAGCATAACAAAACGTACTATAAGGGGTGGAAAGTATTTTACATTACATTATAATATACTATATGATGCTCAACGTAGTACGTCAGGGGGAAGCAGCAAGAGGTTTGAATCTGAGATAAAATTGTGATACAGATAAAAAATAGGAGTTGCAATTTAAATTAGACATTTTATTTTTTACCAGAGTATATCCTGTTGGCTTATGGGCTTCCGTTTTTTATTGTACTTTGATTATTTTTTGTTGCAAATATGATTTGTATACAGGGTATTTCCTAATTGAATGTCAATATTTATGAGGGCGATTTTTGGGTCCATTTCAAGAAGAAAACTTCATATGAACGTATGTCCTAAACGTCTTACCTTTTGAGATACAGGATGGTAAAGTTTTCTAAAATAAATAATTTATTACTAATATCTACAATACCACTTCAGATATTTTAATGAAATTCGTCATACATGTACTATGAATGAAGAGGCATTTTTTAATGTATCACTTTTTCTTAAAGTCCTATCAGTGGCGTTCGTACGTAATTTGACCTGCCTATTTTTGGCAAACATTGATGGTACACCACTGATTTCTCCTAAAATAAAGATTATTTTTGAAATCCCCACTAATTTCAATTCGACGCACGGTTTTCGCTTAAAAAAATAAAAACCGTTTCTCTGCATGATCGCAACAATATCGTTAATATGACAATATCACCATGCCGAGACATACGTAGATTTTATATAGAATAGGACTAAGTTGTATTTTCTGTAAGCATTCCACTTGTATACTCTCATTCAATATTCTAACCTCCAAATTCAGTTTTGGGTGAATAACAAGGCGATTTTCCTGTGTTGATTAAAATTGTTGCAGAAAAGTACATCCCCCTTTGTTGAAATTTCTCAGTACAACTCAGAAACTATATAACGCTTATTTTTGTAATTTCAGATATGCCGGACAGCATATTCCGCATTCACCATTCTGCAGAAGTTTGCATAGTTGTCCATTTCACATCAAATTACTTTTGCCTGTAAGTCAGACTATTTAGTTTAACCTGCTTTATCGACCAACTGGTGAGACGACGAATATGACGGAAAAGAAGCCACGTGTGAAGATACCACAATATTCCTCAATTTTCCCATATGAAAGAGTTATTACATAGTAGGTAGGTTACATAACCTACCTACTACTAGAACTGTCGGCGCTCGTCCCTTATTTCCATACAGAGCCCGTTTTACCATATACAGGGTTATTCACGTTATTCGACACGGAGCATTATGGCTAAAGTATTTGATAAAAAAGAAAATAATAATTTCGGGTAGATAGAGACCCATAAAGACTAAATTTTAAAAATATTTTCATGTTATACAGGGTGTCCCAAAAGCACAAAATGTATTAAAGTTATGTTTTTAAATGGAACGCCCCGTATATTATTGCATAATCGGATTCCCTGGTGAATTCTAGTGTGACTTTATGTATCATACATGAGACTTAAAGCGAACTGTTTAGGTGTGAATCACCATTTTCGGTATAAGTAGATATCAGGAAAAAATTGAATATCGCAGAGATTATGAAATTTGGAATACTGTGACTTTGCCATATTACTAAGCATAAGATGCGTCTGCTTTGATGAGACTGTATAATTTAAATTACGTTTATGCTTGGAGAAATCGGTCGATTAATTAAGGAAACTTCGATCAGCGATAACTTGATTTTTTAAAATGGGAATGCCTAATTTTTTTATACGGTTAAACGTAGAATTTGATAGCCTTTCTAATGATATAGGGTTATGAATATCAATCTCTGGTAGTTTTCATTTAATTTTTAATTTTCAAACAAATCGGCGATTTTCAATTTTCCTACCTATAAGCAACATAGCAGGGCATGACATATAAACAAAAACCTGTTCAGGTAGGTCATTTAAAAAAATATAATTTTGATACATTTCGTCTTTTTGAGACACCCTGTATAACATGAAAATATTTTTAGAATGTAGCGTTTATGGGTCTCTATTCATCCGAAATTATTATTTTCTTTTTTATCAAATACTTTAGCCATAATAGTCCGTGTCGGATAACGTGAATAACCCTGTATAGTGTATAATATTAAACTTCTTTGTAACCCAACCAAACTTGATGATCCCACATCTTAACTTTTTTGTCAGTCAAGATATCTGTAGAAATAAATAACCAAGGAGCAAACTCGATTTTTTTCTTGGCTTAGCGGCATCAACTTCTGGGGTTATAAGCTGGGTGGTACAGATCTATAGTGATTTAAAAAGCCCTTCGGACTTGATGAACTGTAGTAAATTGTTACACACTTCCTCACTGATGAAACATAAACGAAAACGAAGAGTCTGTGATATTTCGCAAAGTGCCCGGCATGAGAGCAGCGTGGATTCAAGGACGATGTACTTCTAAGTTAGACGTACTTGAGATGTGTTACAACTTGGAGGTTCTTGATTCAATAACATCAATGAGAACTTTAGGCAGGTGTGTGTTGGAATATGGAAACTTAGCTATTGTGGGCTGTAAAAGGCGAATCTGTGGATCATCTTGTTTCCATTGTAACTAGTTGCTACAGGTGATTGATATTTGCCTTGAGATAGGCTTTGAGGTCTTTCATTTTGAAGGGATAGTTTTTTGCTGGGGTACTTTGCTGAGCGGCTGTGGCACAAGCTGCAATATCAGCATTCTAATTTCCAGATAGTCCTATGTGACCTGGACCCCATACAAACACAACAAACTTGCACTACCTACTAAGGGTGGAATGAAGATCATATATCTTCTTGATATTTGGATCTGGACTAAACATGTTTTTGAGGAATTACCACAGATAATATAGATATCAGGTTTAGCGTCAGTGAGGAACTTTTCTAACTACAAATGAGTGCATATCTGATCGCGTCATATACATATTTTCCATACATTTTTAGATTACATACAAATTGGTTGGTATAGTAGTAGTTCCGACGCCTCAGAACTAACGCTAACTACCCTCAGTTTTTCTCGAGGCTTTCCTAGGAAATTCCTGTTTGTCGGATCTACCGGACATCCTCGTGAAGGTCGAAAGTCACTACGTCTGACCAGTTTACTGATTCCTCTTTAGATTCAAATCCTAACAACTACACGACGTAGCTGACAATTGGTGGGGTTTGACTATTTGTAAACATGATCAACATAGGAAAAATAAAGTTTGAGTTCAAACATTTATTGCGTATCCATAAGGGAACTAAAAACGCAGAAAGCATTCAATAATAAAGTCAAAAGACCTCTTTTGGACTAATGTTATTGTAATGAAATGACCTCATACAACATACACACATATGATAGGAACGTAATTTATATATGGCTTTGAACATTGGGCTTTGGGCTTTCGCGTATCATTTTCCTTGATGTGAGTGGATAAATGGCAAGGACCGTATCCAATTGGGATGAAGAGGACCAAAAATACTTTCAGATTCCCTTAGAAAGATTCTCTAGTTTGCAGATGATTTGGATGCGGATGAAGGAATGCTTATGTGGGACTGTGGGGATAAAGAGCTTATGATCATGTGTCTTCTACACATCGCATATATATCTTGAACGTATAGTGAAAGTATTTCAACCCTCCATATATCTTGTCTGTTGTTGAGAACCATGTACACAGAACTGTTGGATTAATAGTTTGGGGGGCTATTGCCTATGGTAGCCGATTACCACTTTTGTTTATTCGAGGTAGTATGACAGGCTGCACGTTATGTTAATGCGGTTCTCCAAGCTACTTTACTGCCTTATCTAGATGACCGTCCACAAGTCCTTTTTCAGCCAGACAACGCACGTCCCCACATTGCTCATCAAACTATAGACTTTCTCCAACAAACTGACGTTAATCTTTTGCCACCCCGATCATCTGATTTGAATCCCGTCGAACATGTGGACTGTGGACCTGGCACAGTTAATGCACGAAGTTATAACTTGCTTGGAAGGAGGTGCCACAAGCAGACATCGACCATCTCATTTTGTCGGTGTCTAGACGTGTAACATGAGTGTATTCAGCTACGGGGCCGCCAAACACATTATTTATTTTTTTCGTATTATATGTTAATTAAATGTATTGCACATATTATCGTTTTATTCTTAGGTTAAAAAATGAAGTTCAAAAAATCACTCCCACACGTGATATATTCTCGTAACAAAAAAAAGTTCAAACTAAAACTGAGTGGAATAAGTACTATAGGGTCTATCATACCATGCATTTAAAACACTTTTTTCGTGCTTCAACCGTTAAAACTCACCCCAACTTTTGTTTTTCAAATAGCACCAAATAGTTTTTCCTACACAAATTAAATCTCTATTCTAACCAGTTTATTATTTTTTTTTGTTTGTTTTAATGGCACTGGTCGTAGACCAACTGGCCAGTCGTTTTAATAAGGGACTGCAACATATGCATAAGTGAGATAAGGGTAGGTAGGTAAATATGATTATGTATATTTTCGATATGAGGATGGAACATAAGCACCGCTCAACTAGTCATGTAGAGGTTATTGTGTTAGTGCGTAATTATGTGTTTTCATCATTATTTTGTATTTTGTCATTTTTTTTGTAATTTTTCTTTTTTTTATATTCTTATTTTTTTTTCTTTTTTTTATAGTTATGTGCTAAATGTCTTTTTGTTTTTTTATTCTTTTCCCTCCTTTTAATATGTATAGTCATTTTTTTCATTTTTTTATTAATTTTTTTGATTTTTTTTATTTTTTACTTTTTTTATTATTTTTTTCCTTTTTTCCATTTTTTTTAACCTTTCTCACTGGTTAATTTTTCCCACAATAGAGTAGTTTACAAGTTTAAATTTATTGTTTATTCACAAAATAATAGGTTAATATTGTATTGCTATATTAGTAGTTGTAGCCTATTACAATGTTTATTATAAATAATTTGGTATACAGTTGGCTGTTCGTCGCTCAAAATGAGGTACAGGTTAGTAGGTAAGCTAATGTATTTGGCCAATTCGTGATACATTTCTGTTATAGCCCTGTCTTCAGTCCGGCCTTCCGATATGCAATGGTGGAGTGTCCCGACTTCTCCGCGACTACAGAGAGAAGTTTCTCCGATTCCAATTTTATGTTTGTGCTCTGGATGGAGGCAGTGTCCGCTTCTTAATCGGCTCAACATTCTTATGAAGTGTCGGTTTGTCTCGTCTTTAAACCATACTTGACTTCTTACTTCTTTTTGTATCTGTTTGTAATGTCCTCCCGATGGGTAGCTAATGTAATGTACATTCCACTTCTCTTTCTGTTCTTCATTAATTACTACACTCATATCTGAGCAAGGGACTTTGAAATCGTGTAATATCATGCCAACTCTTAGTGCTTGTTTGGCGAGAGAATCGACATATACGTTTTCTATTATTCCAGCATGAACTTTGATCCAAACTAAAATTATTTCTTTGTTTTGATGTTTTAGCTCCTCATGCAGTTTTATAATATCCACTGCTAAGTAATTTATTTTACAGGATAGTTTGAAGTGCTGTAACGCTGATATTGCTCCCTTACTGTCCGTGAATATGGTGAACCGGTGTTTCTCTTGATTGCCTAAGCAGTATTCCAAAGCTTTTTTAATAGCTGTTAGCTCAGCGCTGTATATGGAACATTCTGGAGGTAGCTGAAATTGTTCGTGATATTTGCTGTTGACATGGTAGAATGCGCAACCCGTTAGTCCGCCCTTTTTGGAACCGTCGGTAAACAACAACTCCCAATCTTGCCATTTTGTTTCCAAGTCGTGTTTAAACCTAAGCGGCGTTGTTGGATCTTCGGTTGAATAAGTTGTGTACATTACTTTTGGTAGAACATTATACGCTGAGTAATCTGGAGTGTAATAAACGTTGATAGAACTTGAATGAATTTCTTCTTTGAAGGGATGTAACCATTCGTAGCTTTCTATTATTAGAGGTAATTTCTTGTGTTGCCAGTATTTGTTTGTTAGGCCTAGAATGTATAATTGATGTATACAGGGTTATTCACGTTACCCGACACGGGGCATTATGGATAAAGTGTTTGATAAAAAAGAAAATAATAATTTCTGATGGATAGAGACCCATAAAGGCTACATTTTAAAAATATGTTTATGTTATACAGGGTGTCCCAAAAACACGAAATGTATCAAAGTTATGTTTTTTTAAATAGAATAGAATAGAATAGAATAGAATTGTATATTATTGCATATTCAGATTGCTTGGTGAATTCTAGTGTGACTTTATGTATCATACATGGGACCTAAAGCGAACCGTTTAAGTGTAAATCACCATTTTCGGTATAAGTAGATATCAGGAAAAAATTGAATATCGTAGAGACTGTAAAATATGGAAGGCTGTGACTTTGCCGTATTACTAAGCATAAAATGCGTCAGCTTTGATGAGACTGTCAAATTTGAGTTACGTTTATGCTTGGAGAAATCAGTCGATTAATTAAGGAAACTTCGATCAGCGATAACTTGATTTTTTCAAATGGGAATGCCCAATTTTTTTTATACGGTTAAACGTGGAATTTGATAACCTTTCTAATGATATAAGGTTGTGAATATCAGTCTCTAGTAGTTTTCATTTAATTTTAAATTTTCAAACAAATCGGCGATTTTCTCACCTATAAGCAACGTAGCAGGTCGTGCAATATTAACAAAAACCTGTTCAGGTAGAAGAAAACAACTAAAATAGCTGAAAAATACACACTTACTAGACTAAAGGGACAAGATTATAAAAATTCCTTACAACAACTCAACTCTCCCAGAAACAACTGCGATAACATCTCTAAGGTCAAAGAGAAGCTGGAGTATGGCAGTAATAGATATTTTTTACAGTCTACTGGCTACTGCAATTTACTAGAGGTTAAACATTTCCAAGATGATTAAAAACTTTGATATGAAACAAAAACAACCAGCGACTGTTGCTCCAGCACGCAACTATCAATCATATATGTAATGGTGTAAAAAAGTACTAATTTGCGTCGAAGTCGATACCTCTGACTTGAGCCCTACTATTTTTCAATATTTATTAGCAATATTGCAAAAAAGGAATACTGACAATCAATGAGATTTAAATTTTCTGTCATTTAAGTTTATGTTTTATAATTTGAACAAATTTTAATTCATTCCTCATTTTCTGCGATCTTACTGAAGAATTTCCAGAACTCCAGTCAGAGGTACTTTTGACTTGAGTTTTGACAGAATTGCATACTTTTCTATATCATTAAATGTAAAATTTTATTATGAAAATAATAAACTGCTTACAACATTAGCTAGGAGTTTTTATTTTATTTCAAAATTTTTAATGGTTTTGGAAATTGCCAATCTCTAGTACATTGCAGTAGCTAGTAGGCCGTGAAAGAAGCCATTTCCGCCATACTCCAGCTTCTCTTTGACCAAAGATATGTTACCGCCGTTGTTTCTGGTTAGACTTTGTTTGTTGTGAGTAATTTTTATAATCTGGTCCCTTTAGTCTAGTTTGCGTGTATTTTTCAGCTAAGATAGTTGTTTTCTTCTACCTGAACAGGTTTTTGTTTATATTTCATGGCCTGCTACGTTGCTTATAGGTAGGAAAATTGAAAAACGCCGATTTGTTTGAAAATTTAAAACTAAATGAAAACTACCAGAGATTGATATTCACAACCTTATATCATTAGAAAGGCTATCAAATTCCACGTTTAACCGTATAAAAAAAAGTTGGCATTCCCATTTGAAAAAATCAAGTTATCGCTGATCGAAGTTTCCTTAATTAATCGACCGATTTCTCCAAGCATAAACGTAATTTAAATCTGACAGTCTCATCAAAGCTGACGCATTTTATGCTTAGTAATACGGCAAAGTCACAGCCTTCCATTCTTTATAGTCTCTGCGATATTCAATTTTTTCCTGATATCTACTTATACAGAAAATTGTGATTTACACCTAAACGGTTCGCTTCAGGTCCCATATATGATACATAAAGTCACACTAGAATTCACCAGGGAATCCGATTATGCAATAATATACGGGGCGTTCCATTCAAAAAAACATAACTTTGATACATTTCGTGTTTTTGGGACACCCTGTATAACATGAAAATATTTTTAAAATGTAGCCTTAATGGGTCTCTGTCCAACAGAAATTATTATTTTCTTTTTTATCAAATACTTTAGCCATAATGCTCCGTGTCGGATAACGTGAATAACCCTGTATAGGTGATGCAGTTTTTGGAGAACAATTTCAGTATCATCCGGTGACTTAGTGTTTGTCGTCTTAGTCTCAGGGGCGGCTCTCCACACTCCACTTCCATTACATTTATTGGTGTGCTATGTAAGTAGCCTATACTTAATCTAAGGCACTTATTCTTTATCCGTTCAACCTTCTGTAGAAGACATTCTGCTGCATTTCCATACAAGACTGAGCCGTAGTCTAATATGGATCGGACAAGTGATCTATAAAATATTAGGCATATTTTAGGGTCAGCTACCCATTTCTGGTGACTAAAAACTCTCATGATGTTGAGTGCGTTTTCGCATTTTTTTATCACATAAGTTATATGTTCTTTGAAGATTAATTTTGTGTCTAGCAGCATCCCTAGGTATTTTGCTGTTGTTTGGTATGGAAGGTCTTATCCTGCTAGGTTGACTGTGTTCGGAGGTTGATATCTAGATCTTGTGAACGTGCATACCGATGACTTGCTGAATGCTACTGATGAGCCGTTTTCTTCAAACCAGGTTTTAGCAGTAGTTACTGAATGGTTCAAATTATCTAGGGATTTGGTGATGATTTTGTCAGTACTACTGATTGTGTAATCATCCGCAAATTGATATATTTATATCCCCTCCGAACTGATTAAGGACTCAAAATCGTGGGAATAAATAATATACTAGACAAGAATAATATACAATGCTTCCTTGAGGTAGTCCTAGTGATGTAGTCCTTGGTCCTATAATCTGGTTGTCAGTTCTAGTGAAGATTCGTCTGTTGCTGAATAGTTTGGTTAAGTGATAGCTTAATGCATTTGGAAGACCTATTTTCACCATTTTTGTGGCGAGAATATTCAAATCCACGATATCGTGTGCTCCCTAAACATCCAAAAAGGCAATTGAGGTATGTTTTTAGGGAGAATCCTATTTGAATGCTCGTTACAAGTTTGATTAGGAGTTCATGTGTGGAATATCCCTTACGGAAACCGTACTGCGAATTTGGAATCGCTTTATTTTTCTCTAAATAAAACTCCATCCGGTTCCTAGTTAGCCTTTCGTATGTTTTTAGGACACATGAAGATAGTGCTATAGGGCGATATGAGTTTGGATCATTTTCAGGTTTGCCAGGTTTCAAAACGGGGACTACTACGTAGTCATACCAATCTTGTGGAATGTCTACCTTTCCTGTGTATATATCATTAAATATTCTTAACAGTGTTACTTTACTTTGTGCTGGTAAGTTAAATAACATGGAGTAGTGTATTTGGTCTCTACCAGGGCTTGTGTTATTATTTTGTTTGAGTGAAATGTTTAGTTCCTCTATGGAAAAGGGCTGCAGTAGTTCGTGGTCCGAGAGTTCCGCTGACAGAGTGTGTGCTCCCTAAACATCCAAAAAGGCAATTGAGGTATGTTTGTTTAGGGAGAATCCTATTTGAATGCTCGTTACAAGTTTGATTAGGAGTTCATGTGTGGAATATCCCTTACGGAAACCGTACTGCGAATTTGGAATCGCTTTATTTTTATCTAAATAAAACTCCATCCGGTTCCTAATTAGCCTTTCGTATGTTTTTAGGACACATGAAGATAGTGCTATAGGGCGATATGAGTTTGGATCATTTTCAGGTTTGCCAGGTTTCAAAACGGGGTCTACTACGTAGTCATACCAATCTTGTGGAATGTCTACCTTTCCTGTGTATATATCATTGAATATTCTTAACAGTGTTACTTTACTTTGTGCTGGTAAGTTAAATAACATGGAGTAGTGTATTTGGTCTCTACCAGGGCTTGTGTTATTATTTTGTTTGAGTGAAATGTTTAGTTCCTCTATGGAAAAGGGCTGCAGTAGTTCGTGGTCCGAGAGTTCCGCTGACAGAGTGTGAATATAAGGTGCTACGTAGTACGGAGTTAATTTACAATGGAAGTTTTCGACCCAGTCGGCTGAAGCGTCTATCACCGTACTGTTTTTTGTCTTCTGTTCTTGTAAAGATTTAGATGCTGCCATACTTGCTTAAGAGAAACGCTACTGCTAAGGGATGTACAATATTTTCTCCAGCTCATTCTCTTTGCCTTATTTATAATGTTTTTTGATACAGCATCAAGTTTTTTGTAGTTTAATAAGTTGGTCAAGTTTGGACTACTTTGGTATAAATTATAAGCATTTCTACGATTTTGGACAGCGTCATCGCAACTGCGATTCCACCAAGGTTTACCACATCTTTTTTTGACCTCTCTATTTTTTGGGATATAGGCTTCAGCCGCTTGGTTCACATGGTCTGTAAAGGTTTTATAATCAATGTTATGGTCGAAAGGCTGATTTAAATTTTCAATGAAATATTTATCCCAGTCAGCGTTGTTTATATTCCATCTCATATATACCTTTTGTAAGATTTTCTCTATTTGGAAGTTACAGGTAATGATAATTGGGATGTGGTCTGATCCATAGGGATCCGGTAAGGTATCCCATTCTAGAATATGTTGGAGTTGTGGGGAACAAATTGTTAAATCTATTGCTGATTTTCTATTATGACTCATGTTTGTTGCCGCCCCATTGTTGAGGAAGATTAGGTTTTCTCGATCAATCGCTTCTATGACTGTTTTGCCATAAACATCATCATGTGATGACCCCCATGCAGTATGATGAGCGTTGAAATCTCCACCCAGTATAAACGGTCTTGGCAGAGCGCTGAGATTTTCGTCCACGGTCCACGGTAATTTTAGTTTGAGGTTTAATGTATATTGAGATTAGAGACAATTTCAAGTAGTTTTGTAGAGAAACTGTTATACATGTGCTCATTATTTTACTATTTTGAGGTAGCCCAGTATGAAAATATTTGATATTTGTTTTAAAAAGTATTGATACCCCGCCTTTGCCATCGGCACGACCGTTTCGGATCGTGTTACATCCGCGAAAATTATAGTACACGTTTTCTTCGAACCAAGTTTCAGATAAAAGTGCGATGTCAATGTTTTCTTCGTCTAAAAGTTTTTCCAAGTTACCTTTATTAGAAACAGCTGATCTACAATTCCATTGGCACATTCTGAAGCTAAGCATGTTTTTTTAAAGGTTGTACTTAAATTTTTGTAATAGTATTTTTTTAAACTGGTAAGGTAACTTGTAGAGTGATGCGACTAAAAAAATTCTTTTTCTATACTAATACGCTCTTTTATAAGTTCTAGTATTTGTGACTTCTGTAAATTTTGATTATTTGTTTCTTTGATGTTTGATAATACAAACAGAACCACTTCTAACACATTTTTTAGATAATTTTCATCCTGTACATTTATTTGGGTGTGATGGGGTGGGGTATCAGTTATTTCGTAACGGGGACTATTTAATATTCCTCCTCGTGTAACAGGGAAGTTGATTTGACTGATTATTTCTCGTCTTTGTTGTTCAGTATTGTCTAATAAAGGGGGAATGTTTCTTTTATTTGGTCGCCTTGGTGTAGTTTGGGAGAATCGTGCTCCCCTATGTGTATCTATGTTGTTGGATTGGGAGAAGTTGAGTTGTGGGTTTTGAGGCTGTCTGCTCGTTGACGGGAGGTTGGGGAATTGGAAGTAGTTCGTATCAATTGTAGAAGACTGAGTGTTTGAGGGAATGGTATTTTGATTACTATTTTTGGTGACTTGAGCGTAAGAAATTTTTGGAATAGCCTTTTCTGCATCTTTATAGGAACAGTTACAGGTTGACATATATTTTTTAATATCTTTTTGTCTTTGAAATTCGGAACATTTCCCCATTTTAAACCAGTTTATTAAAAATGTAACAAGTTTATTATAGACTCTTATCAGGGTCAAAGTTCTACGTTGGCACTAAACACAAACAACCAGTCACACGCGATCTCCATGGGAAATCTACTACACTATTTTATTTAAAATCCTGTAGTGCCTTTGATTTTTTACTCAAAAGTATTTTTTTCGTAAAATCATAAGCGTAAAGTAAATAAAATAAGAATTTGCTTGACGCAAAAAAAGGATGAAAATAAAACTACGTGGGTTTTTAAGGGTACTGAATGACCTATCATAAATACAGAGAACAAATGTCTTTTTTAATCCTTTTTTATTACTAACACTTTACGCCTCAAACAAATCCTCATTTTATTTATTTGTCAATGACTTTACGAAAAAAAGTGGTTTGCGTATGAAGTCAAATGCACTACAAGATTTTAAATAAAATAATGACCTTAATAATGTAGGAAAGGCAGTGGGGTGTTGTTTGTAAGAAAAGTTGGACGTTAGTTTTAGGGGTTGAAGTATAAAAAAGATATTTCGAAAGCAAAGCATGAGAGGTCATTCAGTACCCTTAAAAGGCCCACTTAGTTTTCTTTTTTATCTGTTTTCCTTGCGCATATATTACGCTTCAAACAAATCCTTATTTATTTTAAGCTTATGGTTTTACGAAAAAAAATACGTTCTTGTATAAAATCGAAGGTACTACAATATTTTAAATAAGAACTTAATTTGTGTAGGAAAAACTATTGGGTGCTATTTGAAATATTAAAGCTGGGGGTGAGTTTTAAGGGTTGGAGTAAAAAAAATGTTTTGAAAGCATGGTATGATAGACCCTGAAGTACTTTCAAAAATTCCACTCAGTTTTCGTTTGAACTTTTTTCTAGTACGAGAATATCACGTGTCAAGGAAATTCAGGGACACGCTGTATAGATAAAAATCTAGACCAATTTGGGGAGAAGCCAAATCACTCACTGTCTTCATTTGTGATGTAATAAAGGATAAATATTCGCTACAACTAGATATTTAAAACAAAAACTGTGAATTTTAATTTTAATCAGTTAGATTATTTGGCATCTGCTATGAAACATAACGTAATGGTTATCTATAATATAATTCTGGCTCACTCGCACTTTACGAAGCAACGAATTGGTAGAAAATTGGACCTATTGTGGATTAATCGACAGCGTATTTCATTTCAGGCTGCACAAAGGATATGTCTATATCAATAAAACATCCTATTACTGTTTTGAATAAAAGCGTTAAGCTTTTCTGATTGTATGACTTCCAAAGTAATAATTTCCATCAAAAAGGAAGCGGAAAGCTGTGCTCGGTTACTGCAGTTCATATTTTACAGGACGGATCAACTAACACCTTGCTAGCTACATCAAATTTTCGATCAAAACGTATACATATATGGAAAGTGTTTTACTTTAGACGATAAAATGTAGAGGGTTAGAAGAAAATAGATAAAGATGATGAAAAAAAAATAACCAGAAGCCACTGGCAAGATATATTCATAATTTCAGTCAAGATATTTGACTTTCCAAAGACCCAACGTTGCCACGGAGACTAGCTACATGCGGAAACTTCAAAGTATCATGTCCGTACAGTCGTGGTTATTTTTTCCTTCCATATTTAGATTGGATGAAAGAAGGAGAGAGGCCTTCTGGTGAAAAGAGCCACCAGTCCATAGGCCCACAAGCGTTCCTTCTGCATCTACTCTGGTTCCTAAGTCAAGCCCTCATCGTAAAGGTGAGGATGACCGTAGGTCCTGCTAATCTTATGTCTTCAGGTTCAAGGACCCTTCAACCTAGTGTAGTCTGCCGAGGACTCCTCATCGTCTGTAAGACGTTATGGCCAGATAGCATGCCCACACGTAAAGTCTTTCCAGTGAGAGATAGAACCACCCCAGCTTGGCCAGAGGTCCTATAATAAGTTCTTTAGCTTGGCGGAGATGTCCAGAGATTCATCTCCATCTAATAAGATATTCATTATAGGGTTACCTTAAAAACCATATATCATAGAGTTCGATCATGGCGGCGGTCGGTAGTAACGTGGAATGTGCTGCTCTGTGTAAAAAGTGTAAAAGTAGTGTTATTAATGGTGCTAAATGCAAAAATTGTGGTTCAGAGTACCATCCTAGATGTGCAAAGAAGGTTGGAGCGAAAATATGTGAAAACAATTTACTAGACTGCTGTGCTGGTGCACAAAGTGATAGTGACACAGCATTCTTCGATGCGATGGACGAGTTATGTACTGGTAACAATAAAATGGATATTCATATCTTTCAATACATAATAAAGCAGAAAGATCAGTTAATAAATGAACTCAAAGACAAGATTAAATTACTTAACGATCATATAAATCTGCTAATTAATCACGGAAATTCGAACGGAAAGGTGAACGATGCAAAAAATGCTGAGAACCAAAAAACAAGTCCACATTCCACTATACTGAAACATACAAACCAGGCGATGACTAGAAAAACGAATGCTGATACCTGCGTGGAAAAAAGTAAACAGAATCCCCAAACAAATATAGGATCTCATAAAATTACGGTTGTTGACAAATCTTCGGTTGCAGCAGCTGTTTCAAATGCAGAGCAACAGGTGGCTATGAATAGATTAATCAACCTCAACGTGGACGGAGAGCAAATAGATGTTCCTAGTGATTCTCAGGGATGGAAAAAGGTCAACAGTAGGCGAAGACGTAATACTGTATTTGGCAGTAATAGTTCAACACACGTAAAAGCAGTTCCCAGACTAGCGCAGCTACATGTTTCCAGGATTGATCCATCCACGTCGGTTGCTGATTTGCAGAAACTTTTGAGTGATAATTTCCCAGAGGTCAAATGTGAAGTGTTTACCCCCAAACATCCCTCAGTGTACTCATCATTTAAAGTGAGTATTCACGAAAGTAATTTTAAGAAGGCTATGACACCTGACATATGGCCCTTTGGTGCATCAGTCAGACGTTTTTTTGTGAAACATCCAATTCACAACAAGAACGTGTAGGAACTGGAAACTCGTTGAGTTACAAATGTTTGAATGACAATGCGTCCTTAGATGAAAATTTAAGTTGTGTTGAACTCAAGAAATTTAATTCTTGGTCTAACTGTTTGTCTTTATTTCATATAAATGTGCAGTCACTGTCTAATAAAATCCCTATAATTACCTTATTCACAGATGATTTTGATTTTGATATTATATGCATGTCGGAGCACTGGCTTAGTGTAGAATGTCTGGAAACTGTAAATTTGCCGAACTATAAGCTATGTGCACACTTCTGTAGAAAGTACAGGGCACATGGTGGAGTTGCTGTTTTTGCCAAAACCCACTTGAAATGTGTAAAATTTGACGTAGATCAATTCAGCTCTGAAATTCACGCGGAATTTTGTGCAGTTCAAATACCTTCTAAAAATTTAGTCGTAGTTGCTTTATACAGATCTCCTAGTGGGGATTTTGACGTTTTTGTGGAATCGTTTGATAAACTCCTGAGTCATTGCTTTGACAAGCATTTAAATATTATTGTTATGGGAGATTTTAATGTAAATTTTAGAGAAAAATCAAAAATTTTAGATGACCTACTATGTACGGTTGAATCTTATGGACTAAATGTTTTGATCAATTCTTTTACGAGGGTATCTGGTAACTCCGCAACTTGCATAGACAATATCTTGTCAAATATTATAGTAGATTCCTCCTGTTATGGTGTTGTTGATCCATGTATCTCAGACCATAAAGGGCAGTACATCATACTTAATGATACGAAGAAAGAAAATAATCCAAAAACAAAAACTAGATCCTTTTCACAAGCAAATCTCAAAAACTTTAAAGATGATTTGTCTAAGATCGATTGGTCTATTTTTGATGATCTAGATCGTAATTCTGAAACACTTGCTTCATTTTTGGTGCAACAATTTGAAGCATTAATATCACTTAACTTTCCTTTTCATACTGTAGTCACTCAGAACAAGGCTCCTACAAAATGGGAAAATTCAAAACTAGAAACCATGAGAGACACTTTAAAGTCCATTAAGATTGTAAGCGAAGTTACGAGAAATTTCAATGCATACAATGTTTATAAAGATATTTATAAGCAAGCTGCTCAGGATGAAAAAAGGAGTGCTTACAATAATTACATAAACTCATCAAGTAATAAAACACGTGCTGCCTGGAAAATTGTTAATTTTGAGCGCAATAAAAAAACCTCATCAAATTCTTATGGCAATATAAAAGCGGACGAATTTGCTATGTTTTTTGCCACTATTGCTGATAGAATAGTAGACACATTGAGATCCGGTAATGTACCTATAGATATATACTCAACACTCAGAAATATGCCCACTCCGTGTTGTTCATTTTTTTTAACTCCTGTAACAAAAGAGGAAGTTTTAGAAGCGGTCAAATGCTTAAAAGATTCTCCATGCCCTGACTTCTATGGTATAAATTCTAAACTTGTTAAAGAGACTGCTGAAATATTAGTTGACAAACTAGTTATATTATATAATCTTTGTATAACAGAGGGACATTTTCCTCGTTCATTCAAAGTAGGAGTCGTCATACCTTTATTTAAAAAAGGTGACCCAGATCATTTGGACAATTATAGACCCATCACTATAACACCAATTTTTTCTAAAATTTTTGAAGTAATACTTAAGAAGCGTTTATACTCCTATTTGGAAAATAGCAATTTCTTTCATTCTTGTCAATTTGGATTTCGTTCTAAATGTTCTACGGCACTAGCGGTACGGAAGGTAGTGGATACCATAGTACATAGTTTAGAAAAAGGAGAGCATGTAGCCTTGACTCTATGTGACTTATCTAAAGCGTTTGATTGTGTGTCTTTTGAAATTTTAGCGCGCAAACTTGAATACCACGGTATAAGGGGCTTGAGTCTTGATTTGTTTAAGTCATATTTAGTAGAAAGATCACTCTGTGTTAGAGCTGATGGCCATACAACTCAGATTATTCCAGTTAGTCATGGGGTACCTCAGGGTTCAGTCCTGGGTCCCTTATTTTTCATTATTTACGTCAACGATTTACTGAATTATTTATCACCTACCGATTGTGTGGCATATGCAGATGATATTTCAATACTAACGAGCTGCAGTGATATCAATTTTCTCAATATTTCATGTCAAGAAGCACTAGATCGAGCAACAAATTGGTTCACGGCTAATTCTTTAGCGATAAATAAAAATAAAACAACAAATATTATTTTTTCTACAAACAACAACGTAGCAAATGGTAGTTCAACAAAGCTACTAGGCTTTCATCTTGATGACAGGCTCAATTGGAAAAATCATGTGGACGAACTGTGTAGCACACTATCAAAATATTTGTTTGTCCTTCGAAGCTTAAAAAAGTTGCTTGATTTAGATACTTTGCGTTCTACCTATTTTGCGTTAATTCACTCTCATTTGATGTATGGAACTATTTTATGGGGCAATTCGTCCAATGCGCACAAAATTTTTGTTTTACAGAAAAAAGCAATCCGCTTGATAATGGGTGAAGGATTTAGAGCTAATTGTCAGCCACTTTTCAAACGTTTACGGATCATGCCTCTGCCTAGCATTTTTATCTATTCTACACTCATTGAAGTGCATAACAGTTTGCACCTTTTCACAACTGGTGCTGAGATTCATAATCACAATACCAGATCTATGAATGTACTCAGACAGCCTGGGTATAAACTTACTAAGTCAGTGAAAAACTCGTTGCGAGTGGATTTATATAATTCTCTACCTGTTGCTGTTAAGAGCCTTGACAAAAACGGCTTTAAAATGACTGTGAAAAAATTTATTTTAGATCATTGTTTTTATAATTTGGAGGAATTTAGAGATACCCCGTTTGTCTGTGATCATCCTGCTGTACCTGCGATTGCTATGTGAACATTTTTATATGTATTGACTTTTAAATTATGTGTTGTTTTTATTTTTTGTTCGCATGATTGACGTATCACTTGTACTTTTTTATACTGTTGTGATAAATAAATTCTATTCTATTCTATTCTATTCATGAATTCGAACCGGAGGACGCCAATCAGTAGACATACGAATTACGATAATTCTTTAGTTTCTTATTGTTCCTCTACATCTTCTTTTATTCTGATTTTCTGTTACTGTAGCCATACGTTTCTGAATGATTACGACTATTCGTAGATTTGTCATTGTTAATGATTTAGACATGAAAAGGACATAATTTAATGTTTAATATACTGACAAAACATATATTTCTAAAAGATATGTTAAGCATTTATTAGGTTTTATCTTAAACTTGACTAACTGTAAACTTCGACCGTAAAAATCGATTCTGAATTCCAAACTCATCTTTGATGTAGATCTATCGTTACGGATTTCTTTTTGACTTAGTCTAAGCCACTGTTATGTTGTTGAAAGCTGAAAATTTCGAAGTTATTTATTTTATTTGTTCCGGGAATTAGGATTCAATATTATTATATACTATGATAAGATACAACAGTATTCCATTCGTAAGTGTTTAACAATAATTTGCCTCGATTTGAGATTAACTAACGCTATTCTGCTGTTTATGAAGTTGTCGGGCACGTATCCAGGATTTGGATGGAAGGTCCAGATTATGGTTCGCCACCTTTTCAATTTTCTCTCGCCGGGGTGCATATTTCATATTTGCTGATTAGTTTTTTTTCGGCGGCAATTATATAACGTTCCGGGGGGGGGGGGCGTGTCCGGACACCCTGGAAATACGTGCCTGGAAGTTGTCCTTTTAGCAAATACTACACAGCCTAACTAGTCGCCCGACTGCTTTTTTTCAATCCAACACGTGTTTCGCTGGTTCTGTTGTAAGTACCTTCAGGAGAAGATTTATTTAGACTCAATTTTCAGGCAATTGCCGTAATTTAGGAATCCCAAGAATAGTCTGATATAATCGCACAGATGCCAGTAAAAAATCGATATTCTTATAGCAGAGAACTAGCACGTAGTTGTTGGCGCGCATTTATGGCAGACGTCTAATCTCAGTTAAAGCCAAGCACGTGGTAGGAGGTATAATACGTTCAAGATGACGAAAATTGTTGCCATTTATAATGCAACGCCTGAATAACGTGCGATCTCTATGGTGGCGTTATTAGGATTTATGACTGTTTTGGTACACCCAGCTTACATAAAAATAAATGTTAATAAACGCGGCGTTTCATTTTAACTGCAGGAGGAAGTTAATGTTTAAATGGTTACATTCATAATGTGCCTTAGAACTTCTTCGGATGTACAGAAAAAAAAATGAAGTCATATAGATCATTGGTTTGCTGATTGTAACGTTGATATTACTAGAAATCTTGAGGAATAAAACACACGTATTCTAAAGAGGAGAAGATCGTCTAAATCGTGGAGACACATAAAAATTAGTTAGATTTAGCAAAGCTCATAATATTTTGATGCAGAAATTTGTCACTTGACACTTTGGTGCAGAGATTGCTCATCTACAATATAATGGTAGCAGATTATAACGTTTTGAGGACAGTTTGAATATAGCCCCATCTATTAAATTCGATGAAATAAAGATAACTCAAACTCAAAAAGGAATTTGGAGTTGAAAGCAGTGACCCAAAAAAAAAACACTCCGAGGGTAGTTGCCCTAACGGCATTGAATTAAACTATTGGCTCGAGTGCTTACGTTGGAGAAACACGAAGAAAATCATTTCCACCTTACCCAAAGTGAGCTCAAAGATATCACAATTCTTGTTTGAAACATGTCCTAAATCGCATCAGGCACGATGTACTCAGTCCATGACACCGCTATTTCGACCTTCCGGGTCTCACAAGGTGGACCTGTGTGCAGGCCACTATCAGTGATATGAAAGCAGTGAACCAATAGAAACAACTACCTCGATTTTGTAGTTTTAGTACTAAATCAAATTTTTGTCTAATTTAAGAGTTATGTAATAGTTTTATTACACTTATGTAGTTAAAGTAATATACAGGGTATTTTCAAAGTTGGGACTTTCCTTTCCAGAAACAACTGCCTTTGAAATGAGAAAGCTAATGTGCTGTGAATGAGCAGCAAAAGAATAAAAAAATTGTCAGAAGATACGTACTGTTTGTTCGCTGCGAAGTTTTAAGTGCGGTCCTGCCACATGAGTTTTATAGATACAGAACGAGTGTCCATACATACTGTGGCTCTAGCTCTTTGCACAAAATAGACAAATCGACAGGGTGCAGGGTGAACGCGGTCAAGGAAACGATCAGAATCCACTCGCGAAGTCTGAGAGGCATATTCACCACATTCACCGCTAAAATCATGTCTACCAGTTCATTATTAGTTATATTGCACTATCTTTGTTGTTGTTAAAATCTGACGTAGCACGTCAACATTCTCGAGACGACATGCGACACACACAGGCTGAGCTGCTACCTACATCTATGCTCCGCTCCGTTGTAAACAGGGTTTTTTCATTTTTTGCCTCGGTTTTGATGCAGTAGCACAGGGACAGAATTGGAAATGAGGATTCCATTATCGGTCAATATCTTGATATCCCTAAACATTTCGGTTATATGTTACTGGGATAACCACTGCTTTTGGCGAGTACAGGTGCTCTTTGAAGAAAAGTCCCTAGTATTCTGAGTGCAGGACTCGAAATTTGTTTGATGTGTTATGAAAAATAATATGTAGGTAAACAATAGTATGCTGACCAGCGATTACCTATCCAACGAAAATCAATGGCAGAAAAACCTATGTTAAAAAATTGATAATTCATGAAATCTATTCGACTTGAGTTAAATTTTTCGGTTTTCGTCTAGGTGGTTGGTGGCCAATATACTTCACTTCACTTTAAGAAGAAGCCACTGTGGTTATACAATTATTGATCAGGTGACGGAATGACTGCGCAAAGTGCCGTAGCTGAGGATAATGCTTTGTTGTCGATTTTAATTTTTTCGACCGTATCTATCACTATTTAAGCATAAATTCTGGTTTGCGTGCACAACGAGTTAATTTGAGTGATAAGAAGAAGCGGAAGGGATTATTATATTGGCCCTTCCGTAAAATGAACCCGTGTCTATTAGTCAGTCGGTCGATCTGTCAGGTCTGGATGTCTAGGAACTAGACAATGTGATTAGCAGAGAAACAAAGTACAACTGGTGTTCGATGTACATAAGTTAGTTAGTAGTAAGGCTATTATTTTTTTTGAAAATCTAATTAGTGATTTTGTCTTGTCAAGATTTCATTTTGAAGGAATTTATTTGGAATGTCGAAAAATATGCGTTATATTTTTTGGTTCATATTTCGACTTTGGAAAATATTCCTTGCTCAAAACTAGTTCTGCGTATTTGTTTGCAGACTGAAGCTTTTACGGATATGTTAGACTGTTTTTCGAAGGTTTCCATGCGATTTGGCTTATTGGTGTCACCGGTGCACCATTGACTTGACGTGGTGCCTGATATAGAAAATATTGAGGTCTCTGTGTAAAGTTGTATTGGAGAAATATTTTGGGGCATATTTTGTCACAAATATGAAGATATGGCGTACGTCACACATGTGTGAAACAAACTCATCAATTCGTTTGGGGAGACTACGTCGTTGTTCTCGATGTTTCAAAGCCATTCGATCTATTGTGGCTTGTGGTACCCCTAAACAAATTTCCATCCTAGGGCCTTCCCGTTAAATGTGGTTGATTAGCAGACTTCCTCTCTCGTATCTGTCGCGGTAGATGGTTTCTTCCTTCCACGACATCAACGCTGAAGTCCCGCAGGGATCGGTACTGGCTTCTACATTGTTTCTGCTTTATAGCCATGATCTGCTCTAGAGATCTAGAGCACTATAAACCACTATAAACCCCATCTATAGCTTCGCGGATGATAGTGCTTTGCATGCAGGCATTATGAGCAGACCAATCTCTGTGGTCAAGCTCGAACGCAGAAGGCTGGCAGCGGTTGCTTCGCTGTCAAAAACCTGGAGACTATTACCGCTTGAAGACTCAAGAACATAGTAAAATACAATGCTTGCAAGACTTAGTCCTTTGCACTTTCAAACAAAAGGTATCCAAGCGAACAACCGGTTGTAATGAAAAATCGGGCGCTGACAAGATGTCAGTCTTCCAAGCCCTCAGGTGTCCACATCAAAGAAAACATAATCTGGCACGAACATGTTTTATATATTACAGCAACTGCCAAAAAAGAGTTTGGAACCTATTTGAAATAGAACGGCACAGGTACTCAGTAACTTAAAAGGGGTGATACACGTACGAACTTTAAGTACGCGGTTTTTAAGTTCGCAAACTTACTCGACTCGACGTCGGTGACACACGTGAAGCCGAAATCAGTCATTTTGATAATTTTCCTAAATAAACAAAACTTTTAACAAATGCCAAACACAACAAGCGTTGCGCATCGTTGGCCTGCCGAAACAAAGTGGTGGCTCGCGGCTCGCAGTACGAGCCGAGACAAGCTACGAGCAGGAATTCAAACCAGTTGGATCGCCGGCGGTTTGCGCGACGGTTTTAAAGTACGCGTACTTACGGTGACACACAGGCGAAAAAGGTCGTCGAGCCATAAGTACGCGTACTTGCTCGTACGTGTATCACCCCATTAAGAGATAGAAACATGTTTCTATCACCATGACGACCATGACGATCAAGCAGTTTCGCGTGCCTTTCACAAAGTGCCTACTACGCTGACATATTTTTGAGGCCACCCGATTCCATAGTACATAGTGCATATAAACACGTTTCTAAGTTACAGAGTACCGACGCGGGTTTCGCGTTGGCTTGCCACATCTCAAATTAGCAGTTTTCCATAAAATTAAACAAAAAAGTCAAGTCAAGTTAATTGACTCAATACTTCTCACACATTACGGTGATACCAGTTTATTATTTTTCCATAGCATGAAGCTATAATCTGAGATCCCCTTGCAGCCAGATCATCACCAGCGCCTCCCCCCCCCCCCAAATTGTGTTATGCCGCCTACTATCCACATACATCCATACAACAAGTTTTTCAGTTTTACAACCGCCCACCTTCCAACCACCCCAATTTCACCGCCATCCAAAGAAAGTAGAAAATGATCCGGGACCCATAAAATGCCTAAAAACGAAGTTTGATCTGTTTTTATATTTTTAGTTTTTTTATTACTCCAGCGCCACCACTGTCACGACTTCTGAAAACCATACGCGTTTTCCATCCTCACCACGGTCGTAATACTGTGTCAAAATTTCATTAGAATCAATTTAATAGTTTCCACGTTACAAAATACAGAACGATATAAAGCAATAAGTACTTGTATGTAGAGAGAAAATTCCCTCAGTTTCGGTAATAGGCAAGGCAATGTTCGGATGGACCTAAAAGAGTTATTTATACCGCTAGGTCTTCCTTCACAGGTCAGTGGGTCTATTACAAATACAACAATTTTACAACCCATTTCCCAAAAAAAGTAGAAAATGATCAGGAACACCAAAAATGCCTAAAAATGAAGTTTGAGGAATATTTGAAATTCTTTGTTTTTTGCTAATTACTCCGCCGCCCATGCATTGATTTTCAAAGTTATAGCAGCATTACCTACTACGACCACCCAGCATATCGCTACTCAAATTTCATGACAATCCATGTAGCGGCTACTAAGATTACCAGGCTAGAAGAACGCTAACAGATAGACAGACCGACAGACCGAAATAGTGAGGTGGATTTTCGTTATGTAGATATCATGAAACGTCCAAGAAGCATATTATCTCAAAATCGAAAATTTTCGGTGTGGGAAGTAAAAGGCCTATCACTCAAAAACTGCCAGACTGATATTAACAACATATTTAAGTAGTTTGACTACATTCACATGAACCTTACAAAATATCGAAATAAACTGTATTCGCTGTCCAAATTCTCGTACGAACCACCCTCTAAAGCCAAAGTTACAATAAGTTTGCAACCATGAATTACTCATACAATAACAAAGCAACGTTTTCCAGTTTCTATTCATCGACCGAACTCTATAAAATAGACGATGCTAAGGTCAAAAGCAGATTTTATGAAAATGTCTTGCAGTGACTTTGATCTACTGTCTGTACTCACGCCCGAAATTTGGGCAATGAAAGTGCTAGGTTTTTGGAAGAGTGAGAACAGACACACCATGTACAGCTCTGTTTTCTATAAGATCTACAGAGGTGCCATTTGGCTTGGGATGGCTATCTTCCAAATCTTTGGATATATGTTTGTATATCAGAAGTGGCACACCATCAGTATTGGTGACATATCATCAGTTATGTTCCTAAACATCAGCATATTCAACGTTCAATTAGTTACCACCTGCATATTTCTCAACGTGGACAGATTGCATATTATTATCCACCAACTGACATCAGAGATACTCCAACTGAAGACAGAGAGACACGTTCAGATTGCGAAGCAGCTGAAAAGATCCTGCGATTTTATCAGAAAATACTATTATAGCTTACTCATATTCATACTCTTGGTCCAACCAACGTTGAAGGTACTGGGGAGAGACAAAGAACCATTTTATGACAGTTATATTCCTCCAGCATTGGGTCATATAGGAGTCCTAATTTTCCAAGAAATCATAACAGCAGTTGCAGGGTATGCTGGTTGTAACTATTGCATTTTAGACATGAATTTGATGACAGGAATCAGCATTCAGATTGAGATTTTAAAAGATATTTTGTGTGAGTCGGATGACATTGACGTAATATTCGAGTGCATTAAGAGACATCAACAGATCGTAAGGTAAGTTGATATCGTTAAAGTTGCAGTTGCACATTTTTGTGGACACCTCATTTTATATTTTTGAAGCTTTGTACCCATATAAATCATTATATATGTTACGCCCAATACTCGAATTCGGGCAATGCCCGAAAAAATACGCAGAACTAGTTTTGAGCAAGGAATATTTTCCAAAGTCGAAATATGAATTTTATACGGCTATTGAGCATTACCAAATAGGCAGAACTAGTTTTGCGTATCTTGAAATACACAGAAGAATTTTTTCGCAACTTGAAATGCACAGGACTAGTTCTGTATATTTTATGAATGACAAGCACAAATTCTGCTTCTTCCATTTAATCAGCGCCAGCGACGATGCGACAAACTCAAATAAATATAAAGTTGGAGAAGTTAAATATAATTTAAAGAATACCAAAAATGATAAATCGCGAACTGAGGAGGCTTTAAATGTTTATTTGATTGTGTTAGCATCAAATTGGCTGGTGCTTCCAAACCTCTTTTTGCGTTTTCACGAATCGTACTTATATTGCAGGAACGTTGGCATAGAAACCTAACCTAACCTAATCGATAGGTTTTTGCTGGTTTTTGACACACAATGCATAACGAATGTTCACTTTTGTTGTCATTTCGTACCACAGAACTAGTTCTGTGCATTTCAAGTTCCGCAAAACTAGTTCTGTGCATTTTACTCATATGTGGAGTAGACTGCCCAGATGCGCAAAAGTAGTTCTGCCTATTTGGTAATGCTCAATAGCCATATAAAACTAATATTTCGGGTTTAGGAAATATTCCTTGCTCAAAACTAGTTCTGCGTATTTTTTTTCTGGCATTGCCCGAATTCGGCTATTGACTGTAACATATACAAGAAAAAGATGATGTTTCACCACATTAGGTAAAATGCCCGTTATGAATCGTTAACTCAAAAATTGCATATAGTGGACCGCTTAGATGTGATTAATTGTCAAAAAGTGCCAAAAAGTAAAATCTGGTTGCGAGTCGATAGATTCGTGAAACAGCAGATACTTCAGAATCACCACCTTAGCATGCAAAAAAAAAACAAAAACTGTTTTCTGGCTAAACGAAAATGTAATAGCAATAAAAGTACTTTTTTAAATACAGGATCCCATCTGAATTGTTATAGATTGCAGTTACATATTTGCTTAACCGCTCACAAAAATATTTGTTTTAAACAACTTTGCTAAAGTCTTCGAAATGATTATGACTAGGTTAATATATAGAACATCTCCTTCTCAGCACGGTTTTACGCAACGTCGTTCAACAAATCAAGTAGAAATAACACAGTGTATTTCAGAAACCTTAAATGGTAGAGGACTGACAGAACTCATATACACTGATTTTATAAAGGCATTTGATAAAATAAATTACCAGTAAATTACATAGTATCTACACAACAAATTTCAATATGTATCTTACAATGGTTACACATATCAAAGCTATGTAGTTACTTTAGGAGTTCCACAAAACTCAAATTTAGGTCTTTCACTATTTTTATTGTTTATTAACAACACCACAAGTATCTTAAATTGTAAAAATCTACTATTTGCTGACGATCTCAAAATATACGTTATACTCTGCCTCACTCTCCAAGATGATCTTAACAAAATTACGCAGTGGTATAAACGACTTGAAGAAATAGAATTATAATATACAACTACGGTGGATAAAATGAGGAACCTATACCGGGTGTCCCAGAATTTCCTTGACACGTGATATTTTCGTAACGAAAAACGGTTCAAGCAAAAACTGAGTGGTACTTTTGAAGGTACTATACGGTCTATCATAACATGCATTCAAAACATTTTTTTTTGTACGTCAACCCCTAAAACTTAAATTAACGATAAATTGCAGTTGGGGCATAAAAAGTAGGGCACTACGATAATTAAATTCAAGTAAAGAATTTATTTTTCCAGGCAAAATTGTGGATTGAAATTTGAAAGAACTAGCTAGGGGTGGATTCCAGGGGTTGAAGTAAGAAAAAAATGATTCATAAGCAAGAAATGATAGGTCATTCACTACCCTTGAAAAACCCACTTACTTTTCTTTTTTATCTTTTTTGTTACAAAAATATCAGGCGCCAAACAAATTATCATTTCATTTGTCTTATGCTTATGATTTTAAGGAAAAATTAAGTTTGCATATAAAGTTAGGGGTACCACAAGATTTTAAATAAAATGGGGATATCATTTATGTAGGAAAACCTATGGAGTGTTATTTGAAAAAAAAAGTTGGGGGTAAGTTTTAGGGGTTGACGTACAAAAAAAATATTTCGAATGCATGGTATGATAGATCCCATAGTACCTTCAAAAGCACCACTCAGTTTTTGCTTGAACCATTTTTCGTTACGAAAATATTACGTGTCAAGGAATTTCTGGCACACCCGGTATAGGTGTTAATTTTGATAGCGAGTTTCACTTCACAATGCACATAGAGAAAAAAACAGCAGAAGACATGAGAATTTTAGGATTCATAATCCGTAATTGCAAATGGTTCACAAACTTGGATGCTTTCAAAACTTTATACATTTTGATGGTATATACGCTCAAAATTGGAGTACTCATCATTGGTGTGGAGCCCGTATTACAATAACCACACAGCCATAGTCAGTAGAAGAAGTCAAAGAAGATTTTTGAAACTTCAATCATTTGAAGTAGATGGAGTATATCCAGAAAAGAGTTTTAGTCAAGAATGGAACGCTTCAATATAGACTCATAACAGCTGAGAAAGTCCTACATATTTCTCCATAAGTTAACTAATAACCAGATATATTTTAGCAGCCTCTTAGGCAAAATAAACTTCTATGTTCCAAGGCTAGACTCACGAAAGAGCTGTATGTTTTATTGTGATAATTCCAGAACAAATATATTGTGTAATTTACCAGTCTACAATAAGTGTAATAAATTCAACTGTTTCTCATATGAATACAGCAACACCAGTAGCACTAGTCACTAAATGCAAGGAATATTATAAAGCTTCATTTAGTATTTCTGATACACTTCACAATTCATCACCTCTTTTCTGCTCCTTTATATTCCTAATATTTATATTATAATAATATTATCTGTTTTAATTTTGTTTTGAAATTTTATCATTGGCTGTTATTTCAAGTAACACGATTATTATTATTACATTTTATATTATTCCCTATGATAACTACACCGTAGCAGTGTACTATTTTCAAATTATACTTATATGTGCATGTAACCTATCTAATATATTTTTTATGTACCCTTAGCCGTGTAATTCGAGGTATCTCTTTGGCATTAAAAACTATTACTATTATATTTTGCAGTTGATACAGAAAATTTACAGACAGGCTCAAGTTATTACGGTATAACTGTACCTAAACTTAACATTAAACTATTATTCAACATAATTGTGGCATCTTATGGTACTTTCTTATTACAGGCTTGTTGATAACGTGCAACATATTCAGCGAATTGGCATTTCTGTCAGTTTCTTCACTGGTGTGTTGTTATTTTGCTCCACGTTATTCAAAATATTGGAAATGGAGGTGAGAAACATACAATGAAATACTATAGAATTTATTTACTTTTGTATCCTGACCGCTGTTGTTCATTATTTTTATAAATCCTGGGATACGGTCAATATTATATTTTAAAAATGTATATACAATTTTCACGACGTTTTGACACTCAAGTGTGCGTCATTTTTAGGTTATGAATATTTTACCGCAACAGCTACATACGTTTTGCCGAATGATGTTGACAAAGATGTTTTGGTAAAATCTACTATTCATTTCATCATAATGTTAGCGCCGTGAAAATTAAATATATTTTTTTGAAATAAAATATTGACCGTTTTCTAGGATTTTATTACTAAATATTGAAATATTAGGCTAAGACAAATAATAATAGCAGTGTTGATGAAATGTGGTATTTTCACCAAGCAATCTAGGTTGAGGCATTTAACATACCCCCATACCCCACCTTTTTAAAGTACTATTCAGTTCCCTTGCAAAACACAGAGATTGATTTCAAACCTGGAACAAGATGGTGGGTTTGTGACGTCTAGTGCATAATTAATGTTGATTGAAAGGACTCCAATTGTCAAATTGAGTTGAAGACATTGATGCTTGGGGCATTTAGGAACCTAGCGGTCTAGACTTATTCGAAGCCATCTATTTGGGCCTAAAGTTAATAACTCATACCTACTACTTACTTCTGTAATATGTTTTCACTTAATTCTTATTGTCTAGTGGATGTAAGGAGTAATATAGTGCTTTTTTCTTTTTAGACTGATTTCAACTTTAGCGAACTTATGTTTGTACTACCATACTCTCTAGGTTCAATTTTTGTTATATTTGTTCATTGTTGGTATGGAAATGACATCATTTATAGGGTGAGTTGACTAATCGCAATATTGTGATAAAAAGTATAAAAAGTAGCTCCCTTTCAAGTGCATAACAGAGTCTTCAGAAAGCAGCTAAATTTTTAATGTTCTATTTTTTGATGATAGTTAATCTTTGGTACACAAATTGTTCCGTAGACCAGAAGAACTTTTAAAAATGATATAACCCCAGTAAAAAGTTTTCATGAATCAAAAATACTTTAGTATTATGAAGTTTTATTACTGAATATTTTAATTACGAGCCGCCTTAAAATACTTATGGAGTTTCAAAGTGATTCATTCGTATATTGGTCCATCTGGTATACTGTAATTCTTGTCATCCCAGCAACTTATTGATTTTGATTTTTCATGGAAGTATATCGACTGGACTCGTAGAAAGCTACTGCACTCATAGAAAACTAATTAGCTAAATTTAACTTACAAAAGTTTCTAGGACTATTTATTTGAGCTGCCTGGATCACCATCATGTAACAATTCTAAATGTTAGCCCTACTTGTTTTTTAAACAAGGATTTTGTAAATAGTGTTTTACTCTGCTCATGAAACCGCGCCTGTGTAATGGCGCGGTAATCACCTAGCGTTCTTAGATTATCAATACGCACCTTGTATACAGCAATAAGGAATATTGTCTTTTAGATACTGTATCATGATACTTTAGTAATTGTTTGACATTAACACTACCTTGCCTTTACAGAGTGCTGGTATAACTAACGCCATTTTTGATTCAAACTGGATCGGCGCTAAGCAATCTATGCAGAAAACCGTCGTCCTATTCATGGCATTCACTAAGGATCCTTTGAGACTACAATTGGCTGGTGGATTATTTGATATGAATATGCCTGTTTTCGTATCGGTACGAATATTATGTTACTCAAGATGACCGCAAATAAGCTAAAAGAATGTACAAGTTACAAAGACTACAATCATTAAACATATTTTTACCTATGATACGTAATAAAATATACAGGGTGGCCAATCGGGTGACGTCATTAATTTTTTTTAGATAGCCCGTACCGAGATCTATCCAAAACATCCCCATGTATGTGTAGCGATTATTGATAGTTTCCGAGTTATGATTTATTTTTGGAAAATTTAGAGATTTTCCAGTGTTTTCAAGAAATCGTCAAAAACAAAAATGCTTTTTGGCTTTTATTTTGCCTGTAATTGTACTCAGTTTTAAGCCTATTTTGATATCCAATAAAGAAAACCTGTACGTGCGACCAATAGTTAAGTACATTTAGGGCCCAATGTTTGAAATCACTGTTTTTAGTCAGGAGACCAAAACCTTCAAAATAAAATTAAAAACATGTGTGCCTGGTTCTGAAGCTCCAAACTAATCTTAAAAACTTTGCAAGACATTACACTTTCGAAATAATAATGAAAAAGTAGCACTTGTAGGGGCATTTTACGCCGTACGTAACTGTTAAAGGTAAAAAGGTGATAATTCACGAATTTCCAAAATGATTTAAAAAACTATTATTTTACTTTATTATGACATATTTAAAGGAAAAAACTCTTAACAACTAATAAACGCGATAATCATTGATATTTTAATGACTTTTAATAAAAAAAACTAATACCCAAATTGTGATTTTTGACGTGTTTATGCTATGTACTGTTGAACTTCTGCTAAATTAAGTTGTATGGAAAATTAACAAAGGAAAGGAATAATAAAACAATAATCTGACTTTCAATTCCATGGCAGAATTACGTGGGAAGCGGTGTCGTAGCATACGCCATCCCTTTCTTTCAGAGTAGCTTTTTGCGAGCTCATGTCGGCGAAACGCGGTCCTACTTTCATTAATTTTCCTTTTACATCCCTCTAATTATTATCTGAGTTCTTTCGCGGTGTTACTGTCACGAGCGTAGACGATTTCGTTGCAATAGCATCAGATGAAGAAATCAATGGGATTTAAATCTGGCCTACGAGGGGGGCCAACTTATCGGCCCCGCACGACCAATTGGTTAGCCTATTAGTTACCCATTCACTACTCCCGTACACAAGTTGACACTAAATCTGTTCTGAAAGTTCGATTGTCAAGCAATGTGAGGATTTTCCGTTGCCCAATAATAGTAATTGAGAATATTAAACAGATTTTGTTAAAGATATCGGGATCCTCTCGAACCCTTCGTAACATGAGTTCGTGAAAGAAAAGGATGGCGTATGCAACGACACCGCTTCCCAGGTAATTCTGCCATGGAAGTCAGATTACTGTTTTATTATTCCTTTCCTTTGTTAACAGTCCATACACCTTAATTTAGCAGAAGTTCAATTGTACATAGCAAAAACACGACAAAAATCACAATTTGGGTACCTATTAGCTTTTTTTATTAAAAGTCAATAAAACATCAATGATCATTGGGCTTATTAGTTGTTACGAGTTTTTTTTTCTTTAATTTGTCATAATAAAGTAAAATAATAGTATTTTCAATCATTTTGGAAATTCGTGAATTATCATCTTTTTACCTTCACCAGTCACGTACGGCGTAAAATGCTCCCGTAAGTGCTACTTTTTCATTATTATTTCCAAAGTGTAATGTCTTGCAAAGTTTTTAAAATTAGTTTGGTGCTTGAGAACCAGACATAAGTATTTTTAATTTGTACTTAATTATTGTTTGGATGTAGATATTTTCTTTATTGGATATCAAAATAGGCTTAATACTGAGTATAATTGCAGAAAAAATAAGAGCAAAAAAGAATTTTTGTTTTTGTTTTTGACGATTTCTTGAGAATACTGGAAAATCTCTAAATTTTCCAAAAATAAATCATAACTCGAAAACTATCAATAATCGTTACACATACATGGGGATGTTTTCGATAGATCTCGGTACGGGCTATCTAAAAAAAAAATTAATAACGTCACCCGATTGGCCACCCTGTATAAGGTGATTGGTAATTCGATACATTAATTTGAGGGAGTTGATAGTAGAGACGGTAAGCTAATAAATTGACCATATTTTATGTACCATGTCCAACGTACAGATGGCGATACTCGCAGTCAACCTACCAAAATATTTTTTTCTGGGACGCGAGACAGGAGCCTTTCGACCACACCCCAGTGATGCCGGTAGGCTTCGTCTGTATGAGTCCGAAGATGTCGTCCAACTTCTTCGGAATTTTGGGCAAAATGCTACAGCATCCACCTAAACTGTTGCAAATTACCTCAATACGGTATTTCACAGTGAAAGGTGTGGTTCACAACTCACACGGCTGGCCTGTATTCGTAGAATTACACGCCAGTACATGCTTTGCAGAAAGGTGATCCCGCCAGAAGAATGGACTTTTGTCGAATTGAGCTTCATGTGGACGCGTAAGATGCAACTTTCGTAAGTAGGATTCTTTGGACTGATGAGTCCATACATAAATGAAAATATATAGATACAAGATACCTACTTTATCACGTGGCTTTCACGTTCTGCTTGTTTGCCTAGCGACTTCTTAAGACGAATCGATTTTAAACTACAACTTGAATTTTTCTTCTCTTCTCGCGAAGTGTTCGATACATGTAATTTTTTTAGTCAATAATGACGTAATAGCATGTTTTCTACGGAATATTGCTAAAACTTCCAAAATCCTACTATGAATTTTTTGTTATATTAGGGTATCCATTTTAGGTCTGCATTTAACTGAAAATCTCTAAAATTCAATTCATCTCTGAAACTAATATTAGAAATTGGACATAGTATCATGTGCACGGTCAGCTTATTAGCTTATCACCTTTACTATCACGCCCCCAAATTAATGTGTCGAAATACCGGTCACCCTGTATAAAGGAAGAAATGAATAGTGTGTACAGGGTGTCCCATGTTGGGCACTTTTACGGGGTATCTCGGTTATTCTTGAAGATAGAGAGTTGCGGTTTTCGCGACATTGTGCTACTTTTTTGTGAAACTAAAGATACGGTCAAAAACATTATCATGGCCCTCTTGGTTTGTGAGACACAGGGTGAAATCGAAAACTATCGATTTTGGGACCACCCTCGTAACTCGGTTGTCTTTTATCTTATTAAAAACTTTTAAAAAGAGTCTTATAGAAATTTTTCTGTAAAATCTAGTGGTGCAGCTTGATTTTTTCTTACTCTAACGATTTTTCAGTTATGAGGCAAACATGTATTTTTTTAAATGGAACACCCTGTATATTATTTTTGAAGTTAATCAGAAATAATTCAAGCTTTTTAAAAATATCTATTAGTATTCAGTTATATCGAAAATTACGCTCAAAATTTGATTTTTCCATTTTTTACTTTATTTGTAGCAGTAGGCTATGACTAATCTATATAAAAACAATATCCAACTGAACAACTATTAAGGTACAAGATACTCAACACTTTTGAACTCAATTATTTAATTGTATTTTATACGCTATTACTATTTGCGATAATGTTCAATAAATATTACTTAGTCCATTATTACATTACTTGAAACCAAACAACGTTATATCTGAAGAATACCAGTACATTATTAAATTTGAATTTAAATCAAAATAAAAACTAAAAACATCGAGGAGCTTTTAGAGATGTTGGTTCAAGTTGGAGACTATTTTCTCGAGATTTATTCCTTTATGGCATTTAAAAGAATTATTGGCCTCCTTCATGTTATGGCGATTAAATATTCTCAAACTTGGATCCTGTGCAAATATTGGAGTATCTTAAACTTGTATGGGTGGTAATTGTATTTTTTTAGAATTCTTTCTTCAGTTGATACTACAACTTCTTCTATGTGCTTACAAGATGATGAAGGCGTTTCTTCTATGTAACCTAATAAGTTTGTTTCCCTTTGCTCCCTATTGTCCTTTAAACAAGTTTGAGGACGTGGTTGAATAAAGGATCCGTACCTAACTATATTTATTTTTAGACGAGTAAATGTATCTGGAAACGGTTGGTGTCTCTCTGGGAATCTAAGCTGCCCTTATTATAGAAAATTGATAATAATTAAAATAAAAACACAGAATAAACAAAGCTATATTTAATAAAAATATAAATAAAAACTGACAGTCTCGCAAATTTTTTACAGATCTGCTTTTTGTTTTCAATAGATGAGTCATATCCCACTATCTACTCAATATTGTAATAACACAATCATCATTTTAATGAGACATTACTATTTAAAAAAAAGGTATTTTGATTCTGTTTCTTCGAGTTTGAGTAGGAGGTGTCTTGTAGAGTAATAACTGCTTAGAGTTGCTTATTATTTATAGTTGATTAACCATGGCCTACTGCTACAAATAAAGTAAAAAATGAGAAAAATCAAATTTTGAGCGCAAGTTTCAAAAATAACTTAATGCTAATAAATATTTTTGAAAAGCTTGAATTATTTCCGACTGACCTCAAAAAGAATATACAGGGTGTTCCACTTAAAAAAATATATGTTTGCTTCATGACTGAAAAATGGTTAGAGCAAGAACAATTCAAACTACACCACTGGATTCTACAGAAACAATTCTATAAGACCCTTTTTTAAGCTTTTCAATAAGATAAAGGACAACCGAGATACGGAGGTGGTCCCAAAATAGATAGTTTTCGATTGCACCCTGTATCTCAAAAACCAAGAGGGTCATGATAATTTTGTTAACGGCATCTTTATTTCCACAAAAAAGTGAACGCGACAACCGCAACTCTCTATCTTCAAAAATAACCGTGATACCACGTAAAAGTGCCCAAAATGGGACACCCTGTACATAGCTGAACATTAGTGATAAAAATAGGAAAATGGTTGAACTGCAACGATGAAATAGGAAACAGATGTATTAGAATACATCTAGAGATGAGACTAACTAATCTGACTCATTTTATGTTTGGTAGAATGCATTCTGTTAGCTTGTGTGTACACATCCTTGATAAGTACTCTGATTTCTAAAGAACAGTAGAGTGCGCTTCATCGGTAAATTAAAAACTTGTTTGATTAATTTCAGATATCCCGTACAGCGTACTCGTTTTTTACCATTCTACAGAAATTCGAGTAGAAGAAGATTCCACATCAAATATGATATGCCAATGCGTCAGTCCTTCAGTTCACCTGCTTCTTCTATAAGCTGCTCCATGAGATCACATAAAATTGAACAATTGAGCAGATAAGAGGAAAGCCATTCGTCAACGCGCCAACACAATTCCGTTTGTCGAAAAACAATTCCACAAATTATTTGTTCAACGGTGAATTTATAGGGTAGAATGTGCTACATCATTAAGAAAAACGTTAATAACTCCAGCTCCTATAGTAGTCATCTTTTAGGCTAACGTTTGTAATATTTGTTATATGCCATTACAAATAAATAAAATCGATCACATATTTTATTTCAAACGTTACCTAGATATCTGTAACAGTGAAATAAGATATAATTACCAATTCCAATAAAGCGATAACCATTTTTGTTGCATTAATCTCAAAGTAATAATTCCACACAAAAGGTAAACAGGAAGCGCCCTCGAATACTGCAATTTATATTTTACAGGAAGGGGCTGCTCGCACGATTGTGTATAGATCATATCAGCCTTGTTACATACTGTCTGACACTGAAACTGCAACACTCAGTAAATGTGCGTCTGGTAACAGCAGTTATATGCACGGTTTCGAGCATCAACCTGTCGCAAAATGGAACCATGTATAAGCTGAATATTCGAAGTGTATTTAGGAAAACCCGAAAATTTTTGTGTTTGGAAAAAATAGTCATTTCCAAGTTAGATATTATGCACTAATGCTAGAGCTTTCTCCAGAAACCTCTAAATACCTCTGAAACCTCGTCCAAAGGATGCATGATGCACTATGCCATTAAAATCGAGGGATCTAGTACAAAATGGCGCCACACGAAATTTGAGAGAAGTTCATTTTTAACGTGGAGGTCTATTGTGTGGTTTTCAAAAAAATTGCGGTCGAAGCACTCTAATATGTTAAAACTGGATATTTTCACAAAATTTTCGTAATGCACCCGCACAGAGCAACGCGATTTTAGAATCGAGAGCTCACTTGACATACATTACAAGTGTGACAGAGATGCAGTGTTGCCAACATTTGAATTCTGGGGGTGGGTTGTCTCTGCATCCAGCATGCTGCATCAACCAACCTGACACCATGTCATATCCTGGTACTTCTTATGTTTCAGGATAGAGCCTAACTATATAAATTATACGAGCGTTAACTTTGGTACATGTTTATTAACTGCCAACTTTGTACAAGGTGTCTGTCATGTGTCAGATGTCAACCCTCTACGTTGAGAACGCGGGGTTGCCACGTTGACATATTTTACACATTAACCCATGTTTCGTCATCTGTTGTTATACGTTTTAGTGACTCCTGTGTAACTTTCGTTTACCGATGTTTTTGTTCAAATTTTAAAATAAATTTTGCTGCTCAGATGGGTAGCAAACTGAGATCTATAGCGTTGCGTGAAGCTAGTAAGCGGAGAGTATTGAAACAGTCCCATGCCATCAGCTTTGATAGTAGATGTTCTTCGGATTTTGGGATAAAGTAATGAAAGAGGTTTTTTACTCAAAGAGGCGACGTTTATTTTACGCTTCCTTCACGGCTATATAGAGTACGCCCCTATAGCAACAAGGAATAACATACCACTTTGGATCAAACAACAAAATGGAGCCAAGTTGATTGACTCAGTACCTCCCTAACATAATAATGATTTCATTTTATTGTTTTTCCATTGCATGAAGCTCTAGTTTGAAATCCCTTTGCAACCAAATCATCGCCCACCCTCCCGCAAAAAAACGTCCAGCACAAAAACTCTCGTAAATAGTTTCTTGCGTCTCCCTCCTTAGAAACTAGGACGCCACAGTTTTCATTCCGCATCCTTCAAAGAAACGATGCAAAACGATCAGGAGCCTCTAAACCATCTAAAAGCGAAGTATAAGCTGTTTTTATATTTTTGGTTTTTTAATTATTGTTGCGCCGCCACTGGCACGATTTTTCAGATACTGGTGCGTTTTCCACTCTCGCCACGATAGTCAATTCTATGTCTAAATTTCATTATAATTAATTTAATAATTTTTGCTTTACGTAATATATGTACATAGAATAAAATTAAGCAACACTCGTATATGTATACATCACAAAACTCTTAGTCTGGTTGGTTTCTGTAGTAGGCAAGAAAATGTCCACATGGACTTAAACATAAGTAAACAGGACATAGGTCAATACAACAAGTCTTTCAGTTTTACAACCCCCGACCCCCAACCACCCCAATTTCACCCTCACCCAAAAAAACGTAGAAAATGATCAGAAACCCTTAAAACGTCTAAAAACAAGGTTTGAGCTGTTTTTATATTTTTAGTTTTTTATTATTGCTGCGCCGCCACTGACCCGATTTTTCCAAAACATACGCGTTTTCCACCCTCGCCGCGGTAGTAATACTGTGACAAAGTTTCATTAAAATCCATTCCATAACTTTTACGTTACTCAATACAGAACGATCTAAAGCGATATTCCTATGTATTTATCAGAAAATTCTTAAGTCCTATCGGTGTGAGAAGTAAAACATTCCAGAAGATGGTTAAAAAGTATCACAAATGCCGTTGTCAATACATCTTGGTATCTGCTGCTCTACACTAGATACTGGGCATTTCGGTTTTGACATTTCTGGTGAGATTCATTCTTGCATGCCAAAAATTGGCGATTTGTGGCCATTTCCATGTCAAAAGCTGGCTACGAGCATGCTTACAACTTAGCAACATGCTATACTCGCATTGAGTAAGACATCCTACGAAACCTGCGCCTGGCTGTAAATGTAGCGGGAATGTAGGTTGTATGCTATCACAAATGCCGTTGTCAATTTGTATCAGTTAAAAATAGAGACCTAATCCTTCGATTAGGTGTGTCTAATCGAAGGATTAGGTATCTTTTTTTAACTGATAGCTTTGCCCGCATGTACCTACCTTCTCTGTTAGCTGCGTTGGTGATTTTTCACCCCAGATCCAGCATTGCCAATGGTAAATGTTAAATAAATTGACTTTTCTTGGGTCCTGCAATGCCAGTGTGCAGTACATTAAGGCTGTCTGGATAAAAAACTTTTACGGCATTGGTATTATTTTTACCAACCTGCTTCTTTCAAAGCAGCTAGATTAACGCTATGATTCAAGAGTTCAGGATGTTACTATTAACATATACTTATAGATCAATCAATGGAAGGTGAACCATCGATTAAAAACATAAACTATTATCAAGTCGAAGCCGAGTAGAATTACATATTCGTTAGTAGACTGTGACAGTGTGGTTGGATTTTGGAGCATATGGAAAGAAGCGGATCATAAGTTCTCCTAGATCTTCGTATGGTTTGTTGTTCGCTCCCGAAAGAGATGAGGGTTCATTACGGTTTAACTTTGTCTGATTGTCTGTCCAACTTCTTACTCATAAGATAAGTATAACATCAGGTTTCTAAGATACCGATGTGTTACTACGAATGCAGATCCCACACTCTATTTCTAAGACATCATAATCACCTTAGAAGGGTATGTCTCAAAAGATAAATGCTGCTCTCTGACCAAATCAATTATTTGCAAAACATTTTGTATTTTGATAAAAGCCTAAGAGGCCAATATATTATCTTGATAGATGTAGTTTAAACTATCGGTTAGTAAAGCCTGAAGACGAGAGAAATCAGGAAGTTACTTGGCCTTTAATAACGTAGCCTAGACACTTTAGCTGTGATATTTGAAGTCTTCTAGGGGTTTCCCTCAGGTGCAATTCAGACACAACCACCAAAAGCAAACAACATTAATAATCAATCAACAACAGTCTACATATCACTCAAGCTGCGGCCTTATTGACAAAACAATAATTAACCCAGGAAAAACCTATTTTGATTATCTTCGATGCCATGAACTGAAAAGGTGCAACAAACTCACATTATGAAAATATTATTTGTTCGATTAGCATTAAACGACTAAGCTCTTACATGATTCACCCTCTACGACCAATGTTGCAATCAGGCTCATATCATGAATAACCCATAAAGTAATAAAACTAAATTTCACTGTATTTGATCATAGATTGCCTACGAAGTGCATGACACAACAGTCGGAAGTAGTTTTACGAATGTCTTCTACCGATTTTAAGCTAGTGTCTCTAATTACGCCCGAAATTTTGAAAATGAAAATTCTAGGTATTTGGAAAAGTAATGATAAAAACTCCATATACAACTCTCTATTTTACAAAATGCACAAATACATAATTTGGCTTGGCATGCTTCTATTCCAAATCCTTGGATATATGTTAATATATCAGAAATGGCACATCATCAGTATCAGTGACATAGCGGCAGTTCTGTCCATACATTCAACTTCCTTTAGCCTCCTAATAATTACAATATGCACGTTTTTCAATGTGGATAGGTTGCATGTTATCATTGATCACCTGAAGTCCGAAACACTGCAACTCAAGGCTGAGAGACACGTAGTGATAGCCAAGAGATTCAAGAAATCCTGTGACTTTATGAGAAACTCATTTCATGTATTACTGGTATTCGTTATTCTGGTTCCACTGACGTTGAAGTTATTGATGAAAGACAAAGAACCGTTGTACCCCAGTTATATTCCTCCAATATTAGGTCATATGGGACTGCTGGTCTTTCATGAAGTTATGACAATTATCGGAGGGTGTGGTATCTCTCTTTTTAACAGTTTGGATTTGAATTTGATGATAGAAATCAGCATTCAAATAGAGACTTTGAAAGATATTTTGAGAGAGTCGGATAACATTGATGTTATATACGATTGTATACATAGATATAAAGAGATACTGAGGTAAGTTTACTCAAAAAATCATACAAATGAATATCGAAAACAGTTAGGTGATTTTCCTTTCGTGAATATATGAAATATCCATTGCTATTATGAATTAGTCATGAAAGCATACTTTTGTGAGTACTGAAATATTTTGTTACGTGATCAGGAGTCCGAGTTTGTGATTTGTTAATCGGTTTCTTATGAGACTAGCATAATTTAGCAAAAAAGTAAATACTTCCTCTCAAGACAATAGCTGGTAACCAACAAGCTGATATAGCAGCTCCGCGGTGCACCAACGAGTTCATCTACAAATCAAGTAGTCAGGGCAGAAGACAAGAAGTGTTTTCTTAATAAGTTAAGTCAAGTTGATTGACTTAGTACTTCCCACACATTACGGTAATACCAGTTTATTATTTTCCCATAGCATAAAGCTATACTCTGACATCCCCTGCAACCAAATCATCGCCCGCTAGGTCTTTCTTCTACAGGTCAATGAATAGCCTATTATAATACAACAATTTTTTACTTGTACAATCCCACACCTCCCAATCACCCTAATTTCACCCCCACCCAAAAGAAGTAGAAAATGATTAGGAAGCCCTAAAACGCCTAAAAACGAACTTTGAGTTGTTATATTTTTATTTTTTTCACTCTTGCTGGGCCGCCGTTAACACGATTTCTAAAAGGCATAACGCTTTCCATCGTCGCCAAGGTAGTAATACGTGTAAAAGTTTCATTGAAATCAATGTAGTTGTTTCCACGTTACACGATACAGAACGCCCAAAAGCAATAAATATAACTAGATCAACAAATTCTTAGACCCTTGGTTTCTGTAATAGGCAAGGCAATGTTCGGATGGACCTAAAAAATGTATTATGGTGCTAGGTCTTCATTTCACAGGTCGGTGGACAGCCTATTATGCATACAACAAATTTTTCAGTTCTACTGCCCCCCACTCCCCAACCACCCCCATTTCACCCCTGCCCAAAAAAGTAGAAAATTATCAGGAACCCTTAAAATGCCTAAAAACCAAGTTTGAGTTGTTTTTATATTTTTATTTTTTTTATTATTGCTGCGCCACCACTTACACGATTCCTAAAATCAAAAACGTTTTCCATCTTTGCCATGGTAGTAATACTGTGTAAACATTTCACTGAAACTAATCTAATAGTTTCCACGTTACACGATAAAGAACGACCAAAAGCAATAGACGCATGTACCTATACATCAGAAAATAAGTCCTTTGGTTTCCGTAATAGGTAAGGCAATGTTCGGATGGACCTAAAAAAGTCATGATGCTAGGTCTTTCTTTCACAGGTCGGTGGACAGCCTATTATTATGAATACAACAAATTTTTCAATTTTACTACCACCCACCTCCCAACCACCACAATTCCACCCTTACCAAAAAAGCAGAAAATGATTAGGAAACCCTAAAACACCTAAAAACCAAGTTTAAGGAATATTTGAATTTTTTTTGTTTCTTTTTGCTAATAACTCTGCCGCCCATGCACCGAAATTATTGTAACATCACCCACTACAATTCCACAGTATATCGCTTTCCAAATTTCATCACAATGAATGCAGCGGTTACTGAGATTACGAGGCTAGAAGAACGCATTCAGATGCATAGACCGATAGACAGACAGACCGACAAAAGTTAGTGACAAAAAGCCTATTATCTCGAAATCAAAAAGTTCGCGATCACAATACTCCCCTTACCTATCGGTGTGGGAAGTGAAACAAAATGCAAGATTGTTGGCAAGATGAATGGCAAAGAGACATGAATAACAAACTCCGTCGAATATGTACCTAACGGTTAAGGAGAGCAAATATAAAGGCACCTCACAGTTATACAGGAACTTAAGAAACATGATGCACCTACCGAATGACATTAATATCTTCACCACTGCTCCGCCTGAAATAAGAAAATTAATCGTCTTCCTTAAAATAACTGGACACTTTTTCAAACTGTAAGACTTTCGATATACTAACGAACAAGAGCTCTATTAGTTACATTCGATGCCTTAAATAATGCCCAAATTTGAGGAAAATAATAAATTCATGATTTATTGTAAAACAGCTAATAGGTGGGAACTGCAACATTTTGTCCCAATTATTATTTCACGTACTTACATTAATTTACTATACTTATCATATTCTCATTTTCAGGCTTGTTGATAATATCAAACATATTCTACGCATTTATATTCCTATCTATTTATTTGTTGATGTATTGCTATTTTGCACAACTTTATTCAAATTAATGGAAATGGAGGTAAGCAATAGATAATATATGTATATACAGTAAAACATTTTTGACGGGATGATGGTCTGTAGCTTTGTAAGCTTTCTGTAATATATGTAGGAAACAGGTGATGATGATAATGATAATGGGATGAGACGTGTCTTTTTTTATCGGGCAGCAGTTAGGACGGGTTGAAAAATATTTATATTTAGTTTTAATAATTTTTCCTGCAACACTATTCAATTGAAATTTTTTTCACTATACATTATAAATAACATGCTTCTAACGATTGATATAAGACAATCTTCTCAAAACCATTCCAGAAAATAAAATAGATACAGTTTCGGCGATTTATCTAGACCCAAAGTAATTGAATTGTGTTTTTAGGTTAATATTGGCAAATGTATGTTTATTTTACCATATTCGGTGGGTAACATTTGTACTTTATTTGTCCACTGTTGGTATGGTAACGAGATACTGCATAAAGTAAGTTGCATTTTTATATTACTGTGACAAAGCAGATTGATAACTCTACTTAAATCTAAGTTATTTTAAGTAAACTACTCTTTATCTAAGATACTATACCTTTCATGGTATCTGAGTGACTTAGCTAACGAGGTGAGTAGAGGTGAGCACTTAGAACGATTCGTATTTCAAGACTGCACTATTCCTTGAACAAGATTTAGTTCGGTTCATATTGGCTAGCATCATACAGCAAATTGTTTGAAAAGTATTTTTCTAGATACTTCTGACAGTGAAACTAACCCAACATTACAGAGTGCTGATATTACCAACGCTATTTTTGATTCAAAATGGATAGGAGCGAAATTGTCTACGCAGAAAACCGTCATGCTGTTCATGGGATTTACTAAAAATCCTCTCAAAATACGATTGGCTGGTGGATTGTTTACTATGGCGATTCCCATTTTCTTATCGGTATGAACATTTTATTAGAAAAGGATGGCTGCCCATAGCTAACAGAAACTTATCACTCATGGTTTGTCTGAATTATGCGTTATGACCCGGGAGGTGGGGTCAAATTTCAAATTTTCTGTCAAATCGTTTTTATGAAATAAAATGGAAACTACAAGAGATTAATATCAAAAATCCTATATTGTTAGAAAGGCTATGAAATTTTACATTTAACCGTATAAAAGCTTAGGCATTCCCATTTTAAGAAATCGTTACCTGTGATTGAAGTTTCCTTAATTATTCTACAGATTTCACCAAGTATAAAAGGTATTCATATTTGACAGTACTACGTAAGCACATTTCATGCTTAGTCACACCACAAAGTCACAACCTCCTAGGTTTTATATACGACGCGATATTCATTTTTCTTTCTAATATCTACTTATATCAAGAATAATCGGTATAATCGACCAAGGACCAAGGAATACACATATGCAAAAATATATAGGGGATTGCATTAAAAAAAGATGAGACTTTGACAAGTCATCTATTGAACAATATATATTATAACGAGTATTATAATAATTGCAGTTGGCATATTTTTTCGTGATGAAAACTTCATCAACTATGTTTAAATTTTCAACTTTAGGAAAATACCCCGAAATTTTTTTTATGACTTACGCAGGCTCTCAAAATGTAGGTCACGGAGTCGTGTCAGTTAACATACATTTTATTCATCTTCATACGGAAAACTAATCGACAAGAAACTGTAAATTCTCAGTATAGTCACTGTGAAAATTTGACGCTACCTCCCTGACTATTAGCTTCAAACATCAGTGAGCGCAAATGATGCACAGCAAGTTGAATTTTAGTGTGGGAGTACTATAAAGGCCCGGTCAAACAGAGGGCGTTCTAGAACGCGGCGGTCCGACGTTCTCTATAGCCGCTTTACCGCATTCCGTTGTTTGTACCAAACAGGCCTGTTTGACGGGTTGAGCAAAAGCGTTACGCCAATTTTTGTCAAGATATCTAGTGATTCAAACATAGATGAACTTAAGGCCCGGTCAAACAGAGGGCTTCTAGAATGCCGGAACGTCGCGTTCTAGAACACCCTCTGTTTGACCGGACCTTAAGGCGTATTATAAAATTTGTGCAATATGATGGAACAGCAGGGAACTTCGTGTTGCTGCATGTTGGACATGTTGATGCCTGCATAATAGCCGCCGCGCCAATACTCCAGGGAAATAAGGTTTCTCACGTGACACTCATTCATCCAGTTTTTTGAGCCGTATTTACCTACTGGAACAAAACCTGTTTGCTGAGTGAGAATTTTGCGCAAATAAATGTGATAAGCAAATAAAGGCTGAAAATGACAAATTTTGTCTTTAAGTGGTACGATTTCAAAGTACGCCCTTTTAAGACGATTTTAAGTAAATAAAAGGTTGTTGAGGGCAACAAAACAAAATAGTAGTCGGAAAGTTTCGCTCTTGTTGCCCAAATATTGGGAAATGTTGAGATGATGTTTGGTCTTTGGAATTGTAATTATCTTAGTTTTCGCTATATAATTTTTGTTAGCCTATGGGCTGTCATTTTTTGAAGAAGTTTGACAATGCAATAATAAGTAGTGGCGTCAATTGCAACAGCTGCTGGTAAAAAGCTTGGGTACCTATTTAGAGCTAGAAAGTATTTCTCACCATGTAACCTCCTCACGCTATATAAAGCCCAGATAGGACCTTGCCTGGAGTATTGCTCTCATGTCTGGGGAGGTGTTGCCCCTACTACCATGTCTATACTAGATGCCGTCCAGGGAAGGGCAATTCGACTAATTGGCGACCCGGCCTTTTACGCGGCACCTCCAGCCCCTTTCTCACCGGAGCGGCGTGTTGTCAGTGACCTCTCACTCTTCTATCGATATTCTAACGGAATCTGCTCCTCCGAGCTATCCTCTATCATTCCGTTGCTTACCGCTCCTATCAGATGTACCCGTGCGACCGCTGCATCTCATAATAAGACGGTCGTTCTTCATACTTCAAGAACTGAGCGGTACAACCGCACATTTATTCCCAGGGTGTCCAAGGCTTGGAATGGACTACCAGAAGATGTATCTATTGGGCCTGCGGGTATTAGCCCATTCAAATCCCGCGTAAACAAACTTCCCCTAATATAACCCTTTCACAGCAGCCGCGGTACTCTGGTACTTAGGCTCTGCCTGCGCGGTCTGCTCAGTTATAAAAAAAAAGTGGCTTTTATAGTGAAAGTGAGGTCTATCTCAGTTGAAAAAATGGTGAATGCGGTGGACATGTCTTTTATTTGCAGAAATGGTGGAAGAGCTTAACAAATTGAACCTTAATCATGATGTTTCTGGTCTAGATATTCAAACATGTCTATTGAGTTATAATACTTGTTCTGCCTCCTCTAACATCTCCCATTGCCTTATTATTTGGCACTGAAAGGTTTCAGCCACTGTAATTTCAGTTCATCTTTGATATAATGCATACCTAATACCTATTATATTTTATCATTTTTAACACGCTTTTATATCAGGTTCACATGTATGTTTGTTTGTGTGATTGTAACTGACTCCTTCAGGATAACTAAAAAACGCGCTTGCATAGTCCTTAATGGTAAAAAAAACTTATTAATATAAGCTGAAAGTAATAATGAACGAAAAATGCTAGTATTATTGAGTGGGTTGCTCGATATGGGAAGTATATTTCACCAAGCCCCCCACTATCTTTCCACAATGATGCTAGTATTTTCCGTTCGTTATTATTTTCCGATTACATTAAGAATTATTTTTCACATTTTATTGCTATGTGTTTCGTTTTTTTGAACGTTATTTATATATTCGCTGTCTTAGAATCATTATTTCTTTCCAACTGGATTTCAATTTTTCAAAATCATATAGTGAAGACTTCAAGTGCTGCAGCGAATGCGTAGGCTTAAACTGTCTATAACTGAGTTCTGTGAGAGTCTATATGAGAATATTGCACAATTAGAAAACCTGTCAAATATCGTCACAGTTTCGAGAGACTGTACCTAATAATACTATTATTGGGAAACAATTACATGTGTTACATAGGCAGTAACTTTTAAGTGCCATAAACATAAAGCGTGCTCAAGTGCCATCCTTTTATTAGGTTCAAACGCAAATGGATATCAATTTGTTAAACGAACCATCTTTATTCTATTTCAGATATGCCGCTCAGCGTACTCCTATTGTACCATCATGCAGAAATTCAAATAGACGTAGATTTCCAAATTATGATCTTTTTTGACTGGCTGATAAAACTACATATGGACAAACAACAAAATAATCAATATTCATAATAAGCTTTGGTGACTAAAGCGGTACAAAGTACAATTTTAAGCTCCTGAATGAAGAGGCAAAGCAAAGACATGCACAGACTGCGTACAAGTTGTTGTTGTCCTTTGTCAATAATAAAAAAAAGGTACCGAAATAGGCTTTTATTGAAATGAGGTTTTTTGCTTAAGCACTGCTTTGATTTACTTTTGTATTTAGTATCTACTTCGTATTTATCGAATGAACCGAAGACGCTTGACTGACATTCCGATTACGACCGCACCGTTTATCAGAGTACATAATTTGACAAAAAATTAATTTTCAAAAAGTGTCATTATTGCACAGTCGTTCCTGGAAAAAATGATATTTGCTAACTAACAAATAAGATGCGGTATTGTCTCATCTCGGAGTCTGTGTTTCACTTATTTACTCTTAAGGCAGACAGTAACCGCATCCTAAGACACTCATGTATGCGAATGCAAGAATATGTGAAAGCGAGTTAGCAAGAAAACAAAGCTGTTCCTCAAACAGCCGTTAAACAATGTCACTTCTTCAAAATTATTTTTTTGTTAAAATGTGTATTTTGGTAAAGGCCGAAACGTCGGTAAAGTTTATCTTCAAGTGTATGTGGTTTTTATCGATGGACCAGTAAGGAAAGATGGAGTTATGTTGTATGTCTATAGAATAAGGAATAGGAATAGTTCATTTCACCCCCAATTTACCCCATAAGGGAGGTCCGACCTCTCCACCCTTAGACAGGCCACTACTTTAGTTTTTTCATATAAAAAATGCCCTCTTTGGAAGAAAAACTTATTACTGCAGCGAAAATGGAAAACGCGTCGGTTTTTGAGAAATCGTGCCAGTGGCGGCGCAGCAATAATCAAAAAATTAAAAATATAAAAACAGCTCTAACTTCGTTTTTCGTTTTTGGATGCTTTGGAGGCTCTTGACCATTTTGCATCGTCTATTTGAAACATGCAGAATAAAAACTGTGGCATCTTAGTTCCTAAGGAGGAAGACGCAAGCAACTATTTGCGACAGTTTTTGCGTTGGATGTTTTTTGCGGGCGGATGGGCGATGATTTGGGTAAAAGGTGATTTCAGACTATAGCTTCACGTAATGGGAAAAAATAAAATGGTATCATATTATGCGAGGGAAGTACAGAGTCAATCAACTTGACTCCATTTTTTAAGTAACTGAGAGGGCTTTTGAAAACGTAAAAATATCCATACGTTAAGGAGCTAGTTTTTGCGAAAAATGGGGAACGTAAAAAAATTACACAGATTTTTTAACGAAATTCATATTTAACATTTTTTTTTAATTTTTGCTCTAAAATTGTATGCTTTGTTTTATCATCACAGGGTAAGCAGTACTATTCCCCTATTGACTACAATTTTTGTTATATCTGTACGACCTCTGGATAAAAAAAGACAAACCTTTTTTTCAAACGCGGCATTTTTTTAAACCAAAAACCAGAAATGCTGGCCATTCCAAGGAAAACTGGCAGGACCTCTCTTATGGGGGTAAATTGTGGGCGAAATGAACTATTCTACATGCCTTTCACATATCGCCAGATAGTAACCAAACGCAATGTATGCCTATCTATAAAAAGGGATCTCTGCTACCATATATCTTAATTCCATGCAGTGAGATGTATTTTAAGAACTAACATTACTATTGTAGTACAAGTTTTTCAGGATATGGATTTGTACATTCTGCGAGGTATACATACGTCCACACCATGTTTTTTTTAATTTCAATAGTTTCAGCCATCTCGTGCAATGGACAATATTAGCATCCATTTGATACAATCAAAAAATTACAAGTCGTAGCCAGTTCGAGATTTGGGCATCCTTTTCATGTGTACAGTTCTAGCTTACGAATTCTAAATATAACCTATACATACATACTTCCAACTCGCTCACAGTTGATGGAGAAACAAATTGTCGACAAAACTCAACCTATTGTGAATCAATCGACTACCTACCTCATTCCAAGTAGCACAAAAGATGCATTTATATTAATAAAATAACCTGTTATTACTCTTTTGTATAGAATCTTTATGTTTTTCTGTTTGTATAGCCCAAGTAATAATTTCGATCATGCAAAAAGGAAACAGAAAACTGCGCTCAATCACTCAATTTAATACCTTACAGGACGGGTCTGTTGAGATAAATGTCTCGAAAATTCATCTATTCTAGAATAAATATTGATGTACATACATATGTTATTTAGATAAGAAATCATCTAAGCATGATAAGACCTTCCAAAAAATAAGATTTTGAGTAGAATTAATATCTACATCAAAAATTGGAAGATTTCTGCAGAACTGAAGAATTTCTCAGGTGATTCGAGAAATTGCTCTAAGTAAAAGTAAACACAAATTACGTGAAAAATATATCAGAGTTTTGAAAAAAGTGAGCTCTAGATACCCAGCGCTTAAACGTTTTCTTTTATTCGATAGAAATTACTGCTCCACAGCGTTCATAAATCAAATTGACTAGGAAATATCGATCCAAGCTGAAACGAATCTGAAATGTAATGTATACATTTGGTATACGGATAATGTGTGGCAAACGCAAATCTTTATACCACTGGGTTCTGAAATTATTGAACTACACAGACTTCAATGGACCAGAACCAGCATGTTGGCACATAAAAAAAACTTTCGCTTGCAATGTATATATATATATAATATATATATATATAAAATAACTTATATAAACGCAACTATATTCAAATTTGAGACGTGCACTATAAATTTCTAACCCTTTACTACTTTAATATGAAACTCGATTCAGAAAAAGCATGTCTAAATAGATTTATATCGAGTTTTCTCGTGTACTCAAATTCATTTTTATTTGAAAGGAAATGAGCGCATACGCCCGAGTATGTTCAAAAAGTGGCGTTTACTAAAGATTATTTTTATAGAACCCTGTTTACTCAACTCTCTAGGACGTGACTTAACACCTAAAAACGTTAATAATTCTCAATATGTTGCAGTCTCACGAAACAAGATCTAGTTTTAAATGTGGGCCATTCCTCGGTATTCATATTCATATGCATATTCCTACCACATTTAGGTGTAGGCGGTCCCAGTAGTAAGTACAAAAAGGGCAGTGCTTTGCGAAGTAATACACTCAATAGTTGAATATGCAGCTTGAGCGATGAACACTAAACGGTTGGTCGACATGCTGACAACCTAAGGCCTTCCTGAGAGTAATTGGTACTCGGCCTACAAAACCACTGGCACCAGCGAGTCACCGATCTAGGGTTTCTAGTGTCCGACCGAAACAACTTTTTACGGCCGAAACCGAAACCGAAACAGAAACCGAAACATCAATATAACGTCAGTAATTTTTTTCGTCGATATTTAAATGAATAACGTTTCATCAGCATTACTACACTTTATTTCAAATAAATTATTTACACTTTTTGAAGTAAGAAGTTAATCAGAACCAAATATCAACTACTTTTTATTTATATTATATTTTGTATCTACTAAATAACATTCCAAACTTCGGTCAACCCTTATAACAGTTATCAATTAGCTGCCTTAAAACTAAATTTCTGAAGCACCTACGTGCTAAGTACAACTACTTAGTATTTTTGAATGTAAGGAGTTTTCTCTGAATTTAAGAAACTGTTGTGAGCTTCATTGAGCTACAGCTATTGTTGACTATCAGTTTTTATAACTGAACAATTTAATATTGTAATATTGTAAGCGAGAAACAATAATTTATTAACTTTCTTTGCAAATAGCTTCTTCAGTCTGAATAAATTTGACTAGTAGCATTAAGTAGTTGTTTAGTGGAAATAGTCGTCGGTAAGGCACACGTGTACTTTAGGGGAACCTCTCACAAAGACAGAAATGGGCTGAAATTCTAGTGAGGGTAACATCTGCGTTTCTCTGCAAGCTTGGCTCCGATAAGTAGGCTTCTTAACTTGTGATAAGTTATTACCATCATCTACCCAGCAAAATGGCACTTCTTCGCTTGAAGATTAGTATTCCGAGGACGTCCGATCGCAGCGCCAAATCCATCGAACTTAGTTTCGGTTTCGGCCGTAGTTTCGGCTGGATGGTAGCCGAAACCGAAACTAAACCGAAACCCGTTTTGTGGCCGAAACTAGGCCGAAACCGAAACCGAATGTTCAGTCGGACACTAAGGGTTTAAGACGTCCGGGTGAGTCCGACTAGAGTTTTAAGGAATGTGCCGGAAACCCCGAGGCCGTACAACAACACCTTTGTTTGATGTTTTAATCACGACTTCCTTTCACCAAATAATAGAAGAGATTTGTGGAGATACTGCCATATACGGTTTATCTTAAAGGTACTTCAGAATTAACATTTTTTTTACTTATAATGTATATTCGAATAAAATAAACACTGTTCAAAGTTTGATTTACCCTTTTAGATGCATTAACAAATTTTTGACGTATTTTTCGACAACGTCCGGATTTTGACCTGAATTTCAAAAAACGTTTATGGAAACCCTACACTTACCCAAAAAGTAAGAGAGAGAGGGAGATGACGCTAAGAATGTGCCAAGGCGCCTGTGAAAACCATATCTACTCGGTAGCGTAGAAGTTGGGTCTAATGCAAACACCGGGCCTTGAACTACTTCCTGACAGAGTTCTTAACTGTTACTTTGGCAGTTATCTCAAAAGAATGAATAATACGTTGACCAGCTTATGTGGTTATTGCGGGGCTGGAGATATCTCAAATCATACCATCTGCGAGAGGTGGGCCTCATGCAGAGCTAGACCACAGGATCATTGTTGAACAACCCAAACCTGATCGAAAAAATGGTCGGCAGCACACACAAATGAACCAGAGTAAAATCCTTAGTGAATTAAGTCATAGGCGGATAAAGAAGTGAAGACAGCCCAGCTAATAAGATGAAGAACCTGAGAAAATAAGTTATTGATCTCCTAATCCCTGCGACGAAAGAAGAGAGGAGATACGGATAAGAAGTGAAGACAGTCCGTTGTCTTGGAGATGTTTCAACTCTTGTGACAGTTCCGATGTAACGAGAGGAGGAGGAGATATTTCGCGAAGTAAAGAGGAAGCGGTTCTTAACAGGTCGTGTCTTGGTGGCATGTCGAGCGGAAGAAACTGCATTCGGACACCACATCAAAGGACTCAAGGTTATACAATATCAAGCGGAGAGATTATGTCTCACACTTCCAGGTGCGGGAGTGCTTCTTACTTGATATCATGCCGATTTCTGAAGTCTATAATAAAAAATATATTTGCGGGCTCAATCGTTATCTTGATCTTGATTTTTTATCCGTAGGTGCTGCAAATGGTCACCCAAAGTTCACAGCTGTTATCTTGTATTTTGTTTATTGATGAGACCAAATGGTCTTTTGAATGTTTTAGAAGTTTTCATAATAATTACATATGGGCTAGAAAAACGGTTACTGAATCTAATTTTCAATACCAATTTTTATTAAATCGATATCATTGGTAATTGCCTAATTAAATCATTTTTCTGCCACCTTCGAACACCAAATGCCTCTACTTCTTGACGATTTTACTATACAAATCAGGTAAGAAGTGCAATATATGCATGCTAGATGTTTTCCAACGTTTACTCAACAAATGTGAGTAGCGATTCATTCCAATAACCTATTTTTGTTCTGTCTGCTTTCAGTAGCAATCTACTATCATAATTTGATTTAGATCGGATCAATACTATGTTATGGGAGGGCCAAAGATTATTTGTCCAACAGGTAGTTTGACGAACGTTGAACCACTTGCGTCTTAAATGTGGTTCATACATCTTCATTTTTGTGACAAAAATTATTTTATTATTACGTTATCTAAGACAACGTAATAAGCCAGTTACTATTATGTCGTCAACTGAAAGCTTTGCAAATTAAAATATTGTCTACTGATGGCTCAGCGTATAATCTATAATAAAGTATTAGAGTCAAACTACACGAGAGGACTTTCCGCGGCGTATTTCACGCGGCGGTTTGCACGTCGTACACGAACGGGAAATTGTCGCGTTGTGCTTCTTTCCGACGGCGGTGAGCGTATACAACGCTCTCGACTGCGTTAAGATCGTCGCCGCCACAACGCAACGTGTTGTTCAGTAAGGAGTAAACCAGATGAGGTGACGGCACGCGACGGATACGTTGTCGGTACAGTCGAAAAAAAATGTTTGACACGAAAGTTTTCATTGCTGAAATTGAAAAACGACCTGCAACTTTCAATATAAAAAGTAAAGTCTATAGCAATAGGGATGTTAAGGCAAAAATGTGGGAAGAAGTGGCCATGGTTATATACGAATAGCAGCGCAACCTAACGCATTGCAGTCCATTTTGTAACTGAATGTATCTATTTAACTGAAAACACGCTTTCTGTTTGCTGCCAATTCTAACGAAAATCCCGCCGCGTCAAATACGACGCGGAAAGTCCGCAAACGTAGTTTGGCTCTTAGTCCATATCGCTGTATTCAGAATAGGAACCAGACAAGAAAGCAGTGAACCAATAGAAATACCCCCCCTACCGGCATTGAATTACACTATTTGCTCGAGTGCTTCCTTTGGAGAAACATCAAGAAAGTGGTCTATACCTTACCCAAAGTAAGCTCAAGGATATCATAATCCTTGTTTGGAACATGAATCGCATCAGACACGAGGTCCCTAGTCCAGGCCAGCGCTGTCTTTAGGACCTCATTTGGTGCACCTGCGTAAGGCCCGGTATCAGGCTGATATGAAAGCAGTGAACTACCTGATGAGATCCTAAAGATCAAAACAGCGTTGTAGTGCCTAACGTGATTCAGGACTTGTTCTAAACAAGGGTTGTGATATTTTTGGGCTCACTTTTTGGGTAAGGTGGAAATCAATTTCTTTATGCTTCCTCAAAGGAAGCGCTCAAACCAAAACTGTAATTCAATGACGGTCGGAGTAGTTGACTTCAGCCTGATACCAGGCTCTACCCAGGTCCAATCCTGAAGATCGAAATAGCGCTGTCCTGGACTAGGGACGTGGTGCCTGAGGAACCAGATAAGATGAAAATAATTATTCTCGAAATGTTTGTTAAGAGCGACGAACTACAATATATAACGAATACGTCTCAAGTATGATATTATTGACGTCACCACACCGTTATGGTATACCCAGAAAGGTAATGTGAAAAACTTCCAATTCTTACGATTTTACTGCTTTTAACAAATTTTTAATAAATATAAATCTGTGCGAATTTTAAACAAGCACTTTTGACACTCGTAAAGTGCTTTGATGTGATTCCAGCATCATTTGTTCAAGAAGTCCTACTTGAATAAAAGTCATATTGTGCCTCTAGATGAAATGAATCTTTGATATCTTTGTCTGTTTATATGGACCAATTTCATTGAGTGTCTAAACTCTTACATGATCCACCCCTAATACCAAAGTTGGAAACGGCCTGCAACCATAAATTACTCGTACTTACACAATAAAAAGGGAAATTTGCCCTGTTCCTATTCATCGATTTTACTCAATAAAATACGGAACGTTATGCTTAAAAGCAGTTTTTCTGAAAATGTCTTGCACCGACTTCGATTTACTGTCTATACTAAGTCCTGAAATTCGGGTAATGAAAGCTTTAGGTTTCTGGAAAAGTGAGAATGAAAATTCCATTTACAACTCTTTCTTATACAGGATATACGGAGGTTCCGTTTGGATTGGTCTAGCTATCTTCCAACTATTTGGATTTATGCTTGTATTTCAAAAGTGGCATACGATCAGTATCGGTGATGTATCCTCAATCCTATTCCTGTATATAACCGTATTTAACAGTCAAACAGTTACAACCTGCATATTCTTAAATGTGGACAGATTGCATACCATTATCCACCAACTAAAATCTGAGGTAATGCAACTCAAGACGGAAAAACATGTGTCGATGGCCAAGCGACTAAAAAAAACTGGTGACTTCGTAAGAAAATATTTCTATACAACGCTGTCGTTTGTACTTCTGGTTCAACCAGTTCTGAAGTTGGTGAGGAAAGACAAAGAACTGTTCTACGCCAGCTATATTCCTCCAGCACTGGGACATATGGGAATGTTGGTCTTTCAAGAAATCATGACAGCAATATCGGGCTCTGTCGGTTGTTATTATATTTGTTTAGACATAAATTTAATGATAGGAATCAGCATCCAAATTGAGATATTGAAAGATATTTTGAGAGAGTCGGATGACATTGACATTATATTCGAGTGTATCAAGAGACATGAGCAGATCGTGAGGTAAGTTGATCAGTTATTAAAAACATAGAAATCAAATATTCAGAGCTGCCTTAGCATCTGTGCAAGTTGATCAAAATAATAAATTCGAATACATATCCAAGATTTGCAATTCATTGACTATACAAAGATTTTTGGACTAGTTATTGACACCAAGTTTAGGTTTATCGAGCACGTGAATAGTCTTTCTTAAGGAATTTACCTAGGGCTTCGCACCTTAATTACAGATTTCTTTTAAGTTACGTAAGAAACTCTGTGAGGTTTTAGCGATATCAATTTTAAATTACTGTACCGTTTTGTACTTTCCTTGTTTGGACTACCTCACTAAGAAAATAATCAAAATAAATCAAAACGATTTATCTTTAGAATGCGCAAATTTGATCATGTTTCATATAAATATATAGTTAAATGGCTCAAAGTTAATGACTTGGTGAAGTATCACTATTCAGTTCTGGTAAATAAATTACTGCTAACGTCACAGCCTCTTTATTTCAAAGAAAAACAATCATTCCTAATATAACTCTCAGGAACAATTATAATATCACAACATACTACGACCTTATTTAAGCCAAGTTTTCCATACATCGCTGCTATTATTTACAATTCTTTACCAAGAACATATAAACTTACAATATTTGTTATCAGTATTTCTACAAAAATTAAAATGTTTTATATTTAATCATCATTTACCTATGTAATTAATCACCATCGTCACATCATAGATATATTATACAAACTATATTATATTTGTTTCAATCATTTTATCCCTTCTGATACATTGCAGGATTTGTATTTGATTTTTGTTTTTTGTAACAGAACTGTTCAACTCAAAATTGTCTGTAACTTTTAAAAGTGGTAGCTAACCTCAGGCTGGCCTGACTGAGTAAAATTATAACAAAAACCTTTGGATACAAAGTGGGTGAAGTAACATTGTAAAAGGAGGTAATAGCAACATTTAATAAAATCTTTTAATGGAAGAAGTGCAGCACCTATTTATTCCTCAGGAGAAGTACAGTACATTAATTAGAAGCTTTTCTGAAACATTAAATTAACGCGAGATTTTAAACTAAAGAGCACTATGTTTTGCCCTAGAACATCATCCAGTCGGATAAAAATTCCATCAATTCAAGATGTAAAACTATTATTCAGTGTACTTACAACATTGGCAATTTTTATACTTTCCGGTATTTCTTCTTTTACAGGCTTGTCGACAATGTACAACACCTCCTACGTATTGGCTTGTCTATCCATTTTTTTAATGACGCATTGAAATTTTGCACTACTTTGTTCAAACTATTGGAAATGGAGGTAAGTAGGAAATATAAGATTGAATACGATTGGAGATATGAGAAAAGGTAATTTGTTATTTTTTCTGGCATACAAGATATGAGAGATGAGAGAAATACTAGTGTACTACTAGTGTCATTTCACATGCCTCAAAACTAAGGTTCATTAATATTATGTACAATTTAATTGTTGTTCAATTTAATTTCATTTAAAAATAAGCTTATTTTGTAACTTAAACAAACGTTTCTAATAATTGACGAAAAAATGCCAAAAGGAACAGTTTCTTGTTTGTGCAAGGCGATCATCTTTAAAAAAGTATTGGAAGCCAAATGAGGCCATTTATTTTGACCTAAGGTCGACTACAACTAGTTTATCATTACCATATTTTCTGAAAAGATTGAGGATGGGGCTAGGGCTGCGACATTAGAAGAAACAATCAACAAATTTTAAAAATTATATAGTTTTATTTCCTGTTACATTTCTCAGGATTCTGCAGTGATCCCTTAAGTTCAAAAAGAGTTGGTTAGTTTTTATTTCAAATCACAGATCATTGAATTTTTTATTCCGCAATCTTCAAATGATATCTTTAACATATATCATGCCGATTTTCTGATATTTAAAAGCATTATCAGTATCAATCTTTAAGGGACAATGCAATATTCCAGGGTTTTCTAGCCACCCTATCAGAGACCCCACCCTACCTCAGCTCACTTTAACCAGTCCAAAAAGAAGTAGAAAATGATCCGAGAGAGATTGTACCGTATCCTTTTAATTTAGTTTTAGCGCCACCAACCCAATTTTTCAAAACCATAGACTTTATCGACCTCAACCTCGGCCCACGTTGCGGTTTAGAAATTTCTTAGTTATCAGTTTATTGTCGAGCTACGCATATTACATAATTATCTACAACAATATAATCTCAAGAATTATCTTTTGTCTAATGTAAGGCAGCATTTGTATAAGGCTGAACAGTATATTATGACGAATGCAACAAATTTTTCACTCTTTTAGCCCCCACTCCCAAATTGCCCCAATTTTACTTTCTCCAGAAAATTTGAAAAACGATCAGAAACCAGGTTTGAGCACTTTTAACATTTTTAGTTTCCTTATTATTGCTGCGCTGCCACTGACATTATTTCTAATAAAGATCATAAGAATTTTCCGTCCTCGTCACAGGATACACAATATACAGCTTATTATGAATACAATAAATTTTTCGGTTTTACAACTCCCCAGTCAACTCAATACCTTATCTACAGAAAAAAAGTAGTAAATGACCAGGAACCCCTAAAATGCCCAAAAATGAAGTTTGACGGATATTTGGAATTATTTTTTTGCTAATTACTCCACCAGCATATGCACCGATTTCCAAAAATATAGGAGCATTACTAACTATGACCCCACAACACATCACTACCCAATTTTCATCACAGGCCGATAAAGTGACCGATAGGCACACTGACTGACGGAAATGAATGACATTGATATTCGTTATGTCGATATAAAACGGCCAAAGAGCGTACCTCAAAATCGAAAACTTTCACGATCATTATACTCCCCTCACTTATCAGTGTGGGAAGTAAAAATAATTTCTAATAATGTTTGCAATCTACCGGTAATTTGAGTACAGCCTATTTTGATCTAATTTGCAGCATCTTGAAACAATATGCCTTTAGCATGAGTGTTTGCAAAGACCGAACATGGTAGGGAAATATGGAATAGTTGGGTAAAGAACTAAGCGCCAGGCAACGCAGGAATGTTAATTAGTTCAGCAGCTTTTTTTCAATTTTAGGTCGATGTCGGAGAATTTATGTTCATACTACCCTATTCTTTAACAACCATTTTTATTATGTTTGTCCACTGTTGGTATGGTGATGACATCATTTATAGGGTAAGTACAGATTGACAGTAAATACTTCAGTTATTTATCCTATTTTTTTATAAACTAGCTTTTCTCAGTTTTAGTCCATGTTAATGATAACATTGTACTTAGACCGCTATCCATTATTGTGGCTTAAAGACAAACGTATATGGTATATGGGTACTATGCAACTAATAATGTTAGTACGATACCAGCTAGGTAAAACGTTAAAAGAAGATGGTGGAAAATGTAGACAGAGAGATGAATTTTATGGCGGTTATCAAATATAAAGCTTAAAGGTACGCGATGTATCGTAAAAGATTACAAAATTGGACATTTCCGAATTCATCTTCATGATCTCAGGACACAGAAATGATTTTTCTTAAAGTAAGCAAACAACTGTATTATTATTGCCAGTTGGAAGATTTGATATAATCATATTGTAACATCCTGTATATTACATTGCTTATTTGTATTTGTTAATGTTTCTTTCATAATGATTAGGTTAGATTTTTTTGATGTGTAAACGTCATCGAATCATCTGGAATTTTCTAGACTGACAAATCGGCATTCTCGAATGTCATCTGGGTGTCTCGAATCTTCTAGATGGTTCGATGAAGTATAGAAGGCACCACGAGTAGCGTGGCAGTAGTCGGTTGAGTTGAGTTCTAGTTGAGATAAGGTTAAGAGATATTGTATCGAGTTGTGAAGCAAAACGGTGAACGTTACGTCGAGTTTGAATCCCTGGGTGAAGAAAAAGAGGCCGTCGTGACAATATTATATAAAAAGTTGAAATTATTCAGTAATTTGCTTTTTAGTATGCGGTATTAAGGTTGAATTTCAAATACTTTCTCCGTGTATTGAACAAAGAATTAGGTTATGTTAGGTTGAAACTCAGTTGGACGATTATACCTCCTTCCACTGCAGCCCTATTGTGTCTATTGTGGGTCACACCTACAATCCACACCCCTTGACGAAGTCAGTTGGTTTCAGGTGGGTGAATCCGAAAGTCTCAAACCCAGCTCTTTCCAGTACTGGGCAGGAGCACAATATGTGCTATGCTGTTTCGTCCTCCACATAGCAGAAATGACAGAAGCTGTGACTCATGTCCTGTGAACAGACCGACCAGAATACGCAGATCATTCCTGCTCTATTCTATGATTCTCGGGGGCGCCAGACTGAGAGGTGTATGATATGGACGTCTTTAAGTGTAGTAGCCCTAGTGTATCTCGTCAGTGCAGGAGTGCTTTTCCCTTTGCCGAATCTCAGATGGTTCTCTTGGCAATGATTTTCGCAGTACCCATGCTCTTTACTGCGCTCCTTCCACTCCGCTATGACCTGGAACCCAAACAAAGAATTTTTACACTGTGCGTTTACGATCGAAATTTTTAATTTAAATTCACTGCATTTAATACATTACAACCAGAGAAGCCATATTCAGTCTGAAAACATTAGTACAAAACTGCCAAGACCAAAGAAAAGATGTATTCATGTGCTTCATCGATTATGAGAAAGTGTTTAACAATGTCAAACTACTTTTAAATACTTAGGGGTGACACTTGCATTTAATGGAAAAAGTAAGGCTGATATAGAGAACAAAATAGCCCAGGGAAAACGCGCCATCCGTCAATTAAATTCCATCTTGTGGAGTGACAAAATATCAAAAAAGAACAAAAGAGCCATCTACCATGCCATCGTAGAGAGCATTACCACGTACGGAGCGGAGACTTGGGAACTGAACAAGAAAGAGAAGAACAAGTTGTTAGCCCTTGAAATGGATTTTTGGAGAAGAAGTAGCCGGCATTCTAAGCTAGACCACGTGCGGAATGAAAGGATTAGAGAAATTATGGACGTGCAAGAAACCATTTTGGACACCATTGGATCAAAAAGATTAACATGGTACGGTCACCTTGAGAGAATGGCCAATAACAGATGGCCAAAAAAGGTATGGGAGTGGACGCCACCAGGTAGACGAAAACGAGGTAGACCTCCTCGAAGCTGGAAAAAAGACGTGGAAGAGGAAATGTCATTGAGAGGGCTTCAGGAGGGCGACTGGTGGAACCGCGACCTATGGAGGTTGAAAAGCGAGAAACGACGACAGTTGTAGGAACCTCGCGAATATATATATATATATATATAAACATGATCTCCTTATATCATATCTTCGCGATCTGGGACTTGATGGTGTTGACTTGGCATAGCCCGTCAACATTTGTTGCTACCGCAGTCATGCGAGAGAAACTTGAAAAATCAGAATAATAATAATAATAAACATCTTTATTGACCTCAAAAATAAGGGATCATTCTGTGGGGCGAGATTTAGCACATGCTAATCTTACATCTAACCCCGTGTTGGTATAAAAGAAGAAAAAAAATTAAAAGAAATACAAAATTCCAAAGTACTGCCAAATTTTGGCGAAGGTTAACTGTATATAACAAAAAATACACCTAAAACTAAGTAACATGATACCTACAACCTACGAGCCACAAGAGAGTGATCCGCTCAAAAAGAAACAAATAAATAAATATAAGATGTATATATTATAATTAATTAGCCTGGCGATCCTTAGTAGCTAACAAGAACAACTTTAATCTTTTTTTGAAATTTGAGATCGACTGTATAGTTTTTAGTTCATGGCTCAAGCTGTTATATAGAGTAATAGCATTATACGTATATGATCTCCTAAAAAAAGTTGTGCGGTGTATTGGCATTGTTAATGTAGACGGAAATCGGATCTGGCGATCATGCACAGCCAACCTACTAACAAATTTGTCTCTGAGATAAGGTGGAGATGAAGTAAGCATAATTCTGTGAGTAAAATTGATCAGACAGTATTTGAAAAGGTTCTGCACATTTAACCATTTGAGATGATAATATGCATAAGACACATGATCATACTTCCTCAAATTTTCTATAAATCTAACGCAAGTATTCTGCATTATTTGCAGACGTTTTGCATCTGCAGCTGTTAGACAAGGATAGTAAATTGAGATGCCGTACATTATTTTAGAAATAAATAATTTTGATTTTTTTATTTAAAATGTGCTTGTTTGCAAACAATAGCCTAAGTGATAGGTAACAATTTTTTAGAATATAGTTCAGGTGGGGCTCAAAGCGCAAATCCGAATCAAAGTAGACCCCTAAATTTTTGACAACACAAGAAAAATTGATTACTTTATCATTTATTTTTATATGCAATTTAGACTTAATTTTCTCGCGTAACTTCTTGTTGCCAAAAAGCAAAGTAGAACATTTGGATGGATTTAATTTCAAATTATGCGAGCTACAATATCTGCTGATATTGTCGAGATCTTCATTGACGGATTTTTCGGTATCTTGTAGATTGTCAGCATGAAAATCGTACCTCATTTGCGTATCATCAGCAAAAAACTGGGAGTGACTGTGTATGAAGCTATCTTGTAGATCTGCAGTATAAAGTATAAATAATAAAGGTCCCAGCACTGAACCCTGCGGTACTCCCGATTGTATTGTATTTTCTGAGGACAGTTGGTTATTTATACTAACTTTTTGCCTCCTTCCCCTCAGATATAACCGAATGAAGTTGCAAGCAACTTCATCAAAGCCATAATAGTGGCATTTGGCAACCAGTAACCTGTGGTTGAGCGTATCAAATGCTTTAGAGAAGTCTAAGAGCACCAGCAAGATCATGCATTTTTTGTCCAGAGAAGATATAATACCATCGCTGAGATATGTCAATGCTGTAGTTGTACTTCGATTTTTTTTAAAGCCTGATTGATAGGTTGGAATTATATTAAACTTTGAGAGATGGTCAATGTTATGTATTGAAATAACGAGGCATAGATATTCGTTTTACACGGTTTATTATTGTTAGTCCCGAAAACGTAACCTCCATGCGCGCATGCATGTATCATGGATCTCCGAAGATGATCGTCCTCCCTAGGCTACCTCCAAACTAGGCGATGTTGCCGATCACTCGAGAGATCCCGAAACATACATGACACGCCCCTTTCAAAGTAATTTGAATAACAAACAATAACTTGAAAAAAAAATTAACAAAGTATCAAAAAGTCTAAGGTTCGTATCTAGACGGGGGTTTCACTACGCGGCCGCTTCTGGTCACAGTAACCTCTGGCATTCTTCCGTCTCTTGCTATATTATCAGATGCATTCTCTTCTTGTTCTTGACTGTTTTGCGCTTCAGGTACTTGTATTTCTCTCTCTTCTTCTTTTCCTCTTGAATATCTTAAAAAAGACCTGTTTCTTCTATATTCTGAGTTGTCGTCAGTTTTGACCAAATAGTCGTTAGGTCCAGATTGCCGAATTATTGTAGCTGGTTTCCATTCACGTGGTTTTTCTTGGAGAAGTACTCTTTGCCCGGGTTCCAGAACAGGCAACTTTTTCGCATGTCTGTTGTAGTATTCACACTGTTTTTCTTGTTTTCTACTTAAGGTGTCCCTGATATTTTCTACTGGAAACTTTGGTAGAAGTAAATTTTTCGCTACAGGACATAGTGTTCGTAATTTTCTCCCCATCAGAAGGTCACAGGGTGCCGGCATTTCTGCTTTAGGAGTCGTGTTGTACTGAAGAATTGACATGAACGGATCTTCTCCATTTTTTATGGATTTTGTGAGTAACCCCTTCACCGTTTGTATGGCACGTTCCACCATTCCATTTGACTTTGGATAATGGGGGCTGGAGGTAATGTGCATTATATCGTATTTTTTTCAAAATTCTACGAAATATGACGAGTTGTATGGTGGTCCATTATCAGAGATGATTTTCTGAGGTAGCCCATGTGTGGAGAATATGTTTTTCAAGGTTGAGATGACACTAGACGATGTTTTGCTGTTGATTTTATTCACAACGACAAACTTGCTGTAATAATCAACAACGACAAGAAAGTCAATAGTCCCCAGTGACTTGAAGTCGATTCCAATTTTTTCCCAAGGAAGTTCTGGAATTTTATGTGGCATTAGAGGTTCCACCTGATTACTTCTTGCATACGCTTGACAAATTCTGCAGGATAATACCATATCTTCAATGTCACTCATGACACCTGGCCAGTAGAAAGCCTCCTGTGCGAGTTTCTTACAAGATACAACTCCCTGGTGTGCGTTATGGACAAGGGAGAGGAACTCTTGTCTAAGGCTGCTAGGTATAAGAAGCCTTGTTTTGTAGAACAGAATATTTTCATGGAGATAAATATCATTTCGATTGGGCCAATATTTTTTCAATTCTGGAGGGATACTGGTTTTGTGCTTTGGCCATCCATTCAACACATAAAACTTGATTTTTTGGAAAATTGCGTCTTCCTCTATGGCCTTGATTAAACGAAGTTCATTGTCAGGTGATGTTGCTAAAACTGAATTTACCTTGAGATTCTCATCGAGTTCTTTCATGAAGATTCCTGTCGTCAATGGACCTCGGCTCAGCTACTATTTGCTGTTTTCCCGGAATGAAGCTCAGATCAAAGTTGTATCTCAGCAAGCGGATTGTCATTCTTTGAAGCCTCGGTGATAGGTCATCTATTGGTTTACCTAGAAGTCCAAGCAGCGGTCGATGATCAGTTTTAAGTGTGAATTTTCTGCCATATAGATAGTGATGGAACCGTTCACATCCATATACTAAGGCTAACATTTCTTTTTCTATTTGACTGTATCTCTGCTGTGTCGATGTTAATGACACGGAAGCGAATTCGATTGGATGATTTTCCTGCATGACTACAGCACCCAGACCATAGGGACTTGCATCGACGTATAGGGTTGTAGGCTTGCTATTATCAAAGTATGACAGGGTTGGTGCAGTTGTAACTAGAGTTTTTAATCTATTAAAACATCTCTCTTCTTGTTCTGTCCAAATCCATTCAGTTTTCTTACTTAAAAGCCTCCTTAATGTACTGGTTTCGTGAGATAGATTATTGATAAATTTACCCAGGTAGGTAATCATCCCCAAAAAGCGTTGTAACTCTTGGACATTTCTTGGAGATGCCATCTCTTGTATAGCCTGAATTTTGGACTCGTCTGTAGAGATGCCCGCCTGGCTAACAATATGTCCTAAAAATTTTATGGACGGCTGACATATTAAAGATTTTTTTAAATTAAGTGTAAGGCCACTTTGGGAAATTTTTGCCAACACTATGTCAAGATTCGTATTATGTTCTTGTTCTGTTGCTCCAAATACCAAAATATCATCGAAGTAGGCAATGACTCCCTTGACGCCTTCCAGAATTTCCTGAATGTAACGCTGAAATATTTCCGGAGCTGAGGAGATCCCATATGGAAGCCTCAAGTAGCGGTATCTTCCCCACGGAGTTGCTATGGTACACAGTTTCGAGCTATCTTCATCCAAAGGTATTTGTAGGAATGCCTGTGATGCATCTAGTAAGGTGAAGAACTTTGCACCCGTCAGTTCATTAAACAAACAATCTGTAGTTGGTATAGGAAATAATTCGCGTCTGATGTATTGATTTAGTGCCCGGGGATCCATACATACGCGAATATCATTGTTTGGTTTAGGAACTATTACTATGGGATGAACCCAATCTGTTGGCTCCGTGATTGGAGCAATTATATTCTCATTGATCATCTCGTCTAGCTTTTGTTTGGGATGGCGTTTTCTTTTAAAGCAATCCTGCAAAGTTTTTTTACCTTGCCATGACCACTAAAAAGTCTTCGATATTTATTTAAAATTAATTTTGCTGATGATGGTTGGACGCCCTTACTGGAGTCTAATGTATAACAGTTTTCTGTGTAGTGTTTGTCACGCACTTGCACAAGTTGCAGTGTTTCGGCTCCCTTCAATCCTAGAAGGGAGCATCTGTCGCTAGATTTATCTAAAATGTAAAAGTCTAGCTGACCTTGCGAAGTGCCGAAGGCGCAATTGATTTTGATCTTCCCTAAGGGAAATATTTTATGCCCAGAGTAGGACTCTAGTTTGGCCGAAGTTCTAATGATTGCGGTTTTGGGAATATTCAGCTTTGAAAAGTCTTTAAAGTTTAACACATTAGCTTGACTCCCGGTATCAATTTTTAGTTTAATGGTAGCATTACGTGTGAAAAAGTGGATGTTTTCACACCACTCCCCTCCACGAATAGAGTCTATTTTTAAGCTATTATATCATCACTGTCACTACTTGTATACTGTTCACCGTAGCTTTGCTGAAAATTGTCTATCCCATAGACCATGTTCCGGTTGCAGAATTTTCTGTAGTGCCCTCTTTGGTTGCAACGGCTACAGTATCTATTTATTGCTAGACACTTACCATTTGGATGCGAATATCCACAGCGACTGCACATTTTACCTGGTCTCCCTGAAGCCGACCCTGGTTGCCGCGCGCCAAATTTTTGAAAGTGTCCATTTCAGTCAGCTGATGTGTTGGCCGTACTAACCGCCGGACTACCGCTGCGCTGCTGTTGCTGCTGCTGCTGCTGCCATCTGCCCTTAAATCGGGCTCCGGCAGTTCCGGGACCCACGTCGTGACTGTTGCCGGTGTTGCCACTTGCTTCGGTTAAAAATCCTTCATTTTTACCACTATGTCTTCTATCTGTGGAGTTCAGGGTACATACACTGGCGATTTGATTCGAAATTTTTTCCTGGGTTACGGCACTTGATTCCATCGCCCGGCATATTTGTATTGCTTCTGAAAGTTTCAGATCAGCGTGTTGTAATAATTTCTCCTGTATCCTTGAGTCCCTAACACCCAACACAAGCCGATCTCTTATGAGAGTGTCTTTTAAATCTTTAAACTCACAGGTCGCCGATAACTGTTTGAGGGCTGTTATGAACTGATCTATTGTTTCACCAAGTTGTTGATCCCTTTTGAAAAACTTAAAATGTTCATAGACGGCATTTTTTACCGGGTTGCAATATTCATCAAACTTTTTCATAACAGTTTATGCTCCAACGTAGTGTCAGTGGAGCAGGTCAATATTTCGTATTTTATGGTTGATCTAACATAAATACCGACTCCACCCCCACGAGACAGTCTATCTTTTCTACAAAAATTGAAGCCAGGAATCTCAACAACTACTGAGTCAATACTTACTGACAACCATGTTTCTGAAACTGCAATTATGTCTAAGTTATTCGCCTGAACTAAATTTACGAAATCGTCAAAGTCAGAAAGCAATGATCTTACATTTAGATGGGCTATTCTAATGTTTTTCTTACGATCCATAGTCTATTTTACATCTTATGCTCCTAATATGATGTTGTAATACAGAGCAAGCATTTGCATCATTCGAAGAATGATTAACATCTAACTTTGATCTAAATTTCTCGTTATTTCTAACACAATTAGTACACTTTAGAACTTGGGACGAACACTGACTATATCTATGATCACCGCTACAATGGGGACACACAACAGACAACTTACAATCTTTCTCGAGATGACCTATCGCACTGCACTTGGAACACCGTATCACCCTATCGGTGATCGGAAACGTAGCATCTGCCAAACCCAGCGTAAACGTAGCCTCGCGCCAGAAAGAATCGCCTCACTTCTGGTGAAACCTCAACAACCAAATCAGTATAGTTACGATATCGCAATTTTGTTATTATCTTCATATCTTGGTTTTTCAAGTCTTGCATGTTATTTACAGATCTTATATTTTCGATAATATCAGCGTCACTGGAATCTTCAGAAGTTTTTATGTTTTTGATCAAAATACGGGGGTTGTATAGCCTTGTACTATTGATATTATATTTTGATCCTAATTTATGTGTAGCATGATCTTTTAACTTTGCCAAGAACTTATCATCGTCACAGTAAATGATTATACCATTACGAATTTTTTTAATCCCATCTAACCGAATTTGCAGATTCTTTGGATTGATGTTTTTCTGAATATCGCTGAGAACGTCACTGGTGGATGTAGAATTATCGTTCGCCTTCACAACAATTCCAGCTGATCGTTGAATATTGTTATTTTGATTTTTTGTGTCTGTACTATAAGAAACGGTACTAGTGGAAGTCTGGCCTTGACCTGGTCCACGAGTTTTCTCAGCGTATGATAAAGAAGATATACTGTTAGCCGATGATAATTTTTCTGTTAGCAGTTCATTAACGGACTTTAATTCATTATTTAGGCTAACGAGTAACTCCTTTTCTCGATTGAGACACTCCACTTCATGCTGAAGTATCTTGACATCGGCAGAACAGATAGAACAGATTGGCACCGACCTACATTTCACTGCACAATTCTTGCATTTCCAGTTTTTTCTTTCGGTGAAGAATAGTTTAGCAACGCTTTCAAAACACTTTGTATGTAGAAAAATATTGCAATTTTCTCCATCGCACGAAATGCCCGATTTACGAAATTCTTCGCCACAAATTTCACATGTTTTATCGCTCCGGCTCGGAGCGACATCCGCACCGGCCGGCATCTCCGACTAGATGAAATGACATAATTGTCCAATAAGTTAATTACTCGCTCTCGGCTAGTTAAAGCGGATTAATTGAGAAATCAACCTATAAATCTGACATGTCGTTTGAATGGCGTTTAAGAGTTGACACACATATCAGAATTCCATTAGGTTAAGGTTGAGTTGCCAGTGGATGTTCAATTTTATGAGTGTTTGTAAAATGAAACAGATTACATTGATTCATAGCTGCTTTTGAGCACAATTAAAAGCAAGTATTCATCTAATTGCATAACACTTTCTTTGTTCATCTCTATATGTATTTGTAGACGACTGTATTATATCCTCTCTCACTTTATCTGTAAATTTGCATTCTATAATGCTTTTGAATATTGCTACTGTACGAATGAGTAGCAACTCCTCTTCTTTAGTAAAGTTACTATCAAGCGCACGTTTTGCTTTTTTTGGCTTTGAATTCGTACCTTTCCAAGGGCCGTGTGTTAGTTGTTAGTCAGTGTCCAGTTAAATATTTATCTGGAAGTAAACGGTTATCAGATAAATTGTTTAAACAATTGAAGGTTAAACTTATTAATTCACGTAAATCTTATCTGACAGTTGTATCCATAGAAACGCTATATGGGAGCTACCTATCGAACACTTTTAACTGGTCATTGAAAAATGGCCCTAATAAGAGTGATAATGCTTTAATAGAATTGCAAACACGAAAACCTACGTCACAATTTGACACATTCACTTTTGCAGGTTAAGCAAAATTTCCACATGTAGTTCAAATGGCACAAAATGTGGCATAAAACCTTCTTTCAGGTATACCAACCACATTTTATTGCATGTTAATTAATTGATGCATTATGAAACGCGCATCACTTCAATGGAATGATTAAGCTTATAGGAACATTTGCTAATCAACGCATTAGTGAATAATTGTTAAACCGGGCCTTAAGCATCAAGTGATAATTCAAAACGGTAAAGTTAATTTTCCAACCCATCACTTGTAATTTCAAACCTTCAGTTGTGATTTATACCGCTGCTCGAATGTACAATTGACGAGTTGGAAAATTAACTTGACTGTTTTGACGCTTTGGAAGCTACAGCTAGAAAAGGTGTAGAATACCGCAATTTATATCTTATAGGAAGGAGCTGCTTACACGAACACTTATACGTATAGAAAATCCTTATCACATACTATCTGACACTGAAACTGCAACACACTCAGTGAATGTGCATCAGGTAACAGCAGCCATACGGTATCGAGCATTAACCTGTTCCCCATTTCCCCACTAGATATTCTGCTCCTATGCCAGACCTTTCTCCAAAGGTCGAAATATATATAAAACCTCGTTGCAAGAATTTATGATGCATTATGTCATTAAAATCAAAGAACATAGAGAGCATAACGTTCATATTCGAACACACTTGGTGAACATTTAGCGGTCTTGACGAGCTAGAGAGCCTCCACTTGATTTCATACCCATTAACCCATGTTTCGTCATCTGCTTCTGTACGTTTTAGTGACTCCTGTGTAACTTCCATCCGCCGCTGTTTTTAAATTACTCACTCATAGGACAAGCAACATTGTGTTTCTAAGATATCGATGTGTTACTACGAAGACACTCAATTTTGTAAACCTAATAATCACCGACTTAAAGAAAGGTTTGTCTCAAAAAATACTGCTCCTGGAGCGAACATTCCAAATCAATTATTTGTGAAACATTCTGTATTTTGATAAAACCCTATGAGGCCGATTAATTAGCTCAACAGATGTAGTCTCAACCACGGCTCAGGGAAGCCTGATGACGAGAAAAACCCAGTCGTTAAGTTTAATAAGTTATATGGCCTTCAATAACAAAGCCTAGACGTTTTAGCTTAGATTTTTGTTATGGTCTACCTCTCGCAAAGGCTAAAAGCCTATGGCGCTGTAGAAGCACTGCGAAAGGATAAGTATCGGTGCATGTTCGATTTGAAACGCTGCAAGTTGTAGCCGTCTGGAAACAAATTCCCGGGCCGTTCATTCCACAGTGTCGAAGTTCGCCAAAAGAAGGAATGCTGGTAAAAACTGGTTCGGGGAATAGGTACCTCGACCTGGAGAGGATGAGCTCGCAGAGCCCCTCTAGTGTTCCTCGTTCGGACGGCCTTTATTGTCTGGTAAAGCTCACTCGAACATCTTCCGAGATAGAATCTGTAAAACTGTACAGGTTGGTCACCCTTTTTCGATTTTCCAGACAGTGGTGGTACTTTGTGAGGTTAGGCGTATCGATTAGTCTAACTGCTCTCTTCTGGATGGTGTCCCGAAGCTTTATAGAGTGCTGTGGAGTGCATCGGTACACATGGGAGCAATACTCCAATGATGGTCGGATCTGTGCCTCGTGGAGGAGCAGTAGTTGCTCCGTGTATACAGCTTTATCAGTGTTGTTGCCTGAGTTTTCTGTACGCTGAACTGTACTTTATTTACTGATCCTCACTCAATAATTGCTTTGATATCTACGTTGATCTATGAGGCATGTTGCTGTCGCCGACGAACCGTCTCCTGGGATGAGAGTTGCTTGCCTGCATTCATTTTGTGGTTTCGTGCATTAATAATTATGTGCTGCTGTGCTAGAGGTTGAGCCTTTGAGATTGTTTGAAATGACGTTGATATTCCTTATCACCAAATAATTTATTTATTTTGCTTTTATTTATTTTGCTCCACCTCTTAAGTTTGGATCCATGGTCAAGTTTTAATTTTATGGAAGCCTACCTAACAGAAACACACCTTAAGATGAGTTGCGCGCAGCTAACATATTCCTTCGTGATGAAAATTTCATCAGCTATCTGCAAATCTCTAACTGTAGTAAAATATCCTGTCAAAATTTTTTTGCGACTTACACAGGCTCTTAAAATTTAGGTCATGGAGTCGCGTCACTTAATGTACATCTTCCTCATATTTATACGGAAAACCAATCGACAAGAAACTAAATTCTCAGTATAATCAACGTGAAAATTTGATGCTAGCTTCCCGAATATTACCTTCAAACTTTAATGCGCTCAAATGATACAGTCAAATTGCACTTTCACTGAGAATTAAGCTGAGCAAGCTGAATTTTTGTGTGGATGTACTACAAGGGGTACTACAAAATGTTTGCAATACGACGGAACAGCAGATATCTGCTTGTTGCTGCATAATAGCCGCCGCGCCAATACTCCAGGGAAATAAAGTTTCATGGAATGAAAGGTGCTTTCTTACTCCGCAAGAGGGAGATAATTCCAACAATTTGGTTCACAGACAAATCGGAAAAATGAAGGGTACCGGCTGGATTCGAACCAGCGTCTCCAGCATTCTAGGCCGACACGTTACCAATTATACCACGGTTTCTCATGATATAGCCTATATACAGCACCTACGACATGGTGTAGACTCTGCCGACATCCCACCGCTCCCCCGCATCTCTCTGCGAACCATGTATTTCAGTCATCCAGAGAGATCTAGTCGGCTGTTGGGTGAGTGTGAATCTCCCACCGCTATTTGCACGACAGCTCTCTTTCTTACTGAAGTACGACTCCTCAGTCGGCCAGAATATCATGGAATGAAAGGTGCTTGCTTACTCCGCAAGAGGGAGATAATTCCAATCGTTTGGTTCACAGAAAAATCGGAAAAATGAAGGGTACCGGCTGGATTCGAACGAGCGTCTCCGGCATTTCAGGTCGACACGTCACCAACTATACCACGGTTCCTCGTGATATAGCCGATATACAGCGCCGACGACATGGTGTCGACTCCGCCGACACCCACCACTCCCCCGCAGCTCTCTGCGAACCATGTATTTCAGCCATCCAGGGAACCGTGGTATAGTTGGTAACGCGTCGGCCTAGAATGCCGGAGACGCTGATTCGAATCCAGCCGGTACCTTTCATTTTTCCGATTTTTCTGTGAACCAAATTATTAGAAATAAGGTTTCTCTCGTGATACACATTCATCACATTTTGAGCCGTATTTGCCTAATGGAACAAAACCTGTTTGCTGAGTGAGATTTTTGGTCAAATAAATGCGATAAGCAAATACCGGATAAAAACGACTAATTTTGTCGTTAAGTGGTACGAGTTTAAAGTACGCCTTTTAAAGACGATTTTAAGAAAATAAAAGGGTGCTGAGAGCAACAAAACAAAATACTAGTGGGAAAGTTTCGCTTTTGTTGTCCAAATATTGGGAAATTTGGAGATGATATTTTGTTTTTGGAATTGTAATTATCTGAGTCTTCGCTAGGATAATTTTTGTTAGCCTTTGGGCTCCCATCTTTTAAAGAAGTTTGATATATCAATGATAAATAGTAAGTTATGCTTTTACAGCAGTTTTGAGGTTTATCGCAGTTGAAAAAATGGTGAATGCGGTGGACATCTGTCTTTTATTTGCAGAAATGGTGAAAGAGTGTAAAAAATTGAACCTTATGATGTTTCTGGTCTAGATATTCAAACATATATTATTGAGTTATAATACTTGTACTGCCTCCACCAACATCTCTCATTGCCTTAGGATTTGGTACTGAAAGGTTTCAGCCACAGTAATTTCAGTTCAGCTTTGATATAAGGCATATTTTGTAATTTTTAACATGCTTGGCTCTAAACGGTGAAAAAACTTATCAATATTAGCTGAAAATAATAATGACCCGAATGAACGAAAAATTCTAGTATTATTGTGAATAAGGCGTGGGTTGCTCGATATGTGGAGTATATTTCATAAAACCCCCCACGATATTTCCGCAACAATGCTAGTATTTTTTGTTCACCATTATTTTCCGATTACATTAAGAATTACTTTTCACATTTTATAGCTGCGTGTTTCAGTTTTTTTTAAATTTATTTATATATTCAATGCCTTAGAATCATCACTTCTTCCCAAATAGATTTTAAATTTTAAAAATTATATATTGTGAAGACTTCAATTGCTGCAGCGATTGCGTATGCTAAAGCTCCATCTTACTAGAAAATTGCTTATGAGATATCTTCTTATCAAAGAAAGGCAACATGCTTATTTCATTTTTACATCATACATGAACACAGTAAGGAGTATACTATAACTGGATGTACTAGAAAATATCTGGCATTACAAAATTATTCAAATTACAAATTTCACAGTTTTAAGGACTGTCTATAGGTGAGTCCTATGTGAGTCTGAGGATATTGGGCAACTAGAAAACCTGTCAAATATCCTCATAATTTTGAGAGACTGTACCTAATAGTATTATTATTGGGAAACAATTACATGAGTTACATGGGCAATAACTTTTACGTGCCATAAACATAAAGCGAGATCAAGCGCAATACTTTCATTAGGTTCAAACGCAAATGGATATTAATTTGTTAAACTAACCATCTTTATTCCATTTCAGGTATGCCGTTCAGCATACTCCTATTTGACCATCATGCAAAAATTCAAATAGACATAGATTCCCGATTTATGATCCTTTTTGACTGACTGATAAAACTACATATGGACTCAAAACAAAATAATCAATATTTATAATAAGTTTTGATGACTAAAGCGGTACAAAATACAGTTTTAGGCTCTCTGAATAAAGATGCAAAGCAAAGACATGCACAGACTGTGTACAAGTTGCTGTCAAAGCAGCCTTGTCCTTTGTCAATAATAAAAAAAAGGTACCGACATAGGCTTTCATTGAAATGAGGTTTTCTTCTTCTTAATCTCTGCTTTGCTTTACTTCAGTATTTAGTATCTACTCCGTATTTACCGAGCGAACCAAAAACACTTAACTGATATTCCGATCACGACTGTGGTGTTTATTAGAGTTTGACAGTTTGACAAAAAACTAATTTTTAAAAAATGTCCTGGAAAGAAAACTTTGATTTTTGTTAACTAACTAACCATCTGCCGCTGGAAATAACATACTATCTAATCTACAGCTTCGTAGACGACAGTACAATAATATCGTGCAGGAAACTAGACAAGCCACTATCATCCCAAGAGACAGTGCGTCGGCGACAGCAGTATGTCTCACGGAACAACGTGGATATCAAAACAATTGTCAAGTGGGGAATAGTAAATAAGGTACAGTTCAACGTACAGAAAACTCAGGTAACAACAGTTACAAAGAAGTCTCATGTTGGCTTACCAACTGTGGGAATGGAGGGTCAACCAATAGTTGAGTCACCTTCCGTCAAGCTTTTGGGGATCCACATCAACAATAACATGTGTTGGCACGACAGCGTCGTCAGTATTGCTAAAATGCCACCCCAGAAGCTTGGAGTTTTGTTCCGCTGTAAGCAGCTGTATATATCAGAGCACCTGCTCTACAAGGCATATCCGACCATCGCTGGAGTATTGTTCCCATCTCATCCCAAGGCGGTCGTTCTTCATACATCAAGAACCGAGCTTTACAGCCGCACATTCATTCTCAGGGTGTTCAAGGGCTTGAAATGAGATATATTTATTGGGCCTGCGGGTATTGACCCATTCAAATCCCGCGTTAACAAACTTCCCCTAACATAACCCTTTTACAGCAGCCGCGGTACTCTGGTATTTAGAATCTGTCTACGCGGTCTGCTCAGTTATAAAAAAATGTGTGGGTTTGCGATTCGAGGCACCCTCTAAAACTGATACAGATCACGGAAAATCTTCGAGTGAGCTTTCGCAGATAATAACACCAAAGGCCGTCAGAACGAGGACCACTAGAGACGCTCTACGAGCTCATCCTTACCAAGTCGAGCTCCCTACTCCCTGAACCAGTCTCCTCCAGCATTCCTTGTTTTGGAGAACTTCGACGCTGTGGAATGAGCTGCCGGGAAATTTGTTTCCAGACGGCTATAACCTGCAGCATTTCAAATCTAACGTGCATCGATACTTATCCTCTCACAATGCTTCTGCAGTGACAGGGATTTCAAGAACCAGTATTATTATTGCTGTACAAGCTTTTCAGGACATGATGTGGAAAATTTGTACATTCTGCACTCTAAAAATTGATTTGTAAAGTTACTAATAAAATCCTTGGTTATTCAATGCCACCGATTTTGTAAGTAATATTACAAATTAGATTTGTAATTTTATTTAGCTGTCTTATAATATTGTAAATTCGCAAAAGGCATGAGAGTTTGTAAAGTTATATTGCGATTTTACACAATGTCAGGGCTTAAAAAAAGGCTATCATCATAAACTTATTTTTATTTCATGTATAAGAATAGGGTAACACAACATTAAAATTCTATATAAATGTAAAACAAAAAAATCAACTGTTTCTATGTAGACTTCTCTGTAGACTTATCGGCTGGAACAAAAAATAAAATATTGACCTGAAAACGAACGATTTCTAAAGTTACTGAGACTTTTTGCATACATTAGGTTAAAATTAAAGTATATTGGCAAAAAGTAATTTTGTTGCTTCTTCAAAGGAACTTTGTTGATGAGCAGAGTTTTTTCCATCTAAATGGAAATTTACTTTGTTAATAAAAGAAATCACTATTTTTTTATTGGGAGTGTGACTTTACTTTGTCCCAGAATCGGGATGCACTTCAAAAAAATATCTTTGAACGATTTCTAAAGTTACTGAGACTTTTTGCATACATTAGGTTAAAATTAAAGTATATTGGCAAAAGGTAATTTTGTTGCTTCTTCAAAGGAACTTTGTTGATGAGCAGAGTTTTTTCCATCTAAATGGAAATTTACTTTTTTCCTTCATCTGAAATTAAACAAGATATTGTTTTTTAAGTAAATTATTATTACTTGAAAATGCTTCTACTAATTGATCATATCATATCCAAGGAAATAAAATAAATGCATTCCTAAATAAGTGTGGATATCCCACGATGGATTAATGTGATTTCTAGCGAAATAGATTTTTGATTTTTTCTTTAATTTGATACTAATATGATCAATCAGGCTAAAATATTTTCAAGATGGCGGCAATTCTCGTTATACCGAAAGTGGATGACTTTCTTATTCGAAATATAACACCAAATAGATTTTTGAAATGTTTGAGGAAATTCTAGATATATTTCATATAGCACTTCCTATATCTAACTTTGTTTTCAAGATACCGACTATTAAAAAGTGCATGACCACTTTCAACTTTGAAAGGCCATAATCTAAATAGTATAAATTAGAGCTTAAACGTGCTTACCTTGTTTAAATGCACTTTGTATTTATTTTATCATTTCATCCGGTGAAACTTCAAACAAAAATAGCACCACCACACGTTATATACCAGCTCTTCCAAAACAAAATTGATAAAATAATGACCTGTTAGCTGTTTCTAGGACCTACCTCTCATCGGCGTTGATAACGGCAAAATGGCCATTTAAGCGTTTTAGTCAAAGTATCATTAATACTTACCGAAGGAAGCAACTATTTTACTAACATTATTCAAGTGTTTTTCTTGAATAATTATAAATTTACAAAGGAAAACTGTAAAAAGCAAACATTTTGTAAAATGACAACTACCTTGTAGTTTTATGTTAAAAAATGCACCACAGCTGTGTAATTTTACAAATATTGTATGAAAAATAAAAATATTCAGGTTTTTTTCGTTAGCTGCCCAAGCATTTTTGCAAAATTCAGTATATCTACAAAGCCATAGTATTTTTCTTAAACTTTACTGGGATTTCACAACATGACATCGGAAAATCGCTGCAACTGTGCTTGTAATTGTTTTGTGAAAATACTCACATTTTTTTCAGTGTGCGACGTATAAGTCCATCTACTTCGCAGAACTTCATTTTAACAATTTTAGTCATCTAGTGGAATATACAGTATACCATCCATTTGATACAATTAATTACAAGTCAAACCAGTTCGAGAAATGGGCATTCTTTTATTGTTGTAGTTCACGAATTCTAAATATAACCTACATACATACTTCCAACTCGGCACAGTAGATGGAGAATCAAATTGACAACAAAACTGAACTTACTGTGAATCAATCGACTACGTACTTCATTCCAAGTAGCACAAAAGATGCGTTTATATTAATAAAATAACCTATTATTACTGTTTTGTATAGGATCTTTATGTTTTTCTGTTTGTATAACCCAGAAGTAATAATTTCGATCAAAAAGGAAACAGAAAACTGCGCTCAATCACTCTATTTAATATTCTACAGGACGGGTCTGCAGCGATGAGTGTTTCAAAAATTCTTGTATTTTAGAATAAGCATTGGTATACGTATGTAACTTAGATAAGAAGCCATCTAAGTATATGATAAGAGCTTTGAAAAAAAAAATGAGATGTTAAGTGGAATTGATATCTAGATCAAAATTGAAGGAATCCCGCAAAACTGAAGAATTTCTCTGGTGATTCGATAAGTTGCTCTGTAACCTTAAAGTAAACACATATTACGTAAAAAATATGTCAGAGCTTTGGAAAAATTGAGCTCTAGCTATCCAGCTCTTTAATGTTTTCTTTTATTCTATAGAAATTACTGCTCCACAGCGTTCATAGATCAAGTTGACTATGAAATATCGATCCAAGCTGAAACGAATCTAGAGTGTAATGCACACACTTGTTTTACGGATAATTAAATTAATTTTTATACCATTGGGTTCTGAAATTATTGCGCTACAAACTTCAACGGGCCAGAACCATCACGTGGTATATCATACAACATGGTACGGACAGCGGTCACCAGTTGGGTGTCAAATGAGCACCAGGAACGCTGAGACAGGGTGGTGAGGAATGTTCAGTTCAACCCTTCGTGTAGCATGAGCTACACTGGTAGACCACGCGCATTTATATATGCACCAACCCTCTATCCCATAGGTGGCTCTTGAGTCCGTTTCAGTATCTTTCGACAATGTTCCCAAGTAAACGTTCAGTTGATCTGCTGTATTTATAGTGAGCTTATCGCAAGACTGGGCTACAATCGTAGACCGTGCGGCTAAACGCGCTACAGTTCAGCGTAGATGCAGTGTTTCCTGTTTGTGATCTTTTTCCCAAAAAGATAGGTTTTAAAAGTTGTTTAGACACATTTTGATCATGGTAAGTGTTACTGTAACTACAAGGTGGCTTCAGTGGAGCTTCCCCTAGAAATCAGAAATAAATTATGCGACATCCAAAACTTCTTCTGTGGTTATATTTGAGACACATTTCTTTCGTTTAGCCGGTAAATCAAACCACAGTCGCTCTAAATAGTACTGTTTATTGACGTTTCGACTGCTTCCACAGCATTACTCAAGGTACAACATTTGCAAAGAACATTTTTGAAATTTACATCATCTTTTATGACCTAATCAATATCAGTGAAAAAAATGCACTTTGCGTTTATGAGGCTAATCATCCTGAAGAACAAATAAATAGATGTAATTTTTTGGAAAACATAGCATGGGAGCTCATTAAACCGCAAATTGGTACATTAACGGTTCAACTAAGAAAGCGAGCACAGACTCTTCTGTCAACTGAGAAAAAAGGTATCCTAAGCCTTCCCAAAATCGACCGAGAAATCTCGTTGGACGTTGCTCATATTGTCCTCGAGCCAGAGACAAATCAGCAAGCAGTTTTGTGCAAATTTCGGTAAATACGAGTGCATAGATCACATCCGAGATCTCTGTGTTGCGTGTGTAGAAAAATAAAAATTGATTTGTTTGTACTACTTTTTTTGAAAAAGTACTAATCAGAGTTGTGCTTTCCTCATTTTTTATTTGCGTCTATATATTTCTAATGTGAGAAATGTGAAAATTATCGCTTGTACCTATAAGCACAAATAATAAGCTGTAACTAAATAACCACATCATATAAATAACGGTATAAAAACTACGTTCATGTGCGATTATAATAATCTCCTTAGTTTTATCATTTGGAGTAAATATAAATAATTGTTTGTATATAACAAACACCATAAACTGAATTAACGTGCAGAAATTGTTTTTCACAAAACTACTATGAGTAGGATATCAAAACTGCTCTACTGATTTCTTCAACTAGAAAAAGAATTCAAGTTTAGCCGTCTGGCCTAAAGTGACGCGTTTCATGCTAAGTCGTACCGCAAAGCCACGCCCTTCTAAGTTTTATAATCCCTGCGATATCTAATTTTTTTCTGATACCAACTTATACCAAAAATGGTGATTTGCGCCTAAACGATTCGTTTAAAGTTCCATGTATGGTACATAAAGTCACACTAGAATCAAACAAGGAATCCAAACGTATAGGGAGTTTCATTCAAAAAAATGTGAGTTTGATAGGAATCATCCTGTATAAACGTCAATATTTAAGTGAACATATTTTAGTGTTATAGCCCTCAAGGGTCCCTCTACCTTGTTCAAGTAACAGATTTCTAAAATATGTTTAGTAAGCTCACAATCTACGAGGGTTGCTCTATGGCGCACCGGCAGAACCTTTCTGTCGTCTGCTCTCACATGTTTCACATATTTAGTAAACATGAAAAATCTGATGCTCTCTATTTCCGTCAATCAACCTATGGCGCACTGATGATCGCTAATAAGCGTGAAACAGCTATCTGGGTACTGGTGGATTGACGGAGATATAGAGCAACCCTCGTATATCAACTTTAATATGCAGTAGCATATAGAACCGCGCTCTCTGGTGGCTAAAGCGGACGCGCCGTGGCGTTCCACCAAGGAGTCTGCTGCTGCTTAGCAGCGATTTTCTTTGGTTGCCGTTACCTTCGGGTACCAGATGGCGCACCGGCAGAACTTTTCTGTCGTCTGCTCTCACATGTTTCACATGTTTAGTAAACATGGAAAATCTGATGCTCTCTATTTCCGTCAATCGACCTATGGCGCACTGATGATCGCTAATAAGCGTGAAACAGCTGTCTGGGTACTGGCGGATTGACGGAGATATAGAGCAATCCTCGCATATCGACTTTAATATGCAGTAGCATATAGAACCGCGCTCTCTGGTGGCTAAAGCGGACGCGCCGTGGCGTTCCACCGAGAAGTCTGCTGCTGCTTAGCAGCGATTTTCTTTGGTTGCCGTTACCTTCGGGTACCAGATGGCGCACCGGCAGAACCTTTCTGTCGTCTGCTCTCACATGTTTCACATGTTTAGTAAACATGGAAAATCTGACGCTCTCTATTTCCGTCAATCGACCTATGGCGCACTGATGATCGCTAATAAGCGTGAAACAGCTGTCTGGGTACTGGCGGATTGACGGAGATATAGAGCAATCCTCGCATATCGACTTTAATATGCAGTAGCATATAGAACCGCGCTCTCTGGTGGCTAAAGCGGACGCGCCGTGGCGTTCAACCAAGAAGTCTGCTGCTGCTTAGCAGCGATTTTCTTTGGTTGCCGTTACCTTCGGGTACCAGATGCCGCACCGGCAGAACCTTTCTGTCATCTGCTCAAGCCCACAGTCTTCCGTCCACACACTATTGGCCCACCCTGTATAATTATGTAGCTTCCATATGATTAAGAGCAATGAGCAGTTAGGCCCTCCTGAGTGTTGGAAGTGGATATCCTATGGTATCGAGTTGAATCTCCCATGAAACTACTGGCACTTACCCAAAAAAGAGAGACGGAGAGGAAGGTGCCATGACGCTAAGTATGTGGCAAAACTCCTGGAAAAAACATATTCACTCGGCAGAGTTGACAAGATCCACCCCTAATACCAAAGTTGGAAACGGCCTGCAACCATAAATTACTTACACAATAAAAAGGGAAATTTGCCCTGTTCCTATTCATCGATTGTACTCAATAAAATACAGAACGTTTTCCTGCTTGAAAGCAGTTTTTCTAAAAATGTCTTGCACCGACTTTGATCTACTGTCTGTACTCAATCCCGAAATTCGAGTAATGAAAGCTTTAGGTTTCTGGAAAAGTGAGAATAAAAATTCCATTTACAACTTTCTCTTATACAAGATATACGGAGGCGCTGTTTGGATTGGTATGGCTATCTTCCAACTATTTGGATATATATTTGTATTTCAGAAGCGGCATACTATCAGTATCGGTGACGTTTCATCAGTCATGTTCCTATATTTAACCGTATTTAACACTCAAACAGTTACAACCTGCATATTCTTAAATATGGACAGATTGCATGCCATCATCCACCAACTAAAATCTGAGGTAATGCAACTCAAGACGAAAAAACATGTGTTGATCGCCAAGCGACTAAAGAAAACCGGCGACTTCGTAAGAAAGTACTTCTATGCAACGATGTCATTCGTACTTGTGATTCAACCAGTGGTGAAGTTGGTAACGAAAGACAAAGAACCGTTCTTCGCAAGCTATATTCCTCCATCGATGGGACATATAGGAATGTTGGTCTTTCAAGAAATAATGACAGCAATATCAAGCTGTGTTTGTTGTTATTATATTTGCCTAGACATGAATTTGATGATAGAAATCAGCATCCAAATTGAAACTTTGAAAGATATTTTGAGAGGGTCGAATGATATTGGCATTATATTCGATTGTATCAGGAGGCATGAGCAGATCGTGAGGTAAGTTCATCAGTTTTTTCCTCGAGCATTGGCGTTAGGAAGCCTACCAAAAAATCATATACAGTGTATTTGATTATCAACTAGGGATATTTGAAAGGCATTTAGAATAGTTCATATCACCCCCAATTTACACCTATAAGAGAGGTTTTACCTTCGTTGTTCGGACGGCCTTCGATGCTATGACCTAAGAGAGCTCACTCGAACATCTTTCGTGATAGAATCTATAAAAGTGGGGTAGGTCAGCCATCCTTCTTCAACGTTCTAGGCTGTGGAGGTCCTTTGTGAGGTTAGGCGTATCGATTAGTCCAATTGCTCTCTCCTGGATAGTGTCCAAAAGCTTTAGAGACTACTTCGGGGCGCATCCCCACACATGGGAGCAATGGTCGGATCTGTGCCTTGTAGAGCAGCAGTAGTTGGTCTGGTGTATACAGCTTCCTACAGCCGACCAGAAGTCCAAGCCTCTGAGATGCCGTTTTAGCACGACTTGGTGCCAGGACAGATGCGAAGCTGCGAAGCTGTAGATGGGATTCGATATTACTTCCAGCAGCTCGTTGATGTACAGCAGAAACAGTGTAGAGGTGTGTACAACAAACAGAGATCGGTCGTTCAGAAAGCTATTCAGCCACTGACACAGGCCAAGTGGTAGTCCATAAGTAGCGAGCTTGATCAGAAGTCCCTCATGCCAAACTCTATTGAAGGCTTCCGATATGTCAAGTACAACAACATGGCATTCGCCATAATTTTCAATTGTCCTGTTCTACAAATGAGTGACGTAGGGCAGGAGGTCACATGTAGACCTATGCTCTCAGAAACCATACTGGCGATCATTTATGATGATGTGGTCCAGGTATGTCAGGAGCTGTGTGATAATGAAAATCTCCATAACTTCAGACATGATGTTGAGTAGAGCCACAGGTCTATAATCGATGGGATCGATTTTTTGCCTTTCTTAGGAATGGGTTGTACGCAGCCACTCTCCTACGCCTCTCTGTTACAATAGTTTGAAGTGCTTGCTAAGAATAGGTGCAAGATCAGCGGCACAGCGTTTAAAGACAATGGCTGGAATTTGGTCTTGATGAAAGTCAGTATGTTCGACCATCTCGCTGATATAGTGACCCTTCCACGAATATCTGAACCCTAAGATTGCGATACACAGCACATCTGCCCATGAAGTGGAACGCTGTCTCGTTCTCCTCCCAACACCTGGAGCAGATAGGGTTACCTACCACTATCATGAGTGACAATTGCCTGCTAAAAAAAAAAATTCTAAATCTTTAGTGTACTAAATTTTGTTGACCAAAGCAAAACTTCGGGTTAATTTATTAACACTGGCCTGTGAGAACCCCCACCAAGAAGTAGAGCGTCTCTCTGCCTTTGTTACATTCTATGCATGTATTAGGTATACCTTACTATGCTTCCATCTATTTTATAAAGAAATAATAAATATTATCATTATATTATCAACCAGTTTCAAAATTATTACTTTATCTTACAATTTCAAAATTTTAGCTAATGATGTCTAACATGTTACATTGAACAGTACTCCGGTCTTCGTTTACAGGCTTGTTAAGAATGTGCAACATATTTTACATGTTGGAATGTCTATCAGCTTTTTTACTGGCGTGCTGCTGTTTTGCACAACTTCATTCAAAGTACTGGAAATGGAGGTAAGTGAAAAATAAACTTTGAAACGTGAAGCCTAAATTAGATTTCGTGACAAACCCCATTAATAAACTTTCTTCTGACAAAAATGAGACACGGAAAGTAGCACAATATACTACAACAGGAAGTGCTAGATCCTAATTGGCGTTGTTGTTCGCGCACCAACTGCACACCTGCAGCTTTGGTCTGTGTTATCAGTAAAGTGATAGAGAAAAGCGTCAACCAAGAGCCCATGAAATGCCTAGAGCTCCATCACTTAATCACCAACAGACAATATGGATTCTCCTTGCCTACACGTCGCACATGTGTGGAGCAAACTCATCCAGTCATTTGGCGAGGCTCACGTCGTTGCTCTTGATATTTCAAACGCATTCGATCAACTGTGGCATGCAGCTCTTCTAAACAAGCCTCCGTCTTACGGGCTGGCTGTAGTTTTGCTGTTGGCTCGCAGACCTCCTTTCAGTTCGGAAAATCTCTGTCGTGGTAGACGGCTCTACCTACTACGTCCTCACAGCATATCGATGCCCAAATTTCATCATAATCCATGCAGTGGTTACAGAAAGACTGACCGACAGATAGACCGACAGACAGGCCGACGGACAGAGCGACAGACCGACCGGCAGACAGACCGACAGACAGACCGACAGACAGACCGACAGACAGACCGACAGACAGACCGACAGACAGACCGACAGACAGACCGACAGACAGACCGACAGACCGACAGACCGACAGACCGACAGACCGACAGACCGACAGACCGACAGACCGACAGACCGACAGACCGACAGACCGACAGACCGACAGACCGACAGACCGACAGACCGACAGACCGACAGACCGACAGACCGACAGACCGACAGACCGACAGACCGACAGACCGACAGACCGACAGACCGACAGACCGACAGACCGACAGACCGACAGACCGACAGACCGACAGACCGACAGACCGACAGACCGACAGACCGACAGACCGACAGACCGACAGACCGACAGACCGACAGACCGACAGACCGACAGACCGACAGACCGACAGACCGACAGACCGACAGACCGACAGACCGACAGACCGACAGACCGACAGACCGACAGACCGACAGACCGACAGACCGACAGACCGACAGACCGACAGACCGACAGACCGACAGACCGACAGACCGACAGACCGACAGACCGACAGACCGACAGACCGACAGACCGACAGACCGACAGACCGACAGACCGACAGACCGACAGACCGACAGACCGACAGACCGACAGACCGACAGACCGACAGACCGACAGACCGACAGACCGACAGACCGACAGACCGACAGACCGACAGACCGACAGACCGACAGACCGACAGACCGACAGACCGACAGACCGACAGACCGACAGACCGACAGACCGACAGACCGACAGACCGACAGACCGACAGACCGACAGACCGACAGACCGACAGACCGACAGACCGACAGACCGACAGACCGTGTAACAATAAAAATGTTGCTTGGTCATGAACGACCAGCCAACACTTTTATTACTCATAGCAACCAGTAGCTCAATCAGTTTGCATGAGACTAGGGTATGTAGGTGCGTGCGTGTGTGCGTGAATGTGTGAGTCTCGTTAGCCGCCAAGAAATGAAAACTAGGACAACAATGGTTTAATAAAGATTTATTTTAGTATGTATACGAATGCAGTACATTTAATTTTTTTTTAAAAAAGAACTTAGCTTCAGAAGGAAGTCCTCGTAGTAGTGCCCTTCCGAAAGGAAGGTGGTGCTCCAGAGAAGGCTGGCTTTTTGAGGAGTTCAGGTGGTGCCCCAAAGGTGTGGTGTCCCCAAAGAAAAGTTTTCTTCAGGAGTTCAGGTTGTGCCCCAAAGGTGTGGTGTCTTCATGGTGGCACCCCGACCAAGAAAAGTGGTCTTCATTGAGGCACCCCGCCAAAAAAGGGTGGTTCTCCTTGATTAAGACATAATGGCACAGACACAAAAGATTGTCTTAGAGAGACATAATTACGTTAGCTGTTAACTGTTTGAGTTCAAAACGCAAAAGGAAGGAGATATGTGTTTCGACATAAAAGGTAACCTTGGTGGAGAGCAAGAGCATATCCCCACTCATTAGATATGCGCAGGCGGTGTAATATAAATATCGTTCCATTTGAAAGAAAGTAGAGATGGGAAAAAGGTAGGGGTGAGAAGCAAAATAGTTATAAAAATGTACTAGTATAATGAGGAAGCAGTAGCTAAAAATGGAAGTTGTAAACTATTTGTATATGGTAGCCAAGTAAATAATATAAAAATAATTTTGAAAACGGGTGAACCGTTACACTCGGCCCCACTTAACGAAAAAAAAAAATTTGAGAAGCATTCGAGAATTTTTTTTTTAAAAGAAAGTAAAGTTAAAGTTATCACTGAGGGATCAAAATCAACCATTTGTCCAGAGAACAATGTCAGATTATGTTTTCGTGCTTCCCCATGCAAATCTCAAGAATTTGTAGTAATCTACAACCTACAAAGTCTATCAAGGTGCATGAAAGAGCAAGAAGACGCAGGTAGAAAACAAAAATGTTGGAAGAGAAATGGGAAGAAAAAGAGATAGCCTCAAGTCTACCAAACAAGAGGGATGGTTATAGCACCAACTCGCTTAAAAGTGCAGTGAAGCTGCACTGAATATGTACTACACAATGAAGGTAATAAATTGTGAAGTAAAAAAAACAAATGTACGCAATCTATCAAACCCTAATATACTTAAGACCTAAAAAAAACTCGTCAAAACTTTGACAAAAGACAAAGAGTTTCAGGACTCGGCTACACGAGGTGTAAAGGATGCAGCAGCATCCAGAGTACCCAACTGGCTAGGAAGATTCGTTTCGCTGATAGATCTTAAAACTGCGCCGTAGAATCTTCCTACATCCACCAATCACTGTCAGCTGAGGACTGCAGAAGCTACCACGCCCCCACAACAAGTGAACCAAGTCATGAAGACTCTAGGGCAGGAAAAAAAGAAAAAAGAACACAGTTTTACTTGCTGCCTGCAACAGCAAGAGTGAACTTATAGTAGTCACTAGACTGAAAAGAGGACAAGTGAAGCTTGCCTCCAGGCGACTCAATGAATGGGTTAGCATTCCAATAATGCTGCTGGCGCTCTGCCGCATACGACCTGAAGAAGGAGCTCAGATATATTGCAGTAGTGACATCAGGTGTGTATCAAGTCTCCTCAGAGAATTTTGACTACCCTTTGTCACCCCCCACAACTATCCTTCCAGGTGCAGGATCAATGAAGATTGTCGTATTGACACTCGCCAACACGTACCATTGAAACGGCCTCTAAAATAACTACAAGGTTGTTGCCTATAAAAAATCTAAATACCCTATGCAAGCGTAAGTAGGTACTACTCAAAAGAAACTGGGATATCCTTAATATTCTCAACAAAAGATTGTAAAATATTCCACTGAACAGACTTAAGAGAAAATTCAGATCTCTAAAGCATAAGTATAAGACCAAACTATTTCCATTTATGAAATACGAAATAAAAAAAATTGTAACACCATAAGTGCTTCTATGAAAACCCAAAATAAAATTAAAATTTTGATCAAAATATTTTCTAAGTACTAACTATAATTCAGTAATGTTTTGATTCAATAAAAAAAATTGCAATCCAGTGATGTTCTGATTCGATAAAAGATCTTGAAATAATCCAGTAATGTTCTGATTCGATAAAGAGCATTATGATTCAGTGATCAACAAAAAAAGTTGGGCGCCAGCAGTCTAAAATAAGACTACAAAGAAAAAAAAATCAAACATAAGTAGTTGAGTGATATCAAGTCAAATACCTACATAAAATTTTTCAAATAATAAACAACGAAGTAAATTCAAAGAAGTTCTGTGTCATTATAGATTCAAAAGAATGAATTCACAAAGGATTAACAAGATTAAATTCCAAAATCAATTCAGGGAAAATTTACACATCATATTAAACTTGAAAAGAAAATTCAGGGAAAATTTGTTCCTCAAATTGTATTCAAAAATAAATTTAGGGAAAATTATAAATCATGTGACAATTTAAAGTAGGCAAAATCGCTTAAGTGAAATAAGTATCACAGATCTAATGTTCATTAATAAATTGATTCCAAAAAAAAAATCAAACATCAGTGTAAGTTTAAGATCTAATCAGGAAAAACTATTAAAGATTGCATGAGCCAATACAATAACAATAATCAAAAGCTTGAACTATTTGTGAGCATGTCAGCACAAGGATCTTAATCGATTAAAAATTATAAGGTTATAAGGTAAGCTAAAAATCGAAGATTAAATGCAAAATTTCAGGAAATGTTACAAAGATTTTAGTCCATCAAATATCAGATTACTAAAATTGTAATAAACTCATATCAAGTTATGAGTGCAAAGTGAAAATCGTAAAGCTATAAATTCAAAGTGATTTAAAAAAACTAAACTGTGATAAACAGATCATATGAAAGAAACTAAACATGAAAATCTCAGGCCTACAAAAGTCATTCCAAGTACGCTGCAGATTTATAGAAACGCATACCAGGATAACTAAAGAGGACAGAGACAATCAGGGGTAATTTCGTTCATGAGAGCTAAGTGAATTTTTTTTTAAAGCCGTAAATTTTAAAGTGATTTTAAAGTCATAAGAAATCTACTATAATGAACATTGAACAAGTACCATGAAAACAAATCACACATGAAAATCGCAAACCTACAAAAGCCATTTCAAGTACGCTGCAGATTTATAGAAACGCATACCAGGATAACTAAAGAGGACAGCAACAATCAGGGATGATCTTATTCATATAAGTAAAAATTCAAAAATTTACATAAAGTTGAAATAACATGACATGGCATAAATGAACATAGGATTTCAGAAATCTACCAACAAACAAAGTACATTACAATGTACCATATCAAAAGTGTTTCTTCTACGCCAGAGGTTTCAAGAGCTGCCCGAAATACGCCAGATTTATAAGTATGCATATTACGACAGACAAGTGAACAGAAAATGCATACAAGAAAAGCGCTTTCGATCCAAGAAACGTCACAGGACTTACATCAGTCTCTATAACACAAAATTTGGAAAAAAAAATTCCATAACAAATAATATTTCTGAAAACATGTTACAATATACTACAAAATTCAATAAAATCATACTATGAATTAAACCAATCAATCAAAATTGTAAAAACTATCAAAAATATCAGTGAAAATTTAAGTGTGCTCACAAATGTTCAGTAAGGTTAAATTTAAATTTGCTCAGAATTTGGAAATCGATGTTAAAGTATAATTGTCACAATAGTAAATTTTGGACTAACATAGTTCAAAAAGTTGATTATCAACGGTCTTAAATGTCCTAAGGAGATCTATTAGCAGACTCTTACTGCCGCCTAGAATTTTTAAGGGGCGCTGGCTAATTCTTTCTCTGACACTGACGCTTGAAGGGAGAATAACAGCGCATTTTCCTTTCAGACGTCTCGCATCTTCGCCCAGTACAGCAGGGCGCATGAATTTTGGGACTGTGATATAATCAGAATTGTTAATCATTATATAACAACAACAAAGAATAGTGTTGATCACTTTCTGAACCAGTCTCAATCATCATCTGAATCAGAACTATCACTTGAACTATTACCCATATAGGTATCATTAATATCTAAACTATTGTCAGGTTTAAGATCTTTGACATGAAAATCTCCTATAATATTACCATCCAAATCTTTCAATGTATAAACTAAAGGTGACTTTACTCTATAAATAATGCAGGGGATAAACTTTGGACTTAACTTCGCACAGAAATTATCAGCAGCTTTTGAAAGAATGAAATTACGTTTCAAAACTCTATCACCAACTTTGAATCTAAGATCTCTCCTTCGCAAGTTATAACGATTTTTGTTGACTTCATAAGAACGTCGCATTCGGTCTTGAACTTTAGAATAAATCTCAGGTATCTTTTGTACTAAATTTGGGTCTAAAACATTTTGGCTGATATTAACGTCATTCCTAGCATCATCGGCAATGATTCCATAAAATGATCCATCAACTGGCACATTTCGATAAAAGTTTAAATAGCTAGGTGAATATCCTGTAACTTCATGCTTTGCTAATCTAATTGCCTGGGCTATTTGATGAATAGACTGATCCCAGGTATTGTGAGAACTTTTTATGTATGATCTAATTGCAGTGACAATAGTCCTATTCACTCTTTCACAAGGGTTAACTTGAGGAGTGTACCTTGCATTATACCAGATTTTCTGTACATTATAAGAGCTAGCAAGAGCTTTAAATTCTTTAGAGATAAATTGAGGTCCATTATCAACTACAATGATCTGTGGAACTCCAAAAATGAGAAATACTTGATTTTCTAGAAATTTAACTATGGATGTTGATGTGGCTTTAGGCATAGGATGTACTAAAACAAGTTTTGTAAACCAGTCACAAACTACCAGAAGAAATCTATTACCCTTTTTAGAACGAGGGTATGGTCCTAAAAGATCAGCAGATATCATTTGAAATGGAAATTTGATATCTCTGTACTTTCCCATTAAACCAGCTTGGGGTAAATTACCTGGTTTACACTGAGCACAAATTTTGCATGAATTCACATATATTCTAACTGACTGTTTCATTTTTGGCCAATAATATAGAGCTGATAACCTAGATAGCGTTTTGAATACTCCTAAATGACCTGAAGTGGAATCATCATGATATAATTTTAAAAGTTTTAACCTATTAGGTGTTGGTACAACTATCTTCCAATCAGTATATGTCTCTGAAAGAGGATCGTCAGATAAAATATGTTTGTAAAGAACATTATTTTCTACTTTAAACGATGGATATGAATCTGGATTATTACTGACTTTGCTAATCATTTTTCGATACCACTTATCTGGAGTTAACTCATTTAAATTTAATATTGAAACATCTATATCTTCATGTACTCTAGACAAAGCATCGGCAACAGGAATTTCTTTGCCTTTGCGATGGATGATTTTAAAGTTATATGGTGAAAGGCGATATAACCATCTAGATAATCTAGGTGAAGGATTTTTAAGACCTTGAATCCATTGCAAAGATGAATGGTCAGAGATAACGTTAAATTTTGTATGTTCAACATAACAGCGAAAATGTTCTATACTTAGCAAAACTGCAAGCAGTTCTTTTTCTGTGGTGGAATATTTTCTTTGGGCCGTGTTGAGAGTCTTACTAAAGTACGCTATGGGATGTTCTAAACCATGTTCCTCCTGGAAAAGTACACCACCAACTCCAGAATCCGAAGCGTCACAGACAATGGAAAAGGGCTTAGTGAAGTCTGGACTAGCAAGAATGGGAGCAGTAGTCAGCAAGCCTTTGATCTTCTCAAAAGCCTCAGCAGCTTCGGGTGTCCAAGCGACAGACTGACCTTTCTTTCGGTTCTTTAATAGATCTGTAATTGGAGAAGCTATTGTACTGAAGTCTTTGAGAAAACGACGATAATAACTAAACATGCCAATCAATCTGCGAATTTCGGTTGTATTCCGTGGTGTAGGGTAGGATAAAAGGGCTGATACTTTTTCAGGATTAGTTCTAAGACCCTTCTCATCAACAACATAGCCTAAGAACGTAAGAGATGAACGAGCAAAGTGGCATTTATCAAAATTTACTGTTAAGTTTGCATTTTTCAAACGTATGTACACTTCTTTAAGAACTTTAAGGTGCGTAGAAAAGTCAGCACTTACTACTATGATATCATCTAGATAGTAAAATACATAAGGTTCAAGATCAGGACCAATAACCATGTCTAACAAGCGACACATGGCACTTGAGCTATTTGATAAACCAAAAGGGAGTCTGCGAAAGCAATACATTCCCTTTCCACGGACTGAAAAAGCTGTTTTTAGTTTTGATTCATCATCCAATGGAATTTGGAAGAATGCAGATTTTAGATCTATTGATGATAGATATTTAGCATCCCTGACTCGAGTTATTATTGTCTCTATCAAAGGAGGTGGATAAGCATCTGGTACAGTGACAGAATTTAGCTTCCTACCATCAAAACAGACTCTGTAGGAGCCATCTTTCTTGCTCACAAGCCACAAAGGTGAATTCCATGCACTCTGGCAAGGCTCAATAATGCCCATCGCAAGCATTTCATCAATCTCTTTGTGAAGAGCCTTTTCCATCATGTATGGAAGAGGATACTGTCTCTGTCTGATAGGCTTGGCATCACCTGTATCAATATGATGAGTATATAAGTGAGTGCAGCCAATGCTATCAGAGGGAGCAATATCTTTGTAAAGTTCAATAACTTCTGACAGCTGTTCCTTTTGCTTATCCTTTTGCTTATCAGACAATTGATCCATCCCTTGAATAAAATTTACAGCACAAGTGTCATAACTGAAGTTTCCAAAATTTATATTTAGCTTAAACTGCAAAATAAATTCCATTCCCAAAATCAGCTTATGTGAAATGCTTGGGACAATTAAAACTTTAATCTTATGATTTTCACCATTAAAAGTGATCGGAAAGTAAACATAACCTAAAGTATTTTGAATCTGACCATCAGCTGTAGTCAGTTGTAAAGCTGTGTTATAATCAATCTTGAGATTCAGTTTGCTCAACAAATATAGTCCAGATGACCCAAGAATGTTAGCGTTGCTACCACTATCAAGCAAAGCTGTAACATTTTCATTATCTATACTAATTGAAAGATATGGACGATTATCATTGTTCTTACTCACAAATAAAGGTTCAACAGAATTTTTAACTTTGACATTAGAAGTCACTTGTGGTTCCCTAGCATCTATGTCTGAAAAATCTTTACTAAAATCTAAGTCAGGTGTATCAACATGAAAATCCCTAGCATTATCTACCTCTGTGATTTGATCATCAACCCTGGAGTGGCTTTGCCCTTCGTATTGGGATCCGAAAAGGTGACTCCCTTGTTCTGTACATGGGAAGGCCCAGGAGTCAAAGCGGGAACTTCCTGTCTCTGTACGTTTTTTGAACAAGAGGGACAAGTTGATTTTGTGACATTTCTCATGCCACATTCATAACAAAACTTAATACGGGGAGATCTACACTGCTGAGAGGAATGCCCAAGTTTTTCGCAATTCCAGCAAACTACTGGTTTTCTAAGAACAGGGGAAGATGTATCATTGTTAGAATTACTATGATCGGATCTACTGACCGGTTGACATGTCAGAAAGGAATCCTCTAACTTCCTACAATATGAAGTTAATTGGGCAAACGTCAAGATATCATGAAGTGCTAGTGACTTAACATAATCTGGCAACAAGTTTCTACGAATGATGTTAAGAATGATGTTAACCATGTCCTTTTCAGTGAATGGGTTGCTAGTGAGTCTATTGAACTGAGACTCCATAAAAGCAATAAAAGTTATGACAGGTTCACGCTGACCTTGTTTGCGTCTACGAATTTCATCAATCAAGTTGATGTCGTAGTTGTCTCTAAGGAAAGCATCCTTTAATTGACGCACCAAATCACCCCAATCATGAAAAGCACCCCTAACAGAACCATTATGCCACCAAGTCCACGCTATGCCCTCAAAAAGGTCACCTGCAGCAGCATATAGATCCATCTCATTACAACCTCGAGAAGCCATAAGAGACTGAATCAATTCAAGAAACTCAATGACAGATGTTTTGCCATTGAACTTCCTAATCCCCCATTTAAAAATAGGAATTTTCTTCTGTTGAGAAAAACTAGCAGGAGAATAAGGCTGAGGATTCATTGCCAAGGGAGGCAAAGAAGCTGCTACAGTAGTAACAGGTTGCGTTTGCATAGGTTGTGTTGGATTGACAGTCACAGGCATGGGAACTGGTGATGAATGTCCTGTGGGAGGTTCAAGCTTGGCCAAAAGATTTGATTCAGCAATCACGAGCTGTGTTTTAAATCTAGACTTTTGTGTCACTTCCTCATCAGAAGAAGGAGCAAGACGATCAATTCTATTTGCCAAGTGCAACAATCGAGTACAAATCCTGCGATGTTCACTTGAATCATAGCCACTAGAAAATTGAGATATCATATCTTCAAGTTTATTGAAAGAGAGTATGATATCATCTTTATCCTCATCAAAGGGAATTAAAACTGAAGTTTCAGAAAAACTTCTACCGTGCTGCTCTTGTGATAGCAGACCACGCAAGACTTTTCGCTTATCATCCATAGTGCTAGGAACTTCCAAGCCTCTAACTTTTATCTCATATGCCAACTCACTTGACATCAAGTCATTAACATTTAGTTTAGTGAGAGGCATTGTTGTGTTTAGGTGAGGTTAAGTAGAAAAAGGACAAGTCAAAACCCAACAAGATAAAAAAAAATACTAAAAATATCAAACAGATCACCAAAAAAAGTACTTGAGCATGTATGTTCTCGAAAAGGAAACTAGTATTCTGGAGTGATACTAAAAAAATTAAAATTATTTATCTGGCCTCAACAAATATGACTGCCCTTATATCAGTCTTTCAATCAAAACAAAACAGAGACTAAAATGCTCTAATATCAAAAAAAATTTGCCAGATAAATCAACTACACATATCGATAAGACTCCAGAATAAAACAATAAAAAAAACAAAGACTAGAATTTGCTTAATGAAAGTTCAAAAAAAAATTTTTTTTTTTAAGTATTAATATACTTTATATGTGTGTGTGCCTCAATTTATGTGTTAATCTAGGAAATTAAATATATATGCAAGTATATAATTGCACATATATAACCACCCTTCTATAAATAGCAAAAAACTAAAGTCAGCTTATGAAAATTTTCAACTATAAATGAGTTACTAAATAAGTGTACCTAAATGACAAATTACCAAAGAAAAATGTAGTGAATTGTTGTCCAAATACCACACAAAATATATAGCTACAAAAAGGAGCAAACCATACAAAAAACTGTAGGTATATGTTTATGAGCTGTGAATAATATCCAAACGCCAGATATCTTAGAGGAACATTTACAACATACGCTCAGATTTATAAATTAACGCATACGCGAAATGTCTCAAGACAGTACAAAAAATAATGCATTAGGAAATAAATTCTCAGTCATAAATGAAATACACTAATAGACAAAAATCAATAGAAATATTTAAATAACTTCAAATATACCTCAATAGAAAAATTTTGAAAATAGAAAATTTGGACCAACAATCACCCTCAAAACTACAAAAAAAATATAAGCTGATAATAGTTAAAGAAAATTAAATAATAAAATATATATGCCAAATGAAAGTACTGCATCCAAAAAAAATTATTAAATGGAATTTTGAGTCAATGAGCCGAAATGGAATTTTGAAAAAAGTTGTCCAATTTTCACTTCAAGACAGCTCCAAGACTCACAATGCACAACACCAGACATACCCATGTCTGGCCACACGTTGGCAGCGCCAATTTGTAACAATAAAAATGTTGCTTGGTCATGAACGACCAGCCAACACTTTTATTACTCATAGCAACCAGTAGCTCAATCAGTTTGCATGAGACTAGGGTATGTAGGTGCGTGCGTGTGTGCGTGAATGTGTGAGTCTCGTTAGCCGCCAAGAAATGAAAACTAGGACAACAATGGTTTAATAAAGATTTATTTTAGTATGTATACGAATGCAGTACATTTAATTTTTTTTTAAAAAAGAACTTAGCTTCAGAAGGAAGTCCTCGTAGTAGTGCCCTTCCGAAAGGAAGGTGGTGCTCCAGAGAAGGCTGGCTTTTTGAGGAGTTCAGGTGGTGCCCCAAAGGTGTGGTGTCCCCAAAGAAAAGTTTTCTTCAGGAGTTCAGGTTGTGCCCCAAAGGTGTGGTGTCTTCATGGTGGCACCCCGACCAAGAAAAGTGGTCTTCATTGAGGCACCCCGCCAAAAAAGGGTGGTTCTCCTTGATTAAGACATAATGGCACAGACACAAAAGATTGTCTTAGAGAGACATAATTACGTTAGCTGTTAACTGTTTGAGTTCAAAACGCAAAAGGAAGGAGATATGTGTTTCGACATAAAAGGTAACCTTGGTGGAGAGCAAGAGCATATCCCCACTCATTAGATATGCGCAGGCGGTGTAATATAAATATCGTTCCATTTGAAAGAAAGTAGAGATGGGAAAAAGGTAGGGGTGAGAAGCAAAATAGTTATAAAAATGTACTAGTATAATGAGGAAGCAGTAGCTAAAAATGGAAGTTGTAAACTATTTGTATATGGTAGCCAAGTAAATAATATAAAAATAATTTTGAAAACGGGTGAACCGTTACAACCGACAGACCGACAGACCGACAGACCGACAGACCGACAGACCGACAGACCGACAGACCGACAGACCGACAGACCGACAGACCGACAGACCGACAGACCGACAGACCGACAGACCGACAGACCGACAGACCGACAGACCGACAGACCGACAGACCGACAGACCGACAGACCGACAGACCGACAGACCGACAGACCGACAGACCGACAGACCGACAGACCGACAGACCGACAGACCGACAGACCGACAGACCGACAGACCGACAGACCGACAGACCGACAGACCGACAGACCGACAGACCGACAGACCGACAGACCGACAGACCGACAGACCGACAGACCGACAGACCGACAGACCGACAGACCGACAGACCGACAGACCGGCAGACCGGCAGACCGGCAGACCGGCAGACCGGCAGACCGGCAGACCGACAGTCCGACAGACCGACAGACCGACAGACCGACAGACCGACAGACCGACAGACCGACAGACCGACAGACCGACAGACCGACAGACCGACAGACCGACAGACCGACAGACCGACAGACCGACAGACCGACAGACCGACAGACCGACAGACCGACAGACCGACAGACCGACAGACCGACAGACCGACAGACCGACAGACCGACAGACCGACAGACCGACAGACCGACCGACAGACCGACAGACCGACAGACCGACAGACAGACCGACAGACCGACAGACAGACCGACAGACAGACCGACAGACCGACAGACAGACCGACAGACAGACCGACAGACAGACCGACAGACAGACCGACAGACAGACCGACAGACAGACCGACAGACAGACCGACAGACAGACCGACAGACAGACCGACAGACAGACCGACAGACAGACCGACAGACAGACAGACCGACAGACAGACCGACAGACAGACCGACAGACAGGCCGACAGACAGACCGACAGACAGACCGACAGACAGACCGACAGACAGACCGACAGACAGACCGACAGACAGACCGACAGACAGACCGACAGACAGACCGACAGACAGACCGACAGACAGACCGACAGACAGACCGACAGACAGACCGACAGACAGACCGACAGACAGACCGACAGACAGACCGACAGACAGACCGACAGACAGACCGACAGACAGACCAACCGACCGACAGACCGACAGACAGACCGACAGACAGACCGACAGACAGACCGACAGACAGACCGACAGACAGACCGACAGACAGACCGACAGACAGACCGACAGACAGACCGACAGACAGACCGACAGACAGACCGACAGACAGACCGACAGACAGACCGACAGACAGACCGACAGACAGACCGACAGACAGACCGACAGACAGACCGACAGACAGACCGACAGACAGACCGACAGACAGACCGACAGACAGACCGACAGACAGACCGACAGACAGACCGACAGACAGACCGACAGACAGACCGACAGACAGACCGACAGACAGACCGACAGACAGACCGACAGACAGACCGACAGACAGACCGACAGACAGACCGACAGACAGACCGACAGACAGACCGACAGACAGACCGACAGACAGACCGACAGACAGACCGACAGACAGACCGACAGACAGACCGACAGACAGACCGACAGACAGACCGACAGACAGACCGACAGACAGACCGACAGACAGACCGACAGACAGACCGACAGACAGACCGACAGACAGACCGACAGACAGACCGACAGACAGACCGACAGACAGACCGACAGACAGACCGACAGACAGACCGACAGACAGACCGACAGACAGACCGACAGACAGACCGACAGACAGACAGACAGACAGACAGACCGACAGACAGACCGACAGACCGACAGACAGACCGACAGACAGACCGACAGACAGACAGACAGACAGACCGACAGACAGACCGACAGACAGACCGACAGACAGACCGACAGACAGACCGACAGACAGACCGACAGACAGACCGACAGACAGACCGACAGACAGACCGACAGACAGACCGACAGACAGACCGACAGACAGACCGACAGACAGACCGACAGACAGACCGACAGACAGACCGACAGACAGACCGACAGACAGACAGACCGACAGACAGACCGACAGACAGACCGACAGACAGACAGACCGACAGACAGACCGACAGACAGACCGACAGACAGACCGACAGACAGACCGACAGACAGACCGACAGACAGACCGACAGATATACAGACCGACAGACAGACCGACAGACAGACCGACAGACAGACCGACAGACAGACCGACAGACAGACCGACAGACAGACCGACAGACAGACCGACAGACAGACCGACAGACAGACCGACAGACAGACCGACAGACAGACCGACAGACAGACAGACAGACAGACCGACAGACAGACCGACAGACAGACAGACCGACAGACAGACCGACAGACAGACCGACAGACAGACCGACAGACAGACCGACAGACAGACCGACAGACAGACCGACAGACAGACCGACAGACAGACCGACAGACAGACCGACAGACAGACCGACAGACAGACCGACAGACAGACCGACAGACAGACCGACAGACAGACCGACAGACAGACCGACAGACAGACCGACGAAAATGAGTGACATGGATTTTCTTTATGCAGATATCATAAAACGCCCAAAAAGCGTACCTTCTCAAAATCTAAAATTTTTGCACACATACAATACTCCCCTTACCTATCGGTATGGGAAGTAATTAAATTCATGTGCGAAAGCAAATAAGACATGTGGCGTATGGTAAACTGATGAATGAACAATGAAGAATACAGTCAAATAGAAGATCGGTTAGATCCAAGTACTATTATGATACCAAAATTTAATTAAGCTCAAGTTAGAGTTTTTTAAGGTACAGGCTATTACCAAGTCGCAGTGGAAAGAGGTAGCGTTGCCTCACTCACTTTCAACCTATTACCAAGGGGATTAACTAATTCAAAAAAATCCACCCCTTATCGTCCTACATCGCAAATTGACTCGAATCGAGTCAATACAAAAAAGGATCACATACTTCTGAAATACCTCAAAACAGAGTTTGAGCAATTTTAGTATGTTTAATCTGGTGTTGAAATTTTATTGCAAGCTAGTTAGTTATTTACATTTTGTCACTACAAAAAGTTTTTGAGATCTCAGGCTTTCATTCTCTCTATCCCTCACTTTCTCCGAATTAAATAATATATATAAATAATAATAAGAAATGAACAGAAATAAGAAAATCCAGGTTGTCTTTGGATTATTATTTAACACTCTACCTGATGCGATGACTAAGTATCGTGTTACAAGCTATTTGTGTTGAGTATTACGAAAAATCAATCGTGAGTTCAAGGAATGGTGAATTGTTACTCATTGCTAGTAGACCATTTTTGAATCAGATCTGAAATTTCAATACATTTTTATGGGCAATTATTGAGAGTCGAGATTAATACAAAAACTTCTTATTTTTCTTCATGCGACGTTTCAACTAATATGTAGTCACCGTCAGGCATCAGAGAAAGTCGAAGTTTTCATTGTATTAAAGAACATGGCAGGAGAATGGCTAGATATAGGTTAAAACACTGCCCATATGTTCTTTAATACAATGTCGCATATATACAAGTTTTTTTTTAATTCTCAGCTAATCCTAAGAAAATAATAACAAGGCCATAGCAGGTCAAAATCGTCACACAAATTCAAACACCATTCATCCGTCACATATAGTACGTATTTTTTGCAGTCAATACTAATTTTAAATTACTTACTATTACCGTTGATTGAAGAAAATAGGTTACTTAATTTTTTTATTTTTTTAGGCAACGTCCAGCGAACTTATGTTCCTACTACCCTATTCTTTAGGTGTAACTTTTATTCTATTTATCCACTGCTGGTACGGAAACGATATAATCTATAGGGTAAGTTGATTTATTGTCGTAGTAAATTTTATATAGATTTATATGTATTTAGGTTGCATTGTTTATACAGGGTGTTCTATGACAGGTGGAAGGTACCTACCTTAGAAAAATACTGTACAGCTCATTTCCAACAAAAGAGGTCATATAAAGTAGGGTCAAATTTTTAACTGTTTCAGAGACAAATTGAATTTTAGAGATTTTCATTAAAATGCAGACGTCCAAACGAAAACCCTAATAAAACAAAATTTTATTGTCAAATTTTGGAATTTTTAGTATAAGGTCTTTGAAAATATGCTATTTCGTCATTATCGACCAAAAGAAAGTGATTATGTGTCAAACACCTCGCGAGATAATGTCCAAATTACCATGTGTTGAAAGACGACTTCAAGAAACGCCGCAAAAAAATGAATTTATCTCAAAAAATCATCAAATAAAAAAATCACGAATTCCGATAAAAATATACCCGTCTTTCTAGTTATCCACTGGCATCACAAAATTAGTGTAAATGTGGTGAACACAGGCAATAAGATTGCATTCGAGCTTTAAAAGCATAATGGATCTCCAGAGTACAAAGTTTCAACAAACTGGTTGGCAAAAACTTGTCACCGCATTTCGAATTTTTATTATGAATACTTGAATAATATTTTATTGCACCATGATAAGTCATAAAAAGTGATCGGATAACCAGTATAGGGGCCACAAAACTGTATAATTTCAGAATAAAACTCCAAGTTTTAATTTAAAATGGATTCGTCTTGAAGAGTCGCTAGGCAAGCAAGCAGAACATGCAGGTCCGTTATAAATCATCTTGTATCCATAGATTTACAGTTATTTATGGACCCAGCCGTCCAAAGAATCCTACTTGAAAAAGTTGCATCTTTGGCGTCCACATGAAGCATAAATCGACAAAAATCCATTCTTATGACAGGATCTCCTTCCTTCAAAATGTGTACTGGTACCTAATGATACGGATACAGACCAGTTGTTTGCGCAGTGAACCACACCTGCCACTGCGAGATACCTTTCTGAGGTGATTTGTACGTAGGTGGATGCTGTAGGATCTTGTTCATAATTTCGAAGAATTTGGTCCTCATCTTTGGAATCATATAGATGAGGCCTACCGGTATCACTAGGACGTCGCTGAAAGGTTCCTTTCTCGCATAGACGTCAAAAACTCCCAGAAAAAACTCTTTTGTTAGGTTGACAAATCCATATACATATATAATGTATCAAAGGATGATAATAAAGATAATGATGAAGATGAAGGTGATTAGGGTATCATCGTCTGTATTCCGCGCGACCAGCCGCCACGCCTCCATTGCATAAACTGTATAAGAACCCAATGTCGGCATATTCTTAAGCGTTTTCTGGCGGTCTTAGGTATTCGAATACATATTTGTCACGCATTAATCGCTGACGTCATTCACTTCAACCAGCGCTAGAATTAACAGTTTTGAAAGCATCTCAGAAACGGCGCAAAATTTAAACAAGTAACCTATCTATTTTCGATGTATTTTTGTGACAGAATATACTTGGTAACATTTTGGTACTCGTATTAATAATAGGCAGTGAGAATTAGTGAGAATGGATATTTCAAGTGCCCAGGCGGTTGTTTTTTGGCAAATCAACAACATGAAGTATTTCTTCAAAGTATTATGGAAAGTTTTTGAACGAAGATTTAAAAGGGTTTTTATCAGTTATAATAACCCACAGAGAAGAGCATCACAAAATTCTGGGTTTGCAGAAACTTTGCGAGGCCAATATATTGAATATAATTATTTTCAATTCTTCAGAATGACCAGAGAAACTTTTACCATCCTTTTACAAAGTGATTTCATATTTATATAGCTATCTATGTAAATAAAACCAAAATACGTGATTAGAAAACTTTTTACAGAAATGTAGGTATATCGTTAAATGTATATATAACATTCATAAGTCATTTAACTCAACATAGATCTAGATAATTCAATCTTAGGGAATATAAAAATGTTACTGTATCATCACAATAAAACCAAAATACATAATTAGAAAACTTTTAATAATTTAAAGACAAAAAAACTGAAGTTGCTTCCACATCATTTTGGGTAGGATTTTTCGACACTTTCCATATAACATCAGAACTTTGAACCGCAGCCTTTGTAGCTTCACTCATTCCATTTTCAGTATTTTCACTAGCTAGATGCTGAGTTGCTTCTAGACATTTTTTAACGAATACAGGATCCATGTAGAAAGAAATATCATTTTGAATTAACAAAATAAATTAGAAAGTTATATTTTACGTGCCATGCAAAGAATTGTATGTTTCCAAATCGACGGTAATTAAGAACTGCCCCAACAGCACTTCCATCATGTCTTGTTCTATTTCGCTGTTGTGTTGGTTCATTCGACATTTTTGAAATTGCAAGACATTACGATGACAGAATTACAGTTGCACGCGATAATTTTAGGTTATGTGGGTTTGAAACTAACGTTCGGTTGGTCTTGAATCGTTTTGAATACATTTTGAAATATTGTTACGATGACGTCATCGTTTCAACACCAAAACGAAAGTATTTGAAACGCAGCCGAATACGTTTTGAATGCATGGGAGCCAGAAAATAGCCCTTTATTTGTAAGCGTAATGACCACTAGTGAACACACTATAGATCGATCATGAACGCACTTATGCTAAAGCTGAAACTGTAGATGATTTCCGTGTACGCGTGAACACCGACGCCGTTGTCCGTTCTAACAGTAGAGCCGCAGCTGTGTGGATTTTAATTTGCGCAGGCGTGCGTTAATTATTGTCGATCTACAGCACAAGATTTACAGTTTTAGCTTTAGCATACGTAGGTTCAAGATCGATCCATAGTGTGCGCAGTAGTTCAGACACAGTTTCTCGTGTCACGTATAGTGGTTGCAACAAATATTTCTCATTTATTTCGATAGAAATGGCAGAAGAAAAATTGGTAGAGGCGGTAAGGGCACAGAAAGAGCTTTACGATACGAAAGATGCTAACTATATGCAGACAAAACTGGAGAATCGGACTTAATTTTTTTTAACAAGGCATTCCGACTCGGAATTTAAGTCTACAATAATTCTTCCGTCCGTGACGTTTGCCAATGTGGTGGTAAGAGTTTCACTTCTTGAGTGCGTCTCAATATGTGGATGACCGCCCGACGCGTATTTGCACGTACGTGTGGTGTCTCTCGTGTCACGTCACGGTACACGCGCTATACGTATCTAAATGTGTGCCTTGTATTAGGTCCGTATTCATAGTCGTTTCTCAAGTATCCCTTAAGAATTACTTAAGGGATACTTGAAGGTTACTCAAGGGATCCTCAAGTGTGGCTTTCCTTGTGTATCTGTTTCCTAGACAACATCTACCAGACGGCGGTGTTCATTCAGCGATGTTGCCATATTTCAAATATGTCAATTTTTTATGTCTATGCCTATGCGTTTTGATGTTTTCTGTTATCTCTTTTTGTTTTGTGCGGGATTTCGTGTTTTGTGTTGCACATTTCTCCAGATGACAGAAACAGACAATGCTCCAAAATTAACCTACAAAATCGCCTTGACTGCAACGAAATGTCATGTTGACATGTCATGTTGAAATTTCGTAACTTGAGCATTAATCGAGGGAGCCTCACGTAGGGGACCCAAGTAAGGCTTAGAAACACAGAGCCTTACTTAAGAGACCCTCAAGTCAACAAAAATATGTGTTCCGTTATTGCATTCCCGATACCATGGATGTCATCGTTTTGCTCGGAAATCAAATTGAGATTTTAGCGACCTTTGTGTCAAGACTGTCAAGAGATATTTTTCACTTGACAGCTAACAACTTAACATAGCCTCTTCTGCGTTATTTGTATGCTGTCCCTTTATTTTAATCTATGGTCTAGAAGTAAGTACAATGGAAAACGGCGTTCAATATGTTTTGGATGAAAATAATCAAATTATTACCGAAACTGACAAAGTTTTAGTTGTAAATGAAGGTGGGTACTTCATGAGAAAGGAATTTTATTGTTATAGAGAACTGCTAGCAGCTCTATGCAGTTTTCATGATGTACTTATAATGATGCAGTGCTCATCCATTCTTATATTTTCAATATTTTAATCCATGTCCTTTCAGTTTCACCACAAAATATTTTCACAAAAGCAAAACAGCCTCAGGGCTCATATGGTAACAACTGTGACTGAAACTACTCACTCACTCTGACTCTGAGAAAACAGCACAGGTGCACAGGTTATGTGATATGTCAAAATTGTCAAAAAAAGGTCTTTACCGTTTCATAAATATTCCATCCTCCCTAACATCTGGAATCACGTGACTATCCTCGAAAATTCGTCTTCTAACTCGATAGATGAGATTTTGGAACGTAGTATATGTTTGAATCATTGACATCTTGACAAAAATTGGCATAACGCTTTTGCTCAACCTGTAGAACAGGCCTGTTTGGTACAAACAACGGAATGCTGTAACGCGGCGTTAGAGAACGCCGGAACGCTGCGTTCTAGAATAATAATAATAATAATAATAATAATAATAATAAGGGGTTGCTAGATCCCCTCAGTGGCGCCTCCCCAAGGTGGCGGATAGGGGAACGCCTCCCAGATATGGGTGGTACCGGGGAAATCAAATACCCGGGGCGGACCAAAACTAGCACGGTGGAATAGCGTCTGCATCCAGAGGATCGGCTATTCCTCATCAATTAGGACACGACGGATCTCCATGTGAGGAGCGGTACTCCGACAGCGTCTGACTCCATGTTAGGGGCGGCTGATAATACACCCGCAGGAAGCCACCCAACATCAGTAGGCTATCCGGTGCGTGGCGACACCGCAGGGTATACCGAAGCCCAAGGATGTAATCCAGCCGGCAACCTTCGCAGGTGCATCCTCAGGAGGCAATTTGGGCGGCTGCCTCCGGAAATGTCGTCTGGGGGCCCTAAGGCCAACCACCTGACGGGCCCTATCTTCGGGTTCGACCACCCCGGAAGAAAAGCACCCACACCGAGCCGGTTTCGGAAGCCGGCGTTGGGCAAGGTGGCGGTGCTTCGAATTGCCCTGTTGACGACCCCCGCAATGACATGGACCGTTTTAGGTGGACGACGGAGCTCAAGGATGACCTACTGAGCTGCTACGAGAGCAGTAGCCCGCGCCGTAGGGGATACATGTCCCGCATGTATGAGAGGTGGTGTGAAATGCACCCAGAGCATAGCACGCTTACCTCTCAGAATTTGCGAGATTATGTATCGTACCTCCGGAGGCAGGGATATGTTCGTGCTCCAGCTCAGCCTGCCCCTTCGGCGGACGGAAGGCCTGTTAACCAGGCTGAAAGTTCGCCGGTAAGGCCCGCTGAGAGGGAAATCGACAAAGTCGTCTCACCTGGGGATTTCAGAGACCGAAGGGCCTTGCATAACAACGGAAGGTCCTTGAAGCTGGCAGATTTGAAGAGAGAGGATGAGGTTGTGGGTGAACGTCTATCGGAGGCCTCTGACATTTGGAGCATCAATTGCGAAATTTACGCTGCGGCTCTGAGGCTAGCTAGACAGGGGAGAGTGAGAGACTCTCCTGTTGAGAGAGCACAGAGACGGGTGCGCCAAATGGAAGCGAAAATCCAGTTGGCTCGCCAGGAAGCATCCCGTATCCAGTGTGTGATGGAATATAGAGCGGCTGGGAAGCCTTTTACGCGCCGAGTGCGCCAGATAGCCTACGGGTTGAGGCGCGACCATCACACACTCAGTCAAGCGGTACTGGTTGTTGTCAAGCAACACTGTCTTGACAGGATACGGATGCTAATCGCTGCTAAGCGATCGTTGGTGGCGCGGGCGAGAGGTCTGGAGCAGAACAGAATGTTCTACGAAAGACCTTCTCGCCTTTTCCAACAGCCGCCTCCAGCCATAGAGCAGCCGCCAACTGCTGATCGCGTGGAGGCCTTTTGGAGGGACATTTACGAACAACCCAAACCGCTCTCAGCAGACACTCCGGCCTTGGCGCAGTTTGAGTCCGTTTGTAGGAGGACTCCTAACTTGAATGTACTGCGTCACCCGATAAACACGGAAGAAATTCTTGACGCCTTACGAGGCGCAAAGAATTTCGCAGCTCCTGGCCCGGATGGCATAAACACCTACTGGTGGAAAAAATTCCCCAGTTGCCACCGGCATTTAGCTAGAGTTTTTAACTCGTGGCTAAATCAGGAGCAGCCAATTCCGGCTTGGTTTGTCGAGGGTCGAACCGTGCTTCTCCCGAAGACCGGAGATTTGTCTGATCCCAAAAACTACAGGCCAATAACATGTCTGAACGCGTGTTACAAGCTCTTCACCAGAATCTTGTACATGCGTATCCTTCAAGCTGTGAATCCTGTATTTCTCGACGTGTATGAACAGAGAGGGTCAAAGAAAGGAGTAGCTGGCTGCAAGGAGAACCTGTTGATTGACCGATGTGTCACGCAGGACTCTGTGCAGTACAAGCGAAACCTTTCTATGGCCTGGATTGACTATCGCAAGGCATTCGACAGCACGTCTCATGAGCTCATTGTGCGGCTGTTGGAATGTCTTTCGGTGGATAATCAGATAGTGGGGTGCATCAAACAACTGATGCCACTCTGGAAGACCCGGTTCACCATAACATCAGGTGAAACTCGGGTTCAGACGGAGTTGGTGTCATTGAAAAGAGGTGTCTTCCAAGGCGACTCCTTGAGTCCCTTGCTCTTTTGCATCTCACTTTTGCCTCTGTCCATAGCGCTGAGAAATACTAAAGGATACAGCTGTGGCACGCCCAATAACCGGAGGCACAAGGTCACCCATCTGTTTTATATGGATGACCTAAAACTTTATGCCTCCGGCCAACGCGAACTACAACAATCGCTGAGGGTGGTGCAGGAGTACAGTCATGCTATCGGAATGGAGTTCGGGACAGACAAATGTGCATTGGTTCATCTCAAGAAAGGACGAAGCGGAGGTAGTGGAGATGAGGAACAGCTCGTTGATGGGAGCATCTTGCGACAACTGCAGGCCGGAGATACTTATACCTACCTTGGGGTGGCGCAGCGTCATGTCCAAGAGGCAACATTGGTTAAAGAGTGTCTCCGCCGCAAGTATTTGCACCGACTCCGGCAGATCTGGTCGTCAGAACTGTCCGGCAAGAACAAAGTCGCTGCCACAAACATGCTTGCGGTCCCACTGTTATTATACACCTTTGGTGCTATACACTGGAAAGTGAACGAGCTGAAGGAAATCGACACGAAGACCCGCAAAAGGATGAATATGGAGAGAAGCCTGCATCCTAAGTCCTCTGTCCCGCGAATATACCTCCCGCGACACCTGGGAGGGCGTGGACTATTGAGTTTGGAGCGTCTGCACAACAGAGTAGTACTGGCCACTGCCTGCTATGTAACGAACAGCACCGATCCCCTGATCCGCTTCGTGCGAGAACACGAGAATGCGGGAAAAGGAGCCTTTCTTTTTAGCGCAGCGAAACGAGCAGCCGAGGAGCTCAGCCTCACACTCGACTTCAAGCGGAGGTGTCAGCAGTCCATTACGGAACTTGCTCCCGCAGAACTAAAAGCCCACATTAAAGCTGCCGAAGTCGACTTCCTCTTAAGACTTCATAAAGATAAGCCAATGCATGGAATCTTCTACAAACATCTAGAAGAGCATGGCTTGTCTGAGCAGTTGACCTTCTCTTTCCTAAGGTCTAGTGGGTTGAAGTCGGAGACTGAGGGCTTTATAATGGCTTGCCAAGACGGTGTCTTCAACACCTTGGTATACCGTAAAAGGGTTATGGGTGTAGATGTACACGACACCCATTGTAGAGCTTGCCGACAGGCGCCAGAGACGCTTATGCATCTCTTGTCGGCGTGTAAGACGTACGCTGGGACGGCTTACGTCCATCGGCACAACGCGGCTCTACGAGTGCTCTACTATCATTTAAGGCACTCATACGGTATCGATGAGACACCGGTGCTGCCATACGCTCCAGGGGATATAGAGTCCGTTGTGGAGAACGAGAGATGCCGGATTTACTGGAACTACTCGTTCCCCACGCTCGAGCTTGTACAGGCAAACAAGCCCGACATAGTCCTTCTCGACCACCAACAGAAGACGATGTTCGTTATTGAGTTTTCGGCGCCTGCCGAAGTGAACATCGTCTCTAAGGAGGAGGAAAAGCGGACCAAATATCAGGAGTTGCTCGGACAACTTCGCAGGCTCTGGCCAGACTACACTGTAAGTCTGCTGGTTATGGTCATTGGATCCCTAGGTGGAATGAGGAATACGCTGCTCTCTGCACTGCGCAAAATACCGGTGTGCCGTGCGGCGGCGCACATCTTAGCCGCCAGAATGCAGAAGGCAGTCATCCTTGGGTCCCTTCGTCTACTTAGGGCGCACGATTCGCGGACCCAGTGATTGCTCACCTCACGGTGTGAGGAGTAGTCATTGGGTAATGGAACAGCAGCTCGGTGTGTCGGAGCCCGAGCTGCACCTTTTTGTTTTTAACATAGGATAATAATAATAACATGCAATAACATGCATAACAAGCGCATGCAAAACTCTCGCTGGAACTGAGTACACGGCTAGACATAACTCAGCAGCCAAAATCATACATCAAGCATTAGCCACAAAAAACAAACTAATCGAAAACTCCGATCCATATTACAAGTATACACCAACATCAGTACTCGAAAACGATCACTACAAACTATACTGGGATGTTGAAATACACACAGATAAAACCATCAATGCAAACAGACCAGATATAGTATTTCAGATAAAGGCAGACAAAGTTACCTACTTAATAGATATTGCTATTCCCAATGATGTGAATGTTCAAAACACCTACGCTGGGAAAATATCTAAATACACTGACCTTGCCATAGAAGTGAAGCGAATTTGGAAACAAGATAAAGTTATTATTGTCCCCCTCATTATGTCGGTCTCAGGCCTCACACCGAACACATTTACACAACACCTACAACAGTTAGGCCTGGACGAAAGTTTACATAAAATATTCCAAAAGTCTGTAATCCTTAAGACCTGTAATATAGTACGATCTTTCCTAAATTCCGATCAGTAATAGTTCAGGTGTTGACTTGGCCTAGCCCGTCAACATTTGTCGTCGCCGCAGTCATGCGAGAGAAGCTTGAAAAAACATAATAATAATAATAATAATAACCCCCATCAGGTGCTAGAACGTTGTCGCTCGTTTGGGGGCTTAGAAAGTGACTTTTTGATGGGCAAGCTATGTCGGTTGATGGCTCATCGGAGGCTCTAATACCACCGCGGGGTTGTCGTGCCGGCATGGCTCGTGATCAACAAGTCACTTCAACCAAGGCTAGCACACTCAGGAAGCTGAAGGCTAGGTAGACTTTACATCCTCTACCGAGCACAAAGCTTCTTTCCCCAAGCTATCCTGACCTCAGTCAGATAGGGATTTGGCAAATCCGGGGAGAAATGCCACAGAAGGCTGAGCGCCGGTCCTTCTGTCATATACCGTTATTGCGCCCCACACTTCAACGACCTCAGCAGGGCGTGGCTGTGGAACGTTGTGGGGGGTACGCAACCGGGGGGCTTGCCTTAACCGGCCGGCCCGCGAGGAGAAAGCCTCAACAAAACCCGACAGTAAAGTCGCAAATCCTCCGGAGCACCTTGGGCCAACTTCGGAGTAAATATAAGTCCCTTCTCTCCTGGAATGGGCGTCACCCGGGAGAGCGACATTTAGATCGTCCCTACTCGTGGGAACACGATGGATAGAGTTAATTTTATAAATAACCAACGACGGCCTAGGGTACGTCGATTAAACTCACCTGAACCCCAAACCGAAAAAGAACAACCAATAGGAGATAACCCAGTTGCGGATGTTTTGCCGGTAGAGCCGGCAACCACCAAAGCTGGCAAGCCAAGACAGCGCTTACAGTGGACTACTGAGATGAACACATCTGTAATGCACTGTTACTATACCGCCACAAAACTAGAAACAATCTCCACAGGCTACAGGCATGAACTACACAGGCTATTTACAGCACAATACCCACACCTCTCAGCACGGGTAACTGAACAAAGACTTATTGACCAAAAACGTGTCATTACCAAAAATAACCGACTTACACCTCAACAACTACAAGCTATAAAGAATCTTGTAGCGAACGAAATAAATACAGTTGAAACGAATGATTCTATAGTCAATGAATCAATCACGGAAACACAACACGATCATACCCTAAACGATAAGACTCCAAACACAAACACAACCAACACCACCAGCACACACTTAGAAGAAAACCCAGAACATGAGTTTATACCAGATGCTCCAGACACAGTATGCACTAACCGGCCTCCCACAACCACACGAAACCAAAACGTTACTCAAACACCTTCCTTCACCCAATCTGCCGAACAAGTGATGAATGCACAATTTAACAAATGGTGTGGCACTAACCCTACACTGCGAGATCCCCTGCCCAGACTAATTTTCAACAGCAACACCCAAAAAATATTACATACAATGAATACCAACGTAATACCACAATTCTTAACGAGCGGCAGTAACCTAGAGGACATCCACACCGTCATATATGCTGCCGCAGCAGCCACACTTATAGTTAACGGCCAAAAACTTCCGAAACGGTCTAATAACCACACAAGCAAAAGGTCGAAACCTAAATGGCAAATGCGAATCGAAAACAAAATTACCACAATCAGAAAGGAACTGGCACACCTCGCACAATACACCAACAACAACAACCGTTCAAAACGCATACAGACAACAATAGATATCCTCAAATCCAAGTCTCCCCAGAAATCAATACCAGAAATAACTGATACACTCAAACAAAAACTTGCAGTCTACGCAGCTCGACTACGCAGATACAATGAATCAAACGACAGAAAGGACGCTAATAACCTTTTTCAGAAAAGTGAAAAACAATTCTACAAAAAGATAACAACCGACAACCAGATAACGGCAATAGAACTTCCTAGTAAACAAGAGTTAACTGAGTTTTGGGGAAGCCTATGGTCAGAACCCAAAACACATAATGAAAACGCTCCATGGATCAGACAGGAAGAGGAAAAACATCAACATATAGCGGAACAGGGAAACGTTATTCTTACGCCAGAGGAAATAGCTGAAACAATAAAACATACTCACAACTGGAAGTGTCCAGGCGTGGATAATATACAAAATTTTTGGTACAAGCAGTTCAGCTCAGTATACGAAGTGCTCACAGACCAAATTAATAAAGCCATACTCCAACCCAATAGGCTTCCCAAATTCCTCACGCAAGGAATAACGTATATAAAACCCAAAAACGCAGACACCAAAAACCCTGCCAACTATCGCCCAATCACTTGTCTTCCCACCTTGTACAAGATTATCACCGCAACGATATGTAGAAGAATTGAAAAACACCTCACGGAAAACAGCATCCTGACTGAAGAACAAAAAGGATGTAGAAAACAAAGCCAAGGATGCAAGGAACAACTTATAATTGATAGTGTGATCATGGAGCAAACCAGAAAAGAACACAGGAATCTTCATACTTGTTTCATCGACTATAAAAAAGCTTTCGACTCTGTACCCCATAGCTGGCTAACAAAAACTCTTCAAATATACAAGATCAACCCAGGGCTTCGTCAGTTTCTTAAAAGAACGATGGAGACATGGCGAACAAATATACACCTTCAAAATGAGGACGGTCATATTCAAACGGATGAGCTACATATACGTCGTGGTATCTTTCAGGGTGACTCTCTCAGTTCACTATGGTTCTGCCTCTGTCTCAATCCGCTCTCCAACACACTTAACAGCACAAACTGTGGCTTCACCATCAGGCACCAGAAAGCAAATCAACACAAAATCAATCATCTTCTTTACATGGATGATCTAAAACTATATGCCGCCACAGAAGTGCAACTGAGAGAATTACTCAGGATAACAGAAGTTTGTACGTCAGATATCAAGATGGAGTTTGGCATGAGTAAATGCAAGGTGCTTCACATCAATAAAGGCCAATGGAAAAACCATCCCGAACAGGAAGTAGTAACTGGCCAGGCACTAGACAACATGGACAAGGATGAAACGTACAAGTACCTGGGCATCAATCAAAACGCTAAGATAGACCACACAAAAATAAAATCACAACTAACACAAGAGTTTAAAGACCGCCTTATTAGACTGTTAAAAACGAAACTAAATTCTAAAAATCTTACAAAAGCTATTAACACATTTGCTATACCAATCCTAACATATTCATTTGGCATTATCAAGTGGTCGCACACTGACATAGAAAACATCCATATACTCATCCGAACAGAACTCACAAAACACAGAATGTCACATCCCAAAGCATGCAAGGAAAGGCTCACCATAGACAGAAAACAAGGGGGCAGAGGAATTATAGATATACAGTCACTTCATGCAAAACAAATAAAATCACTCAGACATTTTTTCCACAGTAAACAAACAAACTTGCATAAAGCAATAGTAAAAGCAGACAAAAACTACACACCACTCGCTCTTTCTTGTCCAGACCACGCAGCAGACGCACACAACCACATACAAGCACAACAAGAAAAAATAAACACCTGGTCGCAGAAGGCACTCCACGGCAAACATAGATACCGTGTTACACAAGACCACATTAATGAAAAGCAGTCATACACCTGGCTGCAGGATGGCCAGCTCTTTCCGGAAACGGAAGGTTTTATGCTTGCTATCCAGGACCAAGTGATTGCGACACGAAATTACAGGAAGTACATAATGAAAGATCCATCCATCTCTGATGACAATTGCAGAAAATGCCACCAACAGAAGGAAACAATAGAACATATAACTAGTGGATGCAAAACTCTCGCTGGAACTGAGTATACAGCCAGACATAATTCTGCAGCCAAAGTCATACACCAAGCACTAGCCACAACAAACAAGCTAATTGAAAACACAGATCCATATTATAACTACACACCGACCTCAGTACTAGAGAACAATCAATTCAAACTATACTGGGACATTGAAATACATACAGATAAAACCATCCCAGCAAACAGACCAGATATAGTTTTCCAGTCAAAGACAGACAAAGTGACCTACTTAATAGATATTGCGATTCCCAATGATATGAACATCCAAAACACCTACGCTGGGAAGATATCTAAATACACCGATCTCGCCATAGAAATAAAACGACTATGGAAACAAAACAAAGTTGTCATTGTCCCCCTCATTATGTCGGTCTCAGGCCTTACTCCAAATACATTTACGCCACACCTGCAACAATTGGGCCTGGATGAAAAGTTACATAAAACCTTCCAAAAGTCTGTAATCCTCAAGACCTGTAGCATTGTACGGTCCTTCCTGAATTCAGAATAATAATAGGTCAGGTATTGACTTGGCACAGCCCGTCAATACTTGTTACTACCGCAACCATGCGAGAAAAAATGAGATAATAATAATACTGCTTTATTTTCCCATTGTTAGTACATTGTAGAAAAAAAAATGTTGCTGAAACCATTAATACATGAAAACCAACAAAGAGAAAACCTCAAGGGGGAGTTCACACGAAGTGTTCTTCCACTCAACCCTTGTACATGTTACTATAATTTATAAATTTACAAAGAACAAACTCACTAACCTAAAAGGGGGACAACTAAAATTAATGTGCATGGGCCACCTTTACAAAATCAAAAAAAGAAATAAAATTCACAATCACTTAAATTTCATAAATAGATTACGGATATATATCTTGAACTTCTGAGGACTATAAGATTTGTAATGCGAAGGTATCGAGTTGTACAGCTTATAGATATTATACGTGAAACATCTTTCAAACAGTGTTGTTCTGTGTACTGGTGCTGCGATAGCCAATTTATTTCTAGTATCTACGTTGTGAATATCTGTTCTCAGTAAAATCTTATTATAAAGGTAAGGAGGGTGTTTCTGTGATATTATTTTATGAAATAGGCATACAGCATGGACGTCAAACTTTTGCTCCATCGTTAGCCAAGCCAATTCTTGTAGTTTATGTGATACCCGATCAAATTTGCGAATTCCAAATATATATCTTACACAGGAGTTCTGTACACGCTGTATCCTATTTATAGTTTCTCTGTCTAAACATGGTTTGTAAACTGGAGAACAGTAATTGAAATGTGACAGCACCAAAGTTTCACATAAGGCTTTTTTTGTATCCGTGGACAGGTAAGTTTTATGGGGATAAAGAAGCTTCATAGAAGCATAAGCCATTTGTATATTTTTTGAAACATGTTCTTTGAACCTTAGGTCTTGATCTATGATAACTCCCAAATTTTTACATTTTTCTACGACTTGTATATTCTCACCACAAATATTCAGATTCACATTTGAGCTTACGAAATGTCTAACAGATTTCTTAGCAAATATTACCGCAACTGACTTTTTCGAATTTAAAAATAAAGAATGTTTCTTGGAGATATCCGCTATACGATTCAAATCATCATTCACTTTTTTATTAGCATCTTCCAGATTTGATATAGAAAATGAATGAGAGATCTGTGTATCGTCTGCATACATATGCATAGAACAATTTTTAATGACCTTTGCGAACTGGGTTGTGTACACAGTAAAAAGTAATGGTCCTAGTACTGATCCCTGTGGAACCCCTATTTTTACTGTTCGCGGTTGAGATGTGAGAGATCCAAGTTTAACGGTCTGGGTTCGATTCTCTAAATAGGACATCAGCAGTGACAGAGATTCGGTACAAAAACCACAAGACTTAAGAATAGATAGCAAAGTTTTGTGATTAATAGTGTCAAATGCCTTACTGAAATCTAACAATACCAAAATGGTGCTGCTATCATTATCTAGAGCACGGATGATATCGTCAGTAATTTTCAGCAAAGCAGTAGTGCAACTATAACCATAACGAAAACCTGACTGAGTGCAAGGCAAAATTTTGTTGGTCTCTAGAAACTGTATTAGTTGCTTAGCTAGTATTTTTTCTGTCAATTTTGACAAACCACATAAGACGCTGATTGGCCTGAGATCACATAAGTTGATAGGGTTGCTGACTTTTGGAACAGGTGTGATGCGTGCATGTTTCCAAGCTGCAGGAAATTTAGAGGTGACAATTATATCATTTATAATGTTAACAATGAACGATAATATATAAGGACAACACAATTTGATCAGAGAAATACCCAGACCATCAGAACCTGGCGCCGTGTTTCTGATTGTTTGAAGGATACTCCATACTTCTAACTCAGAGACAAGGTTGAAACGAAACTCATTCTGGCATATTTTGTTGTGTTCATAATAATCACAGTAGTCCTTATCACTTTTCGGAATACTATCTATGAAATAGTCGTTAATCTTATCTGGATCATCAAAGTTGGTTAAGCTATCGTGTGATTTACAATTTATGTTTAATGTTTTCAGTTCTTTCCATAGTTCTTTTCTATTTTTTTGTACCTGAGAGATTTTCAAAGTATAACTTTTTAGCTTGCTGAATTGCATAATTTGTCTGGTTCTTTAATCTCTTGTAGTTAGCCCAGTTAATTTCGAACGATTTTTTCTAAATTTTGCTCCAGCTTTATCCCGCTCTTTCATTAATATTTTTATTTCATCATTAATCCAAGGTATCCTTTTATTTGTGATTTTTATCGTTCTGAGTGGTATATGTTTATCAAACAGCGAAATTAAGGTGTCATTAAATATATCAACCTTCTTATCAACATCATGTGTGTAAAGTATGTCATGGATGTTTGTATTGTAGAGGTCATTTAAGAAAGCAGTTTCATCAAAATTTCGAAAATCCCTGTATGTGTGAAACTTTGGAGCTATCCCAGGCTTAGCTATACTAATTTCACATCCAATACACGCATGCAACGAAAATTGCGAGGTATTGACAAAGGTAGATCCAATTATAGATTCTTTGTTACAGGTAATAACATGAATGAGCGTTTCAGAATGAAGAGTAACGTGAGTTGCTTCAGTTATGATTTGCGCAAATCCAAGGGACTCTAACATAGAACTAAAATATTTAGTAGAAGCTGCGCGCTCGTCTTGAAAGTTTACATTTACATCACCTAAACAAACTATGTTATCTGAGTACGACATAGCAATTGCCAGGGAGGTCTCTAATGAATCAATAAATAAGCTATGGTTAGTGTGTGGAGGCTTGTAGACCACACCTACAACAAAACTGAACTTATTATATGTTACTTTCACGAACAATTGCTCAATATCATCAGAAACATCAATCATCTCACACTTAAACTTATTACTTAAATATAAAAGAACGCCACCTCCTCTGCCATTACTTCTGTCTTTACGTACTAGCTTATAACCATCTATTATCAAATTATTGGAATTAATCGCGTCTGTCAACCATGTTTCCGATAATCCCATGATATCAAATTTTTTATCATACAAATAATCTCTAAACTCATGAAATTTTGGAACTAAGGACTGCACATTAAGGTGACCCAGCATACATTTCTTATCCATAATTATTACTTAACTATTCTAAATTAAAACACAAATTGTTTATTTACACAAAAGTTAAAATGAAAAACAGTCCAGTTATAGTTAATTTAGGCACTATGAAACACCCTTTCTATTCCTTTATCTGTTTTCGCGAAGATATTTCCGTTGAATGTCCAAACATTCCTATAGCCATACTTCTCAGAGGCATCCTTAACGATTTTTAAACGCGCTGTAGTGAGATCTTCCTTCATAATGATGCTAGTTCCCTTAAGAGCCCGTTTCTTATTATATATGATATTCTTAATGTATATATTCTTCAAAGTAACAACTAAATGCCTGGGACGACCATTAGAACTTTTGCCCACCCTGTAGGCGTTTACAATATCACCATCGTTTATCTCAGCCTTTAGCTTACTCCCAAAGATTTCTTTTATTTTGATAGAAATATTTTCGTTTGGGGTTTCTGGTACACCTATTAGCCGAATATTATGATTTTTAGCCTGCTGCTGTAAACTATCGACTTTTTGCTCCAATTTATCGGTATCATCTCTCGGAACAGCAAGGATATCACTTGTATTGGTTTTAAGCAACTGGATTTCAGCTTCCAGTGAAGCAATTTTTGTATCATAATAATGAAATTTCTCTGCTAATTTCTTGGTGATATTTGAAATAATTGCTTCACTAATTGCACTTGCGATATTGTTTGAACGCAGAGCCTCAACAAGCGATCTTTCAAATTCTGCTTGATTTCTCGTAGGCATAGTGTCAGTATTTTTATGTACCAGTACAGGGATAAAAACAAGGTGGTTTTGTCGTTTTGATAAAGGTGAATTTTTGTTAACTTACAGTTATAACTGTTCTGTAGACACACTCACATACACATACGTGTTCGCTGAACGACAGACGGACTACTATATGAATGCCCTCTGTTTAAGCGGGCCTTTAGTCTAGCGGTAGCTCGACACAGGTTGCGTTCAGGACACTGAGCGCTCTTTCGGAGCGTTTTGCATAGAGCGCTCTGTTAAAGCGAAATACTGTCCACGTTTAAAGTGTCACACTCAACATATTACATATTGACATAACGTACATTCATTCGCAACCGTCAGAATGAAAATTTGTTTTGATTGATGCCCCAAAACTTAAATACCGGTGAAGAGTTGACAATGAATCAAGAAACAATAGAAATAGCTATTGATACCGGCATTAATATTAATGATGTTTCACCACTGTTTCACCTATCGTGGAAGCGCTTGCGCAACTAGTCCATCAGGGGTGTCAAACTCAAATGAGGACCCTGTGTAGCGGCGTTAGCGCTAGCCACCTTGCACACCTAGCGAGGTTGCGTGAACTATTGATCAGCCAACTCTGTTTCAAACAGATTCCTAGATGCATCAATAGAAGTGGCCCAATTGTTACGCCTAACGTCATTTTGACAGCCATTGTCGTAACTGACATTGTCGTTGCTCGCTTTTGTCGATTGGCGTCTTTTTGCAATTTTGCACTACTTTTGAGATTTTTGTCTGCCTATTGTTGTCTATATGTATTTAGGAATGGGTTCTAAATATTTACGCCGTTGTCCTGCGCCAAATTGCAAGAATGCGGATGCGCGAAGGTAAGTGATTTGCCTGATTTATACCGCTCACCTCGTTTTTGTATTGTGAATTTTGATGCAAAATTTATACAAGATTGACAATTTCTACATGAAATATAGATATGTCATTTGAATGCATTACTAAACACTACTACTCATACTCATATAACTTGTATTACTGTTCACAATCACATACGCTGCCATAAAGGTGTGCAGCATTCCCTCTCTTTGGCAAACCATTGCATTGAAGGTGAGGTCCGATGGTCTAAAAATAAATTTTTTTATTTCAGGCATTAAATCCCATCTGATCAGCGTATACAGAGACGCTAGTTAGAACGGATTGGCAACCCAAAGCTACAAATATACAAACATCTTGCCTGCACCAATATGAATAGTTAAGGAATATTACCTCTTCACTCTTCAAATTATATGCCATCAAAGGATTGTAATTATCATGAAATAGTGATTCTAGTGAATAAATCATGCTTTACTTTTATATGAATTGTTTTTGTACCTTGTGTAGCTGATTTTATTTAAGCAATTCTCGTATTGAAATAAATTACAAAAGGGTTTGTTTTGCTTTATTACAGTAATGCATATCTAATATATTTCCATTCTTACATAATCAGTTGAATGTCCAATACAAAGTGGTAGCTGGTCACAAAAATTTACCTAACTAATTAATTACCTGTTTTAAAAATTCCACCGATTAGAAAAGTTAAAACACTAATTGAAAAAATGGAGTACGTATCGTGAACAATATTAGTTTTATTTATTATTACGCCACTTATAAATTCAATTTTTTTAAATTAATTCCTTAATTTTTTTTAATCAGGTCCATTTTCAAAGGTAAATTGTTATGACAAGTTACCACGTTGTCTGGAGGCTGAATAAGCTTATATGGTATTTCAAAAAGCCCGCTCTTTTCGTAACCTACCCCACCTATCGTCGGTCACCTACACCAAACTTTAGATTGACCTAGGTCGTGAATATCTACAGTTTCCTGTAATCGATTCGTGAATGTATTGTAGTGACACACGCAACCCGAATAGATGGCGCGGATGTCAGTCAAAAATGCCATGCCAAATTTTCATACACAGAGTGTCCAGTCTTTCAGTGGATCTATTGTCAGTGTAGTCCATGATGGTCTGGAAAATAGGATTGAGGTGACCAGAAACGTAAACTATTTTGAAAGTGTGAGACTTCGGTCTTTGTATACCAATTACTCTGCAGTCTATGTTTCGGTCAGTATATTACAAAGTAAAGGTTTAGATTTCCATTTTTCGGTAAAGTCGGTGATGCTTGCTACCATTTGACAAGTCAGAAAGCAGATGGGTTTAGGTTATGTTTCCCCATTGAATTGTTGCTACCCAAATCGAGCGTAAAATAATTCTGCTACACAAAATGGCGGTAGCAGAGTCACTAAGCGCTCCCCTACTTATTGAGCTGCTAACCGAGCGCTCCGCAGTGCTCTGGTTCCCTGAACGCTATCACGAACATAGAAATATTGACGTTGATATTAGAGTATTTCAGCAATTTTTTGGCTAAAACTTATCTGTTTTTACAGAGTGCTGGTATAAGTACCGCCATTTTTGATTCAAAATGGATCGGAGCCAAAATACCGATGCAAAAAACCGTCATATTATTTATGATGTTTACTAAAGATCCTTTGAGCATACGATTGGCTGGTGGATTATTTACGATGGCAATCCCTTTTTTCATATCGGTAAGAATAATAGGTTATATAAGTACTGTGGCCCATGAACTAAAATAAGTGCGGTAAATCTCGGACCAAAGTAAAGGTAGTATAAGACACAGCTGCTTTTGCTGCTCTGCACATTGAAAAACAGCGCAGCTTGATCTGCTGCATGTGTGAACACACATGCAGCCTGCAAGATTGCGGTTGCAATCTGTTGGTTGCAGTAAAAGAAGTAGTCACGTGCGAATAGCTTTCTGGAGAGGGTTGCGCGCGCAGCAAGGCAGTCAGTGCGTTATCAGAATTGAGGTTTTGAATACAATTTTTTTTTGTCATAAATGGAAAGATCATACATAAGTTTTATAACAAAACTGTTTTCGTTTTCTTTTTTTTTCGCAATAATTCAAAAGTTATATCAAAATAAAAATGGGTTTTTGAATCGAGTACCGAAAACACGCTGACGGTTCCCGAACCCGTGTGACGTCACCATGGCGGTAAGGATGCTCCTCTGACCAACGACGTCCTACTCCGATACTAGATTCTAGATTCCCAGCCAATCTCGGAAATACATACTGCTTAACTGGTAACTAGTGCATATTTGTTGCAACACAGTCGATGAATGAGGTTTGCAGCTCGGGACGAAGTCTACAATCGAAATAAATATGTTTTTGAACGTTTGAAGTTGAAGTCAGATTACAGATTCCAGTAAGTAAGTACCTAATCAAATATGTTTCGTTGAAAAGATCTCCTCAATCAAAGGATGGCCCAGTGGTTAGAGAGTCCGATAGGGGATCTCATGGTCTTTGCGGTCTTTGGATCGAAACCCAGGTCTTCCAACTTTTTTTTTATTTTTTTTATCAAAAAATTTATTGATGTGCTGTTTGCACTTGTTACACACACTTTTTCTACGATCAACATAAATATGTATTTGAATCAAATTTTTTTAGACATATTACTTGCACTGCACAGTGCTTGTTAAATTTTAATGAAAATTTAATATTGTTAAGCTTTTTGATTGTAAAACTCATGAAACTGTGTACCAAAAAAAAATGTCACAGAGCAGTTCGATCTTCTAGTTTGACATCTTAATTCTCATTTAGGCTTTAAGAAATATAACAGGCACATTCATCATTTTCATGAAACTTTTATATATGCTTGAGTCTTATCACATTTTCAAACTTCAGGTGGCCTAAGACAGTGATTTAAAGGCAGAAATGGATGGACAGTTTAGGGATGTCAGACCGTCAGACCAGCAATAGCATGAAACATGTATAACAAAAATAGCTGTGCCTGATGCTACCTTAAGGCCCCTCGCCCATGGCGACTTTTTGTAGCGATACTGTCGCGCGTTTGCTAAACTGGACTTTTAGTAAACAAGGAATACACACATCATGTAAAATGTAAAACTGCATTTTCATTTCAGATATGCCGCACAGCATACTCCGCCTTCACCATTCTGCAGAAATTCAAATAGTTGAGGATTTAACAGTCAAGGTCTCTTGCGTGTAAGTCAGACTTATTCCTATCTCAACTAATGATAAAAAAAATGATGAAAGTCCTGTAAGAAAGGCTCAGTGTTATTACTTTTTGGGCTTCAGTTCCTAATTTTTGTATTAAACTATTGTTAATATGAGAATCTTTCTTCGCTAAGATTCAATATAATCAATCCTTTTTTACAGAGTTTGATGCTCCATCCAGGTACCTGTCTTGATCGAAGAACTTAATGTTAATTTAGCAATAGTCGTAATGAATTGTTTTAACAAAGCTTTATCTCATTATTACAAAGGAATTAAGGGCTGTTATGTACACAGCAAGTAGACTTAACTTATTTGAAGAAGTACATTGCACTCACTTTCAACCGATGGCACGTTTTCTCTCATTTTTAGGCTTAGTAGTAAATTAGCATGATGTTTGATTATGACAACAAATGAATACGATGAATAGAACGATTAGTATAAATATATGTTGTAGGAAAAACGAGCGTGTCAAAAATGTTCAAATGAATTTGATGTTTTCATAGAGATTTTCGCGGATTACGTCCCGAACTGGTTCGGGACTAGTTTGGATGAAAAGCACATGGACAGTATGATTGCGGGCGTGCGCGGTATGCAAATCCTTATGTAAGTTGATTCTGTGATGTAAATGAATCAGTTTACATACAAGATTTATATACAGCACACGCCCGTAATCATATTTATCCCAACCAGTCCCGAACCAGTTCGGGTCGTATCCGCGAAAATCTCTAATATTTGAAGGGTGGCTTACTTCTATCTTATAGTAGTGAGTAAGTAAACCCGTCTTACTATAATAGGCAAAAGAAGTACTTTAGCTGCGAATTTTTTTGAATTTGACATACTGTTTGTCAGTTTTACTTTTTACCTGTATTAACTATTTATCTGTACGGTAATACTTGGTTCCTTCAGAAGTATACCAACGACGAAATTCCTACAATTTTTGGAAATCAATGTAGTGTCAATGGAGTAATACTGAAAAAACAAAAGTTTCTTAGCTTACCTGTAAGTCGGAAAGTATTGATTTATTAGATTTCAATTTGTGTAGATTACAGTACAGACGCAAAAGCAGCTGTTACCAAAAATGTTTTTGAACATAGTGTAAGATTGGTAGCCTGAATTCTTATTGTCATTCAGGAGCAGTCAAAATCAGGAAGGGAAGGATTCAATAAAAGGACACTGGTAATTAAACTATAGATGTCTATTTGTAGCATATAGAACTAAAAAGTAAAAAAAATAATAATAGTACTCAAAATAATACTAATACTACATAAAAATATGAGAATTAATAATAAAAAAGCATGAGGTGTATGTTGACGTTCATACTAACCCTGCTTTAGAATTAGCTATTAGTAAAGTATTTATAACTATTTATGTATAGAGTACCCTACGTATCACTAACAATTCTTTCAAAGGTAAATGCGCTAGATAAAATAACTGCGTCACCGTTCTGAAAAATGGCGAATAAAGAATTCATTAACCTTAATCGTAATGAATACCTCTAATAGAAAAGCCCTTTACAAATACCAGCGAAAGAACCAGTGGTCTAATTTCTGTATTGTTCCTGTATTTTTAGCTGACCCCCTGTTAGACTGAATTAAGGAAGTTCGTTAGCTTGATGCTGGTTTGCTAAATAATTTTTTTTCAGTTTTGATAAGTTTAATCAAACAGGTATCATTTCAGAAAGCTAATGTTGAAATCAAAATTTTAACATCATTCGTTATGACAGACTAGCGTTTTTTGTATAATTGGGAAGAATAAATATATTTTAAGAGTAGATGAAAAAATAAATAATGTTTTAAACATATTCTTTGGAATATTTGTTTTATATCATTGCATCAAAAAGCAGGGTTGACGACAGTTTCAATTAGTTATTGACTATTTTAGTCAAGTAGTTAAAACTGTTTCGGCAATTAAGAAACTATATTGAAAACTGGCAACGGCGCGCTGTTTTACAAACCCGCAGCTTTCGCACTCTTCACAAAAAGCCATGGTTATAGTGACGTAAGTGCGCAGTGATCGTCGGTTAGGTTAGATTGCTTTGTACGTTATCTTTTGATTTATCTGAGAACCATTGACATCTAAGACGTCCATGCTTAGAAACAGATTAATTAAGTAATTACAGTGAAGTCAAAATGATGGTTATTTTAGATTAACTGATATTATTAAATAGAGACCTCACAGATATCTAATAATTGCAAGATTATTAAATATAGTTATCAACTTTTATAAAGTCCGAAAAAATGTTATAGGAAATAAGTACTCATTTGACTCTGGCGTAATGAATGCCTTTAAGTTCAGCTAGAAAAATGTCGTTAAAGGGAGGGTACCATAACTTCCTGGAAATTCTAATGTGCGCACCTTTGAATACGAATACGAAGTCAGTAGTAAAAGAGTCATCGAAAAAAGAACATGACAGTAATTGAAACTACACCAAATCAACAAACGTCAACATCACTTTTACGCTGACGACATGATTCGTTAATGCAATGAAGGGTCGTACATCCATTTTTGTGTCTGGATTCGCATCTGGATCCAAAAATTAACTGAAATACGCCGGCTACTGTGAACTATACCAAGAAAAATGCATCAATGACGGCTGGTTATTAATATTATGAACAACAAGGGCAACTCGTAACATTAGTGTCAGTGGTGACTGATCTATAACTTGACATCATCAATTCCAAAGAGTTTTATGAAAGTTGATCACTGGGTTCGTAAAATCATAGCCTTAGTGTGCATTTAAACAACGCATGTCTTCTATCATTACTATTTTCATGGGCCAGTGACGAAAAAAGTCATTGTTATACATATGGTATTCAATAATGTTTACAATAAATTGATGAAACGATTCATAGAATTAATGCTCAAAAACCTGACAGTGCTGATGCATTCCTTCTATGTATAAAATGTTGTCTGTAATGTGTCTACATTGAGGCATGTCCTACCGCATTTAATCCGACCGTAGCACATTACGAAGTTCCATTATTTTCGTAACGAAAATCACCTCTACGAAAACTAATTGACAATCATAATTCAAACACTACAGTACACAGTACACAAAAAACGAATTTATCAAAATTTTTCTTTTTATCTCAGTTATTTAGAAGGTAGACTGTGCTATGTATGCAGTTGATGTTTATAGTGAACCAAGTCAACTGTTCAATATTTTTTGTATTTCAGCTACACTTTTTCCTTTAGTTTCAGGAACACAAAAATATACAAACACAGCAGAACCAAAACTGACAATACCACATATCCAGAAACACCAATGCAAGCCTAAATACGTCATGACAATTGGAAATCCAAACACTGTCATCGATGCAGTCAATCCCGCGCAAAATACTGTGATGGACATTCCAATGGACTTCACTTCATTGGGCAATACTTCACTAGCTAGTATCATAGGTACCACTCCCATGCCAATACAGAATCCTATAAACATCAATATTACACATGCCACTGGTAGCCATGAGAAACTTCCTAGGTCAACGTTCAAATGTTTTAAGTAGAAATAAATTCCTAGCAGACCAATGGCCGCTCCATAGGTCAAGAGCGACCATAATAGCAATGGTCGTCTACCTAATTTGTCAACCAACATTGCAGCTATTATGATAGTTGGAAGCTGTACTAAGCATGCTATAAGAGATGCGATATCAGGTGAAATACCAGCACTAATAAAGATGGGAGTTAGGTATCCCAAGACTGCTGTCTGACCGATTAGTTGCTGGATAACGTTGACGGAAACTGCAAGGAATACAGATTTTTTCAATCCCGGCGCCCTAAAAATATCCAGTATTGTGCTATTTTGGTCCTTAGCGATACCATCTATCAGCGTATCTATCTCTTTCAATTCATTTTGGACATCCTGAATGCCTCTAAGTTTCCTAAGTGACTTAGTAGCTCCTTTTTTATCTCCCTTGGAGGCTAAATGCATTGGTGTTTCAGGAATAAAGAAGTAACATATCAAGCATAGTACAGTAGGTAAAGCGCAAACAAACGTAAACACCTTTAAAGAAAAAAATGCAGCCAAAAGGAAGATATAACCGCCAGCTAATGTCATGAAGAAGCACATGAAACTACCTAACTTCCCTCTGTTATGAGGTTCTGAAATCTCAAATAGGTAAATGGAGAGCACAGGAAGATACATCCCAAAAGAAATCCCTGATATCAGCCTAGCAATATAGATCAGATTGATATTACTGCTTAAAGCTAGCATACAGTATCCTACGAGTACAAATACAGAAATTAGTATCATGATCTTCTTTCTGCCAAAGATATCGGGAAGTTTTCCAATCATCAGGTTTCCAGAAATGGATCCTATCAGCCATAGTCCTCCAATAATGGACTCTTCAAATGGAGTTATGGATCTTCCAATTGGGTTGAGATCTGGATCATCTAACTTGAGGACTGCTAAAGCTGGGGACATCCAGATGTAACTGCCAAGTGCTGATGTTGTTACCAAAGACACTAAAAATTCAGGTCAAATGTAATTTTCGTAATGCATATTATACCTTATAAATATTAGGAGAGCATTACTAAGCATTATTTATTTATTTATTTATTCAGCGAATACTCCACTTCCGCAACAGTTAAAATATATCAAAAGTAAAATTGTATAACAGCCTAAATAATCAAACATCTGTATTTCGCTTTCTATTAAGATGAAACCTCTTGTTTGGATAATTTGAGGGTGCTAATTACAAATCCGGTCGCAGTTTTGTGTTTCAGTCTCGTTTGACGAAAATCAAACATTTCAGATATTTCTGAAAATTGATATTTGTCTTTCTATTGAAGTGAAGCCTTGTGTTTTGGATAATTTTAAGGTGCTGGTCACCAATCCGGTCCCAGTTTTGAGTTTCGGTTGCGTTTGGCTAAAATGAAACATTTCAGACCTTTTATAGACCTTCAGGTTCGCCTAAAACACAGAAAGTCTTTATTTGACTTTCTATTAAGATGAAATTTCATGTTTTGGATAAATAGAGAGTGCTTAATACAAACCCGGTCCCAGTTTTGAGTTTTAGTTTCATTTGACAAAAATTAAAAATTTCAGATCTTTCAGATCTTGCAGGTTTGTCTAGAATACAGAAAACTTTTATTTGGCTTTCTATTGAGATGAAGCCCCGAGTTTTGAATAATTTTAGGGTACTGATTACAAATCTTGTCGCAGTTTTCGATTTCGGCTTCGTTCGACGAAAATAAATAATTTTAGATGTTTCAGATCTTTTATAAGTTTGCCTAAAAAAATGCAAAATCTTTTATTGACCTTTTATTAAGATAAAACCCCGTGTTCTGTGTAATTTGAGAGTGCTCTCTGATGGAATCTTGTGTTTTAGATAATTTCAGGGTGGTGATTACAAATCCGGCCGCAGTTTTGAGTTTCAGTCTTGTCAGATGAAAATAAAAAAATCAGATGTTTCAGCTCTTTAGGTTTGCCTAAAAAACGGAAAATCTTTGTTTGACTTTTTATTAAGATAAAACTTCGTGTTTTTAAAAATTTGAGTGTGCTAATTCCAAATCCGGTGGCAGTTTTGAGCTTGAATCTCGTTTGACAAAAATCAAAGGTTTGCCAAAGCTGAAACATCTGAAAAGTTGAAGAACGTTATTTATAGGACACTGTACGTTAATCTCTTATTTGACTGGCTTCACCCCATATAAACCATCTACCTATATGATAACACTGAAAAAGCAACAAAGCAATAATTATAGTACTTTGTCGTGTCGTAATTCATATGAAGTTGGTAGATCTTTATTCTGTCCAATTCGAATACTATGCCCGTAGACAATACCTTTCTAGATTTTGTAAGATTTATGGTATTTGCCAACATATTTGTACGAGGTTGGTTTTCCAGTTCATCACTGCATCTGATATACCGAATGTCCCAGAATTTCCCCGACACGTTATATGTATTTTCATAACTAAAAAGAGTTCTAACAAGAATTAAGTTATAATTCTAAAGGTACTATAGGGTCTATCATACCATGTGTTCAAAACATTTTTTTGTACGTACCGTAAACTCACCCCAAACCTTTTGTTTTCAAATAGCAGCTTTTAGCTTTTCCTACGTAAATGATATCCCTATTTTATTTAAAATCTTGATGTATCTTTAATGTTATATGCAAACTTATTTTGTTCGGAAAATTTATAATGTAAAAAAACGGACAAAAAAGAAATTTAGCTGAGTCTTTGAGGTGAATGAGGTGAATGACTTACCATACCATGCTTTCTAAAAATAAGTCTTTGTATATTATTATGAAAATATTACACCTCAACCAAATTTCTATTTTATTAACCTTATGCTTACGACTTTACGAGAAAAATTGGTTTGTTAATGAACTCAAAAGCACTTTAAATAAAATAATAACTTTACCTAGGACGAGCCGTGCGATGCTTGTTGAAAACAATGTTGGACGTGAGTTTTAGGGGTTGAGGTGAAAAAAAATGTTTCGAAAGCATGATATGTTTCCTTGAATGACCAACTTAGTTTTCTTTTTTAGCTATTTTTGTTACGAAAACGTTACGCCTCAAACAAATCCTTATTTTGTTTATCTTATGTTTATGACTACGAAAGAAATTGGTTTGTGTATGAAATCAAAAGCACTACAACATTTTAAATAAAATAAGGACTTATTTTGTGTGGCAAAAACTTTTGGGTGCTATTAAAAACAATGTTGGGGGTGAGACTTGAAGGTTGAAGTACAAAAAAATATGTTATGAAAGTATGGTATGACCCTATAGTAATTTTAAGAATACCATTCCTCTTTCGTTTGATTTTTTTTGTTACGAGAAATTCTGGAACACACGGTATTCCGGTATTTTTTTTACTTTTTTATTTTTTTAACGGTTTTTCCAGTATTCATTAACTGAATTTATTTCTTACTCAAAAAAAGTCTTTTAAGTCACGCCAGTTTGGTAACGCTAAACTTAAAATAGCTTCTGAAGTAACGAAAACATGGGCTAGCTTAGATAACCTGGGGTACCTACTTGTTTTTGAGTCTTCAAATTAATACTGACTATAATGCTTCTCCAGATTTTGATATACAAATATGTTTAATCTCTTTTATTTCAGGATTAGGTATCGTCAATTAATTTTTTGAAAAATACACCATATTTCTTGTTAAAATTATAGCTTTATCCATTCAGGAGCATTAGCGGAAACATATCCACGATCGCGATAAATGGGAATGGGTTTAGTATCAGATATTTATAAGTTACTTACCTATCGTCGCAGTAAAATAAAGAAACGCTGTATCTTTCTTCTTATTTTGATCTTCTAGCAGTATTTTATCTTTTAACGTAGTCGTTGGCTTGTACACAACTTCCGAATGATCAGAATTTTGCACCATTTCTATTACACTTTTTTTAACAAAAAATCACATAAAATCTACAGCATGTTACCTGTTTTCATTAACAATCTTGAGATGAAGACCAAAGTACATAGTGAACAATAGAAGAATAATTACCACTATCTTATCTGATATACTTCAAAATGATACATAAAGGCTGACTCGTACAAACTAGATTTACTGCATCTTATTTTGATTATATTTCCATTATCTAAAGCCAGGTAAAGAGAAACCACAATTGAGATTCGTTTTGGGCTCCGGCTATCAACACGCTTGTTTACACTCATTTTAATTAGGACACCCTAAGTTACATTTGTTTTGTTTCCTAATAGAAAAGAAAATTAATATAAATTTAACGCAAAGGCGTGCTTAGAGGGACAGCGAAATGAGACTTAATTTTCCCTTCTTTTATCCATCTTATAGATGTACCTATGTTTCTAGCATCTAGTTTCTATATGGAGTCTATGAAGGCTTTTTGACTGAGCTTTTTAGGGTAGCACCAAGAGCCGCCAACGTATTCAGTACTGAATGTAAAAATTACATGACATTATTGGTAGATGGGTAGATAGTTTATTACCCATTCTTATAAATAATTTGTTTGTACACACACACACAATTTAATAAATCAGTTACATGCAATGGATTGAACCACAGTAAATCAAGTGCTACATATACTAATGGGAGGAGGAGCTTAATCATTTGTCTTTTTGTCCAGATCACATTTCTAATCTAGAAGCATATTAAACACCTTCTACTCCTAGCAGAGGAACGCAGATAAATATTTTTATGCACGATCGGGCGGTAAAGTACTCATTATTGATACATTTAGCGGACGTAAAGCTACCCTAAAAATATCCGGTGGTGTTCCGGAAACAACTATTTCATAGTCACTACTTTCCATGATATCAGATAAATTCGAAAATATTGTGACGTACGAACGTATAGAACTTGCAACTTGCAATCCAACTATAGTTAAAAATTGCGACCATATTGTCACGACGGCCTCTTTTTCTTCAGCCAGGGAATCAAACTCGACGTAACTTTCACCGTTTTACTTCAGAACTTAATACAATAACTCTTAACCTTATCTCAACTAGATCTCAACTCAACTGACTACTGCCACGCTACTCGTGGTGCCTTATATACTTCATCGAACCATCTAGAAGATTCCAGATACCCAGATGACATTCGAGAATGCCGATCTGTCAGTCTAGAAAATTCCAGGTGATTCGATGACGTTTACACATCAAAAAAATCTAACCTAATCATTGTGAAAGAAACATTAACAAATCCAAATAAGCAATGTAATATACAGGATGTTACACTCTTCCCCCCTTAGCGTTCGGCGTCCTCGATGAACAGTTCGCTTCGATCCTTGTATGGCCACAGGCGATCGCTATGGACGACCTTCGGTTTTCCACTACCCATACGTATCCTGTAGACTACGTCGTTGAGGCGCTTCATCACCACGTAGGGTCCCTCCCAATGGCGTTGTAGCTTCGGACATCTACCCCTTCTCCGTCGTGGATTGTAGAACCATACCAGACCACCTTCGACGAACTTTGGGCTATTTGCTTTGAGATCGTATCTGGCTTTCATTCTGTCGCTGGCAGACTGGATGTTTCCTCTAGCAGACTCATGGATATCCCAGAGCGTTTCCTGAAGCTCGCTCACCCATTCGCATGGAAGACGGCGTTCCGTTTCTGGGGGTGGACCAAGAGCTAAGTCCAGAGGCAGCCGCAGTTCTCGACCAAAAATTATCTTCGCTGGGCTCAACCGAGTTGACTCGTTCACCGCTGATCTGTAGGCCAACATTCCCAGAGGAATCTTCGTATCCCAATCAGACTGATGTTCGTTAATGAATTTTGATAGGTAATCCAGGATTGTCTTGTTGAAGCGTTCTACCATACCGTCGGACTGCGGATGAAGAGCAGTTGTTCTAGTCTTCCGAATTCCGAGTTTTCTCATCAGCTGTATGAAGACTTCCGATTCAAAGCTTCGTCCCTGGTCTGAATGTAGTTCATTAGGAACTCCGAATCTGGACACCACATGTTCTAAAAGAGCCTGTGCCACTGTGCCTGCTTCTTGATTGGGCACAGGAATTGCTTCTGGCCATTTAGAGAAATAATCCATTACAACAAGCAGATACTTGTTCCCAAGGCTGGTTTCCGGCAAAGGACCCAAAATGTCTATGGCGATTCTCTCAAATGGCGCTCCAACGTTGTACTGCTGCATGTGTGATCGTTGACGAATACTTGGACCTTTTCTTGAGTTGCAGACATCGCACGTGGAACAGTAATTTTCAACATCTTCGCGACAGCCAACCCAGTAAAATCTCTCCTTGATTCTTTCCAGGGTCTTCCTGATGCCAAAGTGACCCCCACTGCTACTATCATGTAGTTGTTCCATAATTGCTTTCCGTAATTTCCTTGGTACTACAAGTTTTTCTTTAGCATGTCTGCCATCAGTATCCTCCCAGATTCGATACAGGAGGTTACCCCTTACCTTTAGTGAGTCCCATTGTGCTAGGTAGGCTTTAGTGATGGGACTCATAGCACTTATTTCCTGTTGATTAGGCTTGATTCCATTTAATAGCGAATGAATAACTAACCCTAGCTCAGCGTCTTGTGACTGAGCTTGCTTGAAGGTTTCTAGTGAAATCTTGGTTCCTTCCAATTCAAATTCTTCTATTCTTAATGTGTTTATGTCGAATTCTCGTTGTTTCTCTTCTTTCGAGCAGTGCTTACAGTCTTCATCACAGGGTCTGCGTGACATAGAATCGGCATTTCCGTGTTGCTTTCCTGGACGATGACGAATTTCAAAGTCATAGCTTTGAAGGTATTCAATCCATCGAGCAAGCTGGCCTTCTGGATTCTTGAACTTCATTAACCACTGCAAAGCTGAATGATCGGTTCTCACGACAAATCTTCTTCCGTACAATAAATGGTGGAAATTTCCGATCCCTTTCACCACACTGTACAACTCTTTTCGTGTCACACACCAGTTTTTCTGCGCTTTGTGCAAAGTTTTACTGTAGTATCCAATTACCTTTTCGATGCCATCTTGTTCTTGAGATAAGACAGCTCCAACAGCATATTGGCTAGCGTCTGTGTCCAAGTAGAAAGTTCCTTCCCTTGTAGGATGAGCTAGTATCGGTGAGGTGGTCAAAGCCGTTTTCAATGCGTCGAAGGCTTCTTGGCAGATGGAGTCCCAATAAAACTTATTACCATTTTCAGTTAAGGCAAATAATGGTTTGGCGATGGTAGAGAAATCTTTCACAAATCTGCGATAATAACTGCACAGTCCCAAAAAGCTTCGTACCTCATGAGTGTTGGACGGTACTTTCCATTCCTTCACAGCCTGCACCTTCTCTGGATCCGTCCGGATTCCGTCTTTGGTTAACAGATGTCCGAGGTATTTTACTTCCCTTTTGAAAAGATGGCATTTCTTAGGGTTTAGCTTCAAGTTCGCTTCCTTAAGCCGCTGGAAAACTTGTCTTAGTCGGAGTAGCTCTTCTTCAAAATCCTTTCCAAACACAATAACGTCATCGAGATATATCAGTGCTGTCTTCCAAGATAAACCTTGTAGTACAACATCCATTAATCTTTCTGGTACTGGGTGCATTGCATAGACCGAAAGGCATTACTGTAAACTGCCATAGCCCAGCACACGATGTAAATGCCGTTTTCTCTTTATCTTTTTCATCCATTTCAACCTGCCAGTACCCACTTTGCAGGTCCAAGGTGGAGAACCATGAAGAATTTCCAACTGCATCCAAAGTGTCGTCAATTCTTGGTAAAGGGTAATCCTTTTTGGTCAAATCATTGAGCCGCCTGTAATCCACACAAAACCTCGTTGATCCGTCCTTCTTCCTAACAAGGACTATCGGAGAGGCCCAAGGGCTGGATGATGGCTCGATTACTCCTCGGTTCTGCATATCTTTTACCATATTCTGTACTTCATCAATCCTAGATAATGGAGTTCTTCTTGGGGGCTGCTTGACTGGCTGGGCATCTCCTACATTAATTTTATGACGTACCAGATGGGTTCGCCCTAGGTCATCATTATTTTTAGCGAAAATCGAATGAAATTCTCTTAGTAGCTTCAGGACCTTCCGCTGCTGTTCGGGTCGCAAATGCTCACAGCTTCTATCATACAAATCTTGAAGACTATCTGAGATTTGGGTGAAGTCACTATCATCTTCTTCTTCCGCGCCATCTAGCCTTCGTATCCATGCTACTGGTTCTAGTCTACCCAGTGGCGTACCTTTCTTGATTTGTATTGAATTCCTGGATACATTCACGGCCCTTATTAACATATTTGAAGAATCCGTTATTGTTCTGGCTAATAAAATAGGTTTATTCCAACCTAGCGTAGGATCTGGTTCAAAAACGCATGGGGTAAGGTTATGTTCAAGTGCCTTATGTGCATATATGGGTATAACAATCTCTTTCTGTGGTGGTATTGTAAAATTCCTTGGTGCCATAACGTTCATTTCCTCTAGCTGAACAGCTCGGCAGCTAAATGAAATCTCTTCTGAATCCCCAATGCTTAAGGTATTACCAGTGAAGTTTATTACGCAGCCAGAACTCTGCAGAAACTCAGCACCAAGGATGCAATCATTTGTGACTGAAGCTACTAAAATGGGATGCTTCTTACCGAAACTGCCAATGCGAATCTCTAATTCCTCAACACCCAGTACTGGTATACGGTCTCCATTAGCGGTCCTCAGCAACATTCTATCCGTTTGCGTGGTTCTGCTTGGCAATTTCCTTCGAATTTCTTGGTATATGTTAGGGCTTATTATAGTCACATTTGCTCCGGTATCGACTAACATCTTGCATGGTATATTTTCTATGTAACCTTCAACTACTGGACTCTTCTCAATTTTATTAACTTCAATTTCGATGACCATGGGGCTTTCGTCATGATGGCCAGCCAGTTTTTGCCCCCTAAAACTGGCCGGCTCTAGTTTTCCGACTCATTATCAGTATTAGTACTAGCCTCCCTTGACTTCTCTGCCACCTGCATGCGACAGCCTACTCGAAGGTGCCCCTTCTGCCCACATCTCCAGCACGTAAACTTCTCAGGTCCTTCTAGATTTGTGCGAACTGGGTTTCTTTGGAAGGTACCACCTCTTCTTCTTGGAGTGAACGCTGTCGCCCTGACTTCTACTTCATCATCTTGTTCTAAAGAGCGCACCCTCCGTGTCATTCGCGTAGCCTTTGTGGCAGCCTCAATTTCTAGAGCCTTGACCAAAGCGTCTTGTAAGGTTCTGGGACTAGATAGTCTTACGATTCTCTGGACGTCAAGGTCTGCGATTCCTTCGACAAACTGTCGAGCAGCAACGTATTCCTGTGTCTTGATGGGACTGCTGACGAATGCTCGTTTAGCTAAGCTTTGGACTTCGTATGCAAATGTGGTTAAATCTTCCTTAGCTTGTTGTGTCCGGTTATGCAACTGGCCATGCAACAGCTCTATTAAGTGTGCATCTCCAAAGCGTAACTTTAATGCAGATGTTATCTTATCATAGTCACGTAGATCTGATGAGCAGAGATTTTCCAAAATAGCTGCGGCAGAGTCTCTAAGCATGGATGTCAGCACACAAGCTTTTTCTTCATTTGACCAGTTATTCATACGTGCGATGTTTTCAAATTGCATATAAGAAATGTCCCATGATGTTTTGCCATTATATGGATAGGGCTTTGCTACTACGCCACTGTGTCTATCAGGAAAAACGGGTGGTTCAGCTGTTAAATTACGCTCACCTGCACTAGACTCTCGCAGCTCCTCTCTGACCATTTCTTTGACCTGATCTTTCATCTGCTGTAGCTGTTCCTCCACGTGCTTCTGTGATGTCACTAGCTCTTCCACCTGCTTTTGTGATGTCGCGAACTGTGTCTCTATTGCACTAATGCGTTGGTCTTGAGTTTCTAGTGCCTGGCTTACCGCTTGCTTCTGCTCCTCCAGCCTAGTCATCACAAGTTCCTGTCCACTCTTCAAATCTGCGACTGCCTCGTCCTGGTGTTGCTTTAGCTTTTCTTCTAGGTTTACGACTGCCTCATCCTGGTGTTGCTTTAGCTTTTCTTCTAGGTTTACGACTGCCTCATCCTGGTGTTGCTTTAACTTTTCTTCTAGGTTTACGACTGATTCGTCCTGGTGGTGCTTTAGTTTTTCTTCCAGGTTCACGACTGTTGCTTGCATATCTGTTCTCGTTTCGGCTGCACTTCGTTCTAAGCTAGCTCTCGTTTCCGCTGCACTCTGTTCTAATCTGTTTCCCATTTCTTGTAGCATAGTCATCAATGCATTCATTTCGGATGCCATAGCTCTGGTTACTGGCATTAATGGACACTGTACTCACTTCTTCTTTCCTTTTCCTGGCTCGATTCGATGAATAATCCCACTTCTGACACCAATTGTCACGACGGCCTCTTTTTCTTCAGCCAGGGAATCAAACTCGACGTAACTTTCACCGTTTTACTTCAGAACTTAATACAATAACTCTTAACCTTATCTCAACTAGATCTCAACTCAACTGACTACTGCCACGCTACTCGTGGTGCCTTATATACTTCATCGAACCATCTAGAAGATTCCAGATACCCAGATGACATTCGAGAATGCCGATCTGTCAGTCTAGAAAATTCCAGATGATTCGATGACGTTTACACATCAAAAAAATCTAACCTAATCATTGTGAAAGAAACATTAACAAATCCAAATAAGCAATGTAATATACAGGATGTTCCCGTCCTATTTACATAGTTGCTATGGTAACGCGGACATAGGTGTCCAGATTATTATTTTATAATCTCTTATTGGTTGCAGTAGAATTTATTTTTGTTTAATGTGTTTCTGTGAAATGAATATAAATGATTTGGCAGATTACTTACTACACAAGGTGTGCACGGAAGGTGAAAGAGAAAAACACATTTATCGATAAAGGATTACATATCCGATCGTGCATAAAGTTTTGTAAGTATTTCGGGCGTGAACGGCGTTTATGGACCTTATTAATATTAATATTTACATGTTACGGTCCATAAACGCTTGATTTATGCCCTTGATGCATAAATAACTATTAATCTCACTGTTAAAGGTTATTAGCGTAACGGGTACAGTTGTTGGCACTCTTTCGTTTAATACATTACGTACACAAGCGATATTTATGGTAAAGTGCATTCAAGAAGCATTGATTATTTTGAATTGGCTTGTGAAGTAATTCTTTTTGGAAACGACTCAACGATACATTCAGTTTAATGGAAGACAGGGATTCCAGATAGTTATTGACACCGTAGAGACAGTTAATGACACTAAAAAGACCAATTGCTGGCATCTATTAGCTTTAAGTGTAAGGGATCATAGAAAACATAATTAGAGGTGTACGTCTGATGTCGAAAATGTAAAAAGGACAGCTATATTTGATTTTGCTTGTCCTCTGTCTACCTCATACACGTTAGGTGATCCTTTAGGTCCTAGTACAGTTTTCGTTTTGGGGTACAATAGAAAGTTCGTTTCGTCACTGCTGGATACCCTCGTTCGATCGTTAATCGTTGATAATCTCCAGGTAGCAGCCAACTTTGCCAAATCTTCTCTTACATCCTTTCAGTTTGCGTTGGAGGAAGGCGCTCTACCATCATGTACTAATGTATTGTTAGCAAATTGTTTTGGTCGCGGGTTTTCATGAAGAAAACTATTCACGCTAATTTGGAAGTCTTCGTTTCCTTAGGGGAAACTGAGGTTAGGTTAGATGTCTAGGAATATTAAAGACTCACCATTGGAAATACACAAGACAAAAGGAATAAACAATCTGTGATTTTCGAAAAACAGTTGCTTTTCAAAGCCTACTTTTCCAAAGTAAAAAATAAATATTTTGTAGCGGAGGTTCAAGCGGCCATTTCAAGAATAACTCCAAGGATGTTAGATAATGTAATGGACGAAATTGTTTACTGTTGTTTCGTTTGCCTAGAAAATGGAGGAGCTCCTTTTGTACATAAGATTAATATGTATAGTTATAATGATTTTTTTGTTAGTGAATAAAACATATATTTTGTGATTTGATGATAACATATTGCTAACTTATTTAATTCGTATTTTAATAAAAGAGATAAATCAAAATAAAATTTCAAATCCTATGGCATTTTTTTCCTCTACATGATAACGTAATTCGATTTATGAACAGACGTTTTGTTTCTTTCTCTCCTCATCAAATGACATTGAAAATGTCTTTTTGAACCCGAAACGTCGGGTAAACAAAGAGAGCGGTATATCTTTGTATTCAGAATTAAAATTAGGGTTTTTACGGATAAAAAAAAAGTTATCGAGTATATAAAAAAACCAAAGTTGATGATAGTTGCTAAGAAACGAAACGTAAGATTAAAAATCCAATAACATCAGTTTATAGAGCACAAAAAGTTGTAATGGGAATGTGAAATTTGCATCATCATAACTTTTTGAATAAAGTGAAAAAAAAAATAAAAACGAAATCGGGAAATTACGATTTTTCCCAAATATATTCGCAAATACTCGGAATTTTGAGATTTTTAAAACGCCATATTACAGAATTTAGGCAAGGCGCAAAGCGCAACTTTTCTCCAATTTAATCATCTTTGTAAACCTCACCGAAATCCCTGTACTGTGCATTCTTGTGTGGGACACCGTGTATAATCACTTCGCTTGGAATTTGATCAGAAGTTATAGAATGTTTTGTGATATCGTAACCTTAACAAATTCTTCGCTTCTTCTTCGTTTATAACTGGCAAGGAGACTAGTCCTCACTACACGAGGTTGGAGTAATATTGTCAGATACTAGAAAATTATTTATCTTGCAGGACAACCTCTCAGTTTGCTTAATATTATTATATTTATGACAAATGTGCCAACTACTATTAGAGTGCCAACAGCTGTAACTCTTACCCTATCTTTAGTCATTTGAAAAGTTCCACCATTGATATCATCCACCATATAAGCAGTAAAAATTTGTACAATTTTTCCGAGCGCATGAGAAGTATACATATCACACAATCACATAATAGGTATGAGCTTATGAATGATACAAATAATTATTATATTCTATATTTAAACATCATTTTTTACTTCAGGCAAAACATTATTCTGTACATTATTATTTCAGCGCTATACATTGTCTTGGATAATATTAATTAAATATAATAACATCCTGAATTGTTTTAGCATAATCTCAAGTACGGTATGGCTGCCGATTTGGATAGTTTCCCCTGCAAATAATTTAAGATTATTAAAACAAGATATTAATTACAGAATAGGTATAAATAGATATGAAAAAAGTATAATAAAAATTAACGAAAAAATGGTCTCCCGAACAAAATTGAAAAATGAATCATTTAATTTTTGTCCATTAAGTATGTTTCATCATTTTGACGCGCTTCAGAAACTAGCAGGTCACAAGAAGATGACCCTGATTGGTGTGTGTGCCTTGTTAGACAGAGATAACTGCAGGCAAGCTAAATGATTCATAGCAGGCTCTGATATTGGCCGAACGCTATGGCTCGTGAATAAAGGCAGAGAGACCCCCAACCTTTTGGTGGTAGTTGTCACTCATGATAGTAGTAGAGGACTCCATTTGCTAGACATGCCAGGAGGAGGACGAAACAGCGTTCCACCTCCTGGCAGATGTGCTGTGTTTCGAAACTCAGGGTTCAGATATTCGGCACGAGGGAGTTCGGGGAGGAGTCACTATATTCTGCGAAATGGTCAAGAGGTCTGGTAGGTTCCACAAGGAGCTTTCTATATAGTAGGTAGGCTTTTAGGGCCATATCCATAGTCGTCTCTTGAGTAATACTTAAGGTTCCCTTAAGTAAAACTCAAGGGATACTTAAGGGACCTTGAAGTGTGGCTTTTCCTTGTGTATCTATTTACAACATCAAAGAGACGGTGGAATTCATTCGGCGACGTTGTCAAATTTCAAATATAAGTCAATTTGTTATGCCTTTGCCTACGCATAGTATCACTAAAGGAGCTTTACGTGACCCTCAAGTATTAAGGGAGCCTCAAGTATCGACTATGTGTTTTCAGTGTTGATTCCGTGGGGTTATCAAAAAGGGCCAAAGGCAGCCTACTTGCTGGGCTTCACCTCCCCATGACTACATCTACATTATTCATCATCCATATTGGGCTACTTAAAACCCTCTGATATTTTAGAGGTATAACATGAACCAAATAGTAGTACTGTCACGTTAAATTTGTCTTTTTATTTGATGGCACAAATTATGAAAGTACATCTCAATACATTACCCAGGTCCATAGTTGCAAACATATAACTTCTTGTACTTGAATTTCGGATCATTGGACAGGAAGTTCGTGAATCCACAGCCAATGAATTTAGAGTCAGCCCAGATCATCTGAAAATGATAAGATTTCTTGAATATCATCTTAACCATAATATAAACCAGGTACAAGAGTGCTGAAAAGTTGTTAATAGCAAATTAAAGAGAGCTTTTCCAATTTTGACAAATTCGACTCGGTGACCCGAGGAGACTGTTTGGTTAGTTTAGTAGTTAATAATATGAGTCTTCTCTACTGAAGATGATAGTAAATATCAAAACTTCTGAAAAACGATATCCAATTTTTTGTGGAGAAGCATATGAATCGTGGAATCGGTATGTATGATAAAAAATGTGATGCGCAAATTGCAGCAGCTAAAATTTTGAACGTAGTTCAAAAGGCTCTCGTTAACAATATGAAAAAAGTAGACTGATAGCATGTTTTTAAGTAAAGCGGCATCAACGGCTATGATTGTTATTATCCGCAACTGGTTGTATTGTAGCATATTATCAGGTATTTAAGGGCAAGGTTGTAATGTTACAGGTGACAAACTTACAAATAAAATAAAAAAATGTAAGACAAATGCAGCTGATCGACTCAAAGGGTTTAGTATAATCCATACGATTAGCAGTACTCGAAGAGGTAACCAGAATATTTTGTTAATAAACCGGTCAGCAAAGTGGTTCATGCAGAAATAAAATAGTTCAGTTAGTTTACATAAAATTGAAGCCCACCTGGGTGAGATGGCCATTCTGCTTAGTTATCGTTTTTCCGAACTGGTACCGGTTGTATTCACCTGCCCACGACTTTAAGGCTGCTTTCCATTCTACTCCTCGATTATTTGCAGTGCTCATGGAAATATGCAGGTTCTGGCCCACACTACTCCATCTACCTAGTGACCAATAGAGGAGTATTAGCAATGAAAAGGTGTTTCAGGTGAAAAAAGACTCAGTGCAATAAGATATGTGGCTTTCCAATAAGAGGAAATATATTGATTAATATTAGCTATAGCTTAGATTGAGAACACTGAAAAAATCGAGTGCTGTGGAAGATTTGAACTTAAGAACTTCGATCTTCTAACTAAGGCTACCGCTGTGATGAAATAGCAATACACATCTTTCCTCGAATTAAAACCTTGGGTTTGTATGTACCCGAAATCCACTGAGTATTACTTGATTCAGAAATTGGGAAATTATCATGTTTGAGTTTGTTTTGCCACTTAGTAAGAAGGTTTTTTGGATTGAAGTCTGATAATCCCCAGGCTTGCAGAGAACTTATGAATTGGAAGAGCTGGATTTTCCATTGTCTTGTTATATTCTAGGAGAAGAGCATATTTGCTGCATATTTTTGATGGAGGCTATAGCTATATATAGTTCTTAAATAGGTAGTTAAAAAATGTATAGACAATGCATACCTCAAGTAGATATTTTGAAACAGCTGTGTTGTATTCAAATTCCAAACAACATGCCGATTTATATTTAATAAATGTATGAACAGCGTGACATGTAGAATAAGATACATAATTTAATGAAAATTTAATGGTAATAACGAAATACTATTCAATGATATTCTTTTATGTCGCCAACCATATGCAGCAGAAATACAAGGTGTAGTGCAACCATTCCCAGTTAACACAGCTACAAGGGATTGCGAAAGATGCAATGCAAAAAAAAATTTTTTTTGATGCTAACAAATTCTTTGATCATAAATATTTAGATCTACATTTAGTTAAATTTGTTATTCATATGCAAACTGAGGCTTTTCTGTTTTCTATATGTCATTATTTTATGGATTAGTTGATTAAGCGACTTGCTTCTTTTAGGTGCATTTGGCATGCTATGCATGATAACTAAAATCCTAAGGATCCAGTTTTTTAACACGTTTTATTTCAATTTAAAATGTTTGAAGAAATGGAAAAAGTAAACAATCAAAATAATGCTGCCTCAAGTTCCTTTCCAAAATTCAATACCCTCCACATCTAAACTTAAAATAAAAGACAAACTTTAGCTAACTAAACTGCAATATCCATCTATTCCTAAACATATAAATTCATTTATTGGGCTAAACCTAATTCAAGTCGAGATACTACTACTATACTTACCATCTGTTATTCGTTGGTGTTGGAGCACGCAGGTATCAGCGATACGTTGAGCAGCTTGAGCCAACTTATTATCCCATACCTAAGAAAAAAAATACAATCAGCAGTACGCTCTAATTTCCTTCTTTCCATGAGCGTCTACAGCTTTGTGTACACAAATTCCTAATAAACGGCGCGGCGTAGAGCGGTCCTGCTACTATACTATCCGTGTTTCACAATTATCCAGGTTATGCCTATTAAACATAACTGTGGGACCTACCAAACCAAAAAAAAAAGAAAAATTGCAAACATCATATCGGAAATACTATACTTAGCTATTACATATATGTATATGTGTTTGAAGTTTTCACTTTCTTAAACAATAAGTAGATGAAGTATTATGATCACGACATCCTCATCACTATATCTGTCGTACTATGCAGTATCCAAAGACCTCAAATATAAATAATGTGCGATTTTTAAACCCTAAGAAACAACTATTGACATTGGTTTTCTTTAACAATTCCGCCCCCATTGCATACAATATGCTTCTTAAATTCCACCACAGTTGGTAAAACTGTTACTGACATTACGCATTACGACGATACGTCCAACTCGACGACGCAATGGAAAGAAATATCCTACCACTTCATGATGCAGCTCATCTTGACGTGTTAAAAAATCTGTCTCAGAACGTAAAAACGTTAATAATTCAAATGTTTAATGTGATTTTATTCTATATACGCATACTAACCATCTTTTTGAAGTCTTTTCCTCTGGGTAGTCCATATCGCATATATTTCCCTTGTGCAATGTCATTCCTCAAATCATTATGTACTTTCAAAATTATTCGTATATCTTCATTTGACACCCCTTTACCTAAAAACAAAATATTTGGTAAGGTGGAAAATTAATTTGCAAGTGTATATTGAAAACGAAAAGTATTTGTATTACGTGGAAGGTGTTAGATGTAAGAGTAGCTGCGCTAAATCTCGTCCCTAGATTTGTACTCTATATAAAAGTGCTATAAAGACGATTATTTTTTGTCATTAAAAGGAAAGCTATTCAGAAGTTTTTCATTTTTATTTCAACCGATGTCACTTTTTGTTGTTGGCTGATACGATAACTAAGCATTCCACATACTTCCCACTACACTAAACGCGAAATAATGCTAGAAATTAGCATAAATATGAAGTCAAGTTGATTGACTTAGTACTTCCCACACATAACGGTGATTTCATTTTATTATTTTCCCATAGCATGGAGATATAGTCTAACATCCCCTTGTAACCAAATTATCGCCCGACCAAAACAAGTGTGTTATGCCACTAGGTCTTCCTTTCACATGTCAATGGATAACCTATTATGAATACAAAAAAATTGAGTTTTATGACCCACCACCCCCCAACTTCCCAATTCCACCTCCACCTAAAAGAGTAGAAAATGATCACGAAACCCCTAAAACTACTAAAAACGAAGTTTGAGCTGTTTCTTTATTTTCAGTTTTCTTATTACCTATTGCTGCGCCGCCACTGGCACGATTTCTAAAATCGATACACGTTTTCCTTCCTCACCACGGTAATAATACGACAGTATTATTTCATTTCATTAAAATCAATAGTGTCCACGTTACACAATTCAGAACGATATTCGAATGTATACTTCAAAAAAATTTAATTGTCAAGGTTTCTGTACCTAATAGGCAAGACAATGTTCGGATGGGCCTAAAAAAGTCTATTATGATGCTAGGTCTTTCTTTTACAGGTCAATGTATAGCCTATTATGAATATAATAAATAATGTCTGAGTTTTACGACCCCCCACCCAAAAAATGTAGAAAATGATCAGGAACCCCTAAAACGCCTAAAAACGAAATTTGAGCAATATTTATTTTTTTGGTTTATGCTAATTACTGCGCCACCCATGCACCGATCTTCAAAACTATAGGAACATTACCTACTACAACCTCACTGCATATCGCTGCCCAAATTTCATCATAATCCATGCTGTAGTTACTGAGATTACAAGGCTGGAAGAACGCGAACAGACAGACAGACAGACCGACAGACAGACAGACCGACGGAAATGAGTGACGTGGATTTACGTTATGTAGACATCATAAAACACCCAAAAAGCGTATTATCTCAAAATTGAAAATTTTCGCGATCATCATACTCCCATCACCTATCGGTGTGTGAAGTAAAAAGTTAAAAAACAAAATTAAAACTAAAAAAATCATATAAAACTAACCAATTATTTGAGTCTAGTTCAGAGACGATTAAGCAAATAAACCCCTCTTCTGTAACAATTAGAATCTGGTCAGAAATCTCCAAACCATCTAATAGTTAATGTTGAGGGGTTTCGATAACTTTTGTTACTGTGTAATTAGTTAAAACCCCTGTGTGGGGGCGGGTTAGAATGTCTCCCATCGTATATTCTGCGTGTCGTAGAAGGCGACTAAAAGGAACCAAACTACTGTCGGTATAAGCAGTAACCTCTTCTCAACCAACAGCTTTGGGTGGACGAGTTGAGAAGAGTCAGGACACCCTCTTGTCCTTGGGGTGAGGAATTGCCCATAGAGGCGGATGAACCAGTAGATACCATCTGGTTAACGGCATGAGGATGCAGAAAGCAAATGGGAAACTACTGCATTAAAGATCTTAAAGATATCCCAAGAGAAACTGGTAAAATGAGTAAATGCATTTTACGAGTTCACAACATGTCTGTTAAGACATTGTGACTATGGTGATGAATCAGTTAAATTGAATGCAGCACTTACTGATAGGTTAGTAGAAGAGTATTGACCGACCAACATACAGTCCCACGGATTTTCGCAATTTATGGACCGGTGCAGAAAAGCTAATATTTTGAAATCGAAAACTTTCCTGCCTGCAATTGTGGTAGGCGAAAAGTGAAATTGAAATTATTTCAATGAAATCAGTGAGCAAAAAAAAACAATGATTATGACATGTCGAGAAATTGATATAATTGCCAACTATTTTACATACCGTATATACTCCGGCACTGGGCATCTACTTGAATCACTGACATACACAATGACGCTATTATAGCAAAAAGTATTTGAACTATGTGATGCTGCATCTTTAGAGATAAGGAAGTTTGAGAACTAAGTGTACTAACAGCAAGCTTGGTTTGTGATTTATTAACGAGCAGCAAAAAACCGTATAACTGATTGATAAAACATTAGTAATTGAGAATGAAACGTGCATAACAGAGTTGCAGGTATCAGAATTAATTGCGGTTTAAATAGAAATCGCTGTAGAGTAACATATCTTAGATAGGGGTTTCCAATTTCGTGAATCACGGTCAGTGTCATAGATGGAGTCCGGGGGTCAGAACCTACCTATCTACCTAACTCTGTGCCCCGCACCCATTGAACATAGCTTCATCTCCTTTTTGTGTAGGGTGCCTTCGGTTTTGAAGACTGATACCTTAAGAGGAGTTATACAAAGTGGGTAAAATAATATGGTATCTCGCTTGTTCTTTAAAATGCATATGTATGGAAACAAATAAAACTATTTATATCCTGATATTATGGCAAAACTGGCAACCTCAGGTTCCCTTATTGGGACAGTATCGCACCTGGTGTAAGTTGGAAAATTATTATCTATACTTATAAAAAAATTAAGTCAAATTGATTGACTCAGTATCTTCCACCGTCTATTTTATTTGTCCATAGCATGAAGCCATAGTCTGAGGTCCCCTTGCAATCAAATCATAGGTCCGCCCCCCCCCCCCCCGCAAAAAACGTACCACACGAAAGATCTAGAAAATAGATTCTTGGAAGCTGGAAAGTATATTACGTTTCTTTATAGGGCAACGAAGAACACACTACGAATGCAATAAATGTTTAACTTCCCCGACAAAGGAGGGGTTAGTTATTAGAATCGGCCCTTTTGGCAAATTTTACCAAAATCAACGTGCAAGATGTCATTTCCAAAGTAAAATCACCTCCTGACTAATTTTCTGAAAATAAAACGTTTTATCATTATTTTTCCGAGTAATACCCACCAAAAATAGACCAAAGGATAGAGAGCAAAAGCTTCTTTATGAAAGTAAATCTAAAATTATTTGGATCATTTTTGTGACAGTTACTGCCGTTTTAGAGTTCGAAAATTTGTTAGTTTTTATGAACTTTTATTCCGCCATTTTGTAAATTTTCCGGCACGAACGGTAGCGTTCTCGACATAAGAAAACATGCTCCTTATTGTGGTAGCATTAGAATTTCACATTGACGCTAGTTTTTGAATTAACCCAACCCCGCCTCCTTTTTGTCATCACAATGGGACCAAAAACTGGATTTTGTTTCTAATGATAAGATTTTTATACTGACCAAGTTTGAAGAAAATAGGAAAACCTTGTTTTTTTGATGTCCGTCCGTCTGTCTGTCGGTCTGTCTGTCTGTCTGTCCGTCTGTACGTCTGCGATTGCGTTTTCCAAAGATTACTCAAAAACGCCTCAAGCGGTTGCTCCCTTATTTGGCCAACTTGTATTAATGAAGGTCCTTTCCAGTTGAATGGGGGGTGGAAAATGGTGAGGGGTGCACAAAAAAAATGCAATACAATATAGATTTGATAGCACCAGTTGAAAGAAAATGTGTCTCTATGTCTAAAACGATATATCACATGTTAATTTTTTCTGAAATGGAGGCTAAAAAAATTAAGTAAAACGAATTACTCAAATGTCATTAACTATGCTGTATTTTTGCACTGAATTGTTTGATATTAAGCAGTCGTAAGGAACTTTAAGATGTCTAGCTCAAAATAATTTTACTATCTATATAGACCTCTTAGGGAGCAGATAACAACTGTAAACTGTAAAAAACGACCAAATACAACCAAGAAGAGTCAAAACTAGCTCAAAGCGACAGAAAGCAAGCAGATAACAGCGGGAAACAATAGAAAACGACTAAACACAGCCGAATACAACACAAAAGAACAGAAAACAGTTAAAAACAACAGAAAGTAAGCAGATAACAACTGTAAATGATAGAAAACGACCAAATACAACCGAATAGAACAGAAAACATCCCATAACCGCAGAAAGCAGGCAGATAGCAGCGCTAAACAATAGAAAACGACTAAACGCAGCCGAATGCAACAGAAAAGTACAGAAAACAGCTCAAAACAACAGAAAGCAAGCAGATAACAACTGTAAACGGTAGAAAACTACCAAATACAACCGAATAGAGTCGAAACTAGCTCAAAACGACAGAAAGCAAGCAGATAACAGCGGGAAACAATAGAAGATGACTAAACACAGCCGAATACAACAGAAAAGAGGAGAAATCAGCTAAAAACAACAGAAAGTAAGCAGATAATAACTGTAAAATATAGGAAACGACCAAATACAACCGAATAGAACAGAAAAGAGCCCATAACAACAGAAAGCAAGCCGATGACAGCACTAAACGATAGAAAACGACTAAACACAGCCGAATACAACACATTGGTATATCTGATGCCATCAGTCAAAAAAAGGCGTGTTTTTATGCCAGAAACGATAATCACCATGTCGCTTTTTTCTCAAAATAAAATCTACTAGTTAATATTATTACAAGGTTATGGTAAAACAAGGATAGGGGATGAACAACAACCACCTGAGTCGGGGATGTTTCCAAAACGAGGTCTACCTCGTCCAACATCCAGATTTGTCACATTCAAATTACCACAACTTGCCCGTTTAAAAGAATCGCCTAAAAACGAAGTTCGAGCTGTTTTCATATTTGTAGTTTTTTCATTATTGCGTCGCCGCCACTGACACGATTCCTAAAAACCATACACGTTTTCCATCCTTGCCTCTTTGCTAATTAATTTCATCACAATCCATGCATGCACACCACCGACGTTATCGTTGGTGACGGTGAGGCAGACCGATAGACACAGACAGACTGACGGAATCTTGCAGATAAATATTTAACTGGACACTGAGAAACCGGTTCTGAGAGAGACAAAATAATTCTTAACTTAAGCTGAAAATGATAATGAATTTGGTTATGTAGATATCATAAATCGCCCAAAAAGCGTATTATCTCAAAATCGAAAATTTTTGCGACCAAAGTACTCCCATCATCTATTGGCGTGGGAGGTAAAATCCATCAACAAGTGTAAAAACTCTGAAGTAGCTTTGTTTGAAAATGGTGGCAGCCGGCGAACCTTAGGTTAATCTTAGTGGGACAGTATTGCATTATCATATTGCTTGTGTGTCGCGAAACATTTACATTGTCGACAGCTGATAGCTAGTACTTATCATCGGGCTTTTAACTAGTAAATAACTGTTGTGGTAGTCTACTATTATGACGTAAAAGTCGTGCGTATTTGGTGCATCAAACTTTTGCAGATAAAACCACAAAACATACCCTTTGTTTATATTATTTACCAATGTTCTGTTTCTAGGAAATGAATAATGATACTGCGTAATGGACTTGCCCTGTATTAGATATAATACTTACAGTAATTAAGATTATGCAATCATAAATAATGCTGGTGGTAATACTTCGAATATAGTAACTAATCAGGGGATACTACCTGTTCTATGCCACTACGGTCTAAAATTGCATTTTTTCATCAGTTTGTCCCAACTTGTTCCTAAACAGCAGTTGGGTGTGTACACCTATGCTTTCCTGTCTTCAGTTGCAAAATTCCAGGCCCCTATTTGTTATATTATACTGCAATAAATTACTAAAGCGAGGTTTCCACACGCAAGGCTTACGGCGCCACTCATACGACGGCAAGAAACTGTTCCTATTGGTTCAAATATTTTGATTTGACATCATTTTGAATATTTCAACTTTCAACCAATAGGAATAGTTCCGTGCCGTCGTATCGTCGGATGTCGTGTGCATCTGAATTAGGCTTTATAGTTTTATTGTATGTGGAAGTCTGTAAAATCGACTGGCGTACCCTCAGTGGCGCCACTAGAGTTCAACGCTCCTGTACGTTTTGGCGCCAGTTTTGTGTATAAACGATACAGCGAGCACCTTCGGTAGCTGCTGACGCCATTTTGATATGATTTGATAACGTGACATGCCAGTTTTAAATTACCTCAGACCTGCGGAAACGCGTAATGGCGCCATTTGGTTGTGATCACTGGCGCCAATAGTGCATCCATGTGGAAACTGCGCTTAAGTCACTTTTCTTTCCAGCAGAAGTCGGGAATTCCATCCTTTACGTTTCCGTATTTTCCTACTATGAGCTAGCCCATTCGTCATAATCGCCTCTTATCTGACATCTAATCTTATATATAGCTGATTTATAAATCGCGTATCTGAAAACTGTTGCAAATATATTCCCCTTGTACGTCTAATCAATTTAAAAAAAGCTTTTATCTTACTTGCAATGTATATATGTAGGTATGTATGTATTCATGTTTGTTCGGGTATAATATTGCTACTCAACTTTGAATCAGGTATCTTCAACCGATTGAGCTGAAATTTTTGATACATACACGGTGAGTTCTTAGTACCGGCTCGGTCGATAACTTCACTACTGTAGAAGATAGCGAAAAAAGTTTTATATAAAAGTTGTAGCCACGGATATGCTCCTTGCTCAGAAAATATTTTGATTTATACGGGTTGATCCACAACTACGTGGTGATGCCAACATATATTTTTTTTAAATGAGACGCCCTACCTATATATTATCCCATTTTTAGATTCTACTGATAATTTCTCTTCTCACAATATAAGGTATTATAACATTATACAGGGTATTTCAAAGGTTATGATCATTTTTATATCCAAATCACTGTCAAACGAACGTACTGTATATCAAAAAGTAATGAATCAAAAAAATTTTTTTTACATGGAAAGATTAAAAATATTTTCTAGTTTTAAAATCGCTATAAAAGAAGCCGGCGATGCATATTCGTATACTGGGTGATGTAGAATGCAAAATCCAGATTTTCTCTTTTTTTTTCAAATGTAGCCCCCAATATTTTATTATACCAAAGAATTGCTTTTAATATGCTCTTTCATATTTGTGTAGCACTTGTTGTATGAAGTTTAACTATTGTGAATTGAATCACCTAAAAAAGTCCTCGCCGGCAAACCGGCGGCATCCTCTTTGAAATGCAAGGGCGGCGGGACAGATATACAGGGTGTCCCAAAAAATAGTGTCAAGCGGAAGTCCAGAGATAGAGCACACCTAGAAGTACCTGAATCACCCCTATATATGTTATGCAATTTTTTGTAGTTTCCGAGTTATGAATTTTTTTCTGAATTTCAGGGAAGCCTCTACCTCGACAACTTAAAACTGTTCCAAAAGAAAAATTAAAAGACTTTTCCAAATTAACTTTTTTGGTAATTAATCTCCAAGAGTTTACTGTTCATACATAAAATAATCGGATTCGTAACTTTGATGAAAGTTATAAAAATTTTAGTGTAAAGTGAAAAATTTGCAATCTGATAATTATGACTTAAATCTTCAACTCGCAATTAAAAATCCAAAGAGGCGATTTGATAATTTCTAAGTAGGTCTAAAAACTTCTTCAGACTCTCAGCTATCATAATCATTGAAAAAAACTAGTACTTAATGGGGCTACTTTCGCTCCAATTGACCTTCAAAGACAAGAGGAGAAGATTTCTTGAAATTAGCGATGTGTTTTTCAATTCACCAATAACTTATGTTAACGCGTTAATAGCAGATTGATTGTCAGTACCGCAATAATAAACGTTAAAAACGTTGCATAAATCAAACGTTTATTAAAATTTCTTGCTAAAAAACCACAAGGGGCGCATTCTTCAAAACCGGGTTTTACCCGAGCGTCAACAAAAAGGGCTAACGCTAACGCAGTAAACGATGGCGATGTTAGAAAGAGATAACTATGATATTGTTGTGACGTCTTTTCAAAATGTGTCATTGCATAAGTTGTTTTCGTTGTCTTTTTCCGTCGTCTGTCTGTCTTTGCGGCTTTAAAACGATACGCTTTTGTTTGGATTGGTGTTGTTTCTGTTGTCTGACTACTCGGCTATTCCTACGGACCTTGAGTGCACGACAACTGACTTTAACGATGCTGTTTTCTGCAAGAGACTATGCAACAAATGGAGAGGTCGTGGTGGACCCACTGAATGGCCGCCACGGTGACCTGACTTGAATCCGATAGTTTTTTGTTTGGGACTACTACAAAAAACTAGTTTATGCTAAAGAGTGTCGAAACATCAGCAAATTACGCAACAAATTAACACAGGCTGTAGAAACAATAAAAAACAATCAAAGAGCTTTGTTAATTTAAGTAACAATTTTTTCAGATGATGTAGATTATGCATCGAACAAGAAGGTAGACATTATGAAAATTTCTTTTGAAATTTAATAAACTTAGTTAAAAAATTTGATAATTTCGTTTCATTTTACTATTTCCCACTTACAAAAAAAGAAGTCGTACATGTAAAAAAAATCTTAGCAAAGTGACACAGGTGGTCATCTATCGATATTTTGTTCGCACTGAATGTGTTTTATTGCGTCACTGACAATCATTCGGCTATTAGCGCCCTAAACTTAGTTATTGTTTCATTTAAAATCCCATCGCTAATTTCAAGAAATCTCCACCTCTTGTCGTTGAAGGTCGATTGGAGACTAAGTAGTCCCATTAACTACTCCTTTTTTTTAATGATTATGATAGCTGAGCGTCTGAAGAAGTTTTTAGACCTGCATAGAAATCATGAAATCACCTCTTTAGATTTTTAATCGCGAGTCGAAAATCTAAGTCATAATTAACAGAACGTAAATTTTTCACTTTAGACTATAATTTTCATGACTTTTATCAGATGTACTAAGCCTTTTCCTTTATGTAATGAACAGTAAACTCTTAAAGATTAATTAGCAAAAAAGAGAATTTGGAAAAGTCTTTCAATTTTTCTTTTGGAACAGTTTTAAGTTGTCGAGGTAGAGAATTGTCTAAAATTCGGAAAAAAATTCATAACTCGGAAACCACAAAAAAATGCATAACATATATGGGGGTGATTCAGATACTTCTAGGTGTGCTCTATCTCTGGACTTCCGCTTGACACTATTTTTTGGGACACCCTGTATGTATTTTGTTTTCGTTAGGAGATTAATATAGATACGTAGTACATAGAAAATATTTATTGGAATTTCACATTTACTTTTTCCAATACGCATGCTCACTTTACGCCTCTAAAAGGCTTTTAATGTATTTATCTTTTCATCGTTTAACAAATACTACGATCAGTATACATGCCACTTATTTACAAAGGGTTTTTAAATATTTCATGTTCTAGGATATGTAAAGTGGTATTTAACTTGTTGCAAATGACAGTAATGCAATCAGAATAACAATTCATGAATGCCACAATAACGATAAACTGTCAGCAAATGGCTGTTAAAAATAACTTGAAAATTACCATTTCCCTCAAATAAGCGGCTTCACGTCCAAAAAATATGTTTTAAAACTACCTGAATACATAAATGTAATAAAAATAAATTGTGTTATACCGACACTAGTCATATAAGCGACATATTGTTATATTGTTATGCATGGAAGTTGAAACTGTTAACATTAGCTCAAATAAATATAGCTATTCGACATTTTGAACGATCAACTTGTTAAAAAGTTTTTATAAGACAGCACAAAATTATACTACCCATAATGCATATTTATGATACAATTCGCCTACTTACAAATAATATAAAAATATATCGATTACGCTAACAAGTGATAAACCTATATGTACCTCTGTACCTCTTCAAGACAACGCGTTGGCAAAGCACATGTCTTTTTGTTTTTGAACCCTGCAAATCCATCTTCATAATTGTTTGTATCTCCCTAATCGCATTCTCCAAAACGCTATTTTGATATTGTAGAAGTCAGATATACGAGTATATGAGCTGTTTAAATTTCTTTCAGGTCTCAATCAGTGTCGACACTTCAAATACTTTAATTTCAATAAATTCGCTACCTGGTGGGACAATACTCGCGCCGCTAATGTATTTCCTTCAAATAAGTGATAGTCTCCACAGCGTGAAAAAAACCCGCAGCAAAAGAAGGTCTTCTATCCGCCGGTGCGTCGTGTGTCCAAAGTCGGTCGGCTAAATGTTAAAGACTAGCCGCTTGTGCGGCGTGTCGCCATCAAGGAGTAATTTCTTTGGTCGATTGTATTTGAGTATCGGGGGCTTTCAGATGGTTTTCGGGCATTTTTTGCGTTTATTTGTTATGTGATTTCGCATACAATTAATGCACCCTGGTATAACAGCTTCAGTAAAATGTGATTCAATTCAGAATAGTTAAACCATACCTACGTCCATCAGTTCACGAGATATTTCGATTTTTCGGTAAATTTAAAGTATAGTTTTTATTTATGTACTGAAATTTATTTATTTTGAGAAAGTAGTATCAAATTTGTTTTTTGTTTAACGAACAACTAAATTATAAGGTCATGATAGTATTTGATGAAGTGAAAACCCTGAATCTTATTCGAGATAATAAAGTCAAGTGTGCTGAGGAAACAATTTTGTAGGCGTGATGCATAATTATCAAGCAGATTTATCAGGTATGCTTTGAAAAGTTGATAGTTTTCATAACCTGCTCAACAATTCCGTACTGTGTGAAAAACGAGCTTAAAAAATTAATTTTTCCATTGACAGTATTCAGGATCATCTTTGAGAAATTGCCTCCTTGCCTCTAGAATATATCAACTATGAACAGCAATATCCAGAACGGAGGCACTCTAAAACTAATGCGTTTGAAAGACTAAAGAATCTTTTTATTTGGACTGTCTCGTTTAATATTTCATAGCCTACCTGATAGATGCTTGATAATTATGCATGACGTCTATAACATCGTTTCCTCAGCATACTTGACCTATATTATGTCCTTAATCCAGTATTTTGACTTGATCAAGTACCATTATGCCCTTATGTTTTAGTTGTTTGTTAAGCAAAAATGAAATTTGATCGTATTTTCTCAAAATAAATAAATTTTAGTAAACAAACAGAAGGTATATTTAAAATGTTCAGAAAAATCGAAATATCTCAGAAACTAATGAATGCAGCCATAGCCAGTGCTATACAAAAATGAAAGAGCATCTTAAAAGTAATTCTTTGGTATAATAAAATATTGAGGGTTATATTCAAAAAAAGAGGGAAAATCTAGATTTTGTCTGTGTAAAAAATGATTTTTTATTCACCACTTTTTGATATAAAGTACGTTCATTTGACAGCGATTTGGATATAAAAACGGTTATAACTTTTGAGATACCCTGTACAATGTAGCAATATCCATATTCGAAGAACGGAAATCATTAGTAGAATATGAATGTGTCTCATTTAAAAAAATGCATGTTTGCATGTTTGCATCACCACGTAGTAATGGATCACCCTGTATAAATCAAAATATACTAGGAACGGAAATCATTAGTTTAATTTGAATGTGAAATAATATATAGGGCGTCTCATTCAAAAAAATGCATGTTTGCATCACCACGTAGTTTTGGATCACCCTGTATAAATCAAAATATTTTCTGAGCAAGGAGCATATCCCTGGCTACAACTCTTAACAACTTTTTTCCCTATCTTCTATAGTAGTGGAGTTATCGACCGAGCCGGTACTAAAAACTCACCCGGTATTTAGTTTTGATGACAACACATGACAAGCTATGTGATGTCATTCTATCCAATATAGCGGAACATCCAAGATACTGGAATAGGAATATTTTTCATGCACTTCTGCAATATGGGTATCAAATGAAACGGCTTGCCGAGAATAATTGTAAAAATAGTCTGACATTACTGTTAATCCAATGCGATAATTAAAAAATGGAGTCAAGTTGATTGACTCAGCACTTCCCACACATTACGGTGATACCAGTTTATTATTTTCCCATAGCATAAAGATATAGTCTGAGGTCCCCTTGCAACAAAATCATCGCCAGTACCACCCCCCCCCCCAATTGTCATATGCCGCTAGGTCTGTCCTGCACAGGTCAATGAACAGCCTATTATCAATAATACAAACTTTTCAGTTTTACAACCCCCACCCAAAAAAGGTACAAAACGGTCAGGAACCCCTAAAACATCTAAAAACGAAGTTTGAGCTTTTTTCATATTTTTCGTTTTTTGATTATTGCTACGCTGCCGCTGACACGATTTCTAACAAGCATACGCGTTTTCCATCCTCACCACAGTAATAATAATGTGTCAAAATTTCATTAGAATCAATTTAATAGTTTCCACGTTACAAAATACAAAACGATCTAAAGCAATAAATACTCGTATGTATACAGAAAATTCTAAGTCCCTTAGTTTCGGTAATAGGCAAGGCAATGTTCAGATGGACCTAAAAAGGTGATTTATGTCGCTAGGTCTTCCATCACAGGTCAGCGGACAGCCTATTATTAATACAGCAAATTTTTCAGTTTTTCAACCCCCCACCCTCCAACCACCCGAATTTTACCCCCACCCAAAAAAACTCCGTGAATGATCAGGAACCTCTATAACACTTAAAAAAGAAGTTTGAGCTGTTTTTATATTTTTAGTTTTTTTATTGTTTCTGCGCCGCCACTGGCACGATTTATAAAATCCATACGCATTTTCCATCCTCGCCACGGTAGTAATACTGTGTCAAAATTTCATTAAAATCAATTCAACAGTTTCTTCGTTACATAATATAGAACGATCTAAAGCAATACTCGTATGATTACACCAGAAAAAATTCTAAGTCCTTTGGCGAGTCCTTTGGTTTCTGTAATAGGCAAGGCAATGTTCAGATGGATCTAAAAAGGTGATTTATGTCGCTAGATCTTCCTTCACAGGTCAGTGGACAGCCTATTATGAATACAGCAAATTTTTCAATTTTTCAACCCCCCACCCCCCAACCACCCCAATTTCACCCCCACCCAAAAAAACTCAGAAAATGATCAGGAACTTCTAAAACACTTAAAAACGAAGTTTGAGCTGGTTTTATATTTTTAGTTTTTTTATTATTTCTGCGCCGCTACTGGCACTATTTATAAAAACCATACGCATTTTCCATCCTCGACACGATAGTAATACTGTGTCAAAATTTCATTAAAATCAATTGAACAGTTTCTTCGTTACATAATATAGAACGATCTAAAGCAATACTCATATGTTTACACCAGAAAAATTCTGTCCTTTAGTTTCTGTAATAGGCATAAGGCAATGTTCGGATAGACCTAAAAAAGTTATTTATGTCGCTAGGTCTTCCCTCACAGGTCATTGGGTAGTCTATTATGAATACAACAAATTTTTCAATTTTACAACCCCCCAACCCCCAACCACCCCAATTTCCACCCCCACCCAAGAAAAGTAGAAAATGATCAGGAACACCTAAAACGCCTAAAAACGAAGTTTGGCGAATATTTGAAATTTTTCGTTTTTTGCTAATTACTCCGCCGCCAATGCACCGATTTTCAAAATTATAACAGCATTACCTACTACGACCCCACAGCACATCGCTTCCTAAATTTCATCAAAATCCATGCAGCGGTTACTGAGATCACGAGGACAGAAAAACGCGTACAGACAGACCGACAGACAGACAGACCGACAGACAGACAGACTGACAGACAGACAGGCCGACAGACAGACCGACAGACAGACCGATGGAAATGAGTGACGTGGATTTTCGTTATGTAGACATCATGAAACGCCCAAAAAGTGTATTATCTCAAAATCGAAAATTTTCGCGATCACAATACTCCCCTCACCTATCGGTGTGGGAAGTAAAATTGTATAATTGAAAAACTGGAAAATTGGAAAATTGGAAGGTTGTAAGGTCGGAAATTAGAAATCTTAAAAAAATATAAAATTGAGGAGCTTGACAAGTGGGTAATTAGAAAATTGAAAACTCGAAAATTCATGCAGACTTGTAACAAGAAATAAAGCATAGAGCAAGAACGCATTCTTCTCCAAAATGCGTTAGTTTATCTAATCATAAATATTCACCTATAGTTCCATACCCTGCAGCATCTGATGTCATGAGCAGTTCAACTATTCCATGGTCAATCAGTATTTGTCTGAGTTGTTTCAGGTACTTTTTGTCAGGGGTAAAGATTCCAGGTTGATATGTGCTTGCGTATTCGTTTTCTACTTGAAACGCTATTATGGGCCCACCTCTGGTAAACTGAAGCATCGCTAATATAGGTAATAGGACGCTAAAGTACCTGAAATTTAATTCATGGATATTAACTCATAATTTAGATCTACAAAGGTATTGATGGTACTTCTTGTATAACCGTTCAGTTAAAACAAAGGTAATAGATTTGAAATACGTTTTTTGCTGTGGTGACTATTTTGACTGTATTCCTAGAAGTTTCCTTGAAGCTGTTCCGCATAAAATTTTGCTTCATTAAATGTAAATATATGCTATAACATCCCAAAGATTACTAAAAGAAGCTGCTCTTTTTATCTTTCCGAAAAGAGAACCAACTCTTCGATTAAACTTATTTGACTCATCTCTAAAAAGCACTGTCTGACTTACCGATTATTAGGATATGATACTCATCATTTAATTTTGCCTATCAACTACTATGTGATGTGCTTCAGTAGACTAAAATCATTCCTCAGCTTTAAACTAGTACATACATACCTGCTGACGTATTTCATAAAGACAGCATCAGAAGTTCGAAACTTGATGCCTGCTTCACGTAACAGCCAGCTGGGTAGTCCTCCAAATTCCCATTCAGAGCATATGTAAGGACCTGGTCTGACGATGGCGAATAGGTCTTCCTCTTCGGCTATTGACAGAAATTCCCTGACTTCCAGGAAATCTTCCCAATCCGATCCACCTTGACCGAAATCGAAAGAGTCTGGTTGGGACTCGTGCAAATTCCATGGAACGTAGGTTTCCACTGTATTCAGACCTGGATAACGTCTATGCATTTCATTTTGAGTGAAATGTTGACAAAGAAATGAACACCCTTATGCAAGTGAAATATTTTAAATATTTAAATTTTTCGTTTTGGGTTTATTGAGTTGAAAGTAATAGATCGGGATATTTCTATCTAACTTAAACAAAATATTTGCATATTCAAGATTAAAATTACAAAAAAGTGGAACATGAGGGAGGTATAAGTAAGAGGAATTGTCACTTTTAAAAAAATTAAACTCGCAATATATCTAAGTCAAATTTTATGTGACTTTCTGAATCTTTTCATCGATAAATTGAGGTCTAGTTTCAGCCAATTTCATTTCTGCATTTTATGCTGGGATACCCTTTATAACGTGAGCAAAAATGAATACAAACGAAACTGCATGGAATACATTTTCACCTGATACCTTCATTAATAGGTGAAAAAGCTGCCATACTTAGAGCGTAGAAAAACAACGAAGGATTGAATTAAAAAGTAAATCCAAAACACGCCACTGCTTGGTGTTATTATAACTTAAAAATTTCTAACCCAGTTAAAATTAAAATGTATACCTTTTTCCCGACAATATTCGTCAACTTCCTTTAAAATGGCTTATCACATGTTTAGTGATTTTTTACCTGTTTCAGTGAAAGTGACCTGTCTTGAGATGGGCCACTTTGTGAGTTTCTTTACATGTCAAAATTGAGAAAGACATGTCAAAAATTCTAGACTATCCATATTTGAGATACGCCATTATAGGGTAACTGCAGGTTACTACTACCGAATTTTCTAACTCATTCCAACAATTTTTTGAGATAAGCCCTTGATATGTGGAAAGGCCGGATAAATCAACTAGACTCAATTTTTTGCGTACTGTAACTTAAGCCTACCTGCTGCTCTAAGTTTTCTCAACCGGTCTCTCCAGTACTGCTTGGGTACTCTAAAATAGTGTACTGCTCCACTGTAGATGGATATATTTCTGTCGTTCAGCGTGAAATAAGGCTTGTCTGCGTTTAAGCCTGTATGTATACCGCCTGCAGTGTAGAGCTCGTACAGAGTCGGAGGTTCAGAAGTGATTAACGACATGCTGATGCCTTCTGCAAACGATGACAGTTTTTTCAAAATATATAAGTTCGTATCGATGGCAAAACACTATACTTGAGATGTGTATGTATACAGGGTGGCCAATCTGGTGACGATAATAATTTTTTTTTTCGATAGCTCGTACCGAGACCTATCCAAAACACTCCCATGTATGTGTCCCTATTATTGATAGTTTTCGATTTATGTTTTTCTTTGAAGATTTTCCAGTTTTCCCAACAAATCGTCAAAAACAAAATCAAGAATGCTGTTTGGATTTTTTTTGCAGTTATACTCAGTACTAAGCCTATTTTACTATCCAATAAAGCGAACCTGTACATCCAAATAATAATTAAGTATATTTTGGGCCCAAAGTTTGAAATCTCTGTTTTCAGTCAGGAGACCAAAACCTTCAAAATAAAATTAATAATACTTGTGCCTGGTTCTGGAGCTTCAAACTAATCTTAAAAACTTTGCAAGACATTGCACTTTCGAAATAATAATGAAAAAGTAGCACTTATGCGGACATTTTGCGGCGTGCGTGAGTGTTAAAGGTAAAAAATGGAGTCAAGTTGATTGACTCAGTACTTCCCACACATTACTGTGATATCAGTTTATTATTTTCCCATAGCATGAAGCTGAGATCTCCTTGCAACCAAATCATCGGCAGCCCTCCCTCCCCTAAAATTGTCTTATGCCGCTAAGTATTTCCTTCAGAGGTCAATGGACAGCCTAAAACATCTAAAAACGAAGTTTGAGTTGTTTTCATACTTTTAGTTTTTTGATTATTGCTATATACGCTGCCACTGACACGATATTTAACAAACACACGCGTTTTCCATCCTCACCACGGTAATAATACTGTGTCAAAATTTAATTAGAATCAATGTAATAGTGTCCACGTTACAAAATACAAAAAGATCTAAAGCAATAAATACTCGTATGTATGTATACAGAAAATTCTAAGTCCCTTAGTTTCCGTAATACGCTAGGCAATGTTCGGATGGACCTAAAAAGTTGATTTATGTCGCTAGGTCTTCCTTCACAGCCCCTACCCTACACCCTATTATGAATACAAGAAATTTCTCAGTTTTTTAACCCCCCACCCCCTAACCACCCCAATTTCACCCCACCCAAAAAAAACGCAGAAAATGATCAGGAACCTTTAAAACGTTTAAAAACGAAGTTTGAGCTGTTTTTATTCTTTTACTTTTTTTATTATTTCTGCACCGCCACTGGCACGATTTATAAAAACCATACGCGTTTTCCATCCTCGCCACGGTAGTAATACTGTGTCAAAATTTCATTAACATCAATTCAACAGTTTCCTTGTAACACAATATAGAAGGATCTAAAGCAATACTCTCGTATGTTTACACCAGAAAATTCTAAGTCCTTTGGTTTCTGTAATAGGCAAGGCAATGTTCGGATGGACCTAAAAAAGTTATTTATGTTGCTAGGTCTTCCTTCATGGGTCAGTGGACAGTCTATTATGAAAGCAACAAATTTTTCAATTTTAGAACCCCCCACCCCCCAACCACCCCAATTTCACCCCCACCCAAAAAAAAGTAAAAAATGATCAGGAACCTCTAAAACGCCTAAAAACGAAGTTTGAGGAATATTTAATTTTTTTGTTTTTTGCTAATTACTCCGCCGCCCCTGCACAGATTTTCAAAATTATAAGAACATTACCTACTACGACCCCCCAGCATATCGCTGCCCAAATTTCATCACAATCCATGCAGCGGTTACTGAGATTACGAGGACACAAAAACGCGTACAGACAGACCGACAGACCGACAGACAGACCGACAGACAGACAGACCGACGGAAATGAGTGACGTGGATTTTCGTTATGTAGACATCATGAAACGCCCGAAAAGTGTATTATCTCAAAATCGAAAATTTTTGCGATCACAATACTCCCCTCACCTATCGGTGTGGGAAGTAAAAGTAAAAAATAAATTGAAATAACATAAGAGTCTTTATGTAAATGCTCGAAAAAGAAGAAAATAACATTTGCGCAGTTTTTTTGTCTGAAGGGCGAAAAGAAGAAAATAACATTTGCGCAGTTTTTTTGTCTGAAGGGCGCCCAGAAAGCTGCAAAGGAATTAATAAATGGACAAGATATGGCGTTATATCGTTCTGATTCAGATATTAAAGTAACAATTATAATAATTAGACAACCAGTCTCTTTTTTCAAGATTCTTCTCTATAATTCAAATTATATTCTCATATTTTGAAATTCTCCGACTTGCCCGCGTGGTATCAAATTTCATGTTACAGCGGTTGAAAAGGGACGAATGATATCCTTCATTTTAATGAAGAGATCATGACGTATAAATCCTAATGACTGTTACAGGAGGGCCAATTTGTAAGCTCTCCAAGTCCACTCCCTCATTCTGTGACTTTGATTAGCCAAGATTCTAGCAAACACCCTGTATTTTAAAGAAGCTGTTCTCCATCTGATTATATAGATTTTAAAATAACCAATCCTCAGTTGGAATTAATAAACATTCCTTGAAGCATGTACGGTTTGGATATGATCTTCATATTATAGCTTCTTTTTCATTTATATAAATGTACAAATTCCTGTCCACATGAAAACTCTGCTTCGCGACGATTTTCAAAAAATAGCGTCGTTTTGGTAAGTGCTGTCAAAAAAAATGTTCAAATGTTTCATGGAGGGAACAAAAATCACCACTTTCCCCCCACCCTCGAGCGGTAACCCACAGAGAGTTTTTTATTTTGACCTTTTTTCCGTAGCACTTTTCGAAAATCTTCGCGAAGCAGAGTTTTCACCCTTTCATCCCTGGAGCGGCAACAATCCGAGGTCGCAAACTTGGATGTACATTCAGGGAACCAATGTCTACCATTCCACCTATTTTCATTTCTTTCCGAACTTTTTCGCTCAAACGAATTTTGTAGGACTTCCTAAATGTCGTATTTTTTTTAGCTCAGATGTGTTATTTAGGCAACTGCAGATAATAGAGATAAAAGAAATGTTATTATACACGAAAAATGTAAAGACCAAAATCATGAAGAATGTTGTTGTCTGTTTGTCGAAAAGCGTTCTTCGTCTTGATCCGCGATGGAATTCTGATTTTAGTGAAAGTCATAAACCAACCCCTCACTTTGGCGTACTGCACAGAGATGCAAAATCTCTGTCAATATGTCTGTATATCTATAAGCCTCGGTTTGAGTGAAAAATTAAGCTAATTAAATTTTCATTTTTCCGTGCTCCTTAAAGGATTTTTTAAAGTAAAATAAAATTCAAACATGACAATTTTCCTCAAATTTTACCTCACCTTCGTTGATGATAATAGCTGATAGTTAGGAAAATTAAAAAATACCGATTTAATAGAAATTTTGAAATTAAATGAAAACTACCAGAGATTAATACTCACTACTTTATATTATTAGAAAGACTGTCAAATTTAACATTTAATCGTATAAAAAAATTATGCATTCCCATTTGAAAAAATCAAGTTATCTCTGATTGAAGATTCCATAATTCACCGACCGATTGGTCCAAGCACAAACGTAATTTAAAATTGACCATCTAACTAAAGGTGACACATTTCATGCTTAGTAATACGGCGAAACTAAAGGTGACACATTTCATGCTTAGTAATACGGCGAAGTCACAGCCTTCTAAATTTTATAATCTCTGTGATATTCAATTTTTTTCTGACATCTACTTATACCGAAAATGGTGATTACACCTAAACGGTTCGCTTTAGGTCCCATGTGTGATACATGAAGTCACATTAGGATGCACCAAAAAATCTGAATATGCAATAATATACAGGGTATTCTATTCAAAAAAACACAACTTTGATACATTTCGTGTTTCGGGGACACCCTGTATAACATGAGAATATTTTTAAAATGTAGCCCTAATGGGTACCTATCCATCCTAAATTATTATTTTCTTTTTCATATGATACTTTAGCCATAATGCTCCATGTCGAGTAACGTGAATAACCCGGTATAATGTTATAATACTTTATATTGTAAGAAGGGGAATTTTAGTACAATCGAAATATGGGATAATATATAGGGTGTCCAATAAAAAAATACATGTTCATCACCACGTAGTTATGGATCACCCTATATAATTAGAAATATTTTCCGAGCAAGGAGCGTATCCATAGCTACATATCTTATACAAAACTTTTTTTGCGATCTTCTACAGCAGTGGAGTTATCGACCGATCCGGTACTAAAAACTCACTGTGTAGATACCTGCCTCGAAGGCCATACCTCTCCCAAGAGGGACAATGAGGCTTATACAGACTCGGAAAATTGGTTGGTTTCAATTCAGATTAGAAAGATCTTTCAAACCAGGCTTTATGTATAATTATGATTTTTACATCCCAGACCGATATAGGTGAGGGGAGTATTCTCTTCGCGAAAATTTTCGGTTTCGAGATAATACGCTTTTTGGGTGTTCCATGAGTCATGACATCAACATAAAAATCCACGTCACTCTGTCTGTCTGTCGGTCTGTCTGTCGGTCTGTCGGTCTGTCTGTCGGTCTGTCTGTCGGTCTGTCTGTCGGTCTGTCTGTCGGTCTGTCTGTCGGTCTGTCTGTCGGTCTGTCTGTCGGTCTGTCTGTCGGTCTGTCTGTCGGTCTGTCTGTCGGTCTGTCTGTCGGTCTGTCTGTCGGTCTGTCTGTCGGTCTGTCTGTCGGTCTGTCTGTCGGTCTGTCTGTCGGTCTGTCTGTCGGTCTGTCTGTCGGTCTGTCTGTCGGTCTGTCTGTCGGTCTGTCTGTCGGTCTGTCTGTCGGTCTGTCTGTCGGTCTGTCTGTCGGTCTGTCTGTCGGTCTGTCTGTCGGTCTGTCTGTCGGTCTGTCTGTCGGTCTGTCTGTCGGTCTGTCTGTCGGTCTGTCTGTCGGGTCTGTCTGTCGGTCTGTCTGTCGGTCTGTCTGTCGGTCTGTCTGTCGGTCTGTCTGTCGGTCTGTCTGTCGGTCTGTCTGTCGGTCTGTCTGTCGGTCTGTCTGTCGGTCTGTCTGTCGGTCTGTCTGTCGGTCTGTCTGTCGGTCTGTCTGTCGGTCTGTCTGTCGGTCTGTCTGTCGGTCTGTCTGTCGGTCTGTCTGTCGGTCTGTCGCGTCTGTCTGTCGGTCTGTCTGTCGGTCTGTCTGTCGGTCTGTCCTGTCGGTCTGTCTGTCGGTCCTGTCGTCTGTCTGTCGGTCTGTCTGTCGGTCTGTCTGTCGGTCTGTCGTCTGTCTGTCGGTCTGTCTGTCGGTCTGATCTGTCGGTCTGTCTGTCGGCTGTCTGTCGGTCTGTCTGTCGGTCTGTCTGGTCGTCTGTCTGTCGGTCTGTCTGTCGTCTGTCTGTCGGTCTGTCTGTCGGTCTGTCTGTCGGTCTGTGGGTCTGTCTGTCGGTCTGTCTGTCGGTCTGTCTGTCGGTCTGTCTGTCGGTCTGGTCTGTCTGTCGGTCTGTCTGTCTGTCGAGTCTGTCTGTCGGTCTGTCTGTCGGTCTGTCTGTCGGTCTGTCTGTCGGTCTGTCTGTCGTGTCTGGTCTGTCTGTCGGTCTGTCTGTCGGTCTGTCTGTCGGTCTGTCTGTCTGTCGGTCTGTCTGTCGGTCTGTCTGTCTGTCTGTCTGTCGTCTGTTGTCGGTCTGTCTGTCGGTCTGTCTGTCGGTCTGTCCTGTCGGTCTGTCTGTCGGTCTGTCTGTCGGTCTGTCTGTTCTGTCTGTCGGTCTGTCTGTCGGTCTGTCTGTCGGTCTGTCTGTCGGTCTGTCTGTCGGTCTGTCTGTCGGTCTGTCTGTCGGTCTGTCTGTCGGTCTGTCTGTCGGTCTGTCTGTCGGTCTGTCTGTCGGTCTGTCTGTCGGTCTGTCTGTCGGTCTGTCTGTCGGTCTGTCTGTCGGTCTGTCTGTCGGTCTGTCTGTCGGTCTGTCTGTCGGTCTGTCTGTCGGTCTGTCTGTCGGTCTGTCTGTCGGTCTGTCTGTCGGTCTGTCTGTCGGTCTGTCTGTCGGTCTGTCTGTCGGTCTGTCTGTCGGTCTGTCTGTCGGTCTGTCTGTCGGTCTGTCTGTCGGTCTGTCTGTCGGTCTGTCTGTCGGTCTGTCTGTCGGTCTGTCTGTCGGTCTGTCTGTCGGTCTGTCTGTCGGTCTGTCTGTCGGTCTGTCTGTCGGTCTGTCTGTCGGTCTGTCTGTCGGTCTGTCTGTCGGTCTGTCTGTCGGTCTGTCTGTCGGTCTGTCTGTCGGTCTGTCTGTCGGTCTGTCTGTCGGTCTGTCTGTCGGTCTGTCTGTCTGTCGGTCTGTCTGTCGGTCTGTCTGTCGGTCTGTCTGTCTGTCGGTCTGTCTGTCGGTCTGTCTGTCGGTCTGTCTGTCGGTCTGTCTGTCGGTCTGTCTGTCGGTCTGTCTGTCGGTCTGTCTGTCGGTCTGTCTGTCGGTCTGTCTGTCGGTCTGTCTGTCGGTCTGTCTGTCGGTCTGTCTGTCGGTCTGTCTGTCGGTCTGTCTGTCGGTCTGTCTGTCGGTCTGTCTGTCGGTCTGTCTGTCGGTCTGTCTGTCGGTCTGTCTGTCGGTCTGTCTGTCGGTCTGTCTGTCGGTCTGTCTGTCTGTCTGTCGGTCTGTCTGTCTGTCGGTCTGTCTGTCGGTCTGTCTGTCGGTCTGTCTGTCGGTCTGTCTGTCGGTCTGTCTGTCTGTCTGTCGGTCTGTCTGTCTGTCGGTCTGTCTGTCGGTCTGTCTGTCGGTCTGTCTGTCTGTCGGTCTGTCTGTCGGTCTGTCTGTCGGTCTGTCTGTCGGTCTGTCCGTCTGTCGGTCTGTCGGTCTGTCGGTCTGTCGGTCTGTCGGTCTGTCGGTCTGTCGGTCTGTCTGTCGGTCTGTCTGTCGGTCTGTCTGTCGGTCTGTCTGTCGGTCTGTCTGTCGGTCTGTCTGTCGGTCTGTCTGTCGGTCTGTCTGTCGGTCTGTCTGTCGGTCTGTCTGTCGGTCTGTCTGTCGGTCTGTCTGTCGGTCTGTCTGTCGGTCTGTCTGTCGGTCTGTCTGTCGGTCTGTCTGTCGGTCTGTCTGTCGGTCTGTCTGTCGGTCTGTCTGTCGGTCTGTCTGTCGGTCTGTCTGTCGGTCTGTCTGTCGGTCTGTCTGTCGGTCTGTCTGTCGGTCTGTCTGTCGGTCTGTCTGTCGGTCTGTCTGTCGGTCTGTCTGTCGGTCTGTCTGTCGGTCTGTCTGTCGGTCTGTCTGTCGGTCTGTCTGTCGGTCTGTCTGTCGGTCTGTCTGTCGGTCTGTCTGTCGGTCTGTCTGTCGGTCTGTCTGTCGGTCTGTCTGTCGGTCTGTCTGTCGGTCTGTCTGTCGGTCTGTCTGTCGGTCTGTCTGTCGGTCTGTCTGTCGGTCTGTCTGTCGGTTTGTTGGCGTTTTTCTAACGTCAAAATATCAGTAACCGCTGCATAGATTGTGATGAAATTTGTGTAGCGATATGCTCTGCGGTAGTAGTAGGTAATGATGCTATAATTTTGGAAATCATTGCACAAGGGGCAGAGTAACTACCAAAAAACGAAAACTTTCGTTATAGCTGTTCTTGATCGTTTTTTTCTTTTTTTGGGTGGGGGTGAATTTGGGATGGTTGTTGGTGGGGTGGGGGGTTGTAAAACTGAAAAAACTATTGTATTCATAATAGGCTGTCCACTGATCTGTGAAAGAAAGACCTGACGGCACAATACACTTTTTTAGGTTCATCCGAACATTGCTTTGCCTATTACAGAAACCAAGGGACTTAGAATTTTCTGATGTACACATAGGAGTATTGCTTTAGATCGTTTCGTATTGTGTAACGTGAAAACTATTCAATTCTAATTAGATAAATTCTGACAGAGTATTGTTAATCGAGGATGGAAACTGCGTGTGGTTCTTTGAAATCGTGACAGTGGAGGCGCAGCAATAATAAAAAAACTAAAAATATAAAAACAGCTTAAATTTTGTTTTTACTCGTATTAGAGATTCCTAATCATTTTCCATTTTTTTTTTCGGGTGGTGGTGTAATTGGGGTGGTTGGGGTGTGAGTGGTTGTAAAAGTGTAAAATTTATTTATTCATAATAGGGTATCCATTGACCTGTGAAAGAAGGACCTAGCGACATAATACATTTTTTAGCTCTCACTTACTGAAGAGAGCTTAAGCAGAGCCTCTGTCTGTCCGTCCGTCTGTTCGTCCATATACAGAAGATTGCCAAAACTACAGGTGCTAGAGGAAAACCAAATACAGCGTCGGAATCAGCATGAAAAAACTATCCTGGAAAAAAATCCGGTTTTGTCAATATCGCTTCCGGTTAAAAAAAATTGGATTTTTATACAAACAAATTTCACAGCGCCATTTGAATTTACTCAAGTAAATTCTTTCCTATTTTTTAGGTTCATCCTAACATTTCTTTACCTATTACAGAAACCAGGGACTTGGAACCATACTTTCTTTCTCCTACAGCTAGTATTCTGATGAATAGTCTTAAATCGAGTGATTTCAATATTTCAGCAGATCTATCGATTCGTCACTGAATATGACTACTTTTGATGATGATTACTTTTAAGTGCAGCTGGTATCAGTTAAACTGCCAGTACAAGATCACACTTTTTGCGAGGACTGTATCATTTTCGTAATTACATTTACACTCATATATGATTATTAAAACACCAGTTACATTATTTTACATGATATGCAATTCTGCAAAATCCAACAATTGCATTAATTCAAATATTTAAACATTGTTGCAGACGACCTCTACTTTTTTAGTTGATAAGTTAGCCTTGCTGTATTGTCATTACGTTATTTACATAAATATATTGTATTATTGTAAATAATCCTATAATTATGGAACTCGTGGAATGAACCTTCATATTAGTATACACAAATCAGTCCTGCAGGTATTTTAAAGCAAACATGTGCTAGTGAAAGTAGTGCGGGTTAGCATATAATACAATTTTCATAAAATAAACGCTTCATTGAATTCATGGGAAATGATGTCGACCACATAGACAGGATAATGAGGAAGTGATTGGTGACGTACACAGTCTATCGTTAGAATCACTTATAGCCTGGTAAGACAATACTGATACTTCTAAAAGACTGGAAATAGTTGCGTCATAGATGCTGATTTGAATTGAAGTAGCTATGTAGACTTTGTTTTCAAAATCAAACTTCCAGATGCCGTAGGCAAACGGTTTAATTAAAGAAATAGCACGATTTTTAGTTTAGGTTCTCTGTTACATTTTTACTACCTACCTTTAGAATGTTTTAAAATATTGAATTTCAGTTACGTAGCTTATACAATATGTTTGACACTAATAAATAACTTGGAATACAGGCGATTTGTTAAGAATTCTATTTGTTTTAAATATACAGTGTCCCGACTAAAATTTGCCGGCTACCCTATCTCCGAAATGATTGAAAACAATAAAAATCGCCATGACACGTCCATATTTCGAGGGGGAGCTCTTCCACCGAATACATCATAATTGTGCCATCAACCCCCTAACCCCCCGCAATCAAGATCTTAGATGACACCACCATACTTGTGATACATGATTTTGAAGAAATGCATTGACAAATACAACAGTATAATCGGACTGAATATTAATTCACTAAGTAAATGAAGTCAAGTTGATTAACTCAGTACTTCCCACACATTACGGCGATACCAGTTTTTCACAGGTCAATGGATAGCATATTATGAATAAAAAAATTGAGTTTTATGACCTCCAACCCCCAAATACCCCAATTTCACCCTCACCCAAAAAAGCAGAAAATGATCACGAAACCCCTAAAATGCCTAAAAACGAAGTTTGAGCCGTTTCTATATTTTTAGTTTTTTTATTATTGCTGCGCCGCTACTGACACGATTTCTAAAACCCATAAACGTTTTCCATCCTCGCCACGGTAAGTTTACCACAGTATTATTTCATTTAACTAAAATGATTGCAATAGTTTCCACGTTACACAATACAGAACGAACTAAAGCAATATTCGTATGTCAGAATACCTAGAAAAAAGTATAAAACGATCAGGAACCCCTAAAATGCTTAAAAACGAAATTTGAGCTGTTTTTATATTTTTAGTTTTTTTATTATTGTTGCGCCGCCACTGGCACGATTCCTAAAAATCGTAAACGCTTTCTACCCTCGACGCGGTAGTAATACTGTGTAGAAATTTCACTAAAATGAGTCCAATACTTTCTTAGTTACACAGTACAGAACGATCAGAAGCAATACTCGCATGTATAATTCATAAAATTCTAAGTCCTAAATTACTGAATTCTTCATCTGTAATATTCCATGAAATTGATATTATTTAGAAAATGTAAGAAGAAACCTGTATTTAATAAGCCTTCGGCTTTTTTCAAAATTAAGTGCCAGCGGTCTCTGGAAGTTCTATGCACATTTAAGAACTATTGTGAATATTCGAATTTTGCTTATAACTTCATGGGACTTCTATGAAAACCTACTTTTTTTAGTTTTTGTTTTATACATTTTTGCAATATGCATGCGCATACAGAGTGTGTAAAATTGAAAAATACACTTTATTTCTTTTACGCTATACCCACAAGCAGCAAACATAGTGATCACAAAAACCAAAATGTGTGCCACACGTTTTATGTTCCCTATTAGGTACATTATGAAATGCCTCACAAATAATATTATTAGAGGAAGTTTAGGAATTGTACTTGGCAGCTCTATCACTCAAACACTATTTTGATTGTAATAAATTTTGATACCTTGATACTTGTTCAACGAGAGAAAAATGTTTTGTAAAATTAAGTTTAGGGGTCATTATATTAGCATGCAACTTCGTTCTTAAAGGGTTTTTGGGACATCTGACATTATCCTAAATTTGGAAAAGCCTCATGGACTGGAGGACCATAGGGAGAAGACGTGACTGTACAATAAGCGCTTTTTATAGTACACATTTTGCATTGATAAGACTATGAACAATAGCACTCCAATACAATAAACGTAATGCGTATTGGCATTTACGTGTAATGAATGGAAAATGGCAATATAATAGCACGTTAACGCTTCTCAAGTAAACATAATTCGTCACTATACCTAATAAAACAATTAAACAGATAAGAATTCTAGGTAGTCAGCAATCACATATATTACAAATATCTATGTATATTCTTTTGTTGTGGTATATTCGTCCGTTTTATTTACGGCTTTTGAGGCGCGGGAGGAGGTCGAACTCGAAATTACATTACAGTCACGCAAGTAGTTTTTAAAGCTATTGCACTGTGGGGTGGGTAGCATTTATGAAACCGCTGAGAGCGAGGGGTGGTTAGAGGGCGAAAGTGGAAAACTGAAACGTCTGTCATATTCATAATAGGCTATCCATTGACCCGCGAAAGAAAGACCTAGCGGCATATGACATGTTTTTAGGTCCATCCAGACATTATCTTGCCTATTTATATGAGTATTGCTTTAGGTCGTTCTGTATTGTGTAACCTGGAAATTACTAAATCGATTCTGATGAAATTTTGACACAGTATTATCACCATGGCGAGGATGGAAAATGCTTATGGTTTTTAGAAACTAAAAAATGTTGTATTCGTAGTGGGCTCCTAATTGCACTGTAAAGGCAGATGTAATGTGTGCAGCTTATCACGATACTGATGACAATGAAATTGCTTAACCGTACCGTGGGCCGAGGTAGAGATCGATAAAGTCTATCGTTTTCGAAAATTGTGTTAATGGCGGTCGAACTACACTAAAAAAGGAACAGTACAATATACAAACCATTCAAGCTTTGTTTCTGGGTGCTCTGGTGATCTCTGATCGTTTACTATTTTTTTTAGCAGTGAAAATGAGCCGAGGTAGGATGGGATCTGGGGTAGGGATGTTGAGAAACCCCGGCATTTTTTTATCTATGGAGCACTTTTCATTGCCCTTCAAAGATTGATACTATTTACGGGAGTTTATGTATTGGGTTGGGTTTTTTGCGGGCGGGTGGGTGATGATTTAGTTGCAAGGGTATCTCATGCTTCATGCTATGGGAAAACAATAAAATGGTGTCACCGTAATGTGTCAATTTGACTCCATTTTTGCAGTTACATACTTAGTTTTATTGGTAAAAAGGGCCTTCTTTCAAACAGTGAAATTTGAGGCCTTTTGTGACTAGAAATCTAAGGTAGCAGAGTACTTTCAGATATTATTTGAAACTTGGCCTTATCATCGTATAACTAGGAATAAAATTAGTTTCCTTCATGTATGACCTTAAATTTTGCTGTAGTTATGTTTTCAATTCTTTCTTGATAAGGTCATGACTTTCTCCTTGTGTTCTGATAATGCTATGTGGTTTGCGAATCAGACCGGAAAGACCAAATGTGGCTTCTTGTCCTATTAGTACCACTACTACTGGCCTACAGATAGTGGTAATAAGTAAATAAAAAATGAAGTCAAGTAGACTGACTCAGTACTTCCCATACATTACGATGATACCCGTTTATTATTTTCCCATACCATGAAGCTATAATCTGAGATCCCCTTGCAACCAGATCTTGCCTCGCCCGACCAAAAAAAGTGCGGTATACCGCTGCCACCCCCACTCAAAAAAGTAGAAAATGATTACGAAACCCTAAAATGCCTAAAAACGATGTTTGAGCTGTTTCTGTATTTTTAGTTTTTTTATTATTGATGCGGCGCCACTAACACGATTTCTAAAATCCATAAAACTTTTTCATCCTCGCCACGGTAATAATACCACAGTATTATTTCATTTCACTAAAATCAATCCAGTAGCTTACACGTTACACAATACAGAACGAGCCAAAACAACATTCGTATGTATATGTCAGAAAAGTCCCTTGGTTTCTCTAATAGGCAAGACAATCTTCGGATGGACCTAAAAAAGTCTATTATGACGCTAGGTCTTTCGTTGGCAGGTCAATGGATAGCCTATTATGAATACAACAAATTTTTGAGTTTTACGACCCCCACCCTCCAACTACCCTAATTTCAGCTTTACCCAAGAAAACTAGAAAGTGATGTCTGAAAAAGAAATTTAAGCTGTTGTATATTTTTAGTTTTTTTATTATTGCTACGCCGCGACGGGCACGATTTCTAAAAATTATAATCGTTTTCAATCCTCGTCACCGTAATAATACCGTGTAAAAATTTATTCACAATTAGTCCAATAGTTTCCACGTTGCACAATACAGAAAGATCAGAAACAATACTCATCATCATCAATCATCAGAAAAGTCCCTCGGTTTCTGTAATAGGCAAGGTAATGTTCGAATGGATCTAAAAAAGTGTATCATGACGCTAGGTGTTTCTTTCAGAGCCTATTATGAATACAACAAATTTTTAGTTTTACAATGCCCCATCCACAACCACCTCAATTTCACGCCCACCCAAAAGAGGTAGAAAATGATCAGGAACGCCTAAAAACGAAGTTCTTTCACAATCCATGCAGCGGTTACTGAGATTACGAAGCTAGAAGAAACGCGACAGACAGACAGACAGACCGTTGGAAATGAGTGACGTGGATTTTCTTTATGTAGACATCATAAAACGCCCAAAAAATACTCCCCTCACCTATCGGTGTGGGAAGTAAAAGGTAAGTACATCAAAAAATGGATATAACTATATTCCTCACGAGTGACCACAATTTGTTAAACGCAGTTTCAAACAAAATGAATAATAAAATGAATTTCGTTCCATTTTTAAATATATCATTTAGATCAAAACTATCCCACTAAATTATGTAGGTACTTCGGAAGAGAAAAGCTGGTAAGTAGCAATAACAAAACTCTTTTACTTCCCACACCGATAGGGTGTAAACTTCGTTTTTAGGCGTTTTAGGCGTTCCTGATCAGTTTCTACTTTTGTTTTGGGTGGGGGTGGAATTGGGGTAAGAGGATTATAAAACTTAAACTTTTTTGGTATTCATAATAGGCTGTCCATTGACCCTTGAAGGAAAGACCTAGCGGTATAATACACTTTTTTAGGTCCATCCGAACATTGCCTTGCCGATTACAGAAACTAAGCGACTTAGAGAATTTTCTGATGTATACAAAATACATGCGAGTATTACTTTAGATCGTTCTGTATTGTGTAACGTGGCAAGTTTTGAATTGACTTTAATGACATTTTGACACAGGTTTATTACCGTGACGAGGATAGAAGACACGTATTGTTTTTGGAAATCGTTTGAGTGACCGCGCGGCAATTATAAAAAAAAATAGAAATATAAAAACACGTCAAACTTCGTTTTTAGACGTTTTAGGGGTTCCCGATCGTTTTCAGTTTTTTTGGGTGGGGGTGAAATTGGGGTGAAGGGGCGGGGGGTTGTAAAACTCAAAAGTTTGTTGTAATCATCATAGATTGTCCGTTGACCTGTCAAAGAAGTACACAGTAGAATAACACACTTTTTTTGCGGTCCCGCTAGCGATGATTTGATTGCAAGGGGATCTAGACTATAGCTTCTTGCTATGGGAAAATAATAAAACTGGTATCATCGGAATGTGTGGGAAGTACTGAGTCAATCAACTCGACTACATTTTATAAATGTAATGTAGGACTTACAGTCATTCAGTTGAGTCACTCTAAAGGATCAGTTTCCCAGAGCAAAAGGTGATTCAGGAAAAAAGCTTGCCACGTTGGTTAAACCCAAATACAAAGACACGTACCTAGAATATAAGCTTCAATGGAATCTCCGTTAATTAGACTAGATTGTCACCACAGGAATGCTAGAAGGTACTTCATTATTCAAAATGTAGTGTATCACGCAATGCTAGCAGTATTTTGTTTCCTATTGTTGATTCGATAATTATATAAAAAGGCGGTATGTACATAATTATGACTCTTTGATGAGCACCGCTTTTCTATAATTGTATCATAAAAGTCCAATTATTATGCAATGGAGTTTTCCAAACTACTAGTAAATCTCAATGTACGAAGATCTCAGCTTAATGCCTAATTTAACGCCATATTATGTCACTCTCTGGGAACTGCAAAGGGATGATCCTACCTTGCATAATTATGAGGAGTGATATAATATCTCCTGCATGTTGCTTCTACTGGAAATTTACGGTGTCCTACAAGAGAAATGGAGAGGAATCTCTGGACATCTCCGTCAAGCTAGAGGACTTATCTTAGAACCTTTGGTGTTTCTGTCTCTCACTGGATAGAAGCCGGCTAAAATTATCCTAGCCATAACGCCTTCAGGCGTCACTTGTATGTGATGGGGTGGCAAGCGACCCGACATGTGTACGCTGTGGCGAGGAGAAAGGGTCCTCGCCATACATTCTATGTCACTGTGTCACAGTCAGGCTACTCATCTAGATTCAGGGGTTCTTAAACCTGAGGATATGGGATAAGCAAGGTCCAAAGCCATCCACACCTTTGCGAAGGCTGGACTTCGGAACTAGGTAATGAGAGGTGCAGAAGAGCTCGCTTGTAGGTCTATGAACTGGTGGTTCTTGTCACCAGAAAGCCTCTCTTATTCTTTATTCATTATTCAAGGCCATATTTGAAACAATTGTTTTACGAAATATAGCCGAAAGAGATCAAAAGCTCCATTATAAAGCTCGTGCCTCAAAGTCACGATTTTTGATTTATAATCATGTATAGAAAATCTGTGGAAAATAGAAAATTACACAACAACACACTTGAAAATGTATAGAGATAGAATTGCCTCAGAATAAAGGTATCTACGTCTTGGTTACTACAATCGGTATTTAAATTTGATGGAAGGTGCTTGTTTACTCCGCAAGAGGGAGATGATTCGGGTCATAGGCGCTGTATATCGGCGGGGTGCGGGGCACCGTAGCCGATATACAGCGCCTATGGTAGGGCGCTGGCCTAGAATGCCGGAGACGCTGGTTCAAATCCAGCCGGTACCCTTCATTTTTCCGATTTTTCTGTGAACCAAATGATTGGAATCATCTACCTCTTGCGGAGTAAACAAGCACCTTCCATCACATGAAATCCTGGCCGACCGAGGAGTCCTAGTTCAGTAGCATAGAGAGCTATCGTGCAAATAGTGGTGAGAGATTCACACTCACCCACCTGCCGACTAGATGTCTCTTGGTGACTGAAATGCATGGTTCGCAGAGAGATACGGGGGAGTGGTGGGTGTCGGTGGAGTCGACACCGGGTCATAGGCGCTGTATATCGGCTGTGGTGCGGGGCACAGTTGGTAGGGCGCTGGCCAAGAATGCCGGAGACGCTGGTTCGAATCCAGCCGGTATCCTTCATTTTCCTGATTTTTCTGTGAACCAAATGATCGGTATTTAAATAACTAGAAATAATTATAATGGCGATACTCTGTACCTTTGGGAACAACTATAAATAATTATAACAAGGCTCGAAATTACTTTCACGGTCCAAGAAAGTTATCAAGTTTGTGACCCTCAAGAAACTTGTCAAAAAATTTACATATAGAATCCTGCAATTTTTTATGTCATCTATATAGTTGCGCCAACATACTATGTAGGGAATTCATAATAATGCCATTGTTTAGTGACAATCTAAGTATTTTGTGGTTGACAATGAATCGATTCCTTCATTTTTTTTCTATTTTATGTTGCGTTTGGTTTGTGTTACAATGGTTAACCGTTTCTGTTTTGTTCTCATTACGTTTCATTCGATTTCGTAGATTTTCGTGTCTTGTGTTGGTTATGTTAATAATATTGAATAAACAAGAGATGCGCAAAAATGCTGTACAGTCTTGTATTGCGTTGTACTGTCATTACGATGTTTTGATTATGGACAGACCTCAGAGTAACAACTAACATAGAGGTAGTAAACAAACCACTTCAGCATGGCGTGTTTAAAGCCATCATCTTTTGACACTTCGGACCCAAACATTGCCAACTAGCCTGAAAATTTTTCCAATGCAACCCATGTTACAAACACTGCTCTGCACTGTCCCATCTCGAAAAACTGTTAAACTACACTCGAATATAGCACAGCAAGTCCGTAAAGCTTCACTACAGTTACCAACAAATAGCGAATTCGATTTTACTGACCAAGCGTAAAAGACGCACAAACAAAACAAACGTTTGACAGTCTGAGGTTACGATAAACAAATCGTAGGAAAATTACATAGCCAACTCCTCAAAATTTATGTAAGACAGAATTTGCGTTGATGATGAAGAAACATGCAGTAACGCAGTAGAGGTCAACATATCTATTAATTTTGCTGTAATCATTTCTGAACCATCAAAATACCGTCTTCTTTAACGTAGAATGGAATATTTCTGGATACTGTACAATTAAGACGATAGTAAACAATTATGATTGCCGTATCTGGTGGTCGATGTGACAACGTAAGGAAAGATATTGGACTATTAGAATTAGTTGTTTACTACCTCTATGTTCAGTTGTTACTCTGAGGGACAGACCCAAGTATCCCAAGAATTTCCCAAAAATTTCAATAAATCAGGGCTTCTAATTTGTAAATTTTTCAACGAATTTCTTCAAGGTGACAAACTTCATCGATTCCTTGGATTGTGTGAAGTAGTTTTCATTTGGTGAGAAAAAGTAGGAAGGGTGGTATCTACTTCTCATACCGTTGGTCAAAGATAAACTCCAAACTCTCTTAGCTGTGGACCTGAATGTTTCTTCACATATGCCAATGAGGCTTTGATGAAATTTGGCGCGTCATATTTGGGGGATCGTGGAATATTAATTAAAGGGGCCTGGATACACACATTTATACATACGTATTTGCCATGCAAAACACGGGCACACAATTTCTCGCATAACTCACTCTATTTGCAAACTACATATATAATATTTCAGAAGACGATAGTTAAGACCTTAATGCATGACAACTACTTTCGATTTTCTCAATAAAGTTTTTTAATGTGCAAAAAAACTCGCAATACAAAATTATACATTTTATAAATGCCTGCAATTTAACAACAAAACACGATATCAAAAAAAGGCTGAATAGTTGCACAACCACAAGCTTTCTTCTTTAATTTGCTCTTTGAGTCATTACTGTAAGTTTAAAGGTAACGTCAGGAGCTTGGAAATGCGAAATTCATGTTTATGGTGACCTTTGGACCTTACCTTTGGACCTTCTGACCTTACCTTTGGATTTTTGGACTTATCTCCCCTCATCTTAGACACACACACTGGAGAAAGGGAACAGGCGGTCACGCCTCCTCACTTACACCGGAATACGTATTTTTTTGGATTCTAAATTTCGCGCTCTATACCCTAGACCCTCTTTCTCGCAGATGAGAGGGGTTTGTTGCCGATGTCGTCATCATTATCTAAAAAATCAACAACATAAATAATAATGTACAATGAAACGAAATAACGCTTATCGGTGAATTGCCATCCAAAAAGATTTTTCTTACTTTCTTATCGAGAACTGGTATTAGAGAGGTTTGATTGTGTGCAACTTAAGCATAGACTGAAAGGATTAAATATATCATATGGAAGTTATCTTGACTTTACAGCATCCTGAAGGGAAATGGAGCTTACGTAGAAGAATATTGTTTCGATAATAACTGGAAATCCGTAACTTTAAAAATGAATATATTAGGTTTTGTATGTGCCCAATGACGAAAAATAGAGATATATTGACGTACATAAACCAGACATATATATCTTGCTTTTGGTATAGGAGTTGGAGTTGGAGTTGTTCACTGTAGTTCTTTTAAGTGGACTACTGTAAATTATGCTCACCTTTACCTATTATCTTTTATACTGGATATTCTCTGACGAGTGGAAAATACTTCAGGAGGAGACTGTGCTGCTCATTTTCAACAAAAAAAGTCATATAAAGTAGGGTCCGATTTCTGTTTCAGAAATACATTTTTTTAGACATTTTCATTAACATGCAAACCTCCGAACGAAAACCCTGATAAAATCAAATTGTATTATCCAATTTTGGAATTTTTGGTATAAGTCCTTAAAAAATATGCTATTGCGTTGTTATCGACTAAAAGAAAGTGGTTATGTATCAAACACTTCGCGAGGTAGTGATAAAATCAGCACGTGTTGAAAAGTGACTTCAAGAAACGTTACAAAAAAATGAATTTATTTAAACTTTGTACTCTCGGATATCCATTATGCTTTCAGAGTTCAAATGAAATCTTATTGCCTGTACTTACTACATTTACAACAAGTTTGTGGTATCAATGGATAACTAGAAAGATGGTAATGCTTTTACTGTGAAGTGCACGGTTAATTATTTGGTGATTTTTCAAGATAAATTCGTTTCTTGAAGTCACCTTTCAACACTTGCTGATTTTGACACTATTTCGCGAGGTGTTCAATACATGATCACTTTCTTTTAGTGAATAATGAGGCAATACCATATTTTCCGATAATGAAATTTTGTTTTCTTAGGGTTTTCGTCTGGAAGTCTGCATTTTAATGAAAATTACTAAAATTCAAATTGATCTCTGAAACAGTGGAAAATCGGACCCTACCTTGTGTGACTTTTTTTGTTGAAAAGGAGCGGTCAGTCTAGTCCTAAAGTATTTTCCACTCGTCATAGAACACCCTGTATACTTGTTTTTATACATAATTATGTATTGACAATACATACGACGTAATAACGTTTCCTTGCCAAATACACGTAACAAGGTACACAGTAAATGCAATAGACACCCAAAGCTTCAGTAATATGTAGTTCAAAACAGCCTAATAATGATTTTATTAACAGCAAGTTGTATTTAGATGCTATTGGCGTACAAATATGGTATTTATCAAATAGAAGGCTGGATTAAATTTCTCAGAGCTTTCTACCTAGATATAACGTATAAAATATCAGTTTGCTTGGAGTAAGGTTTGATAATTACTATAGTGGGGGCAAAGTTTAAGATACTTAGAAAGATGTATATAACAGAATAAATATAAAACGGGGGTTCATCAGAAAATGAAATCATATTTTAGCTGATGTAGCAACACCCTATCAATTGTAACAAATACTGGTAGAAAAAACCCGCTCATTGGGCTAACGAATTTTGGATCCTTTTTACCTGATTTTCTTTAGATGAATTATTTGGCTGCTTAAACAAAAAGCATTATATATAGAAATGCGTTTTTAAGCACTTATATGACAATTAGACAAAGTGAGCTTAAGCGCGCAAATTGATGGCTAATTTCTGCAGATAAAGGGATTGCTTACACGCACCTCCAATTTTAACCTCGTGCAAGCAATTAATAATAGTCCGGTAATAGTAGCTTTAACTGGTTATCTATACTATTTCAAAGTAAAATAGCGTTAAGTTTTTAACAGATAAAAAACATTTACTTGAACATGTGAAATGTAATTTGTCTTTTGAATTTACGTTTGATAAGGTATTCTACCTACGTAAAGCATTATCAAAAGTAGCTGTCAGACAAGGATATTAATTTTTTAAATGCCGTTTTCGTGGAGGTAATAGAAGTTTCTTTTACACTAGTCTTCATTATGGTACAAACGATTTACGTCGGATTGACTAAAAATATGCAACCCATAAATCTCATTCACCACATGGACTACATGTAACATCATTATAATTAATCTATCTAGATACCTTTTAAGAAGGCTAGCTTTGTTTTACTAAAAAACATTAATATATGTAACTACAATGTAACTACAAAGTAACTAAGCATCAAAGTTGATAACAAGACTGCACTTACACACAAGGTACTAAACCTAACTTGGAACAACTCTAGCATGTGCATGTCGTTATGCTATATATTCTATCTCTACATAATAGTTTCAGAGTAACTTCACACTCATAAATCATAGTGTTGATGTGTTGATGATTATATTATAGTCACTAGAACTGTAGTACTAAATTAAAGCAAAACGACTTTCATATGGTATATTTTGAAGTACCAAATCAGTCCAAACGAAGTTAAACTATAGATTGCTCCAGTGACTACACTTTCTTATGTATATGAAGTTACATTTTGACAGATTTTTCTTGCACCTGAATTGCGATAATTCGATATAAGCTTTTATAACGAAAAATGACCCAATTCGAACATTGCTATGGAAGACTCTCCAAGCAACAGCATCCACAATTTGCAAAATACTCGTATCTCTCAGTTAAATCAAGACAGTGGGATTTTATTTCAGGAAACACTGAAGGCGTCTTTTTATTAAAAATGAAAAACATGAAAAATTTCTACTATGCTGAAAAGCTTGGAAACATTTGAAACGTTTATTAAAAAAATCTCACTCCACTTTCCAACCCTCGGGGCATATTTCAAACTACCCCAACTCAGACAATCGTTAGGAGCGCAAAACCAACATTAACATTTGAGCGAATTTGAAATTTTAGATTTTTCCCTTCAAATTTCTGTCTGTTAATAAGTCATTGAAAAGTATCAAGACTTCAAACAACTACGTCAGGAGCTTCCAGATGATAACGATATGACTCTCAATGCTGTAATCTGTATAGTTTGATACTGGGTGCTTTGGCGCAACACAGCACATGCACACAAGATTTATATTATGGTAGAGCAGATAATTAAGTGTATCAGACCTGGTCCAACCAACTACAGACTTATTGCTGCTTTCTGTGATCATCAAAGTGTTGGAGAAGTGCATCAATCAAGAGCTCATGAAATACCTGGAGCTCCATTATTTAAACAACGATAGGCCATATGGATTTCGACATCAAAGATCAACTAGAGATCTATTTCCTGGCTTACGCCTATGGCTTACGTCACACATGTGTGGAGCAAACTCATTCAGACGTTTGACGAGGCTCACGTCGTTGCTCTCGATATTTCAACTACATTGGATGAACTGTGACATGCAGCTCTCCTAAACACGCAAAATCTGTGTCGTAGTTTTTTTGCCTCTGGTAGCCGTCAGCAATTAAGCCTTTAAGGCCTATTGTACTATAACTTCCCAGAGGGGGGACGGTGCACGGCCAGCACCGTTGGAATGATTACACCATCATCCCGGACGGTCCGCCGGGGTCCCCCGTCCGGGCCTTCCGGTCGATCATCCAAAGTGCCGGCCGCGTAAGATGCTCCCCTCAGCGCTCTTGTGGGCGACACCAACACGGTCGAAACTGAATACCCTGTGTATATTCAGTCAACCACCCTTTGCGCTAGCCGCGCACAAGGCTGCTGCTGCCCCACTATCGAAGGCAGATGCTGTTCATCGCGCAGCCACGTGGGTCCCCCCTATGTCGTAGTACTATACAGCTTCTCCTTTTCTTTCCTCAGCAATCGGTATTGGCACCAACATTATTTCTGCTCCACATCAATGACTTGCCCTCTAGTATTACAAACTCAATCCACAGTTCTTTGCACGAAGACAAAGGACCCAGTATAGTGCACTTTCAAACAAAAAGTGCCCAAGCGAGCACCAAGCATTAATGAGCAATTAGGTTCTGACAAGAAGTCACTGTTTTCTTCACTCTCAAGCTTTCAAAATTAACATGATCTTGCACGAATACGTTTCGTTAATTGCAAAAGTTGCCGGAAAAAAGCTCGGATACTTTACTCATGGCCAGAAAGCTCAGCGGGAATCCCCACCTGAGCATTCACTGTTGGCTTCTAATTAACAGTCCCTAGAGCGCCGCCGGGAAACTGTAACAAAGCCTACATAGAACACGATGCCAATGGCCACAGCAGTTTATGTCGCTGACATCAAAATGAAACAATAGTTCAGAAAACAATTAAATAGGTTGCTCTCCAAACCTGAGATATACAGAAACCCGGAAATACATTTTCTTATGCAACCTCGTACTGATTCATGAAATGCGTTGATAATACTTTTATTAGTTTTTTATTGTTACGTTGTTATTAGGAATTAAAATTTTTTATGGATTTGGGTTGCTGACGTTAACAAATACTACTAAAGTGCATCGGGTGCAATTTTCTGCAGAACCAATAATAACTGCTTATTAAACCCATTTAGCCATATCCATTCTAAATTCTCCTATTTGGTGAAGTCTCCATACAGATTGAAAATTTGTAATTGCAGTAGAATGTATAACAACTATTCATACACACATAAAAATAATTTCTTAGATGGAGCACAGAAGCTTTAATTCAAGTATACCATAACTTCCTATACGCGCAAAGTTATGCTAATCTTAAAGTGAGAATACGATATCTTTGACCGTATAAGGGTTAGATTGAGAAAATATCTTCAATGCAAAACTGGGAAATTCTTGATAGTAAGAATACCAAAATCTAAAATCAAGCATATGGTAATCTTGACCGAAGTATTTCATAATCTTGACTGAAGTATTTCATAATCTTAACTGGGAGCATTTCATAAACTTGACGCAAGTAGCTCAACTTTATTCTAAAATTGTGATATTCTTGGATGAGGAATCTAGTAGTATTAATTTGAGCATTCAAACTCTTCTATGAGCATGTAGAAATTTTTCTGAAGAAATAGTTCTGCAAAATTTCTTAAATCAATTTTAATATACTCAGTACTTATCTATGAATATCTGAATCAGGTCTTCGCATCCCAATTTTTTTAATAGTACATTCATGGTTGGATAGATCCAGTGATAAGGAAGCTGATGGGACTGGGACGCGATTCAAATGGCGGTGGACCAGCACTACCGGCAGATTCGATGACTGATGGTTGACGGTGGTATCACGGGTATCACGCGGCAATGGCAATTTATTTAACAGTTTGACTAGATACTATTATGTGCTATTATGCAGGATCCAGGTATTACGCTACGGTGCTAAAGACGGCGGCTAATGCGACAATCCGAAAACCGATAATGGCGCGACGGCGCGGACGCGGACGGGCAACAGGCTGTTGAGTAGAGAGGGTGGAGAGGTTAGAGTTGACCCGTGACACGCTGCGCGTCTTCGCACTCCGACGTTGGTAGACGTCAAATAAATGATTTACTTGATACAAATATAGAGTGTTCTTGTAAAACAGCGTTCATTTTCAAACCAAGATTATCATATTGTAAATGAAGGTTCGCATTTGCAAGCTGTCTATATTCTTGATAGAAATAAACCAGGCACTGGTGGGAAAAATGATAATCTTGATATAAAATTATGAAATATTTGTTATTAAATTATTATAGCCTTGGTTGCGAAGAAAATTATATTTTCTTTCGAAGTATATTACTTTAAAATAAGTATATGAATCAAAAATATATTATTCTTAATACAAATTTTCTATAATTTTCTCATCAAATACTCTTTCTTAGAGTGAGAACCGATATTCTTGTTGTAAGTATGTATTTACAAGAATATCACAATTCTTGACTTGAGAATTTCTTTTTATGCGTGTATTACTCGGGTAACTCTGCGTCCTTGTTAGTTGACTTCATAATGAAGTTTCATTCTTTTTTAATTACATAGAACTCCATGTAATCTGCATATCTTCCTTATGTGCTCAGTTATAAAAAAAAGTAACCGATATTTTAAACACAATTAATGCACCTGATCCATGACAAGTGGTTTTAGAACTTAAAAATCAAAAACCAACGTATTTTGACATATCAGAGGCCCAACTAATTATGTAAATGGGATAACTGTTTTTCTAGATATTCTTCCTCTAATAGTACCGTATTATATGCAATAAAAGTTCGTCGTTATCAGTGGAGCTTGGTTAGTCATGACTAGGTGCGACTTATAAAACTGCACTCATCTGTTTTCCGCGGCATTCTGAGTTTCAGGAAGCCGGAAAACTAACCGGCTCGGTAACAATGACGATGGAAATTCAACAACGGAAGGTTATTTTTTCCTTATTGGCGGTGCTGTGCTTTTGGTTTGCTCAGCTGGCTGATGTTGACGCTCAGTGCTTGGCAGTATACGGTGAGTAAACGGACTTTTCTTCACCTTAGTTTAAGTTACACTTTTAAAAAGCATTGCGGCTCGCATTGTGATTAAAATCAAATCGACAATTTTGAAAACAACTCAATGTTTTCCCTTCTAGGCATGGAACCTCAAAATGAATCCCTTTTTGGTTAAACTCAAAAAACTCCAGTCGACTATATCCAGCAATACCCTCTCACTTACGAACTTCCTCCTCTTTGCTCTCTTCTCCTTCCTTCCTTTCCTTTTCTTCCCTTACTTCTTCTTCACTCTGTCTGGTCTCTGGGTGATCAGACCTGACAGACCGATTGATTGACACGACTGTAACTAAGAGCAAAGGTCTATCTGACCGCTGTGACGAACAATGACGAATTGTATGTGAAAAGTATTTTGTCCAGAAGTTGAGTTTTTGAGTTATAGATAGATGGCGCAGGATATCTACTCAAAAATGCATCGGTTAAACGTATTCTCCACGTTCAAAATACTTCGTGCCCTAGTCAAAGCAGAACGCGATTTGTTCATTAGACATAAGTTGCTTTGATTGTCTACCAATAAACACATGTCAGAAATCGAAAATCCATTATAGTCATTAAATTTGTCAGGTCAACGATGGTAGTGTTGGAGTTTGTGTAGTAGTTTGTGTCCTCACTTTTGCTGTCATAAATTCAATTTCACTTTCAAAATGCTTTAAGTCCACGATCTCCTGAACAAAAGGCCTTTGGTCTTTAACAATCAAAACACGATCAAGCGCATTTGTATTCTATTATCAAGCGAAATTGATTGAATGCAGCTAAATTATATTAATCCCCATTGGAAGAGTGCATTTTATTCAAATTTTCAACAGCTCATTCTTAAAAGAATCATAGGTCGTTTTCCATAAAAATTCGAGTGAACAATTATACCCCTAAATGGACAAAATGCTTTTTGAAATTTCACTCCTCACTCTTTCACATCTTCATAGTGAAATACAAAGTACTAGATCCATAGTAGACAAATGAAGACAGGCTGAGTAACTTAGCACTTTCCACGCATTACGGTGATACCAGTTTATTATTTTCCCATAGCATGAAGTTATAGTCCGAGATCTCCTTGCAACCAAATCATCGCCCGTTCGCAAGCAGAGAAGTGTGTCATGCCTCTAAGACTTTCTTTCACAGGTCAATTGACAGTCTATTATGAATACAACAAATTGTTCAGTTTAACAACCGCCCCAACCACCCCAATTCCACCCCCACTCAAACAAGTAAAAAATTATCAGGAACCTCTAGAACACCTAAAAACGAAGTTTGAGCTATTTTTATATTTTTTGTTTTTTGATAATTGCTGCTCCGCGACCTGCACGATTTCTAAAAGTCATATGCGTTTTCCGTCTTCGGAAAGCTAATAAAACTGTTTCAAAATTTCATTAAAATCAATTCAATAGCTTCCATGTTGCACAATACAGATCGGTCTAAAGCAATACTCGTACGCAAATATCAGAAAATTCTATGTATCTTGATTTCTCTAATATGAACAAGGCAATGTTCGGATGGTCCCAAAAAAGTGTATTACGCCGCTAGGTCTTTCTTTTAGAGGTAAATGGACAGTCCATTATGAATACAACACATTTTTCAGTTTTACAAACACCACCCCCAACTACCTCAATTTCACCCCCACCCTCAAAGAAAGTAGAAAATGATAAGGAACGCCTAAAATGCCTAAAAACGAATCTCGATTTTTTTTCAAGGTTTTTGATTATTACTGCTCCGCCACTGCACAGTGGTTCCGGCCCCTGATGAAGGTCATAAATACATAATATTGCAAAGAGGCGAATTCTAGGCCAATATTTTTGAAATACAACTAATACTTGGGTCCTTATAAATTGTATTAAGAAACAGTATACAAACAATATAATACAATAATGGAAGAAATTGTATTGTATAAAAGAGTATTATTGTATAAACGCTAAAAGTCTAACAAATCAGTCCTATAAAGGGGGTTCTTATAATTATGCGTTCCAGTATCTCGTTAGTTGGAACAAGACAATAAAAGTTTATATAAACACAGATTCCGAATGCTCAAATTCTAACATAGAGGGAAGTAACGTAGAACATATGAGCTAGTGGATATCTATAGGAGGAATTAAATATAATCAAATATAATTAATAAGTATAATTAAATATTACATTACGAATTTAAGTACAAAATAGGAAACAAACATTAATCTTGTAATAATTGTATCACACTTTCTAGCAGTATTGTTTTCTTACATTGTAAAACATGTTTGCGATGGCCACCTCGCTTATGCCTACAAACTAGGCGGTCAGCTTTTGGTTTCTTAATAAATCTATTTTTAATAATAATAATAATAATAATAGCGTTTATTTGCCCAACAGAAATGAATCCCTTTACAGGGCAAAATACATTGGATAAACTACATGAAAACAAAAAGTTGTACAGAGAGTAATCTACAAAAATGGAGTAATTTACAAAAAAAATATATACATATAATGGTTAACATAGTATAGTTCTAGCAATTTGCTTAACCTCATTATGCGAGCTGATAAAAGGATCAACATGATTTGACATTTTATTGAAATTTGTACACATTATAGCAATAGGCGACTTCAACAGCATATTAGTCCTAGCAGTTTTGCAATAAAATATAGGGTTGCATCGCGAGTTGTATTGGGGAACATTAAAGTAAATGCAACTTAAGAGGTCAGAGCAATCAATCTTACTATGGATTAACTTATATAGAAACGAGATAGAGGACAGTACCCTTCTGAACTGTAGGGACTCCATATCATGTTGAATCAAAAGCAATTTATAGTCAATACCTCGTTCAGGATAAATGCGATGAATCTTAAATGATAGATATTTAAGGAATCTTCTTTGAATGCCTTCGATTCTCTCAATTTGGTATTTGTAATATGGACTCCATACTACCGAACAATATTCAAGCTTGGAACGAATAAATTGAAAATATAAACATTTCAAAGCTGCAATGTTATCAAATTTACGACAGTTCCTCACAATAAAACCATACATTTTACCAGCTTCGGATATTTTCAATTCTATATGTTCGTTAAAGTTCAGTTGAGAATCAAATGTCACTCCTAAGTCTTTGATGGAAGACAGATGGTCTAGTAAGGTTCCCTGTATATTGTAATCATAGGATAATACAGCTTTTTTCTTAGAGAATGTTACAGTCTTACATTTAACTGGATTTAAAAATAATTTATTGTCTGCACACCATCTGCTAATACAGTCAAGAGTTGATTGCATCTTGATACAGTCATCAATTGTAGAAATCTCTAAGTATATTTTTAGATCATCCGCATAAAGTAGTCCGTTCACTTCCAATTTTTCACTTAAATCATTGATGAATATAATAAATAACAATGGTCCCAAATTGGACCCTTGTGGCACTCCTGATGTTGCAAAATATACAGAGGATGAGAATCCATTATGAAATACAGATTGAGCTCTGTCATTTAAGTACGACATAAAAAATGCTATTAAGTTTGGAGAAAAGCCAAGATGTAACAATTTTCCAAGTAGTATACCAAAGTCAACCCTGTCAAAGGCTTTTGCAAAGTCAGTATATATCACATCAACTTGACCACCAGAATCAAGGATACTGGATATATACTGGGTGAATAGTACCAGGTTTGTTTCAGTTGAACGTCTACGGACAAAACCATGTTGGAGCTGCACAATTTGACTTTGAATAACCGGATATATACGATTGTAAATGACAATTTCAAATAATTTCGAGAAATTTGAAAGTATTGTAATAGCACGATAATTGCAAACATCAGATTTGTCACCAGTTTTGAATATTGGTACAATTTTGGATAGTTTCCACCTAGAGGGAAATTTGTGTGTGTTTATGGCCAGATTAAATAATAAACATAGAGGACGTGCCAAGACATAAATACAATCTTTGACAATAAATGAAGGGATATTATCCAAGCCAGATGTAAATTTATTTTTAAGCCTTTTTGAGGCAACGATAATTTCTTCCTCATTAATATTGTCTAAAGCTAAGGTATTGTTTAAGTGAATTTGGTTGGAAATATTGTTATTATCTGGATCGGATGAATCAACAAAAACGCTACTGAAAAACTTCGCAAACCCGTTCACAATATCTTGTGGCTGCGATAATGTTTGATTATCATAATGCATTTCACTAGGTATTCTGGATGATTTGCTTTTACATTTTATGTATGACCAGAACTGACGAGAATCATTATTATTGATATTATTCTGAACGTTTTTCAGATACAGTTCATATGCAGAGTTAATTTTGACCTTGATCTGAGACCTTAATTCCTTGTACTGCTGAAGAAGATGTTCACTCTTTGTTCGCTTGTGTTTGGCTAGGATTTTTTCTTTTTTCTTAATGTCTTTAATAATATCTGAATCAAACCACGGCGGAAAAGTTCTCTTATGATTCTTGTACAAAGGAACATATGCATCAAAGATGGCGTTGATTTCAGTGTAAAACTGATCAACAGCATCATCAATGTTATTATAATTATTTAAGAATTCCCAATTTGTAAACAATATTGTATTATATAGCTCAGTAAAGTTTGCTTTACGGAAGTTATAAGTTTTATGGTTTTTGTTAGGTTCAGGAGTGTTATTTCTGTTATGTATACTATTTAGCACAATGAACAAAGATGGGTGGTGGATATCCTCAGAAACAATAGGAGGTGTGTTACGCCTAACTTCACAGTCTAAATTAGTCATTACAAGATGAAGCAGTCTCCCATAATTGTTTGTAATAGAGTTAATTTGTGTAAGAGAAAAAACTTCACTAAATTGATTTATGGCCGCATATCTTTTGTCGTTAATATTTGACTGTACATACCCTGTTACATTAAAATCACCTAAAATCAAAACATCCGCACTCGACAATACCTCTAATAATTCGAGTGATTCAAAAAATAATTCAAATTCGTCAGTACTAGTCGAGGGAGGTATATAAATAAGCAGTATGATGAAAGCCTTATGTTGAAGTAATACTTTGCATATCAGAAAATCAATATTAGAAAAATTATTTTGTAGGGGTTCTGCATCTACAATATTGCACTTAATAAAATTCTTACATGCTAAAAGTACGCCTCCACCAGTCGCAAGTCCTGTGCGCTCTAGATTTCTGTCCTTTCTAAATACCTGATACTCATTAGGAATTAGTTCACTGCTTAGTACCTCAGGTTGAATCCACGTTTCTGTGAGGCAGATCACATCACATTCATAATCACTAAAGTACGAATACACACTGTCGACTTTAGTGTTCAAGCCTCTCACGTTTTGATACAAACACACAAGATTGTTCACTCTGTCGGGCCTTGCAGGTTTAAATTAGCGATACTGGGAATGCCATTCTTATATCTAATGGTTACATTTTCCCCTTTCTGTTTTCGGTCGTTTAGCTCATTTCGTAATGTCTTCAATGTTTCGATCTGCATCCTCGTTAGATCAGCTTCGATATAGACTTTTCTTTCACGCTTTAAGTTTTTCTTCTTCTTGATGATGGATAAGGCATCTTCAGAGGAATGAAAGATGGCTTTTAGAGGCCTATGTCCATTTTTGTTTTTCTTCCCAACCCTGACTGTTTTCATAATCCTTGGCTCAGCCTGAGTAATGTCTGATAAAATCGTTTTAACTTTAGACATATCTGTCTCCCCGCCAGATATATTTCCAGGATTTTCAGGAAGATTGAAGAACATTAGATTATTTGCTCGGGCCTGTCTGTCATGAATTTCCTGAACTACTGTTTCCTCTGTAAATGACGTGTGATTAGCAGTCTGAATTTTTAGCGAGTTTAATTCCGCCTCTAAAGACTCAATTTTAGCGATAAGTTTTAGAACCAATTTCACTCCCATTTGACAGTCTTCACAGTAAAACCTTAGAAGTCTCTTACCTCGCAGGTCCATGACTTTTAGTTCCGATGCAGTTAGATCTGAACATTCCCTGTGAACTACTCTTGTACAGCTGTCACAGGTTATTACAGGTTCATCTTTGGATAGACCTTTTTTACACTTGGCGCAGACCATTTTGTAAGATTAGTAGCGCGCCACTGGTTTCCTGATAACAGTTCTTGTAGATCGTGAAACTATGCGAGGTCGGTCTTTATCTGAATATTTCGGACAAAAATACAGATATTACCGATAATTATGAATAGCCACGTTTTTATGATCTAACAATCATGTTGATCATATTTTGAGAATCACTTTGATATAAAAAACTAAGAATTCCGCAATTACTTCTGCTAGTAAACTCAATATTATAAAGAGCGAACGGAAAACACGTCTACTCTGTACGACAATACATACTTATTATTTTTGCAGTGAAATCTAACCAGTCGTAATACAACATATTCAAAAGAGTAGTCTTACTTCTAATTGAAGTTTCCCAGTAACGGGTGAAAGTTTTACATAAATGATCTTAAGTTCTAATAGTTTAAAGTTGCATATTTATCCCATCCCAATTACGGTTTTTGATCAGCTTGATACACCAGGCGCGAAAATCAGCACACTTAGCTTCATCACCTACGTTTTGTTAATTTTGGAATATCTTATAACAATCATAAATATATTTCAGACAGGGGGGTATCAGGAGGAGACGCAAGAGTTGTTGTAGATGGCCACAACAACATCAGGAACCAAATAGCACGTGGAACGTTCCCAGGACTACCTAGGGGCAAAAACTTCAAACAAATGGTGTGTGGTAATTTATTTGGTTGATTTTCGCGAAAGAATGTCCACTTTTTTGAATATCTTATAAACATAATCATGGGTTGCATTATTCAACCGGTTGATACAATTTTCAGTTTCTTCTCCTTCTTAGGGTGCCACATAGATTCCTGCGTAGGTGTCTATCCTTTCTCCCATTAATTGCTGCCCTCTGCATATATAGATTTATTGGATAGTTAGTTTGAGCATATTGTATCTTTTGTCAACTGTTCTTATAGTATGTCTTTAGATACGACTAAATCGAAAAGATATTGTGTCTACCTAAACGGTTCCTTTTAACAACGAATCTGATTTGATTTTATTAATAACCCAATAGAAGCACAATAAATAAAAACTGCTCCCCCCCAAAGTAAACCATGTTTCTTACATACTGACAAGGTTTCACAGATCCACTTTCAATTGTCTTACGGATGTTGAATATTATTTAAACAATATCATCACAATTAATTACAGCAGCAATATTATTTTTATTATAATTTTCCCATGTTAACAGAGTTCCACTGCACCGTCGTATGTTATGACTAATAATATTTGATTTGTTACAGAAATATGACCAGCAGTTGGCTCAAGAAGCACAACGTATCGCTAACTCCTGCGTTTTTGCACATCAAACTGCACATGGTGAGTAACATGCCAATGTGGGTCTAATACCCACCCCTCAAGCTAATCTTGAAGTTTCAAAGCAGAGCAAAACGTCAAATTAACAAGATGCGTCCACTATTTCCCAAAAAACTCGGTGATGTGCCTTTATTTTATAGATTTTATTATTGAAGACTATAGAAAAACACCAAGAGCGATCAGAACATTCAGTACCTTAGCAGCCCAACGTTAGGCCAAAATTGCAACTCATTCCTTTGAAAAACTGCAGGCTTTTTCCATCATTTTTTGAGGCTTTTGTCGTTTCACTGACTGACTTATGCGTGTCCTTGTCATGGTACAGAAGGCCTTGGACCTAATTAGGTATTTGGAGCACCTCATTAGAATAATTTATCCGTTTTCTTACCTCTGCTATGCTATTCGTGTTCTGGTATCCATTCTAGATTCGCCTTGTTATGGTGCCCTAATTTATTGACGGTATACACACAGTCTGCTACTAATTTTGATTATATATGCGATGAGGTTAGTACCACAATGACAGGTGACTGGCTGTCAGAGCATGTTTCTGTCGCCTGATTTAAAGTTAAAGCTCTTTGCCTAAGAAGCTCCTTTATGCAATGAAAACTTAACCTTTTACAGTGCCTCAAAAATGCAGTAGGCCTTTGTGAAAAATTTTGTATAAATGCAATGTGAGGGTAGCAAGTTTTTAAACTATTTTCAAATATTAATTTATCTACAACTAATTAAGCTAAAGTAGTAGTAGTGCTGGGGAGGCGAAGCCAAGCAGGTAGGCCTCCTTTGGTTCTTTTCTCAGAGTAACAACTGAACATAGAGGTAGCAAACAAACCACTCCAGCATGGCGTGCTCAAAGCCATTATCTTTGACACTTCAGCCCCCAAACATTGATCAGCTGTGGCCTCGCAGTGACAGTTCAAATTGTAGACAATGCTGTGTAACGCCAACTAACCTGAACATTCTTCCAATGCAACCCATGTTACAAACACTGCACTTTTCGAGTTCCATCTCGAAAAACTGTTAAACTACACTCGAAGATAGCACAGCAAGTCCATAAGGCTTCACTACAGCTACCAACAAATAACAAATTCGATTTTACTGACCAAGCATAAAAGATGCACAAACAATAAACAAAGCAAACGTTTGACAGTCAAAGGGATGCGACGCGACGTTACCAACTCCTCAAAATTATGCAAGCACTCAGAATTTGCATTTATGATGAAGAAATATGCAGTAAGGTCAACATATCTATCGATTTTGCTGTAATCATTCCTGAACCATCAAAATACCGTCTTTTTTAACGTAGAATGGAATATTTCTGAATACTATACAATTAAGACTATAGTAAACAATTAAGATTGCCGTATCTGGTAGCCAATATGACAACGTAAGAAAATATGTCGGCCTATTAGGATTAGTTGTTTACTACCTCTATGTTCAGTTGTTACTCTGAGGTTCTTTTACTTCCCGCACCAATAATAGGTGAGCGGAGTATTGTTCTTGCGAGAATTTTTGATTTCGAGATAAAACGCTTTTTGGGCGTTTTAAGATATCTTCATAACCAAATTCATTATTATTTTCAGCTTACGTTAAGAATTATTTTGTCTCTCCCAGTCTGTTACAAACAAACAAACCTACAAACATACAGGTGAAGCTAATAAAAGCGGGTTAAAAAGAATGTCAAATTTTAGGACCCGTCCAGAAAAAATAACCCAAAAGATGTAATTGTATATCATACGTCTCATTTTCCAGCTAGCACCTGCTTATTATTCAGAATATTCACAAATCAGTTTGGATGGTTTTCTGCGGTATAGTTCTACAAAGACTTTCTAATTGAACCAAATTTCAATCTTGCACGTCATTTAACGTCAGAAAGTGCACAATAACTAATGATAGAGTCAAACTGCTTGACCCCGTTCTTTTTGAGGAGTACACTAGACATCAGACTCCTTTTTTGATTTCCGCATTTTCAATATACAACTTGAATTTAACCAAAGCAACTCAAAATAAATCTGAAATTCTATCACTTCCTTTAAACTGTTACCGTTCTATTTTGTTTAGGTCGATGGGGTTGGATTGGTCAAAACTTATACATTTCGATGAGCACCGCCAATAGTAAAGGAGCAGATTGGCCTGGCGCATTGAGGTCTTGGTCCAACGAAGCCAAAAATTATAGATATGGTGGACCAGTTAATGGACAGAATGGACATTTTACGCAGGTAATGCTTAAATATACAGGGTGTTCCATATTGATGTACAAATATTTCAGGGGGTGATTTCTTGGATGATTTTGAGTAAAAACCTTTATTATAAAAACGTATGGCGTAAACGTATAACCTTCGAGCTACAGGGTGTTAAAGTTCTAATAGAACATTTTTTTGTAAGAACTTTGGTAACGCTTTAGTTTTCTTCATGAAACTTGGTATATTGTGTCCATGTACCAAAAGGTACTTTTTGATGAAGAAACTTTTTTTATTTCTACCACTGACGTTCGTGCGGAACATCATTTCAACATTTTTAACAAAAAATGTGGTACGCCGCTGTTTGATTTTAAATTAAAAGCTTATTTTGAATTCGCCTTTCATTTTTCAACAATTTCGGTCCCATTTATTTTTTCTTACCAGGGAGTTTAAATGGTAGGTCTTACCATCATTTCCTCCAAGAAGAATTACCTCTATTGCTCGAAGATGTACCGATTGCTTTAAGGAATGACATGTGGTACATGCATGACGGTACTCCTGCCCACTTCAGTGCAATGGTGCGCAAGCATTTTCCAGCTTCAATCGGAAAGCGTCAGTTGTAATTCAGAAAGCATCATATGTAAATCAGAATACGTTCTGATTATTCTTATTTACATATGACGCATTTTGATTTGCAATTTACTGTTCTGATTTACATTTGATTCGTTCTGGTTTACATATTTTATGATGCTTTCTGAATTACAACTGGCGCTATCCGATTAACAACTGGAAAAGGTGTAGTAATTGACACAGCATAGTAAACAACCAGCACAATAACTCAAGTTGGCGGAAATTACATGCGCATCCCCACTTTTGGATAATTTTTTGTAGGGATGGTAACGGTACTTCGATACTTGTACTTCTGCACTAATATCGACTATTTTTATCTTAGATACTTTTTGAGCGATTGCAGGCTGGTATCGATACTTTTGTAGGTGTATCGTTATATAATTATTGAGGGCTGTAATCAATTGCACAAAATTCTCTGTACGAACCAAACGCGCCTATGAGGCTAAAAAATATCGAGTTGGTATCGGTATCGATATTTTCATTTTCGCATCTCTACCCAAACTTCACAGCCGTAAAATCATCCATAAACCCTCCCAAGGTCAAATTTTGTGGAAACCGTTTTTATATAGGAAATCCTCAGAGATATTATGCTAGTTGTTTACTATGCTGTGGTATTGATCCACCAGTTGGCGCTGTGGTTATAAGCGAATTTTGTAAGCTTATTAAATGCATTATACAAATATAAGCTACTTCGAGGGACAATATATTTTGATACGGAGAAAGCCTAATTTCAAATTTAATCAATAATATAACCAATCTTAGACAATAATTCAACATCAGGGGTATCACATGAAGTTAGTTCAAAAAGAACGAACAACAAATACAGCAAACAAATTCTTCATTGTGTGGAACAACAGGTGGGGAAACAGCTATTATGGAGGGGAGATTTTACTGCTTTTACTGTCTTTTTGTTTTTTTTTTCAGTATGTCTTCTAAAAACTAAAAACTCCATGATCAACTCTCAATAATATTAAGCGTTTAGCTTTTTTTATAATAAATGTTCCTCTTGGAGCATCCACGGCTTGATGGAAAACTTTGTATATTTATATTTCTACTGTCATTGATAGAAGTTGACTTTTCAATCTCATGCAACAGTTTAGTTTTTTCTGGTTCTTAAGTTTTTCCATATTTTTACTTTTTTAACCTTAAGTTGTCTTGAACTGGGCAACTGGGACCGTTTATTTACAGGGTGTCTTATTTTGGTAGTAAATGTATTGGAATCTTGAAAACTATAAGCGATGGAAAGATGGTCAAAAAAGTTTTAGGGTATTTAAATGCCAGCTCGTCGCCGCTACAAAAACGACTTCAACTTTTTTCGTTTTATAGATATTTTGAAAATATGAAAAAGTAACAAATTTGAAAAAAATTGCGCCTTCCTTTTCAAAAGACTTTAAAAATCTATAGAAACATTTTAGGCCAACTTTTTAGGAGCAAAGCATCTTTGCATTCAGTTTTTTTTTCTTCATTAACTCTTCTTCTCATGGCAACTATTTTGCTTGTTAACACCTTGAGAAGGTACTCCTGTTTCATTTAAAATAATGTATAAAATTTAATGAAAATACTTTAATTTAATGTAAAGAAACCAAAAACTTGCTTTTTGTCAGAGTTGGCCAAGACTGCGCCGAGAACAGTGCTGCATATTTGACGTCGTTATGTTCAAGCTGTCATCATCATTTATTGATTATAAAATCAAGCTGCTGTAAACTTTTTGGCAGAAATAAATGTATGTAGGTACTGAAAAACATCTCTTTATTTTATTTCATTCATTCAAAACTGAAGCAACATAAAAATTCAATTCCACATTGGAAATAAAACAATGAGAAAACCAATTTAAACATATTAATCTATGAAAAATAACATACTTTACACCGGTTATCGGTTGATCATCGAAGTATTGAAATTAGTCGACCAAAAAGTATCAAAAGTAGTGAAATTTCAAATCAAAGTTCTTCTACACAGGTCACAACCAGAGTATCTGTATCAGTATCATGTTTTTGAGAGGCTTCTTTTGTCAAAAAATCGATAATAACTATAGGACAGATCAGAAAAGAAGTTTTGCAAAAAAACTAAATTAAGGCTTCAATACAAAATTCCAAACATTTTTTTCACGTTTGACACTACTACCGAAAATGGATTAGAATAATAAAATAAACCAAAATATGATTGAAACTGGACAATTGCTGAGATTGAGCGACTCAACCACGACTCAACGAATAGCTACAGTATAACAAATATTCCATCAAACAGATAATATATTAAAGGCATACAAAGTTGTATTGTACGTAACCCGACTTGTTTTGAAAGATTATAATATTAATTTGATGCAAAACAGATTGAACAGCTTTAGCATTACTGTGTCTGATATTTTCAGATGATATGGGCAGACAGTGAGTTTATAGGCTGCGGATATACTCACTTTAAATCAAATGACCCTAAATGGAAGTATAAGAAGCTATACGTTTGCAACTACGGACCAGGGTAAGTCCGAAAATGACGCTTTTTATTCGTTCTACACTACCTGCTTAGATAGCTACTTTCTGTCTTGTGTCATGTGAGAAAACTGTCTGATTGTTACGTGTCTTTACTAAGTTGAAATATGGTCATCTTTGTCCCGTGTTACCTTTTCCTATTTTTAGATCTGACCTGTGTAAGCACATGAGTGTGCTAACACCAAAAGACTATTTTTTTGTTGTTGATTAGGCAGCGTCGCCTAAGGCCATTGGCTGAAAAGACTATTATTATAATTATTACTATTAAAGATCTTATACTTTTTTTTGTAAATAATCACTATCAGCTAGCTTAGCACAGATAGAAAAATAATTAATTGTTTTAAATGACACATACGTACACAGTGCCTTGTTTGTAAACACCTTGCATGTCATTTCGTCTCAGAGCTCTAAAGTCTCAGCCACACTGCTCGCGAATTCTTTTTCGAAGTACTTTATCGGAATAAGTCAAGTACAAGGAGGGTCACCACACTACTTGCTTAACTTCAGGAGGAACTGTGGTTGGCAGACAAGAACCTAATAAAGACGTCAGCTAACCACGACAAATGGATGATGACGTGCAAGAGACCACTACATTTGCATTGTACACTTTCACAGATTTCAAATATGTGATGCCCATTTTCACCACCTAACAGAGTTTCTTTCGACGAGTAAGCCTGAGCAGTGTGGACGGTCACTTCGCCTCGCGACTTTGATCCTTTGCATCGGCAAAGAGATAGACAATGACTGGACGGAGCTTGAAGCGAAACGACCATCCACACTCTCACATACAGGGTGTCCCTAAATTTCCTTGACACGTGATGTTTTTGTAACAAAAAGAAGTTCGAGTAAAGACTGAGTGGAGGGGGTGGGTTGGCTCAGTGGTTAGAGTCGAGGGCCCGTGACCGGAATGTCGGAAATTTATTTCTGGTTTTTGCAATCAAAAATCAATATCCTTTAAAGAAGCTCAGTGAGAATCCTCACGTGAGCCTTCACTCTTACGGGGAAACAGTAACAAAGCCTACACATAACACGAGGCTAATGTCCGATGCAGTCGACACAAAAGTAAAGTAAAAAACTGAGTGGAATTTTTAAAAGTACTATAGAGTCTATCATGTCATGCTTTCAAAACATTTTTTTTTGTACTTCAATCCTTAAAACACACCCTCAACTTTTGTTTTTCAAACAGCACCAAATATTTTTTTTGCACAAATTAAGTCCTTGTATTATTAAAAATCTTGCAGTACCTTTGATTTTATACGCAAACTCGTTTTTTCCATAAAATTATAAGCATAACATAAATAAAATAAGAACTTGCTTGACGAAAAAAAAAAACGGATAAAAATGAAACTAATCCTATTTATGAGAGTACCGAATGACCTATAATACATGCTTTCGGGAACAAATGTCTTTTTTGTTACGAAAATATTACACCACAAACAAATGTTCATTTTTTATCTTATGTTCATGACCTTACGAAAACAATTGGTTTGTATGACGTCAAAGGCTCTAAAAAATATTAAATAAAATAATGACCTCATTAATGTAGGAAAAGTAGTGGGGTGCTATTTGGAAGAAAAGTAGAGGATAAGTTTTAGGGGTTGAACTAGAAAAGAAATTTCGGAAGCATGATATTATAGGTCATTCGGTACCCTTGAAAGGTCCACTTGGTTATCTTTTTTATATTTTTTCTTACAAAAATATTACATTTCAAACAAATCCTGATTTTATTTATTTTATTCCTATGACCTCACGGAAAAATAGGTATTTGTATAAAATCGAAGGTACTGCAAGATTTTAAATAAAATAAGGACCTGATTTGTGTAGGAAAAACTATTAGGTGCTATTTGAAAAAATAAATTTGGAGGTATATAAGTTTTAAGGGTTGAAGTACAAAAAAAATGTTTTGAGAGAATGGCATGATAGACCCTGTACTAGTTTCAAATATTCCACTCAGTTTTCGTTTGAATATTTTTTGGCAAAAATATCACGTGTCAAGGAAATACAGGGACACCCTGTATACTTGACTAACGTTGGACTTTGGGTAATTTCGCGAGTTGTGTGGCTATAACTTATGACAAGATAGTACTGAACATTAGTCGGTGCCACCTCGTTTAGATATATGTGATGTTTCTACAATATTTATTACATAAACAATTTTGGTACATAGCGACACCCTATGGTCATGTATCAAATAGTATTGCTGCTAAATATACATAATGATAAAACTTATTTTACAGCACATCATGAAAAAAAATAAATAACATAACAGATAATACAATAATTGGTATATGCTGCAGAAAGGACACGGAAAACATTCTCTGAATGATCAAAGTTCAGCCCTGGATTATTTATATTAATAATTTTGCCTACAATACTCTACTCTAGATATGCAGGTTTAGGCCTTGGGAATTCTCCTATGCAAAGAGATGAATTCATCATACGAGTAAAACAAGTGGTTTCACTGCATCTTCAGCACTTTCTTGATAATTTTTCATCCGGTCTTGATGATTGCTTATTTTTTAGTTTTTGATTAATTATTAGATAAAAAAATGTCTTATCATTAAATGGATATAGCAACATCGATGCCTTTTGCATTCGATGTTGGAGGAACATTCCCTCTTTGAAGTCTTTTTGGCGATATCCAATTATGTGTTTTTGAAAAAACTAACAAATGTGCAAGCATGATTTTGGAGTTTATAGCAGCAGTACCATATCCACATTCATGCTACTGCTCCTTTTTTATTTCCCATTAATTCGGATACGAAATTTCAAGTAGCCTTGGTTGATTACTTCTTCATGTTGCTTGAGTTTAATCCTTCCTTAATCCCTAAATGTGGATTATAATTAGCTGGAATAATAGATATTTATCAATTACTTTTTCGTTGTTGGGCATATTGTTCTGGACACACACACACACTCAGTAATTAATGAACCATATTTTCTTTTTGGGAAACGAATTTTCTCCTAATATCAAGAATAACATATTGTTCTCTGTTGCAGGGGTAACATACAAGGAAGACCTCCTTATCAACGAGCGTAATGCCTCTTTTTAAAAAAATGTGCTATATGACTGATAAATAAATTACTAAATTAAACACATGTGTTATTTTTTTGTGCTATGCACTTTTATATTTTTATAATACTATTATGTCCATGTTACTTCTACACTACGGGACAGCATTATTTCTCTGTGGGTCTGAAATTTAGACGTGTTAACTGTAGTTCAGTATGATTGGGAGAAACTGGAATCTATAACGACTGGCTTCAGAAAAGCTACAATTTTCAGATGCAGTCACAGAAAAATGTCCTTTATAGGGACTTGGATTTTCTTTCTTCAGCACTGAATAGATATTTAGCTACACTGATTACTGCGATATCTGATGAAATCGTACCAATTACTGTTACATATTCAGTCAGTTGACTAATGTCCATTCATAAGATTAATTTTTGAACAGAGATATCAGTTCTTTCAACTACATTGAACATTCCATGCAACTAGTATGACGGCTTGGTGTTATACGTGTTGCTAGGAGGTTGACATAGATTCACACACAAATATACAGGGGTCGGTCGGCATAAATCAGCTCCCCGATTTGCACGAGTAAATAGAAATAAAAAATGCAAACGACGACTAACGAACGTCTATTTTTGTGAAATTACAACCGGAAGGGTCCTACGAAGCAATTGAAGCTGATTGAGGAGGTTCTCGAATTCCTCCTCGATAAATGTTCGTAATTGTATAATGGTGCATGACTCTCTTGCTAAGACGCGATCTTTTAGTAGGCCTCACAGAATGAAGGTGTAAGATCCCATCTGGCTGGCCACTTCACTGCTGCTCGTCTGCCAATCCAGTCCACGAACCGAGCATCCAGAAAACACTCATAATGAGTGCACAGTGCGGCGGGGTACCGTCTTGCATAAAATGCCGAATGGTTGCTAATGTTGGGGCGTTGTCCATTTGCCCGCGTAGGTCTTTCAGCAGTTCCAAGTAACTTTGTAAAATTTATATACCTACATATTTTTATACAGCGGGAACTGACTTATGCTAGCCCGCTGTGTTTCCCAGCAAACTGTTATACAGGGTGTCCCACGACGATTAAAACAAGCAATATATTGGATCTGGGCAGTAGTAGAGAATTCTAATTTTGGGGGTGTAAATTGAAGCAAATGTTGTGTCTTTTCTTGTCATTGTGTTACACAATGAGGTATTTGTTTCTGGTCACGTGACGTCCGATTCAAAATTATTAATGGGACACCCTGTATATTTCTGCCTTTCTGTGTCCCTCTCGATAAAAAAGTTCCAACAAACTAGCACACATGGGGTCTAAAGTGATTAATTCGAAAGCCCAGGTATTTAAAAGGTTGTACCACTACCATTATGAAACAGTAGCAAATAATTTAGCTGTAGAGGAACATGTTATGATCAATGCTAGTGGTACAATCCTTTAAATACATGTAGCTCTTGAAATGATCTCTTTAGATGCCAAGTGTGCCAGTTTGTTGGAATTGATTTATCAAGAGGAACACAAAAAGGTAAAAATATACAGGGTGTCCCATTAATAATTTTGAATTGGACGTCACGTGACCAAAAACAAATACCTTATTAGTTAACACAATGACAAGAAAATCTACACCCCAAAAATTATAATTCTCTACTACTACGCATTTCCAATGTATTGCTTGTCTTAATCAGAATTTGTAAAATAATAATTGGATAATGATGGAGAGAGTCATCCATCATTCTATAGTTTTGAGATATAATGCTTTAACCCTGTAATTACAGTTATGTAATGTACAGCAATGTTGTGACGTGAATTCTGTGAGCTCACACCTGGGGGCCAACTCTGTTGCTCAAACATCCGGGAGGAACAGATCAACATTTTTGAGGAGCAAAAAAAGTTTCCATTTCTCAAACGTCCGGAAGGAGCCTTGGCTTAGATATAATTTCAGTAGGGGGATGTGATATATGGTCTGGCGTACAATACATATAAGACATGATGAAGTTTAACCTCTAAGGCGGGAGGTATACCAGACCAGATACGACCTGAGTTAGCGGGGTGAATCCAGTAGTAATTTTGATGTTCTTCCGGAGTGGGGAGTGTGTTATAGGCAAATAATATTTTAGACATAATATAGATTTACTATTTTTACTTCAAACCGGCCGATGTGTCTCTCTAAGGCCTCGCCGTATCTATGGCTACACTATGAAAAAAACCGGACAGGTGACAACCCTACCTGCATGACCTAGGGCGGCCAAGGGTATTTAAAGGTAGTTTTCTTTGAAGAGTCGGAAGTTACGTGTCTGCTGAAAAGTCAGAAACCAACTCGAAACTTTACACGAATTTTAGCAGATTTGCGTTTTGAATTTACATCTGCCAGGAAGTGAAACGATTTTTTTATAGTCAGCCTCCCGCAAAGGCTGAAAGCCTATGGCGCTGTAGAAGTGCTGCGAGAGGACAAATGTCAGTGCATGTTAGGTGAGAAACGCTGCAGGTTGTATCTATCGGGAAACAAGTTCCCCAGCAGCTCATTCCACAGCGTTGAAGTTCTATAAAAGAAGGAATGCTGGAGGAGACTGGTTCGGGGAATAGGGACCTTGAACTGGAAAGGATGAGCTCGCAGAGCCTCTCTAGTGTTCCTCGTTCGGCTGGCTTTTGCTGTTATTACCTGGGAAAGCTCACTCGAATATCCTACGTGATGGAATCTGTAAAACAGGGAGAGGTCAGCCACTTTTCTTCGATGTTCCAGGCTATGGAGGTCCTTTGAGCGCATCCCCACACACGGGCGCAATACTCCAACGATGGTGGGATCTCGGATCTGTGCCTTGTAGAGCAGCAGTAGTTGATCTGGTGCATACAGCTTCCCACAGAACTGGTGGTGCCGGGACATGTTATTATTGATGATCCCCAAAAGCTTGACGGAAGGTGACTCGACTATTGGGTGACTCTCCCATTCAACAGTTGCTAATCCAACGTGAGACTTCTTTCTTAGTGCTGATGCTTGAGCTTTATTTACGTTGAACTGTACTTTTACTAATCTCCACTCTACAATTGTTTTACTATCTATGTTGATCTGCGAGGCATGTTGCTGTCACCGACGTGTCGTCTCCTGGATGATAGTCGCTTGCCTGGTTCCATGCACGATATTAATATACTGTCGTCTGCGAGGTTGTAGATTAGATTGGATGTTATTTCCAACAGCTTGTTGACGTATAGTAGAAACAGTGTATGGAAATAGGACAGATGGATCCCTGAGGAACACTGGCGTTTATTGAAAATACGTATGATGAACAGCCTTTGACTACAACAAACAGAGATCGGTTGTTCAAAAAGCTATTCAACCACTGGCAGATCATTAGTATATAGTATATAGAGTATTGCCGACACGAATATTATCAATAATTTTGAGAACTGTAGCTCGCCATCGTTCGCGATTTACTGTCAGTTCAGTGGCGCTCTTGATACTCATATCTAGCAACCGTCTCGTCGTATCCACCCAGCGTGTAGGGGAACGCCCACGGCGCCGCCCACTCGGGGCGTGACCCTGAACTACAAGTTTCTCCATATTATCGCTTCTGTGAATAAGTTCGAAGAATGTAAGCATTCTCGTCGAGACAATGGAGGATAGTCTTTTTGGATTATCGAGCTCATCCAGTATGGAAACATTAGTTCGATGGGCGGTATAAGGAATTCTTAGCATTTTCCTCCACATCCACATTTCAAAAGCATGTATGCGAGCTCGATCTGCCTTTTTAACAGTCCTAGTTCCCGAGGCATACAAAAATATGGAGAACACAAGAGACTGAACCAGCGACATTTTGATAGCGTTAGTGGTGTTATGGTCCCGCCATATATTAGTAAGCTTTGTCATGGCCACCCGTGCCTACCTGAATTGTCGATCAAAGAAGCGAGGTACAAAAAATTTTGAACTACCTGACAACGGCCTATTGACTTTATTTCTCGATGATTGCCATGCTCTCTATCTACTATCATAACCTTGGTCTTGTTATAGTTGATACTGGCACAGGCCAGGTGGTAATCAATAAACGGAAAGCTTGACCAAAGGTCCCTCATGCCACACTATGTCGAAGGCTTTCGATATGTCACGTGCAACAACACAAGATTCACCATAATTTTCAATTGCTCCGTGAGTGACGGAGGCCAGAAGGTCACCGATATTTCGCTTCCTTCCCATCTCGTAGAGCGGATGAGAATGTAGAGCGATTATTTGCCTTTCTCCTAGTACGTACTTTTGTCCAGTCCCACTATGAACCTTCTTGACTACCTGCAGGCATCTATCTCTAACCAAGCGTTCGCCAGTCCAAGGTCCAATGTAAAGTCACTTATCCAGGGTGACGTCGACGAGGAGGCTAGTAATGCCTAGCATTAGTTATGCTCCAGTCCAGGAGCATGTAAGCCTATCCCTAGCAGACCTTTTCGATAAAAAAGTTTTTTTTATCTCTTATACTACTAAGTCGAATTTTAATACACGATATCATTCACAAATAAAAAAATTAGTGCAATTAGTACATTGGTAAATTGACCAGAAACATTTCCGATAACCCTTTTTGAAAAGTTCATAATAATATTTACTTGGAATTTGTAGTATCTCAGACATCCCATCCTGTTAAAAAGCAGCAAAGATAGCAACACTGACCTTTCTTAGTTACTTTTCATCTGCTGCTAGACAGGTTGTTAAAGTCCGATGTTCAAGTGGGCTGTTTCTTTTTCATTATAATGATAGATTAAAAGCAAAGGTCGGCTTTTAGTTATATCAAGTTAGATTTTAATCTACGGTCACTACGGCTAAAGACAATAATAAACGAAACCATTTGCTGTAATTGTTGTATAAAAAAATACAACAGATCAATAACTGGTGAGCCCGCTATGTTGACAAATGCTCCCTGTAGCTGCATACAAAGTGTCAGCAACAACTCGAGTAGATCGCATTCTGCCTGGAAGAGCCAGTAGTCGTAGATGACGATCTTGCCGGTCTGACGTTCTCCTACGTGCTCCAAAACCTCTAGATCGCTGCACACCCTTCTTCGATCCATGCGCGCCATACTGTTATAACTGTAGCCACGGTACGCCATATGGTTACGGCGATTGCTCTGAAAGAAGCACCACGTTCTCGTAGACCTACAATCTGTCTTCGTTTAAAGAGGTTGAACTTCGTAAACTGGGGCTGTCGCTCCTCTACGGGTACACAGCCAACTAGTCTTTGTTTGCTTTGCTTTTACACGTATAGGGCTTTTTGGTGAAGCCATGTAGGTAAATATCGTCTGAATGAATAAGTGTTAGATGTGTACTATAAAGCTAACTACTGCCAAACTGTGCACACATTTTCTATACGAACATATCTTTCTAGGTATTTGGACTTCACTTGCGAGTAATATATTTGGAATGGCGTTCATGGCGATTATATTCAAATAAGCTTGAGGCGTTTTCACGTTTTTCAAATCGCTGGATACTATGACTTGTAGTTTTCTGTACGTGCATACTAAATACCCGAAAATCGAGTGAAGTAAACAAAACCTTCCAGCAAAGCGAGGACAGTGATACTAAGGATATTCTTGCTTATGTCGATTGAAACTAAGATTGTACTTTATAGGCTGAAATGTGGGAATGTCCCGGTGGATTAGAAAACCCTGAGGTATTCAAGTAAATGTAGCTACCGCTGGTAGCACCGAAGATAAGTGGTAGCTACAAACATCTAGCGAACATATATGATCTTGCATCCAAAAATAGAAATGTAGTATAATTTCCGAATAATGGGAAATCTCTAGCTGTTTAGAGAAAAACTGAGATCAATGACGTATTCAGGGCCGTATTTGTAGTCTTCTCTTGAGTAATACTTAAGGTTCCTTTAAGTAATATAATACTTAAGGTTCCTTTAAGTAATACTCAATGGATATTTAAAGAACCCTCAAGTGTAGCTTTCCTTGTGTATCTGTTTCCTAGACAACATCTTTGAGACAGCGGGATTCATTTGGCGACGTTCTCATTTTTTTTCTTCTTTCTTTTATCCTCATGGCTTCTGCGCGTTATCACAATCAACCAGCACATTATATAGGGACTGCAACGAAGCTTGGCTCTTGGCCATGTTACATTCCAAAAAATAAAATAAATAAAATCAAAAGATGAGTACCGCGAATTACACTGTATCAACGATTTAAGAATGTACCTATATCAAATCTCACGATTAACAAAGATTAGAAACTGAAAATACTGAAATACACGTGTTATAACGGCCCCAACCTGAAATCGACTCGGCTGGATGAATGCCGCCATGAGACTAATTGTCATACTTTAAATATAAGTCAATTTCATGTTTTTCCAGATTTGAAACTGACAAGACCGTACTCATGTAGATATTTCGTTACTTGAATATTGCTCAAGGGAGCCTTACATAAGAACCCTCAAGTAGCTGTCAAAACACAAGGGACCCTCGAGGGGACCCTTAAGCAATGACTATGAATACGACCCTCAGCGTTCTGAAGTAAGCTAGTAATGCATCCTGAAATGATGGAAATTTCTAGAATAACAGACAGTCTAAACATGTACGGAGAAGGATGGGATCATCCTTTCAATCTGAAACCATAGAAATAAGTCCATTCCAGATAAATTTCTAGAAGAATCTAAAAGTCCTGGAGGTTACAGTGAAAAACTGATATGACCGCCTTATTAAGCTATTCAAAGTGCAATTAAAATTATATACTTCTTCCAGATTCATGCAAAGAAAGTTTCCATTGCTGTGAGTTAAATTGACAAAGCTTTCAAAATGACTTTCCCTTCTAAAATGCCCAGTTTTCTCCCTTAAAAATCCTGCTACTGTTCTGGCCCAAGTTTAATTATTTCTTTTTGATAACGCACCTTTATCGGAAGATAACAGGCATACCTGGATAATCAAGTCATGCTATGCTATGCCAATAAATTATGTTTGTATATTTCCACCCACCGACTATTAAAACAAATAATAGTCGGTGTTTCCACCAACGATCGATAAAGATTGTATACTGGAGACTCGAGCGGAAAATATACAGGGTGTCCCAGCTTAAAGCGCACAAATGGAACTGGGATGAATTAGACCACAATTTATCGACAATTTTTTCTAAATCTCAAAAAATGTCTGTGATATATTGAGAGTTTTGTCCTTTTTGAAGTATTGCGTACATTGAGTTGAAATCAAACTATTAGTAGTTCCTAATAATGGATGCTGCTTAGCAAATAAAGAAGTTTGCCTAAAAAAGTACGTGTGCTTAAACAAAATAGTTTTTTGAGAAATGTTGGACCATTTTTTGGACTACATTTTGATTTTCAAGGAAATACCCCCATCAATATACTTTTTTGTCTCTTTTCATTGATCCCCAGTCAATATACTTTCTAATTAAAGAAAACTAGAGCATTCTATCTTTAGCACAAGCTTTTCGGGGTATTTGCGTGAGCGTAACATCGCTCATTCATCATTATTTGTCATCGCTCAAGTACAGTCTCTTTCTTGGATCATTACTGTTTGCACAGACAACTTGTAGAAAAGCGTCGCTTACACCGACCCTTCAATGTAATGCTGTAACGTCATATAGAAAATCTTGTGGTAGAGATAGAACTTATGTTTTTTTACTGGACAGGATATTTAGTGGTGATCAATGGGATGAGACAAAAAAAAAGTATAGTTATAGGGAGTATGTCCTTAAAAATCGAAATTATTTTAAAATAAGTGTAAGCGACGCTTTTTTGCGAAATTAAAGTGCCTGCGCAAATAGTCATGAGGCGAAAGAAGGTCTGTACTTGACTGTACTTGAGATGATGAATGGTGAATGACTGACGACACTACGTTCACGCAGGTGCATCGACTTAACGATAAAACATTGTAGTTTTTGTTGTAAGACAGGATATTGGATTCCTTGAAAATCCAAATATAGTTCAAAGAAAGGTCTGATGTCTAAAAGAGTGTTTTTTAAGCTCACTTACTTTTTTACGGGTCACTTTTTTATTGGCTAAGCAGCATGAGTTATTATGTATTATTAATGTTTTTTTTTTCAACGAAATGCACGCAATGCTTCAAAGGTATGATGATTTCAAATAAAAGAGACAAAAAAATTAACCTCCAATATAAGGCAAATACTTTATGCTGGGACACCGTGTATAATATAATTATGTATTTAAATCAAGTGACCCTGAGACGTTCATCTAATGTTTCTAATCAGTTTGTGCTGGCTTGTGGATCTGTATACATATTATGGCAGCGCCAACGATTCGATTGAACAATGGGCTGCAGTGCCCTGTACTTGGACTGGGCACCTGGTTGGTAAGTCTCTTAAGCATGCATCATGTATCAAAATGATAGGTTATTATTAAATGGTCATTTTAAAAACAGATGAAAGTATGGTTTAAGCAATAGTTATATATAATACTATGGTCCAGTAGGATAACCGTTGCGTTGCTTGTATTTTTCATACTTCTTATTACTAATCGGTGATAATTGTGAAAATGTCCCTGATACTGATAGCAGAGCCAAATTTTTTGTAATTATAGACACTTTTGGACCTTAAGAATCCTCAGCTCTTTCTTACTTAGTTTCACCTAAAATGTATACCTAATAATTTATGTATGTAAACGTCTTTAACTATTTGGAAGTACACAGAGTACATAAATGGGTGGAGTTTAGCTTCCATAGTTTTTCTGACACTCAAACTCACTTATAAGTTCAAAGAGAACTAAAAGCAAACACGCTCTTATAGCATATAAAACTAAAAAGTAAAAAATAATTCTTAAGCTAAAAAAAAAACAGTGAACGAAAATACTTCACCATTTCCAGCAGTACTTTCAAAACCATCAAATTACATTTCTAAGGCCACAATTGTAAATTCAGACTGTCAAGTGTAATTAATTTATGCCTGACAGTTTAGAGCAATAGAAAAGCCAATATTTCCTAATAGGTAATAAAACGAGATATAGCCTAATATGATTTTTCAATAGCTAAAAGCGTACAAAACCAAATATAATAATAATATCTTGGAGTGGCGCAGCGTCATGTCCAAGAGGCGGCATTGGTTAAAGAGTGTCTCCGCCGCAAGTATTTGCACCGACTCCGGCAGATCTGGTCGTCAGAACTGTCCGGCAAGAACAAAGTCGCTGCCACAAACATGCTTGCGGTCCCATTGTTATTATACACCTTTGGTGCTATACACTGGAAAGTGAACGAGCTGAAGGAAATCGACACGAAGACCCGCAAAAGGATGAATATGAGGAGAAGCCTGCATCCTAAGTCCTCTGTCCCGCGAATATACCTCCCGCGACACCTGGGAGGGCGTGGACTATTGAGTTTGGAGCGTCTGCACAACAGAGTAGTACTGGCCACTGCCTGCTATGTAACGAACAGCACCGATCCCCTGATCCGCTTTGTGCGAGAGCACGAGAATGCGGGAAAAGGAGCCTTTCTTTTTAGCGTAGCGAAACGAGCAGCCGAGGAGCTCAGCCTCACACTCGACTTCAAGCGGAGGTGTCAGCAGTCCATTACGGAACTTGCTCCCGCAGAATTAAAATCCCACCTTAAAACTGCCGAAGTCGACTTCCTTTTAAGACTTCATAAAGATAAGCCAATGCATGGAATCTTCTACAAACATCTGGAAGAGCATGGCTTGTCTGAGCAGTTGACCTTCTCTTTCCTAAGGTCTAGTGGGTTGAAGTCGGAGACTGAGGGCTTTATAATGGCTTGCCAAGACGGTGTCTTCAACACCTTGGTGTACCGTAAAAGGGTTATGGGTGTAGATGTACCCGACACCCTTTGTAGAGCTTGCCGACAGGCGCCAGAGACGCTTATGCATCTCTTGTCGGCGTGTAAGACGTACGCTGGGACGGCTTACGTCCATCGGCACAACGCGGCTCTACGAGTGCTCTACTATCATTTGAGGCACTCATACGGTATCGATGAGACACCGGTGCTGCCATACGCTCCAGGGGATATAGAGTCAGTTGTGGAGAACGAGAGATGCCGGATTTACTGGAACTACTCGTTCCCCACGCTCGAGCTTGTACAGGCAAACAAGCCCGACATAGTCCTTCTCGACCACCAACAGAAGACGATGTTCGTTATTGAGTTTTCGGCGCCTGCCGAGGTGAACATCGTCTCTAAGGAGGAGGAAAAGCGGACCAAATATCAGGAGTTGCTCGGACAACTTCGCAGGCTCTGGCCAGACTACACTGTAAGTCTGCTGGTTATGGTCATTGGATCCCTAGGTGGAATGAGGAATACGCTGCTCTCTGCACTGCGCAAAATACCGGTGTGCCGTGCGGCGGCGCACATCTTAGCCGCCAGAATACAGAAGGCAGTCATCCTTGGGTCCCTTCGTCTACTTAGGGCGCACGATTCGCGGACCCAGTGATTGCTCACCTCACGGTGTGAGGAGTAGTCATTGGGTAATGGAACAGCAGCCCGGTGTGTCGGAGCCCGGGCTGCACTTTTTTGTTTTAAACAAAAATAATAATAATAATAATAGCGTTTATTGTAAATATAAAATAAATAAAACACAATAAACAACAGGTGACCCAAAAGAAGTTAAAAACTTGTGCTTGGGTATAAGTAGTTATTATAAAATGGAAACAACAAATAAGGGTCAATTCAGGAATATTTATATTTAAATATTATGTATTCCATATATATCAGTAATAATAGGTATTGCATATGTCTACAAGTTGGTGAATTTTAATGCGCTTATTATTTACTATCCATTGTTTTAAACCACACTTAAATGAATTTAAAGGCACTAGACATTTTATGCTTTCTGGTATCTCATTGTATAGTCTTGGAGCAAGAAATGTATGACATCGTAATAAAGTATTTTTTCTTGCTTTTGGTACAACATTACATGCAAATCTTATGTCATATTTATGTTCGTGTTTTGTCAAGTTTGATTTATTTTTATATTGGTAAATACCTAATGACATGAAAAATGTTTGGCGGATATCTAGAATTTTTGTTTTAGAAAATAACAAGTCACTAGGATATGTACATTTCACTTTATATAAAATTTTTATTAAACGTTTTTGTATAATTTCTATTGCTTTTATATTATTTTTACATGCTGCGCCCCACACCACAATACAATATCGTATATGACTATGAACAAGTGCTTCGTATACAATGATCATCTGTTCATAGGTAAGTATAGTGGAAAGGAGTTTAAATTTGCTTATAACGTAACGAATCTTTTTGACAACATATTCGGTATGCTCTTTCCATTTGACATGGCAATCTAGATATATTCCTAAGTACTTGATACTGGTGACCATTGATATAGGAGCTACCTGTTTACAACTGATTTGTAAGTTGGTGTATTTCGGTAAGCTGTTTGCGTATGATGCTAATGGAACAAAGTGAGTCTTGTTGAAATTGACTGTTAAAAGTCGACTACTGAACCAATTGAACATTTTTTTAAAACCATTTTCAGCCTTTGATTTTAATATTTCCCAACTTTCAGCAGAAAATATAACAGCTGTATCGTCTGCAAAACTCACTATATCTCCGCTCACATCGACTGCAAATAGATCATTTATATATATGTTAAAGAATAATGGTCCCAGTACCGTTCCTTGAGGAACACCGCATGTTATAGGCAATGGAGAACTAGAGCATTTATTTATCACAACAGTTTGTGTTCTATTACTTAAGTAACTTTTAATTAGATGATAGATTTGACCCCGTATACCATAATTTTGTAAAGTTTTCATGAGTATCATATGATCAACTGTGTCAAATGCTTTTGCTAGGTCAACAAATACACATAATGTTGGAATATTTCTGTCTACATTTTTGCATAGTTCTCCTATTACATATGTCACCGCATCTTCAGTAGATTTATTTTTTTTGAAACCGAACTGTTTATTAGAAAATATGTTATATTTCTCTAAAAATTCTGTCAATTTGTTCTTTATTATATTTTCAAAAACCTTTGCCAAACAGGAGATAAGTGAGATAGGTCTATAATTGGATAAATCATATTCATCGCCAGTTTTATGTACAGGCATCACAGTCGCAATTTTGAGTATAGATGGAAAAATACCCTTTTCCAGACAACAATTAATTATTCTAGTGAATGGCTCCGAAATCAGATGTGCTACGATTTTGAGTGTTTCAGCAGTTAAATTGTCTATTCCAGGTGTTTTGCCATTTTTCAGCAGCATTATTGAATTAATTACTTCTTGTTCAGTGATTTTTTGTACTACAATGGAGTTTGAGAGTCTGATTGTTTGTGTGTCTAGGTATCGGATACTTGATTTAATTTTTTCTGCTAGATGTTTACCAATAGAGCAAAAGTATCGGTTAAATTCATTACTAATATCTAAGTTAGTGTTCAACATGTCTCCACTTTGAGACATAATTTTACCAATGTCTTTACCAGAGTTATTTACACCTATAATGTTATTCACACATTTCCATAGCTTTTGTGTATCGTTGGTATGGTTCATGATTTTATCTTGATAATATGACAATTTTCTAGCTCTGATTAAATTTGTAAGCTTATTATGATATTTTTTATATTTTTCTTTATTTTCTACTGACGGATCATTTATCATTATTTTGTAAAGCCTATTTTTTTCATTTACGGAATTTATTAAAGCAGCAGTGATCCATTCTTTTCTGTTTGTTCTTTTTTATTCTCACTTTTGTTGTACAATTTTTAATGTGTGTTGTCAGAGTTGTAATGAATGTTTCTGTTGATTTTTCAATTTCACTAGCGAAATACACCTCATTCCACGATTCATTTTTTAGTTCATTTAAAAGTTTATTTTTATTTAAGTATTCTTTGTATCGCAACATTTCACTATTAAGTGGATTATTTGTTCCTGGAAGTAGTATCTGTAGTACTTGAGAAAAATGATCTGTAATTGATGTTTCAGCGATAACGGGAATTATTCTCACATCTTTAATTTTGTTATTAATAAATATGTGATCAATACACGATTTTGTACTATCAGTTATTCGAGTGTAGCTGTTTATTGCAGATGTGAAGCCATGAATGCTTATTTCCACCCCACCATCTCTTATGGAATAATTGCTTGGGGAGCATCTTACAGTGTCCACAGAATCTTTGTAATACAGAAGAGAGTTTTAAGGATGATAGCTTCAGTTAATAGCAGAGCTCACTGCAAAAATATTTTCATCAATTACAATATACTGACACTGCATTGCGTCTATATGTACCAGTTATTACTTTATGTCAAGGAAAATTGCAGTTCCTTTGAGGTACTTAATTCACACAGGTGTTATAGTACAAGAAATTCGTCTATTTTGCAGGTCCCTGCACATAGACTGTCAATGACTGAAAACAGTCCCAAATACATGGGGATCAAATTGTTCAACAAGCTACCAAGCCATATGAAACAGGGGAGTATTTATGAGTTTAAAAGAAATATCAAATCGTTATTCCTAAAAAAAGCCTATTACTCCATTAACGAGTTCCTCTATGATGAAAATATCTAGTTTTAACCTACTTTTTTAGATTCTAACTGTTATACATAAGTGTTTTTGTTACTTTATTGTTCTATTAGTGTGGTGTTTAAATGTTGTTGGTTGCTGTTCTGTTTTTTATGTATTTTTATTTTTTATTTGTATCTATACATTTATACACAATGTTTACTTTGACGCATTCTATATCATCGTTGATGATCGCTGAATAAAGATTATTATTATTATTATTATTATTATTAAAATATTAAGATAGTCCTGAATGTTGGTTTCTTCTCCAAGAATATTGATATTTATATCACCTATTATAACATGCATATCTGCAGATATGCATGCTGCAAGATAGTGATTGAGATTTTCAACAAATTCATTTACGAGCGTTTGTGGTGATCTATATATGCACGTAATCAAAATTCTTTTATTACACTTAGTGAAGTATATCTGGACGATTTTGATATTCCCAATAATAAATGTATTATAACTATGTAAAGTATTTTCTCTTATATACACTACCACTCCATCATTTTGATTCACATCGCCATTGTTGTACACTAATGTGTATCCATCAAGCTTATACAACGATATATCATCTAGCTTCCAGGTTTCAGATAGAATTATGAAATCTAAACTAAAATTAAGTTCACTTAGTAGTAATTTAAGTTCATCTAAATCTTTGTTTAAACTCCTAATGTTCATATGAAACATATGCAAACTATTCTTACTTTTTGTAATATTTAGTAGGTTATTGAGATCATATGTGTCTTGAGCAGTATGAGTATTAAATGTTTCGATTTCAAAATCTCTAATATAACTATCCATTTAATACTTTATGTATAATTATTATCTACTTTTATTTTCGTTCAATCAAATATAGCTTAAAATTCAATGTTCGAACGGTATTGAGATTGAAAATATTTGTAAGTAGGACATTTCTGATCGTCGGATGTGTGGGTAACATCGTAATTCCTATTAAGGGTCTCATTATAATATGTACAATTAGAACATTTCACTAAATTTTGTTTACATGATTTACTTTCATGATTTTGACCACATATCGCACAAACATGTGAATTTAGACAGTGTTTTTCTGTATGATTAAATCGTTGACATTTCCGACATTGCAGTACTTTATTATTTTCGTAAACGTTTAAAACTTGGAAATCAACCAATAGTTTACTACTATAGTTTTCACAAATATTCCTGAAACCCTTACCTGATATTTCAGCATAAATTATATACATTTTTTTCTTTGTTATATATCTAATGTAGGTGACTTTAATTTCATTTTCTTGTAAAAAAGGATTTTGTTTAAGTATGGTTTCTTCTATTTGTTCCACTGTAGGCGTCTCATCAGATTTAAAACCCGAAATTTGATTTTTTGGCTTGAACGTCTTCGGTTCCGTAATTTTGTATTTTTTTGGTAATTTCTGACCCATTTCTTCTTTCATTTTGCAGCAATCGTTTTCTTCTATATGTACTTCTACGCAACCGTTTTTCATATTGCGAACATTTTCTACTCGTAGCTTAAGATTTTGTAAATTTATGTGTTTAGTTAAGTCATTTCTAGTTTCATGACACGGTTGGATTACGTCAGGCTTTACAATGATTTTTTTCAGTTTTCTTTCTTTCTTTTCAGTATTATTTTTCGTGATTTCTGCATACGATAACCTGTTGCAACCTTTTTCCTCCAAGTGATCAAGTCTTTTGACGACTGAATCTAAAGTGTCTACTATAGAGTCTTTTGGTGCAATATTAGATGTAATCAATTCATATTGTTCCAATAAACGTCTATTTTCACTTGTAATTTGGTATATCAGATTATCTTTTTCTGCCAATATTTCTTTTAGGTATTTATTTTCTTCTTTTAATAATTTTATGTTATTTTCATCCCCATTTTGATCTTTTGTTATATTATTCAGTGTAGCTTCATCTGTGTCTTGAGAATTTTTATTTCTTTTCTTCCTATTCATATTATGACCTACTGTATGCACATAGGCATTGGGATAGACGTTGACTTCAGTTGATTTCCACTGACCTTGACGTTTCATCTTGAACTGTCAAAATATCAATAAAAGTATGGCCGATCGAACCTCTTACACAGTTTCTCCCGGGCTGCCTTTATGTCCAGCGATACAATTCAACTTAACAATACCTTAGCACAGCAGTTATCCAAAATTTGTGACTTCTGTTAGAAAAAACGGTAGGTGTAACAAGGAAGAGCTTTTTAGAACGTAAGTGTAGATAGACAAGCCACTATATGCATTTCATTAATCACAACACAAAAATTAATATTTCTCATTGTTAAAAATATTCAGGTATTCTGAGGTGTATTATGTGTAATTTAGAATAAATCATTTAATTTTGTCATACTCAGTTTCTTTCAAGATAATTCACGTTGTTTCACTTGTTAGTAAGAGCACTTTAGCACTCTCTGAAAAACTGATTTTCAATTCAGAATTTCATGTAAACATGGTTGCACAACAGCTTCGCTTTTAGGATACAAAGACACAAAGTTTGTAAAAAAAGTTATTAATTTATTAAAGATCATGGAGCCGATTTTTTTTTAAATTTGGCAGTATTGATCACTGTAAGAAGACGCTAAGTTGGCACTGATGAGAAGGTAATTATCATTTTATTAGCAACCAAAATGTATGCAACTGATCTGAAAAAAGTTAATGATGTTTTTTAGATTAAACAGATGAAAACACAACTTGTTTCTTTAATGTCTCTTTGTATCCCACTTCGTTTTCGCGGAAAAAAATTAAAACCACTTCATAGCCTGCCGAAAAAGAAATGTTAAATCAGAACAAGCTGATTTTGTTGTTTTTATTGGTAGCCCATAATTACAATGGCGTATTTCTAACCCAAATTCAAGTCAAAAAGTTCAAATAAACATGTTTTCTAAAGAGTGGGCTTTTAACATACACCCTCTTGCACTGGTTATGGAGTGATTTTCATTTTTTCCTCGAAAACAAATAACTAAAAACCTAAAACGTTTTTTTCTCTCAAAAAAATCTACATATCCTCTAGCGATGAAAAATACTATTTTTTACATCTCTAACTACATTATAGTACCTCAAATCTCCGAGTCCGCCAAAGTTTAGACTATTTTTATATTAGACGGGTTTATTGCTAAGACGAAGTTAGTATACCTCACACTATATTTTCCTTTAATCTCAGTCAGCTCCAGGAGAAGTGAAAGAAGCCGTTAAATACGCGATTGACGTGGGTTATCGCCACATTGACTGTGCTTGGTTGTACGGGAATGAAAAAGAAATAGGAGAAGGGATTAGAGAAAAGCTCAACGACGGTACAGTCAAAAGAGAAGATCTGTTTATCGTGACTAAGCTATGGAACACCTTCCATGAAAAAGAGAAAGTAGTTCCAGCCTGTCGGGAGAGTTTGAAGAACTTTGGATTAGACTATGTTGATTTATACCTGATACATTGGCCTTGCGCGCAAAAAAATACTGGTAAGATATTCTTGTCTCAACGACTCAACGTATTCGATAGGAAGCTTCACGCTTGTGGAAGAAAGCTACACCTTGTTGGTGTCAAATGCCAAGCTTAAGGAACGTATTCATAGTCGTCTCCTGAGTGATACTTAAGGCTCGCTTGGATACTTAAGCGAACCTCAAGTGTGTCCTTTGTTGTGTATCTGTTATCTAGACAACATCTACGAGATGGTGGGCAAACATTTGGTGACGCACTATTTCAAATATCAGTCAATTTTTTATGCCTATGCACTTTTAAGTTTTCTGTTATCTCTTTTTGTTTTGTGCCGGATATTTTTCCGGATGTGACAGAAGGGCTGCTCCAACCTACGGTTCTGTTACCGTCCCAGAGCCGTTTTCATGATGCCCCCCCCCCCATTTTGCGATTCTAAAAACGGTGATTGGTTGGTCCACCAGCGTACCAACCAATCATTGATTCTCTAGAATCGCAAAATGGGTGGGTCATTATGAAAACAGTTCTTGGACGGTGATAGAACCGTAGGCTGGAACAGCTCTAGAAACTGATAGCACCTTAGATAAGGAAGGAGGGGGGATACCGCACGCCCGTTTGATTCTATATGAATTAGCTATCATTAGCTGTTACTGAAAATAAATAGCCACCAAAACATTTTTATGATATTTATCGTTTTTAAGACCAATCATTGTAAGATATCGTAGTGTGCATAATGGTAGGGTTTGCAGCTCACAGTTGTGAAAGCCACAACAGCAGGAAGGAGCCAGGAATCGCGTATCACAGGTAAATTTTGGTAGTTTTTTGGTGCCATTTGGTAACAGAAATGTCAGTCGCGCGTTTCGTCCTCTCTCTTTCCTTGTCTAAGGATAACATCTGACTCCAAAATTAACCTGCAACATCGCCTTGACTGCAACGAAATGTCATGTTGACATGTCATGTTGACTTCCTTTACTTGAGTTTACTCAAGATTTACGTAAGGCACCCTCAAGTAGCTGTCTAAACATTAAACTATACTTAAGGGACCCTCAAGCATTACGGAACACTTAAGTATCGGCTGTGAATATCACCCTTAGTCATTTTCTTATTTGACATCTATTTTATGCTTCTATTCAAGTACCTACATAATAGGGTGTATGCTATGTTTTTCTTGTTTTTCATTCAAACACAAATGGTTAATTAGATAAACCATTTATGGATTAATTTACCGTTTTATGCGATGCTGAAAATGGAAAATAGTATGATAAACTTGGTAATTCCTTACTAGATATGCGTACTGTATGTTGTACACTATACAGATCATTTTGTATCAGTGGCGGCTGGTGAGATAGTGCCACAGTGCCATGGCACTACCTTAATTTTCGACAAAAACATATTTATCTATCTCTCAAACTTTTCTTATTCTATGTTAGTTTCCAACGACATTTTCTGTTTTATATGAAATGATAATAGCGGCTCAGTGCATAAATGCTTGCACCAGGCAACACGTGGCATCGTCGCAATTCACGTAATGGGAGCTGACGACGCGACGAAATGGCGAGATGGCCTACCGTGCCGTTTCTTCTAAGGTACAAACAGAGTGAGAGAAGTCTTATGACAAACGCTTACGAGTGACAGAGAGAACGCTATGCTGGACGTTTGGATAGATTTTAAATACGAAAACCCAAAGTAGATCGTGCCAGGCACATCACCCATATATTTCCATTCATGGTTCACTAATTTTGTTTTGTTTCAGCCAACGACGATCGTTGTTGGGTTCAGCAGTTTCGATTTGTTTATGCTTGATGCTGATGTTGGCTTTTCTCGTTAAAGGTTTGAAATTTAGATCTTATTAGTTTGAGTGAGTTGTGCGCTGTTTTCTACTCGGTATCTCTTTTGTGTTTAGTTAAAATATATCACTGGAGCGAAAATGAATAAAATTGGCGCATTTATAAACTCATTAAGTATTCTTCCGCTGAAAGAAAAATTGAGAAACTTATTGGTAGTGGACAGAAATCGCGTGCCGTAAATTTAATAAAACTATCTACGATGAAAACAATTGGATAAATGACTGTGAAAAAGTTAACAAACCGTTTTGTCTTGTGTAAGTTATCTTTGGAGGCGATGACACTTGGGCGAGAAAAGGCAGGGATAATCTTATTCGTATATGATAGGAGAAAATGAAAACCCATGAAAAATCTCAAGTGCATATGAATAATGTGTTCAGTTTATCGATGCTTGGTAAGTCAAACATAAAAACTCAGTTAAATTCGGATGATCGGCCAGTTTTAAGTATTATTTTTTTCAATTTTATATCGGTTTGAAATGTTGGCTGTCATTGTGGCACTACCTCTCTAAGTTGGCACGAGCCGCCACTGTTTTATATAGCATTGAAGAACAAAAAAATACAATTAATCTATCTAATGGCACTGTCGAGTTTCCCCTTAAACTCTCATTTCACTTGTTCATCCAAGATTTATACTGTACTGGTGAGCTTACACAAAACTTAATGCCTACTTAGATATTAATGTGGATAAGTAAATTAAACTGAGACTATGGCTATAATTACCTTGATGCTTGATGCTTCAAATTTTCTCTGTGTCGTAACTAATTCATCTGAATAAAATTAACAGCAGCTGTTTTACATTTCAGGAAAGGTTGATAAAAACTTGCCTTTCAAGGACGCTGTAAATATACAGTATGACTTTGTTGAAACCTGGAAAGGTATGGAGGAATGCATCCAATTAGGCCTGACCAAAAGTATTGGTCTTTCTAATTTCAATAGTAAGCAGGTGCAGAGGATTTTAGATGCTGCTAAAATTAAACCGGTGATGAATCAGGTAGGTTCTCGAAATAGTCTTCTGTAAATTGTGTTCTTAAAAAATAGTTGTATAATGTCGATATGAATGGTGTTTGTGTATATTGGATATTATCTCGTCTAAAAGCAATTTGGATTCTCAATATACAGGGTGTCCCACGACGATTAAGACAAGCAATATATCGGAACTGGGCAGCAGTAGGGAATTATAATTTTGGGAGTGAAGATTAGAGCGAATATAGAATCTTTTTCTATTATTGTTTCACCCAATGAGCTATTTGTTTTTGGTCACGTGACGTCCAATTCAAAATTTTTAAAGGGACACCCTGCCTATTTGTGACTTTTTGTGTTCCTCCCGATAAAAGAATTCTAACAATTTGCACACTTGGGGTCCAAAGTGATTAATTCAAGATCTACAGGTACTTAAAGGATGGTATCACTACCATTGACTCTACAGTTAAATTACTTTGATAGTGTTTCATAATGGTAGTGGTACAGTCCTTTAAATACCTGTAGCTCTTGAATTATGGTTAAGGTGGTCCTTAGATCCCAATTGCGCAGTTTGTTGTCATTGTTTTATCGGGAGGAACACAAAAAGTCATAAATATACAGGGTGTCCTATTAAAAATTTTGGATCGGACGTCACGTGACCAAAAACAAATAGCTCATTGGGTGACACAATAATAGGATAAGATACTATATTTGCTCTAATTTACACCCCCAAAATTATAATTCGCTACTGCTGCCCAGTTCCGATATATTGCTTGTCTTAATCGTCGTGGCACACCCTGTATTTAAATATATGAAGATAATGGGTTTAAGAACACAAATAAGGCGCAAGCAGTACATTTTAATAGGATTCTGCTGGCACTTGAAAGTAGAAAAACAATATGACTGTATAAGACTAAAAGAATCAACACACTTAGCCATAGTTAACGGCCTCGGCATAAGCCAAGAGTGATTAAATATTAAGCAAAATATAGTAAAACAGGTTTGAACCCTAGCGTCAGTTGTGTATACTATAAAGCCTTCGCTACCACGCTTCGATGATGATTTGGGCTATTCGGCCGGAATTTATATGCTTCGCCTTGGCAAGGCAATCAGTTTGTCGGGAGTGTCAAGCAGCTTATGAAGACGGCGCATCTGAACGGTCCAAGAACCACTCCACTGTATACTTAAATATCGTTATATTGCCTTTATAACTTGATAGAACATTTTTTATCAGAATAGTTTATTGGAGAAATGCCTTACCTTAAACCATTATTCAGCAAGGTCCTTACCTCTACGGTACTAGCTAAACATCTTAAAATATCTGTTTCGTAAAATTATTAGGTATACATTATTGTGCGTTTCATTTTTTTTTTGTTAAGAACCTTTTTAATTTACAAGATTTTTTTACAGTTCTTCGTGGATTTAACTGATCAGAAAATTGCATAGCCCGATCAAAACTTATTTTGTGCCTTGTAAAAAGTGCTATTAAATAAATCTTGTTATTTATTTATATTTTACGTACAGCCACAAGCTTACTGTTAGAAGTTACTGATGCGGATAAATACAACCTTCGAGCCAAATAGTGTCGAATGCAGAATCTCAAAGTTCAGGCGAATCATATAGCGCTCAGTTTTATTAATGAAGTTCTAGGTGTCCAATAATAATAGAGAATCGGAAATTACATTCTATAGACTTCTCGCATAATAACATTCTCCAGTAAAATTTTGTTAGGAATCTGTAGAAAAGTCAGATGCTTCACAATAGTTAGTAGGGACCTCCATTGTCTATGAATTTTTTATACCTCGAATAAAAAACTGTGGACTGTAGAAACTCTATTTTGACTTATCAAGCGTTATCAAAGCTCAGGTTTCGCAGTATGTATGTGACGTTATAGATATTGAAACAAAACTACACTAACTGTATCCATGCGAAACTTGAATTTTGCAATACTTTCTGAACATACGAAACATGTTTTGCTAAAACTCACCTGAAATTAAACACTATATCAAGATCTGTCTACAGGGAAAATTATGTTATTGGTATTTACGTGCTTTTACTAAAGGCCCACTTAACAAAAATTATATACATACACTGTACGTACAATGAATATAGAATCTATGGCAATATGCATGTCCACTGAATGCAGCAAGAATTTCTAATGAATGTGAAACCTATGTCAAATTAACATACATTTCATGTACGTCTGTCGCGAACCTTTAGATCCATGGTATATCCATTGAATATGCACAGGTACGTCAAATGCAAATGAAAGTATGTCTAATAGATGTAAAATAAAGATGAAATAAACATACATTTAATGTGCCTTTGTTACAGACTTTCATATGCACGGTACAACCATTAAATGAGTATATGCACATTTAATGCTTATAAGCAACTGTACAAGTGAATGATTAAACATATTGAAATAGTGGTACGTAAAACCACAGTAATTATGTCACAAATTCTCTGTACTGTACCCTCATTCCTTTGTATTAAACATCTTTGATCTCCTTTTCACTTCCCGCACCGACTGGTGAGGCAAGTATTGTGATCGCAAACATTTTCGATTTTGAGATAATACCTTTTTTGGACGTTTTATGGTATCTACATAACGATAATGGCTGTGTGTGGGTCTGTCTGTTTGTTGACGTTTTTATAGCCCAGTAACCTCAGCAACCGCTGCATAGATTGTGATGAAATTTGAGTAGCGATACGCTGTGGGGACTTAGTAGGTAATGCTGCTATAAGTTTGAATCGGTGCATTGGCAGTGGAGAAATTAGTTAAACACGGAAAATTATCAGAATACCCCAAACTTCATTACTAGGCGTATTAGGGGTTCGATTTTTTTTGAGGAGGTGAAATAGGGGTGGTGAGGATTTGAAAAACATTTGTTGTATTCATATAATGCTCTCCGTTACGCTGAGAGGAATTGACTTTGCTGCTATTTTATGGTTTTTAGACCTATCCGAAGACCGCCTTTCAATTTTATATCTGTGGAATAATTTGTTGCATACACATTACAATCCTAATGCGTAACTTAGAAACTACGAGTAGGTACTAATTTAATTGTGATGAAACTTTGACAACGCATTATGCTACCGTGGAGGAAATGGTAACAGAGTACCGCTTTTGGAACTCTTGCGAGTATCGTAGAAGAAATCAACAAAAAAAAAGTTTCAAATTCGTTCAAACTTTGACTTGTTTAAATATTTCGAAGGTCCCTGGTCATTGTCCACTTTTTTGATGAGCGTGGTGTAGGGATAGAGGAATTTCAAACTTTTATTAGCACCGATAACTTGTGGGAAGTACTGAGTCAAAATACTTGGTCATTTTTTTAATTGATGCTATACTGATATATTTATACCATGGTTTTTTCGAATTTGTTCTAGATTGAAGTATCGCCTAATTTGAATCAGAAAAAACTGATTAAGTTTTGCAAAGACAGACAGGTTGAGATAACGGCCTACAGCCCATTTGGATCTCCAACAAGACCTTGGGCTAAACCAGGGGAGCCAATTGTCAGGTTAGATGACCCAAAACTGATTGAAATTGGAAACAAGTACGGCAAGACCAGTTCTCAAGTTATATTAAGGTAATAATTGATCTTGCTAGAAAAGTATGTAAGTATTTCTATAATTTCCAATATGAGATAGTAGTGCCCTACTTTTTGCGTAGAGTCGGGCCTTGGTTTTAATATGTGTGACGATAAGAGCTCATTCGATGCTCGATTTGTTTACATATTAATGGCACATAACTAGAATACTTATGTCAGTGGCGTAGATAACTTTTGGCAATGATGGCACTTCATTGAATAAATAACCGAAAGTACACTAGCATATCCTGCTATTTAGATATACTAATAAATGATGGAACTATATAGTGTATAGCAAATAATACTAGTATTTATTGCTCTTGTACACTGAGAGAAAACTAATCGCTACGATTAAAACTTTAATCACCGCAATTAAATTTTGCATCAAAATACGTGACAATTAAACTGTTTAATTGCTGCAATTGAATAGTGAATTCTGTTTAGAATTGTGGGAGTGAGCAATATCACATCAGTGGTTATCAGAAAAATGTCACTGACTGCAGCTTAGTTTAATAGTTACAATTAAACCACGTCTCCAAGGTTATTCACTTGTTTAGTACCCTCAATTAAACAGGATCATTTATTACGGTTACCTTATTTATTTGTGGCATTCTTTTTGTAATTGTACTACACATAATGAATTAAACTGCTATAATGAGAAACTTTAATACCAATTCTGATTTTTTTCTTAATTTATTACGGATAATTCCTATACTCAATTAGAAGGACTTAAAAAAGCAAATAGATTCAAATTAATCTTTATTCCTGGTAAAATAATTAATAATCATTATAACAAAAGTTAAAATATTTAGTTTGTCACAACAAAAAAGTTATTGTTGCACATAAAACGTCTATTACATCTACGAACACATAATGTCATTGGGAAATTGTTACATATTTTGATCTTACAGCAGTTACCGGAAATGTACGACTCGTGTACTCCCAAACCATATTTGACTATGTAGGTACCTATTCTGTTCCACACACAAGGACACAAGCACGCATAAGACTTAGAGGAAATAGTGTGCGATATAGTAAAACTGAACAGCGAATGCACAACACACCTGTAACCGTACTGTAACAACTAACGACTAACTGAAAAGTAAAAAGAAGAGCATCTATCTCGATCGCACTCGCTTGCCCTCTACAAAGAAGGAAAAAGATGGACCATGATAAACATTCCCCACCTCGGGAAACCATCGTTATGCGTATTTCGTGACTTATCACAGCTGTAATATCCTTTAACTCTTGCAATTAAGATATTTAATTGGAAATTGCAGTACTTCAACCAGTTTAATTGTCATTGTAACCTGAAGTGTCTACGATAGGAATACTCATAACGACAGTTACTGATTTATTTTTATTAGTAACTCTCGTTAATCATTACTATAAAAATGTTTAATTAAAAGTAGTAGTACTTAAACCAGTTTAATTGACACAATAATATGCGTTTTATGTGACAAAATCGAAGTATTAGAATTCAGTTTTTATGACTGACTATGAAGCTACATTTCAGAAAGAGCATGCAACTTTAATATAGGCTATTAAAAATGTACCAGTTAAACACTTTAACAGGGCTGTTTTTCTCAGTGTAGTCTTGCTTACGTAACGCCAACTATAGGAAATGAACAAATTAGGTCTCTGACATTCTTGCAAGTAACCAGATATATTAGTTTTTGGGTTTTTAGGTACTTGATTCAATTAGGTACGATCCCCATTCCAAAGTCGACGAACAAAGATAGGATCAAGTTGAATATTGAAGTTTTCGACTTTGCACTTACACAAGAAGAAATGAAGGTATTGGACAGCTACAATTGCAATGGAAGAGCAGTACATGCTGAAGAGTTGAAAGACTCTCCAGATTATCCTTTCAAGGGGGTCGAATTTTAGCTATGAAGCCAATGTACAACTGCAATTACTTTGCATGCATGTAATGTTGAACTACAACAACACAACAAGTTAGTTAGGTCAGAATCGTTACTGATTATAAAGTCGTGTGAATTTACGACTTGTTTTGTGATTATATTATGGAACTGGCTCTCTTCTTATCAGTTTTATGATGCTTTGAGTGATTAGTTAAAAAATTGATTCTTTGATGTTACTGACATTACATATTCTGCGAATTAATGAGGGCAAGTAGGAAATCGATACTGCCAATGATATCTATGGAATGTAGGAACATATAGTTTTTTGGTACAGTAACATAAAATGAATGACGAAATTGAAAGAGGTGATAAGAAGAAGCTAATTTTAAAACTATGAAAATAACAGTCAGCTATTGTCTCTGAATAAATGTAATGTAATACCATTAAATCATATAATCACTTTGGTGATGGAAGATAACTTTTTTGACTTAAAGGTTTACTTTACTTATTACATTAACTATATTATCTAGTGTAAATGATTTATTTAATTAAAACACAAACCACTCAACTTATGTACATCTAATATATTCCGTATATAATTTTCTGTCTTACTCTTCCACCATCCCTTTACAGCTCTTTGGACATTTTACAGAAATTTGAATAGTTTAGTTGAGATGTGATAAGAGTATAATCATGGTTACTTGAAAATAGGATATGAAAATAGTCGTTTTGATTTGTAACAGACCTTAACCAGATGCATCAGGACGACTTTTATTTTACTTTACGTAAGTACAATGACTATATTTTTAAATAACGTTTTGGTTTAATTGGAAGAAAACCTTAAAATTTTTGGACTATGCAAATCAAAATACAGTGAATTTTGAACCTTCGCAAATGTTGAGAATTTTGAGAAAAGTGTGGACCTGACAACAGCAAATGAATGACGGCGATGAAAAATAATTACTATAAGGGCTTCAGTAGTATTACTGCACACATAACAGCGCGTGAAGCGGGAGTTACCGCTTGAAGCAATTTGGAGCGGCAACTATTTATATCGATTTTTAGAGATGTGTAGGTTCAGAGTTTTCATAGCGATCTATTCCACAGACCATAAAAATAGAGTAAACCACGTGGTCAGGGTCCACACCGTTTGTTATATGCTATACAGGATCAAAATGATCTGTGTCTGCCCTACGTGTGGATTTGTATCCATCATTTCGATAATGGATACTGGTCTTAGGACATGTATCCATCCAAAACTGCATATTTCGATACGTTGTGAGGTGAGGGAATGAGAAAAGAGGTTGACAACCCTTTTTCTCAAAATTATTTAGAATTATTGCCTACTTGTCGCCAGTACCACGCGCAGTGTTGCATTATCCAACAACCAAAACTCATCTTCATCATCTGAACACATTTTAGTAACTAAGAATGACTAGAATGGCTAACAGTCAACAGTTCTATACAATGACATTTTAAGACATCATGCCAACGTCGCTGCTTTATGTTTGTACCCTAACAGTAGTTGTGATTGCTCTACATTGACAGTGTTTGACACGATTTATCTTAGCTATATTGAAAATTGTTTTAGTGAACCGTTGCAGTTAATTTACGATTGATGACATTAATATCGCAAACGACAACAGCAATACGTAATATTGATGCAAGCGGAGATTGATATTATGTGCACTGAGAGAAAACTTTAATCGCTAAGATTAAAGTTCTAATCACCGGAATTAATTTTGCATCAAAATACGTGACAATTAAACTGTTTAATTGCTGCAATTGAATAGTGAATTCTGTTTAGAATTGATTGTGGTAGTGAGCAATAGCAAATCAGTGGTTGTCAGAAAAATGTCACTGTGACTGTAGCTTAGTTTAATAGTTACAATTAAACCACGTCTCCAAGGTTATTCACTTGTTTAGTACCCTCAATTAAGCAGGATTATTTATTACTGTTATTTATTTGTGACAGTCTTTTTGTCATTGTACATGATAATGAATTAAACTGTTATAATGAAAAACTGTAATACCGATACTGATTTTTTCCTAATTTAATACGTATAATTCCTACACTCAATTAGAGCAAAAAAAGCAAATATATCTAAAATAATCTGTATTCCTGGTAAAATAATTAATTGAAAATCATTATAACAAAAATTAAAATCTTTAGTTAATCATAACAAAAAAGTTATTATTGCAAAACGTCTATTACACCTAATAATGTCAATCACCGGAAATGTACGACTCGTGTACCCCAAAGCCATATTTGACCACGTAGGTACCTATTCTGTTCCACACACAGGGACACAAGCACGCATAAAACTTATAAGAACACAAAATAGTATGTGATAGTAAAACCGAACAGCGAATGCACCTCACACCTGTAACTGTGCTGTAACCACTAACGACTAACTGAAATGTAAAACAACAGTGAAGAGCATCTATCTCTATCGTACTCGCTTGCCCTCTACAAAGAAGAAGAGAGGTGGACCATGGTAAACATCCCCAACCAAGACCGTTATTCTGCGTATTTCGTGACTTATCACAGCTGTAATAACCTTTAGCTCTTGCCATTAAGATGTTTAATTGGAAATTGCAGTACTTCAACCAGTTTAATTGTCATTGTAACCTGAAGTGTTACGATATGAATACTCAAAACGACAGTTACTGATTTATTTTTATAGTAACTCTCGTTAATCATTACTATTAAAATGTTTAATTGAAAGTAGTAGTACTTAAAACAGTTTAATTGTTACAATAATATGCGTTTTCTGTGACAAAATCGAAGTATTAGAATTCAGTTTTTATGACTGACTATGAAGCTACATTTCAGAAACGGCACCCAACTTTAATATAGGCTATTAAAAATGTACTAGTTAAACACTTTTAACAGAGCCGGGTTTCTCAGTGTGGCTTGCCACCATCAGCTAGCATATTTTCTTAAGTTGCTGACTGAGTATGTGCAATCAATGCATTTGTGTTCATTGAAATAACGTTAGATTTTATTCATTTTTACGTTTGCTGTTTATGAATAAATGACAACATCATTGTTATAGAAATAGAATGTTTATATTAGATAACGTAGTAACGTCTTCATGCTTTTTGCGTTCATACATATATAACAAAATCTTGGTTTAACTATTTTAATGTGTTGCAGCATTAGTATACACCAGAAACGACGATTCGTGAACGAAATCCGAAAAACATTTATCTGTCTTTTCGCCTATCAGGATGTGTCTTGATCATTATAATTATATACTTAAAAACAATTAAAATAATCTGTGAAATCAAAAACTATAAAACACTTGTATATAATAAGACTTCAACTTTATGTAACATATGACTTTATTATGGACCGTTTACAGGATAACTTGGAGGCTGTATGCAAAATCGTGCAGGATTATGATTCTTCGTGTTAAAATTCAGGGGCAGCGAATTGATCCTTAAACTCTTTGATTATCTTTTCTGCATCTTCTAGTTGTTGCAGCAGTGCCGCCATCTATTTGAATATAGTCAGATATAATAATTTTTTATATTTATATTCTTAACCCAAATTTTTAAGGTAATATTACAAATAAGGTAATATTAAATATTGTTTCTGGATGGTCTTCTGTATCTTCATTATTTTTTTTATAACTGAGCAGACCGCGTGGGCAGAGCCTAAATACCAGAGTACTGCGGCTGCTGTGAAATGGTTATGTTAGGAGAAGTTTGTTAACGCGGAATTCCAGAAGCTTTAGAGAGTGCTTCGGAGTGCATACCCACACATGGGAGCAATACTCTCAGGTAGAATTATTCTATATATGGTTTGTGACAAAATTCAAGTAGTCTGCAATATTTTAGACAAGGGGTATGACAAAACAGTACTTTAAGTCAATACTTCAAAGACTGAGATGACTCGCTTACTCAGAAAAGGCAAGTAAATGAGTTTTAGTTACCCACCCTCCACGGTCTACCTTTTCTATTGACTCAACTGGTCAAAGGTGTTTATTGATAGTAGGATCACAAGAAAACAGTTTGATCCTTGTGGCAGCCGCATTGTATAGTAGCTAGGACTTTGAGTCTTAAGCCAGAAGTTCTAAACTCTATGCGACAGTCGTCAGATTCAGTATGAGTCCAGCAACCGAGCATAGAAAAGCTTCTGTTATGCGCAAACTGTCTAAGGTTAAAAAATTAGCAGCACTGGAAAGACTAGGTACCATGACAGCATCACCGCATGTGGAGGTACTTTTGAACTTGGTAACAAGACGTAATGCCGGCTAGCCGATGGACGCGTGACAGGGGAACTTGGGTATCATGGGACACAGTAGTTGACCACACTAGAATAGAGCGATGGACGCAGGAAGGAAGACCTAGACAAAAATTCCTGATGACAAAAAAGAGTCGCCTCATATAAACAGCATAGCAGTTTGATAACTATAAACATAAATAAATTGTTATGATTATACCTCTTTCCTCTTTGTTTCGTAGGCTTCAGCGATATGCTGCAAAGCAATCTCTGTATCAACGGATACCCTTTTAGCTCTATTTGCTTCAGTCATCTCTTGTATCATTTCTTTTTTCAGTTCGATTTTTTCATTTTCTAGGTCAGATACCATTTCTTTAAGTTTGTCCTTTTCATCTTCTAGCTGGCAGCATCTTTGTTTTATTTGAAACATAAATAACTATATAAATACCTAGTAGTGGTAATCAATGAAAGCACTGGTATTGCAGATAGGATGTGAGTAACATGATAATAAAATTCACTACAGATGGCACTAATGAAGCAATGCGTATTGTCATAATTATCTAAAAAATAACGTTTTTGTCACAGCATAGTAAACAACCGGCACAATAACTCAGGTTGGCGGAAATTACACGCGCATCCCCACTTTTAGATGATTTTTTTGTAGGGATGCTAACGATGCTTGGATAATTCTGCACTAATATCGAGTAATTTTTGTCATCCATTTTTTTTGGGGCATTCAAAGCTGGTATCGATACATTTGTATCGGTATCGAAAATAATTATATAATTACTGAGGGGTGTAATCAATTGCACAAAATGCTCTGCCGAACCAAACATGCCTAATTGGCCAGTTGGTACCGGTATCGATATTTTAATTTTCGCATCTCTACCCAAACTTTTTTTTTTTTTTTTTGGCACTGGAACATAATGTCCATTAGCCAGGCACTATACAGGGTGGCCAATCGGGTGACGATAATAATTTTTTTTTAGATAGCCCGTACCGAGACCTATCCAAAACACCCCCATGTATGTGTACCGATTATTGATAGTTTTCGAGTTATGATTTTTTTTTTAAAACTTAGAGATTTTCCAGTTTTTCCAAGAAATCGTCAAAAACAAAAACAAGACTGCTTTTTAGCTTTTATTTTTCTCTGCAATTATACTCAGTATTAAGCCTGTTTTAATATCCAATAAAGATATCCTGTACATCCGAACAATAATTAAGTACATTTTGGGCCCAAAGTTTGAAATCACTGTTTTTAGTCAAAAGACCAAAACCTTCAAAATGAAATTAAAAATACTTATGCCTGGTTCTGGAACTCCAATCTAATCTTAAAAACTCTGCAAGACATTGCTCTGTCGAAATAATAATGAAAAAATAGCACTTATGGGGGCATTTTGCGCCGTACGTGGCTGTTAAAGGTAAAAAAGTGATAATTCACGATTTTCCAAAATGATCTAAAAAACTATTATTTCACTTTATTATGACAAATTAAAGAAAAAAACTCATAGCAACTAATAAACATGATAATCATTGATTTTTTAATCACTTTTAATAAAAAAAACTAATACCTGTGCTTTTCGCTGTGTAGTATTGAACTTCTGCTAAATTGTTGTATGGAAAGTTAATAAAGGAAAAGAATAATAAAACAACAATCTGACTTTTAATTCCATAGCGGAATTACTTGGGAAGCGTTATCGTAGCATACGCCATCCGTTTTACTTCCCACACCGATAGGTGAGGGGAGGATTCTGACCGTGAAAATTTTCGATTTTGAGATAATACGTTTTTTGGGCGTTTTATAATAATAACGAAAATCCGCGTCACTCATTTCCGTCGTTCTGTCTGTCGGTCTGCCTGTCGGTCTGTCTGTCTGTACGCGTTTTTCTAGCCTCGTAATCTCAGTAACCGCTGCATAAACTCTCATGAAATTTGGGCAGCAATATGCTGTTGGGTCTCAGTAGGTAATGCTGCTATAATTTTGGAAATCGGTATATGGGCGGCGGAGTAATTGGAACAAAAATTTCAAAATTGGGGGGGGGCGTTGAAAAACCGAAAAACTTATTGTATTCATGATAGGCTGTCTACTGACCTGTCAAGGAAGACCTAGCGATATAAATCACCTTTTTAGGTCCATCCGAACATTGCCTTGCCTATTACCGAAAATTAATTAACACCGGTTCGCCGACATGAGCTTGCAAAAAGCTACTCTGAAAGAAAGGGCTGGCGTATGCTGCGACATCGCTTCCCAGGTAATTCTGCCATCAAATTGGAAGTCAGATTATTGTTTATTATTCCTTTCCTTTGTTAATTTTCCATACAACTTAATTTAGCAGAAGTTCAATAGTACATATCAAAAACAATTCAAAAATCACAATTTGAGTATTAGTTTTTTATTAAAAGTCATCAAAACATCAATGATTATTGGGTTTATTGGTTGTTACGAATTTTTTTTCTTTAATTTGTCATAATAAAGCAAAATAATAGTTTTTTAAATCATTTCGGAAATTCGTTAATTACCACATTTTTACCTTTAACACTCACGTACGGCGCAAAATGTCCCCATAAGTGCTACTTTTTCATTATTATTTCGAAAGTACAATGTCTTGTAAAGTTTTTAAGATTAGTTTGAAGCTCCAGAACCAGGCATAAGTATTTTTAATCTTATTTTGAAGATTTTCGTCTCCTGACTAAAAACAGAGGTTTCAAACTTTGGCCCCAAAATGTACTTAATTATTGTTCGGATGTACAAATTCTCTTTATTGGATATTAAAATAGGCATAATACTGAGTATAATTGCAGAGAAAAATAAAAGCCAAAAAGCAGTCTTGTTTTTGTTTTTGACGACTTCTTGGACACACTGGAAAATCTCTAAGTTTTTAAAAAAAAATCATAACTCGAAAACTATCAATAATCGGTACACATACATGGGGGTGTTTTGGATAGGTCTCGGTACGGGCTATCTAAAAAAAAATTATTATCGTCACCCGATTGGCCACCCTGTATGTAGCGGTGAGCACATGCATGCATGTACCTGCACCAATTCTGATACATTATAGTGAATTAATAATTAACTTATTTCATATCTTCCTAACTACTTTGTAATTTTAATTCATGCATTTTATACATACATACCTATACAGGGTGTCCCAAAAAATAGTGTCAAGCGGAAGTCCAGAGATAGAGCACACCTAGAAGTATCTGAATCACCCCCATATATGTTATGCAATTTTTTGTAGTTTCCGAGTTATGAATTTTTTTCTGAATTTCAGAGAATCCTCTACCTCGACAACTTAAAACTGTTCCAAAAGAAAAATTAAAAGACTTTTCCAAATTATCTTTTTTGGTAATTAATCTCCAAGAGTCTACTGTTCATACATAAAATAATCGGCTTCGTAACTTTGATGAAAGTTATAAAAATTTAAGTGTAAAGTGAAAAAATGACGATCTGATAATTATGACTTAAATCTTCGACTCGCAATTAAATATCCAAAGAGGTGATTTTATAATTTCTAGGCAGGTCTAAAAACTTCTTCAGACTCTCAGCTATCACAATCATTGAAGAAAAGTAGTACTTAATGGGGCTACTTTCGCTCCAATTGACCTTCAAAGACAAGAGGCGACGATTTCTTGAAATTAGCGATGTGTTTTTCAATTCATCAATAATTTATGTTAACGCGTTAATAGCGATTGATTGTCAGAATCTGCAATAATAAACGTTAAAAACGTTGCATAAATTGAACATTTATTAAAAAAATATCCTATTTCTTGCTAAAAACCACAAGGAGCGCATTTTTCAAAACCGGTTTTTACCTGAGCGCCAACAAAAGGGGCTAACGCTAACGCAGTAAACGATGGCGATGTTAGAAAGAGATAGCTATGATATTGTTGTGACATCTTTTCAAAATGTGTCATTGCATAAGTTGTTTTCGTTGTCTTTATTCAGTCGTCTGTCTGTCTTTGCGGCTTTAAAACGATACGCTTTTGTTTGAATTGGTGTTGTTTCTGTTGTCTGACTACTTGGCTATTCCTACGGACCTTGAGTGCACGACAACTGAATTTAACGATGCTGTTTTCTGCAGGAGACTATGCAACAAATGGATAGTTCGTGGTGGACCCATGAATGGCCGCCACGGTCACCCGACTTAAATCCGATAGAGTTTTTTGTTTGGGACTACTACAAAAAACTAGTTTATGCTAAAGAGTGTCGAAACATCAGCGAGTTACGCAAAAAATTAACACAGGCTGAAGAAACAATAAAAAACAATCAAAGAGCTTTTGTTAATTTAAAAAACAATTTTTTCAGATGATGTAGATTATGCATCGAACAAGAAGGTAGACATTTTGAAAATTCCTTGTGAAATTCAATAAACTTAGTGAAGAACTTTGATAATTTCGTTTCATTTTACAATTTCCCACTTACAAAAAAGAAGTCATATATGTAAAAAAACCTTAGCAAAGTGACACAGGTGGTCATCTATCGACATTCTGTGCGCACTGAATGTGTTTTATTGCGGCACTGACAATCATTCGGCTATTAGCGCCCTAAACTTAATTTAAAATCCCAACGCTAATTTCAAGAAATCTCCACCTCTTGTCGTTGAAGGTCGATTGGAGACAAAGTAGCCCCATTAAGTACTCCTTTTTTTTAATTATTATGATAGCTGAGAGTCTGAAGAAGTTTTTAGACCTACATAGAAATCATGAAATCACCTCTTTAGATTTTTAATTGCGAGTCGAAAATCTAAGTCATAATTAACAGAACGTAAATTTTTCAGTTTACACTATAATTTTCATGACTTTCGTCAGATGTGCTAAGCCGATTCCTTTATGTAATGAACAGTAAACTCTTAAGGATTAATTAGCAAAAAAGATAATTTGGAAAAGTCTTTTAATTTTTCTTTTGGAACAGTTTCAAATTGTCGAGGTAGAGAATTCTCTAAAATTCAGAAAAAAATTCATAACTCGGAAACTACAAAAAATTGCATAACATATATGGGGGTGATTCAGATACTTCTAGGTGTGCTCTATCTCTGGACTTCCGCTTGACACTATTTTTTGGGACACCCTGTATATTTATATTTATTTATGATTTGCTTATTTTACATTTTTAAATAACCATATTGAGATCCTAACAGAAAAAGGAATTAGCTAACAACCCTATCGGAAGGATGGAGGGATTTGCTTAAGGTTAGACAGGGTTACAAGTTCTTCTCAAAAATGTGGAACGCTTCACGATTTTGCGTGTCATCCTTGCGCAGGGCCCATGCTAATCTTCTCTGTATCGTTCCAATTTTAGTATATGTACCGCCGAAGCGAGTACTACCCAAACTTCACATCCGTAAAATCATCCCAAGGTCAAATTCTGTGGGAACCATTTTCATATAGGAAATCCTCAGAGATATTATACTGGTTGTTTACTATGCTGTGGTTTCTGTTTGGTCACCGTGACGGTTTGTGTCAAATTCGGGAAACGACCGTTTCTGTCTCTGTTATTTTATTTGTTCTCTTTGTTAAATTAGGCACAAAACTTTCCAAAAATATAACCTAATAAAGTGACAAGCAATTTGAAGAATCCTGCTTGACACATGAGGCCTTTACGGATACAGTGATCTGGATCGGGATCGATCACTTATCTGTCAAACAGCTGTCAAGTGGGATTTATGATTTCTGAGGATTCCATGGATTTAACGGATATTGAACAACGCAAAACTTGTTTTAAGAATAAAAAACAGATGGTTAAGAATATAGCTACCGATCTGTATAACCCAATCGGGATCACTTACCGTACAAGAGAGAACTGACCATATTTATGACTGATCGTAGATCAGTTTTCGAACGTCAGGATCAGTGATACAACTGATCGGGTTAACCCGATCATAGTTTCCGTAAAGGCCTTATATGACATTTGTACGTAAGCCACAGCTAAGCTCGGGTTAAGCTTCGGCTTACGTAAGGATTTGGAGCCGTCAAAATCGTTTTCGCGGCCAAGTTGGATCGTTCAATGTTCGGTATGACCTCTTAATTTACAAGCCCACAATCAAACATACAGGTGAAGATATTAAAAACGTATTAAAAACTGATACGACTCTATACCTTGCAGCTGATTGTTTTGCTTCTTCCGTAGCATCATCGAGTTGTCTTTTGTATGTGTCAACATCATCGTTTAATTGCTCTATTTCGAATTTCAGCTTCGAATTTTCTATCTCCAAATCGGTTACTAGTTGCTTCATTTCTGTCAGTTTTTCCCTCATAACATATTTTTCGTCGTCCTCACGCATTCTTCTTATAGTTTCTTCTGCTTCTTGGGCCTTCTGTTGCTCTTCTTCCAGTCTCCAAATATAACAGATACAAAAAGTTAGTCTAACTGATATAACACCGTATGATTATCCATAACAAGAAAGTAGAAGAACAGAAATGTTCCCTGTACATAAAGGGATCCAAGATTTGGTCCTCTTCAGAAAAAAATATGAATTTGCTCAGACCTAACATGGATATTACTATTCTTTATCTTTCTGTTACTATGACAGCATTGCTTTTATGAGCAAGCCATCACAGAATGAACCAACGAAAGTTTCTTTGGCTCTTTGCCAGTGCTCCCAGATTATGCTATAGAGACCAAAATGACCATAATGCAATTTTTGTACAAAGACGTAGATAGTCATTATTATACTAATGATTGAAGAATTGCTATTCTGATGAGCAAGCAAACAGGTTTACTTTACTAATAAAATATATAACAATTTTTTGAAATCAAACGGTTAGTGCCAAAACACACACAGATTTCATTCATATTGCTACCTGCTAGTCAGTGTCTCAACCATTTTGTGTAGATCTTGTTGAGGAGGCTTTAATTCAAATTTTTCCATACATTTCACTTTGGTGATGAGTTCCTCGAGATCACGTACTGTTGACAGGAGTTCTTCCTTTTCCTTTTGCTCTTTAGCTGCATCGTAAGTACTAAGTGCCCCAGGAGGGGATTTCAGCTGCTGGATCTTTCTTTTCAGTGTCTCATTCAAAGCTTGAATAGAAAACATCTTGGAGGTAATCAAACTGGATATGTTTATGAGGATTAAACTCGTTTCAGTAAATTTGCATTACCAAGTCATTTACATAATTGGGGGATCAATCTATGGATGAACATTTTGCATGACAGATTCATTCACATTGTGCGCTCCGGTTTTTTTATAAATAGAAAGGGCAATTTAAATAATGTAATAGCTTTTAAGTCTGAACAACGCATATCATGGCTTTAGTTATTAATGCATTAATTTTTTCAAATAATAGGGTACCTGCCGGAAAAAAAGATTATGCCGTTTACGCGTTCCTTAGAGCCTAGTAAACATGACAAAATCACCTCTTTGGTTTCAGCTGCTCACAGCTCTCTCAAGATATTCCAAAAGTTATTTCAAATGCCGGAAAATGCCGCGCAAACAACCTCTAACGTCAGTGATATCCTATAGTGATGGGATGTAAAGTATTGATATTTGATATCGATAGCCAGTGCTAACCTAACATTTTGAGATTGATCATTATAACCACAAAACACAGTCACACACAAAAGTATACCCTGTTACCCTTAGATAAGGAAAGAGAGGGGATACCGCACGCCCATTTGATGCTATATGGATTAGCTGATACCGAAAATGAATAGCTGTCAAAATGCTGGTGGAAAACTGACGGTAGTGTCAAGGTGGTGTTTTTTTGCGATATTTAACGTTTTTAAGACCAATAATTGTGAAATATTGTGGTGAGCGTAATGGTGGGGTGTGCAGCTTACCGTTGTAAAAGCCACAGCAGCAGGAAGGAGCCAGGAATCACTTTTCACAGGTAAATTTATGATCTTATTTTTTTGGTGTATCCGAAATTCATGCAAATATCTCGATATCTAGTTCAAAGATATATGTGTATCCGAAATATAATTTGGAATGTACCACTAACATGCGAATCATAATGTTTTTGAGCACGTAAAGTCTAAAAATTATGTTTTTAAGGGATTTTTTGGTTCAAATACAATCAGTTTTCCAGTGGCGTATCTATTATAGCTTACATTTTGAATAGAAATATTATGACTGCATTGTAATATATAATATACCAATACCCTTATACAAGGTGTGCATTTCAAGGGTGGCCTTTATTTGTAGTTGTATGAATAATAAAATTAATTTTCTTTCTTCCTCGACAGGTTTCCTAAAGATCTTCCTAGACATGATTTATGGATCAAAAATATGAGGATCGAAGGTTGGAAGCCTACAAGCAACGATAGGCTTTGTTCTAAGCATTTTGAACAGAATATCCTTCATCAAACAAATCAAAAAGTATATCTTCTGAAAGGAGCAGTCCCCACCATATTTGACGAGCTTCCGGAATACTTACGTCCAAAAATTGTAAGTTATAATTCCTAGCTTACATTGTCTACGCTTAATCAATATTAAAATAATAAACATTCTAGGATTATGATAGATGGATAGATGGATAGATGGATAGATGGATAGATGGATAGATGGATAGATGGATAGATGGATAGATGGATAGATGGATAGATGGATAGATGGATAGATGGATAGATGGATAGATGGATAGATGGATAGATGGATAGATGGATAGATGGATAGATGGATAGATGGATAGATGGATAGATGGATAGATGGATAGTTGGATAGATGGATAGATGGATAGATAGATAGATCGATATACTTTATAGTCTAAGAATTTACAAGATTCTTATTGACAAAGCTATATAATAACAAACAAAACTTTTGGGATATTCACTAAAACCTGTGAGGAGGAAGTTTGTTATAAATCTTCACTCCATTGTATATAATTGGATCATTAATGAGTTATGATTTGGGTGTGATATTAATTTAAAATCATTCTTATGCCTTATGCCTATATTCTATATTTATGGTCTCAAATTTGGTTTTATATTTGAGTATTAGTGATGACGTTTCCAAAATAAACAGTGCAATAAAGTAAGGAGAAATACGATTACGAATGGCTGAATAACCATTTAAAAATTGATAGCTATGAAAATCAAAAGGCAGCTAACCTCAAAAATGTAATAATTTCTTGTGTTACAGTTACATTATTAAACAACTATATTTAGGTGTGTTTACTCGATACGAAATCAAAACAAAATGTTACTGTCACTTTTCCTATAAGATTCAGTCACTCATTCACATCTACTTAAATCATAAATTAATTTGTTCTGTCTTTCTTTCGGAAATAATGTTTCAAACATTGTCTAATATACAGCTCTGTTATTTTAGGCAAAAGAAAGAAAAAGACCCCGTGAACGTGATGTTCATCCAGAACCATCGCCATCAACCTCAGCTCTGGCTGCACAGGACGACTCTCCCCGGAAAAAGAAACTTAGAAGAGAACTGCTGCTGCAAAAAGATAAGAATAAGGAAAAAACGAAAAACATCCGTGCCCTTGGTCAATCACTGAAAAGGGCACACAAAAAAGTAGCCTCTTTAAAAATAATTGCTGAGGAATTAGAGCGACAAAATTTACTATCTCAAGAAAATTTAGTTTTAGTTCAAAATATGAGCAAGGTTAACATAGAAATATTGAACAGAAAAATGGGGAGAAATGTTCAATATTCACCTGAACTTAGGAAATTTGCCCTGACATTAAATTTTTTTTCACCAAAGGCATACAACTATGTGAGAGATGTTTTTGACACTTGTCTCCCGCATAGCAAAACTATTGCTAAATGGTTTCAGAATGTGGATGCTGAGCCTGGTTTTACCAAGGAATCAATAAATACCTTAAGAAATAAGGTTCAATCATCTGACAGACCAATAATTTGTTCATTAATTATCGATGAAATAGCCATACGGAAACATTTAGAATGGGATGGAAAAAAAATCCATGGTTATGTGAACTGTGGTACAAATTTAAACGATGACTCTAATGCTTTAGCCAAAGAAGCTTTTGTTATAATGTTGGTTTGCATCAATGGAACTTGGAAATTACCTGTCGGTTACTTTCTTACAGATTCTTTGAATGGCAGTCAAAAACATTCAATTGTATCTCAATGCATCCATCTGATTGAAGATACGGGAGCCAAAGTTATGTCAATCACATTCGATGGTGCTCCATCTAATACCGCTATGTGTCATAACTTTGGATTCTTATTTAACATTTCAAATATACAGACAAGTTTCAGAGTTACAGATCGCAATGTATATATTTTTTATGATCCATGTCATATGATAAAACTTGTTCGCAATGCATTTGGTGAAAAGAAAATCCTAATTGATTGTGATAACAATTTTATTCAATGGAAATACATAGCGCTTCTAGAGAAGCTGCAAACTAGCGAGGGCTTACATTTAGGGAATAAGTTACGTCGCGCTCATATTATTTTTTTCAAACAAAAAATGAAGGTTCGGCTTGCAGTTCAGTTACTTAGTGCATCAGTAGCCGATGCTATTGAGTATTGCGAAAAAAAGCTGAATCTTGAGGATTTTAAAGGTAGTCAGGCAACAGTTAAATTTATTAGAATTGTAAATAGCATTTTCGATATTTTAAACAGCAGAACCCTAGTAGCACCAGGTTATAAAAAAGCATTATGTCAAAAAAATATAGATCGATCTGCGGAATTTATCAATAGTGCAATTTTTTATCTTTCAAAGTTGAAATTATCTAATAATGAGCAAGTAATCATGTCTAACAGAAAAACTGGGTTTATTGGATTAATAATTTCATTATCAAGTTCTTTAGGATTGTACAAAGAACTTGTTTCTGAGAGAAAAACATTACTGTACCTTCCGTTGTATAAGATTAGTCAAGATCATTTAGAATTATTCTTTTCGTCAATTAGATCAAGAGGTGGCTGGAATAATAACCCAACCGCTCGACAGTTTCTAGCTGCTTACAAAAGGCTTCTGGTTCGAGCAGAAATTAGAGAGGGCGGTATGGGTAACTGTATTCCATTAGATCAAATCCCTATTCTAAGTAGTTCTACAAAAAATGTAAGGTCTGAAGATGTAATTAATAGTAGTTTATCTAACCATAGTTTAATAGACATAAATGAGCCTTCTGATGATCTAGAAACTATTTGGAAGGATCATGACTACATCATGAATGCACCTGTGATAAGTGAATGTTCATCCCAAATTGTGCAATATATTGCTGGTTATGTTTCGCACCAATTACAAAAAACAATAAAATGTGAAACATGTGTCACAGCATTGATTGGTACTAGAGATCGGTTTCTCAATTCCCTAATTGAATTTAAAAGCGACGGCGGTCTGACTTACCCATCAAATGATGTTATCAAGATATGTTTGAAACCGGAACATTTTCTGAGAGTTAATGAAAATTGTATTCACACCAAACATTTTGTACCTTTGCTGATAAGCAAAATAATATCAAGTTTTCTAGGCACCCCTATTTTCAGCTGCTTAGAACGTCACGTATTAGAAAATGATGTAAATCATATATATTTTTTAATAAAAGCTGTATGCACAAAATACTTAAATATCAGAATCCATTTTATTGTAAAATCTCGATCACAACAGGACAATCCAGTTCGGAGCCAATTAACAAAAATGATTCTGTTTAAAGGGCAGTAAAATATTGGTAGTTTTTGACCTTCGTGACTGTAATATTGACTGCCATCAATTGTAGGAGCAAGCGAAATGCCACGTTCCTACAAAAAAATTATTTTTGTTGAAGCACACAATACTGAGTTTCACCCAAACTTCCCCATAAGTAAATACATAACTGCAATAAATTAGAACTTACTGGAAGCAAGGGGTTAAGTGATAAAATAGAGTTGTAATTTCTATGTAAGTTATAGGACCTCACCTATATTGAATGAATTGTTCGTTTCTATTTACTACTAGCTAATCTAGGAGTCATTTTCTAATTTTGTAAATGTTTTGATTTTGGATAAGATTAAAGGACCTTTGTATTTCTAGCCCAAAACTTACTTTATTTCATGTCTGAGATAATTTTTATGTTTAACCCCCCAGCTTTTTCATTAATTATTGCCACCGTCGCAAAAAGGAGTTATGTATAAAAAAGCCTCGTTGGAGTAATTAAAAATACTGCTCTTCATTACACACTACAAACAGCAAGTAACAGCGTAACAGCAAGTAGATTTTTTTACTGCATATGGGGACTCCGAGATTGAAGGCATCAAATTCCTCAATCTCGTAAGCTAATCTATAATAACAAAAATGTTTTATTGCTGCTTCTGTTTACAGTATGTAATAGACAGTATTTTATATATAAACATAATGTCAATAAATATAAATATACTATAGGTATTATGTGTTCTTTAATAATAAAAAATTGATTTACTACAAACTACAAGCAGTTTTTTTCTTTCTGGGTAGAAGTATAATCGTGTCTTCCATCAGTCATATACTGCAAATGAACATAACATGTTCATGACTGAATAAAATATATACATTATCAATTTTTATATATTATTGGCCACAAAACAGCAGTCGAATGAAAATCACGGTTACGGTAATGTTAGTCACTTAAGTTTTAATTGTGGATGGCGAAATTGGCCATATAGAAACCCTGAATAACAATATTTAATTAAATTTTATTTGAAAAAGATTATTTCTACAAATAGCTCAACCAGAACGTTAATCCCATTAGTTACGCCACTGGGAATAGCGCTTTGGTGCCATTTGGTATCAGAAATGTCAGTCGCGGGTTCCGTCCTCTCTCTTTCCTTGTCTAAGCTGTTACCCGATACTTTAAACTGTCAACCGTGTCAACAGCGAACAGCTGTTCGGCTAGTGATAACTGAAAATACTCCAGATTGAATCAAGACGTATCAATCTTAAGCTTTGAAGGAATGCAGGGCTGTATAGAGTGGAAGCATTACTAATAACAAGTAATTGACACTTGGTGACCTTTTCATCTATGCTCTGAGGTCTATGCTTATTTTACATTTGCTCGGAAAATCCGGTGTGTCTTTTAGTATATCAGTATGACTGGTCTGAATGATGATGATTAGGTACACTTTAAATGAGGTAAGAATGAAGATAAAAGCATTTTTAGCTTCAGCTTCAGTTAAACTACCTTATTATATTAATCTTACTCCATGTACTTACTTTATACTTTTCTCCAATTGTACCTTGTACGTTTCAACCAATAAATATCCCACTAGTGATGCAAGCTATCCATTGAATCGTCCTTATTGCTAAATATAGGAGTATTGTGATAGTATCTAACAATATACAAATCAATAAAATAATCTATTTCTTTTACCTAACCATTTCTGCTGCGAATTTCTGGATATTGAAGCAATTTCTTGTTTACAACAATAGTCATTACTTTTTGGCAAATATTCAATAAGAATATTACTAATACGGTCCTGATCGCAGGATTGCCAATCAACACCACTAGTAAAAAATTAAATTTGAGATACACTTCTTCGTCAGCTGATACCTATCAAATAGACGTCAAGCCAGTTTAAAGTATCAGGTAACAGAGTATACAAAAGTCAAAAGAATAAAGATTAGGCTAGATTACTAACTCACTTTGTAGGGATGGGCTTGAATTATATTCTATCTTTGGATTCATTCGTAATGAGATGCGCCGAAATAAAATGATGGTTTCGATTAGTTGCGAATCTCGGTCGCAAACAGGATGAACTGTGATACCTATCAGATATAAAAAAGTATTGGAACGAAAATGCTAGTGATTAATTGCCTGTTTCAAATATGTTTGTATCAACAAATTGAGTCGCATTGTTAAAGAATTCAGATCATCTCTAGTTTGCAGTCGAATCTCACTGACTTGCGCTGTAGCAGTATCGATTGTCGATATCGATAAGATACCTGTGACGTCAGCCCTTGTTTTGAGTCACGTGGAAAAATTTAAATATATCCTTATTTTATTTTGCAAATATCTTTTTTTGGCCGTCAGTAAAATCATGTTTTTTGTTTCCTACTGCTTCTTGATATGGTTTTCTTTACGCTATGTATACTTCCGAGACGATTTCACGACCTCTGCAAGTACCGTATTTTAATAACGTCGCATTCCTACGAAAAAAATAGAAAGGTAGTGCCCCTATATCCCATTTGAAAATCAAAAGGTTGTTTGCAGAATAACATTTCGTAGTTTAAGATAATAATGAATAAATAATGAAATTATTCCATCATAAATCTAATTTTCTATTTCTTCAAAAAACTACGATCTCGGAGCTATCAAGTGCAGCGTCACCATTCCCTCATATTTTTCGGGAGTACACTTTCTCATTTAGAAATAGATTAGGTGCATCCGACTTCACCCACTTTTAACAAAGAATTAATGTTGATATACCAAGATGAACGCAGATTCACAGAAAGCTACTACCAAATAGTGGCTCATTTAATCATTATACCTACTTGTGAGGTGGTTCTTTTCCTTTCTCAGCGCATCAAAAATTTCAGGCTTCACAGAGGTTCGTCTTAGGTTTTCTAGCTGGTAGGACAATCTTTTAACGTCATCCTGTAGTTTTTGGTTTTCATTATACAAAAATGACTGATTTTGCAGTAACTGCTTGTTGACTTCCTCATACTTGGGCGAATGCAGTGAAGTCATTATTTCACTAAGAATTTTTCAGAAAACGAATTCCAAACGTGACGTTGATGATAAGTGAACGATGTCATCGCGGATGGCTTGTCAGAGTGACAGCTTTTATACAGGGCCGCTGTATCATTATACTATTATTTTTTTAACAAGTAGGTGCATCCCGGGCTCCGACTTACCGAGCTGCTGTTCCATTACCCAGTGACCAATCTTCGGAGCGTCAGGTGAGCAATCACTGGGTCCGGATGACTGCCTTCTGCATTCTGGTGGCTAAGATGTGCGTCTTCGCACGGCGTACCGGATTCGTTCCACCTAGGGATACAATGACCATAACCAGAAGACTTACGGTGAAGCCTGGTCAGAGCCTGCGGAGTTGTCCGAGTAACTCCTGATAATTGGTAAGCTTTTCGTCCACCATATAGACGATGTTCACCTCGGCAGGTTCCAAAAACTATAACGAACATCATCTTCTGTTGTTGGTCGAGGAGTGGTTCAATAAGTCCGGCACATATCGTTCTTCATAACAGACTCTATACCCCCTGGCGAGTACGGCAACAGCAGTGTCGCATATGTGTATAGGTGTCTTTAATGACAGTAGAGCACTCGTAGATACCGTCCCGGCATACGTCTTAGGTGTGCTAGCGGAGCTGTGAAATGGTCTGGCTGTTTCCGCCAGATATGTGCTAGGAAGATAAGTGGTGCCAAGATGAGTGGCGGAGCTGTGAAACGGTGTGCAGATCTGCGCGTTGTTGGCTTCTAAGTTAATGTTCTACAATCTACAATCTCCAGATTGGCTGCTAGTAGTTTTTCATTTGCCTAGATCCACAGCACGCATCCCTCGCCCACATATCCAGCACACATCCATCGAAACACATTTCTAGCACTTCTACTTACAAAAACCTTGCTCCACTATAAGCCGTTTCTACCAGAGCTGTGCTGAGCGAGGCGAGGTAATTCAAGCGATTCTATTGGTTCGTTAAAAACAGATTCTTTGTAACACATCCTGCCGGCAGGCTCTACACCGGGTGCCGGGTACATCTACACCCATAACCCTACTACCCTATAGCAAGATGTTAAAGAGGTCGTCTTGGCAAGCCATTGTAAAGCCCTCAGCCTCCGACTTCAACGCACTAAATCTTAGGAAAGAAAAGGTCAGCTGCGTAGACGAGCCATGCGCTTCTAGATGTTTGTAGAAGATTCCATACATCAACTTACCTTATGAAGCCTTCAAAGAAAGTCAACTTCGACAGCTTTAATATGGGCTTTTAGTTGAGCAGAAGCAAGTTCCGTAATGGACTTCTGGCACCTCCAGGGTTATTATAATAGAGTAGAATAGAATTCTGCGTATGATCGACAGTAGTGGACTAGCATCATCGCAGTAATTTTGGACGCCCTTCTAAGGCTACTATGGCTTGCTACACTTATTTTGAGGATCCCTATCAAAGGTGGCATTTTTGTTTTTTTATAACTGAACAGAGGACGTAAGCAGAGCCTAAAAACCAGAGTACCTACCGCGGCTGCTGTGAGAGGGTTATGTTAGGGGAAGTTTTGAATAGGCCAATACCCGCAGGGACGCAGGCCCAATAAATACATCTCCTGGCAGTCCATTCGAAGCCTTGGACATCCTGGGAATGAACATGCGGTGGTACTGCCCGGTTCTTGGTGTATGAAGAACGACCGCCTTAGGATGAGACGCAGCGGTCGCGCGGATGCATCTGATAGGAGCGGTGAGCGGCGGAACGATAGAGGATAGCTCAGAGGAGCATATTCCGTTTGAGTATCGGTAGAAGAGTAACAGGTCACCAACAACACGCCGGTGAGAAAGTGGCTGGAGGTGGCGCGTTAAGGCCGGCTAGCCAATTAGTTGAATTGCCCTTCCCTGGACGGCATCTAGTATAGACAGGGTAGTAGGGGCAGCAACTCCCCAAACATGAGAGCAATACTGCTATTAATGAATAAACGTAACATTAGCTGGCGTAGTGGTGCGTCTTTGGTTACATCAATGAGTTTGCTGTTTTCTTATTGTCTTTTGTGTTGAGTGTTGAGTTCATTTTGCAGTTTTATGGACTTTGTACCTCGGAAATAGATAAATTGACCACTGAATTTTAGAATGACAATATAAATTAGTCTCATTGCACACTAGGTAAGAGTAAATTGTCTGATGTCTACATCAGCTAGGCTGCCTGTTTGTTGTTATTTTCTTAGGTACGTAGTTCCATTAACCATCTCAAGGGTTTTTTTTCTGTGTCATCGGCATCGACTACTTTGGTCATTAGCCTCGTGTTCTGTGTAGGCTTTCAAAATTTTATAACGAAATGGAACCAATCGTGTTATTTTTGGCGAAATGTCATAAAAATAATATTTGCAATTGGTATTAATAGAAATGCATATTCAGTCCCAAAATGATTTACAACTGATAGCCTAAATTCATACCAGCTCGCATTATCCTGTAGTACTACTCCCTTTCTCTCTCTCTCTCTCTCTCTCTCTCTCTTCTCTCTCTCTCTCTTGGACAGTGGCGTGCCGAAAGGGCCCACGGTGCAGGGGGGCCCAGGTATCCAGACAAAATAATTCGTACTACAAAAAAGTTTTTTGATAAAATGGCGGTTGATTATCCAATTGAAGACCCTAAAAATCGTTTAAGAATTTTAGTAGCTATTCAACACATGCCTAGATGCTTTTGCTTTTGTACAACTAAAAAACAGATGTAAGGGATTCGCAAATGTCTATTCAAAATTCGGTATTTGAAACCCCAAAATACTTATTGAGGTGCAAGAAGTGGACATTATTAAAGTAAAAGAGCTAGTTGAAAAATATCCAGACGATCTCACACAAAATCTTGCGTCGGAACTAATTGAAATAAAAAATCTTCTATATGTTATCCTGAAAAATCTTAACAGTATTAGGGAATGTTCTGAATTTATTTTCGAAATAAAATAAATTGTTGATTAGTAGCAGTGTACCTGAGATTAGCAACGCATTTCAGTTGTTTCTAGTACTGCCTGTTACATCGGCTTAAACAAGCTCATTTTCAAAACTAAAACTAATAAAAGGTTTTGCAAGATCGACAATGGGTGAATCGCGGCTAAGTCCTTTGGCATTAATTTCTGTAGAAAATGAACGGGCAGAAGGCATAGACTTAGATCAATTAGTTGATACATTTGTTACTTTACATACCAAAAAATAGTTTTTTTTACATGAAATGCAAGTCAAGTCATAATAATAACATTTTTAGAGTTAAGGTGTTTTATTTTTTTATTTTTGATTTTGTTATAGTTTTGTGTTGTGTGTTAGCAGTGTTTATTAAATAAAGTTACATCTCAAATTCTGTAGCCTTCTAGACGTAAAAATCATAGATGCCATATGCTATACTTGTTACGTTAGTGTGATTAATCGATGTATAATTATATTGTACCTAAGGTCTATGAATTCTTATTCTTCAAAAGCTCGAAAGAAAAGAAACATAAAGTTGAAGTCACACCAATTTTTTTCTATCTATGAACCGAATTGAAATATTTTTTTATATATAGAGGGGGGCCCCATGAAAAACATTGCGGAGGGCCCCCGAAGACCTTGGCACGCTACTGCTCTTAGAGGATACACCACTGTATGCCAAGTATAGATGTGAGCGATTTGTGCTTGTTCAGGCAGCATTAAAAGCATCGAGTGCTTGTAAGTTTCCATCAAGGCTTGTTCTGCAATATAGAAAGATCTTGGATGACATTTCGGCAATCCAACAGGTGTCACTTATGTGGGTGGCAAGATTTGGGCCAAGAAATAATAATTTTTAAATCCTCATCGTCTATTTTGAATTTTTTCAACCTCCAGTTATACTTAATCTGCGGATCAAGGTAAGTGCAGTCAAATAATGGTTTGTTTGTTGCAGGAATAGAATAAACGTTATTAGTGATGTTTATAGCAATAAAGAGCCGACGCGACGTTCAATGAATATTATATGAAATTCATATATGTATGTTAACAGATTCATTACTCTATGATTGAAATATGCCACTCCTCAAACGACCAGTAATGAATTTAAACAGGACTGTGATTAATATTCGTCAGTTATGTTGATTAAATCTGATATGTCTGTATATCGTTAAAATATGAGGGAGGTCGAAAATTGTCTGCTGATCCAGGGTAAGTCACTGCTAATCAAAATAACTATAATACAAGTATATTATTATGTGTGTGATTGCATTCATTCTGTTTATTAAAGAAATAAGGGGTTCCTAAGTTCATAAGAAGCTCAACGGAATTTTTCTTAAAAGAGCCATATAGCTTCTGACTTTTTCATGGACGCAATAACCGAATATGTTATAGCAAAGGTGGTGTCTAAATTAGACACGCTGGCTGATAGCTTGACGTTTAAGAAATTTTGGAAATTTGACGAGATGAAGTATCGATAATGTATAGTAGCACCGTTTGTACTAAATATACCTCCATAACTAATGTAAAAAATGTGCTAACAAATAAGAATGCTTCTTAAGCCATCCCGGTGTCATATTGATATTGGGCGTCAGCTATCGCACGGCAAGTAGAGCCGAACGTCTCGCTTTTATCGAGCGCTCATTAGCAAGCATAGATATGATTGCAAGCTCCTTGCGATAGTGCACGCTCGTTATAAGGGCACTTCACGCATTAGACATGATTAGTTTTTGCACACCCTACGCAAGAATATGGTTTTACTGATAAGGAGCAATTGAGTGAACAAAATCGAGTTTCAGAAAAGGATGGTCTTGAAACAGTACAAATCAATGCTACAAAAAGCATAAACAAAAAAATTATTACCGGTCGGCTATCACAATCTGAACAATAGACGGTGCGATAGGTTTGAACTGCCCTGGAACCGTCCCTTTTCCAATTTCGATTAAAGCAGATATTAAAGAACGTAGAGGTAATACTGCGTATACAAATAAAAATCATTTGGAAAATTTGTTTTCCCCTAGCCGTACATTATTTTCAACACACATTTTTAACGAGGGACGTACCTTCAACTGTTGCATTGAGATACTTATAACTTTTCTTCCTTATTGATTTTTTTTATTCCTCTAATTACTACTTTCCTTCTTGGAATAGAAGTTGGCTGTATTGGTATTTTAATTCCTTTTCTGATTGTTGATTGAACTTTTGACAAAGGTGTCCCATAATTTCCGAAAAGTAGTTAACTGGCCAGTAGTTAATGTAGAAGGGGTTTTTATATTTTTGTCAAAATTGCTAATAATACGGTCTACAGCAGATGACAAGCCATTTGGATCATGTCTTAAAGTTATCGGATAGATTCATATTTATCACTTAAGGGTCTAGGGTCTAGCGCGTCAAATTTAGAATCCAAGAAAATACTTATTTTCGTGTTAGCGAGGAGGTGTGGCCTCCTATTCCCTTTCTCCAGTGTGTGCGTGTCCAAGATGAGGGGAAAAAATCCCAAGGTAAGGTCAAAAGGTGCAAAGGTAAGGGCCAAAGTTCACCATAAAAATGAATCTCGCACTCCAAGCTCCTGACGTTACCTTTAAACTTACAGTAATAGATCAAAAAGCATGTTGAAGAAGAAAGCCTGCGCTTTGTCGCTAATTTGGTCTTTTTTGATACCGTGTTTGTTTGTTAAATTACAGACATTTGAAAAATGTATGATTTTGCATTGCGAGTTTTTGCACACTAAACAACTTTTTTGAGAGAATCGCAAATAGTTGTCATTTATTAAGGTCTTAACTATCACCTTCTGAAATACTGCGTATGTAGTTTGAAAAACAAGTGAGTTCTATTCGAAATGGGAATCCGTGTTTTGACATAGCAAATACATAATTATGTATAACTGTGTATACCCAGGCCCCTTAATGATAAATACTTTTAACCTTTGACCGTACTTTTAACGAGCGTCTAGAAATGCAGATTCTATGCGATAAAGAGCGCTCGATAGAGATCATTACTCAGCAGCTTTTGGGTCCTTTCATCACTGCGATACCTTCGATACGGATATGCATCCCTCTCCCCCTCCCAACTTGTAAATGAAATTATTCATGTAGGTATGTGAAGTAAAACGTTGCAAGGGTACAAATCTGCGATTGTAATATGTATTGAGCTTCGTCTCAAATAAAATTGCTAGAGTTACTCTCACAAGTCACTCGCGTAGCGTGTGCACAACGTCATTAGAGAAATATTGCAGCAAAATTACTTGCACTTAAAGGACTTGCCACTTGCTGAGAGCTTGTAGTGTACACGGTTATTCTCAGGAAATTAGTTTTCCACAAACATTTCGAGACTGTTTCGAAAGTCTTGCAGCAAGGACTGTTGTAAATCAAATATGGAGAAGTTCAACTGGACGAGAGAAGAAGACTCGTGTCTTTTAATCGAAACTTTTGAATTATATCCTGAATTATGGAATGTACATACTACAGAATTTAAGGACAGTATCAAAAAGCAGAATGCATTACAAAAATTGGCCGACTTATTTAATACTTTACAACGCAAATTCAAAGGAAGCTACACAATTTGAGAACACAAGTTAACCAAGAGTGGAGAAAAATTCAGAAAAAGAAAAGTGGACAAGGGACAGATAAAAGCAATCTTTCATGCATATATACAAATTTAATAAATGGAACATAGTCTATACTTTCTTCCATCTTATCAATATTTACCTTCCTACCTCGATATTTAATTGTTTAAAAAAAATTAATTGTAAATGTTAGTTATTTTGTATCTGTTTGACAATTCCGATATTTTATTTTAGTTTTAATACCTGAAGATGACGCCTATTAGAAGCGTCGAAACGTCACAAAAATTTGATATTTTGGAAATATAATAAGTGACCGTATCCCAAGATTGTTTTACGAAATATATAAGAGTAGTTGAGAGTTCTTTGACTCATCAAAGTTCATGTATCCCTAGAATAGTTCTACGCTGAATCCACTTTCTCACCCAACATTTCCTCCGCCTTTTACTAGAGCAATTTCCTAGATCAAATTTGCGAACAATTAAAAGATAGTGTAGACAAACAAGCAAGTACTTGCTGCAAAAACTATCGCAAGCTTTTTGCATGTGGACACGAGGCTTTACTGTGCAAGTACACATGAACTAGGAGCAGTTTCTTGTCCTGGAAAAAGTCGTGTGGTGAATTAACCTCTCTTAGCAAAATGTTCGATCTGCGTTTGGATTCATTACCCACTTTATTTGGCAAACCTAACCAACTTCTATCCTACATAAAGAGGATAATAGTTCTGAAAGGAAATTCAGGGTATGGAGTATAAGGTTGACTATAATATACCAAATCGAATCACGATGGTGTTTCCAATTTCTTAATAGACTGTGACCCGGTCTGGTCTGTTGTGGTTCAAGAGAGATTGGAATCAATAACTAAATAAACGATTGCGCCATGCCCGTGTTCCAGATTTCATTGTAGTTTTTTTTTCATGGTTTGTGATGATTACATTGTTATTTAAAGCATTGCCTGTTACAGAAAGGTGGGGTTGTTTTTCTGTTCAGGTGAATCACCTTGTACTCATATGTCCAGAATCGCCAAGGTTTATACTTTGAAACTAAAGATATAGGTACTTAAAATCAAAATTTTATTCAATTGATGTAACTTTCATTTCAATTCTTTCTTGCTTTGTATGAACGTGTAAGTGGAACGTTAGTAAGCTGTTTTCTGTTTCTACAAGTGCGGTTCATTTTTCAGCCAATAAAGGATAATGATCTCTCGGACTTTACACATTTACATCATATTCGGTTACTGAGATTATGCGGTTGCAATAATAGCGACCTGTGGAGACACAAAAAAATTTAATATACAAAAATGTTTGCCATTGATGTTCGTGATGAAGACATGTGAGAAAATATGCGTTTGAAACTTTCAAGTCCATAAAAGTTCCTCTGGGCTAAGCTTTATGTTGCAAATTTGTTGCAGAATTACGAACGTGTTATTGCATTTATCGCTCAACATGGTTTATTTGTATTACGATTTTAAATTATTGTGAACATAAGATACATAATGAATGTTACACCAAAAGAAGAATATTAAAAATACTTCACCTTGCTCCCAGAATGTGCTACAGACTATCGTAAATGTGTCGTTTTGTCATGGTCAGCCTCCCGCAATTGCTGAAAGCCTATGGCGCTGTAGAAGCGCTGCGAAAGGATACGTGTTTGTACATGTACGATTTGAAACGCTGAGGGTTGCAGCCGTCGGGAAACAAACTCCCCGGCAGCTCATTCCACAGCGCCGAAGTTCTCCAAAATAAGGTCCCCCTGGTAAGAATGAGCTCGCAGAGCTTCTCTATCTCTCGTGTTCCTCGTTTGGATGGCCTTGAATATTATTATGCTTGATAGAATCTGTAAAACAGGGACGATGTTGCAGGCTATGTAGGTCCTTTGTGAGGTTAGGCGTATTGTCTAATTATTGCTCTTTTCTGGATAGCGTCCAAAAGCTTTAGAAAGTACTTCGGAGCGCATCCTCACATATGGGGGCAATACTGCAACGATGGTCTAGTCTGTGCTTTGTAGTGCAGCAGTAGTTGCTCTGGTGTGTACAGCCTCCTACAGCGGAACAAAGCTCCAAGCTTCTGGGATGCCGTTTTAGCAATACTGACGTGTATATCTATATGAAAAGAGCGAGCAATTTTCTTATTCATATCATTTCTCAATAAGTAAAGCGCTCCATGTAACAAACTTGAATGTATTTCTTTCTATAGAAATCAGTCAATTTTTTTTCCTTAGTTTACAAATGAATGTATGTCACTAAGTTTCAAAAGCAAAAAATAATCTGCATACATGCGTCCTCTTCAGTTTGAGTTTGATTAAGCAGCCAAACTGATTATGAAAGCAGTGAGTTAACAGAAACAGCCGGCATTGAACTGCACTATTGGCTCGAGTTTTTTCTTTGGGGAACAGTGGAACACAAAGAAAGTGATTTCCACCTTACCCAAAATGAGCTCAAGGATATCACCATCCTTGTTGGAACTTGTCCTGAATCTCATCAGGTACGATGTCCCTAGTTCACGACAAGGCTGTGTCGATCTTTCGGATCTCATCAGGTGGACTTGAGTAAAGCCTGGTATTAGGCTGATATGAAAGTGATTCAGATCATGTTCCAATAAGGATTGTGATATCCTTGAGCTCACATTTTGTTCATGTTTCCCCAAAGAAAGCACTCGAGCCAGTTGTGCAATTCAATGCCGGTAAAGATATTTTTCCTCGGAGCAGATGTTTCTATTGGTTCACTGCTTTGTTATCAGCCTGATACTGGGCTATACTGAGATACTCCTGATGAGATCGGGAAGATCAAAACAGCGCTGTCGTGGACTAGAGACATCGTGCCTGATGCGATTCCAAATAAGGATTGTGATATTCTTCAGCTCATTTTAAGTAAGTATGCATGCACAGTAGAAGCAGGTACCCCGCTTTGGCCAACGCCGAACCGCACGCAGGTAGATGCAGGCAAAGCGTGGAACCTGCCGGCTGGCGCGTATAAAATTAGTACATGTATTTATAAGCCACTTTCAGCGCCGGTCGGCGCGGGTTCCCTGCTTTCGCACACACAGTAAAATCAGTTTGCCTGCAAGCAGGTAACCGCTCCACTGTGTCTGCGCCCTAAGGTGGAAATCATTTTCTTCGCCAAACTGTTTATGCTTTGTGCTCCAAAAACAACAGAAAATTAGCTGAAAAATTAGGTGTCTGCTAGCCATTAGAAAGGCACAGCGCGATTGCATTAATAAAAATACTTATCACACTTTCCACATAAAATTTTAAAGTATAAATTATATAATAAAATTTTAAAGTTTAAAAGTCTATAAGACATATTTAAAAATTTTTATAAACGGGAACCTAGCATTTTTATGGATCAATGTGCATTGTAAGGTTGCGGCAAGGGTAACGTATCCTATAAATAAATGCTTCAATCAAGTGAAATATCAGACTGAATTTGGCTCGCCCCCATACATCGCATCGCATCAACTTTTTAAATTGACAGGATAATCATTTTGACTGTGTACAGGCGGCTGCATTTTGGCAAAAAAAAGATGATCGAGCGGCAAATCATGCGAGAATTGTGCCACAGTGGCAGAACACTGTGGACAGTTGACAAGTAATTTTATAAATAAATTAGATTTCTGTTTACATAGACTCCGGTCATATATATGTCAAACTCGATACCATTAGATTTTTCGAAAATGAGTATTAAAACGACTAATTTAGTGTGTAATGGGCATTAGCGCTGCCGTAGTACAGTCAATTTTGAAATATATAGTATTAAAGTTCTCAGAACGTATTTAACAGCTCTTGTATACTGTTTTTAGAGTCTGATAGCTGGGGCCAGCATGGACAAGCTATTTTTAACACGTTTTCATTAACTTCACCTGTATGTTTATTTGTTTATTTGTGAGCTTGTAGTAACTGTCATTTAGATTGAGAGGTCGGACCGAGCATTGAACGCTCCAACTTTGATGCAAAAACTATTTTGACGTTTTCAAATCCGTTAGATGGCGCAAACACCTTAAAGTTTATTAATATTATACAGAGGCGCAGCGACGAGAGATTAAAAGGCGTGACATCCAATTGTTTAGGAGTTGGTATTTTTGTGAAATTTAGGAAAAGCGACAGTTTTATCATTTATGCAGTAATGGTAATGATTATGCTATGAATATTGATCAAAAACAATCAATTATCTTATACGAGGATTGCTCTATATCCCCGTCAACCCACCAGTACGCAGACGGCTATTTCACGCTTATTAGCGATCATCAGTGCGCCATAGGTCGATTGACGGAAATAGGGAGCATCAGTTCTTTCATGTCTACCATACATGTGAAGAATGTGATAGCAGGCGACAGAAAGGTTCTGCCGGCGCGCCATCTGGTACCCGAATGTAACGGCAAACCAAAGAAAATCGCTGTTGAACAGCAGCAGACTTCTTGGTGGGACGCCACGGCGCGTCTGCTTGGCCACCAGAGAGCGCGGGTTCTACATGCTGCTGCATATGAAAGCCGATATACTCTTCATTACACACAGTATCGATTAATGAATATTGCCGAAAAAAACTAAAAAGATGCGCTTTAATCATGAATTTAACTGAAAAATAAAAAATAAATATAGTGTAAAAAAACTAAAAAACACGCTTTTGAAGAACATCTTACTAAAAAGTAGAAAATAATTTTTTAAATAAACTTAAACCAATAAAAAACGAAAAATATGAATGTGAAATGTGAAAAAAGTGTGGGCGTGCTGTGCCCTATTATTCGTAAACCGATCGCCCAACGCTTTTTTCACAATCATACAGTATTTTCTCTTCATTATTGTTTGTCATTTTAAAAATTAGTGTCAACTTCTTAGTCCGATGTTCCTTAGAAGCGTGATTTTTAGTTTTTTAAACTATATTTATTTAGTTCACAAACCGTTTGTACTAATTGACGACAAATATAATGGTTCATATAATTTCTGGAATTGGTGTTTCATTTGGATTGCTGATAGTTTCAAAATTAACGCCAGTAATATATCAGTATGAAAATACTATAGGTGGCTATGCAAACAAAATGAAGTGGTCTTAAACAGGCCAAATCTAGTTCGTGAACTTTTGACAACATTTGAATGCCGCAAACGGTTATACCTCGGTCATGTTCTCAGAGGAAATCGTTACCGGATTCTAAAACTAATAATAAAGGGCCGCAGAGGCTGAAAACAGGGATCAGCTCGCCATCATGGTTACCAAAGACAGAGGGATCTGACAGGACACAAAAAAAGCAAGAATACATCAGTGTTTCAGGATCATGACGCTGCATTTCTTACATAGGTACCCCAAAACCACATCTCAGTCGGGACTCAACAACAAACCTGGAAAGGCCTATGGCTCACTATTTGGTTTGAAGAACACTGATCAAATTTATTCCTCAAGGAAAAAACGGTCATGCATGGTGATTCGGTGATACAGGCTAAACAGAGAAAACAGGTAACATGCTTAAGCGGAGTTAACTGAAAGTACGAAGTCTGTGGAAGCGAAAAAAACTGAGAAGACGGAAAAAAGGGGAAAATTAAGGACACGGATAGATAATAAAAATGGAAAAACAAGGCGCAATAAAAACGGGAAAAGGAAAAAGCAGGAAAATTGGTGAAACCGGGAAAACAATAAAAACGGAAAAGACGTAGGAGATCGGCCAAAATGGGGAAAACGAGAATAATGGGGTAAACAGAGAATCCAGGGAAACAAAGGAACTGTGAAAAATGGGTATAACTGCACAAATAGGAAAGACGAAATAAATACTGCAACCAGGATAATGAGAAAAATGAGAAAACCAGGAGAATTGGGAAACGGGAAAACAGCAAAAGGATCAAACCGGGAACACAAAGAAAACGAGGGAATGGGTGTTACAAGGAAGACAAAGAAAACCGGGGAAAGGAGATGGAGAAAACTGAGAAACGGGTAAAAAAGGGAGAAAACTGGAAAGACAGGTACAGGTAAATGAGTGAACGCTAAAATGGGTAAAAAGGGGAAAATGGCATCACAAGGGAGAATGGCGGAAACGGTAATAAATGGGAAATGGAAGAATGAGGCAAACGAAATGCGAGCAAAACAGAGAAAATAAACAAAATAAGGAAAATTGTGAAAACGGAGGGAACGAGGAAAACGGGAACAAAAGGAGGAACACGGTTTACATGGAAAAAAACAGGGAAAACGAGCAAAAGGGAAAAAACAGGATGGGGTAGAATACCTAGAAAATGGGCAAAAAAATCAAAGAAAAAAGTAAATGGGGATAGTATAATGGAAACGAGGAACATGTCGATGAAAATGATCAAATATTTTGATTATGCCCTCGGCAGAACTTGTCAACACTTTTTCCTGGACTATGGTCCGCAAATCATAACCGGAACAGTTAAGGCCTTCGATGAAAAGTTCTCCCGGTTATTATCTCATTAATATGATAATTGGTATTGGAACAGTGGAAAGTTTGACCATGGCTCTGGCAGGGACTAGAGAATACAAAGTTAGAGACAAAGAGGACCGCATCCAAGGGATGATATTTTTAAACTAATTGATTTATTTGGTTGAGTGTAATTTGCAGCATGTCTGATAAACTTCGCAGGGCCTCACATTTACTTGTATAGATAACTAAGGTAAGTCTAATTATCCAATAATGGATGCAAGTTGGGATAAAAGCACATGCTTGAAGGTGAGAGATTGTTTCGAAAATTACGATGATAATAACCACAAAAAAAGCAAATAAAGTGCCACAAGTGAGTGCCAAGGATTCTAAGAAATTGCAAATCAATGAGGGTTGAAATCCAATGTATACTGTGATTCGTCTGTTATGATCTGCCAGACACCAACAAAGAGGAAAAGAAACTGGAAGAATAAGGGGAAAGAAAGGTGATGAGAAAATAAATGACGTGCAGTTGTTATTTGACATGTATAAACTAGGGATGAGTCTGACATCATCTTTCTGTTATATAACCCAAGATTCCATTTCGGAGTTCTTCGGTTTTATGAGATCTAATTTAAATGGTTAGATCATAAGCAATTTAATTTTGTTCAAAGTACGAGCCACGATCTATATTGTATGCGTCCAAAGAAAAAATACTAACGAGAATTTGACCATATCTACAGCAACAGAGTAAAGCAGTAGAGGTATTCAATCATTGGCGTTTAGAAGCTTATATTAATAGGGTTGATGACATGAGCTTCAACTCTAAGAAACTTTATCAAAATTTAGTACGAAATTTAGTAGGTCATAAACATGGCCAGAACATTAGTAAAGTTTATCTTTCAGCACGTCATTTTTTTTTGAGGAGAGTAAACCGTGTTGAAAAAATGTCTTTTAAATGTTGTCTGGAAACTGAGACGTAACTGGAGCCACAGATATGCGAATTCAATTTTGTCGCTTGTTTTTTCTTCTTGACTTTGCTTACAAGTTATAATCGAAACCAGATATTATGGTAGATAGTCTCGTCTATCGCATGAATGTGACACTTCTTCGTTTTTTTTCTGCTGATCAACATTTTACCTTTATTGCCAAAATGGCAGTCGTTATTTTCTTTTAATTTGATATTCGTTAGCCAATAATAAAGTTACCTCAAACTTAAACAAATCCAAATCCTTATATGAAGGGGCAAGTCCTGCCGATACACAAAAAAACTACGACTGAATAAGTTTTGATATCATAAGTCATTAAGTTATTGTGTGTCTAGAAGAATCGACTACATGAATGTAGATTGTATGTATGTAATCGTTTAATAGATAATTTTTTGTTCGCAACCTTTCTATTTTGTTCTCTTGCTCTTGCTTATATGTTTATTATTTCATTGAATGTATTGTATCAAAATCGAATAAAGACCCATTTTTGATCGCTTTGGCCGGAGGGAAAAAGTTTTAGGTTATTCATATAAACCTTGTGCCCCAGCTATATCCTTTAGTATTTCTCAGCGCTATGGACAGAAGCAATAGTGAGACGAAGAAAAGCAAGGGAGTCTCTTTGGAAGATGCCTCTTTTGAATGGCGCCATCAACTCTGTCTGAACTGAGGTTATAGTGAGCTGAGTCCTCTAGAGTGGCGCCAGTTGTTTTATGCGTCCCGCTTTCTGATTGTCCACCGAAAGCCGCACAATAATCTGATGAGACGTGGTGTCGAATGCATTTCGATGGTAAACACAGGCCATAGAAAAGTTTCGCTTGTACTGTACGGAGTACTGTGTGATACATCGGTGTATCAAGCATTACAGGATTTACAGCTGTGTATAAAATAAGGTGAAGATCTTGTTACGTGTGACTGTTATGGTTTTGTAGCTTTTGGGATCAGACGACAAAACAAGCCGGAATTGGCTGCTCTCGATTCAGTAACGAGTTAAAAACTAACTAAATCCCGGTGGCAACTGGAAAATTTTTCAACCAGTAGGTGTCCGGGGCCAGAAGCTGTGAAATTCTTTGCGCCTCGTAAGGCGTATTTATCGGATGACAAAGTACATTTAATTTAGGAGTCCTCCTACAAACTACTCGAACCGCGCCAATGCCACAGTGTCTGCTTGGAGAAATTTGGACTTATTATTACTTAATTTACAATATTTTTGCATGAAAAGCTACAACTAGTTTAACGAATGTCTTAACCTCATCAGGATACTCTCTAAAAAGCATTTCCTGGATGATTCAATCCTTACTGGTATAAGGCTTTCTATAAAATGATATATATTTGGCCCTTTCGATGCACCCTCGAAGCCAATACTAACGTTCATGGCCTTCAGGAAAACTCCTTCCTACCGAGCCCTCCAGACCTCCTGATGTGGGTCAGCCTGTTCAACCAGCTCACTGAGTATAACGATTCCTCTTCAAACTCCGTCATGCCAAATATCTGAGCCCTAAGACCATGATGGGTACAACACATCTGCCCTGGAACTGAAATGAAGTTATGTCTACTTCACAGCATCTAGAGTAGACCACTTTCATAAGACATAAATGTTGGCGCAGCCGGCAAGGGCTATGAAAGCCCCCACCAAAAGGTTACGTAATGGTCCAAAAGCTATAGCGTCTAGCTCTTGTCCTATCCGCTATAAGCTTTTGCTTATCATGCTCACTCATCCAGGGCAACATTGACCTAGCGCTAGTATGCGTTCAGAGCCAGTTGAGCTTTTAGCCCCTATCTTAGCCACAGTAATTTTTTAGAGCTATGCTCCATTGTTGCTGAGCTAGCCTTTGAAGCTTGTCGGTTCTATTCAACTCTTACCGCCATCGTTATCTATTATCTCAGGACAGCTGTAATTAACTGGCCTTTATTCATCTATTGGATGGAGACTTCCATGCTACATTTCTGACAAGCTCACCACAAAGGCCGGACGATTTCTTTCTCAAGGAATTTTGTTAAACAGAAAGTGCAGTAATACTTTAACTAAATGCAGTTACACCCAAATTCACTTCGTGGAAGGTTCAGTTTTTAATTTTTTTCCTTTACTTCCTTTACTTACTTCCGGTGTGGCAGTTCTGACAGAGCTACTAACTGACAATTATTCACAAAGTACCCCTCTGCAAAATAATCAGCAATGACGACATTTTTGCCATAATTTCTAGATAGGCCCGACATTAAATTGGTCGTGTGACGACAGTAAATTAATATGCATCATTTAATATCATTCAACACATTTTTATGAGCAATTTGAATGCAGAGAGTATTGTTCCGTTACAGCGTTTATGCAAATAAAATTCATAGGTTCGTCGATATAACTTGCCCAATGTTCATATACAACCAAATTTAAAGATATCTCCGTTAAAATGGCACTTCACTTGGCGTAGCGTGTGTTGATTGACCGATGTGTCATAATTATAGGACTCCGTACAGTACAAGCAAAACCTTTCTGATTGTGCATAAAACAACTGATACCGCACTGGTAGCTGGCACGCTGGCTGTGGTGCGGAGCACCGTAGCACAGTTGGTAGGGCGCTGGCCTAGAATACCGGAGATGCTGGTTCAAATCCAGCCGGTACCCTTCACTTTTCCGATTTTTCTGTGAACCAATTGACGAGAATACGTATTTTCTTGGATTCTCAAGTTTGCGCTCTATACCCTAGCCCCTTAAGTTAATTCAGTATTTGCAGCTATTGAATAGATCGTATTTATTATTTGTTATCATTATTGCATTTTCTTGAGTACAAGAACTGCACCTAATTGTTCATTACCAAATGTGTTAAGCTGCTGCACACGTACTTGCTTGCAAGTTTCGTAACACTTGTAATTCAGTATTTGCAGCTATCCAATAAACCGAATTTATTATTATTTGTTATCATTATTGCATTCTCTTGAGTACAAGAACTGCACCTAATTGTTCGTTACCAAATGTGTTAAGCTGCTGCACACGTACTTGCTTACAAGTTTCGTAAAACAATTATCTCAGAAATAAATTAGCTGTCTTGAACATGGAATTCTAATTTTTCAGAAAGCGACAAAGATGTGTATTGTTCCTACCGCAGCTGCTGTTGCTGCTATCTTTTGTTCATTCTCTTTTTATTTTTCATGAATACGCGCTATTTCTGTCGTCGTAGCTTAAAAATAGTGCTGACTCTTTCACTTGTCGTTCTGAAACTCTTGTAAACCTGAGTGCATACATGTGTATGTATACTCCATCAAGCAACTCAGCTACATCCTATCAATACGTATACACAGAAAAATGTTTTTTGCATAGAATCGATGAATCATTATCGAATACATTTTGGACATGAATATTATGCATTGGTGATTGCTGCAACGATTTTCAATCTTAGATTAATGAATCGATAGCTGGAGACAGTAAAAGAATCAACATTGAGCTGTGAACGCGAAATATGAAGAACGTACATATTAACTCCATCACCCCCTTACTAATAATTCGTTGAATTAAAATTTGACGATTATGAAATTATATTCCCTATATTTATTTATAACATTCCGCATTGAACAGGTGAGAAAGGTATTGATGAGCATGACAACATTTTTTATAAGGTCACATCCCGGCCTAAAACTTCAGTTTCGCATGGACAGATGCTACATTGTCTCGGTTCACCTGAAAGCATGTGAGAGTTGGACTAATACTGCCACCTTTTGCTCTCTACATGAGGATATAATTATAATTTCATCCAACGTTTCGTTATTTATGCTATAGAATAGACGTTATATCGGATAGTATCGGAGGGATACGTCTTCTTCTTGTTAGAGTGCCATGCGTAGGAGTCCATCCTTTCTCACATCAATTGGTCCTGCTAATTGGAGCCCTTTGAAATTCTTAGATGGATATTTCTCAGCCAGGATAGCTATTTTTATCGTTCTTATGACGTCAAAACGTTCTCGATCAACTAAACCGGCTCCGTGGAAAAGGTTCTTATTTCTCACATGATCGACCCAAGACACTCTCAGCATTCGTCGCACACTTCGAACGCTTCGATCTTATTTATAATTATTGCCTTCAGCGTCCATGCTTCCACAACAGACTAGACCAGACGTAATATTTGATCATCCTATATCTGAGGCTGGAGTTCCAGTTTTCGTTGCTAACAAATTTTCGATGTTTCTGGAAAATTGTCCTAGCTTGTTCAATTCTGCATGTTAGCTCCTGATCTGGGTCTCATCTTTCGTTTATAATTCATTCCAAATATTTAAATTTGCTGACCCGTTTAATGTTCTCTCCATGCAAGTATGTTCGAGTGTTTGGGATATGGTTTCTGCTAACAACCATGAACTTGTGGTTTTGTTGATATTTATCTTTAGACCCAGCCTTTGGCTCTCTTTGTTAACACAACATAGTAAGAATACATCTATTTAGACTTTTTAATTCGCACCTCACTGATATTCTAGTATATGATGAATACCGTAAGCAATAAGTATTCATGACCCGCGCTATATTTATATTCGTATTTCCAATATCCAATTGGAACTTTTTCCATTCACAGCTATTTCTCATCCAAAGTTGTATGATAAATTGCAAGCAAGACATTGCTAAAATCTTATTGCACAGATCGCAAAAAGAAAAAAGAAAGGTTAACGATAGCACGCGTTTGCTTTCATATCTGTACGGATAGGGTGGGAGAAGTTTTGACATCTTATTAGGAGACCCTTGTCAGCTGGGTATTCGAATGATTAATATAAAAAGGTGAATTCAATTTTAAACCTGTTTCGGACCTCGAATATTTCCAATATCATAGTCGCCTATGTTGAAATACCAATCCATTACAAACATATTAACACACATATGTCGTATAACATGGGGAGCCTCAAATTACAGAGATAGAGCGAGATAGAGCTTCCATATCCCAAAAACGCATACTAAGGCTTATTTTCAATGTTTCAAATCGAGGTAGTTGTAGAAGTATTTTTTAGGGAAAACAATATTCTGGTACTTATATTTTAAATTGTATTTTATTTGCAAAAATGAATTTTAATGTGTTCACAACCTTGGTGCAATATCACGAATATAATACAAGAAATGGTGAATTACTAGTAATTCAAAACCACTCATAGATACGGCAAAATGTCTACCATATGTATAAAAATAGTGTGAAGGACTTTTTGATGAAGAACTGTTTTTACTATTTGATGAGTTCCCGGGTGAGTTCCTCTCTCATAGGTGACGTAAGTTTTTAATGTAACTTTTACTGTATAGCATTTCAAATTCGGGATAATATATAGAATGTTCCGTTTGAAAAAAACAACTTTGGTATGCCGTGAATTAATCAATAACTTTGTATATTATAAAATAACTTTGAAATGTAGAGTTTAGCTTTACCTATAACTTTTATTTGAAAGCTTTTTCACATCTCTTATAATAACGGAGGTATAAAATTTCAAAGTATGAGCTGGTTGCCCATTATATTGAGTTATAATGTTACCTTCTCCTACATCTTCAACTGCCTTAGAATTATTTAGCACTCTGAAAGGTTTCAGTTACTGTAATTTCAAAGCTGAAACGCATTGATACAATGCTATCTCGTGATTTTCAACGAATTGACAATGACAGATGACGAAAACTTAAAAGATGGATTGGTTCCCGAAACACGTGCAAAAATGACAGAATTTATCCGCTTCAGTTGTTGCTAGTATAATATACGGTTTAACAGAGTGACTTTTCTGTATACGGTATAATTACTCATACTCATACTCATACTCATATAGTTTATTGACTTTTTACATGATTATGCATGCTTACAGCCACAATAAATACAAGAAAGGAAACCTATAGGTGGATAAGCATTATAAATATTAATAATACCAACTGCACTAATAATGTATAGTTACAAAAGTTAAAGATAGAAGTACAAAAAGAAATGTGAAGTAATACTAGTAGTAATTAAATAATACTAATAAATTAATAATTAAAGTAAGGAAATATTAAAAAATAAAGCTAAAATTGACAAGAAGACAAAATTGAAAAATTAACAAACAAAATTGATAAACAAACAAGCACAGATAAATTAAGAGGAGGGAGAATGATGACTGACTTTTTGTGAGTGCCTAGACTAACATATTAAAGGTTCAAATACTCATCAATGGTGTAAAAGCAATGCTGCAGAAGAAATTTCTTAGAAAATACTTTGAAAGCATTCAGGCTCATATCTTTTATATGCGTGTTTTTGAACAATGAGTCCAATTTATTGTAAATATGAATGTTGACTCTGTTCATCTGTGTCATGCGTAATCTGCTTCTCAGAGGGATGATCGATTGCGCATTTCTGGTATCATAATTATGATTAAATGCTGGCGTTGTGAATGTGCCAAGATTTTTATGAATACGGATGAGCGTCTGGAAAATATATATAGATGGTAGCGTCATTATCCCATGCAATCTGAACAATTCTCTACAACTAGCGTCAAAAGGTACTCTACTTAATATTCGGACTGCTGTTTTTTGTAGTCTAAATACTCTTATTGCGTGTGAAGAGTTTCCCCAGAGCATTGTGTTGTAGGATAAGTGAGAATGGATGAGTGCAAAGTATACTAACTTTAAAGCTGAGTACGGTAAACACAAGCTCAACTGTCTTAAAACGAAAATTTGACTCGAAATTCTTGAAGATAACATATCAATATGAGGGAGCCAAGTAAGCGAAGTATCAAGCTGCACACCAAGGAGCTTGACAGGTGCAGACTTGTCTATTTTTTTGTTCGACGAAAAAAGGATACTTTGTGTTTTCTCCGCATTCAACATTAAACCATTTGCCGTAAACCATTGCTTTGCTGATGAACAAGGATCATCCACCGTGTTATCAGTGAGAATTGTCGTGTCATCAGCAAACAGAACACAAGTACCGTCTACGGCAGTAGGAAGGTCATTTATGTAAATTATAAACAGTATGGGTCCCAGTATTGACCCTTGGGGGACACCATGATTTATAGGTAGTAACGAGGACGACTCATTACCACACTGGACGTACTGTGTTCTATTTGCTAAATATGATATGAATAGTGACAGTTCATTTCCACGAAAACCATAATATTCCAGCTTTGATATTAATAAATCATGAGGAACACAATCGAAGGCCTTGCTAATGTCGCACATAGTAGCCAGTCGACTGTGTTCCTCGTCAATACCCTCGGTTATATCATCTATAACCCTCAGGAGAGCGCACAGTGTAGATTTATTCTTGCGAAAGCCATACTGATCATTAGTCATTAAACACTTCCTTTCAAAATAATCTGTAACAACCCCCTTCAACAGAATTTCTAATGCCTTACTTAGGACCGGTACGATTGTGATTGGCCTATAATTGCCAGGACACTCAGTATCGCCTTTTTTATGAAGCGGTGTGACTTTGCTAATTTTAAAGGCTGCTGGTCAGTGCCCTTCACTAAGACACTTGTTGTACAGAATAGTGAGTGGGTAAGTTATATATGCAATGCAGGCTTCAAGCATTTTACTATTCATACCATAAAAGTCCAAAGCTGCCGAATTGCTTATCTGAAGAAGTGCCTGCCTTACATGCGATTCGGTAAAAGGTGGCATGAAAAATAAGAAACAGGGTTTGGGTAATAGATTTAAAGAATGAGCAGAATCAACACCAGTTATTGGCAAGGTATTAATTATCGAGTCAGCAATTGTAGCAAAATAGTTATTCAAAATTTCAGGGGTGATCGATAATGCACCGGCCGTTTTTGAGGTAGTCTTCCTTTCAGTGTTAATAACTTTCCAGCTAGTTTTACATATATTTTTGGATGATAATATAGAGTTAGTGAAAAAGTTTAGTTTGGTGACCTTGAAAGCTTTCCTGTACTGCTTTTTTGCATTGTTGTAAACTAGCCAATCTGTGGTAGCTTTAGTTGTATTGAACTGCTTTCTATGCTTGCGCAGCTGTTGGCGCAATGAACGTAATTCTTTATTGAACCATCTAATTGATTGATTTTCATTTTGAACAGTTCTAAGTGGAAAACTTTCCTCAATAGCCTGTTGGTACATTTCCAACATCAAAGCTGCAATATTATCACTAGACAAATTATTCAAATTATGATCAGCCCAATTTACCTTACTAAAGTAGTTAACGAGACTATCAACACCATGTTTTGTTATTATTCTAATCATCGTGTCAGATTTATCCGCAGAATCTTCTGGTATAGATATGCGGGCTACTATACCTCTGTGATCTGAGAGTTCAGGATCATTCACAGTAACAGATATAGTTTCTTTGCGCATATTTGTAACTACATTATCAAGACACGAACTAGATGTAGGCGTAATTCTTGTTGGCTCCGAGATAAGATATTCTAAACCATATATGTATGTAGGTCACTGATCACTTCTTGGACACATCTTTCACTGCCGCTTAAATTTAAATTATAATCACCAAGAGTTACTATATTCGTGTATTTTAAGAGTAGATGGTCAATCATTTTAATCAATTTCAGTCTAAAAACCTCAAAATTGCCGTAGCAAGGAGATCTATAGATAACAACTAAGCATAGCTTGCTCTCAGAAAATAGAACGCCACAGAATTCACAGTGAAACGGAACAGAAAAATCTTTTAAGTCTAGTAATTTGCAATGTACATTGTTTTTTGCATAGATAGCTACTCCACCGTGTAGACCTTTTGCTCGACAAAACTCAGTCGCTATCTAGCCAATGCTCCCAAAAGCAGACTACATCATAAGACTCACTCTTAAGTAGAAGATTGATCTCATCTAGTTTGTTGGAAAGACACTGAATATTAACATAGAAAATGCAAAAATCACAAATGTTTCTACCTTCTATAGCAGTTCTTTTGGAATCACTGATGTTCTGGCGAGGAATACATCCTCTTAGATCGAAAAAAGTTGTTTACTAGTATGCCCTCTGGCCACAGTTCTGGAACTAGTAGCTTATCAGCATCATGAGCTGCAATCGATACTTTGAATGAGGAGTACAAGTGCGGCTGATATGACTTCAACTTTTGTACTTCAGCTGACGAAACGTGCTTCTCTACGTGAGCCTTGACATCCTCTTCAGTGGTCTCCGGGGCCAACTTGGTAATATGGAAGTATCTCCGGGCAACCGTTTGGACAGCCTTGAGAGGGCATAGTTGACCGGAATTTCCTACCACCAAATTTTTTCTTGGTTTCTTCATATGCGACTTGGTGGTTTCTGTATCATTATTGATATTTATGATTTGATCGCAAATATTTGCAGCTTGGGCCTCATGTATTGCCAACTTTACGTCATTCTTTGAAATTATGTGTTTAACTTTTGCGTTGTTAACCTTTGCAGTATTGCTTTGACCCTTCAGGGAGGACGCCGAGGACGTTGTAGCAGAATTTTTCAGACTTGGCTCTAGCGCTGTAACCTTTGCATAGTTAGTATTGCTAGTACTGCAGTTCACTGCGACTGAACCCAGCATTTGATTAAGTATAGTGACTTGTCCCTTAAGAGCCGATATCGTGGTCTCTAGGCTTTCTATGAACTGATCTTTATGTTGTAGCATTTCATCTTTATGTTTGAGCTGCTCCTCTAACAACATTATTCGAACTTTATCAGATGAAATATTTGAAATCGGGGTTTCAGCACTCATATTATCATCTGAGTTAGTACTTGTGTTAGCACCACAGCACACCGTTGTATCGTCGTCAGTCACTTTGAGCTTCAATCTAACGAGGCAACTTCTATGTGATATTTTGCCACATCTAATACACTTTATACCGTTATCTTTTACAACACGGCCACAGCGTACACATGCGGCATCCGCCATTGAGGATTAAATTGTACTCACTAGGTGCAGTTGAGCCCGAACTTGTTGGAATTTTCTGCTTCCCGGTAACCTAGCAATTGTTTGCATAACGAAAGAGAAACAAATTTACGTACAAATCTGTGAACTTAGCACTTGCAAACACTACTATACGTTCTGTTGATGTTCACTAAACTGCTGATACACTTTTTAAATTTTAAAATGCACTATAATACAGTATACTGATAACCCAGGCGATGTAACGTCTGGGCGCGTACCAATTGCAATTTGTATTTTTCAATTGCAATTTGTATTTTTCCTACACAATATGCGCTAACTGCTTATCATAAACTGACATAAACTACCAAGTCGGCTGTAAAACGTCAAATGATGATCCGCTGCTGCACTTCAATGAGAGGAGTGAGGTTATTTTATAAATTAAAACTAATTGTTACTAGAGCACACATAGCAAAGCACATATACATTGTAGGCATGTCTTGTGACCACTGGGCGTAGAGAAAATGCACCTGGACCACATCTCATGAAGGTCACAAGCCAAAGCTTTCGACCCCGCCCCGTGTGAAAGTAGCCAGGCTCTGAATATAGTTTGAAAATAGTTAAATTACACTTTTACATCAAATTATTAAAAAGTGAAAAACAAATATAGTTCAAAAACTAAATTAAACACAATTTTGTAGCACATAAAACTAAAAAAATATAATTCTTTTACGCTGGCATGCAAAAAAATGTAGGTCACTTAAGAAATTTCAAATAATTTTGTAAAAAAAGTTGATTACTGAATCATCAGCCTAGTAGGCGGTGAATCATTCATTTTTCGATAAATGCTAGCAGGTATATTTGTTATCTATCAGTTGTTGTCAGCATATTTTTGACATTAGACGAAATAACGCGAATTTAGCCTAATTGGAAGTTCGCACGGTGGCTATTTCCAGGTTTATTATGTCCATAAAACTTACAGCTTTTATGGCGTATTTTAGTTCGAGTGTTAACTGAACTGGTCATAATGCTTTTAGATCCGATTATTGTGACTACAATTGAAGCATTAATGCAAGATGGTCGAGGACAACGAGAAACTGCAAGAATTGTAATAAAAGCTTATGTGCTGTACAAACTATGTATCAACGCTATCAAGAGACTGCCCTGATAATAATAGGAAGATCAGGATCTAGTTTGAGAAGGATCATCAGCCAAATAGAGGTTAGATTTTTGGTATCTGCAAACTGGCGTTTCTGCGGTTTGGCTGCGAAATCAACACCAAGAGATTAGAGATGTTAGTGTTGATGAATGGACCATTAGAAGACGGTTTCATGCCGATAGATTATATTGTCGAAAAATGGCAACAGGGCCGCCCATTTAAACCTAACTAGGTTCGACAGGGGCCGAAGAATATGGAGGAGACGCGAAGAAAGATATGCCCCAGTTTGTATTGATAGAAGCCTTCCACATGTTGGTGGGTCAATTATAGTATAGGCAGGAATCCGTTCAGAATCAAGCACAGAGTTGGTGTTCATACAGAATGGCTCTCTCACAGGTCTCAGATTCATTACCGAAATCCTGGATGATCGTCATGATCAGGACAGTATTTTTATGCACGATAATGCTAGACTCCACACATCTATAATTGTCACTGAATATCTGGATGAAATGGGAATTAGGCGGTTTGATTGGCCAGCAGTCAGTCCAGACATGAATCCCATCGAACATATTGTGTGGGATAATATGGGACGACGTATTCAAATCTCGAAGGCATACACCAGTTCCCAAGAACTGAGAGGGTTGCTAGCAAAGGAATGGGATAACATTCACCAAAATGTAATTCCGCATTTTATTCTAAGCATGCCTCGTCGACTTAAAGAAATAGAATTTCCATATTCACCTTATTTCATAAAAATTCGAAATTTGTTCGTATTCATTTGAAGCTTCCAGTTATCAAACTGGCAAGATATTATTTAGATCAGTTATTAATATATCCTCCATAATGTGTAGTGATTCATCAATCATCACACTTTTTGGAACGCTGTACTGACATATCATAGATATATAAACTTAGCATCAATGGAGGTAGCAACTGAAATAAAGGGACTCTTCTAGACCTCACTTGTATAGCCTCTATTGCTTGACGTAATCTGATTATCAATAAACATCTCCTTTTACAAAAATACCGTCTTGCCGATATTAGAAATTAATGCAAAATTAAGGACCGGTTGTCGCGTAGAACCGGACATGTACAGTCATTAGTTGCTTAAGTTCCGTTTTTAAACAAAATTTTAAAGAAAATTTGTCAAATAAGTGTTTACTTGATAAGGGAAGTATTGAGGTCATTGATCCCGACATACCAAAAATTCATGCCACTGTCTTTGTCTCTGCATAACCTCAGTAATGATTGCTGTATATTTGGAGTACAGTTCGGTTCGGTTGTAGACAGAATCCCAATATCAAAAGATCTTGATTTCTATGCTATTAGAGTTTCGATAACCTTTGAGTAAAACAAAACATTAACGAGGCAGTCAATTATTTGGGAATCAGATTCACGTATGATAAATTTTTCAAGAGATTTACAAACTTCTCATGCTGGACTGTACTAGTGGAGATACCATATGCGGACATATGGTCAATCTGTTTCATAATGTGTGCCCAAAAAACTACTCTATTATGTATTTGTGCAAATATAATCGAGATATAATGGGAATCGTGCACTATTTCGCAGCAATATCATTTGTATCAGCAGGAAGATATGTACTGTAAATATCATTAACACTTTTATGGCGCCGACATATTGAGTACTAAACTGGGTATTATATGATGTAGACACTAACGTAGGCATTCCTTTGATATACGAAAAATAGAGTCGCATAGACCGGCTTAAGGGTTAAGTAGCTTTTATTCGAAAGCGGATAAATCCACTTTCATTTGTTTTCCGGGGCATGGGGATTTATGTTCTTGTTCCGGTTTTTCCATTCCAGAGGTAGTATACTGGATGTTTGGCAGAGGGTTAGTCAAACTTCGTGGGTGCATAACGTATGTTGCAAAAGTTTACAGAAGTTTTTCAAAAAATTGAAAAAATATCTCACAATAATATATTTGAACTGTAACAAGAACTACAAAAAATAACAATATTTCTTAATATAAAAATTATATTTAAGTACTGCTAATGGGCCATGAGCTTCCACGGCTCGCAATTTCCTCTTAATGTTCCTCATTAGGTTTTGGACAGACTCTAAATCAATCTCTCTGATCTTTAGCATTATTCTTCTTCTTAACTGCTGTTCCTTTTGAGCTTCCCAGCCATTGTTATAAACTTTGGCACTCAGTTGAGGCCAAAAAGTTTCGATAGGTCTCGCGTAAGGAAGATTGGGAGGGTTGCCATTTCGTGGTACAAAATGTATTCCGTGTTGTTCTAGCCAGTTTCTCGTACGCAAAGCATAATGACTTGAAGCCAGAGCTGGCCAAAATATTATATTGTCATTAGCATGGTGGTATTAATAAAATGGAGTAGTTTAGGCAAACATCTTTGAGCATAGACTTCTGCTGTAACCGCTTTCATTCATTTTCATTTTCATTTTATAAGTTCTGATCGTCACCCCTCATCGAAAAGCAAGTCTTTCATATTGTAATTTCTTCGCCATCCGGAATATTTTGACGAATGTGAAATTTTTGAGAGCAGCTTTAACAAAGTTGAAGCACATGTTGCTGAATCAACACCCATAGCACTGAAGTAGGAGCATTTTACTTTCCTCACCTATAGGTGAGGGTAGTTTGTATGGCGAAAATTATCAGTTTTGAGATAATACGCTTTTTGGGCGTTTTGCGATAACCATAACGAAAATCCATGTCACTCATTTCCGGCGGTCCGTCTCTCTGTCGGCCTGTAAGTCTATTGTCGGTATTCAAACCTCTCAAATCTCAGTAACTGCTGCATGGATTGTGATTAAATTTGGGTAGAGATATGCTAAAGGGTCGTAGTAGGTAATAAGGTATAATGCTACTATAACTGATATCTATCATGAACTGCTTTTTGAGAAACTATCTAAGGGTTAGAGGCCCTGCATTAGATCTGCATTAGATCTGATTAAATCTTACCTGAATTATAGACAACAATATGTGCGATTTAAGAACTCTACTTCCTCTTTTGCTGCGATTACCAGTGGCGTACCTCAGGGGTCTTATTTTAGGGCCTCTCCTATTTATTATATATATCAACGATTTATGCCATTTTATATGCCCCACGAAGTGCACCCTATACGCTGATGATACGTCATTTGTGACAGCTAGCAAAAGCATTGAAATATTGGAGGAAGAAATGTTAGATTTAGAGAGCAGAGCTGAAAGCTGGTTCTCCAGTAACAATCTTCAACTCAATCTTGATAAAACCCAAACAATAGTTTTTCCAACTAACTATACCATAACGTCTGGTAAAACAGCATCTTTGCTTGGAATCACTCTGGACGATAGACTTAACTGGTCTGCCCATATCAGTACTTTAACTAAAAAGCTTTCCTCTTCAATTTTTGTTCTCCGTAGGCTAAAAAATCTTGTGCATTTAAATTCTCTTTTAACAGTCTACTTTTCATTGGTGCATTCTCATATAAGTTACGGAATTTTGCTATGGGGCGGCTTCTCGTATGCTGTTCATGCTTTTCGGATTCAAAAAAAAAGCCATTCGAATTATTGCTAGTGCTGGATACTACGACCACTGTCAACCCTTATTTAAAAAATTCGGAGTGATGCCACTTCCAACTATGTATATATACTACCAGCTTCTTGAAATTCATAAATTGAAGGACGAGAATAAATATGAACCGATGAACAGTAAATATAGAACTAGAAACTGTAATCTAATAAAAACCAAGAGATTTAAGTACGCTAAATGCGAAAAAAACTCATTAGATATATCTTTATATAACATTTTACCTGAACATCTCAAAGGCTTGAGCAATTCTAAGCTTAAATCTTTTATAAAACGAAATTTTCGTAAATTGTGTTTCTATTCTAAGAATGAATATGTAGATGCCGTGGCTGCCAATCTGCTACTGTAAAAAGGGGAAGATGGGTAAAAAAGAAAAAATCCATTATGATGTTATTGTGCTTTGTTGTTTAAGTGTATGTACTTGTCACTCCGCCTTTCAGCTGAGTTTTTAAATATAGATTATTTATTTATTGTATATTGTACACTTGACGTCTACAATTGTGCTCATTGTACAAAATGTAGTTAATAAAGAATTGAATTGAATTGAAAAATATCAAACTTCGTTTTTGGTGGTAAAACTGAAAAATCCACTTTTTAGGTCCATCCGAATATCGCTTTGCCTATTTCAGGAACCAAGGGACTTATTTTGTAATGTATTTTCTAATGTATACAATATACAGTATTGCTTCAGATAGCTTTGTGTTGTGTAACGTGGAAATCATTGAATTGATTTTAATTAAATTTTGACACAGTATTACCACCGTGGCGAGGATGAAAAACTGGTATGGTTTTTAGTAATCATATCATTATCATTATTATCATTATCATATCAATGTTGGTGAGAAACTTATAATCTTGTGGAATTTTAATCCATCATCCATCAATATTCAGACTCGATACTACACGACTTTCTACAATGTTGCCAATCCTCCGTAAACAACCTGAAAGTTCAGACAACAAAGCTAGAATGAATACAAGGCAGTACTCAAGATCAAAGAAAAATGTCACGGAGAAAATTAGCAAGTCGAATAATAGTAGCTATATACATATTCAAGTGGAAGACATTGGAGAGGACAATTGTGTTACACAAGAACAAGTACTCCTGGATGTCAGAGACAAATTGGCTAGTGAGCAAACTAAAAACGAGGAGCTAAGTGAAATTATAGTACAGCTACGGGATAAGATTGTGAATCTGACTAATGAGCCAGATAATAAAGGCAAAACAATAGACCATTTGAAGGAATTAATCCAAAAGCTGAAATGCAAATCTATGTTTCTTGAGAGAGGAATTCAAACTGATATAGCAACGAACACAGCGCATACCCAGACACATCAACCGCCAACCGAAAGAGAAACGATGTGTAAACTCACAAATGAGAATAACTTCTCCAAACACAATTCTCCTAACATACAAGAGGTTTCGATACCTGCAGAAAGTTTGCCTGAAATAACTGACACGCCTGGAATTCACCAAGTAGAAGTAACCATTGACGACATCACACGAGTAGAGCCCCCTATTGGACCATCAGTGACCATTGCTCCGGTGGCCGAAAAAGACGGAAGATTACCAAGCAGTCGCCGGAAAATACTAATCTATGGTGATGAGTATGCTAGGAACTTCAGGAAAGTTTTAGAATTATATATGGACAAATCTATATTTTCTGTAGAATCTTTTGTAAGACCAAATATTGAGTTCCTATTGGCAACTCAAGATATTTTTGAGAACACAACCACATATGGTGAAAGTGATTTTGTAATATGTATGGTAAGCACTCAAAATATTAGTAATTCGTATTCTCTAAACAAGGGTTTAAATAACATTCTTCCTCTTGGTCGCACAACAAACCTTATCTTATTATTTGAATTGAGTTCTTACTCGGACAATATACTCATAAGAAAGATAAATTCAAAGCTAAGAATGTACGGAAAAATGCACAAAAATATTTCAATTTCATCTCTCTATGACAATCGCGTGATTGGCTCTAAACAAAGTATTGTTGATAATACGTACCATCGCATTATCAGTAATCTGAAAAATAATATTGCACTGAAAACAATTAATTTAGTGCAAGAAACTAAAGATCAGTTTTTTCTTGAATGACGAATTTCAGCGCCTTCCGTTATTTAGTAACCGTAATGCATACTGTCAAAAGTTGCCCTCCAAATCACTTAGCAATAATCTTCCAAATGTTGTTGTTGATAGGATTAGTTTGTTACATCTGAATGTACAAAGCCTACGACAGAAAGTTGACGAAATCGCATTGTTAGGATTAGAAAATAATTACGATATTATTTGTTTAAACGAGCGCTGGTTCCTAAACGATGAAATTAACTATGTTAATGTAAAGGGTTACCAAGTTATTTCTGGTTTCAGTAGAGTCAAAAAAAATCATGGTGGTGTTGTCATTTACACTAAATCTAATATACATGCTTCTCCCTTACCCACTTCCTATTTGAAAGAAGCCGAAGAAGTTGTATTTGAGGTTGCAGGTATATGTCATGAAAATGTTCAAGTTCTTACAATATATAGATCTCCCCTTGGTGACTTCAATAAATTCATCAATAAGCTATGTATCACTCTAGACCACTTAGATTTTGGTAAGCAAGTTATTGTAACTGGGGATTTCAACGTCAAATTTGGGTCTAATGACGATCAAGCAAATCAAGTTATCTCTGTTTTTAGCTGTTACGGCATGCAACATATAATCAAGGGCAATACAAGAGGATCAAATTGCTTAGATAACATATTCATCACAAGTCAGGATTTCAAAATTTTTGCCACAGATATCATTAACACCTATTTAACTGATCACATGGGAATTGAGTTCTCTTTTGTTAACCCAAAAAAGAATATTAGCTGTAAAAGAGTCACTTACCGCCCAATCACTGATGATGGACTTTTTTTGTTATACAACAGCTTAGAACGTCTGGATTGGCAGTTTGTAAATGATAGCAGTCTTGATATAGAGAATAAGTTTAAGAAGTTTATATGTATAGTTAGTGACGTTGTGGATCAGTGTCTCCCACATAAAACGCGTGTTTTCCAAGGTAAGCATAATAACTGTAACAAAGTACAATGGTTCGACAATGAGCTACGATATATGAGAGAAAACTTAAGATTTCTTACTGATTTACACCAAATCGATCCTACGCTTATAACAAAATCAGAAATTAACCATTTAAAATCTAAGTATAGAGGAGCTATCATCAAGCGCAAACAAGACGCCAACGATAAGTATATAAAATCAGCAAGTAATAAGCAACAGGCAATGTGGAACATTATAAAAGCAAACAACGCAACTGTAGAAACAAATTCAAGTCATTCAACTTTAGACGCAAACAAGTTCGGCTCTTTCTTTTCAAGTGTTGCTCAAAATCTTTTAGATAAACTTCCTTCGAATAAAACGTCACCTTCAACTTTTATGGTCAATCATAATAGTAATAATGCACCTACATTTGCTTTCCGCGAAGTTACTTATAATGAAGTCAGAGATGCGGTTAACTCGCTTAAGAACTCAAAAAGCACTGACGTGTATAAACTTAACAGCAAGATCGTTAAAACAATGTTGAATATTATACTCTGTCCTCTTACTAAGCTTATAAACCTTTGCTTAAGTTCAAATACTTTCCCTGTAGGTTTAAAAATTTCCAAGGTAGTTCCAATCTTCAAGCACGGATCTATTGATGAAATTTCCAACTATCGTCCGATATCAATTGTGCCTTATTTTTCAAAAATCTTCGAAATTCTTCTCAAAAACCAATTAAGTAGCTATTTGGAATGCAACAACTTATTTAATCCTGGCCAGTATGGCTTCAGAAGCAACATGTCAACGATTGCTGCTATAAATGAATTTGTTGACACAGTTAATGATAGTTTTGAAAACAAATTATACGTGCAGGCAAATTTCTTTGATTTGACTAAGGCCTTTGACTGTGTCCAACATGATATACTTCTTTCAAAGTTACATTTTTATTCCTTTTCACCATCCAGTGTACAGCTGTTACAACCATACTTAACTGGAAGGAAACAATTTGTAGAGTATAAGAGCTGCACATCTACATTGACCACAATGTTCCACGGTGTTCCACAAGGTTCGGTGCTTGGCCCGTTATTATTTTTATTATATATCAACGACATATCAAACTGCCTTCCTAACAATACAACCAGCAAACTTATATTATATGCTGATGACACAACTTTAATTTCAACGCACGATTCCATTACAGATATGCATAGGGAGACCTCTTCCTGTATACACGATCTCAAGCGTTGGTTCGAGATTAATAAATTAACGGTTAACTCAGACAAAACTAAATCAATGACCATTACGTTACGCAACAATAGTCTCAATGATGACCATGTGGAGTCGGTTAAGTTTCTTGGCGTTTTTATTGATAGTACCTTAAACTGGGATCAACATATCAATCACGTCTCCAAATCTTTGACAAAAACAATTTATCTACTACGAAATTTGAAAAATTGTGTATCTCAGAAAGTTTTATTGACTAGTTACCACGCATACTTCCATAGTCGACTAACGTATGCTATACTCGCTTGGGGCCACTCCCCACACATGTCAAGACTCTTTGCTTTGCAAAGGAGATGTGTTAGGTACATCGCAAATCTGAGGTATAGAGATCCCTGTAGGGAAGAATTTGTTAGACTTAATATCATGACATTGCCTGGCGCCTATATTTTTAATTGTCTAATGTATGTTAAAGTAAATATTCATGTATATAACACTCATCATGAAACACATTTATACAATACAAGGAATAAATATAACTTGTATCCAAGACATTTTAGACTCACCAAAACCAGAAATGGAGTTAATTATTATGGTGTAAAATTCTTCAATGCAATACCTAAAAGAATTCAGTCCCTAAATGATGAAGAATTTAGAGCGACTATAAAGGACATCTTATTATCAAGTGCGTTTTACAGTGTGGATGAGTTTCTCAATTATAGGTTTCAGAATTAGTCTTAACCAATGTTTTTGTTTTCTCCTGTATCCTGTTTGTCTGGAGGCGGAAGAATGGCATTCAAATATTTTATATATGTATTGTGTGTTCATCTGTTCATGTGTATGTGGTTTGTGTCCCATAATTTATTTGTGTATATGTGTCTTCATCTCTTATTACATTTTATTAGCCTTAATGTTGACCTATGTGTGCTTATAAGCACATTAAGTGCACTAAAAAAAGCAATTTATTGTATTTATATATTTTGTAAATTGAGCTTTATTACCTTTTTATTACCTTTATTAATTTTAAATTTGACCTGTGCAAGCACATTGGGTGCACTAATACTAATAAGCAATTTATTTGTGTATATGTAACTTTTTTATTTTATTTACTTTTTAGCATTGTTAAATTTGACCTGTGTAAGCACTTTGAGTGCACTAGCACCAATAAATTATTATTATTATTATTATTATTATTATTAACGGCGCAGCAATTATCAAAAAACTAAAAAAAATAAAAACAGCTCAAACTTCATTTGAAGCCTGTTTGGAGGTTCCCGATCATTTTCCACATTCTACTTCCTACACTGGGGGATAAAGGAGTATTTTGATAGCGAAAATTTTCGATTTTGATATAATACTCTTTTTGGACATTTTATGGTATCGACAAAGGTTGCCCTAATAATTGCTGCGCAGCCTTAAGGCTTATTGAGCAACTCCAGACAAAGGGATCAAACAGAGTCCCATCCTACGTTCTTTGCAAACTTTGAGATGCATCGGACTATGCTCTTCTGCCTTCCCTTCTGGCCTAAATTCAAATAGAAATTCCTGCTTGATTGTAAGAGATGCGTGAAAATGTTTCCTCCTTCCTATTTTTTTGTTCCTCATATTCGAGATTTCAGTATTCCTCCCCAAACGCCAAGTAATAAAAGTATTGACCACCAATTTTTACTAGAAGCCCATGAGAGGGAAGGAATCCTAAGTTCTCGCACAAGAAGGCTTAGGATATTCGCGTCATATCAACAGTTCGTGTGATTTGCGCAAAAAAGTTTTTCTGCGCGAGAGTTTCCGCAAATGTCCCAGATCAGGCTGTTGTTTGTTAAACTAACTTAAAGCTGTTTACTCCACTTTACTCAATGCATATAAGAACTTCTTCTTCATTTTCTAATCAACACTTTTCTTAAATTGGTTTGTAAAAATTTGATCCACACCCACCTTTTTAAATGAAGGAGTGTCACTTTTTGAACAGGCGTGTGTACCTGCCAGATGGTAAGGCCAAAATTGTTACCTGAAAATTTAACACTTTACAGGTTTGATCATTTAAATTCATGAACACCATGGGTCAACGACTTATATTCAATAATGTCCGAGTCACTTTGTTTTGACATGGACATGCATCAGCAGATTCCCAACATGGCACACGTTGCTGGGGCATGAAGCGTGAAGCCTCAAGTTGTTTGGTTTGCTGTTTGGATATACCTAGTATAATCAGACCAATTATGGCTATGGAGTCGGGGCTTGGGTGACTACATGCCAACAAGTTACTACAACACTGCTAAATCAGACCAGAGGCGGCGAATACATAGGTGCAAGGGTTCACTTGGACCAAAAGAAGAAGAAAAGTGTTATGGTGTGCGTCGCGTAGGAGGCAGATCATCGGTTGAAGGTTATAACTACAAACAGTCAAGAGTTCGGTAATTTTTCAGTTAAACCAAAAGAGTTAGTTTTGAGTTTCGATACCTTGAATGGCAAAAATTTCATGATTTTTATTTTGATCACCATGCGGGGCGCGGTCTTGTGTACCTTGCAAGGTTCTTCGACTGGGTACTCAACTGACTAAAGGAAGGAGCAGAGCCTCCTGTCTAGGAGGACGTTAGTCAATTGCAGGCTATAACTTGTCATAGTCCGGTAATTTCTGAATGAAGCCAAAAGGTTTAGTTTTGTGGTGCTATATCCTAAATGGCAAAAAATTAAGTTTTCAAAATTGCACGATTTGATTATGATGCCAATACGAGCTGCGGCGTTGTGTGCTTGCAAACTTGGTCGACTGTGGCTGTAAGGTCGTTGTGCCTGCTGTTTAATGTAATCCCTCAATAAAGGAATGTCAAGGTATCTTTGAAGGGTATCGTTGGAAATATACCCTGAGCTGTTAGTAATTCTGCGCAATGTGCTGCTCTGCAAAACCGAACCTGCAGACTTTGCATGTGCATCTTGTCGAGGTAACACCAAGCTGCACATGTGTAGGAAATTTCCGAAGAGAATGGTGTTTTGAACAAGGATAAAACCTCTGACGGCTTTCTCATTACAGCAACTCTCCGGCGTAATACATTTACTGGAAAAAAGTAATAGCTCTATAAATAGTTTTTTATGTTGTATTATTATCATGTTAATGCTATGCACTAACTTACCTTGTTCTCAATAATTATAAACGTTTTTCTTTGTTCTTTATGCTTATATCATCAACATTCGGATTCACCATTTACTAAATTTTAGTTACAACAAGAAAATTGGTTTCTCCCTCCTTTAGTCACAAAGCATCGCACATACCTTACTTCTAGTATATAAAAATTTCAACCAATTCACGCGGACCCATGATCTATAAGGAATGTGCTGTGTCCGATATAGCAACTATTTTGAGTTTTCTGCGTAACTTATCCTTCGCTGTTACCTTATGTCTAACTTCTTGTTTTGTTGTATTCCACCGAAAGATCAGGTTGAACCTCGTTAAAACTTACTTCGTTTTCCATAATTGATAAGCTTTTCAATACGAATCAGGGATCATCAATTTAACTTAATGGTTGTTATGAGGAAGATTCATATCGATATCAGTTCCATCATTAGGAACGACAAATCGCAAGGTTAAATATTTTACCTTTATTTCTGACGATTCTCATTAAACTTGCGCTAGATCTCAGCATCCTTGCAAATATAATTTTCATTTCCATCTCAGTTACATCGTCAATTGCAATAGGTTGTATTTCGCCATTTTAATTATTCCCATTAGTCTTCAGTCGTCTCTGTCTTTACTTACATCGCACGAGGTAAATTTTATTTACCCGTTTCTGTAAATTGGAAAATACTCGTTTTTTCTTCAGACGTATAATTATATCCTACTATTTAAACTAGCACAATAATAACTACATAATTATTATACTAGACAAAATAACGAGAAACGGTAGCAACGCTTTATTATGGGCGTTGTGATAGAATAGGTCACCTGCCAAACTGATTTTTGCGAACCCCACACGTTTCGCTAGAACGACGTTTGAACACTCTAAATTGTCAGTGAAAGGGAAACGTAGGATTTATTACGTTACAAGTGACCAAATGCGTGGGAAACTCCAGAAACCAAGTGTCTGGATTTCATTATAACCAAGTAGATGGGTTAACACCGTCGTTGAATACAGTGATTGAAGAGGTGTAAAGCTGGAGAGGCGAGTTTGTGAGAGCCAAGCGTCAAAATTTTATGTGATATACAGTTCAGTCAATATTCTGTACAAGATGTAACCTTCAAGGGTGGAATTTATTTGTACCTATGTATGAATAAATAATAACAGTGATAATAATCTGCATTGAAGATTCATACTGAAGTCTAACTGCTAATTATTGTACCTTATACATCAAAATCGTGCAACAAATCATTGGGCGTCTATTACCTGTTGAAGCGACATGTCAAAAAGCCACGTAGCCTTCAAAAGACTTAAGTAAATAGCAAGGTTTTTGTAATCGTACCTTTATCTTTATTCATTCCATTGACCGTTTTGCTATTTCTAAGCTTCCATATGCGTCAACTTCACTACGAACTAATCTTGCTACTCTAGTTTACCACACTATGAACTAATTTTGGATTACTTAAACCTACTTTGTCTTTATCGTCGAACACGTGTTCAGCTACGCTACAGTATCTGTTCAACCATATCTCAAACATACCTTATGTCCTTTACACCTATTCCTAACAGATAGCCTAGTTTTTTTTAATACTGAGCAGACCGCTTTGGCAGAGCCTAAATACCAGAGTACCGCGGCTGCTGTGAAAGTGATTTGAATGGGCCAACACCCTCCTGGCAGTCCATTCCAAGTCTTGGACACACTGGGAATAAATGTGCGGTTGTACCGCTCGGTTGTTGATGTATATGAAGACCGCCTTATGATGAGATGCAGCGGTCGCGCGGGTGCGTCTGATAGAAGCTTTGAGCGGCGGAACGATAGAAGATAGCTCTGAGGAGCAGATCCCATTTGAATATCGGCAGAAGAGTGAGACGTCACCAACCACACGCCGATGAGAAGGAGGCTGGAGGTGGCGCGTTAAGGCGGGGTCGCCAATTAGTCGAATTGCCCTTCGCTGGATGGCATTTAGTATTGACAGGTAGTAGGGGCAGCAGCTCCCCAGACATGAGAGCTATACTCCAGGCCAGGTCTTGTCTGAACTTTATATATCGTGAGGACGTTACATGGTGAGAAGTACTTTCTAGGTCTAAATAGGTGCCCAAGCTTTTTACCAGCAGCTGTTGCAATTGATGCAGCGTGTTCGTGCCAGATCAGATTTTCTGTAATGTTGATTCCTAACAGCTTGAATGAGTGACCCCTTGGCAGGGCCTGGTTTTTCATTAGTTTGCCATATGTAACATTGATACAATCACTACATCTAGTTTATCTATTCCGCACCTATCAAGTTTTTCAACTCTTCCCACTGGGTTTTTTTAGAGAGTGGGTTAGGATTTATTTGTCTTAATAGTTGCCGCTCAGCCTTAAGGCACCCCCATAGTCATGGGGATCAAACAGAGTCTCATCCTAAGTCCTTTGCGAATTTTGAGATGCGTTGGACTATGCTTTCCTGTCTTTCCTTCTGGCCTACATTCAGATAGGAGCACCTACTTTCACTCAAGGCAGGACAGTCGAAGGTAACATGCTTAGATGTAATATTATGGTTCATCGCACCAAAATTGAAAATATTCAGAAGCGATTTGTAAAGTACTTACGTCTTAGAGAGGGTGATACATCCCCTGAAATTGGTTAAGATAGATGGAGATAAGTGAAGAAAGTATACTACTTCCATTTTTTTGTATAATTTGTGAATATTTAGTCAGTAAAGTTATTATACATGTTCCCTGTATTAAAACTCGGTCAAATTTGTAATAGTTTAGCTGTCCCAACGAGTAACGTATTACTTTTCTCTCCAATATATGTGATGTGTAACAGTTATGAAGATACAAGGCATGCTGTAAATAAATTTTTGGTAATGCGCACGAGCTTAAAGTTTAAAAACTTTAGGTTAAGATTAATTTTAAAAAAGTCTTTTTATTTTTATATATGCACAGGGTGAGTTTTTAGTACCGGCTCGGTCGATAACTCCACTTCTGTAGAAGATAGGGAAAAAACTTGTACATAAAAGTTGTAGCCACGGATATGCTCCTTGCTCAGAAAATATCTTGATTTATTCAGGATGATCCATAACCACGTGGTGATGCAAACATGTATTTTTTTAAATGAGATACCCTATATATTATTCCATATTCAAATTTTACTAATGATTTCCGTTCTTCCAATATAGGGTACTGTTACATTATACAGGGTATTTCAAAAGTTATGACAATTTTTATACCCAAATCGCTGTCAAATGAACGTACTGTATATCAAAAAGTGATGAATCAATGATCCTTTTTGTTACACGGATGAATAAAAAATATTCTCTAGTTTTAAAGTCGGCTACAAAAAAGCCCGCCACGCATATTCGTATACAGGGTGATGTCGAATGCGAAATCTAGATTTTCTCTCTTTTTTTAAATGTAACCCCCAATATTTTATTATACCAAAGAATTGCCTTTAATATGCTCTTTCATCTTTGTATAGCACTTATTATGGCTGCATTCATTAGTTAGTGAGATATTCCGATATTTCGGTAAATTCAAAATATAGCTTCTTTTGTGTACTGAAATTCATTTATTTTGAGAAAGTACTATCGAATTTGTTTTTTGTTTAACGAACAACTAAATTATAAGATCATGATAGTATTTGATGAATTCAAAACCCTGTCGAGATAATAAAGTCAAGTATGCTGAGGAAACAATTTTCTAGGCGTGATGCATAATTATCAAGCAGATTTATCAAGTAGGCCTTGAAAAATTGACAGTTTTCATAACCTGCTTAATAATTCCGTACTGTGTGAAAAAAACAGCTTTAAAAACTAATTTTTTCATTGAGGGTATTTAGGGGAATCTTTGAGAAATTGCCTACTTGCCTCTAGAATATATCAACTATGTACAGCAATATCCAGAACAGAGGCACTCTAAAAGCAATGCGTTCAGAAGATTGAAGAATCGTTTTATTTGGATTGTGTCGTTTAATATTTCCATAGCCTACCTGATAGATCTGCTTGATAATTATATGCATGACGTCTATAAAATTGTTTCCTCAGCACACTTGACATAAAATATCTCGTTAATTCAGTGTTTTGACTTGATTAAGTACTATTATGGCGTTATATTTTAGATGTTTGTTAAGCAAAAATATAATTTGGTAGTACTTTCTCAAGATAAATAAATTTTAGTAATCAAATAGACGGTATATTTGAAATTTGTAGGAAAATCGAAATATCTCAGAAACTAATAAATGCAGCCATAATAAGTGCTATACAAAGATGAAAGAGCATATTAAAAGCAATTCTTTGGTATAATAAAATATTGGGAGTTAGATTTAAAAAAAGAGAGAAAATCTAGATTTTACATTCGACATCACCCTGCATATAAATATGCATCGCGGGCTTTTTTGATAGCCGATTTTAAAACTAGAGAATACTTTTTATTCATCCGTGTAACAAAAGTTATTTTTGATTCATCACTTTTTCATATACAGTACGTTCATTTGACAGCGAATTGGCTATAAAAATGGTCTTAACTTTTGAAATACCCTGTATAATGTAACAATACCCCATATTGGAAGAACGGAAATTATTAGTAGAATTTGAATATGGAATAATATATAGGGTGTCTTGTTTAAAAAAATGCATGTTTGCATCACCACGTAGTTATGGATCACCCTGTATAAATTTAAATATTTTCTGAGCAAGGAGCATATCAGTGACTACGACTTTTGTTAACAACTTTTTTCGCTATCTTCTACAGTAGTGGAGTTATCGACCGAGCCGGTACTAAAAACTCACCCTGTATGTGTATATGGCAATAGTTTATAGTTTAGTTTATAGTTTATTTATTGGCAACAAATTATAATAATCTACTTTTGTGCAATTCCTATCCGTTAAATGGTGATAAACTATATCTAAATTATTCCGCGCGGCTCAAACAAGTGTCCTGCACGATGACTCCGGTAATGAGAGTGCGGCGTGCTTCGGGAACACCGGAGCGCATGCTTTGCCCCGTGTGACGCTCCGCTCCGGTGCGGCGGCGGGCGTTTCATATAAAGAGCGTCGCGACGACCAGTGTCCCATCTCGACCGCGCGCCCCACGCCGTCGGCACCCACGCACAAGGCTCGCACCCTCCACCTCTTCAACCGACCGACCGACCCACCGACCAACGTCCAAGTAGCGCGCGGAACACGTTTATCGCATCCGGCGTGCACGCTCCACCAAGTTCCCGGTCTTCTCCTGGAAGTTCTCCCGGAGTTGACGGACCACAAGCCGAACGCACCTGTTGCTCTCCACGGCCAGCCCTTTGGTGCTCTCTGCGTCAGGAGGCTACGGTGAGCAAATATGCATGATGGTTTATTTGATAATAATAATGGTCACTTTATTTCCCAGATAACACATAAACATCTTAATGCTTACTTCGCATGCCTGCTATACTAATAATTATTTGGGGAAATCAGTTTGTAAAGGTTTTTGACCTACTGTGATGAACTTCAGTTATTTTTTGTAGGATAAGGTCATTTAAACAAAAACTCCTTATTTTCCTATCTGCGACGTTTCGACTTATATTAAGTCATCCTCAGGCAACTAAAACAATTGCTGGTAAAGGCTATGAACAGATTAACATAAACAACAGGAATACACAAAACCTAACACTGACTTTTCATCTTTTTTTATTGAAAAATGATGGTTGCCACTTGCTAAAACGCACGAGTGATTTGATTTGTATTACAAATGGTATAAAATATACAAAAGACCTCAAAAACAATAAAAGTATTTTTTCCAAATAACTTGATTTACCAGAAAAACGTTGATATGGCAATAATCATCAGAGTTTAACTAGATAAAGATACTGGAAAATACGAAACTGCCAACGGTTTTAAAATATAACATCACACAACACGCACAATAAAAACGAAATATTATACATGTTTATTTTATTAATACAATACAAATGAACTTAAACTATATCCAACGTATCTATGACTTAAATTATTTAACACTATAGCTTATTTAAAAAACTAAAACTTTATTGAGTAGCCACAACAAAACTCAAAGACAATCATTACTTTAGCAATAGGGTCACAAACCTTTCTGATCTACATACTTCTACTTAGCTACAGCAAACTTACAATGACTTATTATACTTATTAATACTTTTGCAAGGAATGGTTCAAGACAGCTTTTTTGAACCTATAGCAGGTCAATGATTTAAAAATATCTGGTACAGAATTATAAAATCGGGAGATGTTAAATCTAAAACACTTTTCATATAATAATAATGTTCTTCCATGGTTTTCTTAGAAAGTTATTACTTACAGGCTATCTCTTGATTATTCTTCCTTTTGGATGGAATGTGAAATAAAACTTAAATTTGATTTTCCTAGGACGTTTCGTCTAGGTATCTAGACTTCATGAGCAATTATATTCATAACAAAAAATGTAAGTTATTGGAACTAACCAATAGTTCGGCCTGCAATAATATTTATACGCAATCGATATGAAAAAATGACTGCTCGAACTCTTGCCTAAGTTAAAAAACTAGGCCAAAAGTAAACCTATAGACATTTGGGGGGGCAGGGTGGATTTCACATTTTTTGTTATCAATATAATTGCTGATGGAGTCTAGGTACCGAGACGAAACGTCCTAGGAAAACCAAATTTGTGTTTCATTTCACATTTCAACCAAAGAAAGGAATAACCAAAAAACAGTCTGTATTTAATAATAATGATAGTGCTTATGTATTTCCATTAAATAGACAGGGTAAATTATTCTTTATAACACGCGTTACAGTCGAAAGTTATGAATAAATCATACTAGATACTAATCCTGATCAATTTGTGTAACGATTTCGATCTCCTATGATGAACTTGGGTTCTTATTTTTTAGGATTAGTTCAGAATTATCTTTTTCGTCAGGCATATAGAAACAAAGGAAGAAATAAGTTTGCAGTAATTTTTTGATTGAAAACGTTCGACACCACTTGCCAAAACCCATAAGCAATAAATTTGGTTTACCAGACACATATACCTGAAGAACAAAAGCAATCTAAACATTATTCTTTGACTCACTTATCAGAGATTCGAAGTTTTTGTTGTATGAAAAAGCATACCGATCCAATACCGATATCTTAAAAAAATGTATTTGATATAGTACCAGACCTATACAGTGCGCTCATTATGTACGGAATATCTACAGCATACTGCTCAGTAAATAATAATTGTTGTATACATTTTTTATATAAAGGCGGTTCTACCCTGTATTTCGCGGTATTTCCCACAATTCAGTTGTTTTCAGAAAAATCATCAAGGTAAACCAACTGATTTTTCTACAGCAATGTACCATTTCAATAGGCTCATTTGATTGATAGTTTTTTCTCTTTGCTATGACATAACATGTCGGTACCCAAATGCAAGAAAGTGTTTCAACTTTATTTAGTATGCATTTTATGCCATGATAAAATAAATGAGCATGTACGTTTCTCATTAAGCCTTAAGGACAAAATGAAATTAGCAATGAAATGAATTTCATGCGAATGGGTGTTCTAAATCTTTTCTAAAATGCCCAGGAACTATTTTAAAGTTTTTCTAGTTAGGTTAGGCTACTGACTTGCAGTTAATGTTAAACGTTTTGAACCCCTTTTGTGATGAATATAGTACCGTTCCTAATTTCGTTTTGTCTTTAAGGGTTAGTAAGAAGGCTTATGTATTTTATTTTGACGTAAAATACATACATACTAAGTTATTGATATATTAAAAATAATAACGTTTTTCTGAACATTTTCTTGTATTTGGGTACTAACATGTCATGCCCTTGAAAAGGGAAAAATTCTCTATCAAATAAGCCTAATCAAAGGGTATATTGCTATTTAAAGAAAATTAAGTGTTTTTCGTGTTAGTCATTTATTTTATGAAACCAGAACCACTGAATATTGCCATATTATGGAAAATATGACAATAAACAACTTTTCTAAAAAACACTTCTCATGCAATCATCATTTACTGAGATATATATACTATATTCCATACATAATGGACACGCTGTATAACATTTGTTTACGGAGTGAGACTTTACGCCAAACAAGTGAACTATTACGTATAACACTAGAAGTCGTGCTAGACGACACCCTTGTAATAAACTCAAACAGAGATGAGAGATAGTGTTATTAGATGGTGCTAGTTAAATTTCGAAGAAAAGAAAATAGTATCTAGCTAGATAATGCAATTTAAAGAACAGAGATGAAAAAGCTCGACCTCCCACTACCAGGACGTCACTGTCAATATTGTGGGGAATATACCATGAACAGAAGTTTACATTTACAGGACGGACTTTAAAATATGTGAAATATCTAATACAGAACAATATTTATTTAAAATTTACTTAAACAGATTCAAATGACCTGATCACCCTACCTAATAAGCTGCCTTAAAACACATTTTAATTCTCCTAGATAACAAGTGTAACACATTCTTATGTGAGAATAAAGTTCATAAATATGACCTTTACAGGTGACAAATATCAAATAGTTACTTTGCATGGCTGCAAAAGAATAAAGCATTGTGCCTCGTTCTGAATATAGGGACTGATAGTGAAGCTATGACATCAAATCGAAAACAAAACAGTTTTTTCCTTTTTTCGCGAATCATACTTCAAAGCAAACCATTTTCACAGCATTCGGGGTATCAAAGAGGCTGTGAGAACGGCTTTAAAGAAGGTTTACTTAGAGGCTTCCCAGTGGGCTTACCAGGCCTGGGAAAGCCGGTGTATAAAATGTATAGATGCTGCAGGTGACCACTTTGAAGAATATTAACACTCTGTACAAATATTTACAAGAAATTTGTGGAAAAAATATTTCGTGTCTTTTGGGACACTCCCTGTACGTCTTTTTATATATATCATATTGGACATCCGAAGCAATTTACCTCTTCCGACAGCGCTCATTCGGGATTTCGCATTTGGAAGTGTGACTGTTTTCATTATCGAGTTCAAAGAAAAACTTATTCCATTTACCAGTAATTTGCATGTAAAGTATTTCGAAGTTCAAGAGGGGTTCGCTACGAATCCGCAGGAAATCTGAAGCATTTATTGGACACGTGGATTAAATGAAATTCAAATCGTAAGAGAATCAAAGGTATTCAGAAATCAAGAATGCGATATTTCATACTGTATGGATTAATTGTTTTATTGGTGTAAATAACTGGTGTTCATTTGAAAACAGCCTCCCACCCACATTTCTTGAAAACCGCCGACTAAAATAAAAAACGCCGAGAAACGTCAAAAGATTTGTCACGGGGGATATCTTTTTAACCATCTTTTTAACCAAAAACTACTTCATCCTCTTGTACCCTGTCCTCCAAGGATCATTACCTTGTTTTCAAGGAAGTACTTTATTTTGACTTTGAATTTTTTGAAACAGATCGATTCGTTTTCGAGAAAATTAGAACCCTTATGTATCTTAAATCGTTCAAATAGAATACAAAAACACATCAAAATATCACTTTTTATTGCAACAAGTATTCAAATGTTGCCCGTTATTGGCCAAACAATTAATTATATAGGCTATTTTCAAACTTCTGATTGGCAGTTGCAAAAACATGTGGAATATCATGGCAGCTGTCGATGATGCGTTGACGAAGGTCATCCAAACAGGAATTTTGAAAATTGCCTATATCATTTTTTGGCCAATAACGGACAACATTTGAGCACTTATTGCAGTAAAAAAGTAGGAAAGAATTTACTTGAGTAAATTCAAACGGCGCCCTCACCGTTGAATTTGTTGGTATAAAAATTTAATTTCTTCCTTATATTGACAAAACCGAATTTTTCCCGGACTAGTAATCAACAAATTTAGCATTTAATTTAAAAAAAAATAAAAAAAGTTGTTGACCGCTGTAAGCTTCGAACCCACGCCCTTTCGGACTGGTGCCTAGCGTTTTAACAGCTCGGCCACGCTACCTGTGCATCAGGAATATCAATACACCATACATAATATGTCTTCAGTTACCTGTCGTAATTTAACCGGAAGCGATATTGACAAAACCGGATTTTTCCCGGACTAGTTTTTTTAATGCTGATTCAGAATCTGTATTTTGTTTTTCTCTAGCGCCTGTAGTTTTGGCTATCTTTTGCATACGGGTAGACGGACAGACGGACAGTCAGAGGCTCTGCATAAGCTCTCTTCAGTGACTTCAGTGAGTCAGTGAGGGCTAAAATTGATATTTTCGTATGTTTTTGTACTCTATTTAAACAAGCTAAGATACATAAAAATTATTTTCTCCAAAACGAATCGAACTATTTTAAAAAATTAGACGTCAAAATAAAGGACCTTTCAAACAAGATATTACTTTGTCATTTAAAATTTTGAAGGGAATGACCCTAGAGGGTAGTGGGTACAGGGAAGTAAGTAGCTTTTGCTTAAAAAATTGTCCGCCTTGACAAACCTTTTGACGTGTCTCGGAGTTTTTCCTTTGAATCAGTGGTTTTGGATCAATCCGTGGTGGAGGTTTTCAAATGAACACCCTGTGTATCAACTAGTGAATTGCGTAACGGTAACCTAAGAACCGTAAGATTGACGTATTAACTTAATTTATTAGAATAGCTATGAAAATTACTAACATATTGTCTTCAGCCTAACATAGGCTCCACGTCATTAAAACTCTTTCTACAAATCGCAACTCTATGATACTATTCTAGATAAAACGACTGACCTTCACTCAGTTTGATACCAGGTATCTTCAGTAAGTGCAATGGGTCGCTCAAGCTCACACAGTCACACCATCTACATACATATACTGATTTGAGTGGAACACATTTTCAGGTCCCGATTTACACTAGATCGGGACGCTGAGTTTTCGATAATTCACTGCCCTCCTCAGTTTATACATCATTTGACAAGAGTAATTGCACAAAATAATAGTACCAGTGGACGAGCTGCAAGAAAATTGCCGCAAAGATCCGTAAAAGGATGATTTTTTTTTTATGGTCAGCCTCCCGCAAAGGCTGAAAACCTATGGCGAGAGGACAAGTGCCGGTGCACGTTAAATTTGAAGTGCTGCCGGTTGTAGCCGTCGGGAAACACATTTCCCGGAAGCTCATTCCACAGCATCCAAGTTCTCTAAAAGAAGGAGTACTGGAGAAGACTAGTTCGGGGAGTAGGAACCTCGACCTGATAAGGTCGAGCTCGCAGAGCCTGCCTGGTGTTCCTCGTTGGGACGGCCTTTTGTGTTATTATCTAGGAAAGTTCACTCAAATATCTTGCATGATAGAATTAGTAAGATGTGGACAGGTCAGCCACCCTTCTTGTCCCGGGATGTGGGGGTCATTTGTGAGGTTAGGCGTATTGATTAGTCTAATTGCTCTCTTCTGGATAGTGTTCAGAAGCTTTGAAGCATGCTTCGGAGAGCGTCCCCGCACATGGGTTGGATCTGTGCCTTGTAAAACAGCAGTAGTTGCTTCCTACAGCGGAACAAAACTTCAAGCTTCTGGGATGCCGTTTTAGCAATACTGACGACGTGGTCGTGCTAGCACATGTTATTGTTGACGTTGATTCCCAAAAGCCTAATCCCCACCCAACAATTATTGTTTCGAAATCTGGTTTTGCTGTCTTCGACGTACCGTTTCTTGGGATGATAATATGCCATGCTTAGTTCCATGCACGATATTAATGTACTGCCGTCTGAGTAGCTGTAGATTGGATTGGATGTTATTTCCAGCAACTCGTTGATGCTTCAGCAGAAATAGTGTAGAAAATATGACATATGCCTGAGGAACACCGGCGTTTGTTGAAAATACGTCTGAGGAACAGCCTTCGACTACAACAAACAGAGATCGGTCGTTCAAAAAGCTATATGGTTATATAGCTATACGGAGAGAAATCTGCATCTTAAGGACTCTGTCACCCTAATATGCCTTCCACGATACCTGGTAGGTATAGACGGTATATTCAACACCTTAGTAGGGTTATGAGGGTAGATGCACCCGATACCCACTGTAGAGCCTACCGGCAAGCGCTAGGGGCGTTCATACATCTGCTGTTGGCCTACGTCTATCGACACATCGTGGCACTGCGAGTGCTCTTCTATCATTTGAGGGACTTGTATAGTATAGATGAGACTCCTTCAGAACCTCCATTGCTAAAGTTATCAAACAATACTTATAGGACTACGGGATTTTTATCCATTTTATTTATGATATTACAGCTGTTACATGATCATAAGAAGACTGTTTATAGTTTTGCTTTTGCTGCATTTTTTTGTATTGACGTATTTAGTGACTATAATGACTTCAATATTCAAGGTCCTGTGTTGTATTCGGGGTGGAATACTGCTTCATCATGATTCCAAAGAATGTGACACTATAGTTTTTCAAGATTATCGTCCTACTAGTCCGCTACCAGTTTTGTCTAAGCCAAAAAGTGATCATGAGCATCTTGTCTTTGACATCTCGAAGACATTTGACAAGGTATGATTTGCGGGCTTAGACTAGCCCAGAAAATCATATTGTTCATCAACAAATTCAAGAGACCTTCTCAATAAAATTCTTAAAAGCTTTCTCCAAGGGAAGATAATTTCAGATCATTATTGACGGCTGGTAGGAGTCCCGCAGGGTCAGTTCTTGGGCCAACTCTATACATCTTTTATCCATGAAGTCCCTTGCTCGCGCAACTGTCTCTCCATTGATCACATTTTAGTTCTTTCTCAGTTATTGTCTGGAGACTTGGTCCAAAATCGAATGCCAAATGCGGTGGAAAAAGTATTGGAGTGAGCGCATCGATGGCTATTCTAATGCACAAGCAGTATAAAAAGATATATCAACACTCTTGCTGAGTCTCAGCAGTCATGGAATGCATGAATAATGAGAAAATTCTATCTGGTGTCATTCTTGGCAAAGATATGACCTGGCGGAATCACACAAAATCATTACAAACCAACTTCTATATTACTTTGTACCAACTAAGCTCCTTATTGTGCATACATTCAAAATTAGGATTGATTAACAGGATGCATCGTTACAAAATGGCAATAAGAACCAGTAATTACCTTCACATGTGCGGCCTGATACAAAGCAGAACCTTACGTACAATCACGAACGACCCATTAGACGTTTCCAACGAGACTCTTCATAGAAGGCTCGAAATCGTTTATTTAGGAGACTTTATTAAACAACAGGTGCAGTAGCGCAATAGTCAAGCAGTAACCCTTTGTTCCTAAATTACTATACTTACATAGTTCAATAATTACATCGCGAATTTAGTGCAGTCAAAATTGAACCTTTTGACAAAAACTAAATTGAAATTAAACTGGTTTTATCTTCATGCTTTCACGCGGTACGCGTGAACAGGTCTTAAACTTAAGACAGATTATTAAAAAAGCCAGAGAGCATTATTTTCCCGTTTTTATCTGCTTTGTGGACTATTCTAAGGCGTTTGATAACGTAAAGTGGCCTAAACTGTGGGAAATCCTTATCTCCATGGGAGTCCCTTACCACTAAGTATTTCTCATACAGCAACTCTATGAATCTAGCTCAGCTCGTGTAAGAATTGATGGTAACCTGTCTGGTCAAGCAGCAACCAGAAAAGGAGTTCGTCAGGGATGCGTATTATCTCCGATGTTATTTAACATTTACTCTGAATTTGTGATCAGACAGGTATTGGACAACTGGAATGGCGGTATAACTATTGGCGGAAGCAAAATATCTAATTTAAGATTTGCTGACGATACAACCCTTATTGCTGCTTCTCAGGAAGAACTAGTAGCTCTATTGAACGCTTTAGGACAACACAGTGCAGCACATGGTCTTGGTATTAACTACAAGAAGACTAAGATTATTATCGTAGATAGAGGGCATGACAATCATCGAGAAATAAAGTCAATAGGCCGTTGTGAGGTAGTTCAAAGTTTTGTGTACCTCGGTTCTTTGATCGACAATTCAGGCAGCTGTGAGAATGTGATTCGACGGCGCATTCAACAGGCACGGGTGGCCATGACAAAGCTTACTAAAATATGGCGTGACCATAACATCACTGAAGCTACCAAAATGTCACTGGTTCAGTCTCTTGTGTTCTCCATATTTTTGTATGCCTCGGAAGCTTGGACTGTTAAAAAGGCAGATCGAGCTCGCATAGATGCTTTTGAAATGTGGACGTGGAGGAGAATGCTGAGAATTCTTTATACCGCCCATCGAACTAACGTTTCCATTATGGATGAGCTCGGTAATCCAAAGAGACTATCCTCCACTGTGTCGATGAGAATGCCTACATTCTTCGGACATATTCACAGAAGCGATAATATGGAGAAACTTGTAGTTCAGGGTCACGCCCCGAGTGGGTGGCGCCGTGACCGTTCCCCTACACGCTGGGTGGATACGACGAAACAGTTGCTAGATATGAGTATCAAGAGCGCCACTGAACTGACAGTAAATCGCAAACGATGACGAGCTACAGTTCTTAAAACTATTGATAATTTTCGTGTCGGCAATACTCTAGCTCCGACTTAATGCATTTCACGAGTTCACCACGTGTCTGTTAAGACATTGTGACTATGATGATAATGATTTTCATGCTTACATCCGCATGTTATTTCTCAATTTAAATTCGTACCAGAAAACTACGCGGTACTATGCGGGAACGGGCCGGTGGTACCAGGAGATGGCGCGAGAGGGTCGTCGGCGGGCGCTGGCCCGTTCCCGCGTAGTACCAGTCGACGCTTTCGAAGTTGAGCTGACGGGTCAGCCGTTGCTCAACTGGTGAGACCGCCGGAGGACAAATAATCTGGAGGTCGTGGGTTCGAGTCCCGCCGGCCGCCAACTTTATCCGACATTTTCTGGTACGAATTTAAAGTAGGTTTTTGTTTATTTTTCATCTGCTAGGTTACTTAAAGGTTGGAAAAATGAGAAACACCGATTTGGCTGAAAATTTAAAATGAAATGAAAACTAAAAACGATTTATATTGCCAGTCCTACGTTGTTGAAAAGGTTATCAGATTTTACATTTTATGGTATAAAAAATAGGCATTCCCGTTTGAAATAATCAAGTCAACTGTGAAGTTTCCTCAATTAATCTACTGATTTCTCCAAGTGGAGAAAGAATTCAAATTTGACCGTCTGACCTAATATGACACATTTCGCGCTTAGTTGCACCGCAAAGTCACGGCCTTCTAGGTTATATAATCGCGGTGATATTCAATTTTTTTTTGATACCTACTTATACCAAACATAGTGGTTTGCGCCTAAACGGTTTGTTCAATGTGCCATATATGATACATAAAGTCACTTTAAAAATCCCCAAGGAATCCCACTATGCAATTATATATAGGGGGTTCTATTCAAAAAAATGTAAATTTGATATGAATCACCCCGTTTTAGTAAGCCCAGTCCTCCGTCCACTGACTATTGGCGCACCCTGTATAGTTTCAACATAAAAAACATTTTCGTAAACAAATATAATTTGGTCTGGGAAAAGAAACCGCTTAAAGCGGAGTCCAAAAGCATTTTACTAACATTTAGTGATGGTCCATATAGCGCAATACACTTCGAAAATCAGTCTAATTTGCGAATAATCGAATGATTGCAAAGTATGTACATAGTAAAAGAGATTTTAGCTTGTTTCTTGTACAAGCACTTTTGTCTAATATCAAAGTTATCTATCAAAATTCACGAAAAAATTTTACGTTACCGCACGGAACCTTAATCCGTTACTGCACGTTTGAGATTGCATCTATTAGAGCATACAGACAACATGCCTTCTACCTGGCCGGTCAATCTATCCAATGACGCAATGATAGTATAATTAAGGGATGTGCTCAGAGTAACAACTGAACATAGAGGTAGTAAACAAACCACTTCAGCATGGCGTGCTCAAAGCCATCATCTTTTGACACTTCAGACCCAAACATTGCCAACTAACCTGAAAATTCTTCCAATGCAACCCATGTTACAAACACTGCTCTGCACTGTCCCATCTCGAAAAACTGTTAAACTACACTTGAATATAGCACAGCAAGTCCGTAAAGCCTCATTACAGTTACCAACAAATAGCGAATTCGATTTTACTGACCAAGCATAAAAGACGCACAAACAAAACAAACGTTTGACAGTCGGAGGTTACTGTAAACAAATCGCAGGAAAATTACATAGGCGTTGCCAACTCCTCAAAATTTATATAAGACAGAATTTGCGTTAATGATGAAGAAACATTAAGTAACGCAGTAGAGGTCAACATATCTATTGATTTTGCTGTAATCATTTCTGAACCGTCAAAATACCGTCTTTTTTAACGTAGAATGGAATATTTTTCTGGATACTATACAATTAAGACGATAGTAAACAATTATGACAATTATGCCGTATCTGGTGGTCGATATGAAAACGTAAGAAAAGATGTTGGCCTATTAAAATTAGTTGTTTACCACCTCTATGTTCAGTTGTTACTCTGAGGGGATGTGTAAGTAACATGTACCGTTCATTTCTCCCTCACTGCCTCGTCAGATTTGAAAAATTTGATAGAAGGGATCTATAGTAGCCAATAGACTTCAAGACCCTGTTCCCTGTTTTTATTTGTGGTACAATCTCAATATTTAATTGACTATATAACTTCTGTAGTAAATATTAAATGCCCTGCTAAGTTTCTCTAAACTCCTTTCTTGTCACTTACTTTTCATGGGAAGGTAGAATAAGTATCGAAATCATGAAATGTTTCAAATTTGGAATAAAATAAGTTTAGACCTTCATATAGCATCCATATCACGAAAAACCACTTATTTTTGTCGATTTCACATAGGACTGGTACTATCTTTCCAGCAAGGATGAAAAAGCTCTGTACTTCTTAAAATTATCTCCAGTGGCGCCGAGTAAAGATAAAAGACATGATGTGAATTAAATGTTTAATGTTATGTTAAGGTATGTACGAAATACCTTTTTAGTGCTTTAGTGGCAGAGAAAGAAAAAAGCAAACATTAGATAACTTTAGGTAAGTAGAAAGTAAACGTGATGTTGTTGAATGTTTGGGAATTTTGGTTGTTCATGTTTGTTCAAGTGAACAGATACTGTCAAACAAGTTGTCAAAATTTCGTGTAGAAAGCTGCAGTAAAAATTAGAAATTTGTGAGAAGAATTAATTTTAATGAGATTTTGCAGTATGCCAACATGTTACCTATCAAGAAATAGACAGATAGAGCTTCAGGGAAAGAGACCAACAGATCTAATATACAGCAAAATTCATGGTTTATGACTTAGTGCCGTATACAAGGTGATACCTTCCATGGAAGAAAGTCCATTAATTTTCTTTGAATATAAAACATAACAGCAATTAAACTATACTATACTATACTGACGATCTTTCAAGAAGAAAGGTGTAAAATTGAGGTAGATGGACACGATGAGGTAGGGTATGTCCTGAAAAGTTTCTTTGATAATACAAATTCAAATGTTCCTCCATATTCCACCTACCCTTACCATTAGAATTTATTTCCATTGCTAAGAATCGGTCTAGCGGGCGAGCTGAGATTTCGTGGATATAAAAACGTAGATATTATAAAATGTCCAGAAAAATGTATTGTACCAAAATCAAAAATATTTGTGATTGGTGTTAGAAGTAATAAAAACGAGGACATGACCCACTAATTGCTTTGAGACAAGCTGAGATAAGTCGCCGTCGGGTCAATCTTGTCTTCGTAACTCGCGTCATGCGACCGCATGAGACGGTCCTGCACACGGGACGATCAGCGGTCGATTATATCAGGGTATCTGAATTAACCGCATCAAATATGATGGGTAGATTTTTATCAATCCTGGAACAAGAATTTCTACATCAGAATGCCCCTGTAAATAAACGAGTCGGTATGCAATCACACCCGATGGGTCGCCGTGCCGTGTTAATTGGGAATTAAAGTGGTTCGCCTCTATTGGACCTACTTCTCGCAAAGTTTTAAGGCCAGCATTGAGATACGGCAACATCGCGTGTTACTGTATAATGTCCGAACAAAATGTCAAGTTGTCAAAACATAACACAATATGGTCGTTTGTTAAGGTCCGGTTGTATGCATTACTGACGATAAATAAGAATCGTCGGTGGTATACATAGGTCGAAGTTGAATTTTCAATTCTAAACATGAAATTTAGTGCCAACCAAAAAGCTCATAGAGCTATTAAAGGATAAACCTTATTTAATTAGCGACAAATTTGACTCCCATTTCAGTCATGCTATATTGAACAAAATATTTTTTAAAATCGCCCAAAACAAATTTGCTTGATTAATCTAAGTAATCTTTTTGGTTGGTTTTTACTGAGTTGGCTTAGACGGTTTCTTGAAGTAACTCGATGGAGCTCTGGAACATATTATTCTTCTGCTCCTTCAAGGTCTAGTAGTCCAATATACACAAGAAAAGCATGATAATTATAAATAAGATTACAAAAAATGTGTATTAAGGCTTAAGGCATCGGTGATTCGTCCGTATTCATAGGTATCAATGACAAGAGTGACAGAAAGCACTCTCCTTGGACGCGAACGTTTCAATTATGAGGAGAGGATGTGAGAATCGAAACAGCAGTGATTTTCGATTCCCTCGCATTTAAAGAGATCGTTCTCGCTCCACGCGAGGAGCTACTATCAATACTTAAGGTACATAATAACAATACTAATAATATTTATTGACATACACATACACGTAATATACAGTAGGTACGCATAAACAAACACATCAATTAATATAGTATACCCACAAAAGGGATAGCCTTGCGCGTGGGTTATGCAACTACTTATTATAATTACTCATGTCTTCATGATATAACTAAATGGTAAATAATATTTTATAATTAACAAATTTACATAGTACATACATTATATACTTATACATAAATACAATATTACATAGTATAACATTTTATACCTTCTTAGTATGTCTTGTAAGATCCTGACTTTAAATGTAAATTTCTGAGTACTCAACCTTTATAATTGTGTTCTGAATATCTCTTCGTGGTACTTATGATAACCATAAATCAAGATGCTTTTTGAAAAGAGACAATGGTTTCAACGATTTTATATTTTCGGGTAACCTATTATAAACTTTTGGATAAAGGTAACTATGATTCTTATAATACATATGTATTTGCCATGTAAAACACGGATTCGCAAGTTCCCGCACAACTTATTTGTTTTTCAAACTGCATACATAAAATTTTCGAAGTTGTTAAAAAAGACCTCAATGAATGACAATTATGAGCCAATTTTTCAAAAAAGTTTTTTAGTGTGCAAAAAAACTCGCAATGCAAAAGCATACACCCTTCAAATGTCTGTAACTTAAGAACCAAACACGATATCAAAATAAGGCCACCAACTTGACATAGCGCAAACTTCCTTCTTCAACTTGCTTTTTGAGTCATTACTGTGAGTGCAGTGGTAACGTCAGGAGCTTCGAAATACGAAATTCATGTTTATGGTGACCTTTAGACCTTTGGACTTTTGGACTTATCTCCCCTCATCTTAGACACACATACTGGAGAAAGGAAACAGGCGGCGACGCCTTCTCTCTAACCCGGGAATACATATTTTCTTGGATTCTCAATTTCGCGCGCTATACCCTAGACCCTTAATGTTTCCACTACTGCGATGTTTGCACATTTTTTTCAGGATGGCAATTCCGCCATTAGAGCGGTGGCACACCACTGCATTTTCGCTGATTGGTATGCCCCAGTTTACCAGAAATATGAATTGGAGTGACGCTAATCCACTGAAGAGAAATATTATGACTCTCGTCTACTAATTAGTAGCTAAAAAAATCGTAAATACTAAAACCTCAATGACCCAGGTACAATAAAACACTTTTTCTCATGTTCAGGCAAATACGTATGTAGTAGATTTTGTGTTGGAGGATGAGCTTCAAGCTCAACGATTTATGCAGCTTGCTTTTAATGGTCGTATGTCAAATGCATGACTTTCTGCCATTGCCTATCGGTTCGTTACTAAACTAGCATGGAGGTGTGTGACACATCGTTTAAAGGTCGATTTGAATGGGTGAGAGTTCTGTCCTCTAACATACATGGTGAGTATTTAGTACCGGATCAGTCGATAACTCCACTACTGCAGAAGATAGTGAAAGAAGTTTCATATAAGAGTTGTAACCAAGGATATGCTCCTTGCTCGGAAAATATTTTTATTTATGCAGGGTGATTCATAACTACGTGGTGATGCAAACATACATTTTTTTATATGAAATACCCTATATATTATTCCATATTTAGATTCTACTAATAATTGTCGTTCCTAAAATATAAAGTATTGTAACATTATACGGGGTATTTCAAAAGTTATATCTATTTTTATATACAAATCGCTGTCAAATTAACGTACTGTATAATAATGATTAATGAATAATTTTTTTTTATTTCACAAGATAATAGATACCATTTAGTTTTAACATAGGCTGTAAAAAAAGTCGACGACGGATATTCACATACAGGGTCAGGTAGAATGCAGAATCTAGATTTTCTCATATTTTTTAAATGTAACCCCCCATATTCCATTATAACAAAAAAATGCTTCTAATATGATATTCCATACTTGTATAGCATTTCATATACCTACATTTATTAGTTTCTGAGATATTTTGATGTTTCTGCAAATTTTATTTGTGTACTGAAATTAATTTATTTTGAGAAAGGGCTATCGAATTCTATTTACATTTACGAACAACTGAAACATAACCTCACAATAGTATTTGATGAAGTCAAAACCCTGAATTATCGAGATAATGTAAGTAGGCTGAGGAAACAATTTTATAGACGTGATGCATGATTATCAAGTCCCATTCCGAATAAAACGATTCTTCAACCTTTTGAATGCATCAGTTTCAGAGTGCCTCCGTTCTGACTATCACTGTTGTTAGTTGACATAGAGGCAGTACGAAATTATTGAGCAGGTTATGAAAACTGCCAATATTTCAATGCCTACCTGATAAATCTGCTTGATGATTATGTATCACGTCTATAAAATTGTTTCCTCAACATGCTTAACTTATATTAACTCGGAAATTCAGGGTTCTGACTTCCTCAAATACTATTATGGCCTTATAATTTAGTTGTTCGTTAAGTACAAATAAAATTTGTTAGTACTTTCTCAAAATAAATAAATTTCAGCATACAATATTAAAAAATCTAAATACCTCGGAAACTGAGGGATGTAGATATATGAAATGCTATATAAATATGAAAGATTATTTTAAAAGACATTTTTTGGTATAATAAAATACAGGGGCTTACATTTAAAAAAAAGAAAATCTAGATTTTGCATTCTGCCTCACCTTGTATATGAATATGCGTCGTCGTCTTTTTTTAGAGAGCCTGTGTTGAAACTAAAGGATATTTTTTATGATCACCCTGTATAAATTAGAATATCTTCTGAGCAAAATGCATATGCTTGTCTACAGCCTTTTTTCGCTATATTCTGCAGTATCGACCGCTATAGTACTAAAAACTCGCCCTTTATATGACCTAAGAACTAATAATCCTTAAAAAATCGTTATAGGCCAACTTCTAATGCAATTCAAATTATGCAGTTGTTATTTAAACAAGTTACCTCGTAATAAAAAAAGTTCTATATTACCCAGAAATCAAGATAGAGAGATGAGATGTATCCTTTTGGTCATAAAAGTGTACTATTTTAAATCTGCGTTTATCAACCAGTGACAATGCAACTGATTGTATGCACGTTGTTATTGAACGGATCAATACATATAGTAATGACAACGGAATTACCTTGAATTTTAAAAAGACAAAATATATGAGGAGCAATAGGCAAATAAAGAACCGACATATATTGATTGTGAATAACACCGGCATTAAAAGTGTTGCATAATATCAATACTTGGGTACAATAACTATAAATGAAGAGAGTGATCAAACTGCAGAAATAAATAGAAGCATAGAAACAGCCAGAACACGTTATGTCAAGATCAGGTCAATCTTTTCAAATAGAAATCTTGATACAAACGTACCGTACGCTGCCATACAGGGTGGGCTACTTAAGCGTATGCCCGTATGCGGAGGATAGCGGCTAAACACTCCACATTATATCCTTCCTCTTCTTAAAATTTTGCTCTACGTTCTCCAAAACATCAGAAGTCAATTCATTAGCGTAAAGCGTAAACTTTATCTTTAATACAGCCTCAGGCAATTGGTCCTCTCTGTCCGATCCATCATCATAGTCACAATGTCTTAACAGACATGTTGTGAACTCGTAAAATGCATTAAGTCGGTGCTAGAGTATTGCCGACCCGTATATTATCAATGGTTTTGAGAACTGTAGCTCGCCATCGTTCGCGATTTACTGTCAGTTCAGTGGCGCTCTTGATACTCGTATCTAGCAACTGTTTCGTCGTATCCACCCAGCGTGTAGGGGAACGGCCACGGCGCCGCCCACTCGGGGCGTGACCCTGAACTACAAGTTTCTCCATAATATCGCTTCTGTGAATATGTCCGAAGAATGTAGGCATTCTCATCGAGACAATGGAGGATAGTCTCTTTGGACTACCGAGCTCATCCAGTATGGAAACGTTAGTTCGATGGGCGGTATAAGGAACTCTCAGCATTCTAATCCATGTCCACATTTCAAAAGCGTCTATGCGAGGGCGATCTGCCTTTTTAACAGTCCAAGTTTCCGAGGCATACAAAAATATGGAGAACACAAGAGACTGAACCAGTGACATTTTGGTAGCCTTACTGATGTTATGGTCACGTCATATTTTAGTAAGCTTTGTCATGGCCACCCGTGCCTGTTGAATGCGCCGTCGATCTCATTCTCACAGCTACCTGAATTGTCGATCAAAGAACCGAGGTACACAAAACCTTGAGCTACCTCACAATGGCCTATTGACTTTATTTCTCGATGATTGTCATGCTCTCTATCTACGATAATAACCTTGGTCTTATTGTAGTTAATACCAAGACCATGTGCTGCACTCTAAAACGTTCAATAGAGCTACTAGTTCTTCCTAAGAAGCAGCAATAAGGGTTGTATCGCCAGTAAATCTGAAGTTAGATATTTTGCTTCTGCCAATAATTATACCGCCATTCCAGTTGTCCAATACACCTGTCTCATCACAAATTTAGAGTAAATGTTTAATAACGTCGGAGACAATACGCATCCCTGACGAAGTCCTTTTCTGGTTGCTGTTCGACCAGACAGGTTACCATCAGTTCTTACACGAGCTATGCTAGACTCATAGAGTTGCTGTATGAGAAATACTAAGTGGTAAGGGACTCCCATTGAGATAAGGATTTCCCACTTTACGTTATCAAACGCCTTAGTATAGTCCACAAAGCAGATAAAAACGGGAAAATATTGCTCTCTGGCTTTTTCAGTAATCTGTCTTAAGTTTAAGATCTGTTCACGTGTACCGCGTCCTTTTACAAAACCTGCCTGCGCCTGAGAAATTTGCCAGCCAATAAAACCCTCCAAACGAGACTGTAAAATGTATAGTAGAACCTTGCTTGCATGAGAGATTTACGAAAGTAGACAATAATTGTCTGGATTTGTTGGAGGTACTTTTTTATGAAGTGGAACAAAAATGGATGTGCACCATACATCTGGCCAAACACCGGAGGACCAGACCCTCTCACAAATATTATATGAAAGAGATAGCTATACTATGAGATGGACCCCATCTTGCTGCAGCCACATCATTTGCCTAATTGTCAGAGGGACGGATTTCAGTATGTCTTACAAATTGGTTTCTACAAATTGCAAGTATTTTCTCTGTAAAATAAGGTTCAGAACATCTATCGTTTAAAACATAACTGTCGACGATATTCTGAAATTCAACCGTGGAGAATGAAAAAATGCTCTATTAGCCAGCAACTATGTCCAATCAAACAGCGTATTGGATTAAACTTTGATCTTTGTCCCATAAAAGAGAATGCAATGTCCGACAAATCAGCCGCTTTGTAGCAGTTCGGTTAATTGCAGTTTTTTGTATTTTGAAGCAGAACGAGAGGACTGAAATATTTCCCTTCATTAGGGTAACGGTACTCCATCTCGTCTCGCTCGTAATTGGGACATTCCAATCTACGTGAACGCATTGGTGTGCTGTCCCTCCAGTTGTAGGTTTGACGCCCTAGAAAAAAGTGTGTCACGCCGTTTTTACACTTCGCTGGGAAAATATGGGACCAAGTCGGTTTGCTTTGCGCCCATTATACAGTGGCGTACTTATGGAGTCACGGTAATCTCAACTCACTCTCCTCACAAGCTAGCATTCCGTCAAAGAAGCGATACGATTTGCAGCAGTATGGCATTTCTGAATTCTCATCTACTACTCTCCTCGCTAATTTGGAAGGCAAGCATTGGGATACAGCAATATCGTGTGTTAATGTATAATAATGGCCGAAAGAAACGTTGTTGTTTTCAAAACATAACCCAATATAGTCGTTTGTAGTCTCAGAGTAACAACTGAACAGTTGTTACTCTGAGTTTGTAGTTAAGGGTTTTATTGGCTGGCAAATTTCTCAGGCGCAGGCAGGTTTCGTGAAAGGACGCGATACGCGCGTGAACAGATCTTAAACTTAAGACAAATTATTGAAAAAGCCAGAGAGCATTATTTTCCAGTTTTTATCTGCTTTGTGGACTATTCTAAGGCGTTTGATAACGTAAAGTGGCCTAAACTGTGGGAAATCCTCATCTCTATGGGAGTTCCTTATCACCTAGTGTTTCTCATACAGCAACTCTACGAGTCTAATTGGGCTCGTGTAAGAATTGATGGTAACCTGTCTAGTCAAACTGCAACCAGAGAAGGAGTTCGTCAGGGATGTGTATTATCTCCGATGTTGTTGAACATTTACTCTGAATTTGTGATGAGACAGGTATTAGACAACTGGAGTGGCTATTGGCGGAAGCAAAATATCCAACCTAAGAGTTGCTGACGATACAACCCTTATTGCAGCTTCTCAAGAAGAACTAGTAGCTCTGTTAAACACCTTAGAACAACGCAGTGCAGCGTATGGTCTTGGCATTAACTACAATAAGACCAAGGTTATGATCATAGATAGCGAGCATGATAATAATCGAGAAATAAAGTCAATAGGCCGTGGTGAGGTAGTTCAAAGTTTTGTATACCTCGGTTCTTTGATTGACAATTCGGGTAGCTGTGAAAATGAGATTTGACGGCGCATTCAACAGGCACGTGTGGTCATGACAAAGCTTACTAAAGTATGGCGTGACCATAACATCACCAAAGCAACAAAAATCTGGCTGGTTCAGTCTCTTGTGTTTCCATATTTTTGTATGCCTCGGAAACTTGGACTGTTAAAAAGGCAGATCGAGCTCGCATAGATGCTTTTGAAATGTGGACATGGAGGAGAATGCTGAGAGTTCCTTATACCGCCCATCGAACTAACGTTTCCATACTAGATGAGATCGGTAATCCAAAGAGACTGTCCTCCATTGTGTCGACGAGAATGCTTACATTCTTCGGACATACACACAGAGGCGATAATATGGAGAAACTTGTAGTTCAGGGTCATGCCCCGAGTGGGCGGCGCCGTGGCCATCCCCCTATATGCTGGGTGGATACGACGAAACATTTGCTGGATATGAGTATCAAGAGCGCCACTAAACTGACAGTAAATCGCAAACGATGGCGAGCTACAGTGCTCAAAACTATTGATAACATCGTGTCGGCAATACTCTAGCTCCGACTTAATGCATTTTCCGAGTTCACAACATGTCTGTTAAGACATTGTGACTATAATGATGATGATGCATCACCGACGATAAATGATCGGTGGTACCTATACATGCATCGAAGTAGAACTATCAATTCTAAACACGAGGATTACTGTCAACCTAAAAGCAACACTCGTAGAACGGTTAAACGATAAATCTGATTTGATTAGCGGAAATAATAACCTTTTGAATTGTGTTAGAGGATATCCTAAAACAACTCTATGGGGCTCTGGAATATGTTCCCCTGCTTCTTCTAGGACTACTCGTAATAGTCCAATATACACAAGATCGTCCATAGCACAATAAATATAAATAAAATGTCAAACGTACGTATTAACTCAAGGCACCCTAATTATGAATGATTACCTACTGTGTGACTATCGTAAATTGACTTGCGCAGCATGAGAAAGGAGAGCGGGAGGTTCCCTCAGCTAACGATCGTCATTAACATGTCGAGTCTAGAAAGAGACAGAAAACATAAGTACAACAGAGACGTTAAATATCGTATCCAATCCCGATGCTGGACCGTCTTTGAGGTGGGGAATAAAATCTGCTGTTGCCGGTTGTAGCTATAAGTTTTATGAAAGAGATAATGGGGTATCAGGTGAATATAAATTATTTGTCATTTCCTTTATATGTGAAATGGAGCAAGTCCTAAAATAAGGAGATAGGATAGAATCATTAAGTCATGGCAACGTCCTCACTTGTTTCACCGAATTCAGGTTGATCACACACTATCTGCATTGATATACCAGTAACATGGGTAAAAAATGCACTCCCCTTTGACGCGAACGCTTCAGGTGTGAGCAGACATATGCTGATGAGATGGTTACAGATTGTAACGGATTGTATGTGGAGGGGACAGTTTCTTGGCAGGGGAACGGAGGTTTGACGTTTTGGGAGACTTTTTCGAGCCATTGCGGCCTACATAGTGGGTGCCATTGTTCTCATTATAAGATGTTACGTATTTCTTTGTAGAGAAATATAGATGTGTTGGGCATTAGCGTTTTTATGTCCAATCACTGCATTTGGCGCCCATCGTGGGACACGGTCCAGCCTTGTAATCGATCAAAACGGCCGAGTTGCGGGGTGACATTCACTACATACGAGAAATCAACGAATTGAGTATTGAATTTAGCATTGTTTGATATGAAAAAACCAGGAGCGACCATTTGTTTTTTTTGCGAATTAACTTCCTGTCTATGATCCTGGAATATTTTTGAACACATCTGTCAAACAGTAGCACTTATCCCAAATTACATTCTTTTAATATTTTGTATTTCCAAAAATGCTATAATGGTAACCGTAATGTCATTAAACAGTTATCATTTCATCTTATGTGGTTTTATTGATTGGCCATTAACCACAGTTTGAGTTTCAGGTAGATAATAGCCTATTGTTCAATGAGCGGTGATGGCGGTAATTAGTCACGCCAGTTGAGTACCTTACTTTCTATGAAACCGTAGCAACTGGTAGTGTGATTTAAACGCATAATACTTACAAACTGTGTTACAACTGAACCATACTTTTATCAATACGAAAATTCGAATTTACGTTTGATGTTTCCCAGCCACCTTAGCAGTTGCTATAGCCTGTATTTAATCGTATGCATTTCCAAGAGGTCAGTATCGTCTAGTAGGCGTTGGCCATACCTCATGGTTAGAGCACAGCAATATAAAAACCCAGCACAATAACACAAGTTGGCGGAAATTACACGCGCATCCCCACTTTTGGATGATTTTTTTGTAGGGATGGTAGCGGTACTTCGATATTTGTACTTCTGCACTAATATCGAGTATTTTTATCTTAGATACTTTTTGAGCGATTCCAAGCTAGTATAGCTACTTGTGTATCGAAAATTATGATATAATTATTGAGGGGTATATACAATTGCACAAAATTCTATGTACGAACCACACGCGCCTATGAGGTTAAAAAATATCGATATTTTCATTTTCGCATCTCACAGCCGTAAAATCATCCATAAACCCTCTCAAGGTCAAATTTTGTGGGAACCACTTTTATATAGGAAATCCTTAGAGATATTATGCTGGTTGTTTATTATGCTGTGGTTAGAGTGTGGGCTAGGTAGTAAATATTACCCGTTTAAAAGTAGTTTGTGACTAGATGATAGTTTATTGTTCAGCGAGCGGAAATGATAGTAATAACTCACGCAACTCAGGGCGTAGACGAGTGCTGTAAATCGACAAGTGAGCTGTTATGATCACCGCAAGTTAAATACTATACTTTTTCTACTCCCATTGAATTAAACAGCGATTACAAAATTACTTTTGAACGTGCAAAATGACAAACAGTGAATTACTTTACTAACTGACACTTCAGCCGTGGGCTATGTGCAACGCTTACTGGCTGCACTAGGTAATATATTATATAGTTAAAACCACGCTATAATAACTGAAAAGTTGGCCATGAGATGTCAAAAGCTAATTCCAACGGTGTACAGTATTTATTTTAGTCACAACTGTGAGGTGAGGAAGTTGTCAATAGCTCGTAGCAACCAGTCCAAAAAATATTGTGATCACACAATAAACTTGGATCTTTATTTGGCAACCGGTCAGCAAAAGACAATTTTTTACATACTTCTATTGAAAATATTGAGTGGCCCGGAGAGGCAGTGATTAAAATATGTTTTAACATATGGTTATATGATCTCTATAATTTTAACAGCAACAAGTTCAAAAAGCATAAGCTTGTAGTCCTTGATATTCATCTTGGCATACATTGTAATCCAGAAAATGAGATTAAGTACAAATATTCCTATTATGTACTTGGAAGATATTACTTTTCGCTCCTCGATAGTCTGTACTATAATTCAGGAAACGACGTAGATGATACTAACGTGAAGTTAAGAAGTTGCAACTCAAACATTTATTACTCAAAGTGAAATATTCATCCAACTTACACGTATGAATTTATTCGGTTATTATGATTACTGATAAAAACACATTTTTCAAATGGGTTTGCTGCGCCATACCCAAATGTCATGGTTGATTATGAAAACCCAAAAGGTCCATTAGCCTACCCTCTCACCATCCTCATGCATCAAATCTCTAATGGAGGCGTCGATTTTCGACGGAAATATGCAAACATGCATCAGCTCATTCATTTTTTCGTTTTGTGGATATTGAGTTGTTCAATATCAGTTTTGCATCGAAATAGTATCACAGCTGAGGCTCTGCTAGAATTTAGAAAATAGTGTTCCATTTCCAAAGACAGCAAAAGCTCTGCGCAAAAGTTGGAACAAAACTGGAGTCAAGTTGATTGACTCAGTACTTCCCACACATTACGGTCACACCATTTTATTATTTTCTCATTGCGTGAAGCTATAGTCTGAGGTTCCCCTGTAACCCAATCATCACCCGCCTACCCACAAAGAATATCCAATACAAAAACTCTCGTAAGCAGCTTCTTTCATTTCTCTTCGTACGAACTAGGACGCCAAAGCCATATTATGCTGACATCCTAATCACGTGGCATGCTGATTCGACCTCATTCGAGACCTCATTCTACCTCGGCTCATTTAAGTGGCTCCAAAAATAAAAATAAATAATGATCAGAGATCTCTAGAGTACCCAGAGATAGTGTTCGAACGGCTTTTATATTGTACTGGTTCTTTTTAATGCAGTTTCACCGCCACTAACACAATTTTCAAAAACCATAAACTTTATCGATCTCTACCACAGCCCACAGTACGGTCTGAAAATTTCATTGCTATCAGTTTAGTGATGAGCATTAAGAATTATCTACAAGATCTACAAAAATATAATTTCTAAATTATCTTCTGTCTGAGCTATGGCAGTAGTCGAATAAAGCTGAAAAGTATATTATCTCGTTCCTTCACAGGGCTCCAAGAGCCCATTATGAAAACGACAACTTTTTCAGCTTCACAACCCTCTACCTTCCAGCCAACCCAATTTTACAATCACTCAAAAAGGATAGAAAACGATCAAACGCTTAAAATCGAAGTTTGAGGATTATTTGGAATTTTCGTTTTTTGCTAATTACTCCGCCGCGCTTGCACCGTTTGTCAAAATTATAGCAATACTACCTACTACCATCGCACAGTATATCGGTATCCAAATTTCATCACAATCCATGCAGCAGCTATAGATTACGAGGCTAAATGACCGCCAACATCCAGATAGACCGACAGACAGAACGACGGCAATGAGTGACGTGGATTGTCGTTATGCAGATATCATAAAATGCTCAAGAAGCGTATTATCTCAAAATTGAAATCTAATCGAACCGAAATTTTACCAGAACTCTCTAATATAACAAGAGTGATTTAACCGAATATTTCCTACTGATATAGCACAACCCAAGATAATGGAGAAAAGAGTCAATCGACAGTTTTTGAAATACTTCGACTTCATGGATCTTGGCTTACATCACACACATGCTAAGTAAACTCATTTATTCCCTTGGAGATGCATACGTCGTTGCTCTCGATGTTTGTAAGGATGTGCATGCTGCTTTTCTAAACAAGCTTCCTTCCTATATCGTATGCGTTAAACTTTGCTGTAATCTATCTGTCCGGCAGATTTTTAGATTCTTCTGTTCTTTGCATTAAAACAACGCAGGAATTTTCAGAGATACAGTCTCTTTCCGACCTTACCTTCACCTCAATGACTTACTCTCTAGCACTATATACCTGATCTGCAGTAGTCCGATGACAATCCACATAGGCATCTTGAGCTGTAGAGTGTAGACCTATCTATATATGGTCAAGCTGAAGCGCAGAAGACTGGCAGCGATTGCTTCACTATCTGGAGACCATAATCGCTTAGAGAATATAGTGAAATGCAAGCTTAAAGCAAGAATATGGTTCTAACGAGTAGTCTGGCTAAAGGTTACTCGCTAAGCTTGTACAAATGCTAAAACTGCTAAAAAGCTAAAATTGTGGAAAACATGGATCTAGCATGAACTCGATCCATCAGTTGCAACGGCAACTGCGAAGAACTCTGCTAAACTCCTTACGTTGTTATAAGTTCATGCCCGACGCAGTCCAGAGACGAGCAATTTTAACTACACCGCCTTGCCACAATACCTCCAGACGCTTTCTCAGCGGCGTGTGGTTGGTGACCCTCCGTTTGTCTATGTTTGTGTTATAGATTCTGTCCCTCTAAGCTCCCTTTTATAATTCTGGCTCTAATCAAGCCTGTTGCCTATAGCTCATCCCAAAGCGGCCATTAATCGGAAACTGAGCGGTGCAATCGCATCTTTGTTCTTTGGACAGACTTGACAACAGTCAAATCATCTACAGATGTTTCTATCTGATCTGTTCAAGGCTCGCATTAAAAAAACCCTCTAACCTGATATCCCCAAAGCAGCCGCGATATTCTGATCCTTAGACTTTGCTTTTGCTACTCAACTTCAAAATTCCAGAAGTATAGTATTTATTTTAATGTTTATGCAGCATAGTCAACGGGCAGCCTTAATGTTTGTGCAGTTTAAGTAGTGCGAGGTACATTAGTCAGATGCGTCTGTCTTTTACTTTCACACACATAATTCCTTACTGGAATGTACTGTTTAACTGTTTTTTTATGTATGTGTATGGGATAACCCTTACAATGCTTGTTTTAACTTTACTATGGTAAGAGCGCGGTTCTATCCTATACCCTGCAATGGAGGGAGAAGGTTCTGCCAAACCATAACACGACTACTTACACAACGCCCCAAAGTGAGTTCCTTGTCTTCATATTTTGAGGAAATCCATACCTTATAAGTAAATGTGTATCTTTGAGCTCTACTACAAGTACATTGTTAAATTTTGTTGAAAAAGTACCGCATGCATCTGAGAGATTTTTTTTACTCACTTTATAAATGAAAAAAAAATGTGTCATTTCAAATAGAGGTAGAGCTCTGCTAATTTAAAAAAATACTATAGAGCTTCACGCCAAATCTGAGGAAGAAAAATAACTTCTTTCCATGAAATGCTTTAACATACATCGTTACTTTCTACCCAAAGCGCACCACACATGCTTCATTGTGTATGCACAAAATATGTAGAAATGAGAGGTTTAGCTTCGGTTTGGAAAATAAAATAAAATTCCGTATCAAAGCACAATCGGACGTGTAACGGGTGAAAATACCCCTGATATTAAAACAAACTATGCTTTCAAACGAAATGTAGCAAACCTACATTTTTATTACAACCTATAGTGCCATATTTGGTGGATGTGTATAATGCTTTTTCACTTTCACCATTTTTTAGAGTCCTATTCGCAGCGTTTGTTGTAATAAATATTATTATAAATAGTGATAAATAATTGATATGATTTTAACGTAATGTCTGGAGTCCTAACCTTACAAACATCATGTACATAATAAATTATTATAACCAAAATAAAATTTATTTATGCAGATGAATCGCCTAATAATAAAAAAAATAGTATGAAGCCATGAATATTAAAATAAAACACAAATAAATTGGAAAACATAATCAATCGATTAATTTCTGTGTCAGGTTTAATCCACAGTAGAAATTTTCTGATTTTGTATTGTGAATAAACCTGCATCTGAAATTTCAACAAAGTTCGAAGCTAGCTCTATTGTTGGCACGAAGGATCTAAAGATATATTTCGGAAGCTACATTAACTAACTACTAACTACAACTTATAATAGAATAACAATTCATGTCATCGTCATAGTCAAATGTCTTAACAGACATGTTGTGAACTCGTAAAATGCATTAAGTCGGAGCTAGACTATTGCCGACACGAATATTATCAATAGTTTTGAGAACTGTAGCTCGCCATCGTTCGCGATTTACTGTCAGTTCAGTGGCGCTCTTGATACTCATATCTAGCAACTGTTTCGTCGTATCCACCCAGCGTGTAGGGGAACGGCCACGGCGCCGCCCACTCGGGGCGTGACCCTGAAACAAGTTTCTCCATATTATCGCTTCTGTGTATAAGTCCGGAGAATGTAAGCATTCTCGTCGACACAATGGAGGATAGTCTCTTTGGATTACCGAGCTCATCCAGTATGGAAACGTTAGTTCGATGGGTGGTATAAGACGCTCTCAGCGTTCTGCTCCACGTCCACATTTCAAGAGCATCTATGCGAGCTCGATCTGCCTTTTGACAATCCAAGTTTCCGAGGCATACAAAATATGGAGAACACAAGAGACTGAACCAGCGACATTTTGGTAGTTTAGATATGTTATGGCCACGCCATATTTTAGAAAGCTTTGTCATGGCCACATGTGCCAGCTGAAACTTTGAGCTACTTCACACCGGCCTACTGACTTTTTCAATCATGTAATAGGTGATGAAAGTGGTCGTAAGAGTTATGCTAAAAGTGATAAAAATGGTTGATTCCGGTACTATTCACGCATTCTTCTTTCGCAAAGTATATCACAATATACAGAAATACCATATTTGTGTTACGTAACTTTATGTAAGATTTCAGTATTTGAAGACCTGTAGCTCTACTATCTGTGATTCGTAAAGTGATGGAGAAATGCTTCAGCCAAGAGCTCATGAAACATCTTGAGCTCCGTCACTTAATCAACAACAACAGTATGGATTCCGACATCAAAGATCAACTGGGGATCTCCTGGCTTACGTCACACATGTGTGAAGCAAACTGATCCATTCGTTTGGCGAGGCTCACGTCACTGCTCTCGATATTTCAAAGGCATTCAATCAACTGTGGCATTCGGCTCTCCCAAACAAACATCAGTCCTACGGCCTATCTGCTAAGCTTTCTGATTGGCTTGGCTCGCAGACTTCCTCTCAGGTCGGAAAATCTCTGTCGTGGTACACGGTTTCCTCTTCCTACCATAACATCAATGCTGGGATTCCGCAGATATCTGTATTGGCTCTGACATTATTTCTGCTTCACATCACTGATCTACTCTCTACCACTACAAACTCAATCCACAGTTTTGCAGATGATAGTACTTTGCATGCAGGCATCATGAGCAATAAACTGATCCCTGAGAGCTTAGTAAAATTTAATCCTTCCAAGAACCAGTACGACACGCTGTCAAACAAGAAGTGTCCAAACCAGCACTCGGTTGTTATGAACAATCAGGCTCTACCAAGGAGTTACTCATTCAAGCTCTTTGAAGTCAACACATGAAAATCTAACCTGGCACGAACAAGTTGCGTCAATTGCTCCTGGTAAAAAGCTTGGGCACCTATTCCGAGCCAGAAAGTGCTTCTCACCATGTAATCTACTCACACTGTGTAAGGCCTATATAAGACCTGGCCTGAAGTATTGCTGCTGCCCTACTATCCTGTCTGTACTGGATGCCGATGCCGTCCAGAAAAGGACAATTCGGCTAATGGGTGACTCGCCACCTCCAGCCACTGTCTCACCGGCGTGTGGTTGGTGACCTCTCTCTCTTCTACCGATATTCAAACGGAATCTGCTCCTCTAAGCTATCCTCTATAGTTATGCCGCTCACCGATCGTGCCAGATGCACTTATTTGTTAATTACTTGACAGCCCACGTTCCAAATGCCAAAAGCTACAGCTTCTTGCTTCTATGTCACAGACATAGAGCGGAGTCAAAACCTCATTTCAATCAAGTTAGTATTCTCCAAATTACAGGCTGTAGATTAAGTTTAGTGACCATGTGACAAAAAATCCCATTTTTTTAGAAGCAAAGTCTTCTGTAGTCCCATTGTTTTCAACAGCCCATGTGCACTACCTTGACAAAAACTGAATGGGTAAAGATCCTCAAAAATGCCTAAAAACGTCTAGACATTTTCTTCTTTTGCTCATTACTCTGGGTGCCGAGACATATTGGAGTCTGCGGTAATGAAACGGCGGACATGCTCGCAAGGTGAGGGTCAAGGAATAATTTCTTGGGTCCTGATCCAGCTGTGGGGCTGGCAAAATGTACCAAGATAAGGAAAAACTAAAGTGTGGTTGCAAAATGAACATCTTATTAGACGGAAAGGAATCTTTGGACATCTCCGTCAAGCTAGAGAACTCATTTTAGGATCACTGGCCAAGGTGGAGCGACTCTTTCTCTCATTGGACAGAAGGTTACTTTCTAACATGCTATCTGGCCATAACACATTCAAACGTCACTTGTATGTAATGGGGGTGGAAAGCGACCCAACGTGTGCACGCTGTGGCTAAGACGAAGAGTCCTCGGCACACATTTTATGTCCCTTGGAGCCCTTGGATATCACAGGCAGACTATACTAGGTTTAAGTGTCCCTGAACCTGAAAATATAAGATAGGCAGGACACAAGGCCATCCTCACCTTTGCGATGAGAGCTGGATATGGGAACTAGGGTAGGAAGAGGTACATAAGGGCCCGCCTATAGGCCTATGCACTGGTCGCTCTGATGACCAGAAAGCCTCTCTTCTCCTCTCTCTTTCAACTACTCTTGATCTGCCAATATTTCAGTTACAGTCACATGCGTACTGAATTGCTAACTTTTTGTTACTTTTTTGCCTAGCTTCACCTCCTCATCGCTACCACTACTAGACTACGAATACTATAATATTCAATAATAATATGTGAGAGGTGTGTGTTCAATATATTTGCCAACAAAGCACTGGCAGACGAATAGATGAAAATAAGTGACGGATTTACAAGATCCACACATCACAGAACTTACGAAACACTCGTTTTACAAAAATAATATACTTTTTCGTCCTCTATCTTCTCGTTACATAATATGGTGTAGGATGAAAAAAGGAAACCAAGTACATGAAACATGTTCCTGTGATAGGGAGCATCCTTTAATCATGGATTTAATTGAAAGTGATGACGATGCCAGCGCTGATGTTAAACGAACTGATCTCATCTCCGGGTGACGAGGCTAATGACATTACGATTGTGGGAGTTTCTAGTTAGTACCGCGACGATGTTAGCAGGCTGTTTTACAGAAAATCTGACGTAGCGGTATCTGGAAAAGCAAATATTATTAAAACAACTACTTATAGAGAAGCTAATATCGGTCTCGGTCTAAGATCCAAATTTAAAGTGTTAAAGTTTAACATAAAATATCTTATAGCTCCGTACTGTGCAAAAGACAAACCCCCTCCATTAACAGTGTCATTTAGTACAAGTGAATATACTGATCTTATCCCAGGGCATGACAAGTGCCCGCTATTTAGGGTATGTTGCAAAAGTTTTGAGAAGTTTTTCAAAAAGTTAAAAAAATATCTCACAATTATAGATATTTTTGAACTGTAACACGAACTGCAAAAAATAACAATATTTTTTAATATAAGAATGATAATAAAGTAGTGCTAATGGGCCATGGTCTTCCACGGCTCGCAATTTTCCCTTAATGTTCCTCATTAGGTTTTGGACAGATTCTAAATCAATTTCTTTGATCCTTAGCATTAGCCTTGTTCTTAACTGCTGTTCGTTTTGAGCTTCTCAGCCATTGTTATAAACTTTGGCACTCAGTTGAGCCCAAAAAGTTTCAATAGGACTTGCCGTTTCGTGGTACAAAAGGTATTCCATGTTATTCTAGCCAGTTTCTCGTACGCAAAGTATAATGACTTGAAGCCAGATCTGGCCAAAACATTACATTGTCGTTAGCATGGTGGGTATTAATAAAATTGAGTAGTTTAGGCAAACATCTTTGACTATAGACTTCTACGGTAACCCTTCGTCCAACGTGAGGCTGTGAAGTGTCGTTGTCTGATATAGCGCTAAAACACTTGTTTTTAAGCTTTTCTTTCCATTTAAATTTTACATTATCTGAACAGGCTTCAAAGTCTCTTTTATAAAAACCATCATTACCTATGATTTCTGAGTTCGAAAATGTAAAATACTTTTTATCGTCCAATTTTTATGTTGCCAGCAAAATGAGTACAACGTAAATTGCAGCATTGAGGAATTCTTTCTAACTGATTTGGGGAATACTTTGGACATATTCTTCTTTTCCTGAATTTTAAGTTATTTCTCTTCATTTCTCTAGAGATTGTCAGATTGTACTAGCATTGATGTGAAAATTGCGTCCAAGCTTACGTGTTGAAGTTCCAACTCGATGTACACTTCTGTTGACCATTCTTTGAACTGTAGCAGCATTGAACGCCCTTGGACGTCCACTTTTTGGTAAATTTATACAAGGAATACCTTCTCCGCATTCACGGATCGCTCGATAAATTGTTGCAACAGAAATATTTTGATCTTGATATAGGCGAACTATTTCTTTTTTTCGTCGTCCAACTAGACTGTAAATACTCTTCCAAATATCTAATTTGTACGACATTTTGACAACTTATATCATAACCAAATGGTCTTATTGTTACGATTAGATCACAGCATAGTAAACAACGAGCACAGTATCTCTGAGGATTTCCTATATAAAAATGGATGGAACTTTATATACTTATGTGTCTCAGAACAAGTGATATACCTATGGAAGCTGATGTCTCCTTCTTAAACAATCAACCTGTTCTAGCTTATTGAATGTGCAATGTACAATATCAAGGTTGGTTTGATCATCACGAGTCTCTAGCAAGAATAGTGGAATATTTGTGTAACATTTTGACCTGCTGTGACGAACTTAGATGTTTTTAGGATAAAGTCAGCCTTAAAACAAAAACTCCTTAATATTACTTATCCATGCGAAGTTTCGACTAATATACAGTCATCATCAAGCATCAGAATGTCGAAGTTTTCATGGTATTAAACAACATGGCAAGAGTATCGCTAAATATAACTAAAGACACTGCCCATTGTAATAAAATTCAGTGTTCAAAAAATTGGGTACAGCATACACTTGCACTCCACAGAACAAAATCGATGATATGCGCAAATATTCGTACAGACAATCATATCTGATATCTGTGATCGTCACATAATTATATAAGTGTTTTTTTTTGTTTCTCCAATTGCTAATTAACTAATAGTAATATATATTAAAAAAGTAAAAGAAAAGCTAAAAAATGAAACTAAATAAAAAATATATGTGTATGTGTAAAACCATTGATAATGGTAAAACTAACCAATTAGTTTAAGTTTAGCTGACACACGACTAAGGATCGGTTTCTCAATGTCCAGTTAAATATTTATCTGCAAGATAACAGCAACTGTTAGATAAATTGTTTAAACAATTCAAGGCTAAACTTACGAAGTCACGTAAATCTTATCTTATCCATAGCAACGCTATCTGGCAGATACTCTGACACTTTAACTGGACATTGAGAAACCGGCCCTAAAATAAATCAAAATTGAACGACATAACTTTGTCATAATGATATGCCATCAGATAAACGCCTTTATATCCATACTTATATCTCATCATAGTCACAATGTCTTAACAGACATGTTGTGAAGTCGTAAAGGGCATTAAGTCGGAGCTAGGGTATAAACCTAAAAAAGAGATGCCTACACTTAATCGTAGTTTGGCGTAGTAGTCCAGGCGGTAGGGTTTTTTTGACAGCAACATGGGGAGAAGGAATGCAGTTTGATGGGATGATAGACGTTGGTCCCCTAAACTTACCCTAACCTACCCTCGGGGGTTGGCCGCCCGAGGGGTGGGGGGAGGGTGAAAACTCTGCTTCGCGACGATTTTCGAAAAATGGCATCGTTTTGATAGCGATGTCGGAAAAATGTTCCAATGATGTATGGAAAGAACAAATTTCTGCATAATTCCATCCTACAGTGCGCCAAAGTTACGGGTTGGTCTGTGATTTTCTGTTAAGATCCCAAAACAATAATATCTTCTTATTTATTTATTATCTGCAGCTGCCTAAACTCACTCATTTGGTTTAAAAAAATACGACATATTTAGACTACCGATATGTGCTGCTGTGAGAGATATCTTATTTCTGCATACTTTTAGTGGAAATGACACTACCTCGGCGTTGTTTAATCAAGATAAGATTCAACTTTTGATCTGTGGGGGTCGCTCTCGAGGGTGGGGGAGTGGGGTGAAAACTATTTCCTGACTATTTTCGAAAAATAGCACCGTTGAGCGTAGTTCAAACAATAAATGGTGCCCAATAGTTTCCATTCTACAGTGCCCCAAAATGATGGGGTGGTTTGTAATTTTTACTAAAATCAGAATTTTATTGCGTATTAAGCCGAAGAACGCCATCGAAAAGTTCTGCAACACGTTTTTTCCTAAGAGAATAGCATTTGTCATACCTCTATTATCTGCAGCTGCCAAAATAACACATTTGGGCTTAAAAAAAGTACGACATTAGAAACACATCACTACCTTCTACCGATATTAGCCAATCGTTAAGCCCTACGAAAGTCTTTTGAGCGCAAAAGGTCGGAAAAAAATGAAATTTGGTGGGATGGTAGACAATGGTCCCCTAAAGGTACACCTAAGTTTACAACCACGGAAAATTGCCACTCGAGGGGTGGGGGTGAAGAATCTGCTTCGCGACGATCTTCTAAAAATACCTTCGTTTTGGTGCTATCAAGAAAAAGGTTTAAATGAGAGAATTCAGTTTGCGCCCTGTGGGCAGTGGTCCCAGATCTCACTATTTATCATATCGATTTATCTCAAGATTTATCGTGAGATCTACCAATTACAATGCCAATCTCACGATCTAACGATAAATAACGACCTGAATCTCACGATATTTTTGTGTTTATAATAAGAACACAAAATCTTGCGAAGACTCGGAAGACTCCACGTTAGAAGGCGAAAGGGCTGTTCCAAATTACGGTTCTATCACCGTCTCAGAACTGTTTTCATCTTGCCCCGCCCATTTTGTGATTCTAGAATCGATGATTGGTTGATACGCTGGCGGACCAACCAATCATCGTTTTTAGAACTGTAAAATGGGCGAGGCATGATGAAAACAGTTGGAGACGGTGATAGAACCGTAATTTGGAACAGCCCTTAAAAGGGAAAATACAGGGAGTAAAAATCAAACTTATGCTGGTCGACTATGTTGTATTGGATTGTATTATGCTTACGCAATTGCCGGATTTGGTGTTGTGTGGGTTGCCTGCGTTAAGGCGCAAGCTCAGGATTGTGCTTGTGCTCATGGCATGGGTGATACGGTGATGGGTTAACCTGTCTTTAAATGATCAGTGACGGATACTAGCCATAGGTAATTCCCCCGTACCTCGTACGACCTTCTGTTCTTCTGTTCAAAATAAAAAATATAAAAATGGCGTCCTCATTGTCTTCCGACTTTCGAAAATCCCATGAGAGATGATTCAAAAAATCAAAAGTGAAACGTTATATTCAAACGAAACCGAAAGCAATTCTGAAACAAATTCAGATTCAGATTAGATTTATTATGTTATGTTATCATTATAATTATGATTTTTTGATTCATTTACGTGAAATAAAGGTATTCTTGACAAGTTCTCGTGAGCCATGTAAGCTCCTGACGGCGTTACCAGTATTTAGGCAGTGGTGAATAAAGGCTAGCAACGTCAAATCCACGATCTCACGATTTTTTCCGAGCAGTCTCACGATATCTGTTTGGTGTCATCCGGGACCACTGCACGTGGGGGTTGCCACTCAAAGGAGGGGGGGAAGCGAGGTGAATTTGGTTCTTTCCATAAATCATTTGAGCTTTTTTCCGATAGCACTTACCAAAACGATTTTTCGTCGCGAAGCAGAGTTTTCACCCCATCTTCCTACCCCCGCCCACCCCTGGAGCGCCAACCCTCCAAGGTCGCAAACTTAGATGTAGGTTCAGGGGTCCAATGTCTACTATTTCACCAAGTTTAATTTCTTTCTGACCTTGTGCTGTCTTTTTTACGACATGACGATTGGACTATGAAGTTATTTCCTCTCTGAAGTATCTGTGTATGTGAGAATGTGTAACAATAGCTAGCGACGATGTCCGATGGTATTTTAGTCGCGCTTTGACGATACAGAAACTTTGACAACTCCCAGCATAATGAGTTCTCTGCCGTGCCGCTTCAAATGCAACAGAAACAACAGTAACAGCATTATGATCCGCTATAAAGCGAACATCCTCATTTTGAAATGGCGCGGCGTTACGCCGTCGGAGCCCGTGAAAGGACGTGGAAAAATATCACACATAGCTTTAATGCTTTTGAAGCGAAAATGCCCGCAGTGACTGTGGAACTCATACTTAAATGCTGGATTTCGCAGCTAGTCAGGCTTATACGGCGGAAAAATGGGGAATTTAATATGGAGCAACAGCTCCGTTACGGCACGCAGAGGTTTGATACTTTACCGCCTCTTTTTGCCTTCCGTCACAAGCAACAAATAAACATAGAAGGAGTAAGCAACGACGGGCCGGACGGGCTGTAAGCAAAGCGAAAACAAAGGAATTTCTGGAAGTATGAGTAAATACGTGGCATTACTGTTTGTAAAAACGACCATAGTTTATTTGGAATTTGAAGCGTTTTTTTAATCTCGTCTGAGCTGCACTTGAATGAATTGGTTAGTTTTATGTAATTTTTTAATACATTTTTTTTGTTTTTATTTCTACATTATCCCTTAATTTTCTTGACACGTGATATTCTCGTAACACTAAAAAGTTCAAACGAAATCTGAGTGCATTTTTTTAAGGTACTATAGGTTCTACTGTACCATGTTTTCAAAAGATTTTTTTGTACGTCAACCCTTAAAACTGACCCCCAACTTTTTTTTCAAATAGTACCTCGTAGGTTTTTTTACCTAAATGATATTCCTATTATATTTGAAATCTTGTGGTGTGTGTGATTTTATACGGCGCAAATTAATTTTTTGCCTGAAATCATAAGTATGATATAAATAGAATAGAAATTTTTTTGATGCCAAAAATGGATAAAAAAGGAAACTAAGTGGGTTTTAAAAGGTATTGTGATACATACTTTCAAGAACAAATATCTTTTTGTCCTTTTTTAATACGAAAATATTACGCTTCAAAAAATCCTTATTTTATTTATCTTATGCTTATGAAAGTGGGGAAAAATTGGTATATGTATGAAATAAAGGCACTATACGATTTTAAATGAAATAATGTAAATTTATGTGGGAAAATCTGTGGACAACTATTAACTATACTATTTAGAAAATAACTTGGGGATGAGTTTTAGGGGTTGAAATACAAAAAAAAAATATTTCGAAAGCATGGTATCAAAGGTCAGCGGTACCCTTGAAAACCTCACTTAGTTTTTCCTTAACTGTTTTTCTTATGAAAACATTACACCTCAAACAAATCCTTATTTTACTAATTCTTATGACTTTACGAAAAAAATAGGTTTGTGTATAAAATCATATATACTATAATATTTTAAATAAACTAAGGACTTGATCTGTGTAGGAAAAACAATTGGGTGTTATTTGAAAAAAAATGTTGGAGTTGAGTTTATAGGGGTTGAAGTACAAAAAAATGATCGGTATGCATATTATTGTAGACCCAATAGTACATTAAAAAATTCCACTCAGTTTCCGTTTAAACTTTTCTTTGTTACGAGAATATCACGTGTCAAGGAAATTCAGTGACACCCTGTATATTAGTATTAGTTAATTACTAATTATTAGAAAAAGAAAAAAGCACAAAAACACATATATGTGACACAGGCGTCACAAGCGAGAAATGATTGTATTTGCTTATATACCTTTCCAGTGTCTGGCACACCGCACTGCCTTGTGATTCGCTTCCCATAGGTCCTGGATTGTGCTAGGGGATTCCAAGGGTGGGCAAGATGAGAGTTGCTCCTTTATCTCGTTCTCCTCGCAGGCAAATAAATTGTCCTCAGCTTACCTCATCTCCCAGACCTGCCTATTTGGCATCTAATCCTGTTGAGACTTTTCCAGGTCCTACATTCCAGTTGTGATCCGGCTGGGAGGCTTTCAGTTGGATTCCAAGTTGGTATGTGGTTTTCTGTTAACCGTCGGTTCTGCAGTATCTCTTTGGTTACTGGTTTGGAGTCTGTCAGTGGGTTTGTGGACATAATGAAGTTCTTCCGGGATTTAAGTCTGGATGCTGGGGGCATCCTCCTCTAATGATTTTCTACTTCGTTCTACTATACATAAGGCCTCTGGCCAGATTTGAGGAGGGGCTATTCCCACTAACATGTATAGCTGGTCTAGGTTGGTAGGTTCTAGACAGCCCGTGATTATCCTGCAGGCGCCGTTCAGGGTAGAGTCAAGTTGGTTAGCAATTAGAAGCGTTGAAGTTAGGTGATATAGCCCAGGTATCAGTTAAATATTGTAGCTAATTAATCAACTACTCATTTGAAATGTTACTCTATGTGTGCTCACACTTAAGCTGAATGGCGAAATAAGAAGTCTTTCAATCCAATTCGCCCAAAACTATATTTGTTGACAGCAGTGATTCGATAGAAACAACTACTCCTCTACCGACATTGAATTACACTAAAAATGATTTCCACCTTACCCAAAGTGAGCTCAAGGACATCACAGCCCTTGTATGGAACATGTCCTGAATTGCATCAGGCACAATGTCCGTAGTCAACTGCAGCACTGTTTTGATCGTTAGGATCTCATCAGTCGTCAGATGCACCTGGGTAAAGCCCGAAATCAGGCAGATATGAAAGGAGTGACCCAACAGAAACAAATACTCCGAGAGCAAACACCCCTTCTTCTTCTTAAGGTGCCGTCTTCAATGAAGGTTGGCTACAATTTCGGCAAATCGTTCTCTATCCTGTGCAGCTCTTAACAGTGATTGTGAGTTCAGACCGGTCCAGTCCCTAACATTTTTCAGCCATGAACACTGTCTTCTGCCCGGGCCTCTCCTTCCCCTACCGGCATTGAATTATACTATTGGTTGAGGAAACATGAAGAAAGTGATTTACACCTAACACACGGCAAGCTCAAAGATATGACAATCTTTGGAGCATGTTCTGAATCGCGTCAGGCACAACATCCCTAGTACACGACATGGTTATTTCGATCTTTCGGATCTCAGTCGAGGTATTAACACTTAAAGTTGCTTCTGTTGGCTCACTGCTTTCGCATCAGCTTGGTGTCAGGCTTAAACCAGGTCCACCTGCTGAGATCTGAAAGATTCATGCAATCTATCATGAGCATTCAAAAAATACGTCAATATTGCCCGAAACCTCGTGTGGGGGCGGGGTAGAATATCTCCCATCGTATATCCTGCGTGTCGTAAAAGGCGACTAAAAGGAACCGAACTACTGTCGGTATAAACAGTAACCTCTCCTCAATCAACAGCTTTGGGTGGACGAGTTGAGAAGAGTCAGGATACCTTCTTGCCCTTGGGGTGAGAAATTGCCCCTAAAGGCGGATAAATCAGTGGATACCATCTGGTCAACGGCATGAGGATGCAGAAAGCAAATGGGAAACTACTGCATTAAAGATCTTAAAGATATCCCAAGAGAAACTCGTAAAATGAGTAAGTGCATTTTACGAGTTCACAACATGTCTGTTGAGACATTGTGACTGTGATGATGATTGTCCGAAAAAAAAACGTTTTACTTCAAACTCGTATTTTTTTCAATACACAAATATTCCTCTAAGAGCCTGCTAGCTTAAAGCGACCCACACTTTGAAATCACGTAATCGATTTGTTATGAAGAGACGTTTTCAAAATGACAATAGTGCCTGTTTCAATGTTGTCTGCAGCAGGTTTAGTTAATCAAACATCGAATCCCTTTTTTCCAATAAGTACCTTTTTATCACCGATACGTAAAATAAATACTAGAATGCTTCTCATCATACAAGGAAATAAAAAAGCCCACATTGCCGTTGCCTACACTGTTGGACCCTCTGACACTGTGGCGGTAAAGGGGGCCAATGGTTAGGGCCCAAAAAAAGCTTTTGTGTGCAATAGGTCTGAAAGAAATTAAATTTGGTGAGATGGCATACATTGATCCCCTGAAACTACACCTAAGTTTGCGACTACGGGGGTTACAGCTTGAGGGGTAAGGGGGTAAGAGTTTCGAAAAGTAACATCATTATGGTAACTGCTATCGAAAAAGGGTTCAAATGATTCACGGAGAAACGAGATTCTGCACAATTTTGGTCTATACATTTTCCGAGTGCGTACAATAGTTTCCGTTCTACAAGCCTCCAAAGTGGGGGGCCAATTTGTGAGTTTTACTAAATTCAGAATTTTGTCGCAGATTAAGATCAAGGGCATTATCAAAAATTCCCAAAATGAATAATATTTTCTCAATTCTATGTTAGCTGCAGCTGCCTAAGCCCATTTGGTCTCATAAAAAAGTAAGATATTTAGGCGTGTCGCTATATGCTCCGATATATCCTGTTGCGAAAAATGTTTTATTTGTTTTTAGTGAAGGTAATAAACACGACATCGCCTTTGTTTAGATAATGGCACTGTGGTTTTTTATTTCTATGCATGATGAGGAACATTCTAGTGTCAGTCATAAAAAGGTACCTATTTGAAAAAGGAGGTTCGATTTTTAGTTAATAGAACATCAAAAACAGGTACTGTTGTCATTTTAAAAACGTCTTTTCATGACAAACCGATTACGTGATTTCAAAAGTGTGGGTCGCTTCAAGGTAGAAAGACGGGCTTTTAGACTATATCTAATAACCACAAAACGGTAACTGCTGAACTATTGCACTTAACACTTACAAGGAAGTCTGACGTTGGCTTACAAACCGAAGAAATGGAGGGTCACCCCATAGTCGAATCACCTTCCGTCAAGCTTTTGGGGAGCAACATCAACAATAACATGTCCTGGCACGACCACGTCGTCAGTATTGCTAAAACGGCATCCCAGAAGCTTGGAGTTTTGTTCCGCTGTAGGAAGCTGTATGCATCAGAGCAACTGCTCCTGCTCTACAAGCCACAGATCCGACCATCGCTGGAGTATTGCTCCCATGTGTGGGGATGCGCTCTAAAAGCACTCTCTAAAGCTATCCAGAAAAGAGAAATTAGATTAATCGATACGCCTAATCTCACAAAGGACCTCCACAGCCTGGTACATCGAAGAAGGGTGGCTGAACTATCCCTGTTTTACTGATTCTATCACGGAAGATGTTCGAGTGAGCTCTCCCATATAATAACACCAAAGGCCGTCCGAACCACGAACACTAGAGAACCTCTGCGAGCGCATCTTTACCAGGTCGAGGCTCTTTCTCCCCGAACCAGTCTCCTCCAGCATTCCTTCTTTTGGAGAGCTTCAACGCTGAGGAATCAGCTGCCGTGGAATTTGTTTCCCGACGGCTATAACCTGGAGCGCTTCAAATCTAACGTGAATCGGCACTTATCCTCTCGCAGCGCTTCTACAGCGCCATAGGCTTTCAGCCTTTGCAGGTGGCTGACCATAAGAAAACGGGAATCTCGTTAAGATTATAACACCCTCGTAAATGCAGAGTTATCCAGTATGCTTCAATACAAGTGTCAACTATTTATACAAAGGTACCATCGATGTAGGATCGGATGCCATCAATGCAGACTATCGGCTAATTGTGCGGAACTGAATTGTGTTGTAATTAGAGATCACTGTTTGCATACAGTTAAATGCTTCGTGATTGACAGAAAACAAATGTGATATTTGCTTAACCCAGAACCCACAAGACAACATTCAATACATCGAGTAACATGTATATACGAGGTAGGATAAAAAGAAGTCGTCAAGCATATCAGATTATTATACCAGGTGGCAGGAATAAGTTATTTTATCGTTACGCGTAGACAGTAATATAGCATCAGACAGACAGGTCGACCTTATACAAGGTGTGACCTTCAAGGGTGGCCCTTATTTGTACTCGTACGAATAAATAATAATAAAAATAATAATTTTTAATATTGTCTGGCATATTCGCGTATATCAATCAGTCAACCAATACATACTATGTTCCCCCACTTTGGCTTCAGGTTTCACCTGAAAGGTTCCTAACGACGAATTTCGTCTTTGTTTTTCTGTCGAGCTTTTGATGAGATCACATATTGTTCACTACACCGCGTATTATATTTGTATAAAATTTATATTATGTATTCATTCTTGAAAAAAATCGTTTTACTACAATTTTTTTGAACCAACTTCCTAAATTTCATTTGTTAACAGAAACACTGTCCTTGGCATCCCATCACTAATCACCTGAGATAGTTTCTAGCAAACCTGCTGAGCTACCGGTCGCTAGGTAATTTCTATGAAGCTCAAAATAAATATTCAAAATATTTCACTTCTGCATAGTTTGCTACATCCTAATGAATAGTAGCAGTTTGCAACCTAACTGGCTTTTGTTTCACCAATAACCGCTTACCTCATAGACACGGCACTAATGGTAATTACTTGTAAAATAAAAACAAAATGTCAGATTCTACGCCGTTTTATAGATTGCTGCGCAACCGATGTCATAAATTTTACTCAATAAATATTTTAATTTCGTTGAATTAATCATATTGGTACGTTCCCTGTCCTGTTTTTTTCATAAATCCTTGTATGTGTTGATGAATTTATGTATATTTTTGATCCCTGCTCAATCACGGTAGAATTGTCTATTAAACATGAATCAGCAGGTACTCTCGCAGATTAATCTTCCTTCTCATTTTGTCTTACACGGATACGTCCAGATGTCAATTTTTTTAATCCCAGAGAGGCATCAACTACGACGGTTATTAACCGCTTCCTACCGCCCATCCAGGACATATTAAAGGATAATGCGAACACAGGGACATACAGGGACATACTTTTGAAACACAAAAGTGTTCCACGGGTAGTTTGTAAGAAAGAAACATAGGTCAGAACATTATTTAAGGGGTAATTTTGCTAACACATAATTAAAAATATTAAAAATCGAAACATTATTAAATCAGAAAAGGAGAAACAAGAAAAAAATAAAGTAACCGTCGTAGATTGTTTCTTGCTTAAGCTTTCATTATTTTATTATAGGTATGTTTTTTTATGGTCAGCCTCTCGCAAAGGCTGAAAGCCTATGGCTATGGTGTTATTATCTGTGGAAACTCACTCGAACACTTGATAGAATCTGTAACGCAGAGACAGGTCAGCTACCGTTTTTCGATGTTCTATGCTGTGGAGGTCCTTTTTGTGAGGTGTTGTATTTACCTACAATATTTAGATTTTAATTTAGGTCGATGTAAATTACATCTTTTCACTTCCGACACCAATAGGTGCGTGGAGTATTGATGTAATCGCGAAGAATTTTGATTTTGAGACAATACCTACGCTTTTTGGGCGTTTTTTCACTTCACTCATTTCCGTCGGTCTGCCTTTTTGTCGATCTGTCTATCTGTCGGTCTGTCTGTCCCTCTATCGGCCTGTCTATCTGTTTATCTGTCTGTCTGTCTGTCTGTTGACGTCTTCCTAGCCTCGGCATCTCAGTAATCGCTGCATGGATTGTGATGAAATTTGAGTAACGATATGCTGTGGGGCCCTAGTAGGGAATGCTGCTATACTTTTGAAAATCGGTGCATGGGTGGCGGAGTAATCACCGGAAAACCAAAATTTTTCAAATATTCCTCATACTTCTTTTTGAGGCATTTTAGGAATTCCTGATCATTTTCTACTTTTTTGGGTGGGAGTGAAATTGGAGTGGTTGGAGGGTGGGGGGGCTGTAAAACTGAAAAATTTGTTGTATTCGTAATAGGCTATTCAGTGACCTGAGAAAGAAATACCTAGCGGCGAGCGGGCGATAATTTTGTTGCAAGGGGATCTCAGACCACAGATTGATGCTATGGGAAAATGAGCTGGTATCACTGTAATATGTGGCAAGTACTGAGTCAACTAACTTGACTACATTTATTCTAAATTCATGGATAGGCAAATACGTGCGTGTTCTGAAAAAAATCAGAAAATGCATCATAGATTATTCGTTACGACGAGAAGCAGATGTATTGGAAAGGATATAATATTACTAGATGAGATAACATAAAATATGTTTTGTTAAGCAATATTTCAGTAAAACCTGCCATGTAAGCATTAAAGCATATAAGCGTTTTACAGGCAGTGAGATTTTATCATCTCTATCGTGATGTATAGAGAAAATACCCCAATAAAAATATAGAACTCATCTAGCAGAATCTCATATTTATTGCACAGTTGTTAGCTTGAGACCAGGTGAAAATGTTCGTGTTAAGGCTAACAGATTACAGTTTGGCCAATTTTTATGTAGAATATACATATTACAGCATAGCGCAGTAATACAGACAAACAATTCAATTATATTCGGCTTCGTCTCCTAAATAAAGTGATGTAGTACCCTCGTTTCCTGCTTATTGGCCACAATGTTTAAAGTAAACAAATACAAAAAAATCCATACGCTCAGCTGGTACGATGTACCTGCTGACGGATACAATATTCAGTCTTCGTTTTTGTGCGACATTGGCTACACGTTACACGCTCGCACCGATATTTTTGTTTTTTCGGTTGTGTTATTGTGGTGGTGACAATGGATTCATCTCATCGATCAAGAAGAGCTGCCGGAGTCCATCCCCATCCCTAAGACGGGATGGGGATTTTCGGCATCCAGTAAGTATACATCTTTTCATTACACGGAGATAAGGTGCAGGATATGATGGTTTGACTGTTAGGGAAACAGTGTCTGCCAGAATGGGATATTTAGCACGCACATGATTCGATGCCTAGGGTGGCATTTTATTATGTGTCTGTATGCGTCTATGTGTGGACCTAAGCTCTATATTATCTAGAGTGATAGTATAGTAGTTTTCCACAAAGCTAGTGACGTCTATATACTATCTAGGGTGATAGTAGTAGTTTTCCACAAACTAGTGACGTCTATATACTATCTAGGGTGATAGTAGTAGCTTTCCCCACACTAGTGACGTCTATATACTATCTAGGGTGATAGTAGTAGCTTTCCACGGCCAGTGACGTATTTATCAGCCTAGGGTGGCTCTACATCAGTACGATTGTTTTTAGCTGCGCCAAGGGTGGTATTATTATTTTTATTTTATAAATTGTTATTATCTAGGGTGATACTAATACTTTTACATTGACCCGCTGCAAATAGGTCCTTTTCACCTCTTAGGTTCCTGCCAGGTGCATCACCTCAACGCTCACCTCCTGCCTCACCCATAGTCTCCAATTATAATCAAGAAGCACCAGCACCTCTCTAAAGCAAGGTTTTCTCCATGCTCGTTTACGATTGAACAGAAGACCAGTGCTTCGCTGGTTCACTTCAGTCAGACCTGGCTGCACGTTGGACAAAAATCTTACAGTCGTGGCTGTTAGCTGAGCCACGAACAGGGCGCATTAAACAATAGCTACCCCCAGACAATTGTACGGCTTTGAATCCCCCAAAAATTAATCTAGGGGTTACAAGAGCTGTTCCAGAGAATACTATTCGGCGTGATGCTCGCTTATCACAGCTGCAGATTCAAGTGGGAGCTATAACCTCCGCTGTTGCAGGGTTGCTTACAGAGGTGTTAAAAGAAAATGAGGGGATACACCTCCAATATGTTGAGTATCTCAATAATATTGGTCACCTACTGTGTGATCTCCACCAGTCAGAATCCGTCTCTAGAAGAGAATCGTGGGCATTACATATCCGCCAGGACTTTACGGATGCATTGACACAAACACGTATCAGCGAATGATTGTTTGGAACGGATCTGGATAGCACGATCAAGACAGCTACGGACCTAGCGAAGTCAAGCGACACATTAAAGGTCCAAACGAGCACTGCTGATAGCCAACCATCAACTCCCAGACAGGGAAATTTCACGCGCCCATCCTTATCCCGGAAAGGGGCTTACCAGGGAGGGCGAGTCTCGCGTGTTCCCAGCAGCAGAGGGGGAAAACCCTCTCGCACATCGCTACCTGTCGGCACACCAGTTGAAAAAACCGGGGCACTATCACTCTCAGAGGGAGAGCCGCCGTCAAAGGGTTTAGAGGTTAGTGGTCGGCTACGATATTATATCCGACGATGGCAAAACTTATCCAGCAACAGCCGAATTGTATCCTATATATAAGGCCTAAGTATACCATTAATTTATTAAGAAGCCTATAGTCATCGAATGAGGGCTTCCGGGCCTCATTATTCAGACACTGAAAGACAAATTATAGGCAATATAATTCAGGATCTGTTAAAGGATGGTGCCATATCAGTCGCTGATCCCTTTGAGGGTCAATTTATTTCCTCCATATTCGTTATTCCCAAACAAAATGGAGGCCTTCGATTAATATTAAACTTGAGATCTTTACACGGCTTTATACCTACGTCACATTTCATGATTGAGGACCACAGAACAGTCTCTCGCCTGGTCACGCCTTATATGGCGAAGGTATACGTGGTTGAAGTTAGCTTCAGATTCAGATTCGAAAATCGCGAGATTACAGTCGACCAGTTCAGTAGCAAAAGCAAATGAAAAATACCTCTATATTCCAAATGATCGTAACTAAACTTTTTTGATGTTGATTTACATATCGTAAATGGATAATAATTGGCCGAATATGCATAATAGATTACAGTACAAACTTATAGTTATACAAGGTGATTCCATCCCCATGGGACAGGTTGATAATAGGAAACATCATATAAAGTAAATTAAAATTTGTACCACCAACAAACCTATACAATTTATGCGCACCTAGGAGAGTTACATAGCTGTGGTATAGATTTGCAAAAATTCAGAGGTGTACAGGGTGATTCTGACCGCCCAAGAGATAGGCACCCGAAACTAAGATAAGTCGTATAAGCCAAACGGAAATTTGTACCACCAACAAACTTTCACAATTTATGCGCACCTAGGAGTGTTACATAGTTGTGATATAGATTTACAAAAATTCAGAGGCCTACAGGGTGATTCTGGCCGTCCAAGAGATAGGTACCTGAAACTAAGATAAGTCGTACAAACCAAACGGAAATTTGTACCACCAACGAACTTCCACTGTTTATAGGCACTTAGGAAAGTTACATAGCTGTGATACAGTTTAGCAAAAATTCAGAGGCCTACAGGGTGGTTCTAACCGTCTAAGAGGTAGGCACCTGAAACTAAGATAAGTCGTACAAGCCAAACGGAAATTTGTACCACCAACAAACTTTTACAATTTATGCATATCTACGAGGGTTATATAGCTGTGATATAGATTTGCAAAAATTCAGAGGCCTACAGGGTGGTTCTAACCGTCTAAGAGATAGGCACCTGAAACTAAGATAAGTAGTACAAGCCAAACGGAAATTTGTACCACTAACAAACTTCTACAATTTATGTGCACCTAGGAGAGTTACACAGCTATCGTATAGATTTGCAAAAATTCAGGGGCCTACAGGGTGATTCTGGCCGCCCAAGAAGAAGGCAATTGAAACTAAAATAAGTCGTACAAGCCAAACGGAAATTTGTACCACCAACAAACTTTCACAATTTATGCATATCTAGGAGGGTTATATAGCTGTGGTATAGATTTGCAAAAATTCAGAGGCGTACAGGGTGATTCTGACCGCCCAAGAGATAGGCACCCGAAACTAAGATAAGTCGTATAAGCCAAACGGAAATTTGTACCACCAACAAACTTTCACAGTTTATGCGCACCTAGGAGTGTTACATAGTTGTGATATAGATTTACAAAAATTCAGAGGCCTACAGGGTGATTCTGGCCGTCCAAGAGATAGGCACCTGAAACTAAGATAAGTCGTACAAGCCAAACGGAAATTTGTACCACCAACAAACTTTCACAATTTATGCGCACCTAGGAGTGTTACATAGTTGTGATAGATTTACAAAAATTCAGAGGCCTACAGGGTGATTCTGGCCGTCCAAGAGATAGGTACCTGAAACTAAGATAAGTCGTACAAACCAAACGGAAATTTGTACCACCAACGAACTTCCACTGTTTATAGGCACTTAGGAAAGTTACATAGCTGTGATACAGTTTAGCAAAAATTCAGAGGCCTACAGGGTGGTTCTAACCGTCTAAGAGGTAGGCACCTGAAACTAAGATAAGTCGTACAAGCCAAACGGAAATTTGTACCACCAACAAACTTTTACAATTTATGCATATCTACGAGGGTTATATAGCTGTGATATAGATTTGCAAAAATTCAGAGGCCTACAGGGTGGTTCTAACCGTCTAAGAGATAGGCACCTGAAACTAAGATAAGTAGTACAAGCCAAACGGAAATTTGTACCACTAACAAACTTCTACAATTTATGTGCACCTAGGAGAGTTACACAGCTATCGTATAGATTTGCAAAAATTCAGGGGCCTACAGGGTGATTCTGGCCGCCCAAGAAGAAGGCAATTGAAACTAAAATAAGTCGTACAAGCCAAACGGAAATTTGTACCACCAACAAACTTTCACAATTTATGCATATCTAGGAGGGTTATATAGCTGTGGTATAGATTTGCAAAAATTCAGAGGCGTACAGGGTGATTCTGACCGCCCAAGAGATAGGCACCCGAAACTAAGATAAGTCGTATAAGCCAAACGGAAATTTGTACCACCAACAAACTTTCACAATTTATGCGCACCTAGGAGTGTTATATAGTTGTGATATAGATTTACAAAAATTCAGAGGCCTACAGGGTGATTCTGGCCGTCCAAGAGATAGGTACCTGAAACTAAGATAAGTCGTACAAACCAAACGGAAATTTGTACCACCAACAAACTTCCACTGTTTATAGGCACTTAGGAAAGTTACATAGCTGTGATACAATTTAGCAAAAATTCAGAGGCCTACAGGGTGGTTCTAACCGTCTAAGAGGTAGGCACCTGAAACTAAGATAAGTCGTACAAGCCAAACGGAAATTTGTACCACCAACAAACTTTTGCAATTTATGCATATCTACGAGGGTTATATAGCTGTGATATAGATTTGCAAAAATTCAGAGGCCTACAGGGTGGTTCTAACCGTCTAAGAGATAGGCACCTGAAACTAAGATAAGTCGTACAAGCCAAACGGAAATTTGTACCACCAACAAACTTCTACAATTTATGCGCACCTAGGAGAGTTACACAGCTATCGTATAGATTTGCAAAAATTCAGGGGCCTACAGGGTGATTCTGGCCGCCCAAGAGAAAGGCACTTGAAACTAAAATAAGTCGTACAAGCCAAACGGAAATTTGTACCACCAACAAACTTTCACAATTTATGCATGTCTAGGAGGGCTATATAGCTGTGGTGTAGATTTGCAAAAATTCAGAGGCCTACAGGGTGATTCTGGCCGCCCAAGAGGTATGCACCTGAAACTAAGATAAGTCGTACAGGCCAAACGGAAATTTGTACCACCAACAAACTTTCACAATTTATGCAGATCTAGGAGGGTTATATAGCTGTGGTATAGATTTGCAAAAATTCAGAGGCCTACAGGGTGATTCTGGCCGCCCAAGAGGTATGCACCTGAAACTAAGATAAGTCGTACAAGCCAAACGGAAATCTGTACCACCAACAAACTTCCACTGTTTATAGGCACTTAGGAAAGTTACATAGCTGTGATACAGATTAGCAAAAATTCAGAGGCCTACAGGGTGGTTCTAACCGTCTAAGAGATAGGCACCTGAAACTAAGATAAGTCGTACAAGCCAAACGGAAATTTGTACCACCAACAAACTTTCACAATTTATGCATATCTAGGAGGGTTATATAGCTGTGGTATAGATTTGCAAAAATTCAGAGGCCTACAGGGTGATTCTGGCCGCCCAAGAGGTATGCACCTGAAACTAAGATAAGTCGTACAAGCCAAACGGAAATTTGTACCACCAACAAACTTTCACAATTTATGCAAATCTAGGAGGGTTATATAGCTGTGATATAGATTTGCAAAAATTCAGAGACCTACAGGGTGATTCTGGCCGCCCAAGAGATACGCACCTGAAACTAAGATAAGTCGTACAAGCCAAACGGAAATTTGTACCACCAACAAACTTTCACAATTTATGCATATCTAGGAGGGTTATATAGCTGTGGTATAGGGTGACCAGCCTTCAGGTTTGTGCGGCCCTCCAAAATCTCACTTTTCACCGTTTTGAACCAACATTCTACATTGGCATTACTAAAACGCCCATTATCTAAAATGTTAGACCAAAGAGGTGCAAAGGGCATCAGGCGTTTCAAAATATATTGGCAAAACTCCTCTGATCTATAAGGATTCACCTTAATATTTATGTCGGTGTCGCCTGAAATGTTTGGTGTAGCTTCCAATACCTGACTATATATTTTGAAGAAGTATATGAAAAAGGGAGAGGTAGAGTACTCCCCTCTAGTTATTTCTTCATCCAAGCTTAATTCAAATTCAGTCTCGTCGTCGTTATTTGAGCCTTGCAGTTCATTCGCTGACTCATATGGCGTACCGCTCAGTCTTTCTAAAGCAGAAATTACGTGATCATCGAGTTTTGGATGGAGCAAAATAACCACAACATTTTTAAACTGCAAACTTAACTCCTCTAGAGAACTGCATTGAACAAGAACTGCAACTGAGTTAGCAATGACATTTCGAATAAGTCCTTTTATTTTGATGACTGATAGGCGATTACATACCATTTTTATGAAATGAGCGCAACAGGACTTTAATACAATTAATGATATGACTCTTCCATCCAGGAATACTGTATTCGTTACGTATTTATAACACACTTGCAGGTATGTGTAAAGAGTCATGTCATTCAGACCTTGACAAGTTGCCATCATAAGCGGAAAACTCCAATCAGTGACAATAACATTGAATATCGGCCATGTCTTTTTGCAGCAAGTCCGTACGAAATGCTTAAACTTTAACAGAAAACATGCTATTGTCGCTGAATCGTGACTTGCTGAAATCAGCTCTGCTACTGGAACTATTTGCCCTTCCAGGTTTACAACTATGGCATAATATAGAAGTCTGCTTCCCTTTTCAAACACATTAGGCCTCACAACAGATCCTGTTGCATCAAAAAATCCATCGATTCTTCCCGACTTGCAAGCGACCTCGATTTGTTCTTTTGAATATATATGAATATTCGTTCTGCCATCGGGGACCTGAATATATTTTTTGCCTTCTTGGTTGGTACTTCTTAAAAGGACGTCAAGGAAAGCGTCTGCGTGGAAGTCACCTTCTGTGTTCGCCTCAGACTTGGCCTTTTGGTATACAGCCAATGATCTTAAATTCTGCCAATTACCTTCTCGCATTAAATCAGGATCCACAGCCCTGATGTCAGATGTCCGTAAAACATTTGGGTTCATTCTTTTTAGTTTTTCTTTAACTTGCGCTCTTTCCATTCCTCTTAGCTGATATGCGTACTCCTCAGTATGACTCACAATTGTAACACCTCTAAACTTTAGATGTACAATAACTTGAGTCTCTCCAAGTTCATAATAAAACTTGTAATCACGGCAATTAGTGTGCTTACATATGGCATATTCCACGAGCTGCTTTCTGAGCTTATTGTAACGGTGCCCCTTAAAAGCTATCACGCAGGATATACCCATATCGGGAAGTTTTCCTCTCCAAAATATGCGTCTGGCTTCTGCATCGTTACACAAATCTTGTCCTGCAGCCGTAAAACGGCACACTGTCAGAGTGAAGGAATGTTGAAATTTTGTCGCGAAATCTTTCAAGCTTACAACATTCGTCGTTATTTGACTATTTCTAGGCAAGGTGGCTTCTAGCTCAGAATGACTATTTTGTGCTGTAATATGTTTATCTACACCATCCGTCATTACAGAATCGGCGGCATTTTTCGCACGTGTTTGCTCAAAAGAACTGCCCTTGGTTATCAAATCAACATTTTCAAGAGTGATATATTTTTCACTGCGAGAAATCGGCGCTGGAGTGTTACACACATGCCCAACTTTCTGCCACTCGCGTTGTAGCCTCATTTTGAGCAAAGTTCTGTTTTGAAGGGTGTTCTTTAGATGCAAACGCAAACACGCCTGAGCCAGCAAGGACAACTTATCTCTTTTTCGGCAATACAATAAATCAGAGCCAAATATTTGTATAAGCTCCAAAATTTTCTCTGTAGTTATGCTTTTTTTTGGAACCCGTCCTAATTTCCCCATCTCTGTTTAGCTATGTCAATCGTATACCTACAGAAATTCAGCAAAAATATATTTTAGTGCTTTAGAAGAGAGACCGCTCAAAGTAACAAAACAGGAAAAAACTTAGTTTTTCCTCCTGAAACAGCTTTACCCTATTCCGTCAACTACTACTCATTCGCTGATCACCTTGCGAAAGTACGCACAGACAAGAAAGGACAAGAAAAAACGATAAAAGACAAAACAAATATGAAAACTGAAAGAACTAAAATAATATCAAAATGCTTCAATGCCTTAATTCACAATAGCGAAACGCCACAAGCAACAGCCGCAGCCGTAACCAACTCACGTCGCCGTCGATGCAAACTCGATAGGTACGGTAAGCAGTAGATACGCCGCCGCTCTCGCATGTATTTGGTATATGGAATTATAGTGAGCAAAACTGTATCATATTGAGTATTTCGCTAAGTGTGCATTTTAGGATATATGTCTATATGCAGTTTTTGATTTATTTTCATCAAATTAGTTAGTTGATGTCGAAACTTTTTATATATGCGACACTATTCCTGGGTTGTCAGAATCACCCTGTAGGCCTCTGAATTTTTGCAAATCTATATCACAGCTGTATAACCCTCCTAGATGCGCATAAAATGTAAAAGTTTGTTGGTGGTGCAAATTTCCGTTTCGCTTGTACGATTTATCTTAGTTTCAGGTGGGCGGCCAGAATCACCCTGTAGGCCTCTGAATTTTCGCAAATCTATATCACAGCTATGTAACCCTCCTAAATATGCATACATTGTGAAAGTTTGTTGGTGGTACAAATTTCCGTTTGGCTTGTACGACTTATCTTAGTTTCAGGTGCATACCTTTTGGGCGGCCAGAATCACCCTGTAGGCCTCTGAATTTTTGCAAATCTATATCACAGCTATATAACCCTCCTAGACATGCATAAATTGGGAAAGTTTGTTGGTGGTACAAATTTCCGTTTGGCTTGTACGACTTATCTTAGTTTCAGGTGCCTATCTCTTGGGCGGCCAGACTCACCCTGTAGGCCTCTGAATTTTTACAAATCTATATCACACCTATATAACCTTCTTAGATATGCATAAATTGTGAAAGTTTGTTGGTGGTACAAATTTCCGTTTGGCTTGTACGACTTATCTCAGTTTCAGGTGCCTATCTCTTGGGCGGCCAGAATCACCCTGTATTTTTTTTTTTTTAAACCCACAGCGGCATCAGCTACAGAGGCTATTAGCCGCTACCCTCCACCCATAAAGGTCTATCTAGGATGATTTGGGATATAGACAAGGGATACATTTCACGCCTCGTGGGTCTATCCGGGCGACTTTTCTGACATACACAGGTGGACCACGGATAACATAGGATATATATACATAAAGGAAAGCTACGGAGGTATAAGGATTTTTTTTTTTTAAAATTTGGATTGCGTTTGGATGTATTTATTATAACTTGGAATTAGAGCAATAATATCTGAAAGTAAAATTTTGTGCCTCTGTAGTTGTTTTAACAAATTTTATATTTAGTTTAGGTGTCTGTTTATACACGGTATTTTATTTGTATCAAAGTTCTATATCTTTTTATATAAATGTGTTTGACGGAGAAATTGTATGATTTTTTTCAATACTAAAATGTTGCTGGCTAAATACTGCTGGATATTATTCGGCAGCATCAGTGATGTCTTATCCACTTCGTATTGTAGGCAGTCATTTAAGATGTGTTGAACCGTAAGAGGTGTATCACAAAAAAGACACTGTGGTTGGAATTCGCCTCTCAGTAAGTGCATAGACGTTAGCCTTGTGTGTCCAACTCGTAGTCTTGTTAGGATGACTTCATTTCTTCTAGTCATTTTTGGTATGGATATCCAAGGTCTAACACTTCTTTTGACAGCCTTGAGTTTTATGTCCATGCTGTCATATTCAGCTTGCCATTCATTAAATATAAGGTTTGTTATATGATTCTTTATGTCATCATATCTTATTGGGGTGTCGTCGATGTGTTGGTTGTCTGCTGCGTTTCTCGCTGCAGAATCAGCTGCTTCGTTTCCCTCAATACCTACATGACTTGGTATCCACATGAATGTGATTTCCTTCAGATTTTGTTGAAGCCAATGCATTGATGACTTTATCATGTTAACCAATGAGTCTCTACTATACATTTTGCAGATAGAGTGAAGTGCACTTAGAGAATCTGTGCATATCAATATTTTGGTATGATTTTGATTTTCTGCAAATTTGAGGGATTGCCATATCGCGTATAGCTCTGCAGTATATACGCTAGAACATGAGGGTAGAGTCCACGAGTGGCACTCGTTGTTACATGAAAAGGCAGACCCAACTCCATTTCCTGTTTTTGAACCATCAGTAAATATCTTTAAGGCGTCTTCATATGTCTCAAATATTTGTTTGAAGTCAGTTTGGATCAAATGGGGGTTAGTGGAGGTTTTATCCCACTTAAGCAGCTCTAGATGACAACGAGGGTACTTACTTTTCCAAGGAGGGTGTTCGCTAGGGCGTAGATGAAATATTTGTGGTAGGGAGTATTCTAAATTGGTAAGTATCTCTCGAGATCGTATATGTGCTGGTCTTGTTATAGTACTTCTAGAGTATAGTTCGTCATCGTCATTGCCATCAAAGAAAGGTTCATAGTTTGGATGATCTGGCTGTGTCCATAGTTTTGCACGATACCGAAGCAGTAGTTCTTGTCTACGATATTTCAGGGGTAGGATACCTGCTTCACTACATAGTGCCACAATGGGACTAGTGCGAAAGGCTCCTAGCGCTAACCTCAAACCACAAGCTTGGATTGTATCAAGTTGTTTTAGCTTCGATTTTCGTGCCGATGAGTAAACGATGCATCCATAATCCATTCTTGAGAGTACTAGCGATTTATATATTTTTAGGAGAGTCTCTCTATCACTACCCCAATTTACATTTGCGAGGACTCGCATTATATTAAGAGATTTCTTACAGCTTATGGTCAAATTTTTAATATGTTCTCCCCAATTTAATTTTTTATCCCAAATTAACCCCAGAAATTTTGCGGATTCTTTGAATTTGATTTCATGGTTGTCCAATTTTAGTTTTGGATCATTATGAGGAGTTCTTAATCGACAAAAGTGTAGACAATGGGTTTTTGAAGAAGAAAATTTTAAACCAAGTTTCCTCGCTCTTTCACTCAGTCTATCTATAGCGGGTTGTAGAACGCTCACAATATCTTCAAGTGTCCTAGATGAGTAAAATATTGCCAAATCATCGACGAATATCGTTTTTGCGATTTCTGGATCAGTGCCCTCCAGCAAGTTATTTATTGAAATAGCAAACAGCAATACACTTAGTGGGGATCCCTGTGGTATTCCATTTTGTAATTCGTACTTATTAGACATACTGCAACCGTTTTTGACTTTGGAATATCTTGTGTGTAAAAAGGACTGAATGAATTTTGGAAGTTGCCCTTTGATACCCCAGCGGTGCATTGTATCTAAGATGTTGAAACGCCAAACTGTGTCAAATGCTTTTTCAACGTCAAAAAATACCGCTATTAAGTGGTGTCTATTAGCAAAGCTGTCTTGTATAGCTTTCTCAAGCGATACTAAATGGTCTATGGCTGATCTATTTTCCCTAAACCCAGCTTGCGATTTCTCAATTAGTTGGTGTGTTTCTAAAAACCACATTAGACGTTTGCAAACCATTTTCTCCAGGAGTTTGCTCAAGCAAGACGTCAATGATATTGGTCTATAACTATGAGCAAATCTAGGGTCCTTCTCCTCTTTCAAGATAGGAACAATTGTAGCTAGACGCCATTCATCTGGATATATTCCACGCCTCCATATATCTTTATATAGATCTACCAACGCTTGCTTCGCTGAAGTAGACATTTGCTTGATAAATTCGTATGGTATATTATCATCACCTGGTGCCGAGTTTCTCATTTCTGATAAAATTTCTTCAAGCTCACAGATGCTGAATGGAGCATTGTAATCGCATGTATCGTCATCTTGGAAAACTACCTCATTTTCTAAAGTCCTTTTCTGGGCAAGGAATTCTTGAGTGTGGTTTCTGTCGCTACTTATCATTTCAAAATACTTAGCGTATTCTTCTGCAATATCCTGTTCATTATATATAAGTGAGTTGTTTACCTCTAGTACAGGCGTTCGCGTGGCGAATTTTTTTCCTTTTATGGCCCTAATCTTTTTCCAAACTTCAGAAGATGGTGTTTCACTAGTAATTGACGAGATGTAACTTCTCCAGGATTCTTTTTTAGCATCTATCATGGTTTTCTTACATTTTGCCCTCAAACGCTTAAATTCAATTAAGTTTGATATTGTTGGGTGTCTTTTAAAAACATTATATGCGTGTTTTTTCTTTTTTACTGCATCTTCTATCTCTGAATTCCACCACGGCACCTTTGTATGGTTGACTGGAGAACTAGTCATTGGGATAGTTAATGCTGCAGCCTCTGATATTGCATCTGTTATTGTTGCAACGCTTAAGTTTGTGTTTATATGATGATCTAGTATCTCCCTATAAAGCGGCCAATTCGCTTTATGGTATTGCCATTTGTTTGATTGGTATGTAATTTTTGGATGTCCAGCGAAGTCTACAATTATTGGTTTGTGGTCTGACGAGTGATAGTCATTCAAGCATCTCCACTGCAGAGTTGAACCCATATCTGGTGTGCAAAAGGTTAAATCTATAGCAGATTCATTCTGTGACCGTGAGTTTAGATATGTCCCTTCACCTGTATTAAGCAAGATTAGGTCATGGTTGTCTAGGATTGATTCAATAATCCGACCTCTGGAGTTGGTAGTTTCAGATCCCCATAGCACGTTATGCGAGTTAAAGTCACCCATTATTATGAAAGGCATCGGAAGGGAGGCTAATATTTGTTCTATGTCCATGTAGGCCCAATTTCCATCTGGGAGGTAAATGTTGCATATAGTTATAAGCTTCGGATAATATATTCGAACTGCTGTAGCTTGTAAATGTGTGTTTGTGGAGATTTCTGTCGCAGGAATATTTTCTCTCACGTATATGGCAATTCCTCCATGCGCTCTGTTATCACAGTGCGTTTCTTTTCGGAAACTTTTATACCCTTTTAGGTTGAACTGCTCGTTCTGTCGAAAGTGTGTTTCTTGAATACACATACACAGAGGCTTGTTTTCAATCATAATTTTTTTTATTTCGCAATACTTTGATTTTAGGCCATTACAGTTCCATTGTATTATATTTTCCATTCCTTCCATTTGCTGTTATTAATTGTTATTATATATAGTCTATACAAACCTTTTAAATATGGTTTATTAAAATAAAATAAACGTTGATATAATTGGTAAAAGGAAAAAATAATAATAAATAAAAACTTATTGTAGTATCACAGATAAACGTATACGTGTGTAAATTATAAATATATATGTATATAATATGTAAAATATCACAGCATCAAGTACCGCCCGGCGGTGCCGGGTCCTCAATTCTTTTAGAGCTATTTTGTTCAGATAGCTGATAAGAGCTCTCAAAAGTTTCCTGGCTATCCAGGTTTTGACTAGAAGATTTCTGGGTAAGGTTTTGGCTAGTTTTACTTGAGGATCTTGGCTTTCCCTTAGGCCAGCCAACTTTCCCTTTCTTCCTTGATGCCCTTTGTGAGTCTGTTTGTGATGCTTGGCTATCATCAGACAAATCAGAAACCTCTACAGGAGATACTGCTTTTCTTTTTGATATGCTTGAAGCATCAGAAGTTGTCCTAGATCTAGTTACAACGCCCTCAATTTGTCTTGAACTTTGAGATGGGGGTAGCATTCGCTCGGCGCTAGAGGTTCTCATTTGGGTATTCATATTTGATAATATATCTGATACGGTTTCCTTTACTATGTTTTGTAAGACAGGGACAAATTTGGTCATGAACTCATTTTCCGAAATAGTAGACTTCTGAGCAGCCTGAGAGTATGAGGTACCTTGAATTGGTGTTTGTCTCTCAAACTTTTTTTTTGCTTCAAAATAACTCAGTCTCTCCAAGACCCTACAGCGTTGGATTGCTACTTCATGTTGGTAGCTAGGACACTGTGTTGCTCTTGCAGAGTGCAGGCCTCCACAATTTACACATGTTATGGGAGTTTGACAGGGTCTTCCTCTATGCATTTCAAAACCGCAAATACATACTTGCTCCTTCTTACAGGATAAAGCTGTGTGGCCAAATCTTTGACATTTAAAACAACGCATAGGTGACGGTATATATGGTCTCACATCAAGTTGGTACATAGCTGCTTTAATTTTATCTGGTAGTTTCGGTGAATTGAAAGTTATTATATGGTTAGCTGTATCTTGGAGTTGGCCATCTTTTTTTATTCTCATTCTTTGGACTTTTACGACACCTATTGATTTCAATTCTTCCGCTATTTCTTCCTCTGAACAATTCAAAAAATCTTTACAGTAAACTACTCCTCTGCTTATATTCAGGATAGAATGTGGGGTAACTTGTACAGCAAAATCGATAAATTTTGTTATTTTCATAAGTCTCTTTGATTGTTCATCTCTTCTTGTTTCGATTAAAAGACCATCTTTGATTTTCTTCAATGACTTTGTTTCACCAATTAAACTATACATTTTCTTTGATATCATGAAAGGACTGATGCGAGAAAAATCATCACCATCTATTCTCTTCATAACTAGGAACCGGGGACTTTGTCCAACCGTCTCCGTAGCTACACTTCTCTCCTCAACTCTACTTCCCGTTTTTTGGAGGACGGGTACCTCTATGGGGTTTTTGTTTGGGGCATCATTCATTTTGGTCCCACGAGTATGCTCTGAAGTATTCTCGACCGTGACAGAGCAGGCTTATCACGGAAGGGCTACATTACAGCCGGAGGGCGCCAGGTATCCGGGGGTAGCCGTTAGCGACTCACTCACGCAGAGTCATGCACCCCTCAGCACGGCAAACACCTTAGGTTTCGGATTTTTATGACAGGTTTACTCCTGGGGATTAGAGAGGTGGAGGATTTGAAGTGGAGGATTGGGATTGGGCATAGAAGGGTTGAAGGAGAGATTAAGCTCGGTCTTTGGTAGAATAATTAAAACTGCCAAACACCGAACTCCCTGCCTGGGGCCGTGGGGGCGACGCCCCCATGTATCTTCTCTTAAATCCAGAATAAACTTCCGGCTTCAAAAGAAAATACCCCCTGCGGGGGAATCACCCTGTAGGTCTCTGAATTTTTACAAATCTATATCACACCTATATAACCCTCTTAGATATGCATAAATTGTGAAAGTTTGTTGGTGGTACAAATTACCGTTTGGCTTGTACAACTTATCTTAGTTTCAGGTGCCTATCTCTTGGGCGGCCAGAATCACCCTGTAGGCCTCTGAATTTTTGCAAATCTATATCACAGCTATATAACGCTCCTAGATATGCATAAATTGTGAAAGTCTGTTGGTGGTACAAATTTCCGTTTGGCTTGTACGACTTATCTTAGTTTCAGGTGCATACCTCTTGGGTGGCCAGAATCACCCTGTAGGCCTCTGAATTTTTGCAAATCTATATCACAGCTATATAACCCTCCTAGATATTCATAAATTGTGAAAGTCTGTTGGTGGTACAAATTTCCGTTTGGCTTGTACGACTTATCTTAGTTTCAGGTGCATACCTCTTGGGTGGCCAGAATCACCCTGTAGGCCTCTGAATTTTCGCAAATCTATATCACAGCTATGTAACCCTCCTAAATATGCATACATTGTGAAAGTTTGTTGGTGGTACAAATTTCCGTTTGGCTTGTACGACTTATCTTAGTTTCAGGTGCATACCTTTTGGGCGGCCAGAATCACCCTGTAGGCCTCTGAATTTTTGCAAATCTATATCACAGCTATATAACCCTCCTAGACATGCATAAATTGGGAAAGTTTGTTGGTGGTACAAATTTCCGTTTGGCTTGTACGACTTATCTTCGTTTCAGGTGCCTATCTCTTGGGCGGCCAGACTCACCCTGTAGGCCTCTGAATTTTTACAAATCTATATCACACCTATATAACCCTCTTAGATATGCATAAATTGTGAAAGTTTGTTGGTGGTACAAATTTCCGTTTGGCTTGTACGACTTATCTCAGTTTCAGGTGCCTATCTCTTGGGCGGCCAGAATCACCCTGTAGGTCTCTGAATTTTTACAAATCTATATCACACCTATATAACCCTCTTAGATATGCATAAATTGTGAAAGTTTGTTGGTGGTACAAATTTCCGTTTGGCTTGTACGACTTATCTCAGTTTCAGGTGCCTATCTCTTGGGCGGCCAGAATCACCCTGTAGGTCTCTGAATTTTTACAAATCTATATCACACCTATATAACCCTCTTAGATATGCATAAATTGTGAAAGTTTGTTGGTGGTACAAATTACCGTTTGGCTTGTACGACTTATCTCAGTTTCAGGTGCCTATCTCTTGGGCGGCCAGAATCACCCTGTAGGTCTCTGAATTTTTACAAATCTATATCACACCTATATAACCCTCTTAGATATGCATAAATTGTGAAAGTTTGTTGGTGGTACAAATTACCGTTTGGCTTGTACGACTTATCTCAGTTTCAGGTGCCTATCTCTTGGGCGGCCAGAATCACCCTGTAGGTCTCTGAATTTTTACAAATCTATATCACACCTATATAACCCTCTTAGATATGCATAAATTGTGAAAGTTTGTTGGTGGTACAAATTACCGTTTGGCTTGTACAACTTATCTTAGTTTCAGGTGCCTATCTCTTGGGCGGCCAGAATCACCCTGTAGGCCTCTGAATTTTTGCAAATCTATATCACAGCTATATAACCCTCCTAGATATTCATAAATTGTGAAAGTCTGTTGGTGGTACAAATTTCCGTTTGGCTTGTACGACTTATCTTAGTTTCAGGTGCATACCTCTTGGGTGGCCAGAATCACCCTGTAGGTCTCTGAATTTTTACAAATCTATATCACACCTATATAACCCTCTTAGACATGCATAAATTGTGAAAGTTTGTTGGTGGTACAAATTACCGTTTGGCTTGTACGACTTATCTCAGTTTCAGGTGCCTATCTCTTGGGCGGCCAGAATCACCCTGTAGGTCTCTGAATTTTTACAAATCTATATCACACCTATATAACCCTCTTAGATATGCATAAATTGTGAAAGTTTGTTGGTGGTACAAATTACCGTTTGGCTTGTACAACTTATCTTAGTTTCAGGTGCCTATCTCTTGGGCGGCCAGAATCACCCTGTAGGCCTCTGAATTTTTGCAAATCTATATCACAGCTATATAACGCTCCTAGATATGCATAAATTGTGAAAGTCTATTGGTGGTACAAATTACCGTTTGGCTTGTACAACTTATCTTAGTTTCAGGTGCCTATCTCTTGGGCGGCCAGAATCACCCTGTAGGCCTCTGAATTTTTGCAAATCTATATCACAGCTATATAACGCTCCTAGATATGCATAAATTGTGAAAGTCTGTTGGTGGTACAAATTTCCGTTTGGCTTGTACGACTTATCTTAGTTTCAGGTGCATACCTCTTGGGTGGCCAGAATCACCCTGTAGGCCTCTGAATTTTTGCAAATCTATATCACAGCTATATAACCCTCCTAGATATTCATAAATTGTGAAAGTCTGTTGGTGGTACAAATTTCCGTTTGGCTTGTACGACTTATCTTAGTTTCAGGTGCATACCTCTTGGGTGGCCAGAATCACCCTGTAGGCCTCTGAATTTTCGCAAATCTATATCACAGCTATGTAACCCTCCTAAATATGCATACATTGTGAAAGTTTGTTGGTGGTACAAATTTCCGTTTGGCTTGTACGACTTATCTTAGTTTCAGGTGCATACCTTTTGGGCGGCCAGAATCACCCTGTAGGCCTCTGAATTTTTGCAAATCTATATCACAGCTATATAACCCTCCTAGACATGCATAAATTGGGAAAGTTTGTTGGTGGTACAAATTTCCGTTTGGCTTGTACGACTTATCTTAGTTTCAGGTGCCTATCTCTTGGGCGGCCAGACTCACCCTGTAGGCCTCTGAATTTTTACAAATCTATATCACACCTATATAACCCTCTTAGATATGCATAAATTGTGAAAGTTTGTTGGTGGTACAAATTTCCGTTTGGCTTGTACGACTTATCTCAGTTTCAGGTGCCTATCTCTTGGGCGGCCAGAATCACCCTGTAGGTCTCTGAATTTTTACAAATCTATATCACACCTATATAACCCTCTTAGATATGCATAAATTGTGAAAGTTTGTTGGTGGTACAAATTTCCGTTTGGCTTGTACGACTTATCTCAGTTTCAGGTGCCTATCTCTTGGGCGGCCAGAATCACCCTGTAGGTCTCTGAATTTTTACAAATCTATATCACACCTATATAACCCTCTTAGATATGCATAAATTGTGAAAGTTTGTTGGTGGTACAAATTACCGTTTGGCTTGTACAACTTATCTTAGTTTCAGGTGCCTATCTCTTGGGCGGCCAGAATCACCCTGTAGGCCTCTGAATTTTTGCAAATCTATATCACAGCTATATAACGCTCCTAGATATGCATAAATTGTGAAAGTCTGTTGGTGGTACAAATTTCCGTTTGGCTTGTACGACTTATCTCAGTTTCAGGTGCCTATCTCTTGGGCGGCCAGAATCACCCTGTAGGTCTCTGAATTTTTACAAATCTATATCACACCTATATAACCCTCTTAGATATGCATAAATTGTGAAAGTTTGTTGGTGGTACAAATTTCCGTTTGGCTTGTACGACTTATCTCAGTTTCAGGTGCCTATCTCTTGGGCGGCCAGAATCACCCTGTAGGTCTCTGAATTTTTACAAATCTATATCACACCTATATAACCCTCTTAGATATGCATAAATTGTGAAAGTTTGTTGGTGGTACAGATTACCGTTTGGCTTGTACGACTTATCTCAGTTTCAGGTGCCTATCTCTTGGGCGGCCAGAATCACCCTGTAGGTCTCTGAATTTTTACAAATCTATATCACACCTATATAACCCTCTTAGATATGCATAAATTGTGAAAGTTTGTTGGTGGTACAAATTACCGTTTGGCTTGTACGACTTATCTCAGTTTCAGGTGCCTATCTCTTGGGCGGCCAGAATCACCCTGTAGGTCTCTGAATTTTTACAAATCTATATCACACCTATATAACCCTCTTAGATATGCATAAATTGTGAAAGTTTGTTGGTGGTACAAATTACCGTTTGGCTTGTACAACTTATCTTAGTTTCAGGTGCCTATCTCTTGGGCGGCCAGAATCACCCTGTAGGCCTCTGAATTTTTGCAAATCTATATCACAGCTATATAACGCTCCTAGATATGCATAAATTGTGAAAGTCTGTTGGTGGTACAAATTACCGTTTGGCTTGTACAACTTATCTTAGTTTCAGGTGCCTATCTCTTGGGCGGCCAGAATCACCCTGTAGGCCTATGAATTTTTGCAAATCTATATCACAGCTATATAACGCTCCTAGATATGCATAAATTGTGAAAGTCTGTTGGTGGTACAAATTTCCGTTTGGCTTGTACGACTTATCTTAGTTTCAGGTGCATACCTCTTGGGTGGCCAGAATCACCCTGTAGGCCTCTGAATTTTTGCAAATCTATATCACAGCTATATAACCCTCCTAGATATTCATAAATTGTGAAAGTCTGTTGGTGGTACAAATTTCCGTTTGGCTTGTACGACTTATCTTAGTTTCAGGTGCATACCTCTTGGGTGGCCAGAGTCACCCTGTAGGCCTCTGAATTTTCGCAAATCTATATCACAGCTATGTAACCCTCCTAAATATGCATACATTGTGAAAGTTTGTTGGTGGTACAAATTTCCGTTTGGCTTGTACGACTTATCTTAGTTTCAGGTGCATACCTTTTGGGCGGCCAGAATCACCCTGTAGGCCTCTGAATTTTTGCAAATCTATATCACAGCTATATAACCCTCCTAGACATGCATAAATTGGGAAAGTTTGTTGGTGGTACAAATTTCCGTTTGGCTTGTACGACTTATCTTAGTTTCAGGTGCCTATCTCTTGGGCGGCCAGACTCACCCTGTAGGCCTCTGAATTTTTACAAATCTATATCACACCTATATAACCCTCTTAGATATGCATAAATTGTGAAAGTTTGTTGGTGGTACAAATTTCCGTTTGGCTTGTACGACTTATCTCAGTTTCAGGTGCCTATCTCTTGGGCGGCCAGAATCACCCTGTAGGTCTCTGAATTTTTACAAATCTATATCACACCTATATAACCCTCTTAGATATGCATAAATTGTGAAAGTTTGTTGGTGGTACAAATTTCCGTTTGGCTTGTACGACTTATCTCAGTTTCAGGTGCCTATCTCTTGGGCGGCCAGAATCACCCTGTAGGTCTCTGAATTTTTACAAATCTATATCACACCTATATAACCCTCTTAGGTATGCATAAATTGTGAAAGTTTGTTGGTGGTACAAATTACCGTTTGGCTTGTACGACTTATCTCAGTTTCAGGTGCCTATCTCTTGGGCGGCCAGAATCACCCTGTAGGTCTCTGAGTTTTTACAAATCTATATCACACCTATATAACCCTCTTAGATATGCATAAATTGTGAAAGTTTGTTGGTGGTACAAATTACCGTTTGGCTTGTACGACTTATCTCAGTTTCAGGTGCCTATCTCTTGGGCGGCCAGAATCACCCTGTAGGTCTCTGAATTTTTACAAATCTATATCACACCTATATAACCCTCTTAGATATGCATAAATTGTGAAAGTTTGTTGGTGGTACAAATTACCGTTTGGCTTGTACAACTTATCTTAGTTTCAGGTGCCTATCTCTTGGGCGGCCAGAATCACCCTGTAGGCCTCTGAATTTTTGCAAATCTATATCACAGCTATATAACGCTCCTAGATATGCATAAATTGTGAAAGTCTGTTGGTGGTACAAATTACAGTTTGGCTTGTACAACTTATCTTAGTTTCAGGTGCCTATCTCTTGGGCGGCCAGAATCACCCTGTAGGCCTCTGAATTTTTGCAAATCTATATCACAGCTATATAACGCTCCTAGATATGCATAAATTGTGAAAGTCTGTTGGTGGTACAAATTTCCGTTTGGCTTGTACGACTTATCTTAGTTTCAGGTGCATACCTCTTGGGTGGCCAGAATCACCCTGTAGGCCTCTGAATTTTTGCAAATCTATATCACAGCTATATAACCCTCCTAGATATTCATAAATTGTGAAAGTCTGTTGGTGGTACAAATTTCCGTTTGGCTTGTACGACTTATCTTAGTTTCAGGTGCATACCTCTTGGGTGGCCAGAATCACCCTGTAGGCCTCTGAATTTTCGCAAATCTATATCACAGCTATGTAACCCTCCTAAATATGCATACATTGTGAAAGTTTGTTGGTGGTACAAATTTCCGTTTGGCTTGTACGACTTATCTTAGTTTCAGGTGCATACCTTTTGGGCGGCCAGAATCACCCTGTAGGCCTCTGAATTTTTGCAAATCTATATCACAGCTATATAACCCTCCTAGACATGCATAAATTGGGAAAGTTTGTTGGTGGTACAAATTTCCGTTTGGCTTGTACGACTTATCTTAGTTTCAGGTGCCTATCTCTTGGGCGGCCAGACTCACCCTGTAGGCCTCTGAATTTTTACAAATCTATATCACACCTATATAACCCTCTTAGATATGCATAAATTGTGAAAGTTTGTTGGTGGTACAAATTTCCGTTTGGCTTGTACGACTTATCTCAGTTTCAGGTGCCTATCTCTTGGGCGGCCAGAATCACCCTGTAGGTCTCTGAATTTTTACAAATCTATATCACACCTATATAACCCTCTTAGATATGCATAAATTGTGAAAGTTTGTTGGTGGTACAAATTTCCGTTTGGCTTGTACGACTTATCTCAGTTTCAGGTGCCTATCTCTTGGGCGGCCAGAATCACCCTGTAGGTCTCTGAATTTTTACAAATCTATATCACACCTATATAACCCTCTTAGATATGCATAAATTGTGAAAGTTTGTTGGTGGTACAAATTACCGTTTGGCTTGTACGACTTATCTCAGTTTCAGGTGCCTATCTCTTGGGCGGCCAGAATCACCCTGTAGGTCTCTGAATTTTTACAAATCTATATCACACCTATATAACCCTCTTAGATATGCATAAATTGTGAAAGTTTGTTGGTGGTACAAATTACCGTTTGGCTTGTACGACTTATCTCAGTTTCAGGTGCCTATCTCTTGGGCGGCCAGAATCACCCTGTAGGTCTCCGAATTTTTACAAATCTATATCACACCTATATAACCCTCTTAGATATGCATAAATTGTGAAAGTTTGTTGGTGGTACAAATTACCGTTTGGCTTGTACGACTTATCTTAGTTTCAGGTGCATACCTCTTGGGTGGCCAGAATCACCCTGTAGGCCTCTGAATTTTCGCAAATCTATATCACAGCTATGTAACCCTCCTAAATATGCATACATTGTGAAAGTTTGTTGGTGGTACAAATTTCCGTTTGGCTTGTACGACTTATCTTAGTTTCAGGTGCATACCTTTTGGGCGGCCAGAATCACCCTGTAGGCCTCTGAATTTTTGCAAATCTATATCACAGCTATATAACCCTCCTAGACATGCATAAATTGGGAAAGTTTGTTGGTGGTACAAATTTCCGTTTGGCTTGTACGACTTATCTTAGTTTCAGGTGCCTATCTCTTGGGCGGCCAGACTCACCCTGTAGGCCTCTGAATTTTTACAAATCTATATCACACCTATATAACCCTCTTAGATATGCATAAATTGTGAAAGTTTGTTGGTGGTACAAATTTCCGTTTGGCTTGTACGACTTATCTCAGTTTCAGGTGCCTATCTCTTGGGCGGCCAGAATCACCCTGTAGGTCTCTGAATTTTTACAAATCTATATCACACCTATATAACCCTCTTAGATATGCATAAATTGTGAAAGTTTGTTGGTGGTACAAATTTCCGTTTGGCTTGTACGACTTATCTCAGTTTCAGGTGCCTATCTCTTGGGCGGCCAGAATCACCCTGTAGGTCTCTGAATTTTTACAAATCTATATCACACCTATATAACCCTCTTAGATATGCATAAATTGTGAAAGTTTGTTGGTGGTACAAATTACCGTTTGGCTTGTACAACTTATCTTAGTTTCAGGTGCCTATCTCTTGGGCGGCCAGAATCACCCTGTAGGCCTCTGAATTTTTGCAAATCTATATCACAGCTATATAACGCTCCTAGATATGCATAAATTGTGAAAGTCTGTTGGTGGTACAAATTTCCGTTTGGCTTGTACGACTTATCTTAGTTTCAGGTGCATACCTCTTGGGTGGCCAGAATCACCCTGTAGGCCTCTGAATTTTTGCAAATCTATATCACAGCTATATAACCCTCCTAGATATTCATAAATTGTGAAAGTCTGTTGGTGGTACAAATTTCCGTTTGGCTTGTACGACTTATCTTAGTTTCAGGTGCATACCTCTTGGGTGGCCAGAATCACCCTGTAGGCCTCTGAATTTTCGCAAATCTATATCACAGCTATGTAACCCTCCTAAATATGCATACATTGTGAAAGTTTGTTGGTGGTACAAATTTCCGTTTGGCTTGTACGACTTATCTTAGTTTCAGGTGCATACCTTTTGGGCGGCCAGAATCACCCTGTAGGCCTCTGAATTTTTGCAAATCTATATCACAGCTATATAACCCTCCTAGACATGCATAAATTGGGAAAGTTTGTTGGTGGTACAAATTTCCGTTTGGCTTGTACGACTTATCTTAGTTTCAGGTGCCTATCTCTTGGGCGGCCAGACTCACCCTGTAGGCCTCTGAATTTTTACAAATCTATATCACACCTATATAACCCTCTTAGATATGCATAAATTGTGAAAGTTTGTTGGTGGTACAAATTTCCGTTTGGCTTGTACGACTTATCTCAGTTTCAGGTGCCTATCTCTTGGGCGGCCAGAATCACCCTGTAGGTCTCTGAATTTTTACAAATCTATATCACACCTATATAACCCTCTTAGATATGCATAAATTGTGAAAGTTTGTTGGTGGTACAAATTTCCGTTTGGCTTGTACGACTTATCTCAGTTTCAGGTGCCTATCTCTTGGGCGGCCAGAATCACCCTGTAGGTCTCTGAATTTTTACAAATCTATATCACAGCTATATAACCCTCTTATATATGCATAAATTGTGAAAGTTTGTTGGTGGTACAAATTACCGTTTGGCTTGTACAACTTATCTTAGTTTCAGGTGCCTATCTCTTGGGCGGCCAGAATCACCCTGTAGGCCTCTGAATTTTTGCAAATCTATATCACAGCTATATAACCCTCTTAGATATGCATAAATTGTGAAAGTCTGTTGGTGGTACAAATTTCCGTTTGGCTTGTACGACTTATCTTAGTTTCAGGTGCATACCTCTTGGGTGGCCAGAATCACCCTGTAGGCCTCTGAATTTTTGCAAATCTATACCACAGCTATATAACTGTTCCAGATATGCATAAATTGGGAAAGTTTGTTGGTGGTACAAATTTCCGTTTGGCTTGTACGACTTATCTTAGTTTCAGGTGCCTATCTCTTGGGCGCCCAGAATCACCCTGTAGGCCTCTGAATTTTTGCAAATCTATATCACAGCTATATAACGCTCCTAGATGTGCATAAATTGTGAAAGTCTGTTGGTGGTACAAATTTCCGTTTGGCTTGTACGACTTATCTTAGTTTCAGGTGCATACCTCTTGGGTGGCCAGAATCACCCTGTAGGCCTCTGAATTTTTGCAAATCTATATCGCAGCTATATAACCCTCTTAGATATGCATAAATTGTGAAAGTTTGTTGGTGGTACAAATTTCCGTTTGGCTTGTACGACTTATCTCAGTTTCAGGTGCCTATCTCTTGGGCGGCCAGAACCACCCTGTAGGTCTCTGAATTTTTACAAATCTATATCACAGCTATATAACCTTCTTATATATGCATAAATTGTGAAAGTTTGTTGGTGGTACAAATTTCCGTTTGGCTTGTACGACTTATCTTAGTTTCAGGTGCCTATCTCTTGGGCGGCCAGAATCACCCTGTAGGCCTCTGAATTTTTACAAATCTATATCGCAGCTATATAACCCTCTTAGATATGCATAAACTGTGAAAGTCTGTTGGTGGTACAAATTTCCGTTTGGCTTGTACGACTTATCTTAGTTTCAGGTGCATACCTCTTGCGTGGCCAGAATCACCCTGTAGGCCTCTGGATTTTTGCAAATCTATACCACAGCTATATAACTGTCCCAGATATGCATAAATTGGGAAAGTTTGTTGGTGGTACAAATTTCCGTTTGGCTTGTACGACTTATCTTAGTTTCAGGTGCCTAACTATTGGGCGGCCAGAATCACCCTGTAGGCCTCTGAATTTTTGCAAATCTATATCACAGCTATATAGCCCTCCTAGATATGCATAAATTGTGAAAGTCTGTTGGTGGTACAAATTTCCGTTTGGCTTGTACGACTTATTTTAATTTCAAGTGCCTTTCTCTTGGGCGGCCAGAATCACCCTGTAGGGCCCTGAATTTTTGCAAATCTATACGATAGCTGTGTAACTCTCCTAGGTGCACATAAATTGTAGAAGTTTGTTGGTGGTACAAATTTCCGTTTGGCTTGTACGACTTATCTTAGTTTCAGGTGCCTATCTCTTAGACGGTTAGAACCACCCTGTAGGCCTCTGAATTTTTGCAAGTCTATATCACAGCTATATAACCCTCGTAGATATGCCTAAATTGTAAAAGTTTGTTGGTGGTACAAATTTCCGTTTGGCTTGTACGACTTATCCTAGTTTCAGGTGCATACCTCTTGGGTGGCCAGAATCACCCTGTAGGCCTCTGAATTTTTGCAAATCTATACCACAGCTATATAACTGTCCCAGATGTGCATAAATTGGGAAAGTTTGTTGGTGGTACAAATTTCTGTTTGGCTTGTACGACTTATCTTAGTTTCAGGTGCCTAACTATTGGACGGCCAGAATCACCCTGTAGGCCTCTGAATTTTTGTAAATCTATATCACAACTATGTAGCACTCCTAGGTACGCATAAATTGTGAAGGTTTGTTGGTGGTACAAATTTCCGTTTGGCTTATACGACTTATCTTAGTTTCGGGTGCCTATCTCTTGGGCGGTCAGAATCACCCTGTAGGCCTCTGAATTTTTGCAAATCTATACCACAGCTATATAACCCTCCTAGATATGCATAAATTGTGAAAGTTTGTTGGTGGTACAAATTCCCGTTTGGCTTGTACGACTTATTTTAGTTTCAAGTGCCTTTCTCTTGGGCGGCCAGAATCACCCTGTAGGCCCTTGAATTTTTGCAAATCTATACGATAGCTGTGTAACTCTCCTAGGTGCACATAAATTGTAGAAGTTTGTTGGTGGTACAAATTTCCGTTTGGCTTGTACGACTTATCTTAGTTTCAGGTGCCTATCTCTTAGACGGTTAGAACCACCCTGTAGGCCTCTGAGTTTTTGCAAATCTATATCACAGCTATATAACCCTCGTAGATATGCATAAATTGTAAAAGTTTGTTGGTGGTACAAATTTCCGTTTGTCTTGTACGACTTATCTTAGTTTCAGGTGCCTATCTCTTAGACGGTTAGAACCACCCTGTAGACCTCTGAATTTTTGCTAAACTGTATCACAGCTATGTAACTTTCCTAAGTGCCTATAAACGGTGGAAGTTTGTTGGTGGTACAAGTTTCCGTTTGGTTTGTACGACTTATCTTAGTTTCAGGTACCTATCTCTTGGACGGCCAGAATCACCCTGTAGGCCTCTGAATTTTTGTAAATCTATATCACAACTATGTAACACTCCTAGGTGCGCATAAATTGTGAAAGTTTGTTGGTGGTACAAATTTCCGTTTGGCTTATACGACTTATCTTAGTTTCGGGTGCCTATCTCTTGGGCGGTCAGAATCACCCTGTACGCCTCTGAATTTTTGCAAATCTATACCACAGCTATGTAACTCTCCTAGGTGCGCATAAATTGTGAAAGTTTGTTGGTGGTACAAATTTCCGTTTGGCTTATACGACTTATCTTAGTTTCGGGTGCCTATCTCTTGGGCGGTCAGAATCACCCTGTACGCCTCTGAATTTTTGCAAATCTATACCACAGCTATGTAACTCTCCTAGGTGCGCATAAATTGTATAGGTTTGTTGGTTGTACAAATTTTAATTTACTTTATACGATGTTTCCTATTATCAACCTGTCCCATGGGGCTGGAATCACCTTGTATAACTATAAGTTTGTACTGTAATCTATTATGCATATTCGGCCAATTATTATCCATTTACGATACGTAAATCAACATCAAAAAAGTTTAGTGACGATCATTTGGAATATAGAGGTATTTTTCATTTGCTTTTGCTACTGAACTGGTCGACTGTATTCTCGCGATTTTCGAATCTGAATCTGAAGCTAACTTCAACCACGTGAAGGTATAAAGGATGCTTACTACCATATACCTCTTAAATTAGCTCATCGAAAGTATTTACTATTCAGATTTGATGGGCGCTTATTCGAATATAATGTCTTGCCTCTTTGGTTGCAATTGTGCTCCTTTAACTTTTACGAATATTTTACACCCCGTTATCGCCATGCTCAGGAACAATAGGATTTGTATCTAATCCTAATATCATGAGGATATTTTTTGCCTAATGAGCAGCGGTCAAGAATCACTCACCCGCTGAGAACGTTCAGCGTGCTTAAAAACTGCAGAATCCGTGAATTTTATAAGTTTATTGGTACTTTAGTCTCAGCTAGTCCAGCAATTAAATATAGCTTTTTATATACCAAGTTATTTGAAAGAGAAAAATATTTAGAGTTATTAAACTCTAATAACAATTATGACGCAAAGATGTATTTAACTAAAACCTTCTCTGTCGATTGTTCTTGGTGGATCCGAAACATTTCTGATTGTTGCAATGAAATACGGGCTGATAAATTTCAGGTTGAAATTTACACCGATGCCTCGAAAAGTGGGTGGGAGAGTTGTTGTAATAACAAGACTTCGTCTGGTTTTTGGTCTGAGAATGAAGGATAATACCACATTAATATCTTAGAGTTGTTGGCCGTGTATTTTGGACTGAAGTGCTTGGATCAGGATATCTCTAATTGCAATCTTCTTTGTAGAATAGCTAACACAACAGCAGTCTCTGTTATTAATCGGATGGGACGTGTTAGCTCTCAAGGCGTCAATAAAATAGCACGTTTGATCTGGTAATGGTGGCAAAATACAAATATTTATGTCTTTGCGTGATATATTAACACCACAGATAACATTCATGCTGACCAGGCATCCAGACAAACCCACAAGGAGACCGAGTGGAGTCTTGCAGACTATGCTTTTCAAACAATACAGCGACAACTTGGTCATCCTCCTATCGATATATTCGCGAGGTGTTTAAACAAAAAATGTTTAAGATTTGTTTCATGGATGAGAGATCCAGAAGCTTACGAGGTCGATGTATTTACTATCAGTTGGACTGGTTTTTATTTTTATGCATTTCCACCTTTTTCCCATTATTTTGAGGGTCTTGCAAAAGATCCTCCAGGTTAAAGCGGAAGGAATTGTAGTGGCTCCCTTCTGGGTCTCCCAACCATATAAATCGCTGTTAATATCGGAACCCTTAATATTTGTACCAAGCACTATGTTACTTTCTTTTAGCGGAATACCTCATCCGTTATTAAAGAGCATTTCCCCGGTAGCAGAGAGGTTATCAGGGAAGCGCTTCTCCGAAGAGACGTCCCAGAAGACCGTGTAGATGTATGCTTATCTTACATAACAAGTTCAACCTTGAAACAATACACAGTCTCAAACTTTGGTAGCAGTTTTGTTTTTCATCTGGATTTGATCCCTTTGATGTGACAGTTCCGAAAGTTTTGAGTTTATTGACTGACCATTTTAGAAAGAACGCCTCATGTGATACCCTTAACTCCCATAGAGCTGCTATCGACCAAATCGCTGGCCCGGAATTAGGCTCTGATTTCCGTATCAAAAGGTTTTTTAAAGAGATATTTGGTATTAAACCACCATTGCCACGATATGAAAGTATTTGGGATCCTAGTGTAGTTTTAACTTATGTAAGAGACTTAAAAACAAGGCCATTTCATTGGAGGTCCTGACTAAGAAACTCACAGTATTAAATGTAGCTAAAAAGTCTGTATAAGTCCACTACTAGGAGTTACGTATTTAATTATAATTCGTAATATTGTTTCCCCTTTTTTAAATATTAATTACGTATTTGTTGCATTATGAATGTCACATTATTTGGGTTAAATACACTTAGTTGTATCAAAACCTATTAATTGCATTTAGACCAAAATATGTATATATGTGTATATATGTGAGTATGTACATATGTATATAAGAATATCGCATTCAATAAAATGATGCAACATGATCTTTAAACATCTACATCACTTTATTTAGGAGACGAAGCCGAATATAATTGGAAGATCAAACGAACTTACCTAAGTGATGTTCGATCTCAATTATATGAAGGCTTCGTCGAACTAAATAAAGTCCCAATCCCTCCCTAATTACTACATACCCCTAAAAAATTACATGTTGCACCGATTTTATTACTTTAAACATGGACTGAATATTGTATCCGTCAGCAGGTACATCGTACCAGCTGAGCGTATGGATTTTTTTGTATTTGTTTACTTTAAACATTGTGGCCAATAAGCAGGAAACGAGGGTACTACATCACTTTATTTAGTTCGACGAAGCCTTCATATAATTGAGATCGAACATCACTTAGGTAAGTTCGTTTGATCTTCCAATAAGATGCGTTAGTATCCTAGTATACTAGCAAATGTAAACAATAAGAGAACAGCGTATATTGTAGGCCAAAGTGTAACGATGATTAGGTATTGTACCGTATAATGCCAAAATAAGAAATATCCTAATACAGATCTTTGGTTTACATTCAAATCTATTTGGAATATATCTTAGGTTAAGGCCTGCATGACCTCTAATTACACATGGAACAATTTAAAGTAATCCACATTTACTAAGGAGCTGACACAGTTACATTCCGAAAGCCAATTGAAGATAAATTTAGCTAGACCTACAGAGTGGCTAGTGTTTCAAATTTTTTCAGTAATATGTGTTACATATACCACATACAAATGTATCTAGATATACATAGTGGTCTATTTATAAGACAGCTTATTCCACAGCGTCAAAATTCTCCAAAAGAAGGAATGCTGGAGCAGACTGGTTCGGGGAGTAGGGACCTCGAACTGGTAAGGATGAGCTTGCAGAGCCTCTCTAGTGTTCCTCGTTTGGACGGCCTTTGGTGTTATTATCTGGGAGAGTTCACCCGAACATCTTTCGTGATAGAATCAGTGAAACAGGGACAGGTCGGTCACTCTTTTTCGATGTCCCAGGCTGTGGACGTCCTTTGTGAAGTTAGGCCTATCGATTGATCTAATTGTTCTCTTCTGGATGGCATCTAGAGGCTTTAGAGAGTGTTTCAGAGCGCATCCCCACACATGGGAGCAATACTCCAACGATGGTCGGATCTGCGCTTTGGTGTGTACAGCTTCCTACAGCGGAACAAAACTCGAAGCTTCTGGGATGCCGTTTTAGCAATATGTTCAGAACAATGACGCGTAATTTTAGTGTCGAGGAAGAAACCGGGTGACGTTTGGTATTTGAGTTCTAGAGATAGTTTAGAAATTTTTTTGTCAGCGCACCATAACCCCAAAATGATGATTCGAAGATAGAGGTGGGGTGTTGAAATGTAAATAAACATCGTTGAGTAACCGAGTGAAAATGCGGTAGCATTTTAGTACACCTGCACCAACCAATGTTCCAAAAAATCGTCTTCCGAAATCTACCGGTGATGCGCTTACCAAATTTTATAAAATCAAAATAAAAGAATTGCGACGAAACCTGTCGGAACTTAATAGAAAATTCTTTTTTTTGGCTGATTTATAATTTTTTTCAGTAATTGTGAATTATACAGTGCTTTTCTATAATGTCCCTCATCCCCTTTTTATTTTTTGACCGGATCAACTCAAAAAACTGAAACTTGGGATAATGACATTGATGCATCAGCCGCAATCTTGGAAAAAATCAGATTCTCTGTCACATCTTTTTGAAGCTCCTGGCAAATTCTTCACAGTCCTAGAATATGAAGTCAGTATCTTCATCTCCTACAAAATGGCGGCAAAATATACATTTTAATATGACTATATGTACAGAATGGTGTATCTATAATAATGTTACAAAATACCTTTACATGGTGTATCCGAGTTATTTCTGAGGGATTAGCATCGTTTTTGAGAGGCTCTAGCCCTATTCCAAATATTACGCTTATTTTATATAGATTCATATTGAAACATATTAGCTGATATGTGAACACCACGTTTGTGACAAAATGGAAATCCAAACTTATTTTGGTCCGATTATTCGAGCAATACAACCTATATGGCTCCATTTCTTTACACTAAGGTAGAAACAAATAGTGCATATCACCATCGTAAGGATTTCATCATTAATATAATACATCATCGCTTCTTCAACCACTCCACCATTTTTTTATTCGATATTCCATAACTGGTGCTTTAGGTCTTTATTGAACTACGTTATGCCAAATATGCAAATCCAAACTCATTTTGGTCCGATTATTCGAGCAATACAACCTATATGGCTCCATTTCTTTAAACTAAAGTAGAAACAAATAGTGCATATCGTCATCGTAATGATTTCATCATAATATATATCATCGCTTCTCCAATCACTCCACCATTTTTTTATTTGATATTCCATAACTGGTGCTTCAGGACTTGAACTACGTTATGTCAAAGTATATTTGTACAAATCACGCACCATTGCACACACACGCGTTGCATTTTAGCAGCTGCCAGGCAAATTCTATCAAATACGGTTTGCTAAACTAAATCAATTTGTCAAAACCACATTCATTTGCTACATATTTAAATATAATTTCGTTATTAATTCATTTGTTTTATAATAGAATCAAGCACAGGTTGCTGAAAAGGAATTTGAAAAGGAGCATAATGTTTGTGTGGCCGCAATGTTCGATAGTCATAATGATCGATAACATAATATTGGATCGAAAGTTAACATATGGAAGCTTACATAAGCTTACATAATATAACAATGCATTTGAACATTATTATCAAGATTAAGTGAAGTTTGATGGCCACCATTCGTGAACTGTGTCCAATATTTAGTATGTTAGTACATACCAAAAAGTACCGATGAAAAGGTACTGATTCAGTTAGTGATGCGAATACGCAACAGGAGTTCGTACAGGTAGTTCACAACAAGGCGTGGGATGTACAGCCGGTTAGTGCCTAGCTGAAAAAACTTGTACTAGTAGTAGCAACATATAGATATTGGGAAGTATTACTTTTATTAAAGCTCGTCAGTGTCTGAGACCTAAATCACACTGGAGGCAAAACATCGTCAGCTTGTTAATACATGAATTGTGAATATTCATGACGCGAAGCTGTATCACAATATTTCCACCCATTTGAGTGGGACTGTCTTTGTATGTTTTGTTTGCCACTTCCACATAATTTTCAAAGATTTTCTTCTGTATACATCAGAAATTTATTATATCTAACGCAGACCTCTTAAAATGATGTTATTTGTTATCTATCGAAAAAACAAATATCTGTTAGAGGATATATTGAGGGAGCTGATTCACAAAGTGTAACAAAAGCGGTTGATAGTATTTCAGAAATAACAATAAGAAGGTTGTTTCCCCTGTCCTGAGGACAAAGGCGATATTGGGGAAAGGTTTTACAAACGCCTATGTACTTTGGTAGGTGTACTAGGAAATAAAAGAAATGGGGTGGTGATAGATTCAATCAATCAACGTTTGAATGAGGTAACATTAGCAGTTTTCTCTTTCACCCAGCTTTAGAAAAAGAGATAACTTGCGTTGAAAGGTTAATGTCGATTATTTTTGAAGCTTTTTTGTGTATTTGTAAAACTGTTCGTTACAGTGGGTTGCAATATTTAAAACTTCAGACTTATACATATCTTTGTCCAATGATTTTACTAAGATATACGAGGACTGCTCTATATCTCCGTCAATCCACCAGTACGCAGACAGCTGTTTCACGCTTATTAGCGATCATCAGTGCGCCATAGGTCGACGGAAATAGAGAGCATCAATTTTTCCATGTCTACCAGACATGTGAAGCATGTTGTAGCAGGCGACAGAAAGGTTCTGCCCTCGTATATCGGACGCGCCGTGGCGTCCCACCAAGAAATCTGCTGCTGTTCAGCAGCGATTTTCTTTGGTTTGCCGTTACCATCGGGTACCAGATGGTACACCGGCAGAACCTTTCTGTCGCCTGCTACAACATGCGTCACATGTCTGGTAGACATCCTGGGTGGGAAGGGTTACAAGGTGATGAAGTAGATTTTGGTTAAAAAGTTGTCCCCCTTGACAAACCTTTTGACGTGTCTTGGGGCTTTTTCTTTTAGTCGGTTGTTTTCGAGAAATTCTGGGTGGGAAGTTCTCAAATTAACAGCCTGTATAATATCAAACGGTAATAACCCACGCGTTTGAAGTTTCCAGTACGAGCCGATGTATCAAATATTAAAAATTTTGCAATTTCCTCATCTCAAAACACTTTCTGTTATTACTCCCTGTACAGCAACCCGTTCAATGAACTCCAAAACACGTAATGCGGTATAGTTTAGGAGAGTCTCCTTGATGAGAGCTTAGTGTATCCACTAGCTGGCATTATGGTATGCCAGGGCAATAATCTAAACAGCCTGTAGTGTCACTTTGAAAATTAATTATGTTCTCGTACCGGGAACTGCTCAGTTGCACCTGCTATCGGATTCGTTATATACATCGGTTGTTTTACTATTATACATGGTTGTTTTCGCTAGTTAATGTAAATGCATCATATTTTGAAATATCTTAAATGTGTGATAAAATGAAATCATCTATCAGTAGATTATTGCTGATGATTATTGCGATGACTCAGTTGATAGCTTTTATGCCAGTGATACCGATTTCAGGGGTTTCCCCGCAAGTAAATACTTTTTTCTGCGGATATTTTAGATGAAGAAAATTTGAAAAGAATCTTGAAGGGAAAAAAGTTTGGCGTGAAGTTTTAATTACGTACTTATTTACTTATTTATTTTAATTATTTATTTAATTATTAATTTATACACTACTCAACAGCAAATGCCACTTATAATGTAGAACAAAAATCTGCACAAGAGTTCATAATCGTAATACATAGAAAAAATAAACAAAATAAGTTAGACACAAACTACTATACACAATATTCACAAATTAATCTACACGACAAGGAAGACAACAGAGAGTGGACAAGCTTCTCAGCTATATCATTGGACACACTGCATACACAGTGTAACGGAGAAAATTTTAAAACATTAGTTCTAGGAGTAGTTAGATAAAACGTATGACATGTTCTAAAACTGAGTTGCTGGATTACAAAACTCATTTTGTGTAACAATCTGCTCGATTGTGCAATATATCACTTACAAACCTGACACTCAACTCAACTCGGTGCTCCCTAGGCATTTTAACATCAAAATTCATTGCGAAGAAGGTGGGTAACTGCCAGTTTTAACATACGGATATTTTAATAAGCATTGCTGCACGTTCTCAAGCTTGTCAATCTAAAGGTGCGTTTAGATTTGAGCACGCACACACTGAGTGACCGCGAATGCTCTAGTGTAAACAGCTGTGCGCACGCTAGCTCTGAATCTTTCTGTGCGCGAATACGCGCGAACGCGAGCCGGTTAGTGTCGGTCTCTGGTCCATGCTCAAAGGGATTCGCGTGCTCGATTTAAACGGGACTTGAATTTGTGCGCGTATACGTTGAAAAGCTTTTATTCATTATTTTGTTGTGATAGTGCATGGGGTTATTTTCTTTGCTATATCATGGAATGGTCCAACGATTTATCATTATTATTGATACAAGAATACGCAGTCAAGGCTAAGTCTAAGCGTTCTCTTGGAGATATTGCTCTTCTAAAATTTGTATCTCTTTTTATAATTTTTGGTGTAAATTTAGCAGAAATTCGAAATCGATTTTCGTCATCCTTGTAAAATTTTTGAACCGATCACAGTCAATCTCTGGCACTAGAATGTTTAGTAAATTATATCGTTTTCTGAAAATTTGCGTTTGCCTCCAACGACGACGTTTTCGACGGTTCTTCTTAGTTAAACTGTAAATCACATTAAATCCAGCCACGGCTATTTTTTGGTCGTTCATCACTATTTTCTTGATGACAACTGCATCGTTCGCGAACAAGTGGATCAGCCCATTCGCCAGAAAAGGAATTTCAGTTTAAACAGTACCGGCGAGCATGAATGAATGCCGTGCGCGTATGCTCAGTACGTGCGTGCTCAAATCTAAACGCACCTTAAAAGTTTTAGTGAGGCTGCTCCACAATTGCCGCATATTCAAACTTAGATCTCGGACAAATGAGTAATACAAAAACTCAATTGTCTCCACGTCTTACCGTAACGTATTACTTCCTTTTTAATTTTTTAATTTCTTGTAGCTGTCTGCAATTATTAATTCCATATGACCATTGAAGCAGATGTTACTATTGAACAGGGTGTACCACTGTTTGATTTTTGTTCAAGAACCTGACAACGTTATATTTTGCCACATTTAGAGGCATATTGTTATGACGCCATCTATTCGGGATACGAATGCTTAGCTCCATATCATGAGCATACGCTATAAATGGGATGTCTAGCAATTCGTCTTCCGGTTATAAAAATAACAAAAAGTAATGGACCCAAAACAGACCCCTGTGGGCCTCCAGAGGTTACCTTATAATCATCAGAAAAGTAGCTGAGCCTGACACATATGAAATTATCTCACACAAGTAAGATTTCATTGGAAAAGGCGTATTACCAGTTACAGGCACATACCTGAGGGGGGGGATTATCGGTTAACCCCCCCCCCCGAAATTTCCAAAAATTTCCATACAAAATATCAACGGTTAAGACGCAGTTACACTTTCAATGTAGATAATAATTTTAATTAAGTATTCGCAACTAAGTATTAGCAAATCACAGCGAAATATTAAACAACATTGCTATCGCGAAAACGCGCACATGTGCGTAAGCATGAACCTCTAGCCCAGCGGCAGTACGAAGAGAAACTTATATAGTGTAGATACAGGAGGGAAAAACCATAACTCATGCATTGATACTCTAATTCTTCATTTCATCAAACCAACCAAAACAAAACAGTAACTCAATTTTTCCCGACCCTTTGGCAACAAAACCAAAACATTTAGACAAATATTTTGATTCTTTCTTTCCTTTTATCGTTATGGCTTCTGCTCGTTAGCACAATTAGCCAGTACATTATGGGGACTGCAACGTAGTCTGACTATTGGCCATGTTACAGTCCAAAAAGCAAAGCATCACTTTGCTTCTTCTTAATCAAAACTCGAAGATAGAATAATTATGTAAAAAGATGAATACCGCATTATTATACTGTATCGACGATTTAAGAATATATAGATACTAAATCTCATGATTAACAGAGTTTGGAAATTGGAAATCCTGAAATGCACGTGTTATAACGGCCCTAACCTAAAATCGACTCGGCTGGCTAAAAACCGCCGTGAGACTCCAAAAAGCATTTTGCTTTGTTGGTGTTTTCAGCAACGTTTCATTTTCATGTGGCCAGTCGGAAAATGTCAAAGTGTTGATGTTTGGTCCGCGTTTCTGGAAACTATCGGTTTGATGATGTGTATTGCCTCAACTAGAGGAAGATAAAATAAATTCCTGGTTGAGTTTGCCCCCTTGATGTGTGCTACGGACTATGTCGTGTGAAAAAATAAAATAGAGTGTTGAAAATACGTGCAAATTAATTGAACTTTATACAGAAGTTAGACTTGTATGTAATCTGATTATAAAATTGCTATAAATAAAGGGCAAATGCCGTAAAGCAATAATAAAATACCTTGTGATGCTTCTTCAGAGGGTCCGTTAATTTGTATCATAATTTCATTATCAGTACTATTCGTTCTTATAGTTTTCATAGCTAGATCGCATATCTCTACTAATGCCGACATTAGTGACATCACCTTTTCATAAATATTCCAGTAGTTCCTCAGAGTATATCTTTGGTGTCGGTTCTTTAGGCTGGTCTCACCCAAAAAAGTTTTTCGTGTTTTGGGTTAATAGCAGAAAACCTGATTCGCCATTTTGAGGAGACGTTTTCTATCGAGGCCACGAAGGTGACTAATTGTTGTCTATATTATGTGGACAGCAGTTGACAATTTGTTTTTGTTTTCGACAACTTTCCGTTTTGTTGGCAGTTTTTGTTTTGTTTAGCACTGATAATAGCACTGATAATAAATAATAAGTTTTGAAAATCCGACCCCGTCTACTTACTTTGCTTAAAAAATTCCCTATTTTGCTTAAAAGACTCATATATCAACTTTCGATGTAGTTGTTTACAAACACGTGTATAAGGTAAGGTAAAATCAAAATCTTTTCGCATTGAAAGGATGAAGGCATCTATCCCATACATCCCTTTTACTAATGCGTATAGCAAATAGAGAACAAACTTACAGGTGGTTCAAATGTAAAGGGATCCGTTCTTAAGAGAAAGGCAAACCGAATAAACTTCAGGATGCTTGAAAAGACAGGTGCTGCTGATTATTTTAGCAGCCTTTTCAGGACCTAAAGCAGATAGATGTTTGTATGGGGCTGAGAACAGTATCCGTCCATTAGCGTAATAGGAATGAAAATACTTTGGATCAACGTCTGCCTGTAAATTGTAAGAATAATCTAGTAAATGACGTAGTTATACTTACTTGATAGCATAGTTGGTTAATGTAAACGTAAAGGTGGTGAGTGACTTTATCGCGAAAATTTTCGATTTTGAGATAATACACTTTTTGGGCATTTTATGATGTCTACATAACGAAAATCCACGTCACTCATTTCCGTCGGTCTGTCTGTCGGTCTGTCTGTCTGTTGGTCTGTCTGTCTGTTGGTCTGTCTGTCTGTTGGTCTGTCTGCCTGTCTGTCTGTCTGTCTGACTGTCTGTACGCGTTTTTCTAGCCACGTAATCTCAACAACCGCTGCATGGATTGTGATGAAATTAGGGCAGCGATATGCTGTGGGGTCGTAGTAGGTAATGTTCCTATAATTTTGAAAATCGGTGCATGGGCGGCGGAGTAATTAGCAAAAAACAAAAAAAATTAAATATTTCTCAAACTTCGTTTTTAGGCGTTTTAGGGGTTCCTGATCATTTTTTACTTTTTTCTGGGTGGGGGTGAAATTGGTGTGGTTGAGGGGGGGGGTTGTAAAATTGTACAATTTGTTGCTTCCATAATATACTGTCCACTGACCCGTAAAGAAGACCTAGTGACATGAATAACTTTCTTAGGTCCATCCGAACATTGCCTTGCCTATTACAGAAGCCAAAGGACTTCGATTTTTTCTTTTCTTTATAGATCGTTCTATATTGTGTAACGGTGAAACTGTTGAATTGATTTTATTGGGATTTTGACACAGTATTACCACCGTGGCGTGGATGGAAAATGCTTATGGTTTTTATAAATCGTGCCAGTGGCGACGCAGAAATAATAACAAATCTAAAAATATAAGAACAGCTCAAACTTCGTTTTCAGATGCTTTAGGGGTTCCTGATCATTTTCTACCTACTTACCTTTTTTTTTGGGTGTGGGGATGAAATTGTTTGGGGGGGTGGGGGATTGTAAAACTGAAAAGTCTGTAGGATTGATAATAGGCTGTCCATTGACCTGTGAAGGAAAGGGGGGGTTGCCGATGATTTGGTTGCAAGGGGATCTCAGACTAAAGCTACATGCTATAAATAATGAACTGGTATCACAGTAATGTAAAAAGTACTGAGTCAATCAACTTGACTTCATTTTTTAACTAATAAATAATTATACTTTATCTCCATGACCTCGATATACTTGCTAAGACTCGTCAGTATTTCGAGCTGTACCTAATAAGAAAAATATTATTTGGATAGCTCCAAACTTTTAGGAAAAGGTGATATTTATAGCTACTGATACAATTTTTGTTCAGCAAAATTCTTTATCCAGCCTGCAAGTTCTGTTGCATTTCTATATTGATGGAAAATGTCCGCACTCCACACCTAATTTAATGAGAAATTATTTTCTCCGTAGGATGCTTCAATCAAAAATTAAATTATATATAAAGAAATCATCTTGCATGGTAAGTCTCGATATATTGAATTTAGGAATGGCTTGCGGCATGCACTACTTCTTCGGTTTTGGAGAACAAACAAAACGTGCCAAGTCTTCGTTTCCGGGTGTTGCAGATCGGCTTTTAGTTCAAACATGCAATATTAAAGCAGGTTTATGGAAAGCTAGAACCTATTCCAAGAAAAGTATACTTGAAGTGGTGTGTATAAACATGTACTTAACAGTCGTACAGTAGTTTTCAAACATCGAGGTAAAGGACATATATATGTATACTTTCCACGTCAGTTGCCGGATGGGAGGGGGGGGGGTTTGAAAAGTGTATATGTTACAGTCAATAGCGGAATTTGGGAAATTCCCGAAAAAAATACGCAGAACTAGTTTTGAGCCAGGAATATTTCCCAAACCCGAAATATTAGTTTTATACGGCTATTGAGCATTACCAAATAGGCAGAACTAGTTTTGCGCATCTTGAAATGCACAGAACTAGTTCTGTGGTACCGAATGACAATAAAAGTGAACATTCATTATGCATGGTGTGTCAAAAACCAGCAAAAACCTATCGTTTAGGTTAGCTTTATTTGCCAACGTTCCTGCAAAATAAGTACGAATCGTGAAAAAGCAAAAAGAGGTTTGGAAGCACAAGCCAATTTGATGCTCACACAATCAAATAAACATTTAAACTAGCCTCGGTTGGCGATTTATTATTTGTTAGCATTCATTAAAATATATTTAACTTCTCCAACTTCATATTTATTTGAGTCCGTCGCTGGCGCTGATTAAATGAAAGAAGCAGCATTTGTGCTGGTCATTCAGAGAATATACAGAACTAGTCCTGTGCATTTCAAGTTGCGCAAAACTAGTTCTGTGTATTTCGAATGCAGGTATTGGGCGTAACATATACACAAAATGCAAAATACTATGTCACCTATCATTTCCATCCACCCGAGGGTTTCTGATCTGACTGGTGTGGAACTTGTAAAGTAGTTTACTGTTGAAGTTAATGACCAAAGATTATGTAAAGCTTATAAAACATATACTACTCGCAAGTGAAATCCGAACACCTAGAAAAAAGCGACGTTTGCATTTAAAATTTGTACACAGGTTGGCAGTACCATCTCTATTACACTTTTTGTTCATTGAGACCCTATTTACCTACATGGGACCTCTAAAAAACTCGAGACGTGATTCAAAAAAAATATATCTGTTGCAAATGTGGCGAGAGACCAGTTGGTTGTGTAAAAGAGATGATTTGGTTGTGTAAAGATGCCCCCTAGAAGACGACAGCCCCAGTTTACGCAGCTTAGCCCCTTTGAACGGGGTCGGATTTTAGGCCAACCAGAACGTAATGCTTCTTTCAGAGCAATTACTGTAACCATGGGGCGTAGCGTGGCTACAGTCGTAGCAGCATGGCGCGCATGGATCGCAGAAGGACGAATGCAGCGAGCTAGGGGTTCTGGAGCACATAGAAGAACTAGAGCCTGACAATATCGTCATCTGCGACAATTGGCCCTTCGAGACAGAATGCGATCCACTCGAGCTGTCGCTGACGCTCGATATGCAGCTATAGAGAGGCCCTTCGAATCTGTATGGTATACCACTGATTGAGTGAAATAGATTGGAATGAACGACGTGATCTCCAGTTTGCTGTTGAGCGCCATGTACACCGTCCTATTGGTTTGATGGTTTGGGGTGCCATTCCATTCAACAGCAAGTCACCTTTACTTGTGATTCGTGGTACAGTGACTGCGCAATGCTATGTGAATCAGGTGTTATAGCCAATTGCCCTTCCATGTATCCGAGGCATCGGACATGGTTTTCTTCCAGCAAGATAATGCACGTCCTCATATTGCAGGGTATCGGTGACGTTCCTACAGAAAGCTAAGGTCAGAGTACTCCCCTGGCCTACAAGATCACTCGATTTAACGTCAATAATTGAATAATTGTGGGATTGGATGAGTAGATAGATAGGCGATTTACCCAATCCTTTGACCACGCTGGACGAACTGGAACATGGTGTGAGGTCAGCTTGAGAGGCTGCACCTTATCTAGAGTTCATGAACAACCAGATTACGAGCATGCCGCGTAGGCTAGAGGAGAGCATTCGTCAACATGGAAGACCCACCCTTTATTGATCTGTTGTATTTTTTCATAAACTAATTATGGCAAATGAGTTCGTTTATTATTGTCTTTAGGGTCCAGATTTCTCTTAAAACAGATCTTTTCTGTACGACTCAAAGTTGTTTGAGTTCAGCTGAATAGCTTATCTGTAGATAAAATCTTTCTATGACCACTAAAAATTATGAAGCTTGTTAATTTTTATGCCTGATAGGTGCCGAGTCAATCCATTTGTGTCAGGAATTATTTTTAGTGTTTGTAAGAGTTTTAGTAGGCACCTTTTGTTTATTGCACTGGAGCATTTAAAAGAACACTCAGTAGAAACCAGTAACCGATGAGCTTGACAATTTATCCTGTGTACCTACACTTTAGGTAGGTGAAAATGCAATATTGTTACAAGAGCCTAATCACGGATTTTCTTCAGTTTGCTCTTAAAGAATTTTTCCAGTTAATCTTATAAATATTCATTCCACCACCAGAACACTCATATCAAAATTGAGTTAGTAACGCTGCCAAGGAAATATTTTTAGGAGAGAAAGTGGATTGCAGAAGTTATTTATAAATTATTTATGATGTTATAATTTAATACATTAAGGGGCCTGGGTATGCACATTTATACATATGTATGTAAAAAAAACCTAAATATACATACAACTATAAATAACAACAACTTTTACTTTAAAGTCCTTTGTATTAATTTCCAATGTTTTGTGACAACGATTCTGTGTTTTACACAAATTGTGCTATTATTGTGAAGACTCTCCCATCCAACATCTTTTCGCATCAATCTCAATAACTTTTTAAGTATTTAACATCCCCTTTTTGAGGTTGTAACTCATGCTCAAAAATTTTATTGTAGCCCTGAAGATGGAATCATAAGTTTCCGAAAGCTTGGAATAAAGTGGAATAAAGTTACAAGAGTCCACTTTTGCGTTTAATTGCCACAGTCCCAATTATTAACCGTTTATTACATACGTATGTATCTGACATGTAAGACATGGATTGGCAAGTACATGCATAACTCACTTGTTTTTCAAACTAGATACATAAAATTTCAGAAAATGATAACTAAGACCTTAATAAACGACAATTCATAGCGATTTTTTCAAAAAAGTTTTTCACTGTGCAAAAAAACTCTCAATATCATACATTCTTCAGATGTCTGTAATTTAACAACCAAACACGATATCAAAACAAGAAGCCACGAACTGACCTAGCACAAGCCTTCTTCTTCAGTTTGCTTTTTGAATCATTACTGTAAGATTAAAGGTACCGTCTCCACTATCAGTAGGCCACCGGTCGGTCGCTTTCGGCTCCTCTCGATGCGAAATCAACTTTGCGGCGGTCAGCCGTCAGCAGTATCGCAAGGCGACCTTCGTGTTTACCTCCCTTCACTTTATTTTAAACACACATATTTGAGAAAGCGCTAACACGGGAATACGTACTTTCATGGATTCTCAAGTTCACGGGCTATACCCCAGCTCCTTAAAGTGCTTTACAGTGCCTGGACTAAAACCGCATCTGTTAAAAAATAGTCGTTTCGGTCACATCTGTAGCCTTTATTATAGTACAACATATTTTCAAAAATTAATTTGGAATTGACGACACTGATAGATATGTTGCGTCACGAAGCGACTTTTGTTTTTTGAAAACTAGTCGGGGACTATCGAATTTTAAAGAGCACAGAATACTGCATCGGCTTTTGATAAATCCAAACTGCTTATTTTGTGAGTGAGTGAAATCCTATGGTTGCTCCTCTGTGAAAAATATACAGTTTTCTGAGGTTTCGCTACCTGTGCACTATTTCACTCTTAGATAAGGAAAGAGAGGGGATACCGCACGCCCGTTTGATGCTATATGAATTAGCTGTCATTAGCTGTTACCGAAAATCAATAGCCACCAAAATATTTTTTTTATATTTAGCGTGCATAATGGTAGGGTGTGCAGCTTACGGTTGTAAAAGCCACAGCAGCAAGAACGAGCCAGGAGCACAGGTAAATTTTGGTGCCATTTGGTAACAGAAATGTCAGTTACACGTTCCGTCCTCTCTCTTACCTTGTCTAAAAGGGGTGACACACGTACGAACTTTAAGTACGCGGTTTTTAAGTTCGCAAACTTACTCGGCTCGACGTGGTGATACACGTGAAGCTGAAATCACTCATTTTGATAATTTTCCTAAATAAACAAAACTTTTAACAAACGCCAAATACAACAAGCGTTGCGCTTTGATGGCCTGCCGAAACAAAGTGGTGGCTCGCGGCTCGCAGTACCAGGCGAGACAAGCTCCGAGCAAGATTTCAAACCAGTTGGATCGCCGGCGGTTTGCGCGACGGTTTTAAAGTACGCGTACTTACGGTGACACACAGGCGAAAAAGGTCGTCGAGCCATAAGTACGCGTACTTGCTCATACGTGTATCACCCCTTTAAGATTTCACTAAACACATATTTGATCTCGTATTTGATACACAAGTCCAAATTATTTTTTGTGACAGACGTTATAATTTAAGGCTACGAAGGTAGCTAAAACAGTGTATGTTTATGTCTCAATGGATGTTGCTTAAATTGTGGGCTACTGAAGTGACATTAATCTGTTTTTGTGATATCACAATGTCACGAGAATTGTAAACCGATTGTATTTAATTAAAAAGTTTCTCTGATTCGTACCATAAACCGAATAGTAGGAGAGTTTCCTATACTTTGGTAACTGATGAGCTGATCAGTATGGGAATATGCAACAATAAAATTACGCAAAACCTTATTCTGCTTTAATTCAAGTACAAATTCGAACCCTCTTGGTCCTTACGGATGATATAAAGCCCAAGAAAGGTGCTTTTGTTAGTTTCCCGAACTCAATTCCAGTTAGACAAATACAATAGAGGGTATTTTTCTTACGTGTCTGCTGTTTATGCGTGCTGAAATTGTTTTTTTGTGAGCAGCGTTGCCAACTCTTTGGTATCAAATTTTCATTTACAGGTCATTCCTTAGGTAGTGCGCAAATAAAATAAAAAAAGTACTAAAAAGTAAAGCTAATTTAAAATAACTATATAATAATTTCATAACTTAAAAATACATATCCTTGATATAAAGAGTATAATGGGCATATGATGCCAAACTTGAGTTTATGTCACATAGTGGCCTAAAATATTGCGTTCTTCATTGCATCATATATCAATTTTCTTTCTGTCTATGTACCTCCAAGTACAAATGTGATTCGAACTTGACCATATAACGTAAGCTGACACATTTCATGCTTAGTAACACGGCAAAGTCACAGCCCTCTAAGATTTATAACCGACCGCTAACCTTAGACGAACAGAAATAAAACAAATAGTGCCAGTTCTTTGTTTATTGGGCGAGATTCGATTGAATTTTGGATTTTATCAGTGACAAGTGAAAAATATAGTATTTTAGACAATACTACAAGATGTGTACGATGTGAACGAGACGATTAGACAGTGATTAGTGCAGATGTTATCTGTGGTTAGAATGTAAATAATAACAACAGGCATGATCTTGCAGACCGTCACATGCCTGTTAGAACATGGGCTTTGCTCCTTCTAACCTTACGAATTCGTTGGTATATACGATGCAGCGATAAGCGGAGATTAGGAAAACAAAATTATCCAAAAACTCATAAATTTGGATTCATTGTCTCTTAAGAATAAACTACTGCTTTACAGTGTCTGGTAACATAGAACAGTGTAAATTGTATTTGACGGAAAAGGCAGAGTCTGGCACCGCCAGTATAAAATGTTGATCGTGCGATATATATTTTCGTATGTGCAACGGAAATATAGTTTCAGAAGCTCCTTTTGATATCGAGAACCTCTCTGACGATAGATAGCAGGCTGTGTATTGTATTCCTCAAAGTGAAATGTACTTTGTCTCACACGTCAGTCGAAAATTCTAGACTGGGAGCCAGCTGACATCGAATAGCCTATTTTAGCAAAGTTGAGATTTGTGTTTGTTACCTTAGCAGCGGTTTCAGGATCAAACTTATTTTACTCATATATATTATTTTGCTCTAATTTAGTGAACTAAACTCAACTGCTGGCTCAACCGTCATAACCATATTGTTAATAAAATCCTGGTATACGGTCATGTTTGATTTCATATTTCATATTTTTTACGACCCTTCGAAGTTAATATCGGTTTGGAATGGTAGATTATACTACAACAGTTACATATAATTATTTTTGCCAGTTGGTATTGGCAATTTGAGTCTCTTGGACAGTCTGTATTCTATCCATGAGATTCATTCATATAGTTTTTGAAGGTGACTATTCTGGGGTCGCCTCACAGAAAATTTCCGTATCACCTTTTTTATTCAGAGTTTATTCAGTTTTATATTTTTAGCACCCACCGCTACTTTGCTAGATGTTCACAATCAAAAACTACAGTTAAAATGCGCAACCAGATTGATAGTTTATTGACGATCCTTATACAATATTTATATTTACTGGCACAATTCTCTAAATCAAGTACCTCCAATATTCAGAAACGTAAGTTGAGATCCATATTAACTTGAGTTATTCGGAGTCGAAACTACGGAGCAACAACGTTGTTGGAAAGTTTGATATTATAAAGATGGACCTGATGATATCTGGTGAACATATCTGCATTGCTATGAATATGCAGTACAGCTCAAATATATGACATCGGAAGTCGCCAAAGTGGAATAGCTTCTGAAGATGCTACCCACTAGTGGTGGCGAAACGTCAATCCTCAACGCCAAACGACGTCGGCATAAAAACCCAAGAACCACAAATTCATTGGATGATGACAGCGATGGCCTTACACATTTATATAATATTTGTTGACAAAGTGAAAATTTTCAAAAAACGCCTACAAGGGTTCACAGTTTGGTCCTCCTTATGCGCAACCTCTCACTCGGTAAACAAATGTTATATAGTTGGGGCGTATATTTCAATGATGTATATACAAGCAAAAGGAAGAGTCCCTAAATTTATTAAATGCGTTTTACGTGACGTTAAGATGCATTATTAGAAGATGTTTCTCAAATTTGGACTCTTCCTCATAGGGTGTATAGTACTTGCCAAAAAAGTAATTTTTCTCAGTAACATACAACCGAAATGTTTAGGGATCTCCAGATATTGAGCGGTAATGAAATCCTCATTTCTAATTCCGTCCCTGTGCGATAAGATCAAATCAGAGACAAAGGAAAAAACCCAGTTTACTACAGAGCATAGATGTATGTAGCACCGCACGTTTGACGTCTCTCGAATTATTGACGTGCTTTATCGGACTTTAAAAACAATAAAAATGGTACAGCCAGCTTAACTAATAATGAACTGGTGAATGTGATATTTTAGTGTAGGTGAATGTGTCAAAATGCCTCTCGGGCCTCGCTAGTGTATGCTGATCGTTTCCCTGCCCGTATTCACTCTGTCCCCTGTCGATTTGTCTATGCAAATTTGTCGTGCAAAGGCCTAAAGATACAGGATATTTGTATTCACATCATAGTGAACACGCTGAACGACTTAGATAACCCCGAAGGTTCCAAACTGAAGAAGAAGTACTTGGCTTTTCCGTCTCGTGGCACGAACTTCAAACCATATCTATATGACTCGTGTGACAGGAACGAGTAGTGAGGATTTTCTTACCATTTCTTTTTAATCTTTTGCTGCTGATTCACCGTACATTAGCTTTGTCATTTCAAAGGAATGAAAAGGAAAGTTCCAACTTAGAAAACACCATGGATATTAATATTACATGCTTTGGCATTACAGATACTGTATTGGTCGAAGATGAGTTGCTCCAAGGTACGGCTCCATACGATATTCTACTACAAACTAAAAAAGAGTAAACATTTTCCATCGTGATATTATCAACACCAATATTTCCGATGATAGTTTAGCACCTTGGTTTAGCACAAAGGTAGTCAACATGTAGGTAGTCTACTAACGATGCTACCTGGCTCCCAGCCCATACTTTTCGGCATCCCCCTTATCTCCGTTACTATCGTATAATATAATAGCGTCTCCATCGAACCGTGGACTGGAATGTTTTTTAAAATGCCTGTTGATAGACACATAAGATATATTTATTGGAAAGATGTATACGGCAAGCGAAAATCAACTGTCAATATGTGGGTAGCCGAACAGTGTCAAGTAGGCTCAGTCAGCGACGCTCATTTTTAGTATTAGCATATATTGACTTTTTACGATTTACATGTTAATTTTCTCTCAGAAACTGTTTCTGCTTTTCTTAAAGACATATGTACTTTGTTCACAAAGTGTCTGCATTTCTGTATACTAAAGCTTCCATTATGAAACAAACTACTCTCCTCACTAAGCCAAATATGGTATAAATACCCTTATTGGCATTATCTCACAAAATCCAAACCTACGTTCAGGATCCACCATCAATTGTACTAGTACCAGTACTAGCTTCATTTTGTGGGGATGGAATTTGTTGCCATTTGAGCTACACTAGATTTGATTTATTCACTACCCTTCGGTCTTCCTAATCTTAGGGCATATTTTACCAGCCTTATTTTTTTTTATGGTCAGCCTCCCGCAAAGGCTGGAAGCCTATTACGCCGTAGATGCGCTGCGGGAGGATAACTATCTGTGCACCTTAGTTATGAAATGCTGCAGGTTGTAGCCGTCAGGAAACAAATTCCCCGAGAGCTCATTCCACAGCATCGAAGTTCTCCAAGAGAAGGAATGCTGGAAGAGACGTGATAGAATCTGTAAAACAGGGACAGGTCAGCCTTCCTTCTTCGATGTTCCAGGCTGTGGAAGTCCTTTGTGGGGCGTATCAAGTAGTCTAATTGCTCCCTTCTAGGTAGTATCCAGAAGCTTTATATGAGCGCATCCCCACACATGAGACCAATACTCCGCCGATGGTCGCATCTGTGCCTTCTATAGCAGCAGTTGTTGGTCTAGTGTATACAGCTTCCTACAGCGGAACAAAACTCCAAGCCTTTGGAATGCCGTTTTAGCAGTACTAACGACGCGGTCGTGCCAGGACATGTTGAACCCCAAAATGTTGACGGAAGGTCACTCGACTATTGGATGACCCTCCATTTCCACAGCTGGTAAGCCAACGTGAGACTTTGTCAGTGTTGTAGCCTGAGTTTTCTGTTCGCTAAACTGTACTTCATTTATCGCCGACGTACCATCTCCTGGTATGATAGTGGCTTGCCTGGTGCCATGCACGACATTAATGTATTGTCATCTGCGATGCTGTAGATTGGATTGGACGTTATTTCCAGCAGCTCGTTGATGTACAGCAGAAACAGTGCAGGGGATAAGGACAGATCCCTCAGGAATACCGGAATTTCTTGAAAATACGTCTGATGAACAGCCATCGACTACAACAGAGATCGGTCGTTCAAAGAGCCATTCAGCCACTGGCACAGGCCAGGTGGTAGTACATAAGCAGCAAGCTTGACCAGAAGTCCCTCATGCCACACTCTATCGAAGGCGTTCGATATGTCAAGTGCAACAACATGGGATTCGCCATGATTTCAATTGCTTCATTCCACAGGTGAGTGACGTAGGCCAAGAAGTCACCCATAGGCCTATGCTTACGGAAGCCATACTGACGATCATTTATGATGTTATTGTTGCCCAGGTATTCCAGGAGCTGTATGTTAGTGAGAATCTCAAAAACCATAGACATGATGCTGGGAAAAGCGACAGGTCTATGATTTATGGGATCGGTCTTTTTGCCTTTCTTAGAAATGGGTTGTACGCAGCTAATCTTCCATGCAGTGGGAAACACGCCTCGGTGATATGATAGTTCAGAGAGCTTGCAAAGAATAGGTGCAAGCTCAGCGGCACAGTAAGCACTAAAGTTTCAAAACCTTTGGAGTGTACCTGATTAGTACGTTTCTAATCATGGCCTAATAAGTTCAGGATTGGATAGTAAACCTTTCTGTCGTATTCGTCCCCGTTCTATATTTATATATTTCTGAGAGCAAGAGTGAGACTGTGTGAAAAAACGACTCCTTAACTCTCATAAATCACGCTTCATACATTGTATATCATCTTTCCGAATTGAATTATTTAAAACATATCCGATGAGCATCAAAATAGCAGACAACGGGAACAAGGCAATATGTGTTCATCCTTTAAACATCATGGCTCGTCACGAGAATAAGGATGAGCTTTCCTCCTACAAGGTGAAATTTCGAAGGTCAGGGAACCTCAAGGGTAGATTTGGAGGCGTCTCGGTGATTTTGTTATATTCCATGTCTGTAGGCGTAGGACATACTGTGAAGTAATCGCTTAAGGATTCGAATTCAGGCTAAATTTTGGACGTTTCAAGCTCAATTCACATGCGCCCGATTTCTGACAATGAGATAGTACGAAGCTGTTCCTTTTGGTTGAAATATTTAAAATGAATTGGCGCCAAAGTTTATTTCTGATACCTAGACAGACAAGCTGATTTAAGTCCAGTCACATAGTACCTTTAAAGAGCATTTCGTCCCATAAACATGGACGTTTTGATTGGAATTGTTTTCTTATATTGTACGACACAGACCGGGAGCTGAAACGAACAGCTGCAATACGTGAAAAAACTGTGGCATGCTGGTGATGGGTTCGATGAGCACAAAAACAGCGAAAACGTTTTTGAATGTGCTGACAATGATGAGACTGATTTCAAATTGTTGTTTTTGCTACTTAACTCAACTCAACTTAACTCAAATTACATTGTGTCCAGAGGTGATAATATAACAGCATTATGTCCACTAGAGGCAAACAGACAGACAGACAGATTTTTTTGTTTTTGAAAGTCGTTCTTCAACGTATGCATGTACCAAATTTTGCGATTAAGTACCATACACCCCATATCATCATATTATCCCAAACCATTTTTTTGCTATGGTTCCTCTGTACTAGCGTTTTGCTTCTCCCAATTTGTAATAATGGATTGAAAGACATAGGTCATCAAATCATCATCATTTATCAAAGAATCTTCCATCGGTTAACTGAACCGTGCACCTAACAGACATTAAATATTGGAGATAATAACATAACATTTACTCTGAATTTGTGATGAGACAGGTATTGAACAACTGGAACGGTGGTATAACTATTGGCGGAAGCAAACAATTTCTAACATAACATTTTCTGACGATACAACCTTTATTGCTGCTTCTCAGGAAGAACTAGTAGCTCTATTGAACGTTTTAGAACAACACAGTGCAGCATAGGGTCTTGGTATTAACTACAACAAGACCAAGGTTATGATCGTAGATAGAGAGCATGACAATCATCGAGAAATATAGTCAATATGCCATTGTGAGGTAGTTCAAAGTTTTGTGTAGGTACCTCGGTTCTTTGATCGACAATTCAGCCAGCTGTGAGAATGAGATTCGACGGCGCATTCAACAGGCATGGGTAGCCATGACAAAGCTTACTAAAATATGGCGTGACCATAACATCACTAAAGCTACCAAAATGTCACTGGTTCAGTCTCTTGTGTTCTCCATATTTTGTTATGCCTCGGAAACTTGGACTGCTAAAAAGGCAGATCGAGCTCCCATAGGTGCTTTTGAAGTGTGGACGTGGAGGAGGATGCTGAGAATACCTTATACCGCCCATCGAACTTATGCTTCCATACTGGATGAGCTCGGTAATCCAAAGAGACTATCCTCCATTGTGTCGACGAGTATGCTTACATTCTTCGGACATATTCACAGAAGCGATAATATGGAGAAACTTGTAGTTCAGGGTCACGCCTCGAGTGGGCGGTGCCGTGGCTGTTCCCCTACACGCTGGGTGGATACGACGAAACAGTGGCTAGCTATGAGCATCAAGAGCGCCACTGAACTGACAGTAAATCGCGAACGATGGCGAGCTACAGTTCTCAAAACTATTGATAATATTCGTGTCGGCAATACTCTAGCTCCGACTTAATGCATTTTACGAGTTCACAACATGTCTGTTAAGACATTGTGACTATGATGATGATATATTGGACTGAAATCGAGTTATTTGGTGTATTGGATTCCATCTCAAATAACATATCTACAAATTTGAATTGACCTGACTTGACACCTCGGCAACTGGCGTAGGTACCAACTATCAAGGCACAAATTCGCCAAAATTGTAACAAACTTTCGTACGAAAAAATAGGATGCATGAGATTGAATATGTTTACAATACACGATAGAATCAGTACAAATACGAATCGTGTCCATGTGAATTACGTTTTATACCAGCTGATTCATGTCACTCATTTTAAACCAGTAAACCTTCGTACCTCTATAACTACTGCTTTATACTTTTACCAAATTCGTCCACAGGCACCAAAGCGATAATCAAAAACTTTGAGCTGGAGAAGGCTGATCTGAGTGAAATATTTATATTCTTCAGCAAGGATAAAAAACCTTATTGTTTGTAACATCGACACAGTGATTGCGGAGAGACAACAATGAAGCAAGAAGTATGAAAATTGCACCATCAGCTATTAAGGAGTTGTAGATGTATGATGTTTGATCATTTTTCGCAAATTTCGGGTGAACTTATAGTGATAGAGGGTAGGAAGTTTGAGTTACACTAAAAAAATATTCATGAAAGATGCTCTATCCTAAGGTAGACCTACTGCGATGGAATTTTGATATACCATTACTATGGTGGCAATTATAGCAAAAATGCTCCCGTGGAGTGAACATCAAAATACTAAGAAAGTTTCTATAGTAACTATATAATATTGGAGCTTTGAAATTTTAACACTACTTTGACCTCTAGTGTGCAGAATTTCACTACGGTTACTTTCTTGGATAATAGACCTTCCTTTATCAATATAAAACTTTTTGGAAGTTATTCCATTCCCCATCTTGCTCACCACTCCAGTTTTATTTTAGATTAGGAAGCTCAAGAACGCCTATAGGGCTTGAAGCACTTCGGAGATGGTTTTCTTAACAGTGCTTTTCGCATTGCCCGCGAATTGGTTTGCTATGACCTGGAACCCAAAACAAAGTTACTTTGTTCCTTGTTTCAAGTTCGTTGAGGAGATGTTTGCACTGCCATACGAGTCTTGTTTCAACCTGTTTGGAGCTAAGTGCTATAAGGGCAGCCCGGCTATCTACTTGGTGGGACGCCACGGTGCGTCCGCTTGGCCACCAGAGAGCGCAGGTTCTATATGCTGCTGCATATGAAAGCCGATATACGAGGGTTGCTCTATAGTGAGCATCAGATTTTTCAAGTCCACCAGACATGTGAAGCATGTGAACAGGCGACAGATTTGTAGATTTGTTTGTCAGGGATATTTTGTTCAGCTTCATTACTTCCAATTCTATGGCTATCATTTCTGTCAGGAACACCGTGGTGTACCTCCCAAGGATTACTGAGATTATAACTTTTGGATTGCTGCCAGCTACTGGTACCCGCTACAACCCCAGTTCAGACTTGAAGCCATCAGTGAATAGCGCGAGATTGGAGGGTGACATGAAACCTTCACTCCTCTTCAATGTGTCCTTTCCAGAAGGAAAGGGGGTTGTAGGATCTCTCCGTGTGAACTTGGGGAACCATGGAGTCCGAGACCATTCCGAGTATGTGGTGATTCGCATTTTTACCCATAATACCCGTTGTGCCTGGTCCTAGTTCCTTTTTGTCTTGTCTGCCAGTTGATATCAGTCAGTAGGCGACCATTCTGCCACCTCGCTCTATCTCAATGTGTAGAGGGGTTGAGATTAGGAGGGTCTCCATGGCCAGTGTTGGTGTAGTAGACATGGGTCCAGTAATAGCAGTTGGTTCATTGTACAGCCACCAGCTTGGTTCTGGCTGTACTTTGTAGACATGGACCTTATCAATTCTCTTATTCAGATGGGAGCTGAAGGTAAGTCTTTTTTCCAACATAGAACCAAGTTAATTCACCTCCTCTGCAAATTGGATTGACTCTTCCGCTATTCTAGGTGAGCGGAGCTTGTCTAGTTTCCGTCTTTTAGTGAATGGAACAACAACGATTTTGTGGGGGTTTATCGACATTTGTTCTCTCCTCCACCAGCTATCGATTGTGTTCAATGCTTGTTAAAGAAGTTAAGAGATAGTCTCTTCATACCTTCCTGTGAGTAGAATAACCAGATCTTTCGCATAACACTGAACCTCCACATCTCGCATAGAGAGCTCGTTTAGCAGGTCATCCACCAGGATGGTCCACAAGAGGGGTGAAAGCACACCCTCCTGGGGACATCCCCTGACGGACTTAAACCTAATCGGCTTTCTATGCAATGATGTTAAGTTCCAGCCCATATCACATCTTCTCCACGCATCTTTTTAAAGGACTACTTGGAGCGAGTAAGGGAGTACATTGTTGAACGCTCCCTCAATGTCTAGAAAGGCACCCAGTGCGATTTATTTGTTTTTCAAAGACTAGTCGAATTTGCCGACTATAGGTTGTACAAGGCAAAATCTGTTGATTTTCCTGCCGTGTATGCGTATTGAGGAGCTAGGGTATAACGCGCGAACTTGAGAATCAAATAAAATACGTAGTCTCGTGGATTTGTGGTTCTTGGGTTTTTAGGCCGGCGTCGTTTAGCGGTAAAGCTTGACGTTTCGCCACCACGAGTGGATAGCATCTTCAGAAGCTATTTCACTTCGGCGACTTCCAAAATACTGACGGCTGGTGGATCTGCATCTGTATTTATATCTGCTAATGGTGACGTGGCCCAACCAGGTAGCGTTGGTAGCCCCGCCCCTACATAGTATACTCTCCCACATGTGCATGGTATGCGCTATACCCCCGGTGTTCTAAGTGGGTCTCTTTTATCCTTCACCGTTCTCAAATATTCCTGTATCTTTCTTGTGGGCTTGTAGATGGTCTTGACGTTTTTCTTTCGTAACATTTTTCCTATTCTGTCTGTTATTCCAGGCACATAGGGTAGAAAAGCTTTTACTATCGGTTTAGGTTCTGGTTTTGCCTTATTTCTTCTCATTGTTCTTGTTGTTTCCTTTTCTGTGTAACCATTTGCCTTAAAAGCATTCTTTAGATGTTCCAGTTCGGTGTCGAGTTCTTCTGGTTCGCACACTTTTCTAGCCCGTTCTGTCAAAGTTCTAATAATTCCGTACTTCTGTGATGGGTGGAGATTTGATTCTTTATGTAAGTACCGGTCAGTATGAGTTGGTTTTCTATATACCTTGTGCCCTAATCTAACTCCTTTTCTTGTTAGAAGAACATCAAGGAAGGCGAGATTTTTGTTTTCTTCTACCTCCATGGTGAACTTGATGTTTTCATGCACGCTGTTCAGGTATTCTAGAACGTATTCTCGTGTTAGTGCTTTCTCAAGTATGTCTGTCTAAAATAATATGAGGGGAATTAAGTTCGAAGGTTGTCTTGCGATACTGCTTACGGCCGACCACCGCAAAGACGATTTCTCATCGAAGGGAGCCGAGAGCGACCGACCGATAGTGTGACGCACTTTAAACTTACAGTGATGATTCAAAGAGCAAATTGAAGAAGAGAGCTTGCACTAGGCCAATTCGATGACCTTTTTTTACCTATATCGTGTTAAATCACAGGCATTTGAAAAAGTATTATTTTGTATTGCACACGCACTAATAACCTTTTTTGAAAAAATCGCTCTGAATAGGGTACTTGCAGAGGTCGTGAAATCGCCTCGGGAGTATACATAGCGTAAAGAAAACCATATCAAGAAGCAGTAGGAAACAAAAAACATGATTTTACTTATGGCCAAAAACAGATATCTATTTGCAAAATAAAATAAGGATATATTCAAATTTTTCCACGTGACTTAAAACAAGGGCTGACGTCACAGGTATCTCATCGATATCGACAATCGATACTGCTACAGCGCAGGTCAGTGAGATTCAACTGCAAACTAGAGATGATCTGAATTTTTTAACAATGCGACTCAATTTATTGATAAAACATATTTGAAACATGTAATTAATTCACTAGCAGTTTCGTTGCAATACATTTTTATATCTTATAGGTATCACAGTTCATCCTGTTTGTGACCGAGATTCGCAACTAATCGAAGCCATCATTTTATTTCGGCACATCCCATTATGAATGAATCCAAAGACAGAATCTAATTCAAACCCATCCCTACAAAGTGAATTAGTAATCTAGCCTAACTTTTATTCTTTTGACTTTTGTATACTCTGTTACCTGATACTTTAAACTGGCTTGACTTCTATTTGTTAGGTATCAGCTGACGAAGAAGTGTATCTTAAATTTAATTTTTTACTAGTGGTGTTGATTGGCAATCCTGCAATCAGGACCGCATTAGCAATATTCTTACTGAATATCTCATTGCCAAGAAGTAATGACTATTTTTGTAAACAAAAAATTGCTTCATTATCCAGAAATTTGCAGCAAAAATGGTTAGTTAAGAGAAATAGATTATTTTATTGATTTGTATATATTGTTAGAGACTAACAAAGTACTCTTAGATTTAGCAATAAGGACGATTCAATGGATAGCTTGCATCACTAGTGGCATATTTATTGATTAAAATGTACAACGTACAATTGCAGAAGAGTATAAAGTAAGTACATGGAGTGCTTGTGCATGGTTAAGCTAAAAATGCTTTTATCTTCATTCTTACCTCATTTAAAGCGTAATCATCATTCAGACCAGACATACTGATATATTGAAACAAACACCGGATTTTCCGAGAAAATGTAAAATAAGCATAGACCTCAGAGCATAGACGAAAAACGTCACCAAGTGTCAATTACTTGTCATCTTGCACTCAGTACAGCTCTGTATTCCTTCAAAGCTTAAAATTGATACGTGAAGACTCAATCTGGAGTATATTTAGTTATCACCAGCCGAACAGCTGTTCGCTGATGACACGGCTGACAGTTTAAAGTATCGGGTAACAGGGTATACTTTTGTGTGTGACTGTGTTTTGTGGTTATAATGATCAATGTCAAAATGTTAGGTTAGCACTGGCTATCGATATCGAATATTAATACTTTACATCCCATCACTATAGGATACAACTGACTTCAGAGGTTGCTTGCGCGGCATTTTCCGGCATTTGAAATAATTTTTGGAATATCTCTCACAGCCGATTCCAAAAAACCAAACAAGTGATTTTGTCACGTTTACTAGGCTCTAAGGAACGCGTAAACGACACAATATTTTTATCTGCAAGTACCTTATAGTCCTTGACTGTCTTAACTATCACCTTCTGAAATTTTATGTATGTAGTTTGAAAAACAAGTGAGTTGTGCGTGTACTTGCGAATCCTTGTTTTACATGACAAATGTATATGTATAAATGTGTGTACATAGGCCCCTTAAGTTGTTATTTAACCAGACCTTCTATTAAACCAAATTAGGCGTAATATCGTATTTCCTTTAAACGGTATCTGGATAGGGCATTTGTCAATACATCATGCTGGCGGCATTCAATAGGTGACCACTCTATTGTCAGTCTCATGGGAGGGACCCTCAAATTGATTGAGAGGTCATTTACAGGTACGATAAGCGATTACAACAATATTTCCGACAAACGTATCGCCACGCTGCAGAGAAGCATTCAACGTTTTGTATTGTTTTGCGATACGTAATACTGTTCAGACCAGACCATGCATTGCACAATGGCTTTTTAGCGACAGTTTGAAAAGAATTTGCTTTTGGCCAAAGTATGGGGCCTATACAGAGTTGTTTAGGCTCGATAGTTAAAATGAGTTGCATTTTGTCCATTATTACAAATTTTCAGGAGAAGCACATAACTAGCACAGAGAAATCAAATCGTAACAAAAAAAAAGCTTTGGGATAATATAATGATATGGGGTGTATGGCACTCATCGTAAAATTTGGTACAAGTTGAAAAACAACTTGGAAAATTAAAGAAACGGTTGGACCTAATGCAATTTGTTTGTCTCTAGTGAACATGATGTAGTTAGTTTGTCACTTCTGGGTAAAATGTAATTTATCATTCTCAAGTAGCGAAAACAACAATTTGAAATCATTCTCATCATTCTCAGCGCATTCAAAATCTTCGACGCCGTTTTTTTTATGGTCAGCCTTCCACGAAGGCTGAGAGCCTATGGCGTTGTAGAAGCGCTGCGAGAGCATACGTGTCGGTGCACGTTAGATTTGAAACGCTGCAGGTTGTAGCCGCCGGGAAACAAAGTCCCGGCATCTCACTTCACGTCGTTGAAGTTCTTCAAAAGAAGAAATGCTGGAGGAGGCTGTTTCGGGGAGTAGGGACCTCGATCTGATAAGGATGCCTCTCTAGTGTTCCTCATTCGGACGGCCTTTGGTGTTATTATCTGGGAGAGCTCACTCGAACATCTTCCGTGATAGAATCTGTAAAACAGGGATAAGTCAGCCACCCTTCTTCGATGTTCCAGGCTGTGGAGGTCCCCTGTGAGGCTAGATATACCAATTGATGTAATTGCTTTCTTCTGGATAGTGTCCAGAAGCTTTATAGAGTGCTTCGGAGCATATCCCCCCACATGGGAGCAATACTCCAGCAGTGGTCGGATCTGTGCCTTGTTGAGCAGCAGTAATTGCTCTGGTATATACAGCTTCCTGCAGCAAAACAAAACTCCAAGCTTCTAGGATGCCATTCTAGCAATACTGACGACGACGTGGTCGTGCCAGAACATGTTATTATTGATGTTTATCCAAAAGTTTGACGGAAGGTAACTCGACTATGGGGTGACCCTCCATTTCCACAGTTGGTAAGCCAACGTGAGTTGTCTGAGTTTTTTGTACGTTAAACTGTACTTTATTTGCTAATCCCCACTCGAAAATTGTTTTGATATGTACATTAATCTGTGAGGCGTGCTGCTGTCCCCGACGTACTGTCTCCTGGGATGATAGTGGCTTGTCCGGTTCCATGCACGATATTAATGTACTGTCATCTGCGAAGCTGTAGATTGGATTGGATGTTATTTCCAGCAACTCGTTGATGTATAGCACAAACGGTGTAGCGGATAGGACAGGTCCCTGAGGAATACCGGCGTTTATTGAAAATACGTCTGATGAACAGCCTTCGACTGCAACAAACAGAGGTCGGTCTATCTGGCTCTATCTGGCTATGCAGCCACTGGCGCGAGCCAGGAGCTAGTCCATACGCAGCAAGCTTGACCAAAGTCCCTCAAGCCACACTATGTCGAAGGCTTTCGATATGTCAAGTGTAACAACTTGGGATTCGCCATGATTTTCTATTGCTCTGTTCTACATGTGAGTGATGTCGGCGAGTAGGTCGCCCGTAGACTTGTGCTTACGGAAGCCATACTGGCGATCATTTAAGATGTTATTGTTGTCCAAGTATGTCAGGAGCTGTGTGTTAATGACGAAACCTTAGACATGATGCTGAGAAGAGCTACAGGTCTATAATTGGTGGGATCGGTTTTCTGGCCTTTCTTAGGAATGCGCCTCGCTGATACGATAGTTTGAATAGTTTTCAAAGGATAGGTACAAGCTCAGCGGCACAGCGTTTGAGGACAATGGCTGGAATTTGGTCAGGATCAGTAGCTTTCTTCGTGTTTAGTTTTTGGGGGATGCTTTTTTACATCTGGATGTTGAAATTTAACCTCTGTCGTTCTGAGTTCACGTTTATGGTGGTGGTCGGAGTATTTCCTTGAAAGTCAACAGTAGAATTGGCTGCGAAAGCCTCCCTAAGATGTCTGCTGTTTCTTTAGGAGTAGAAGCAATGGACTTGTTCTCTCAGGTCAAGGGTGGTATCGACAAGGAGGAAAAGCTATGACTGACAGCCTTAGCTACAGACCAGAATGTTTTGGACAAACTAGGGCATGAGAGGAGCTTGTTCTTAATTTTTTTGTTGTGTTCCTCCTTGCTGCTGCCGATCACGCGTTTACAGTACTTTCTGGCGTCGATAAAATTGCGGTGGTTCTCAGCATTTGGGGTTTTCCCTCCATTCTTTGTAATGTTGGTTTTTAGAGGTAACTGTATCTCTACAACGCTGATTAAACCATGTTTTTGGAGGGACGCTTGACGACATGAGGAATATTATTACCGCTGTTATTTCTTGGGCGCAAGTTGATGGGTCTCGTGACTTGAAACTGACGTCGTTCCAGGGAAAGGACTGGTAGTATTCTCTTAGGTCGTACCACTTTGCTGATCCGTAATGCCAGACCCGACGAGGCTTTGTATGGCGGAAATCTGGAGAATGCATCCTGCATAGCGTTGGGGCGGTGCTATGGTCAGACGATCCAAGGCTTCGGTTTCACTTTCCTCGTCATCCGTTTTGTTAGAGGGTTTGAGCCAGTTTGAGTTGTGAACGTTGAAGTCACCCAGGAAGACTATTTCTGAATTGGGGTGACCTGATTGCAGCGCGTCCACAGTGGCTGAAAGCTTCTCGAAGAGCTTTGCAGTTGTTACTACTTGGTGGCCTATAAATGCAGCATATGAATTTGGAATGATCTTGGAAGGATACTTAAAGCCATATGATCTCATATCCTTCCAGTTTAAGCTCTTCTTCTCGATGACAAGAAAGCCCAGATTTAACGTACACGCATACGACACACCTACGTTCTAAATCGGGTGTATAAGTCATATCCGAGATATCTGAAGCAGTTATCCATTGTCGAAGAACGGACTTGAGTTTCTGTAAGAGCCAGAATGTGTGGCTTCTCTGCCTGAAGCTGTTGATGGACAGAGACGCAAGACCTCGTATATTTGTAAAGTCGGCTCTGAACAAGTTTCTCTGGCATTCGGGCCGGTTGTCGGTGCGAGTATTGAATTTACTGGCTCAAGCTGTGGCAACTATTATTACAAATACCATTCGTCTGAACATCACCTTAGCTGATAATTATTTTTGTCTGTTACTCAGCTGGCTACTAGATTTAGTCCGGTCCAGAGAAAATACCCCTGCCAGCCCTCAATCCGGCACTGAATGCTGTAGTGCTAAGCGATATTTGATGGGTGACGCCGAGAATGGGAACATTTATAAGCTTTGCGTCAACCGAGTAGGGTTGTTTTCCTCCCTCTCCAAGCAAATAAAATCGCGAATTTATTTGGAGAACGGATTGCTTGCACATTATCATCTGCCAGGCTCTGATAATAAAGTATCCCACGCGATTTCTACTTGCGAGGTCTTGATAATTACACTCCATATATACGGTATATTTTTATCCGTATTTTCAACTTAGAAGTCTATTGTTATTAATTGTAGTCACTTCTCCTTTACTTCAAATAATTAAACTCGACGTACTTCACACCTATTATCTCTTCACATGCGTGATAATATAGGCCAGTGTATTTGTTCTAGTTTTAAGTGAACAATTAGCGAGTGTTTAGCAAATCGTTATTTTTATATTGTTTTATTAGGTTGTTACATAAGAATTACCGAGTTTTCTTTCTGGATGATGTATAGTTTTCAGGACAATTAAAAAGGATCTCTCAACGCATCAAGTTGTTTTAATATTTACTCCGGGAGTTATCCCCCAAGTAACGACGGTTATATATCAAGTCACCTCAGGCCTACTACATGGCGATTCTGCTATATTACACAGGGTTTTTTTGCAAAGTTGGGATTTCCGCGTCCAGAAGCAACTAAGGGGTTTCCTGGAAGAGCCCTATTTGTGTAAATCCTTTTAAAATGAGTTGGCAGCGACCCTACAGTGTTTGCATCACATCCTATATGCACAACTTATTAGTTTTTCGTTAGAAGCCCAGATGTCCAGTGGATAGGTGTTTAAAATTAAGGTGTCTCCGTAAAAACACCACAAGTCAACTTGCGACTCCCTTAAGAACAACACTTGTCAGTGACATGTGTGATTTTTATGGAAATTAGTAAGAGGTTCTTCGGATTTTGGGATAAAGTACTACAAGAGCCTTTTTGCTCAAAGAGCCGACTTTTCGACGTTTGTTTTACACCTTCTTCAGAGCTAAAATTCAAATGAAGACGAAACAATATATAATTAAAAATATAAATTGAACAACGTTGAATATTAACTCTGACAATTCAGTCTTACACACAAATTTAAAACTCTTTTGCACCTAAAATTCTACATTAACGTTTAAAAGATTTGAAAAATTTTTGCAAAATACAACTCGGTAAAAACAATCAAAATTAGAAAGAATCGGTACATCTATCCATTGACAGGTTGCATAAAAAATAAAAAATAATAAATAAATATTAAACAATTTTCCATTCCATATTATTTAAATGTTGAAAGACCTATAAAATGTAAAGCATACATCCTTACCTACCAGGCATACCCCTATAGCGACAAGGAATAACATATCCCTTTGAGTCAAAAAACGTTCCAGAAGATTTTTTAAAAATTACAAATGCCGTTTGTCAATATACATTGGTAGCTGCTGCTGTACACTGCAGCCAGTGTGAGAAAAACATGAACATTTATACTTGTATGTACATTTTTAATAGATATACCAGGTTCAGTCGTAAAAGCAGACAAATATATACTACTCGCAAGTAAAATCCGAGCACTGGGAAAAAAGGGTTGCAGTTGATGAAATGCGGTAGGACTAAACACAATAACAAACGAACTCATTTGCCATAATTAGTTTATAAAAAATACAACAGATTAATTATGGGTGGACCCTTCATGTTGTCGAATGCACTCCTCTAGCCTACGCGGCATGCTCGTAATCTAGTTGTTGATGAAATCTAGGGGTACAGCCTCCCAAGCTGCTCTCTCAGCATGTGCCAGTTCATCCAGCGTGGTCGGAGGATTGAGTAAATCGCTTATGTATCCCATCCAATCCCACAATTTTTCAATTGGCGATAAATCGGGTGATCGTGGAGGCCAGGGGAGTACCCTAACTTCAGCTTCCTGTAGGAACCTCATAGATACCCTTGTAATATGGGGACGTGCTGATGGAAGAAACCCTCTTCGATGCCTGGAACATATGGAACGGCAATTGGTTCTAACACATCATTCACATAACGTTGCGCAGCCATTGTGCCACGAATCTCAAGTAAAGGTGACTCGCTGTTGAATGCAATGGCACCTTAAACCATAAAACCAATAGGACGGTGTACATGGCGCTCAACAGCAAACTGGAGATCACGTCGTCCACCCCGTCGTCGTCTTACGCGTTGGCCTCCGTCACGTGCCCCCAGACAAAACTTGGGCTCGTCGGAGAAGGCCGCCTGATGCCACTCAGCATGCCATTGTCGGTGTCGTTTGCACCAATCTAACCATTGGCGACGATGAGACGGTATGATCCTAAGCCCATTTCACTCAATCGGAGGTACACCGTATGGACCTCCTTATAGCTGCATACCAAGTGTCAGCAATAGCTCGAGTGGATTACATTCTGTCTCGAAGGACCAGTAGTCGTAGATGACGATCTTGCCGGTCTGCAGTTCTCCGACGTGCTCCAGAACCTCTAGCTCGCTGCATTCGCGCTTCTGCGATCCATGCGCGCTATGCTGCTACAACTGTAGCCACGCTACGCCCCACGGTTACAGCAATTGCTCTTAAATAAGCACCACGTTCTCGTTGCTACAATCCGAACCCATTCAAGAAGGCTTAACTGCGTAAACTAGGGCTGTCGTCTTCTATGGGGCATCTTTACACAATTAATTACTCTCTCGCCAAATTTGCAACAGTTTTGCACGTCTAGAGGTTTTTAGAGGTTACATATGTACTAGAGATGGTACTGGCATGTTGTGTACAAATTTTCAATGCAGATATCCATTTTTCTCTGGATGTTCGGGTTTCATTTGCGAGTAGTAAATGATTATGTTGTTTTGAGTTTAATGTAATTGGTGATTAGAAAATTATAAATCTGACTCGGACACTAACACTCTCGATGTGTACGCCTAATCGCCTCTTATTCTAATATCTTTTCTTCCCTTGTTCGTGGTTTCCCAGACCTTTTGTAAAAGTACTTTTTTGTGATAAATGGAAATATCATATATAAGTTTTATAACAAAACTGTTCTTGTTTTCTTTTTTTTTTCGCAATGCTCCAAAAGCTATATCAAAATAAAAATGGGTTTTTGAATCGAGTACCGAAAACACGCCGACGGCTCCCGACCCCATGTGACGTCACCATGGCGGTAAGGATGCTCCTTTGACCAACGACGTCCTACTCCGATACTAGATTCTAGATTCCCAGCCAATCGCGAAAATACGTACTGCTAAACTGCTAACTAGTGTATATTTGTTGCAACACAGTCGATGAATTAAGTTTGCAGCTCGAGCCGAAGTCTACGATCGAAATAAATATGTTTTTGAATGTTTTAAGTTGAAGTCAGATTACAGATTCCAGTAAGTACCTAATCAAATATGTTTCGGTAAAAAGATCTCCTCAATCGAAGGATGGCCCAGTGGTTAGAGAGTCCGCTAGTGGATCTCAGGGTCTTTGGATCGAAACCCAGACATCCCGACATTTTTTTTATTTTTTTTATCAAAAATTTTATTTATGTGCTTTTTGCACTTGTTACGCACATTTCTTCTACGATCAACATAAATATGTGTTTGAATTAAATTTTGTTAGACATATTGCTTGCACTGCACAGTGCAAAAACTAAGTACAGGAGGCGGTGGACAATTCAAGAAGTCAGTGGAAATGAGGTTTGTATATCAATATCGATCGCCATTATTTTTTTTTAAATGTAATAGTTGGTTAATAAAACAAAATCCCTCCATCCATTCAATTCATTCATTTTTAAACCTTTTAATTCAAAAAAAGTAACTCAAAATCGTAATATATTCTGTTTATCACTTGGTATTATTATTTATTTAACTTTGTGCAATGAAGCTTAACAATATTAAATTTTCATAAAAATTTAACAAGCACTGTGCAGTGCAAGTAATATGTCTAACAAAATTTGATCAAACACATATTCATGTTGATCGTAGAAAAAATGTGCATAACAATTGCAAAAAGCACATCAATAATTTTGATAAAAAGAAAAAAAAAGTTGGAAGGCCTGGGTTTCGATCCAAAGACCCTGAGATCCACTAGCGGACTCTCTAACCACTGGGCCATCCTTCGATTGAGGAGATCTTTTCAACGAAACATATTTGATTAGGTACTTGTTTACTGGAATCTATAATCTGACTTCAACTTCAAACATTCAAAAACATATTTATTTCGATCGTAGACTTCGTCTCGAGCTGCAAACTTTATTCATCGACTGTATTGCAATAAATATACACTAGTTACCAGTTTATCAGTACGTATTTTCGCGATTGGCTGGGAATCTAGAATCTAGTATCGGAGTAGGACGTCGTTGGTCAAAGGAGCATCCTTACCGCCATGGTGACGTCACACGGGTTCGGGAGCCGTCGGCGTGTTTTCGGTACTCGATTCAAAAACCCATTTTTATTTTGATATAGCTTTTGAAGTTGTGCGAAAAGAAAAGAAAACCGAAACAGTTTTGTTATAAAACTTATGTATGATCTTTCCATTTATGACAAAAAGAATTTTTATTCAAAACCTCAATTCTCATGCTATGGCTCAACCTTTTGTCTCTAGCTGCCTCACTATTTGCTCTTCCTCGAAATAAAATGATGTGTACCTAAAAGAAATACGGATATAGCATTATTAGATCAGATAGTAACAAAACCAGACGCAACGATTGACGTTCCGCACATTCATGCGAAATTAATTTAGATTATACTGCTATCATGATTGATAAACAATAGTCGTATGTACCTATATGCTAATAGATAATCTGCGCTTGTTCCATTTTTCATTATTGAATTTCGCATCTGACTGGTTTACCTAAACCAGATAGAAAACCGCCGATTGTATACAAATCAAATATTAGTCGGTCTCCGCTGCTGAATATTACATTTTTATAATTACACAATCATGGCGTAATTATTGGAAATTTTCGTGTTATACTTTTACCATGGCTCAACAAACAATCAGTTGTCATTATCAAGGTCATTCTTTGCGTCGATCCTTTTGCGCATCGCCATTTTGGGTTAGAATTGTCTGATTTCAACAGCGTCGACACGGCAGTGTCAAGGCAATTTAGGTTTCATGTTTAAAAGAGGCGTAGTGACTGTGGGAGCGTCACTAATAAAAGAGCTGTCATTCGAGGTGTTTTGCGTTTTGCTACGGACTTTTGAATGGTTTGTGCTATGCTTTGTGTATGGATAAGGTAACAGAAAAATTAAAAGCTTGACATGTTTGTGCTACAATAAGCTGCTCTTCGAAAAGCCACTCTAATGGAAATAGGTATAACTTTTGTTAGGTTCCCTAAATACCCCTCAAGGTACGAATTAACATTTATTAGTACAGATGTTGTAATTTCAATTACCCATAGCGAGTTTTAAAAACTAAGAAATAAGACTTTATTCAGAGCTTTCGTTTTTTTAGAGCTCATAAAAAACTGTAGTAAAATATACTGTGAAGTGATCGTTTAATAAATTAACGTTTTTTTATGGTCAGCCTCCCGCAAAGGCAGAAAGCCTATGGCGCTGTAGAAGCGCTGCGAGAGGATAAGTTAAATTTGGAACGCTGCAGGTTGTAGCCGTCGGGACACAAATTCCCGGCAGCTGATTCCACAGCGTCGAAGTTCTCCAAAAGAGGGAATGCTGGAGAAGACTGGTTCGGGGAATAAGGACCTCGACCTGGTAAGGATGAGCTCGCAGAGCTTCTCTAGTGTTCCTGGTTCGGACGGCCTTTGGTGTTATTATCTGGGAGAGCTCACTCGAACATCTTCCGTGATAGAATCTGTAAAACAGGGATAGGTCAGCCACCCTCCTTTGATTTTCCAGGCTGTGGAGGTTCTTTGTGAGGTTAGGCGTATCGATTAATCTAATTGCTCTTTTCTGGATAGTATCCAGAAGCTTTAGAGAGTGCTTCGGAGCGCATCCCCACACATGGGAGCAATACTCCAGCGATGGTCGGATGTGTGCCTTGTAGAGCAGCAGCAGTTGCTCTGGTGTATACAACTTCCGACAGCGGAACAAAACTCCAAGCTTCTGGGATGCCGTTTTAGCAATACTGACGACGTGGTCGTGCCAGGGCATATTATTGTTGATGTTGATTCCCAAAAGCTTGACGGAAGGTGATTCGACTATGGGGTGACCCTCCATTTCCACGGTTGGTAAGCTATCGTCTTTGTAAGTCCACGCAGTAATAATCTTATATTGTCCTGGAGCTAGAACGTGGCTCATGGAGAGTCAAAGAGGAGATTTATATGGCCTGGACGTTAACAGACTGTGCCAAAGTTATAGGCTGTGCAATATGCACTTTGAGTCAATAATGTTTACAAATAGTACATGCAAGCGGTTGAAATTGAATGCTATTTCAACAATATCCAGCCATTAAAAGGTTGCTCTGGAGGTATCCGTACAACTCATGAGTATGAATATCATTCTTCGGAACCAATAAGCGTGCCTGTTCCAGTAGAAATTCTATCGAAAAAGAAGGTTTTAGAGAGTATCACTACTGTTCCAGATGCATTTACGTACGCCTTAGAAATTGATATTATGACGCTAGCTATAATCAGATTTCCTTCAACTCATAGTAAGTTTTTTAATTCTACCCTGTTGTACTGATAACACTTTTGTCTACTCCGCCCCTGTTATTTTGAATGAAACTAACCCAAAATGGCGTCGCTGGCGTATATATTTGCAAGATGTCATCACAAAGGAAGCTACTAAATCTCCCTCTTTTGGACCTAAAATGATTTCGGAAGAGGCTGGGGCATCTGCGCTGACAGGCGAGCTGGATCTTTCTAAACCCAGATAAGGGGCATTCCACGATTCTTTTGGATTTTACAAATTGATATTGCATTTACAAGGAGTACGTAGGCTGTCGTAGGAGAACAAGCAATGCAATCACTAAAATGGGCTCTGGCGCCAGCATTTTTAGACTCGGAACAAGAATACCTCACGAATTACAGGCAGAAGCTTTCGCAGTTATAGATTGGATTCAGCCAGGCTGAAATTAAGCCGCTAAGTGTTTGCAAGATAATATGGAGACTATCTACAGCATACGAAAACCTTGATGGCATCTCGGAAAACAACGGAACAAACTAACCAGCATGTTCTCATACTAGGTACAACTTCTAGACCTTGAATCAGGTCTGCATCCAAAAAAAAGGACGTTACTGCCTTTATAGACAGAGAGCAACTGACACTGCTGTTGATAGTGAGTTAATAGGCTATAATAAACTAAAAAGATACCAACCCGTAAAGAGGGTTGTTATTTAACCAATCTGTGCACGATACCGTGAGCTTTAAAACGTAGAATCTTGAAAGTAGGCGACGTAAGGGGGTAAGACCCTAGGACATCCTAGATTTTGCTAGAAAGTACAAGCATGGTGGTCAGAAATGCATAAGGACCCACCATGTGATCAATACACTGGCGTCATGAAATCAATCTTTTAGTATAGTATATAATAATATGTACGTGGGTTTAAAATTGAAACTGATCACGTTAGCCCTTGAATGAAATGGCACAATCAACTGCCAGCAGCTATGGTTTATCAAAAACTGAAAAGAACCGATTATGTTGCTTCTTCGGTCATTAAGTTCTGATGATTTGAATCGATCCATCGGCTTGCTATTACAATCAAATAGATCTGGTGAAATTTCTAAAATTGCTTTGAAATGGAAGGGATAACTGTGAACTCAAATTATATCTGGTTGGGGGGTGATAATTTGATGGTTGTACAATGAAAACAGTTTAAATATATTGACTACTATAATTTAAAATGGCAAGAAAAGAAATAGCCTACTGATAGCCAACAAAAAATTGGAATATTGTAGGTCAGCTACTTCTTTACGTTAGAACATAATACTAAAGAAATGGTCATGCTGTTCCATTAGGCAATATTTTTCAAGCTTAAATGCAAAATGATCTGTGGACTTCACATCGTGCTGAATGATAATAGTTTAATTCAATTAATTCAGAAATCAATATATTAAATCCTGTGTCTTGCATTAGCAAAGTTCCTTGATCTCAAAGAAAATTGACTTAGCTAATTATTGTTTATCAATAAGAAAACCATTCTCTCAATACATTGAATTGATTTACAGTGAAAAGTATCACTATTATCGTTATTTAACATGCTGGCAATAGAGAGTTAAAGCTCATTTGACCAACATTCATATTCATAGTTAAACCTCTGAACATCTAGGAATTATCAAACTCGATATACATTCTCTTTCAAACAACAGTTAGGTGGAAATATTTTTAAACTTAAAGTGGTTACCAACGTAATTCAGAAGCCTTGTGGTACAACATGAGGTGCATGGACAGCCACTCTATGACATTCAAATTTGAGACTGGTGCACTCTGCATCTGAATACTGTGCTGCAGCTCAGTCTCTAGACAAAAGTGGTCAATTCCCAACTAAACAAAATAATGAAACGCATAACAGGGACTAATAAAACACACCTACGTTGATCAAATAATGTATAGACACTTTGCTAATTCCACAGTCTACATATACGCAACGGGCATTAAAATCGATAGGCTCAGTTTCACAAGTCCACTCCTTATTAGCACAAAATACCTAATAAACAACTGGAAACACGAATGGACAATACCGTGTGTTATAGAAATATCACCTAATCTTGATCTTCTTGATCCCGTAAAATATAAATGAATTATTTAGGGTAAGACACAGCCTCCTCAGTGTGTGTGCCAACTCTCTGAAGACGGCACTTGCCGCAATTAGTTATGAACAATCTTCAAACATTCGTTTGTAGTTATTTAGTTTATTATTCTTCTTCATCGTGTGCCCTGTGCAATTCCGCACGTCGGCGATCTCCCGTATTCTTCTCACATCATATGTAGGGTGCCATTTTCTGCCTGTCTGAATATTGTGGCGGCATCCCTTATCCCGCACCAATCTCTTATATTTCCAAGCCAAGAGCGCTGTTTCCTCCCCGGACCTCGTCCCTGTATTATTACAAGTTCTAAAATAAGAACCAAGAAAAAACAAATAATATGAATAGATTTGTAGCATGTATGCACAAAATAATCAAAAAAAAGTTGATTTGATGAATTTAGTTAGTAACAGGCCACAGGAAGGTTCTGCATAGAGCAACCCTCGTATTTAGTTAGTAAGTTTCGTATTGGAACTACAAAACGGAATGATTTGAAATTATTATTTATTTATATACAAAAATCAGATATAATCCTCAAATTGAGAGAGATAATCATTGTTGAAAGGTACCTGATTATGCTTAAATCTATAAGGAACATCAACATTGTACCAAGATTCTCTACGTTATGAACTCCAGCTACCATGATGCTTTTAATGTACTAGTTAATTTTTACTGAATTATATATTCTGTTACAGATAGTTTCAAATCATCTAGAGTCAAAGTACCTAGATCAATTTGAAGTGCTTGAACCTGGTTCAAAACCTAGTTGGTTTTAAATAACTTCAAATCATCGACAAACAATAAAAATTCACTATTCTTTATAACATATGATGCCATGTAATACCATTCCATTCCGGTCCTTCATGAGTGCCCTGTGGGATATCACACGCACACATAATTTCAGAAAGGTTACAGCCATAGTTTACATATTTTGCACTTTTACATAACTTCCTTGTTGATGATGTTGCACCTAAAGGGGCCGATATACCGGAATGAGGTTGACCAAATGCCTTTAACTAATTATCAGGTTATTACTTAGGAGAAGGGTCTGCATATATTACGTACATAACAAATCATGATGCCTTTAGGTTTCAAATGTTAGGCAACTATTGCAGGACCTGCGAAGGAACGAGAAGAAAATATTGGAAACACAGAAGCGGTATCAGAAACACATTATTTCTGCAGGCGTAATGTGAATACGCTGTTCGTGATGAGGGATTGATTGTTCCTGTGTCAATAATACCCCTTCGCGTGATGTCAGCAGCAGAGTAATTAATTTTAGATTTGTATGAGAATGGGGTGAATTTAATTTTGGATTTTTGTATCACATATTGCATGTAGGTTAGAAATATTAAATAATAATTCAAACTTTATTCGTTTAATTAAGGTATTACTAACAACCTGGCTACTTCACGTTGTCCCCCTTTGATGCATTTGCCTAAGCACAAAGCACAAAAGAGTTGACCTGAAACTGATAGCAATAAAATTATTTTTAGAGAATAATAATATTTTGTTTCGAAGTTGGGTCACACTTTCTTCAGAAATTTGAAGAATAAGGTTGATGCTGCTTCGTTTCGGTCAGGAAACCACTGCAGCGCGATCAAACAGTCAAATGTATGTCTCTTGTTCACCACATCTAGGTGCACGAATCTATCAAGGTCAAGTTAAGTCATTGTTGGTAGTCAGAGCGGTCCGTGGGACCTAGGGACTTTAGATCTTGTGTCATAGTATCGGTTCGTAAGTCTGTCAAGTCTGGGAATCCAGGAACCAGGCTAAGACAAAGAAAGAAGGGAAGAGGAAGGTAAGGAAGGAAGGTGGAGAGCAAAGAGGAGCAAGAAAGTCTTTCACAACAGGAGACGCTTGAGCATTTTTGAAATGTTTCACCAATTTTTTAAAATATAGTCGAGAGTTCCTTTTTTTTCTTCTACTTTCTTTTCCTTTTTGAGGATATTCAAATCAAATTTCTTAAGGCGATAGCTGTTCCAACTCTCTTATATGGTAGAGAAACATGAACAACAACGGAAAGAGAAGAAAATAGAATACACCATGCTAAATGTTTCGATAATTTTTTTTAATTTTCTTGAGAATTCAATTTAATTTGGTATGGTAAAATACTTTCATTTTGATTGTATTAAATTCACCATTTTGCTTGACAATAGCGCCGCTCCACCTATTCTCAATATCGCATATAAAACATGGATAGGCGCCTATCGAGAGCTTCGTTCAAATTGCTAGTCTCATTACGTTTTTTTAAAGCTGAATCTTGTTAATAAAACTTAATTTTCAATGTATGCAAAGCACAGTTGCCGAAACATAATTTGCAATTTAGTTTGTAACGCCAAAGTGTGATTTCGCCAGATCAACCCTTTATCAAGAACTGAGATACTTGACAGAATATACCCATGATTTTGTAGAATAGACTATCTGCGACAAGGTTTGTGGTTTTAATAGTCTGAGTCAAATCAATTGAAAGTAATTGTGATAATGGTGACTTTCTATTTTAATTGCATTTTTCTATTTCAGGTAAGCTGTCCAGACGATTAGTTTTTTACTGTACTGGTAAGCAATCAATTATTATTGAACGAAAGTCATGTATATTTTATTTCATCACGGAAATTGAAGTCGTGCATTTCTGATCACCACTCTGCTTGTTTCGTCAATATTTGCCCTAATGTAATCGAAAAACGTTTTTGTGTCGTAGTAAAATCATGAAGTAATTAATAGGAAGGTTAGTGATAGAGGTACGATGTATACAAGACAACAAAAATTTAAGAAGCTGATTCATCATCGGGTGAATTCGTAAATGTTACAATAATGAAAAAGTAGCAATTTCATTCATTCATCCGAAACTAATCGCAGACGACGTCGTTTCGCTTTTATTAAAGCTTGTCAGTGTGATTTACATAAACAGTGCTCGGGTACTCAAATTTAATTCTCAGGTACCGGCTTTGGTAGATAGATGGCGAACCAATACTTTTTCAAAGTACTGCTTCCCAATATTATATGTTGCTACTACTAGTACGGGTTTTGCCAGCTAGGCACTACCATGCAATTTTAATTCATCTGAGACCTAAATCACACTGACGAGCTTTAATAAAAGCGGAACGACATCGTCTGTGATTGGTTTCGGATGAATGAATGAAATTGCTACTCTTTAATTGAGTTAAGCTGCTTTTTAGCATAAACTGAATGTCGGGAGTATTAAATGAGTGTTCGACAAAAAAGAGTTTGTTGTCGTACCCGCAGGTTTCTATACCTGATGGTTTTAAGCGGGTCTAACAAACAGTGCTCGGATACTCAGATTGAACGCTCAGGTACCGGCTTTGGTAGATAGATGGCGAACCAATGCTTTTTCAAAGTACTGCTTTCCAATATCTATATGTTGCTACTACTGTTACGACGATACTTATCCGTTTATTGGGAAATTGTTGAGTAAAAGGCATTTTAGAAATACCCAGTTCCGTATCTCAAGCGCAGACAAGTCTTGGTAATTATAGTAACATGGAATTTGTAGCATATAGTGAATAAAAATACTTTAATACATAATTCATTTTTATCTTGTGCCACTACTATGCTTACCTACTTAGGCTCAAGTCCTATTTCGTGCACGTGTAAAATTCAGTGTTAATTTAATTAACCAGAAGTTCATAAAAAACGGATTTAAAGCACTATGACGACCATCTGTATACTTACCTACAGTTCTATTGAAGAGTCTTGATTAAAGTTACCGTTGGAGGTCATATATGATTCAACGAAATTATATATTATTTCATACCTACGCGATTTTATTGGGAGAGTTTAGGTTAGGTTTCTTTATTGATCGGCAGTCTGTACCCAGTATGTACAACTGGATTTAATGGCTTCAGGTAATTTGGCAGTTCATTTGAAATAAGAGTTGAATTAGTATAGGCCATTTCTGTTACTGTTATATTCAAATTTGAGAAAATATTAGATAATTAATATGAAGTAGTTTTACAGCGCAAGAACAGGACAGACATAATTCAGTACGAAAATGTTCCCAGAAAATCCCACCTCAACAAAATTTTGCAAAAAAGGTTTATATCTTCTTTCAACAATCTCTTTTCAGCTGTATATACTTTCTCTAGCGATGTTCAATTAGATTGATAATTTTTTTTAAGAAGCACTGGCTTGTTTTTCAAAATAGTCATTACTTACTGACTCCTCCGTCGTTGGAGCGTCCTAAAAAAGCGATGGAATGATCTTGCCAGCAGACGATATGGTCTTCGTCTTCTTTATAGCCGGTTCTCCCTGCGAATCCGACGCCACTGACACTATTTCTAAAAACCATACGGATTTTCTAACCTCGTCATGGTAATAATACTGTGTCAAAATTTTATTGAAATCAAGTCAATTATTTCAAGGTGATACAGATTATGTATGTAGGTGGACCTAAAGAAGTGCCGCTAAGTGTTTCTACCACAGGTCAATGGACGGCCTATTATGAATACTATAAATTTTTCAGTTTTACAACCCACTCCTAACCACTCCAATTTCACCTCTACCCAAAAAAAAGTAAAAAATGATCAGGAACCCCTAAACCGTCTATAAACGAGTTCGAGGAATATTTGGTCTTTGTTGCTAATTACCCCGCCGCCCATGGAAAGTGGGATTTCAGATTTCAAATATCATAAAACGCCCAAATAGCGTGTTATCTCACAATTGATAATTTTCGCCATCACTATACTCCCCTCACATATCGGTGCGGGAAGTAAAAATAATGTAATTTCTGAGAAATCAAAAATGGTTTTGTTCAAAATTGTATATACGCTGCACGTTCGAAACAAAGCGAGAATTCACAATACGTCAAAAAACCAAATATGCATAGAATAATTAACATTCGATTATTTGCTCTTAATTGTTAACCTCTGAGCTGGACTGAGCAGAACCTAGGCTAAAACTGAATAATCTATAGCAGACCATTTGTATAGTGCAGCGCATGAATTCAAAGTGCACGACGTAAAAGTAGCTGATCCGTGAATAATTACTGAGCAAACACCCAAAATTTCCCATCACGTTACACTATCAGAGGCAGCCGTGCTGCGTATTTCAACCACGAATTCCAAAATCCTGCGTTGCTGATGTAAATGAAATATACAAGCTTTATGCTGAGATAAAGCACGATTTTGCTTTCAACTTTGATTAATAACTTTGTGTTCCTTTGACAAACAAGGCGTGCATCCCCGCAAAAGTGTAACTTACACCTTTTTTCCAAACTGTAGTGGATAAGAAAGTTTTGCGTGATACATAAGTCTATTACCAGCTATGGGAAGGGGATAATCCGAAAATGTACGTTCAAGGTGGGTTCGCTCTTTATGAACAAAACGAATTTTTACGTGAAGGTGGAACAACACTATTATACTTAAATAAATATATCTTAATTTCACACTGACTTTTGGCCTGAATAGCTGTTTGTCAAAATTTATAATTCTAGGTACCAAAAATATACGGAGTGTGTAAGACATTTTGGAAGAAAACATTACAGGTCTGTCGAAGAAAAATATATACGACATTTTGTAGTAGGCTGAAGGTATTTCAACTCATCTGACATAAAAGTGTCTGAAATGTATCGTTATTGATTGGTTTATTTCAATCAAATCGTCCAAGTCATTTTGAAGCTGTAACTGATAACTGCAAATTATTTATCAGCTTTAGAATTGCCTCACTCCTAAAGGACGGTGCAACATATTATACAAGCATATGTGTTTAGTCGTATTATTTTGACATTAAGAATCCATGAGGCCATGCTTCTGAGATATTATGCTATTTAAAGGTTTTCAATTTCGCTCATTTTCAAGTACATTGCAGAAGAGAATGAAGAATATGCCAATTTCTAGACCTATGTCAACTGTTTATTTTCTACCACCCTGCTCTTGATAGCTACGAACGGTTTACCACAGGTCTTTATGCAGAGGATTCCTACGATCACATTTTTTGAACGTTTTGTGATAACAGGATCACAAAAAACGATGTCGCCCAATTCCGTATAGGTAGGTCTCTTTGTCCTAGAATTGTTGCTGTACAACTATTACAGCACTGATCTAAAATCAATCATCTTTTCTCGATTAAATTCCGCTATGTGGCTAAGAAAGCCTTCATAATTTTTTGAAATGGGGTGGGCTCCACTAAAACCTGAAAGGCACATATCTGATTTTAGTTTTCACAATAAAATGGTAGTAACTGGAACAAAAATGTTTCTTAATATGTTGATTGAGTGATAGTGGAGCTTTTTGCGTGATTTTAAACCTTATTCCTTAAGACGAGAGAGCATTTAAAAATAATTGTTCCATCTTCATTGTGAAATTTATAAGGTTATCATTTACAGAGCAATTCAAGTTGTACTATGTTGAAGATTCAGAGATTATTAAGACTTAATCGTAGCAGAATATTTTTTGGTTCTGAAAGGAAACTGTTTATCAAAATTAACAGGAGTTTTTTAATTTCCGAAGATATCAAAGAATAAATAACCATAAAACTAAGCTTGTTTCATTTATGTACATCTTTTATACAAAACCATTTGTACGCGTTTGGAATTCTACAGAAGAATAAAAAATGTAGTCAAGCTGATTGACTCAGTACTTCCCACACATTCCGATGATACCAGTTTTATTATTTTCCCATAGCATAAAGCTATAATCTAGATGCCTTTGCAACCAAATCATCGCTCGCTTGACCGCAAAAAAATGTTTTATTCTATTAGGTACTTCTTTCACAGGTCAATGGACAATCTATCATGAATACAACAAATTTTTGAGTTTTACAACCCCCCATCCCCGAACCGCTCCAACTTTACTTCCACCCAAAAAAAGTACAAAATGGTCAGGAACCCCCAAAACGCCTAAAAACGAAGTTTGAGCTGTTTTCATATTTTTAGTTTTTTTTTATATTGCTGCGCCGCTACTGATACGATTTCTAAAAATCAGACGCATTTTCCATCCTCGCCAAAGTTGTAATACTGTGCCAAAACTTTATGATCATCAATTCAGTAGTTTCCACAGTATAACATACAGAACGATCTAAAGCAAGACTCGTATGTATACATCATGGTTCATGTAATAGACAAGGCAATGTTCGGATGGACCTAAAAAAGTGTATTATACCACTAGGTCCTTCCCTCTCAGGTCAGTGGACAGGCTATTATGATTGTAACAAATTTTTTCAGCTTTACAACCCCCCACCTCCTAACCACCCCAATTTCACCCCCACCCAAAAAAAGTGGAAAATGATCAGGAACCCCTAAAACGCCTAAAAACGAAGTTTGAGGAATATTTGAAATTTTTCGTTTTTTGCTAATTACTCCGCCGCCCATGCACCGATTTTCAAAATTGTACCAACATTACCTACTACGACCCCACACCATATCGCTACCCAAATTTCATCACAATCCATGCAGCGGTTACTGAGATTAGGAGGCTAGAAAAACGCCAACAGACAGACAGACAGACCGACAGACCGACAGACAGACCGACAGACAGACCGACAGACAGACCGACAGACAGACCGACAGACAGACCGACAGACAGACCGACAGACAGACCGACAGACAGACCGACAGACAGACCGACAGACAGACAGACCGACAGACAGACCGACAGACAGACCGACAGACAGACCGACAGACAGACCGACAGACAGACCGACAGACAGACCGACAGACAGACCGACAGACAGACCGACAGACAGACCGACAGACAGACCGACAGACAGACCGACAGACAGACCGACAGACAGACCGACAGACAGACCGACAGACAGACCGACAGACAGACCGACAGACAGACCGACAGACAGACCGACAGACAGACCGACAGACAGACCGACAGACAGACCGACAGACAGACCGACAGACAGACCGACGGGCAGACCGACAGGCAGACCGACAGGCAGACCGACAGACAGACCGACGGAAATGAGTGACGTGGATTTTCGTTACTGTAGGCATCATAAAACGCCCAAAAAGTATATTATCTCAAAATCGAAAATTTTCGCGATCACAATACTCCCCTCACCTATCGGTGTGGGAAGTAAAAACGTTTCCACTACACTTCTTATTACTGGATTCGTCACATTTGTATCTGTAACACCTGAAAATGTAAGACATAAATAAACTGTTTTGGACAGAATAAATATTATATATTTACTGTAATGACCGGTAGGTCTTTATGTCACCAAAAGTAGCCCGTCAGGAAAATGCCTCATTATATATAAATACTTCCGTGTCGTATTGTACTTAGCTTCCTGGGGTTCCATAAAACAATTTATGTATATTTTTTAGGATAAACACTTCCTTGATTATCCAAAGGCACGTTAGTCTTCAAGTTCTAGGACAGATAATCTTTTAGTAAAGTGTAATTATTTGATATTTATCAATAATCGGAAACAACACAGAAGCTATATAACGGGTTTGCGACAAACAATCCATTATCTTATCAGGTGCTCCATCGCGCTTCACTAACCCATCAATAAAAACAGCGTATACTTAACGGTAAACTTCACCAACGCTTAGGCCACCTCTGTGCCCTTTATCAAAGTACAAAATTTGACAAAAGGATAATGTTTTACCCAGCCACGCAAACAGTATTTCAAACTGTATTTCCAGGATATAGAATTTACCTCTTTACTCTTGACACTTTACACATGAAATCTACCAGGTGTCATGGGTACTTTTTTTAATTTAAGGTAATGCTGTAAATGTTAAGAAAACCAATATACAGGTAATGAACAACCACTTCAGTAGATTGAAATGTCGTTAACAGTAATTGAGGGAAACTCAAAAGATAATTTCATTTCGTGAAATTCTAATGATACCACAATAAAGAGCATGTTTCCTTATGACACTACCACGCATGCCGCAAAATTGTCAAAATGTCAAAATGACCGTAACTATCATAAAAATGATCCAAACAATTTCAAACTTTAATCATAAAGAGGTTTCTGTTCTCTATCTTTGGTCCACTTTTGGTGCAAATCTATGATTTAATAGTATAGAGGGTTTAGGAGATCGGCTTGATCGCACTACAGAAAACACTCACCCACCCGGAAGTGTGAGAGAGTCTGCCCGCCCGACGTTGAACCAGCTTTATTCCTCTGATCACATGTCCAATGGACGCAACCGCGTCCATCCGATATGTCATCCTGGCCCGACCGGCTAAAACCCGTTCCCTCTTCCTTACCTCTGATACTATATCTCCATCTGCACCGGGCATCATCGTGAACGATATTCTTCGCAGTGCAAGATGAGGTAATGATTAAAACCCATTTATGAATAACTTTCAATCCTCATTTATCTTTGAAGGCACTCCTCTTGCTTCTTTACAGAGAGTATTTTGTTGACCATCTCATGTATGATGGTACATGCCTCTACGCTGGACAACATCAGCGGGACCATAGTCTCAGGGGTCAGCTCCCCATTCAGTTTTTGACTTGTCTCCTGTCTGTACGCCCCCCATCGGTCGCACAGAAACAGGGCATGCTCGGCCGTATCTTCTGCCTCGCAGTGCACGCATCTTTCGTCCATCACCCGTCCTATCCGTTTCCTATACACTCGAAAAGGCCCGTGCCCAGACAGTGCCTGCGTTAGGAAATAGGACGTCTGCCGATGACTGCATTCCGCCCATCCTTTTATCGACGGTATTAGTCGTTTCGTTCACTGTCCGACATCCGTGGTCTCGTCCCATATGCTTTGCCACTTACTTGCTGTCAGCCTTTTAGCCTCAGCTCGCCTTATCGCATTGCCTGCTTGACCATGGCGGATCAGTGTCCTCTCTTCGGCCAGCAAGTATAATGGTGGTATCGCCGTTATAACTTGCAAGGCTCTTGTAGATACCGTGCGATAAGCACTGGCCACCCTTAGCAGAGATTTCTCTGCACGCTGTCTAAAGGGGTGATACACGTACGAACTTTAAGTACGCGGTTTTTAAGTTCGCGAACTTACTCGGCTCGACGCGGTGACACACGTGAAGCTGAAATCACTCATTTTGATAATTTTCCTAAATAAACAAAACTTTTAACAAACGCCAAACACAACAAGCGTTGCGCATCGATGGCCTGCGAAAACAAAATAGTGGCTCGCGGCTCGTAGTACGAGTTGAAACCAGCTACGAGCAACATTTCAAACCAGTTGGCTCGACGGCGGTTTGCGCGACGGTTTTAAAGTACGCGTACTTACGGTGACACACAGGCGAAAAAGGTCGTCGAGCCATAAGTACGCGTACTTACTCGTACGTGTATCAGCCCTTTTAGACCTTCTGATACCTTTTCCTTTTCATGGCTTTACACCACACAGGAGCTCCGTATAGGACGACCGACTGTACAACCTAGCACAGTAGTGCCCTTTTGTTGCTACTGGGCCCTCCTACATTTGGCATCAATCGCGACAGTATCGCCGCCTTCTTCTCAGCCTTTGTCACTACTCGTTTAAGGTGTTCTCCATAACACCTCTCGTTATCCAGTGTGACTCCAAGGTACACTATGGACTTGCTTGGTGGGACCTGCACTCCCTTTAGTTGGAAGACCACGTTAGCTCTCTTGCTCCTTGGGCTGCGCATTATAACTGCCTCTGTTTTCTCAGGAGCCAACTTAAGCTTGTAATTGCATTGGCTTTATGAACCAGCTCTGCCTGTTCATTTACCACGATAACTATACCTTATCCACCGAACAGACGGAGTAACTATGCAGAATATATGTAAATTTTTACTGTATGGTCAAGGGTTATATGCACACCATCTACAAAACTGCATACTGAGAGCAGTGAAGTTATTATAAACAGAAAAATTAAGTTCGATTTATCCGAGTAAAGCCCCAAAATATGGGTTTGAAATAATTTTTTACTCCTTTTCTTCAGTGGACAGACTATAGTGCCAGATCGTCGGCGTATGCTACCATCTTTACGCCGGTGGGCAGTTAAAGCTTCAGCACCTCATCATATAGGATGTTCCAAAGTAACGGCCCTAAAGCAGATCCTTGGAGATTTAATAGTGGAGGGTGAAGGGGGTTACTCGAAGGTGATTTTACCACCTCGCATGTTGATTTCGGTAAAATTTATGAAAACGGGCCGATTCTAATAACTTATCTCTCCTTTGTCGGGGAAGTTAAAAGTGTTTTGAAAGCATGGTATAATAGAGCCTATATTACTTTCAAAAAACGTTCACGTGTCAAGGAGGTTCTGGGACACCCGTTATACAAAGCGAATTTTGTGAAAAGTCGATTCGCGTCGCACTGCTATGCGGAAACTAACTCATAGTCCCTAAGGGAACAGTAGCAGAATCTCAACCTACAGATAGAACTGAGCTAAGTAGCTTTGAATCCTGCAATACATCAATAATTCTGTTCAACAGGTTGGCTCATGCATAAATTATCAAGATGCCTGATCAAACCGAGCACAAGGAATTCGTGCACGGAACTTTCCAATATATTTAAAGCCGGCGGAATAACTTTTCAGAATATAACGGGGAAATAATATTCCTTTGGGAAAAATGCTTTGCGTATTAAGTTCGGAATATCGAAAACGGGGTCAGGTCTGAGCTTTGTGTTGAACCGTGCTACTGTTTTCCAACAGGAATTATAAGTGGCTGAGGTACAACGTTTGGATGGGGTCATATACAACGCTGCTGAGTTGTGTCTCACTCACCGACGATAAATTAATAAGGTTATTTGACTGATCTGGTGCTAGACTTCGCCTTCAGTTTCAGCGAAATAGTTATGTATTTTTTTTTCTTTAATAAAATATTGTTTATTATTATTGCTATTAAACATTGTAGTCCATTTATACCAAAAAATACATTCATCAAACAGCTAATATTGTTTTTGGGTGAGGGGGCAGAAGCGATTGGCGAAGGAAAAAATGGCGGCTGCATTTGACAGGCTTACAGTTATAACCTCCAACTTAAAATAATGTCATAAAACGTCAATACCGTACATCAAAATGTATAAAATATTTACATAGTCAAATAATATGAGAAAAATTGGCCTATGTTCTGCAGCAGAAGTTTAATTTGTAGAAGATGCTTGCTGTTAACAATAATAAGGGAGAAAGCTGGAGACCACATAAATATACCCTCTTACCCGATACTTTATACTGTTATCCATGTCAACAGCGAACAGGTGTTTGGCTAGTGAAGTCCCCTAGAATGGAACTTGATACGTGCTTTGACGGCACACGTCCAGGGTTGCACTCGGTGCTCGTACCGCTACTGACGAGTAATTGACGCTTAACAATATGTAAACGAAAAAATGTATTTGTTTCGGTCAAGCATTTTTGCTGTGGATTTTTATATAGTGAATCAATTTCTAGTCATTATTTTTTGACAATGAGGTATTTAGTAAAAATATTACTAAGACGGTCCTGACTTGCAGCTCAAATCATTTAAATTAGATCTGAGATGCACTTCTTCGACAGCTGATACTTATCATCAAATAGACGTCAAGCCCGTCAAGCCAGTCTAAAGTATCAGGTAACGGAGTATAGATTAGTGTTGAAGGAGCAGGATAGGTTAGATAAAGTTCTTTAAGTGACTTTTTCTACTCAATGACAATACCTCACACAAGGGTTCTCTCCGAGGTGGCACTATTTGTATCAATCCGTACAAATAAATGAAATGAAATTAAATTTTCACAAGGTTTTTCCTACATAATATCCCTACCTTCCACTTCCATTATTAGGAAAACGCGTTTCCAGAGTTGCCAGCAGTGGTGATTTACTGTCAAAATGACAATTTCAAAACCGAGTTAGCGGCCAAATATCGTAGCTGGAAGATTGGCGACTTTTGGTGGCGCAAAACACACAATGAGCTGGCAACTATTGGCTACTTCTAACTTTAATTTTATTGGTTTTTCCCTCAAAAAATAAAGGCTAGCCTTATAAATCGGCGCTAATGTCAGTTGTTTTACAATTGACACTTTGACTATAGTGACTTTTCAAGGAGAGAGAGCAGGCAAGTAAAATTGATTGACCTGCGGCGTTATCGTTATTGGAAATCACTTACCTATTTTTTATTAATGCGTATTCTCAAAATAACGACAGTTACGACATTCATTATTCCTTGTGGTTCAAAAACGTCTCAATGTCTCAAAATAAACATTATTTGAAAAGCTCGGGCTGATTCGCAGTTAGCAAGTGGTTCGAAAAAGTTGTAAAGTAAATCGATTTCACTGGGCAATTGTCACAATTCCAATCGCGTTGACGGAAGGTTAATACTGAAATATTTTTTATTGAAGTAAAAAACCAACGACGTCATACTGATAGACTACGCTTTGTATACCGAATGTTTGTAAGCGTTTCTGGCGGTGCGACGGAAGGGGGGAACATCAGCTGTATTGACATAGACACACCCGACGTTGCCAGTTGTGCATTAGGGCATGCTTGGTTCATGCAGCAATGTTTGTAAAATATAAAAATGGCGTTAATTCTTGACAGAATTGCAAAATTAAACGTGTTTTACAAAAGAGTATCTTCAGAGTACTTTTTCTATTACAGATAAGCAAGCCACAATCATATTTTTACTTTTTTACAACATACGTTCCATACATTTTTCTGAAAATTCATTCCAAATGATTGTCAACTTGGCATGCTGCGATGTAACTTGTAAACAATGACGTCGTTGCTTGTAAATGTTCCGTTGACATTCCCAATGTTTGGAATGCCGACAAACAATTTGCCTTGGATGCGTAGTCTATCAGTATGACGTCGTTGTAAAAAACCAATACGTAGCAACGTTTATGTATTTTCAACTGTACACTCATTGCCACCAATACTTTCATGGCGTGATACCATACTGAGATTTACTGCATTGCGTGAAGCTTGTAAGTATTGAAACAGTCCCATACCATCAGTTTAAATCTCTTCCAGTGGCAAAAGGGCTTTTAAGCGGCCTGAGAGTCCAAGAGGATCACAATAGCTCTTAGTTTATGCAATAAATATTACCTTGGCCACAGGCTAACCATAGTATAATTTCAGTTTGATATTTTGCAATTCCGTTGACCAGAGGTCACCCTCACCTACAGAATATGTCATACTTTTATTCATGCATGCCAAAGATTGGTGATTTCTGGCGATTTTCTTGCCGAAAGCTGGCTCAAAGCGTACCTACAAAATGGCAACGTACGCCTGGCTTTGAATGTAGTGAGAATGTAGGATGTATGAGGGGTTAGGTGTCTCTTTCTAAATGATGGCTTCTTACGGACCATATGTGAAAAAATGTGATCAATGCACCATACATCAACATCGACATCAACAGTGTATAGATGAAGGCCTCTGTGTTCTTTGTAAATAGTGGTGTCTATATTGTAGTATGTATATCATCGATGGTCTCACTACATTGGATTCCCTTTTTGAAACGAAAGAAAATTCTGATTTGTGTTGCAACCAAACAATGGTCCCCTTATGGACCACATAGAAAAAAAATGTGATCAATGCACCATACATCCGAAGTACAGTTTCAATGTGAGATCTGTAAAGGTATGTAGGAAGAGGCATTTTACCGAAGCGTAAAAATGGTGAAAGCGCATTTCACTTTGGCAGTGTGTGTATCCACCATTTTTTTAATTCTTATTAATGACTACGAATCTAATGAATCTCGGGGAGATCTGTAAAATAATACTTGTCTTGAATAATATCAGTTTGATTCTCTCGATATATCAGTGTAAAGCGTCAGTTCAAAACATCGTTCAATTATAGCGTAGAAAGAAAATAAAATATTTTCTGGTTTTAAGAATCACATTTACCTATTTTGGATCGAGAAAACAAATGTTGACTTTTACAAGCTCTTGTTGCTAATATACACAGCAGTGCGATGTAAATATCAATTTAGATATAAATTGAAGGTGAAAGAAATCCTGTACTATGAAATAAAACAAAAAAAATTGTACAGATTAAGTTGCAGAGATCAGAGTTGTGTAATTATGCCGCAGAGGAATGGCTCAATGAGATGCGGCGAGACTACAATCTGACGAAGTAAGCTCAAAACGGAAAATCATCGCCTAAAAGTTTTATCCGTCGTTTACAGTAGTATTAGGCCATTGGTGAACCTCAGAAAAAGGACATTTATATACTTTAATAAATGTGTATGCATCAAGCTCATATACAGGGTGTCCCATGACGATTAAGACAAGCAATATATCGGAACTGGGCGGGCAGTAGTAGAGAATTATAATGTTGGGGGTGTGAATTGGAGCAAATGTTGCATTTTCTCTTATCATTGCGTTACCCAATGAGGTATTTGTTTTCGATCACGTGGCGTCCGATTCAAATTTTTTAATGAGATACCCTGTATATTAGCGACCTTTTGTATTCCTTTTGATAAAACAATTCCAACAAACTAGCACACTTGTAGTCTTTAGTGTTTAATTCAAGAGCTACAAGTACTTAAAGGACTGTACCATAACCATTAAGACAAAAAATGAAACGAACACTAGCATAGGGGTACATGTTATAACAAATGGGAGTGGTACAATCCTGTAAGTACCAGTAGCTCTTGAATTAATCACTTTAGACACCAAGTGTGCTAGTTTGTTGTAATTGTGTTGTCGGGAGTACACAGAAAGGCATTAATATACAGGGTCTCCTATTAGTAATTTTGAATCGGACGTCACGTGACCAAAAACAAATACCTCATTGGGTAACATAATAACAAGAAAAGATACAACATTTGCTCTTATTTACATCCCATTATGACTTATCAGCTAACATAGTCAACAGAAAACTGTGTAGGGGCTCTATCTTCATAGTCGTAACAAAAAAGCCTATTTGTAGTGCAATGAACCTTTGAACTTTCCTATTTAAATCAAAACATCTATTACGCTTTAATTATAATACACGTGCGTTCTTTTGTACATTATCGCAGACCCACCGATATTTGTTTGCACAGCAACGCATTTATAATTGTTTATTTAATTCTAACGAGGACACTAAATTAATAACAATGACCTGTAGCATGGTATTGAATATATTTTCGGAAGATAGTTGCAAAACATTGCATAAAACGTTCACACGTGGTTCACTCACCAGAAGAACCTGGCTACTAAATACCTACATTTACAGAGGGACACCGCAGGACATTACATGTCGCTTAATGAAAATGAACAATTATCGTTCTTAAGCAAAACAGATTAGTTGTGGCCAGACAAGTCATAGTCGACTTTCAGAAAGATATTAGCACTACTTGTGTCGGAAAGTTACTTCGTAGGTCAATCTCGTTTGTGAATTTAGAAACTAGATACATAACTTTGATATGTCACGCTTTTATTAGACACCAAAATTAATTATTTTCAAAATGTAGTCCAACTCGACCTACATACACTTGCAAAGTCGATTTTCCGAAAAGTGGTATCTTTTGGTCACAAGAGTCAGAGGCATTGAGCTTGACTCACCATGTACTTGCAAACTTGGTCGAACACTGATTCGCGCAACAAAGGGTTGCTATGCCATTCTGCTGCGACTATTATTTATGAAATCATAAACAAGAATATCTATATCTTTTAGATCTATATAGTGTCATTCGAACAGTAGCGTGCCCTTAAACGCCCTAGTTATATGTGAGTCTACCAGAGTTTAGAGAGCATTACGTATATTTTAGTCCCTTAAAAGCTTCCGCTGCGTAGCCTTATTAATTTATAAACAAGTAAATAGCGGTAGCAATATTATTTTTATATTTCGCTAAACTAAATTGGGAGAAATTTAGTCATCCCACTTTTATAAGCTCTAATAGTGATGCAACACTGTTCTGTGGAGAAATATATGTTGCTCACATTAACCATCTCTCATTGTTTCTGATTCTGCACTTACTCCTTATTGTAGCCACCATCTTAAATACAAGCTATCGGTATCATTTGAGCAACAGATCAGTGCAACTGCTCTTTTATCTTAAATAGAATAAATTTAGTTAAAAACAGCAAATGAGCAAATCAAATATATAAGTTGTTAATCTAGTCGCACTCTAGCGCGGTATGTTAGGTCTTTTGTTATAAATGACCTGCCGGATCATATAAAAATTGGATTGAGTGTTTTTGTATGTCATACTACGTTACTTGTGTATGCAAATAATTCTGAAAATATTATAAATAAAGTCAATGGAGTCGTGGTACGAATTGCGAATTTGTGCAAAGATAACCGCTTAATAATAAATTTAGCAACAACTACGTTCATACAATTTACTAGACGTTATCAAAAACAAACGATATTACATGAATACACTATAATAGAAATGTAACTCCATCCACTGGCACAAATTTTTTAGGTACTAAACTATACAATCGCATCAGTTGAAAATCCCATATTGTTTATGTTTGTTCTTCATACTTTGCTTTGAATCTAATCTCTAAAAAGAAATATTTCAGTCAGCGTGGCAATAAACTACTTTTTATTACAAATGTGTGTATTCAATTATTTGCTATCATATTATATCCTGGAGCCAAGAAACAGAATAGACCAGGGTATTTGAACTCCAAAAGAGAATTTTGTAATAGATTTTCCACATCAAACCGATTAAGTCTTGTTATAAAATATTCGTGCGTACCATCGTATGCATAAATTTGTATGAATTACTCATCTATGTAAAACAGAAATTAAACAACTTGAAAAAATACTCAGATAATCACTTATTGTCTGTTACCTGAATGAGGGAGAGAGAAAATTTTTTGTAGCCTCAAAGAGTTTGTAGAAATGACATAAAATGTAATTCTGTCGTTATTTTGCATTCGTAACGTATTTTCTACTTTTGCTTGTCTACATTTTGTATTTATATTGCCCTTTACGCTATCTATGTCAATTTAATTTGTATCTCACATTTACTTTATTGTTAACAAAATTTATCTGCTCTTTAATAGCAACCTGCAGTGAACAAATGTTTCTATTCTATTCTACTCTATAGGCTTATAAGGTCGATTCTTACTACTGGATTTAGGCTCTGAGGATATTTCCATCGTTAGCGTTTCTTCTGAACTTCACGTACAAGAGTAGCAAAAATAATGGATGAGTTTCATTAAATGAAGACATCCCTCATTTGCGTTTTTTATAAATGTGACTTTTCTTAATAAATCGATGGATGCTATTTGTCTGACGCCCTTTTATATGACGCCGTCTTTTCCCTTCGGTTATTTCCACTCCTGCATCAAGGTTTCGAAGAATGTAAAAAAGTGGAATAAATCGTAAAGTATATCATAAAGTTTCCCTTAACGGGTTTATACAACTCCATTTCCCAAGATGACGAAGGATGTTTATGAGTTCTATCAGAGTTGTTGAATTAGCACCTTCTAAGTAGAAATTCACATCAGGAACTTTTTATATGTGAGAGGCTTTTACTTTTTTCTTTGCTTCAACGAGGTCAATATTCAAGGGACTATGGATCTTTCAGTTCACTTACCATTAATAAAACAAAAAATGCAACACATTGTTCCTGCATGTATGCTTCGTTTATAAAAAAAAAGTAAATTGATGCTAACTGCAGGATCTCCGATAAATAGCACAAGAACGCCGATAATTTGGATAGCTTGGTTCACAGCATATCAGGACAATCAAAATTATTTTGAAATATGCTGATGTGCAGTGAAATTAACTAACTATATACGTCCCATACAATATGACTATTTTTAGCATATTATATAGATACCGCGTTGTAGCTGGTATATTAAAAGAAATCATACCCTACCCTATAGGTTTAAATTTGCTTGACAATTTAAATATCCAGTATCTTATATTACATGTTAGTATATTCAAATGGTACCCTAGTACAACTTCTTGCTCTCCTTGTCACTTAAAATGTATCCCCTCAAAAAAACGATCAGGAGCTCCTAGCAACATTGGTGATGCTTTCTTTAGCTGCGGATGTATACAGGGTGCCCATTATGTACGAAGTATAGCATATATATCAGTTAGCAACGATTGCATGAAAAAGAATTATATAAAAGCTGATTAACATTTTTTTGCATAATACGTAACGAGAAATTTTTAATTTCTTTAAATAGCAATATACCCTATCATTAGGCTCATTTGAGAGATTTTTTTGACATAAAATATCCGTATCTAAATACAAGAAATAAAAATGTTATTAAGGCCCGGTTGTAAAATGCGAGCTTAAGCTTCGGCTTAAGGCAAGCCGAAGTTAAACCACGTCAGTTGCAAAACATCCATTGTACCATGCTGGCTTAGCCCCCCACTCCAAGCTTAACACAAGCTTACGTAAGCCGAAGCCTAACGCGAGCTTAGCTGAGATTTAAACCTAACCTGATACAAGTGACATGATATGTCAAGGAGGAACCTTCAAATTGCTTGTCACTTTATTAGGTAATATTTTTTGAAAGATTTGTGTCTAATTTAACACAGAGAGCAAATGAAAGAACAGAGACAGAAACGGTCGTTGCCGAAATTTGACACAAACTGTCATAAGTGCCTAACCAAAAAAGGTAATTTTTAAGATGATTATGTCAGTACGTGTTGCTTCATTGATGCCAACTGTAGTAAAATTTCATTATCAACCAGGTTTAACTAAGCCGACGATTGTACAGCGGGTGTCAACAAAGCTCGTGTTAAACCCGCATTTGTACAACCGGCCCTAAATATATTATCTCAATAACATTTTAAAATTTTAATCTGGATATCTGAGGTCAGTTAGTAGATCGTTACAATATGACAGAAGCCTATCGTCAAATTTCAATACGTCTGACTTTGTTAATAAGTTGACAACCTAGAATTATAAATGGTTCATTTAACATAACAGATCTGGGACCGGAAATGAACACAACCAAAAACAGATAAAATTTTGCAAGGATGTCATCCAAATCAAGAACTCACCATCCAGTCAGTAGTTAGCAAGACTTTGAAACGGCTTAGGAACACAGGATCTGCTGAAGTCGGTAGACATTAGGGCTGTTCGCAGAGCAATCATAAACTAGTCAGCGTCAATTTGATTGGCCAGTACTAGTCAGAAATAGTTTGACAACTGCCATGGCGAATACTGATTGGCTCTGACTGGTTTGTGATTCTCTGTAAAAACTGACCTATACTAAGTCAATATTACTGATATGGTTAACTTAATAATTTTTTTACTTTATTTTCTTGCATTTGAACACTAAGTCATTGAGTCATTGTCATTTAAGTCATTGAAAAGACAAAATCTCTATCAAGTTAGTCTAATCAATACTATCGTATTATGGGAAATACAATATCAAGCAAATTTTATATAGAAAACAAAATATATACAGGGTTACTGGTAACTCGACCACTTTCCTGCAGCAAGTGATAGAGGGACTCAAATGCAGTAAATTTAACCACCCATATGTAATTCCGAAAACCGATAGTTTTCGAGATAATTAACAATTAATGTTTTTCAACGATATGTCCAAATTTCCACACTACATCCCAAATTTAGAAAAAACCCTGCTGTCGATTTTACTAATTTCCAATTTAGTTTTTTACTGACGCATACGCAAATCTAGTTTAGTATTTAAATGTATAAAAATACTAACAGTTTAAAACTACATACAATTATTTAAAAAATAAAGAACAAAATTTTTACATTCACCGCGGAAGAAAATTGTCTAGCTCAAAAAAAGATACATAACCAGTCAAACAAATTATTTTAAAAACTTCCTTATCTAATGGCCTATTCCAAGGACAAGAATGACAGTACAACCTTCTTCTTCTTCTTATGACGCCGTCTCCTTTCGAAGGTTGGCGATCCAAATAGCCAACGTTGTCCTTGATACAGCCATCCGGAATATGTCGAGCGAAGAGCAACCAAACCATCTGCGGATGTCCTTTAGCCAGGAATTTTGGCGTCTGCCGATGGACCTTTTTCCCTGTATTTTGCCTTCTATAATTACTCTCAGAAGCTCATACTTTTGTCCTCGCATTATATGCCCTATATAGCGCGTTTTTCTTTCTTTGATGGTAAGCATTAGTTCTTTTTGCTTCCTCATGCGATGTAGAACTTCCTCATTGGTAATCCTTTGGACCCATGATATCCTCAGTATGCGGCGGTAAATGTACATCTCGAAGGCGTCTATTTTCTTCTCCAGTGAAATATCCAGGGTCCAACTCTCACATCCATATAGTAGTACCGAAAAGATGTAACACCTGACCATACGTATCCGAAGCGCAAGACTTAGATCTGACCTCACGAAAAATCGTTTCATGTTCATAAGTGTCTTTCGGGCTTGTTCAATGCGGCTTCTGACTTCCCTCTTTGGGTCGCTTTGGTCATTCACGATACTCCCCAGATACTTATAAGAAGACACCTGTTCAACTACAGCACCACCGATAACCAGATGTATCTGCACGGGTGTCTTGGCAAAAGCAATGACCTTGGTTTTTGTTGTATTTACGCGCAGACCAGAGTTTTCGCTATGCTGTACTATTTGATCAATTAGCACCTGCAAATCCTGAGCGTTTTCGGCCAACACAACAGTATCGTCGGCATACCTGTACAACCACAAGTAACTATTTAACAAAATTTATCAACGTGATACATAATCATCAACAACATGATATTCCAGCATGATGGTTGTCCAGCACATTACCGTATCACAATTCGGCAGTTGTTGGACAACACATACCCGAACAAATGGATAGGGAGGGGTGAACCCATCCCATGGCCTGCGCGGAGCCCAGATCTGACACCTCTTGATTTTTACGTCTGGGGTCACATGAAGGCATTGGTTTACGAGACTCCAGTTAATATTGCTGACGAACTAAGGCAAAAAATGCTCAATGCGGCGGAGGAGATGAAACGAACTTTTTCAACACGAGTTACAAAAACCGAGGTGAGGAAGCGGATCCGTACTTGTATCCGAAATCAAGGGCTACACATTGAGCAAGATCTCTAGAAACTTTGAGTGGATTTAATTAAAAGGTTATTAGGTAGGAAAGATTTTTTAGCGATTTGTTCAACCGTTTGTATAATTTTCTTTTGAGCTAGATAATTTTCTTTCACGGTGAATGTAAAAATTTTGTTGATTATTTTTTAAATATTTGTATTTAGTTTGGAACTGTTTAGTATTTTGAAACATTTTAATACTAATTTAGCTTTGCGTATGTGTCAGTAAAAAACTAAATTGGAAATTACTAAAATCGACAGCAGGGTTTTTTCTAAATTTGGGATGTAGTGTGGAAATTTGAACATATCGTTGAAAAACATTAACATGTTAATTATCTCGAAAACTATCGGTTTTCGGAATTACATATGGGTGGTTAAATCTACAGCATTTGAGTCCCTCTATCACCTCTTGCAGGAAAGTGGTCGAGTTACCAGTAACCCTGTATACAATCATTGTTTACTGAAATATATACTATATTCCAGTCAAAATGGTCACCCTATATGAAGCAACATAGCAGCAAGTGAATCAAATACTATTTTTTTCGCTTGGTCCTAAGGCACACAAATGTCAATTACCTACAAATTACGACTTTGTTGGAATAAACACAAAGGACGTTTATGGAACCAACCAGAGGTCACACAATATTTCAAAAGAAAAGTTACAAAAAGACGCTACTTACAAAGCAAAATCCATTCCATTTATTCTCTGCGGTAGGGATAAAGATTTAATTTTCCTGTTTTCCCTTCTACGTACGTACGGAAAAGGTAGGAGGCAATCTGCTGGACCCTTTGGAATATTAAAATATTGACAGGGAAACCTAAAGTGATAAACAAAAGCAATGCTTCAAAACCTATTTAAATATAGCGGAAATAAGTGTCTAAAGAAAAAATTGAATATTTGGTTTGGTTGTGGTTACTTGATGTGGTTACTAGATTATACGACCACTGTGGTAAAGCTTTTCCTTCCAATTCCACAGTAGTGTTATACATGCACTTACACCCAAAGGATCACTTTTTGGGATACGTAGCACATCATAGTGCAGTGAGGTTTAACTGTGCCAACCCTGACATTCTTGAAAAGAAGGAAGTAATAGTTTCAGGAAACTTTGCAGTCAGCTAAAATACTATATTGGGATGAGCGCTATGACGAGGGTATCCCTGGGTTTGCGTTCCCTGCAGCCAAATATCTGTATCAAGCACTATTTTTCGATGGAGTGGTTCAATCGAGTAATAGTTTAGAAACCAGATTCAATGCAGCAACGATGAAATATATTGAAGAAGCTGTACTATTTTGCCTAGGACAACCTTACGCATTGAAAATTATCGTTTTTTATGAAAATTATTTTGACAAAGATCGTTTAATTTTGCACAGAAGTATCTCATTGGATACTTGTAATCACCAAAATCTGCAAGTCAACTGTTTCATTGATGTTGTAAATTCTATCAGATTAAGAGTCTAGGGTATAGCGCGCGCAATTGAGAATCCAAGAAAAGACGTATTCCCGTGTTAGCGAGGAGGCGTGGCCGCCTGTTCGCTTTCTTTATTGTGTGTGTCTAACAATCCAATGGTAAGTTCAAGAGGTTCAAAGGTCACCATAAAAATGAATTACGCATTCCCAAGCTCCTGACGTTACCTTTAAACTTACAGTAATGGTTCATAAAGCAAATTGAAGAAGAAAGCCATTTGGCCCTTTTTTATATTGTGTTTGGTTGTTGAGTTGCAGACATACAGAAATTTCAAGAATATATCATTCTGCATTGCAAATAGTTGTCATTCATTAAGGTCTTAACTATCACCTTCTGAAATACTGTGTATGTAATTTGAAAAACACGTGAGTTCTGTTCGAAATGGTAATGTGTGTTTTAACTTGGCAAATACATGTGTATAACTGTGTATACCCAGGCTTGTCTAAACGTGCTTCTTGGCGGCACAAGTTCGCCAATAATACTACCTACGCTAGCCACTTTTGTTAATCCCTCATGCAAGTAAGGTTCTACTATATATTTTAAAATATCGTTTGGAGGATTTTATTGGCGGGTAAATTACTCAGAAGCTGGTAGGTTTCGTGAAAGGACGCGGTACGCGTGAATAGACTTGAAACTTAGGACACATTACTGAAAAAGCCAGAGACCACCATTTTCCAGTTTTTATCTGCTCTGTGGACTACTCTAAGGCGCTTGATAAGGTAAAGTGGCCTAAACTGTGGGAAATCCTCATCTCTATCGGAGTTCCCTATGACCTAGTGTTTCTCATACAGCAACTCTATGAGTCTAGTTCGGCTCGTGTAAGAATTGATGATTGTAAGTTTAATTCCAGAAATGATTCATTTCACAAAAATTATTTTAATGTACCAAACTAATTTGGAACAAGTAATACTACCGATAAACAAGTAGCGTTAATTACTTTTCATAACTCACGCTCCAGCTGGTGGTTATGAACAGCATCTACTAGATACCAGTGCCGATCTCTTGGAAACCATGGCCATGCCATGAGACGTCAAACGCTAATTCGACGATGTTCACTTTTGTTTTACAAAAGTGAGGTTAAGTTGTCAATAATTTGTAATTTTATGTACCTATTTGACTATCAATTGTTTCGATCGTAGATAAAGTATAGTATTCAACTCGCGGTAATGGTAACAACTCACTTGTTGATCGCCTACGGCTTGTGCTGCAAACTTCAACTAGTGAGTTATTACCATTATTACTGCATCGTTAAACAATATACTATCACAACACCTGTCACTAATTGTACTGCAGAACGAGCTTTTTCATCTCTAAGAACAAGCTTTTTGTGTTCTATATGAATATGATGTTAATGCTATGTTACTAGCTTACTCTGTGCTATTTTCAATGAATATGTGTTTTTCTTTCTTATTATATCAGTAACACTAGAATTCACCATTTGCACCCCATTTGAAAATCAAAACCCAGCACGCCTGATCCCAACCTAGTGAGAGATGGGATGATGTAGCCCAGTGGAATTCACCTTAACCTGGCCATGGCAGGCCAGTTCCAGCGATCCCCCAGAATAGAACCTCGCATTGACGAGACAGCTGAAAAGTCGCACAGCCGGTGCTCAACAGTCTCATCTTCATGTTGGCCGCCCTGTACATGGATCTATCACATAATTTCATGATATTTCCTTAGCTAACAGTCACAGCTCCGATCGAAATTTGGAGGTATTGCCTGGGCATGGACAGGTAATGTTTACAATCACATTGTATCTAGAGAGCATACAGTAATTGGCAGATATTGTTCTAATGTACTCCGATGACCCTTAAAGGCAAAATTTAGATAAAAATGCCAACTAAAGTCGGACGCTGCATCACGACAATGCTACGGCTCACAGATCAGCGATTTGTCAACGAATAATTCAAAAGTTAGGAGTTTAAGGGCCGTATTCATAGTCGTCAATGGCGTCAGAGAAGGATGTGGATGAGAATAAAAGCGAATGGCAAGTACATTAATAACACCCGGTATGCTGACGATACGGTACTCCTAGCTGACGATGAGAAGGAATTACAGTACATAGTGAACAGAGTCAACAATGTCAGTCAATCTTATGGTCTCAAAATAAACATAAACAAACCAAATTTGTTATTATGTATATAAATATTTGGGATGCTGGCTAAATGATAAATGGGATCCTGATGAAGAGATAAGAAGCAGAATCGAAATAGCCAGAAACACTTTTTTCAAAAAGGAAGTCAAGTTGAGTGACTCAGTACTTCCCACACATTACGGTGATACCAGTTTATTATTTTCCCACAGCATGAAATTATAGTATGAGATCCCCTTGCAACCAAATCAGCGCCACCCCCCCCCCCCCCAATTGTGTTATTATCAATACAACAAATTTCCCTGTTTTTCAACCCCCCACGCCCTAACCACCCTAACTTCACCCCCACCCAAAAAAAAGTAGAAAATGATCAGGAGCCTCTATAACGCTTAAAACGAAGCTTAAGCTGTTTTTATATTTTTAGTTTTTTTGTTATTTCTACGCCGCCACTGGCACGATTTATAAAAACCATACGCATTTTGCGTCCTCCCCACGGTAGTAATACTGTGTCAAAATTTCATTAAAATCAATTCAATAGTTTCCTCGGTACGATTTAAAGCAGTATTCGTATGTTTACACCAGAAAGTATTTTGGTTTCTGTGGTAGGCAAGGCAATGCTCGAATGGACCTAAAAAGGTTATTTATGTCGCTAGGTCTTCCTTCACAGGTCAGTAGGCAGTCTATAATGAATGCAACACATTTTTCAATTTTACAACCCCCCACCATCCTAAATTTCACCCCCCACCAAAAAAAGTAGAAAATGATCAGGAACACCTGAAACGCCTAAAAACGAAGTTTGAGGAATATTTGAAATTTTTTGCTTTTTGCTAATTACTCCACCGCCCATGCACCGATTTTCAAAATTATAGGAACATTGCCTACTACAACACCACAGCATATCGCTGCCCAAATTTCATTACAATCCATGCAGCGGTTACTGAGATTACGAGGGTAGAAAAATGCCAACAGACAGACAGACAGATAGACAAACAGACCGACGAAAATGAGTGACGTGGATTTTCGTTATGTAGACATCATAAAACGCCCAAAAAACGTATTATCTCAAAATCGAAAATTTTCGCGATCACAATACTCCCCTCACCTAGCGGTGTGGGAAGTAAAATGAAAACGATACTCTGCAACCGAGATTTAAATCTGACTACTCGACGGCGAGCAACAAAATGCTATGTACTGTCCACATTATTATACGGAGTTGAGAGATGGACATTAAAATCTGGGACCATGTCACATTTGAACTCTTTTGAGATGTGGCTATACAGACGCATATTAAGGATGTCATGGATTAAGGGGGTAACAGACACTAGGGTACTAGAGATGAGAGAATGAATAAAGAACAGGGAATTTTAACCACAATAAAACGAAGAAAAGCAGCATATTTTGGCCATATTTTTAGCAATATTAAGTACGAGTTGTTACAACTGATCGTTGAGGGAAAGATCAAAGGACGACGAGGGATCGGACGAAAAAAGTTCTCCTGGCTTCGTAACTTACGCCACTGGTTTAATATCAGAGAGGCCTGCACAATCATTCATTTAGCCCAAGACAGAGAAGAGTTTCAAATAATCGCCAACCTCCGCTGAGGAGATGGTACTGAAAGAAGAAGATTCATAGTCGGCCCTTGACTAATACTTAAGGTTCCCTCAAGTAACACTCAACGGATACCTAAAGGACCCTCAGGTGCGGCTTTCCTTGTTAATTTGTTATGCCTACGCGTTTTGATGTTTTCTTTATCTCTTTTCGTTTTGTGCCAGTATTTCGTGTTTTGTGCAGGATATTTTTCCGGAAGTGACAGAAACTGACAACACAGTACTCCAAAATTAACCTACAAAACCGCCTTGACTCCAATGAAATGACATGTTAACATGTCGTGTTGACTTATCGTTACTTAAGTATTACGCGAGTGAGCCTCACGTAAGGGACCCTCAAGTTTTATGGGATCCTTAAGTGTCAACCATGGATACGATTCTAAATCATGCTTAAGACACCTTAGCCTCCCGACCTTGCTCCATTTCAGCTTTTAAAGTTAAAATAGAATTGAAAAGTCGAAGATTTGAGTCGGATATGGGCTTGAACATCGCTGTGATGGGTATATTATATAAAAAATGGTTTGTTATTAGCTTATGACAAATAGATAAATCTACAGGACAAGAATATTGAACAGAATAAAAAATACTTATAAGGACAGTTACTGGACATTTATATTTTTTGATATACTGTAGCATGTCTAATTTATTTCAGATACATCCCTTACTTTTATCAAAAGATCACATTTGACCGCAATCAAATAACTTTAACATAAGCACTGCCATAAAAAATTTATTTTAAAACCGTACAGTTCAAATAAACTTCCATCAGGTCTTTTACAAAAAAAAGTACCCATCCGATCTGCTTTGTTCTGTACCTCCACTCTTTAAATTAAGTCACGACTGTCGATACCATTCGGATTGTGATAATAAAAATGCCAAGTTTGCATCGCAGTTGAACGCGAAATAGCTTCACCAGCAGGGTGTCTATCTCGTTAGACTGTTCAGAAATCCCTTCAGCGTTCATCTCACCATTCACTGCGATACAATGAAGACAATTCAGTAGCAGTTCTGCTTAATGTGAGCTGTGGGCTCTAACATGTATGGCCAAATGGTTTTAACTTGAATACGAGATATACTATAAATGCGGATGAGAATATATGAAGGCAACTGTTGCATATCTGCTTTGTGCTTTCAACATGGATTACAGAGGAGTATGCAATAAGAATTTTATCTACTCCCAGGGATACGAGTATTAAAATGTCATTCGCACTCATACCTGTTAGACAACATAGCTCTGAAACACTATAGGTACTGACAATAGGGAGTTTTTAGACCACTTAGAATAACGTCGAAAGTAACTAAAATCGTCGTTAACGTCATTTACGGTAGTGCTAACTACTACTTGATAAGTATTAATCAGTGTAAGTAAAAACTTGGGATCCTGTGTGATGTTTTTTGATAAATGTTATTTTTATAACTTAAATTAAAAATAGTTATAATTTTTTTCAGGTAAATCTGTTAGTGGGTGCTTAGAAACATATTTTAATTAATTAAATATACTTTTTGATCGGTAAGCAGATCACTGAAGAACACTGATGAACATTTTTTTACGCAACCCCGTTGGTGAGTATTTACAAACATATTTTAGCTAATAAAATATAATTTTCATTCAATAAGCAGATTAGTTAAGGTCGATCTTTCTGGGGATCCTCTACAAAGACTATTTTTAGATATACTTTTTTATTGTTTAAATTGAATATAGCCTTGATAGTTTATTTTAGGCAACCCTATTGGTGGGATTCACTCACATAACATTGCGTAGTCATTGTACCACGAATCACAAGTAAAGGTGACGTACTGTTGAATGCAATGGCACCCCATGACACTCAACAGCAAACTGAAGATCACGTCCGTCGTTCACCCCGTCGGCGTCGTCATCTTATGCGTTGGCGTCCGTCATGTACCCCCATTGGCGACGATGATTTGCAGTGAGTGAAAGCACTAGATGCGGACGATATGATCCTAAGCCCATTTCACTCAGTCTGTGGTAGACAGTGCGGATTGGAATGGGCCTCCCTATAGCTGCATACCAAGCGTCAGCTATAGCTCGAGTGGATCGCATTCTGTCTCGATGGGCCAGTAGTCGTAGATGACGATCTTGCCAGTCTGTAGTTCTTCTACGTGCTCCATAGCTTCTAGCTCGCTGCATTCGCCCTTCTGCGATCCATGCGCACCACGCTGCCATAACTGTAGCCACACTACGCCCCACGATTACAGCAATTGCTCTGAAAGAGGCACCATGCTTCCGTTCAAAGGAGTTTAACTGCGTAAACTGGAGCTGTTGTCTTCTGGGGGGCATCTCCATACAACCAACTAGTCTCTTGCCACATTTGCAACAGATCATCGTTTTTCAATCGACAAAAAGCCATGCTTTGGTTTTACACGTCTGGAGCTCTTTAGAGGTGCCATGTAGGTAAATAGCGTCTGAGTAAACAAAAAGTATGTACTAGAGATGGTACTGTCAAGTTGTGTACAAATTTTCAATGCAAATATCGCTTCTTCTTCTGGGTATTCGTATTTCACTTTCGAGCAGTTTATTTCATGTATCTCACGCCCGTTTCCACTAGGCAAACTTGAAACTTTTGACGCGTGGCACAAATCTCATGAAAAAGTTTTCACTGCGCACCCGTACCTCCGTACCTCAAATTTATGTGCTACGTATCCCATCTCACACATGCCACGTCTCAATTTACACTTTGACCCATACATACCTTATTGAACTTCTAACAGCTAGCGGTGTATAATCTGCATACTGCTCGATTGCTTCCGTAATATACAATTTAGATGCTGTATACATATGTAAATTCTAATTTCTCAATCAACTCGATAAGCAAGTTGCCATGTACAGGCACTGCAAGGCTCCGATTTGATATCCGTGATTGATCAAGTATACTTTGGTATCTGAATTCAACTTGCAGTATTAGGGTACGCGCACATAAATCGGCATCGGACGGGCGGTACGGATGGAACGGCCGGTACGGTACGGATTTTTCATTAGGGTATCGCACATAGCTGATCGGAATCGTCGGAAGAATTGGAAATCAGTTGCAAAATATGCAAATGATCTGCATGCAGTGTTGCCAGGCAGATCACATTGAAATTCGCTACTGAGCCACCTTGAATGTCGCTACGTTGTCGCCCCACAAAAATAACTTATAAATCAGCCTGTTTATAACTTAATTCGTGGGAAAAGGGGGGGGTGCAATTGATGTTAGGTACATGTTAGTGGATTACCCGATACATAGCCTCGACAGAGCATAGCAAACAACCAGCAGAATATCTCTGAGGATTTCCTATATCAAAATGGTTCCCACGGAATTTGACCATCGGATGATTTCACGGGTGTGAAATCTGGGTAGAGATGCGAAAATAAAAATATCGATACCGGTACCAATTCGACATTTTTTAGCCAAGTATAGAGCTGTACACGCCGTAATTTGGTTCATAATTATTTTCGATACCGATACCGCTACAAAAGTAGCGATACCAGCTTGGAATCGCTCAGAAAGTATCTAAGACAAAAATATTCGATATTAGTGCCGAAGTATTGATACATTTCAAGTATCGAAGTATTGTTAGCATCCCTACAAATAATCATCCAAAAGGGGGGGTGCGCGTGTAATTGCCGCCAACCTGAGATATTGTGCTGATTGTTTACTATCCTGTGGTCTCGGCACCAATACAAGACAGTCTGGGCAAAACCTAAAAGAAGAATAGACAAGCAGTAATTAGTGGCTAAAAAAAGATAGTAACAGAATTTTTCAAAAAGTCGCTACAAATCGGTTTATTTTGTTAAATCGCGGCTACGTCACAACGTAATCAAAATGTCGCTATTTTCGCGACAAGTTGCTATGAATGGCAACACTGTCTGCAGGCAGTACAGGTAGAAACTTGGAAAATGCCGACTGTGCCCCGGATAATCGCCGATCAGCATCTCACATACGTCGGTATCGGCACCCAAGGCGTGCATCGGCCGGCTTTATTTCTAGTTGCTAAATTTTCGCCGGATTTTAAAAATCCGATGCCTACCGTCCCGACTTATGTGCGATGGTCCATTAAATTTTATAGAAAGTAACTTTTTCCGATCCGTACTGTCCGTCCGATGCCGATTTATGTGCGCGTACCATTAAAGTCATTACTTCTACGATCCCAATCTTCAGACTGTTCTCTTCGTGAAGACAGAAATGGCATGTTATTTCTTTTTAGGCGGTGGAACAGGTCCCGGGATTTTTTATATTTTAATTGGAAATCCCGGCATCCGGGATTTTGATTGTAATTTTTAGGTCCCGGCAACCGGCATCTTTTACATTAGAAAAGTAATCCCGACACCCGGCATTTTCACATAAGAAGTTTGAGGTTTTGAGTTGAGTATTACTACATCAAATACTGTTGTATAAATGGGGGTCAAAAGCTAAAGATTAAGGAAAAAAAGAGTAACAGAAAGACAAGGTAATAATTCTATAAACAACTATATATTTCATCGAATATGGTATACCCAAGAAAAAAAAAGCTGTTAAAAGAATTCCTTTCATTAAATTTAATTACAATAAAAAAGAAAAACTATTATTATCCTGGATTATCAAAAACACAGATAAAGTTGACAACATATCCTCACCTAGTTTCCTTAAACTACGATATAAAAGAACCAGGTCTTATCAACCGCATGATTATTGAAGAGTCAATTGTGAACGTTTTTTTATTTGAAGATATTTCACAAATGAAGCATGGAATACTCTAGAGTCCATCATTAAAAAGAAAAAAGAATTGAACCAGTGGACATGTTCTGTTTGTAACCATGATCTCAATGAAAGCTTCATCAGATGAGCTGCTTGTATCGGTACCATTTGATATGTGTTTCTCTGGCAAGAAGACCTAAACAGAAGTACTGGTTTTGTCGGATGTGTTAGTTTAAACAAAGAATGAATGTTATAAACTTGTATTCATATGTTAAATAATGTTAACTAAATGTTTGTAGCCTATAAATGAAATAAAAACGTACTATTTCGTACAAACGTGTTAATTATAGTCATTCGTGTAACTAGTGTTATCTTTGTCTATATAACGTATATTTTCATTTGCTTATTCTCCAAAGGTAATACATAGTTTCACTATAAAACCAACAATGGTTGTTTGGTTGTTTTTTTTTTCGTTTAAGTACAACTTACAATAATATTGAGAATTGCAAAACTTTTGATGAAATAAACACGCTGCCGGGATTTATTTTCTATTGTAAAAAATCTCGGCAGTCGGGACCTGAAAATTACAATCAAAATCCCAGATGCCGGGATTTCAAATTAAAATGTAAGAAATCCCGGTTGCCGGGATTCAGATTGTAATTTTTAGGTCCCGGCTGCCGAGACCTGATCCATATCCTTCTTTTTATTATATTGTGTAATCGCTTTATATCAGCATTATCTCCATTTTAGTTTAAAATACCTTATGGCGAAGAAATTTGATACGAATCTGCATCATAGTGCCCAAAGTATTCAGCAGCAAAGCCGTTGTTAAGAATAAACGGTCATGTTAGGAATAAAGGCGGGAGGCTGACTATAAAAAAAATGAACTCTATACCTTTTCCAGCAGTAGTTTTAAAAGGACTAAATTACAATTGACGCTTTAAAAATGTATGTGAATTTATTTCCTCAAACTGAAAGAGGGTTTGAAAATCGAAATCAAGTGGATTTCGTCTCTCTTTGCACACTTTTCGTGCGCGTACGCGCCCTATATCCGTCATGGTAGATTTACATTAAAAGAATCATGCGCACCCTCTCCAAATAAAAACACCTTAACCCTTCAAGTGCATACACATAAATGTAGTAAATCATTAAAAACTGCTTCGGACTAGATGCATATTTTCTGAAGCCCATCCTTCAATTTTTAAATAAATGCTCCTATTTATAAATATCAAAAAAGTGAAACATATTCCTTTAGAGAAATAACTTTTCGATCCAAGTCCAAATCTTTTCCTTTTTTCTGCAATGTGAAACAAATGCTTCATTTCTTCAAGTAAAAGCAGATGCTTTATGAACACGGTCTATTGTCTTCGAGGAGCCTCACTTGTATGTTCTCAAAGTTTGTTGACTTATTCGGATACACGCATACACACTACTATATATTATGTAGGCAATCATTGGAATGTACAGTCCAAGTTTGCTCATCAAATCGTATCAATAAATCTGACAAAAGGGTTTCCCGCTCCATTCAATCGTTCATTTACCTGAAATTCCCCTATATTCGCGTAACAGCTAGCAAACTGAACTTTAAAGCAAGTTATACTAGCATTCAAGCCCCAATCCCTATCTTGCGATACGTGCATACTAAATTAACTTGAAGAAGTTCAACATAGGAAATTCAATTGTACCGGTACTTGATTATACAATGACCACATGACACATACGCAGAAGTAAGTTATTGCACTGCGTATCGGCCTGGTATAACTTCGGTTACTGGGTTAAACATACAGATAATGGAGTGCCTTTATTGGAAAACAATTCACAGCGCACCGAACTTTAAGTCGGTAACAGGAGTTCTCGTATTTGACCAAAATATAGACCGAAAAGAAAGGTAAACAACACACCTAAACTGTTATGTAGTTTGTAATGTGCCAACCGTTACATGTATGCATATCCTTATTTTTATTCTTTACTCTTGGAATTTATATCTCTTGCTAGTAACCCAGTGTGCGAACATAATTTGGTTCCATGTCTTAATTCTATACCTTGTTTTATCTGGTCCATATATGTCTTACCCTTATAATTACTGTCCGATGGATGGCGGTTTTGTTCGTAACATTAAAAGGGTTAATGAATTTGTGGTTTTCTTGGGTTTTTAGGCCGGCGTAGTGTAGCGTTAATGCTTGACGTTTCGCCACCACGAGTGGATGGCATCTTCAGAAGCTATTTCACTTCGGCGACTGCTAAAGTACTTTGGAAGTCGCCGAACGCTAAACGACGCCGGCCTAAAAACCCAAGAACCACAAATTCATTGGACAATGGCCGCGAAAGCCTTACACAGTACAGTAAAAGGGTTAGTTTTTTCATTTATGTGCAAGGATTGTGGACATTATTTGGGCATATATTCATCATTGTTGGATTGGCGCCTGTCGATAATTATTTATCCTGGCCGACTGAGGAGTCGTACTTCAGTAAGAATAGAGCTACAGCCGACTAGATCTCTCTGGATTACTGAAATGCATGGTTCGCAGAGAAATGCAGGGGAGTGGTGGGTGTCGACGGATTCGACACCATGTCGTTGGCACTGTGTATCGGCTATATCACTGGGAACCGTGGCATAATTGGTAACGCTTCAGCCTAGAATGCCGGAGGCACTACTGGTTCGAATACAGCCGGTACCCTTCATTTTTATGATTTTTCTGTGAACCATGATTGGAATTATATTACTCTTGCGGAGTAAGAAGAGAGCTGTCGTGCAAATAGCGGTGGGAGATTCACACTTCCCCAACAGCCGACTAGATCTCTCTGGATGACTGAAATACATTGTTCGCAGAGAGATACGGGGGAGTGGTGGGTGTCGACTCCGTCGACGGAGTCGACACCATGTCGTTGGTGCTGTGTATCGGCTATATCACTGGGAACTGTGGCATAGTTGGTAACGCGTCGGCCTAGGCTGCAGGAGATGCTGGTTCGAATCCAGCCGGTAGCCTTCATTTTTCCGATTTTTCTGTGAACCATATGATTGGAATTATCTCCCTCTTGTGGAGTAAGCAAGCACCTTTCATTCCATCGTCAACATCGTTGTGGTTCTTTCGTCTTTTGTCTTTTGTGTATCGGACCGTAAAAAAAATTTGTTTTGATTGATGGCAGGATGACCATTATGCCTGGATAAAATTGGCATCTTCCACAACAAACCACGAACATACTAACATCAATCCGTAGTAGGGATATCGTTTTTTTAGTTTAGTTCAGTTTAGTTTAAGTTTGCTTTTACTTGCCCAATGACACACGCTTTGCACCATTTTGTTTTGGTCAGCCAATCTAATTCATACTATATTCATATTTTGGAACTCAAAAATGCCTGCCTGTCTTTATGTTTATGTGACACCTACGCTCACAGGTGAATTTGTTTAACTCAGGTGCCCCTACTATTTTCAGAAATTAACATTTTTTTTCCTCATAATTACGGATTGATCATATTCCCTCCACTATGTACAGGATGAGAGTGAAACTCTGACCATGAGAAACGAGTCCTGTGCAGCCTTGCGTTACCGCAGATTCTGTCTGGGGGTTGGATGTCCCCAGGATTAGAAAGGGCATCCTGGGGCACTCCCCACCGTTGTGCCTCAGTAAGTGTGGACAACTCTCCACTGCTGGTGACCTTGGATACAATCTGGTAGATTTCTTTTCCATTGTTTATTTCTTTTTTGAATAGTGTCACCTTGAACCTATGTACTCGGATTTATTTTTTTGTCACGTCTTAGCTATTGAGCAGTTTTTTGTATCAAACTACACAAAGGGGCAAATTCTTTACATTTGAACCTCACCCTACGATAACAGGTACATTTTCTTGTGTGGACAGTTGCCATAAATGTTTAGTTACCCAATGCCTGTTGATAGAGTCAAACAAAATTAAAACTGTTGCTTAGCTCGTCCCCATGCACTAAGCCGGTCTAGCTTCGTCATCATAGTCACAATGTCACAACAGACATATTGTGAACTTGTAAAATGCATTAAGTCGGAGCTAGAGTATTGCCGACACGAATATTATCAATAGTTTTGAGAACTGTAGCTCGCCATCGTTCGCGATTTACTGTCAGTTCAGTGGCGCTCTTGGTACTTATATTCAGGAACTGTTTCGTCGTATCCAGCCAGCGTGTAGGGGAACGGCCATGGCGCCGCCCACTCGGGGCATGACCCTGAACTACAAGTTTCTCCATATTATCGCTTCTGTGTATATGTCCAAAGAAAGTAAGCATTCTCGCCGACACAATAGAGGATAGTTTCTTTGGATTACCGAGCTCATCCAGTACGGAAACATTAGTTTGATGGGCGGTATAAAGAATTCTCAGGATTTTCCCCCACGTCCACATTTCAAAAGCATTTATGCGAGCTCGGTCTGCCTTTTTAACAGTCCAAGTTTCCGAGGCATACAAAAATATGGAGAACACAAGAGACTGAACCAGCGACATTTTGGTAGCTTTAGTGATGTTATGGTCACGCCATATCTTATTAAGGTTTGTCATGGCCACACGCGCCTGTTGAATGCGCTTAGAAATCCTAAGATAACTTTTGCTCCCCGACTGTAGTTTAACTGAATGGGGATGTTGAGGCTTTGAAGTTACGCACGTTAGAAGTCACAGCATCAGATGTTGTCAGACTTGGGCGACTAAAAGTCACTTCTTTCCTGCTATCTGCTAGAGATGTTGTCTTCTGAATGAATTTGTGGTTCTTGGGTTTTTTTGGGTTTTTAGGCCGGCGTCGTTTAGCGTTGAAGCTTGACGTTTCGCCACCACGAGTGGATGGCATCTTCAGAAGCTATTTCACTTCGGCGACTTCCAAAATACTGTATGTATTTGTATGTATGTAAAAACCCAAGAACCACAAATTCATTGGACGATGGCCCCGAAAGCCTTACACAGTATATGTTGTCTTCTGTTCTGTGACAACAAACAGTGACAAACATGTTGATGACATGGCGGTGCTCGACCTATCACGACGCCATAATGTAAAATGGTAAGAAAAAGCTAGAAATTGGCGAGTCGAACGGTACCTCCTCCACCTCCCTCATCCTGATGTGGGAAGAGTTCTAACCATTTCAAAAACGTCTTTGCGCCGGACTATGTAGGACTGTGCGCACATTCACCAGTTTTGATAATAGAATGTGGAGCATTCACCATTTTCCAAAAACAGTGCTTGGAGCAAACGCATTGATCTGAAATTAGGGACCAATACCAACTATCGAATAATTGATCCTTGGTCCAAAAATCCTTGTTATTCAAATTTTGGATTTGCTAATAAGCATAACTACAGATATATTAGAATTGAAAATCCTCATGCATTTTTAGAAGAGCATACCCAGCAGGCATTTCGGGAAACAAAGTAATTGGGTTGTTGCGGATTATAGATTGGAAAATCAATGTTTGAAAATCAACCCGCTTATCATTGAAGCCATTGAAAACCAAATCCAAGAAGAAGGAAACCCTATATTTGATAAGGCTCAAATCTATTTCCAGCAAGACGTCGCTCCTCCTCGCTATGTTCTTCCGGTTCGGCAATGGCTAGACGACGCATTTCCTGATAAATTGAAGAGGGTCTATTATTAGAATTTTTGCCATTGGGCTATGCAAAATGTATTGTGTTTCCTACCCAACCCAAAACTTTAGATGACCTTCATCAACGCATCATCGAAAGCTGTTATCATATCCCATAACAGTTTTTGCAACTGTCCTTCAGAAATTTGAACATCGCCTATATCGTCGTTTGGCCAATAACGGGCAATATTTTCAACACTTATTGCAAGAAATAGTTATATTTTTGTAATTTTGTAATCTCAACAAATTAAGGTACATAAGAATTTTTTTAATTTTTTCTAAAACGAAACGACCGATTTCCAAAAATCAAACGTTAAAATAAGGTACTTCGAATTGCCTTTGAAACAAGCTATTACTCGATACTCCTTGTCATTTAAAATTCTTAAGGGGATGACCCTGGAATGCGGAGGGTACAAGAAGTGAAGTAGTTTGTGGTTAAACAGTTGTCCCCCTTGACAAATCTTTTGACGACTCTGGACGTTTTTTCTTTTAATCCGTGATTTTCCATAAATCCATGGTAGGAAGTTTACAAATGAGCCCGTATAGGAAGATATGGTAAACTTTAATGAAAGCACATGTTTTCCGTTTTAAATTTTATTTTTATTTGTGGACGTGGTGTCACATATGAAGTGCAATTATTTATTATTTTAACCATATTGGCATGAAGAGCTGAATGGGTGCTTAAGTACTTGAGGCTTGAGCACGAGCTTGCTTGCTTTATTTAGCTTTCCACACCGAGATGTTGCAAATATAAAATAAAAAAGTGAAGTAAGGTGTCACGTAGCTAAAACGCAAAGCGGAAGCGAGTACGGGAAAAGGTTCAAACGTTCGTCGGCTCGACATCATCCAGCGATGCGTCAGCAATCCTTTTCCACCTTTCATACTGCTCTCGTAAATACGGCAGATGCTTTCCCGTACTTCAGTGGTATCTGACTCAACAGGCGACTCTCTTAGCGCCAGCTAGAGTAAGCCAAATATAACAAGGCAATGTCCAGTAGAGACACTAGGCTCAGGGCAAAATTGTCTGACTAGCTTTATATTCCCATAGAAGCTCTGAAAAGGAAAGAAAGGAGGATCATACATAGAACGACCAATCCAGCATATACAGGGTGTTCCAAAAGCCAAGCCGCAATGAGGTGACAGGATTGGTTGTAACTATCATGAGAAACATCAGAAAAAAATCTATCCCATGCAGTTTGCAATGATGAGTATTTAAAGAAACCTAGATATTTAGTCAAATTATAACAATTTTTCGGTTGTTGTGGTTAACTTTTATTATTTTTGCTCCTTTAAACTTTGGAACCGTAACCCTGAATAACATTTATAGAAGCACAGTTCAAAATAATGGCACAATTGCCCCATAGAATGAAGGCTATTTACTAAACTATGAATTTAAAATTTTCAAGTTTGCCGACTTTGAAAGGCCCTCCTTTAAAAAAATGTACTAAAGTGCCTTGGCAACTGCTATTAAAAGTTGGCGCATTTAACCAGGATTGTAATGATACAATACGTGTTAGTTTCATACTAAAATCACGAGTAAAAAATACAAACCTCAAGTAATCCCATTTTTGCTAACCAATTTCACTCAGGTCAGATGTTCTTTATTCGCACAAGCTTCTGGTAGGTTCTTAATTTTACGGCAAAATGATGAGAGAGGTGAATAGTGGGCGGGTTTGCCATGAGTGAGCGGGACAGATAGTGACGCCACTTTTAGCAAAGTCAATAATAGAAGAAACCACTTTATACCTTTTCAAACGTGTTACCTGTTATCACATATAATGGGTTGCATATTCATATTAGCACGAGACCTACTGCAGCATATGACATTCATCTTATAATCCTTTTTTGTGTAAGTGTGCAGTAGAGTTTAAAATCATCTGAAAATAAAAATTTGGTTTAAATTTGATTCGTTGTTCTCTGCATATAATAAATCACTTGCTGTTGATTGATCACTGTGTAGAATTACGTAGTATTAATTTGCATTGTAAATGGCAGACACAGGTGTATTTTTGTATGCCCCTAATGAATTCAAGTAGCGGAAACAGGTGTCGCTCGAGCTTTATATCCTGTTATTTTTCTATTCATTTAATTTCTCCTTTATTTGCGAGGGCGCTCACTATTCATGTCGCTATTATTCCCAGTTTCCGGAAGACTACTTACTCCTGCGATTATTGTATGCTAGTTTTAATCGACTGCTTAATATAAAGTTTAATAAGAGCCCAAAGTTTCTCGAGCTCAGCTTCGTGGTCTCTCTTATTTTGAACATGTTGTTTCTGCAGCAAAATGAAGAGAGGAAGATAGTCTGCATTTGTAACTCTCATACTTGAATGCAATTAATTGTGATGAATCATGTAGTCTAAAAATACATGGAAACACCATCATGGTTTTCGAAAGAACTCCAGACGGTTTCTGAAATTGCTCCTTATGAGGCAGAGTAATTTACTTTCTTAAAACTGTGTATGTTTCCATAAAAAAATCGGTGACTCGTCTTCCATGATCGTGATCTATCAATCAGAAAGAAATTGTTATCATCAAGGTGTTTTTCTCAGAACTGGATCTAAAAATTTTCAATACTAAATCAATCAAGATATACAGTTAATTTTTTCTTGATAATGGGCATAAGTGAATAATAAATAAATTCTATTTGGCTACTATGTGGGAGCGATATAAAAAAGATGAAATATTTGTGATGATGAAAGGTAAACCAGCCTATTCCATTGTCACCATTTATGGAGTTCCATCTCGTTCTCGTAGTGTTGATTCAGATTATAACCACCGGCAGTATAATAATATTGTTTTAACGGAGGTCCATAAAGGAAAGGCATCTATTTTTCTCTACCCTTTCTTATTCTAACATCCACCCTCACATTCAAAAGATTTAGGGCAGCAATGTTTAGGTCTAATTCTTTCCTTAAAGTAAATGTATGCATAGTTTTTATTATTATTAGGTATGTTGGTATTAGGGTATGGGAATGTCATTTCTAGCACATAGATAAATAAATAAAACAAAGTCATAAATGGATTTCTAGAAATTTTTCAAAAGTTGCTTTTTCAGCACAGGCCCACAGAACACACTTTCTTGTAATGTGGAAACGCTTATTTATCGGAATCTCATTCACATTGGGCATCTAATTTTAATAGGGATGCCGCATATCTTTGACTCCTGATCAATTTGAATATGGCCCATTTTTTCAGAAGTGATGAAAATCAAGTGTTTATAAAGTTCACAAAAGTCATAGATAAACTTCCAAGAAATGGATGTCTCAAACGAAGTCAAACTTTTGTCACTAAGATGAGGTTGGATATGTATAATGAGAGGAGGTCTAGGTAATTTTTTTCACTATTTTTTGTGATTTTTTAGCTTTGAAAGTGTGATGATGCTATATGGTTTTGAAGTTCCTAGCTACTTACTTAACGTTTATTGACCAGCTATATACAGTAAAGTACATTTGCAGTCAGAGCACTACTGATTACTAAATTTACTTTAATTTTAATTTAAACTAATTACAAAAATTTACACTACAAGAAACGCAATAAACAATAAGACTAAGACTATATGGACAAAAATTCATCCACAGAATAGGGGCTATGATCCAGTAAGAACCGCTTTGCGTATGTGTAGAATTGTCTTTCTGTAAGTTTTGATATGTCCAGGGGAGAGGTTAGTGCAGCAAACTTATTATATATGCGTATATCGATTTTGTTTATCTCGGTAATTCGTATTCTGGAGTATGGCACCACTAGATCCATTGCGGATCTTGTTTTGTACTGGTGAAAGTCGGTGTGACGTAAGTGATTTGATAAATTTTTATGTATTTCCTTTAGTGTATGAATTATGTAGATTGATGGTAGGGTTAGAATGTTGTGCTTCTTGAAAAGGGTCCTGCAGCTCGTGCCCGGTGGTGCCCCCTCCAGGATACGAACTGTGACATGAATACTCTCCCCACTGCTGCTGACCCACCCCACAGCAAAATGCCATAGTTTAAGTGGCTGTCGACAAGAGAGAAGTAGGCTAAGCGTAATGCGTCGTATAGCAATCATGTTTTCAGCCGGCGCATGGCGAACAATTGTGAGGAAAGCTTAGCGCATAAATAATCAATATGACAAGACCAGGAGAGACTAGTATCGAGCATGATACCTAACAATTTGACAGGCTGAGAGCGTGGATGGTGCTTATCAGAACTGAATAATATATGTGTACTTTAATTATCGTTCAATTTAAGTTTATCGGATGAGAACTAGTATGTCATAGTACCTTCAATTATTCCTGTCACGAGTCTCATTATTTGGTTTACTTGGTTATCAAACATTTTTATGCATAGTACTTCCACCAAAGCTGCAGAACGGTACACAGCAGCAGAACATACCAATCTTAGAGCTAAGGTCTGCAAAGTGGCTGCCGGAACTGATTGTGTTATACCACACTTTTGAGTCCGATTGTTTTTTTCAATTTCATGGACAGTCGCTTGTAAGTCAATAAAAAGCTGCTGCGCTATTTTTGAGCCACCAAGACGTTAAGTATATCATTGCTCAGAAACGATGAAAATAGTACGATTTATTAATGCATGTCAAAAATATTCTAATTTTCTATTATATAAATAGTTCCTGGCATAGAACCTGAAATCCTGTTGAGGAAAATGTTAACAGAAAATATGTTATCAACCATTCAACTGCATCCAAGAAATATCAGTCCGCCTGTCCCAATTTAGAGATAATCGCAGTTCTGTTGTATAACAGAGCATGCGGACAGTTAAAGGAACTGGGCGTACACCTTATCGCATTGATATCGCACAAAGACCTCGTCAAGATTTCTACTCGTTTGCTTTCAACAGACCAGAGCCGTACGTAAAACTTCGTCCGGAAAGGATAACATCAAAAAAATCTAGAGAAAGGGAACAACTTATGCTAGTATTTCAACAGTTAGGAGACTTCAAAACAATTCTACTTTGAATCGAGCTTATACGATTGAATCGATTCCTTTTATTTTATTTTTTTACTTTAGTCATTTTTTAATTTTTGTTCATCGATGGCTTCGGAAGAATCTGACCGCACTGCCTTTGTGCTTTAGGCTTGATCGTACAAACAACATTAAGATCGACCACATACAGGTCAGGGCTCAACTTTGATAAGGGTTTAGAGATTGCATCATTACGCTACTAAAAGTAAAATGAATTTCAGGAATCGTACAAAAGTCATTAACGCATTTGCGATAACGATCCTCACATACTCCTCTGGCATCATCAAGTGGTCGCACACTGACATTGAAAACAGACACATACTCATACTAACGGAACTCACAAAACACAGAATTTCACATGCGAAAACGTGCAAGGAAAAGCTTACCATAGATAGAAAACAAGGGGGCAGAGGAAGACGTACAGACAGTCGTACAGTCACTTCACATGAGACAACTAAAAAAGCTCAGACTTTTTCCAAAGCAAACAGACAATTTTACATAAGTCCATAGTAAAGGCGGACAAAAACCATACACTACCCACCCTATCCTGGCCAGACCACAGAGCCGAAGCACACAATCACATATAATTACAACATAAAAAAGTAAACACCTGGTCACCTGATTTAAGAAAGAACTCCATGGCAAATACATGTACCGTGTTACACAAGAGCATGTTAATGAAATGCAGTCTTATACCTGGCTGAGGATGGCTAACTTTTGACAGAAACTGGGGGTTTTATGCTTGATATCCAGAACCAAGAGATTGTAACACGAAACTACATGGAATACATAATGGAAGATCTATTCACACTGATGGTAATATCACCAACAGAAAGAAGCAATAGACCACATGTCGAGCGCACGCAAAACTCTCGTTGGAGGCGAGTACACAGCTAAACATAACTCTGCGGCCAAAGTCATACACCCAGCATTAGCCACAACAAACAGGCAAATAGAAAAAACAGATCCATATTACAATTACGCACCGACATCGGTACTCGAAAAATGATCAATATAAACTATACTGGGACGTTGAAATACTTACAGACAAGCCTATCCTTGCAAATAGGTGGCTGGTGGTGGTAGGCTATACTGAGGAAACATCTAAATATACTGACCTTACCACAGAAGTAAAGTGACTCTGGAAACAAAACAAAGTTACAATTGTCCCCCTAATTATGTGGGTCTTAGGCCTTACACCAAACACATTTACACCACACCTACAACAGTTAGGCCTGGACGACAGATTACATAAAGTATTCCAAAAGTATGTAATCCTGAAGACCTATAATATTGTACGGTCCTCCCTAAATTCAGATCAATAGTATTCAGGTGTTGACTTGGCACAGCCCGTCAACATTTGTTGCTACCGCAGTCATGCGAGAGAACCTTAGACAATTAGGATAATAATAATAATAATAAACGCCTTTATATAGCATTACACACAGAATGCGAGGTTTAGCTAAAACAAGGATAGACAATGGAGTCGGCGTACAAAAACAGTAGGGTCACAATAATCACAAATAGTCAAGAACCATTAAAGGCACTACAAAGCCCCCAAGTGATGTGTGCACTAGTCTGGCAATGCCGCCAAGAGCTGGGTACACATGCAGGACAGAATAAAGTAACACTGGAGTGAATGTCAAGACACTCAGGTATAACTAGTAATGAGAAGGCCGATGAGCTTGCAAAAAAAGATCATATTCATTGTGCACTGGCATCAAAACATGCTAACCTGCCATAGGGTGCCTAAAAGAACAGTTAGACACCAGGTTAGGTTAAGTCAGAATGGATGGAACTCCGGCACGAAGTGGACTTGGTGACTGCATACAGGCATGGGAAAGTATTCGTCAAAACCCCATCCCAGAAAATAGCTAAAGGAAGCGCTAGATCACAACAGAAAAAACTCTTTGGGAAGCTTAGGCTAAAACCAATAAAATATAAATCAGGACAAGGATCAATAGGGAAACTATGCAAACTAATACGAGGATCTATCCTGCTAAAATAAGTACTGTAGAAGATAAGAGTTACAATAAAGGAAAATGTACATCGCAAAAACTGAGAGCCTTCTAAAGCAAGCATTCATAGCATATATAGTATGGTTAAGGGATAATCTCTGCTTTTGGGGTTGTTCTGCCAATGCCTATAAGGTATTTTAACCCAAAACATGTATGGCTGTAAGGAATTATTTAGGAAGTTTAAAATAGTTACCTTATCATCTCTATTCATTTTTGAGATATCAGTTTATATCTCGGTTTATATTTATCAAAATCAGAATAAAAGACGTTCATAAACGTTGTACGAGGGAGGATAGTGACTTGCCCATACTATTCTCAAAACACAATGTTGTAAAGCGAGCCCCAAATGTCTTAAGCCCAAAGGTATTTAATGAGGTACCTGTAGATGTGAAACATTGTCCAACTCTGCAGTTGTTTAAAGCTAAACTAAAAACTTTTCTTTTGAATGAATGTTATTATACCATCTCTGACTTTGTCAGTGTATGTCTTAGTGTAATCAGAGCCTAAAAAATACCAGAGTACCGCGGCTGCTGTGAAAGGGTTATGTTAAGGGAAGTTTATTAACGCGGGATTTGAATGGGCCATTCCAAGTCTTGGACACCCTGGGAATAAATGTGCGGTTGTACCGCTAAGTTCTTGATGTATGAAAAATGATCGCTTTAGGATGAGATGCAACGGTCGCCGAGTGCATCTGATAGAAGCGGTCAGCGGCGGAACGATAGAGAATAGCTCAGAGGAGCAGATTCCGTTTGAATATCGGTAGAAGAGTGAGAAGTCATAACAACACGCCGGTGAGAAAGTGACTGGAGGTGACGCGTTAGGGCCGTGTCGCCAGTAGTGTTAGTAGTTGTTATTGTATAAGTGTTTACTGTGAGGAGTCCAATACGTTTTATATGTCTATATGGAAAATAAACTATTACTATTATACTACAGTTGCGTCTCCCTGCTGCTGCTGCGTACGCCTGTGAAGCTGATTAGTGCAGTACTTGCGACGTTTCAGATAAAGAAGTGTTTTGTTCTTCCATGCGACGCATTGGGAAATATTGCTTATTAAACGATGTCTTTGGGGACAAAATGTACAAAGGCAGTTGCACAAAGGAGGTAAATGACTACGAGAGTATTATATGTTGTCCGCTTCCAAGAAAAGTCGTTGCATTGTATCTATCGGTTCGTTTAGCTGTAAATATGTCTTAAAATAATAGTCAACTGAATCGATACCTCAGCCTATTCATAGGATGTGGCATACAGTGGGTATTATCTGTAATTCAAAGCTCCTTTAAGGAACAAGAAAAATGTTTGTAGGAACTATAAACGTATGAGGAATAAAATGTAAAGTTTAGAGAAAAATTAGAAACTTTTGGATAATATTGTAAGTTGTTTGCAGCAGTAGAAGGTTTGTAATAAAACATGTCTTCCTCTCACTAGGTCCGAAGATGGTGAGTCTTTCTATAAAACAAACATGGAACATCATCTATGAAACTTGTCCTACGATTATCTCTGATTAATTGCACTTCACTGTCTTGCAATTAAAATCGCATCCGTTGATAAAACTCGTTTACTAAAGTTTCCACTATCCCTGTAGGCTATTTTTTGATTAAGTGCCCCTAGACAGCAGCTTTTGTTTTGAGAACATTTTTTTAGATCTGTCGGTGACTACAAGGTATTAAAGAACAGGGTTGTGCATCTGCATTAGTCCATTCAGTCCAGTGTAGTAATATGAGATGCAACCCTAAGATGAGGCAAAAAATGAAGTCAAGTTGAGTGACTCAGTACTTTCCACACATTATGGTGATACCAGTTTATTATTTTCCCATAGCATGAAGCTTTAGTATGAGATCCAACCAAATCATCGCCAGTACCCCCTCCCCAAATTGTCTTATGCCTCTAGGTCTTTCCTTCACAGGTCAATGAACAGCCTATTATCAATAATACAAGCTTTTCAGTTTACAACCCACCCCCAACCACCCCAATTTCACCCTACCCAAAAAAGGTAAAAAACGTTCAGGAACCCCTAAAACGAAGTCTGAGCTGTTTTCATATTTTTGGTCTTTGGTTATTGCTACTCTGCCACTGACACGATTTCTAACAAGCATACGCGTTTTCCATCCTCATCACAGTAATAATAATGTGTCAAAATTTCATTGGAGTCAATTTAATAGTTTCCACGTTACAAAATGTAAAACGATCTAAAGCAATAAATACTCGTATGTATACAGAAAATTCTAAGTCCTTTGGTTTCTGCAATAGGCAAGGCAATGTTCGGATGGACCTAAAAAAGTTATTTATGTCGCTAGGTCTTCCTTCACGGGTCAGTGGACAGTCTATTATGAAAGCAACAAATTTTTCAATTTTACATCCCCCCACCCCCAACCACCCCAATTTCACCCCTACCAAAAAAAAAGTAGAAAATGATCAGGAACTACCCTAACACGTAATTTTAGATCGTTGTGCCATCACGTAATAATTGAAAAAGAACGAAAATAAAAGTAAAACTTTGACAACCTGTATTTTGAAAATTAAACCTTTTAAGGCCTAATGTTCCTGGACTTATATGCTGCTTGATGCATTCCAGGGTCCATTACTGCAACGACACGCGAGAAAGACAAAGAAAATTGAAAACATATTTCGTAATGATTTTAGTTTACAAATTCGCTTGGTTTATGAACACCGCAAGCATAATAACTTGGAGGCCTTTTGTAATTAACAGTCGTGTATAAAATCCATGTTTATGTGTGGCATCGCATTTTAGTGGCTTGAAACGTTTACACAGAGTTGAATCCAACATAATACGCTTCTCTGACATTTTGTCACCTCCCATCAGCAACATCTATTTCACACCTTTCCATCCGTAGTTTGCGTCTGAAAAGCAGTACCAGTGTACTAAATGTTAAGGAAATAGGCCTGTTTTTGATGTACTGCATGGTCGCTCTTCAACAAAGATATAACTCGAGATTCTACGCCACAGCGCAGTGTAGCATACTCAGAGGTTTGCAACATTCCTTTATTTTACTTCCCACACAGAGGGTGAGAGAAGTATTGTGATCGTGAAAGTTCTGACGTTTATCTCAGTAATCGCCGCACCAATCTGGAGGGAATTTGGAGTACGTTATGCGTTATAATCATTTTTGAGTTTATTTCGTGGTGGTTTTGTTGGTGTTGAGGTGAGTGTGAGGAATCCAAACATTGTCTTCAAACACATATTCATGGAATTTAATACATGACAATTTTATACAGTGCTTTTCTTAAATGTCGTCCCCTTTTATATTTTAAACTGGTCAACTTGACCAATTGGAATTGGAAATAATGAAATTTAGGCATGAATACTATATTTTGAAGTAAAATTGACAGATGAAGCTTTCAAGATACCTGTGGACTCAAAAGATCCCGTAAAATGGACACGCAGAAAAGCGGTTAAAATCGTCTGATAGAGCAATATTGGTTCGGAGTTTTATCACTCTGAAGCTCTTCATTTTATTTTCATCCTAAGTAATTCAAAGTGTTGGGATTTTAACGAAATATATCCTTAGAGGCCCTCAATATTACTACTATGGGTATGGGTGTTTATATGAGCTAGCTGTCCTCGCTTACAGTGACGTAAATCTGAATTTGTTACCACTAAAGATAAAGATGCTTCTTTACTGTACCTGCAATTTCAATAAGTTTTATTTACCCTGGTTTGTTTTGATAATGGAATCATGTTTTTCCAGATGCTACAAAAATGTGTGGCTTTAATAGCTTTACCCTGTAAATAAAAGTTGGAGAATATGACTAATCTTCCAGGATTTACTGCTTTAACGTTGGTTATGTATTTTGCAAGCGAGGTTATTTGGAAGCTTGAATTACCTTAACTAAACATTGCTTTGAGCAATAGCTCTGCGGATGAAGCTATTTTAAAATAGAGCTTAAACGTTATCTACCAATAATAAAGTTAACAGGAACTGTTTACGACATCAGTCCTATACCGCATTCTGAATGCAAGCCCGATAAGTGCAGATTTCAAGGCCATCGCTTCAGGTTATAGGGGTATAAAGAGTAGAAAGAAAAGTTTGCGGATTGCTAATGTAGGATGCATTAGACACACATTTTTAGAATGTTGAGCACAGCTGATATAATTTATGAATAAAGTTGCACTTATTTATGGTGTATCTTTATAGACCACCTTTGTTACTTATTAAATTTCAAAGTTCCCATCTAAAACCGAAGTTTCATGTAAATTGATTCGCACTTTACTTCAGCTGTGTTAGACAAGGTACTTTCATAGCTAGATTTTTTCACTTAGAAGCATCAACGTCTCATAATAGTTGACTGCAACAGCACTATTGCTATCTCAGTCAGCTGCTATATGTTGCGGCTCCTAATGTTTATTACCATCGATGACAAGACTCATTTTGAAATACAGGCGCAGCGCTGCACAAACGGAATCACATATCAACCCTTGCTGCATTACGATGCGTGACTCTGTAAACTACACGGTGGTGCAATTGCTCAAAAATTCCAGTTTAAACTTAGTCTGTGAGCAAAATTACGTTGCTTTCGCTCCTTGCACACTTGTCTCATCATTGTGCAATTTTTGAATTACCTTCTTCTTCTTTTAGTATCATCTCCTCAGCGGAGGTTGGCGACCATCATTTGGAATTCTTCTCTGTCTTGTGCTCAATGAATGATTGTGCAGGCCTCTCTTCTGTTAAACCACCGGCGTGGGTTCCGAAGCCAGAAGAACTTTTTACGCCCGATCTCTCGTTGTCCTTTGATATTTCCCTCAACGATCAGTCGTAAAATATCGTACTTGCTGTTTCTGGAAATATGGCCAAAATATACAGCTTTTCTTCGTGTTATTGATGTTCAAAGTTCCTATTTTTCATTCAAACTTTCTAGTACCCTACTTTCTGTTACTCGCTCGGTTGGTTGTATCCTTAATATGCGTCTGTATAGCCACATCTCAAAAGAATTGAAAAGTGACATGGTCTGTCCTTTTAATGCCAATCTCTCATCTCCGTATAATAATGTGGACAGTACATAGCATGTTGTTGCCCGCCATCGAGTAGCCAAACTCGAATTTCGGTTGCAGAGCATCGTTTTGATTTTGGAGAAAGTATTTTTGGCATTTTTGATTCTGCTTGTAATCTCTTCATCAAGATCCCGTTTTCCATTTAGCCAGCACCCCAAATACTTAAATATCCTCACCCTTTCTATGTCCTCACTTCTATTCTGACACTATTAATGTACAATCTAGTGGTGACCATAAGTTTTGTTTTCTGAATGACCAAACCGACATAATGATAAAATGACTGAAAAACTATGACAAAGGCCTCCAGACCGCCATGAGAGCTAACAACGAGTAGTAGCAACACTCGTTTTGAGATTTCCATTACATTGTCTCAAATCACTGATTTGTCAGAGTGATGTAATCCATGTTGCGTTATATGAGTGTTTCAGAAAGTAATTCAATTAATGAAACCACAATCATAAAATATTTCGTATTCGAAAAAGGTATTTTAGAAGTCCTTATGTATGACCTAGGAGGAATACAATGGTGTTTCTACAATATCCCACAAAATAGCTTTCGCAAAAGCTCAGTAGTTATATTTATTACCAAATATTTATTTATTATTATTTGTCAAATGATGTGATGCACAGCGTAACTAAGAAAAGAATAAATGGCATGTAGGAGATTAAGACTACAATAATTCTAAATATACAGGGTATCCGAATATTCGACCGACAATGCTTGACAGGTGATAGACCCCACATTTTTATGAACATTGAGATAGGGACATGAAGCCCTAAAAACAAAGATCTAAAAATTACGTGCCAGGGGTTTTTCAGCGCGAAAAATCCAAATCATGTATAGGGGGTTCTTAGTACGAGCAATCAAAATTCGATCGCGGTTTTGCTATCATGAATAGAGGGCGCGAACTTATTTAAATTATCAAAACCTTTTTCTAGTTTGATGCATCAATGTTAGTATCAGAAAATCGTTTCCTCAATATGTTTTACGAGAAAAAGGTATAATTTGTCTAAATCTCTAGAGGTAACCTTCATTGAAATTTCCAATACGACTCAGTGGCGGCTGGTGAGGTAGTGCCACAGTGCCATGGCACTACCTTAATTTTCGACAAAAACATATTTATCTATCTCTTAAACTTTTTTTATTCTATGTTAGTTTCCAACGACCTTTTCTGTTTTATATGAAATGGCAATAGCGGCTGAACGCATAAATGCTTGCACCAGGCAACACATGGCATCGTCGCAACTCATATGATGAAAGCTGACGACGCGACGAAACGGCGAGATGGCAACAGCCTACCATGCACTTTCTTATAAGGCACAAATAGAGTGAGAGAAGTTTTATGCTAAACGCTTACGAGTGATAGAGAGAACGCTATGCTGGACGTTTGGATAGATTTTAAATACGCAAATCCGAAGTAGATCGTGCCAGGCACATTACCCACATTTCCATTCATGGTTCACTATTTTTGTTTTATTTCAGCAGTTTCGATTTGTTTATGTTTGAAGCTGATGTCGGCTTTTCTCGTTAAAGGTTTGAAATTTAGATGTATTAGTTTGAATGAGTTGTGAGCTGTTTTCGAATCGGTATCTCTTTTGTGTTTAATTAAAATACATCATTGGAGCAAAAATGAATAAAATTTGCGCATTAATTCACTCATTTAGTACCTAATCTTCCGCTGGAAGAAAAATTGAAAAACTCATTGGTAGTGAACAGAAATAGAGTTGTCGTAAATTTAATAAAACTATTTATGATAAAAACATTGAATTGGATAAGTGACTATGAAGAAGTTATCAAACTGTTTTGTTTTGTGTGTGTTCTCTCTGGAAGCGATGACACTTGGGCAAAAAAAGACACGGATGATTTTATTCATATATGGGAGAAAATGAAAACCCATGAAAAATCTAATGTGTATATGAATAATGTTTTCAGTTTATCGATGCTTGGTAAGTTGAACATAAAGACTCAGTTGAATTCGGCTTATCGGCTAGTTATAAGTATTCTTTTTCAATTTTATGTCGGTTTGAAATGTTGGCTGTCATTCTGGCACTACCTCTCTAAGTTGACACGAGCCGCCACTGATACGACTGAGTTATCGGTATTTCTGCACCAATGGATGAAAAATTATGCTTTTTACATCACTAGATATCAGAAGATCTTTGTGTCTGGTTGGATAAGTGTGGTCTTGTTTAGTTGTATCAAATTCAGATTTACATCTGTCAGCGAAGACAGCTAGCTCATGTAAATACTCATACTCATAGTCGTAATATTGAGGGCCGTTAAAATCACAACACTTTGAATTGGTTAAGATGAAAATAAAACGAAGAGCTAGAGTGATAAAGCTCTGAACCGATATTGCTCGATCAGACCATTTTAACCCCTTTCTGCGTGTACATTTTACGAGATTAGGTTTTTTATGAAGACAAACATCTTTTGAGTCCACAGGTGTCTTGAAAACTTCATCGGTCAATTTTGCTCTAAAATGTAGTATTCGTGCCTAAATTTTATTATCTCGAACTCCAATTGTTTGAGTTGACCCGTTTAAAAAATAAAAGGGGGAAGACATTGAAGGAGAGCAGTGTATAAGGGTGTCATGTATCAAATTCCATACATTTGCGTTCGAAGGCGATATTTGGATAGGTCTGAAAAATATGGTCATTCTTGTTTAATTCAACAAATGAATACTAAAGTTTTCGAGTTCACCCATTCCTCACGCTCACCTCAACACTAGCAAAGCCACCTTAAAATGAACTCAAAAATGATTATATCGCATAACGCACCCCAAATTTGCTCCAGATTGGCGCAGCGATTACTGAGATAAACGTCAGAACTTTCACGATCACAATACTTCTCGCATCCTCTGTGTGGGAAGTAAAAGAACGGAATGTTACAAACCTCTTTGTTGAGAGCGACCATGCAGTACATCAAAAAAAGGCCTATTTCTGTAACATTTACTACACTGGCACTAATTTTTCAGACGGAAACTACGGATCGAAAGGTGTGAAATAGATGTTGCTGATGGGACGTGACAAAATGTCAGAGAAGCGTATTATATTGAATTCAACTATCTGTAAATGTTTCAAGCCACTGGAATGCCATGCCGCACATACACATGGATTTTATACACCACTGTTAATTACAAAAGGCCTCCAAGCTATTATGCTTGCGATGTTCATAAACCAAGCGAATTTGTATACTAAAATCATTACGAAATAATATATGTTCTCAATTTTCTTTGTCTTTCTCGCGTGTCGGTGTAGTAATGGACCCTGGACTGCATCAAGCAGCATATAAGTCCAGGATAAACCGCTACGACATTTTCGCGAATTTAAAAGGGATCCAATGATGTCTGACATTTTCCTGTTGACCTAGCTGCCGCTACCTATTGGGAAAGCATTGACTAAAGTAATTAGGCGAACCGTCGGCAAAAACCGCTATTTAATCAGGTCCAGTTAATTGTACAAGTTAAACTTGATTAGGTGCAACAGACCGTTCTGGTTTCTATCCGTGCGAGCTGCTAAGGCTGCAGTGCTTCGTAAACTAATTACCATAAATGGCTTCTTTTTATATACAGGTACAATGTTCTATCTATGGAAGGAAATGTGCTTGCTTACTCCGCAAGAGGGAGATAATTTCAATCATTTGGTTCACAGAAAAATCGGAAAAATGAAGGCTACCGGCTGGATTCGAACCAGCGTCTCCGGCATTCTAGGCCGACGCGAAACCAACTTCACTACGGTGCCCCGTGGTGTAGCCGATATATAGCGCCTAAGACAAGGTATCGACTCGGCCACCACCCTTCACTCCCCCGTATCTCTCTGCGAACCATGTATTTCAGCATTGATTAACGTATTGTTAGGGCTAGCTAGCAAAAAGCTACTCTGAAAGAAAGCGACGGCGTATGCTACGACATCGCTTTCCGGGTAGTTACCATCAAACTGAAACACAGATTATTGTTTTATTATTCCTTTCCTTTGTTAACATTCCATACAACTTAATTTAGCAGAAGTTCGATAGTACATAGCAAAAACACGTCAAAAATCACAATTTGGGTATTAGTTTTTTTTTATTAAAAGTCATTGAAGCATCAATGATTATCGGGTTTATTAATTGCTTCGAGTTTTTTTTCTTTAATTTGTTATAATAAAGGGAGATAATAGTTTCTTAAGTTATTTTGGAAATTCGTGAATTATCACCTTTTTACCTTTAACAGTCACGTATGGCGCAAAATGCCCTCATAAGTGCTACATTTTCATTATTATTTCGAAAGTGCAATGTCTTGCAAAGTTTTTAAGATTAGTTTGGAGCTCCAAAACCAGGCATACGTATTTTTAATTTTATTTTGAAAGTTTTGGTCTCCTGACTAAAAACAGTGATTTCAAACTGTGGGCCCAAAATGTACTTAACTATTGGTTTTCTTTATTGGATACCAAAATAGGCTTAATAGTGAGTATAATTACAGAAAAAATAAAGGCCAAAAGGTATTTTTGTGTTTGTTTTTGATGATTTCCTGAAAACACTGGAAAATCTCTAAATTTTCCAAAAACAAATCATAACTGGAAAACTGTTTTGGTTAGGTCTCGGTACGGGCTATCTAAAAAAAATAATAACGTCACCCGATTGGCCACCCTGTATAGGCTTACTCTACGTCATATTGTCATAGAGTGACCTTGCTGTGAAAGCGATAGAGCAGAGTGTGTACTACCGAGTAATAAGTAGACAGTAACTAAACTTATACAGTGGCTTATAATTACTGAGCTTTATTATAAAGTATACTTACCTCGTACGTATTTTCTTTAAATAGCATCTCTCTTATCGTGCCCCTTTGTCTTCTTTGCTAAACATGTCCAAGATGTTCAGTCCAGGTAATGCACATCTATAAAACTGATTTCCTACATTAGGCGTACATTGTAAGTAACACTACTCTGATCAGGGATAACGAAGTGTTATGCACTTTATATTAAATATAAATTTACGTACGTATAATACCGTATATTACAGTAACGTATAAAACATCAATCGACACGTAAATTACACGTGTATCTGAAAGCTGTACTTTACAGCATTTTTACTCTAATATACATGTATTATACGTCACCTTAAGGAATCATTTATATTCTTATGGTATCGATCATTATCTCTCCCTTGTGTTGGGAATTTAGAGGAGTTTAGATTTTTGCAGAATCTGCAGTCCAAACACAAGGCTGAAATCACCAAACACCATTTAAACAATAATCCAGCAAAAACAGTCAACCATAATAATATAACCTATACTCGATCGTTACAGGGTATTAATACGTTTTATACATACATAACATACATGTAACGTATAAAACCAAATAAATACCTGTATATTAACATCCCAGACTCTGATTTCATAAAATGGTGAAAGTACTGAATAATGAAAAGGTGTTCTGAAATGGTGGGAGTGCTATACAATTTAATGCTGATATAATTACTAGTAACCCTTAGCATTTTATAACGCGATACAGAGATGAAGTTTGAATGGGAAGATACCACAAGAAATGCTGAAAAACGTTTTCTAATTTTTGAAAATCAATCCACAGTGAAGTGGAATAATTTTCAACGAAGGGGTAGTCCTATAGTTTCAAGTGCTGACCTGGTCTCAGTGATTATGATAGAGTACTGGCAGGAAAAAAATAGAAAGTTGTAAAAGTACAACTTGCTAAAGAGCAACTGATGTAGCAGTTATAAAAGTACATAAAGTTTAAAAATGTTCAGATGGTATTTTTTGGCGTTTTGACTTGCTACAAAGAGAGAGTAGTTACGAACCAACACGTTTTCCAAAAATTTTGGGTGTGGTCAACTCAAAATTGAGTGGCCAGTAGGAAATTGGCAGGATTTTATTTTATGCATAAAAGCTAGCTGCACACAGAAAGTAGATACGGACCACATTTTCCAAAAATTTTGGGTGGGATCAATTCAAGATTGAGGGACTAGTAGGAGGTTGGTAGGACTTTATATTGTGCATAAAAGCTAACTGAACATATCCTAATTTTTTTTTTAAACTAAAAGCAGAATATTTTCCAGTAGCTATGGACATATAAGGTACTTTAACCTGACGAACCTATAACTTGAGAAACACTGAATCACTGCTCTTCCGTTGAGTACGGTCCTGCCTGTCTCACCAATTTATGCTTACCTACAAGAACACGAAATTTTGTGCACATCTTTAGAAGCTAAAGGAATTTGAACCTTAACGGATCTGTTATATTGAAATAATTCGGGCATGGTTGAAAATCTGAAGAGGAGAGATGCTATGCATCCTAAGAATTCCTGCTATTTTGTCACCCATGTTATGGATACAACGTAAAAAATCAAATTTTGGTGGTTTACTGTCAGCATGGATGCAGACCTCGGAGCAATAAGCAAGTTTACCTTTCTGACGAGGTTTCTTTCTGAAGCTCACTGAATTTCGAACTGCTTTGACATTACTTTCTATCGCATAACATGAAATATATTCTAATAAACTTTATATGTCTGACATGTTCAGCGGTCCACCGCTGAACCCGACTGCATTAGTACAGGGTGTCCCATTTTGGGCACTTTTACGGGGTATCTCGGTTATTTTTGAACATAGAGAGTTGCGGTTTTCACGACAGTGTACTACTTTTTTGTGAAAATAAAGACGTCGTTAACAAAATTATCATGGCCCTCTTGGTTTTTGAGATACAGGGTGAAATCGAATACTATCCATTTTGAGACGACCCTCGTATCTCGGCTGTCTTTTATCATATTTAAAAGTTTAAAATAGGGTCTTATAGAATTTTTTCTGTAGGATCCAGTGGTGTAGTTAGATTTTTTCTTGCTCTAACCATTTTTCAGTTATGAAGCAAACATATATATTTTTTATATATGTTAGTATTAAGTTATTTTGAAAATTACGCTCAAAATTTGATTGTTTTGTCTTTTTCTTTACTTGTAGCAGTAGGCCATGACCAATCTATTGAAAAAATATCTAAGTAAACAATTATTAAGATATAAAATACTCAATACTTTTAAGCTCAATTATTCAGTTGTATTTTATACGCTATTAACTACTGTTTGCGACAATGTTCTATAGATATTACTTAGTCCATTATTACATTACTTAAAACCAAACAACTTATACCTGAAGAATATCAACACATTATTAAATTCGAATTTGAATCAAAATAAGAACTAAAAACATCGAGGAGCTTTTAAATATGTTGGTTCAAGCTGGAGATTATTTTCTCGAATGCAAATTTGGCACAATTTCTTATTCTTTTAATGGCATTTAAAGAATTGTTGGTTCCCTTCGTGCTATGGCGATTAAATATTCCCAAACTTGGATCCTGTGCAAATGTTGAGGTATCTTAAACTTGTGTGGATGGTAGGTAATTGTATTTCCAGAATTCTTTCTGCAGTTGATACTACAGCTTCTTCTATGTGCTTACGCTACTAATATCATCGAGTATAGCTAAATAATGTGCAAGAAAATGTATGAAGACGTTAATATACCTAGAAACATGGATGTCTCTTAATGTTTTATAGGAAAGTTTGTGGTGAGCATTGGTTTTACTGTAAAAACCGTTGAGATCTACCCGACAGTAAATTTTATTGCACTAATCTCACAAAAAGTTAATCTCCTTTAATGGCCAGGAACATTTATTATACAGTGTAGTATCGCGTGCCGTAACATTAAAAAAGAAAACCAAACGTGGTTGCCTAATAGTTTTTCAATAGCTATTAATATTACAAAATGTACAATAAATACCATTCAAGTTTACATTCCAACTATATTATTTAATAAAACAAATAAAGAATGATGACATAAAAGAAATTAACACAAGTCAGATTGATAATAATTTCATTCGGTTGTGTATCTAAAAATGATTGCCCTACCTTTATCACATGATTAGTGCAGTTTCGCGATTTTTCTTAAGTTATTAAATGTACCTGTTCTCTAATAAGATTTATAACTGCTGACGGGCTTTCGGGCAGATTATTGCACTTCTGATATTTCTTTTTAAATCGCTTTATAAAAACTCAACCAGAATGGAAACACAAATGTAATGTGGAGGCCTTGAATATTCACGAGATTTCGTGAACGATAGTTATCAAAGTTGTAACTAGTAATTCCAATTATTGGGTTTTTGTTCTAATTTTTGGTGTAATTTTGATAGCATAATCCTAAGCTGATGACTAAATGAAGGCTATTGATGAGTCTTAAGAACCGAAACATTAGAGAAGTCAACTGTTCTCCAGACTGTCATTGTAATTTGTTTATCACGTAACACTCGAGAATAACTGCCACCAATAACCATGGAAAAAATGCGTTATGACACTGGTATTAATAATTATTAAGGTAAACTACTGTTTCAAGAAAATGAAATTCCGCACAGTCCGACGACAGTACAAGTAAACATGAAAACATTTCAGACATTGTACGGAAAGGATAGTCTCACTTGTACGTCTTACTACTCGTATTAATATCAAAATGATTTCAGTACTACAAAGAACTGGATAGAGAACGGTCTGCAATAAGCCTTAATTCTTATAATTATATAAAGAAAGAGACGGGATACCGTACGCCCGTTTGATGCTGTATGAATTAGCTGTGACCGAAAATGAATAGCTGTCAAAATTTTGGTGGAAAGCAAATAATTTGATACGGCAGCTTTTTTTATAATATTTAGGGTTTTTAAGACCAATCATTGTAAAATATTGTGGTGTGCATAATGGTAGGGTGTACAGCTTACGATTGTAAAAGCCACAGCAGCGGGAATGAGCCAGGAATCACATATCACAGGTAAATTTATGTTCACATTTTTTGGTGTATCCGAAATTTATGCAAATGTCTCGATATCTAGTTCAGAGATTTTTTTTTTTTTATGGTCGGCCTCCCGCAAAGGCTGAAAGCCTATGGCGCTGTAGGAGCGCTGCGGGTGGACAAATGTCTGTTCACGTTAGATTTGAAACGCTGCAGGTTGTAGCCGTCGGGAAACAAATTCCCCGGCAGCTGATTCCACAGCGTCGAAGTTCTCCAAAAGAAGGAATGCTGGAGGAGACTGGTTCGGGGAGTAAGGACCTCGACCTGGTAAGGATGAGCTCGCAGAGCTTCTCTAGTATTCCTGGTTCGGACGGCCTTTGGTGTTATTATCTGGGAGAGCTCACTCGAACATCTTCCGTGATAGAATCTGTAAAACAGACATAGGTCAGCCACCCTCCTTCGATGTTCCAGGCTGTGGAGGTCCTTTGTGAGGTTAGGTGTATCGATTAATCTAATTGCTCTTTTCTGGATAGTGTCCAGAAGCTTTAGAGAGTGCTTCGGAGCACATCCCCATACATGGGAGCAATACTCCAGCGATGGTCGGATCTGTGCCTTGTAGAGCAGCAGCAGTTGCTCTGGCGTATACAACTTCCTACAGCGGAACAAAACTCCAAGCTTCTGGGATGCCGTTTTAGCAATACTGACGACGTGGTCGTGCCAGGACATGTTATTGTTGATGTTGATTCCCAAGAGCTTGACGGAAGGTGATTCGACAATGGGGTGACCCTCCATTTCCACGGTTGGTAAGCCATCGTGAGACTTCTTTGTCAGTGTTGTTGCCTGAGTTTTTTGTACGTTGAACTGTACTTTATTTGCTAATCCCCACTCTACAATTGTTTTGATATCTGCGTTGATCTGTGAGGCATGCTGCTGTCGCCGACGTAATGTCTCCTGGGATGATAGTGGCTTGCCTGGTTCCATGCAAGACACTAATGTACTGTCATCTGCGAAGCTGTAGATTGGATTGGATGCCATTTCCAGCAGCTCGTTGATGTACAGCAGAAACAGTGTAGGGGATAGGACAGATCCCTGAGGAACACCGGCGTTTATTGAAAATACGTCTGATGAACAGCCCTCGACTACAACAAACAGAGATCGATCGTTCAAAAAGCTGTTCAGCCACTGGCGCAGGCCAGGTGGTAGTCCATAAGCAGCAAGCTTGACCAGAAGTCCGTCATGCCACACTCTGTCCAAGGCTTTCGATATGTCAAGTGCAACAACACGGGATTCGCCATGATTGTCTATTGCTCTGTTCCACAAGTGAGTGACGTAGGCAAGGAGGTCACCTGTAGACCTGTGCTTGCGGAAGCCATACTGGCGATCATTTATGATGTCATTGTTGTCCAGGTATTTCAGGAGCTGTGTGTTGATGACAGTCTCCATAACCTTAGACATGATGCTGAGAAGAGCCACAGGTCTATAGTTGGTGGGATCAGTTTTTTTGCCTTTCTTAGGGATAGGTTGCACGCAGCCAATCTTCCACGAATCGGGAAACACGCCTCGTTGATACGAAAGTTTGAAGAGCTTGCAAAGAATAGGTGCAAGCTCAGCGGCACAGCGTTTAAGGACAATGGCTGGAATTTGGTCAGGACCAGTAGCTTTATTGGTGTTCAGTTTTTGGAGGATGCTTTTTACATCTCGATGTTGAAATTTGACCTCTGCCATTCTCGAATTCAGAGATATATACGCATCCAAAATATAATTTGAAATATACCACTAACATGCGAATCATAATATTTTTGAGCATGTAGGGTGTATAAGTTATATCTTTTGAGGCATTTTTTGCTTCAGATACAATCAGTTTTCCAGTGACGTATTTGTTATAGCTTACGTGAATAGAAATATACCCCAAATTGGTTATCTGATTTGCAATATATACGCTTAAGCAACATAATGTCAATAAATATAAATAAGATTATAGGTATCATGTGTTCTTTAATAAAAGCCATTGGGACTAGCGCTTTGGTACTTTTTGGTAACAGAAATGTCAGTCGCGCGTTCCGTCCTCTCTCTTTCCTTGTCTAAGGGTTAATTAATGTCTAACCACGAATAACTATTGTTTTGGGAAATTAACTTTTTGAGATATTTGTGCAATAAAATTTACTATCAGGTATATCACGAACCTTGTTCTATACTGTCTTGAAAAACTTTGTGATAAAATACATGAGACCAGCTACGACAAATCTGTGTAAACACCAAATCGACGATAATGTTTTATCCTGTGATAACACCAGAACGATCCAGTTCACCATTGAATTATGGCCAGTTTCAGGCGTGCACAGTAATAGCGACAAAATGTATCGCTCAGTGGCGGTAAGGCAGGGAGGTGAGAAATGCATCTATAATGAAGGCGCATCAATAAAGATGGCAATTAAGTGTGAGCGGATGGCTTCAGGGTGCCAGCAGAAAGACAGAGATGGACGATTACTGTCTCGCCTCGCTGGCCATCGCAATTGCTGTGCTGGTCTTAATGTCCTATACCGGAAACCAACACACTGTCGTCCAGTGATATTACCAGCCGCATGAGACACTATTTTAGCCCATATACAGGTAGTGCCCTGAAATACCTGGACAGCAATAAAGCAACAGATGATCGCCAGTATGGCGAATTCCGTGTTATTGTACTTGACATATCGAAAGCCTTCGGCAGAGCATGAGGGACTTCTAGTCAAGCTTGCTGCTTATGGACTACCAGCTGGCCTGCGCCAGTAGCTGGGTAGTTTTTTTAACGGCAGATCTCTGTTTGTTGTAGTCGAAGGGTGTCCATCAGACGTATTTTCAATAAACGTCGATGCTCCTCAGGGATGTGTCCTATTCTCTACACTGTTTCTGCTGTACATCATCCAGTTGCTGGAAATAACATCCAATCCAATCTACAGCTTCGCAGACGTGCATAGAACTAGACTATCATCCCAGGAAACGGTACGTCGGCGACAGCAACATGCCTCACAGGTCAACGTTGATTCGTAGATATCAAAACGTGTCAAGTGGGGACTAGGAAATAAAGTACAGTTCAACGTATAGAAGACTCAGTCCACAAGACTTACAAAGAAGTCTCACGTTGGCTTACCAGCTGTAAATATGGAGAGTCCCCAATAGTCGAGTCACATTTCGTCAAGCTTTTGGGGATGAACATCAACAATAACATGTCCTGGCCCGACCGTCTCGTCAGTATTGCTAAAACGCTATCCCAGAAGCTTGAAGTTTTGTTCCGCTGCGAGAAGCTGTATACACCAGAGCCACTACTGCTGCTCTGCAAGACACAGATCCGGACATCGTTGAAGTATTGCTCTCATGTGTGAGGATGCGCTCCGAAGGTTCTGGATACTATCCAGAAGAGAACAATTCGACTAATCGACCTCACAAAGGACCTCCACAGCCTGGAAAATCGAAGAGTGGTGGCTTACCTGTCTCTGTTTTAAAGATTCTATCACGGAAGTTGTTCGAGTGAGATTTCCCAGATAATAACACCAAACGCCGTCCGAACGAGGAACACTAGAGAGGCTCTTCGAGCTCATCCTTACCAGGTCGGGATCCCTACTACCCGAACCAGTCTCCTCCAGCATTCCTTCCTTTGGAGAATTTCGACGCTGTGGAATAAGCTTCCGGCGAATTTGTTTCCTGACGACTACAACCTTTGGCGTTTCAAATGCGCACCGACACTTATCCTCTCGCAGCACTTCTACAGCGCCATATGCTTTCAGCCTTTGCAGGAGGCTGACCATAAAAAAAAGAAAAAGTCATTGGCTATGTTTTCGCGGTGGGACCGGTCATTTTGAGTGGTAGAAGCCTTAGCTTCGCAATGTATCCACGTTCGGTCTGCTCTAAACTGTTTCAACATATTTAGATTAATGTTTTGAAACCTCGTCACAACGCGCGATGGCTGATTCAAACAAACAATGTTGGGTGGTCAAATTTTGTTCAAAGCTCAACAAAACTGCTACCGGAACGCACTCACTACTTGAGGAAGTTACAGGGATACAGCTTTGGGCTACGTACAAGTTACAAAACAATTGAAGAAGTCTAAGGAGGCCCTGGAAAGGGTAAAGGAGGGCTTGCGATCTATACGACCGCCAACAAGCAGAATCGACGAAAATAAACCCTATCTACTGGCTCAACCCAACCCTGACAAGTGAATTACATGTTGGTCTAGCTGCAGAAGTGAAGAATCTCCAGCACCTCAGTCATCTTTCATCAAGTATCTAACGACATTCAACAATCCTGCCTCAACCAATGAAGGGTGGCAATGCCACGGGGTGCCCAGAGACTGGAAGTTATCTTATGCTTCAATTAAATTGCTACTGCTACTACTACCAGTCCTTTTGGAGAGATCTAGGTAGAATGCTTTGAAAAATAGAAAGCCTCAATTATTAGATCTATTTTCTTTTTCTTTTCTATTGTCAATTGTAATTTGTGATCATCATCATAGTCAAAATGTCTTAACAGACATGTTGTGAACTCGTAAAATGCATTTACTCATTTTACGAGTTCCTCTTGGGATATCTTTAAGATCTTTAATGCAGTAGTTTCCGATTTGCTTTCTGCATCCTCATGCCGTTGACTAGATGGTATCTACTGGTGCATCCGCCTTTAGGGGCAATTTCTCACCCCAGGGACAAGAAGGTGTCATAACTCTTCTCAACTCGTCCACCCATAGCTGTTGGTTGAGAAGAGGTTACTGTTTATACCGACAGTAGTTCGGTTCCTTTTAGTCGCCTTTTACGACATGCAGGATATACGATGGGAGATATTCTAACCCGCTCCCACACGGGTAGTAATTTGTCATAATAACTATTAAATTTAATCAAATAAGTTTTGTATGATTTTTTAGTATACATTCAATACGGTGATTTACATATCTCGTGTTGAAAATAGGATTTTCATTCAGTGAGTGTAACTGTTTGATCTCAATTTTCCATAACCAAGTTTGCAATGGCAGCAGATATGGAAGATTCCATTGCTATACCAAAGGTTTGTGATTAATCATCATCATAGTCACAATGTCTTAACAGACATGTTGTGAACCCGTAAAATGCATTTACTCATTTTACGAGTTTCTCTTGGGATATCTTTGAGATCTTTAATGCAGTAGTTTCCAATTTGCTTTCTGCATCCTCATGCCGTTGACCAGATGGTATCTACTGTTTCATCCGCCTTTAGGGGCAACTTCTCACCCCAAGGATAAGAAGGTGTCCTGACTCTTCTCAACTCGTCCACACAAAGCTGTTGGTTGAGAAGAGGTTACTGCTTATACCGACAGTAGTTCGGTTCCTTTTAGTTGCCTTTTACGACACGCAGTATATACGAGTGTGATTAATAGTGACCATTAAAATTAAAATGTCTTTGTAATTAATGATAATTCACCAGTACCATCATAGCGCTGCTCAACTGACAAGCATTTAGACTGTTTTATATTTTTTATAAGCACAATTCCATTTTGATCGATCTTGATGGAATATTGAGAGCAATAACATACTGGGAACAAAAGGGCTACACGTTCTATACCTCATCGTTATAGCAACTTTTTTTCGATTACAATTACAAGACATGAATACGGAAAGCAGGCCTGATATTATCATGCAAATTTAGGAAACACTGGCTCAACTTTCGAAAGTTTCAGCTTCATATTCTGGTGTACAAAAGGATGACGCTTCAAAGACCCTAATCAAGCAATTATGTGCTGGGTATTTTCCAGGCGCTGAATTTCTACCAAGGTAAATTCTGAAATGTCTGGCTTGTGCACAGTAGAATTGCACATGTATTTGAACTACTACTGTATATGAAGCTCGCAAATAGCTGTAGGGATAATATGCTAAGCACATGCTAAGTTGGTGTGTTACTGAGGGAGACACATTAAAATGGACATACAGGTGTTTAGAGAGACTACATTTAACATAAATTATTTAATTAGGCCATCTAAATATAAATAAATTAATGTAACTACAGAGCATGCAGCTACGGCTGTGGGTTGCAACTCACTGGTGGTGCTAAGCAGCTAATTAAAATTACATTTATTTCCAGAAAACAAGTAAATGTAAACAAGAGATTGTAGAAATGTAAAACACGAACATTTCTGTAGCGCTTAAGAGTACAAAAAGAAACAAATGGCATCAAACGTTTAGCCCATAGACTCGCATAAGCAAGGTATCAAAATTCCATCCCCAGTTAATCGTTAGCAAGTTAAATTATACAATAGTTTTCACTGATGATTACTGATAAAAAAAAATTAATGATGGAGATTTTTCATTCTCCACCTCAATTTGACGTTCCCTAAAAGACAAGAGAAGATGATGACCACCTAAAAACAAAGCTTGAGCGGTATTTACATCTGTCGCCACTAGCATGATTTTCGGAAAGTACTGAATTATTCAACTCCGTTTGGCCAAAATATCGTTGGAGTCAAGTTAAAGATTTCCATGTTACAGGTTATAGGATTATGAAATGTAATATCAAAAAGATCCAAAGTCCACAGGTTGTAATAGCAAAAATTTTCGATTTTGTGATAAAACACAATTCACGTCACTCATTTTCGTCGGCCGGTCTGTCTATCTGATGTCATCGGTCTGTTGGCATTTTTGTACCCTCGTAATCTCAGTAACCGCTACAAGGATTGTGATGAAATTTGAGTAGCGATAAGGCTCTGACAGTTTTAATATAATATACAACTTACCGAAAAATAGTACGCGAATCCACCATTTAAAAATATAAAATACACCATTTAAAAATATAAAATACGTCACATTCGAGCCCTGAAGACTGAACCATACGAAAATCGAAAAAAGCAGCTAGGTGTGCAAAATCAGCATTTTTGAAAACAACTAAAGGGATAAGCAAAAGCACACTAAATTATGTAATCCGAGCGATACATTTGTTTCTACTACAGGTTTAGTGGTCAGTCGTTCGACAAGTTTGTTGCTAACTTCAAATGTCTTTATTTATAATAACAATGAAATAAAACAGTCAAATTAAGGGATTCTCTGTTACTGAATATCCGTGGAAGATCTGGACTAAGTGAAGTAGTCAAAGTTGCACCACAATTAATCAACAAATTATTAAAAAAATATCTATAATATTGCGTTTGCGTTATGATGGCAGTTTATTTTCTCACTTTTCCCACATTTCAATAGCATGCACGCGTGGATAGGTTATGAAATTTCAAATAAAAATGGCTAAAAACATGAAATTGCCTATATAAAGCAAACCTTTTTTGAATCTTTTTTATATATTTTTTGCTCGATAAATTGCGATCTAGTTGCATCCAGTTTCATTTATGTAGATTATCTAGGGGTATCTACATAATGAAACTTCGTAATAATGGCAGCACTTCCTTCAGAACTTTGAGTACATATAACTTTTAACTAAAAAATTGCCTGTAAAATAGTAGCTTATTTACATGTTGATTCATGGTGGGCATCCACTCTCCCTGGAGATAAATTTCATTCAATCATTTATTGAGAAACTTGCAATGCGTATCAAGTGCTTCATGGAAATTATCCGAAATTATTAGAGAAGGATCAATATTCTATCCCTCTGTGCCATTATTACCGTAGTAAGGCCATCAGAACTTGTATATTATCTCTTGGATAGTGCTGTGATGAAATAGGATAGTCCACTTAGATCCCATCGGCCCTGATTTCAAGCTATTACAAGCCTTCGACGAATATTACCTAGCAGCACTCAGTACACATTTCAATGTCCCTAACTGTTATTATACAGAGTTTAATGTAATTCGAGGTATTCCTGTCAGGCCACTATAGCAGAAGCTAAATTGCAACAAAATTAGCTTAATATATGTACGGACAAAAATCAACAAGCCTTGAGATTTTTCAATGTCAAGAGAATTTAATAATCACCGAAAATCTGTCATTTTTGTCTAAGCAATGGACAAGCTACATTAAAAATCAGTAATATGTTCGCTTATTTTAGTTCAATACGCTTACGCTAATTCAATACCATCATATATTATAGGTGATAAGGTACGATACTTTAAATAAAACAGATATTGAGAAAAATAAAATAATTGATATTTTGTACTGTGTAAGGCTTTCGCGGCCATCGTCCAATGAATTTGTGGTTCTTGGGTTTTTAGGCCGGCGTCGTTTAGTGTTAAGGCTTGACGTTTCGCCACCACGAGTGGATGGCATCTTCAGAAGCCATTTCACTTCGGCGACTTCCAAAGTACTTTGGGAATTTTTCGGATATTCCTTAAAATGAATTCGTTTATAATGAGAAGGCATTAATTAACTTTATTCTTCGTGATAAATGATTCCTTTAGACATTTTTTACGTCCCAAAATTAAATTGATTTTTTCCACGTGTACGCGTTCTTTCGCTTTACCATGGGCAAAAGATATCAATCCTGGACGGATTATCTGAAGAACTGTATATTCAATAAGAGACATTTAAAAAAGCTTGTTTTTAATTCTCGATATGCACGAAATATCTTTTTTTATTTTAGATCTATTTAAACTTTTATTCCAAAATACACTAGTAATCCTTGTCGTAGCTTTTTTCATTTCTAGCAGATGTTCTTCGGATAAAATACTTCAGAGGTTTTTTTCTCAAAAAGCCGACATTGAGTATTAACTTTAAGAATTCAGTTTTACAAACGATTTAGAATATTAGGCAGAAAATAACAATTACAATTTAAGTGTTTTTTACCAAATGCACTCGAAAATATTTTAAACAGGTTTGTTAAGTTTTAGTGAGAACAAGAAAACCTGAAATAAACAAAATGAAATGTCACCTAAATTAGACAAAACAGTATGTGTAACACGTGACGTCCGATTCAAAATTTTCCTCACGATGAAACAATTCCGACAAACTGCACACTTGGGGACTAAAGTGATTAATTCAACAGGTACTTAAAGAATTGTACCATTACCATTAAGACAAAAAATGAAACGACCGCTAGCATCTAGGGGTATATGTTATAATCAGTGTTACCTAGTGGTACAATCCTTTAAGTACCTGTAGCTCTTGTGAATGTACACTCAGCTTGCGAACAAAAAAATGAAAATCCCAGACTTTCAGGAAAAAGTTATATCACTTCTCAAAAATCTTAGCAGATGCAGATGCAGATAGAAATTATACAAATGTAGGAAAAGTAACGAAGAGACCAACCAAGATGCATGCATTGCTCTAGAAGGAGGGTCAATTTGACAAAGTGAGAAAGTACTGCAAAGGGTGTTACACTAAGAAATTAAAGGAAGACTACCTGGTTTAGTATTTGGACTTGTCGCACTATATATAGCTGACTTCGAATTTACTTATTTGTGTTACTTTGCTAAGACATGTAATACAATGATTTTAAGACTTCACGTCAACGTCAGCGTCAAGCCTTAGCGCTAAACTCAATTGATATTTTGGTTTTCGTTTCAACAGAATCATATCTAGCTCTAAACATTGCAAAGACACTGCGGATACAAACTACTGGAAAAACTTCATCTTAGCTTCTAAAAAAGGTATAAATCTCGAATGAAAAACCTACATTCAAGAGCCAGCATTTAAGTTCGGGGGACTGAGAGTAGTCGTTGTGTCATCGACCACCATTATTCTTTTATGGTGATAAATATTTTTCTATTTTTCTAGGGGGGCGGGGTGTAATATATCACAAACATCGCGAAAATAATTCGAAGGGCCGAAGCACCTCAAGCCCCTCTGGTTATAGAGGGTGTTTGGTAAACATGCGGCAAAAATTTAAAGGGTGAGCATCTACCAACAACAAATATTCAGAATTACTTGTACCAGCTTATGTATTAGGCTCGCAGTCTGAAATGAAAGGACATGACAGTGTTAGGGTTTTGTGATACATAAAATGTGGTCTGTAATGATCTCTAGGAGAAGCACCTACAATATATCGTATTGCACGTTTTTGCAACTTAAAGACAGATTGGAACAGGAACTGGCTGCAACAGCTTACCAGACCAGATGGGATTTTGCACTACCGCGAAAAAAACTGTCCTAGCAATCGAGAAGGCCAAGTTTGATGCTGCAGCTCAGACGCAATAACAGCCTGATGAAAGCTTTTTGTTCAAATCGATAATATGTCTTTGAAATGTAAGGTCAACGTCAGAGACCTAGTGCTTTTGAGGCTTTTGATATAAATTGTTCATAAACTATATCATTGATATCAACACAAAATCCAAGAATTTGTGTCTTTTTTTAAGTTAAGTAAAAGCCCATTTGAATCACAGCAGGTTTTGATAACAACGATCTCACGTGCAATTGCTTGGATCAAATCGTCTGGCTCATCTTTGTACCATATCACTGTAGCGTCATCAGCAAAGACAGCGAGCTTTCCAGGTATATCAAAATTAAACGAGTCATTGATACATAAAAGAAATAAAATTGGGTCCAGCACAGAGCCTTGAGGAACTCCATGCTTAACAGAATGATCGGAAGAGTTTCAAAGAACCAAATATTCACCCCACAACATTTCTTTGGGTGCAAGTTTTGCACCCATATATTCGCCTACCCTGAACAGTAACAAAAGGTCTGCACACGCGGGTTGACGCCTTTGAAGTTACTCACTCGCGCAAAAATACGAGCCGTGGGAGGCCACCATTATAGTGACTTCAGTTACAGTTACGCTGAAACGAGACTGCCAATTTGCGGTCGGCCCGGCTGCAAAATGCAGCACGTGGAGGGGAAGTAACTAAAAGGGGAAAATAGATATTCCAGATTTGCTCTTGTGTCCCGTTGAAACCACCTTTCATTTCAAAAATTTTAAACCCAAAAAAAACAAAGCGATCGTTGCCCTTTTGCATGTGTATGACTATCCTACAATCGGAACCATCACGTATTCGCCTCTAGGCACGGTGCGGCAGCTGTTTGGATTGCTAATAGCACGTGTTATAATATGGAAAATTAAATAATGGAGTCACATAGATTGCAGTGTATGCCGCCCAATACGTTAATGTAGAGCCATCTCAAAAAAAGAAGAAAAATGTAGTAGCAACAGCAACACCGAGTACTCATTTCTAAAATCTAAGGAAATGTAGGTACCTTGTTTTATTCTAAATATAATGTAATATCCTGCGACAGTCCCTTTGATTCATTGCGTTTTACTGTCTTATTATTAGAACCATATACAGGGTGTTCATTTGAAAACTTCCCACTCCGTATTTCTCGAAGACCGCCGACTAGGAAAAACGCCGAGACATGTCAAAGGATTTGTCACGGGAGACGACTTTTTAACCAAAAACCACTTTATGGGGTGGTTGGAGGATGGAAAGCTGTAAAACTGAAAAATTTGTTGTATAATGGGCCGTCCAATTACCTGTGAATGAAAGACCTAGCGGCATAATACACTTTTTTAGGTCCATCCGAACATTGCCTTGCTTATAATAGAAACCAAGGGACTTGTGATGTATATGTTGTACTCAATAACCGAATTCGGCCACTGACTACCAAAACTCAAAAATTTATTCCATTCATAATAGGCTGTCCATTGACCTGTGAAAGAAAGACCTAGCGGCATAATAGACGTTCGTTAGGTCCATCCGAACATTGCTTTGGCTATTACAGAAATCAAGGGACTTGAATTATTGTCTGATGTATACATACGAGTATTGCTTTAGATCGTTCTGAATTTAGTAACATGGAAATTATGGAATTGATTTTAATGAAATTTAGACACAGTATGAAAAATGCGTATGGTTTTCAAAAATCGTGTCAGTGGCGGCGCAGCAATAATAAAAAAACTAAAAATATAAAAATACCTCAAACTTCGTTTTTAAGCAATTTAGGAGTTCCTGATTGCTTCGTTTCGTCCAGTTGAAGCTGAATTGTGCCGTTTTAGTTCTTATGGAGAGATTTAGGAAACTATATTTACTAGTTTTTGTGTTGGATGTTTTTTGACGGCATGCAGGCGATGATTTGGTTGCAACTGTTATGTGTGGAAAGTACTGAGTCAAACAACTTGACTCCATTTTTTTTAAGATTCTAAATTTCTCGAAAGCGAATCGACCGATTTTAAAAAATCCAACGTCAAATTAAAGGACCTCGACATACCTTTGAAACAAGATGCTACTCGATACCCCTTGACATCCAAAATTTTTAAGGGGATGATACTGAGAAGGGGGGGACAATCAGTCACACTACTCGCAAAGTTACCCAAAGTTAGTCAAGTCCGAGAGTGTGGATGATCGCTTCGGACTACTTCGCTCTGCTTCGAGCTTCTTCCAGTCTTTGTCGATCTCCGCGCAGAGACAAAGTGACCGTCACACTGCTCAGGCTTAACGTGCTCGCCCACAAGTGCACGACGTGCCAACCGATCACACTCATTTCGGTCCGTGTGTGCCGAAAAACCATCGTGTTGACCGTCGTTCCAAAAAATCTGTCCGAGCTTGATTTTACCCGTCGGTTTCGAACGCCATCGTGCAACTCTGTACATGTGTGGCCGTTCATCGTGCAATCACGACGGGATGTTGCAGTGTCGTTCTGGTTTCAGGTATAATTTGTAAAGCTTGGGGGGATATCGCAACTGAAAATTTCAAATCCTCGTAGCTTCTACCCGTAGCAAGGAATCTCAATGTAGCTGTCAGAAATTCATGAGGGGAAATACTTTGTCTCATGCAAGTATTCTGTTTTTTTTTTTTATTAGAGGTGCTACTGAATTAAGTAATTCTAAGTATGTTTCTTCATCCATCCTCAAATCATTGTACCAATCTCCAGACGCAATTCTTGTAATGGATTTATATGGGAGAATTGGCCTCTTTTTAAAAGCCACTGTTTCACCCACTTAGAACGTTTTTGCTTGCTGTATTTCACTTGAATAGCTAAAGCCGCCGCCAATGCTAAAGTATTATCCATGTTAACGGACCAAGAAATTGCGAGAAACTGAAAGAAAACCGAACAGTGTGTGGAGGTATCGTCTCATCGGTATAACCGACATCGGTTGGCACGTCGTGCAAACCTGATGAAAAAGAACGATGTCTGTGGGGCCCTTTACTCGTCGGTTTCGAACGCCATGTGTGGCCGTTTATTGTGCAATCACGACGGGATTTTGCAGTGTTGTTCCGGTTGCCTTCGAGTAAGCGTATCTAGGGTTAGCGACACCTATCAAAAATGTGCTGTCAGACGTTCATGAGGGAAAATACCTTGTCTTATCCAAGTATCCTGTTTTTTTATTAGAGGTGCTACTGAATTAAGTAATTCTAAGTATGTTTCTTCATCCATCCTCAAATAATTGTACCAATCCCCTGGTTCCGGACGTAATTCTTCTAATAGATTTATATAGGAGAATTGGCCTCTTTTTAAAAGCCACTGTTTCACCCATTTAGAACGTTTTTTCTTGCTGTATTTCACTTTAATAGCTAAAGCCGCCGCCAATGCTAAATTATTATCCATGTTAATGGACCAAAAATTTGCGAGAAACTGAAAGAAAACCGAACAGTGTGTGGAGGTATTGTTCCATCGGTTTAACCGACGTCGGTTGGCACGTCGTGCAAACCTGATGAAAAAGAACGATGTCTGTAGGGCCCTTTAGACGAAGCGTCGCGAACGGAAGCGGCGCGAAGAAAATCGTGGATTTGACGCCAGAGAAGTTTACATTAGGTTATATGGCAGCCCGCCCACTCAGGCGGCGCGAAGCGAAGAGGCGCGTCGTTTGACGCGCGAATTCTTTTCGGACCAACTAGGCGTCGTTTCTCTTGACGCTTCTCTTCGCCTGAATGGGCGGTACCAGGCGGCGAGACGATCAAAATTTTTCTTGATTCCTCTCGCATATTTTCAGTGCTTAGCAGTATTTTGTAGGAAGTGATGCTAAATTGCAGCGTGATACAAAGACATCAATTACAAAGGTAATTTAATTACCCAGCATTTTCTTTTGTTTTTTTTTTTTTCTTTTCTTCTTCCATAGTGGCAATTGAACTCAATACAAGGAGTTCCTCTTCTGATGAACTGCTCATCGTACCTCACTAGATGACGTATCCTGTTCAACTTAAAAACAAACAAAATTCGCTTCGCGCCGCTTCGCCCCAGTGTGCGAACATCGGCTAAATGACGCTTCGCCTCGCGACGCTTCGTCGAAGTGAGCGAGCACGTTTAGTCATGTGGCGGCTCCACTTATCGATAAACACTTTCGGAAGTGTGCGAATAACTTTCAAGCGGTTCATATTTAGTACAGATTGACCTTAATGAAGTTGACGAAAAATTCAGTGCTGAATGTAACAAGAAAATCTTAGTGTTACAGTTTTTTCCATTCTACCGCAATATGCTATTCAGCAATCAGCTTTATGTTACTCGTCGAGGAGAAGCCCTCCTAAAGACTTTCGCGGCCATGATCCGATGAACTGTTGATTCTTGGGCTGTTCGGCCGGCGTCGGCGCGCTTCTCTGCTTGACGTTTCGGCAACACGAGTTGTCGGCATCATCAGAAACTGATGTTAAAATTGCGATATACCTCACCGATAAGTTTTCCTGGTAGAAATACTGGTCGAATTAAACAGTCATCCACCATTCCAATTAAAAACGACCTTCAAATACGTCATGTGAATTTTCTTCGCCCCGTACATGGTTATTGCGAAAAGCTCTTATTGCATTCCCCAATCCCGCCAACCTTCACTCAGCCTCAACAAATTCGACAGACATAGATGATCAATCACGAGACGTAGTCAAATCGAAACCATGTTTCTTTTCGGTGTTTGCACTTGTCTGCTGTTATGCTTTTTGAAATAGAATGAAGGCAACACATTACCAGAATTATTGACTTACATTTTTGCCAAGTACTTTATAAACCCTCTACACAGGAAATTATTTTCTTTTTTATTTATTATTATAATAGTGGCGTTCCTTCTGTATTTACTCAAAAAGTGAGTAAATTGAACAGACAGAAGCTTTTGAGAGAATATTTTTGAATTTTACGATTGCTATCGTAATACATCCCCACCTATATTATGTATGTGCATTGAAAATTAATGTAATAGTTATACATATTTAGACATATGATAATGGTAATTATAATTTATCGGTATGTTTTATACAAAAGAGCAAGTGAAAAAAAATACAACAAACTAGAGATAGATAAAATTCTGTAACACACATGAGTAGAAGACAGGATCTTAAGATTCACAAACAAATACAAAGAAAAGGAGTATGCCACTTATTCAACCAAGTGTTTGTTAAAGATAAGTGTTTTATCGATTTTTCTAGTTTTGTATCACCCATATTCTTGAATCTGTCCGACAGTACATTGAATAGCCTTAATTTAAAACTACTTTTTTGACATTTGCTCAAACAGTAACGCGGTAATCTCAGGAGATAAGAATTTCTGTTACCAAAAGTGTGCAAGTTTGTACCGTAAAGTCAGCTAAATTGTTGCTTATTTCTAATAGGCTCATATACATATGTATAGACAGATGGCAGTGGCACAGTGGTATAACTTGTAATTCAGAAAAAGAAGCCTTACAGGACTCCCTGAAGCTTAAACCCATTATAATTCAGAGGCTTTTTCTCTGCATTTCAAACCCACTGGTAGGCTTCGCTTGAGGCACCTCAAATAGTAGTGCTTTAACGAAATTATAAGTTCAGTTACTTTTTGTAGGATAAGGTCATTCATACAAAAACTCCTTATTTTTCTATTTGCGACGTTTCGGCTTATATTAAGTCATCTTCAGGCAACTAAAACAATTGATGCTGTAGGCTATTAAGACACAAATACACAGATTTACTTAAACTTAAACACAACAGTGATATACAGAGGGAACCTAACAATGACTTTTAATTTTTTTTATCAAAAAAAAATAAAAAAAAAATGAAAAGTCGTTGTTAGGTTCCCTCTGTATATAACTGCTGTGTTCAAGTTTAAGTAAATCTGTGTATTTGTGTATTAATAGCCATCTACCACCAATTGTTTTAGTTGCCTGAAGATGACTTAATATCAGTCGAAATGTCGCAAATAGAAAAATAAGGAGTTTTTGTATGAATCCTACAAAAAGTAACTGAAGTTCATCACAGTAGGTCAAAATCCTTTACAAAAAGAAATTATAAGTTTTTGTATTGAAAGTATAGCGCGAGCACAGCATGCAACCAATTATTCGTTACAATTTTAATGTCAAACGGGTGTTTGAAATTGCATGGATCCGCATTTATCAGAGTGCCATGTCTTGGTTGTATCTTTTGAGTTCCATTTTGTTCGCCATGTAACACCCTGGAATTATCCGGTCAATGCGAAGTGAAAGGTGAAATGGAAAAAGCGAATCCAGAGCAACGGAGATCCTTGTCACCGAAACGACCCTGTTACAGCTTTGAAATGGTTTGAAATAAGGCATGTCGACATTCCAATATCCAATACCTGCGCTCATGTCAAGGGATATCGGAATATAGTTAACATTGGGGAGGTTGTGATACACATTAGATTATAGGTTAGTTGGATGATGGGGCTTAAATAAGGGTGGGTATGTTGCTTTTAGACCCAGCTATATACACGGTGAGTCAAACTCAACGCCTCAGACTCTTGTGACCAAACGATACCTCTTTTTAGGAAACTAACTTTGCGAGTATACAGGATGTCCCACGACGATTAAGACAAGCAATATATCGGAACTGGGTAGTAGTAGCGAATTATAGTTTTGGGGGTGTAAATTAGAGCAAATATAGTATCTTTTCTTAGTATTGTGTCACCCAATGAGGTATTTGTTTTTGATCACGTGACGTCCGACTCAAAATTTTCAATGAGACCCCTGTATATTTATGTCTTTTTGTGTTCCTCCCGATAAAACAATTTCAACAAACCGCACACTTGGCGTCTAAAGTGAATAATTCAAGCTACAGGTACTTAAAGGATGGTACCACTACCATTGATTATAACATGTACCCCTATAGTTAAATTATTTTGGTAGTATTTCATAATGGTACTGGTACAGTCCTTTAAGTACCTGTAGCTCTTGAATAGATCACTTTAGACCCCAAGTGTGCTAGTTTGTTGGAATTGTTTCATCGGGAGGAATACAGAAAGGCACTAATATATAGGGTGTCCCATTAATAATTTTGAATCTGACGTCACGTGACCAAAAACAAATACCTTATTGGGTGACACAATAAAAAAAAGATATATTATATTTGTCCTAATTTACACCCCCAAAATTATTATTCGCTACTATTGCCCAGTTCCGATGTATTGCTTGTCTTAATCGTCGTGGGACACCCTGTATATACTTTGTATGTCGAGATGGACTACATTTTAAAAATAATGACTTTTACAATATTAATAGTAAAAACATAATAAAAGCGGGACATATCAAAGTTGTGTTTTGTTGTATTTTTAATGGAACACCCTATATATTATTGGCATATTAGGATTCCTGGGTTAATTCTAGTGTAACTTTATGTATTGCACATGAGACTTGAAGTGAACCTTTTTTTGATGTAAGTCATCATCATAGTCACAATGTATTGACAGACATGTTGTGAACTCGTAAAATGCTAGAGTATTGCCGACACGAATATTATCAATAGTTTTGAGAACTGTAGCTCGCCATCGTTCGCGATCTACTGTCAGTTGATGTAAGTAAATATCAGAAAAAAACATTAGAATTCTACTTTTAAATTGCTTATAAGTAGTCTCGAGACTCTATGTTTGTGTTTTACAGACTAATCAATCAACCTGAAGATGCTTTAAAGTAAAATAAACCGATGTCGAAGTATTATAGAGAACAAAGTTTTTTTGTTTTAATAACAAATTTGACCGCTACGAATAGCGAGAACACGGTCATTAACAATATCTTATCTATTCCTTAGAACATCTCGTCGCAGCAATCTCGCTAACTTTGGTAAGTAACATCCGTCTTAGTTAAGATTGTCTGATTATTTTGCATTTCATTACAGCCCTGAAGAAGGAATCATAAGTTTCCGAAAGCTTGAAATAAAGTTTGAAGAGTTAACTTTTGCGTTACTTTGTCGCATTCCTAATTATTTATTACAGTACTTTGTCTATGTGCAAAACAATTTTAAATGACGATCGTTGTACTAAAAACGCTGACCGTACTTCAAGGTATCGTAGTGATTATCTGATATTGTATAAATAGTGTCTGTAGGTACGGAGGTAGAACTAGAGAGGTGAGGAGAGTAGACAATTTGGTCACTACACAGTTTTTGTCACTTCCAAGAACGTGCATAAAGTATACCGAGAGACTTAATGCAACTATCTTGTGACGGCTATCGCACAAAATGAAGACGACTTTTTTTCTGCTCAGTCAATTCAAATCCTATTCGCATCACGGTTTTATTGCCATCTTTAGAGACTCATGTTACGATGATCGCAGTGTTAGCAGAATACAAAAGAAATCGCTTTAATATAGATCAGCTTCCTGATAGATTACGGCGGGGTGTCTGTTATCTCCGCTATTGGCAATCACAAGGTATTACCTGGAAGCAGCCATTATCTCGATACGCTGAACTTGCGTAGAACAAAAAAAGTGTGACCTTCCGAAGGGACGGGACGTAGCAAAACTGTAAGCTGCATATAAACCGGAGTTTTCAAAGGTTGGCCCTAAAGATGTTATCAAGCGGAAGTCCAACCCTTTTGGTGTATCTGTGCTGTTATCGTGTAGGTGTAGATTTTGTTTCGTCTTTTAGCCCAAAACTAAAACACAAAGTTTTGCAAGAGTCTGACATCAGAAATTTTGAGGTGGGTGAGCATTTGTTTTGATGAAGCTAAATATGTGCATTTTGTTCTTCGTTCTTTTTCTTCGTTAAGTGCTGTGTATCAAAAAAATATTTTATACAATTTGTTTTGTTATAAATGGCATTTTAATAAGAGGGCAAGATTTAAAAGGCCACCTATGCTATCGTTAATCCATCCTATACTTAAGATTCATTCAAAATTAATTTTATCAAAAAAACAGATATCTACCTGCTGGATTGAGCAGTGGGATCTTAGATTATAAAGTTCTCCAGAATCTGGCTAAAACTCCAGAGACGCCGATTCGTCATCATTCACAAAGCCCATTACAACAGCCTCTCTTCAACGCATTCTGCTTGGGGGGATCGAGATATATGCATCTAGATGCTTACAAATACCAGTTGACCTAAAAAACTTGCTCTGCTTTGCAAGCAGCAGATAATCACTTAAATCCTTTTGAACCCATGAAAGTAATTGCCGATCATTGCTTTGCATTGATGAGATCTTTTCTCTCCTATAGCTGGCTGCGTCACTCGGCAAATGTGCCACGAAAAAAACATTGCAAAGCAGCAATCCTAAACGTGTTCCTATTTGAGGTGCATATGTATGGTCTGAGGAAATACCGGGCCGTAATGCCCTGTAATTCTTTAAATGTACTATGACATTTATGAACGGCGAACATTATCGTGGCATAATACAGTTTTTTTATATAAATGCTTAGCTTTATTTTTAGGGTATAGAGATATTCCCCTAATTTAACCACCATTTTCAAAATAGTAATTCTATTGCGAAATGGAAACCAAAATACATAAAGAATTTTTGTTATATCGCTTAAATCAACCGAAAACACTCATTTACCTATAGAAAATGAGGTGCACTTTGTTTACTTGTTGAGAATAAAAGAGCGTCTTGATAACTTCGAAAAGAAAACTGTTTAAGAATTGAGCTCAAGGATATCATAATTCTAGTTTGAAAGATGTCCTCCATAGCATCAGGCACAATGTTTCTAGCCCACGATAGCGCTGTTCCGATTTTTCGCTCCGAAATTCGGACCTCATCAAGTGCACCTGAGTAAAGCCCAAACAAGGATTGTGATGTCCTTGAGCACACTTTGGGTAAGGTGTAAATAAGTTTCTTCATATTTCCCCAAAGGAAACACTTGAGCCAATAGCGTAATTCAAAGCGGCAGCCCTATCACGTATCTTGCAGACGACAACCGACAGGCGAAAATTGCGCAATATTTGCTGTCAAACGTAAATTTCGCGTTATGCAACGACGTCATCGTGGCGGACAACAACATATAACCTACAATTTTGACGGCCCTGTTGCTATGGTGTAGCTGTTGCTCTCTGCATCTGCTCAGCGACCTGTTGCGAATTTTTACATAATAAGGGTGCCGGTAGGGGTACCTATTTAGCTTCGAAATAGTTGTTTCTGTTAGTTTACTGCTTTTATATCAGCCTAGTACCGGGCATTACCTAGGTCCACTTGATGAGATCCGAAAGATTGAAACATCGCTACCGTGGGCTAGGTACAGCGTGCCTGGTTCGATTCAGGACATGTTCCAAAAACGTGGACGTTGAACGAGGCAGACCTCGTTCTAGGAACTTCCCCGACTCAAGTGGTTGTTGTTCATGCCCTGTCCTTGTTTTGTGCAACCCCCACTCCCTTTAACCCATAAGAGTCCAATTGAATAGTAATATTATTTTGGGGTAGACATTTTTAAGTTATTTACGACTGCCTAATATCAAATAATCCAGTGCACAAATACAGCAGTTAATGACACATTCCAGTATTTCAATTTATTTAATTTTTTTGGTCTCCATTTCAGAAAAAAATAACATGTGATATATCGTTTCGGACATAAAGACATATTCTCTTTCAATTGGTGCTACCTATCAAATTTATATGTTGTATTACATCTTTTGTGCTCCTCCACCCTTTTCCACCCCCATTGTCCAATCGGCACCAAAACTTTTCAATTCGAAAGAACCTTTATTAATTCAAGTTGGCCAAATTTAGGAGCAATAGCTTGAGGCGTCTTTGAGTAATCGTTGGAGAACGAAATCGCGGACATACAGACACACAGACGGACATCAAAAAAACAGTTTTTCAATTTGCCTCAAACTTTGGCACTATAAAAAGGTTATCATTAAAAACAAAAATCTAGTTTTTGCTCCCGCTGCGATGATAAAAAAGGGGTGAGGGTAACTCAATACATAATGTCCATAATATGAAATTCCAATGTCACCATAATAAAGAGCATGTGTTCTTATGTCGGAAACGCTACCGCGCATGCAGCAAAATTTTCAAAATGGCGAAATAAAAATTCATAAGAAAAGTAGCAAATTTTCGAAATTAAAAATGGCAGTAACTGTCATAAAAATGATTCAAATAATTTCAAAATTTACTGTCATAAAGAGATTTTTGTTCTCGGAGTAGTTGTATCTGTTGGTCCACTGCTTTCAAAACTGTTTAAATTTACCGAACGACGCACATCAAAAACTGGCCCAAACCAACATTATCATTTATCATGAGACAACTACATAGTAGCGAGAACTTCATCGTCCCTATTACGGTGACAGAGTGTCTTGTTAATTAGAAACCGCCGTCACCGGCTTCCCGGCATATTTTATTTTTATTGGCGCTAGGCTAGATGATAATTATGATCTAGCTGCAAGTTTCAATTTTCGTCGGGCAGGCCGCTCCAGCTAGGCGCTCTGTTATGTTTTATTTCTCATTCTGATATAGCTAAATCTAAATAAACTGTCGATAATTACATCCAGGTATTTTGTGGTAGGATGTGACGTGAAGAGAATGATTTCCGCCATACCCAAAGTGGATATCACAACCGTTTTTCGGAACATGTGCTGAATCGCATTAGGCACGATGTCTCTGTCCGCGACAACGCTGTTTCAGTTTTTCGATCTGCTCAGGTGAACCTAGGTAAAGCCTAGTACTAGGCTGGTATGAAAAACTACTCCGAGGGTATTAAATTACACTGTTGTCTGGAGTGCTTCCTTTGGGGAAACATGAAAAAAATGAAATCCGCCCTGTCGAAAGTGAACTCAAGGTTGTTTTTGTGGAGAGACTGGAAGATTGGCTGCGTACAACCCATCCCTAAGAAAGGGAAAAAACCGATCCCACTATAACTATAGACCTGTGGCTCTTCTCAGCATCATATCTAAGGTTATGGAGACTGATGCCATTAACACACAGATCCTGAAATACCTGGACATCAATAACATCATAAATGATCGCAGTAGGCTTCCGTAAGCACAGGTCTATGGGTAACCTCCTGTCCTACGTCACTCACTTGTGGAACAGAGCAATTGAAAACCATGGCGAATCCCATATAGTTGCACTTGACATATCGAAAGCCTTCGACACAGTGTGGCATGAGGAGCTTCTAGTCAAGCTTGCTGCTTATGGACTACCATCTGGCCTGCGCCAGTGGCTGAATAGCTTTTTGAACGACCGATCTCTGTTTGTTGTAGTCGAAGGCGTATTTTCAATAAACGCCGCTGTTCCTCAGGAATCTGTCCTATCCCCTACTGCTGTACATCAACGAGCTGCTGGAAATAACATCCAGTCCAATCTACAGCTTCACAGACGACAGTACATTAATATCGTGCATGGAACCAGGCAAGCCACTATCATCCCAGGAGACGGTACGTCGGCGACAGCAGTATGCCTCACAGATCAACGCAGATATCAAAACAATTGTCGAATGGGGATTAGTAAATAAAGTACAGTTCAACGTACAGAAAACTGAGGTAACAACACTTACAAAGAAGTCTCGCGTTGCCTTACCAACAGTGGAAATGGAGGGTCACTCCATAGACGAGTCACCTTCCGTCAAGCTTTTGGGGATCAACATCAACAACAATAACATGTCCTGGCACGACCACGTCGTCAGTATTGCTAAAACGGCGGCATCCCAGAAGCCTGGAGTTTTGTTCCGCTGTAGGAAGCTGTACACACCAGAGCAACCACTGCTGCTCTACAAGGCACAGATCCGACCATCGCTGGAGTATTGCTCCCATGTGTGAGGATGCGCTCCGAAGCATTCTCTAAAGCTTCTGGGCACTATCCAGAAGAGAGCAATTAGACTAATCGATACGCCTAACCTCACAAAGGACCTCCACAGCCTGGAACATCGAAGAAGGGTTGCTGACCTGTCCCTATTCTACAGATTCTATCACGGCAGATGTTCGAGTGAGCTCTCCCAGGTAATAACAACAAAGGCCGTCCGGACGAGGAACACTAGAGAGGCTCTGTGAGCACATCCTTACCAGGTCGAGGTCCCTACTCCACGAACCAGTCTCCTCCAGCATTCCTTCTTTTGAAAAACTTCGACGCTGTGGAACGAGCTGCCGGGAAATTTACTTCCCGCCGGCTACAACCTACAGCGTTTCAAACCTAACGTGCACCAACACGTATCCTCTCGCAGCGCTTCTACAGCGCCATAGGCTTTTAGCCTTTGCGGGAGGCTGGCCATAAAAAAATTGAAGCAAAACCCATGTGCCACAGAAGAAAAAAATGGAATGTCTAAATTTCGATTTTTGCTTTTGTTAAAAATTTGATCACCGCTTATTCGTAGGCTTTTTGTTGGTAGAAGCATGGTTATATTTGTAGGAAATTGAATTCCAGGATTATGAAGTTGATGGGTTAGGTATTTTGAATTAATTTGGTGTGGCTTAATTACATACAAGTATGACCTCTCGGATTGAGGTGTTATCACTGGAACAAACAGGAGGGAGTTTCTATAGCTCCAATTCGATAAAGATGTGAGAGAAAGCAACCGCGATTAAATTTGAACCGTGAAGTTATTACTGAATACTCTATTCAAGTAAAAGCTATCGTATATTTTGAGGGAGTGATGGGTGAATTACAGTATGTGAGATTACGTGATGAGTTTTTAAATTTAGCTACCTTTTCGATGACGAGATTTTGCTTTCATAATAAGGATATCACAATCCTTGTTTTGAACATGTCCTTAATCGCATCAGGCACGATGTCACTAGTCCACGACAGCGCTGTTTCGATCTTTCAACAAGGATTGTGATATACCTACTTGACCTCACTTTGCGTAGGGCGGAAATCATTCTCTTCACGTTTCCCCAAAGTAATCACTCAAGGCAATAGTGCAATTCAATGCCGGTAGGGGTATTTGCCCTCGGAGTAGTTGTTTCTGTTGGTTCACTGATTTAATAAGTGATGTATCTAGGGCTCCACTACATCCGGATAGCTTCCAAGAAATTTTATGCAGTAATCCAAACTCCATTTGTCCAGAAAATTTCTCGGAACCCAAGGCACAGCATAGTAAACAACCAGCACAATATCTCTAAGGATTTCCGATATAAGAATGGTTCCCACAGAATTTGACCTTGGGATAATTTTACGGCTGTGGGGTTTGGGTAGAAATGCGAAAGTGAAAAAAATATCGATATCGGTACCAACTCGATATCTTTTAGCCAAATAGGCGCGTTTGGTTCGTACAGAGAATTTTGTGCAATTGATTACACCCCTCAATAATTATATAATTATTTTCGATACCGATACCCCTACAAAAGTATCGATACCTTGGAATCGCTCAAAAAGTGTCATATAAAAATACTCGATATTAGTGCAGAAGTAAAAGTATCGAAGTATAGTTAGTATCCCTATAATCATCCAAAAGGGGGGATGCGCGAGTAATTGCCGCGAACCTGAGATATTGTGCTGGTTGTTTACTATGTTATGCCCAAGGTATACCATTTCAGTATTTGAGTACCTAAATACGATAGCGTCAGTTTACCTGGTGTACATCAAAGTTTTCTACTTCCGGGCAGTTTTCACATTTCTATGTAAAGTACATCACTTGGCCCAACGAACTCTGTTGAATTGTTTACACGAAACAAAGATGAAAAATGCCAGATCGTTAGGAGAATTAGTAATTGATGCTTCCAACAGTGTCCCATCCAATGCATTGCGAGGTTGCCAAGAAACAGTAATTTACAAAATTATAGAAAGCAAATGAATTCAAGTGCAACTTTATATTATATTGTCCCTCATTTCAGATTTTCAGGATATCGTAAAAAAATACAACGAGAATAATTGTAAAAGTTTATTTTTTGATTCATAAAAGTACTGTGTCTTAGTCCGCCTTATTGATAAATATAACAAAGAATCCTTAACTAGAACATATATAAGCTTATATTTATTCAAACATACAAACGAATACTTAGGTAAAATTTACTTGAAGAATAAAATAACTGAAATATACAAGGTGTCCCAGACTTTATGCAAGTCCAACAACAGAAATTAATCTGTTATCTATTTGCCTAAAATTGACAAAAATTATAGGCACTATATTCACAAGTTTGTATCATCTGGATCCTACCAATTTGAGTCGTTCTTCACATCATCGTAGAACGTAGCGACAAGCTTCACAAAGGTAGATACATGGATGAGAATTGACTTAAAAAGTATCTTTAATTGAAAAAAATCTGACAAACACGGAAAAGCTGCAAGAATTTGAATTCAAGGACTGATCAACGTTTCGTTGTTTTAACATATAATCTAGGCACCCTGTAATAAAGAACTGAATGTGTAAAACCAAGCATGGCTTCGTCCTCTGTTGCTCTTTGATCAACATATTTTTTATTCGAGTCGTTCAACAATCATTTCTTCTTCTTCTTTATACAAATATTCCATTTGTTCTTCTGCTTCTTCTTCTTCGGTCTTATATCTACCTAAACTCCGCCTACTTGCCTCTTTCCTGAAAACATCTCTTTTGTGTTTAGCAAGAACATGCTTCCTCATGGAAGCGTTCAAGGAAAATGCCTGGTAGCAATAACTGCAAGTGTACGGCTTCTCTCCAGTGTGCGTTCTCATGTGTACCCTAGAAAAATTAAACGCGTTTGACTTGAGTTAGACCAAAACATGGAAAAAGATCCATAAAAGGAAAAATGGAAAAATGCGCCCCCTGAAAATAACGACAATGAGAATTTCAAGAAATTATGGTATATTGTTCAACAAGCGGCTATGACGGTAATAACTCACGCAGTTGAAGTTTGTAGCACGAGCCCTACAATTACCGCAAGTTGCAGACTATACTTTATCTATAACCGCAGCAAGATTTAAAGAATAATATGTCAATGTTGGTATATAGTAGGCGCTGCTGATAATACACAATGACATGTAATTCACGCTCTTTGTTTATAGGTAGTATTACCTGTTCTAAAATTTCTCGATAGTCGCTGTATAGCTTAATGAGAGCAGATAATAGTATAATGTTCAACGAGCGGTAATTGCGGTAATAACTCAGGCAGTTGAAGTTTGCAGCGGAAGACGTAAGCCAGTCCTGTAAATCAACAAGTGTGTTACTACCATCACCGCGAGTTGGATACTATACTTTATCTACGGCCAAAGCAACTAATGGTACGATTTTAATGCATAATGATAACGTACTATTGACAACTTAACCTCACTTCCGTCAGAAAAATAAATCATAAGCCACGGCTGGACTGTAAGTCATGAAAAATAATTCACGATATATTTGTTTTGTAGGTAGCATTGGCTGTGCAAAAGTGATTCAGTAATCGCTGTATGGCAATGGGAATAGATAAACAAATAAACCAACAGAAGTGTTGCAAATTTCATCTAACGAGTGTATTTCGTGCATAAAAGCGATGAGTCTTAAAATAATACTTTATCTATAGTAATGGAACTCGGGTATCCTCTGGAATAAATCCTTATTTGTTATAATCTCTAGATGTTGTTTGATCAACCAAAATGTTCACAGAAGAGACTCTTTCTTCTCTTCAAATATTTTCCAGCGCTGGCGCTGCTTGAAATTCAGAATTGTCGTTTTTGTAGCATTTTTATTTAAAAGATGCACTTAAAGGTATTTACCAGATGTATCAAGTAAGTATACCGAATAAGCTGTGGATGAGTGAATATGTGCTTAATGTATTCTGAGCCTGTGTGACTACGACAAATCAATACACGGTTGGCAAAGTTAGATCTGGGGTGCGAAATTTCCAATGCAACTACACAGAAGGTGCATACGGCCAAAGCTATCAATAAAAAAGAAACACCTAACCCCTCATACATCCTACATTCCCACTGCATTTACAGCCAAGCGCAAGTTTCGGTGGAGCACGTTCATGTCTTACTCAAAGCGAGTATCGCATGTTGCCTAGTTGTAAGTATACTTGTAGCCAGATTTTGACACGAAAATCGGCAGAAATTGCCAATCTAAAAGGCGGGTTCTGACTGTTCGGTTTCACTGAATCAGTTTGACTGGTTCAGCATTAATGAAAGAGACGTTTGTTCTCACTGTTCAGTTTTAATGAATCATTTTAACTGATTCAGCATTCATGAAAACGACGTTTTCATAACCTTGAAGTGCTAAAACTGATGACTCTCATGATGGCGGAAAAGATTCTCGCAGTCAAACTGATTCAGCGAAACTGAATCGTGAGAACCCGCCTTTAGAGATGCATGAATGAAAGTCGTCAGAAATGGCGTCTTCGCGGTTGTGAAAATGAAAAATGTCAAAACCAAAACGCCCAATATGACATATTCTGTGGGTGGGAGTGACATATCTGACCTACGAACTCCAAAAATATAAACTGAAATTATCCTATGATTAGCCTGTGGTCACGGTCATATTTATTGCAGAAAACCGACCATTGTGACCCTCTCTGACTCCTAGGCCGCTTAAACTGCCTTGAATATCAACATAACGAATTTTGTTACTATCGTTATTTTGAACATGCGCAATAATAAGAAATAGATAAATGATGTCCAAAAACGATAACGAAGGTCGACCAATTTTACTTGCCTGATCCTTGAAGAGTCACCATGGTCAAAGGGTCAATATTGTAAAACCACTGATAATATTGCCGCTTCATGCGGCTAGCTCTTATTTTTGAGGAGAAAACAAATGAAATGGGAGTTAGAAATAGCCAACCCAGTGTGTGTTTTGCGCCCCCAAAAGTCGCCAATCTCCCAGCTACGATTTTTGGTTGCTAACTCAGTTTTGAAATCGTCACTTTGACAGGATATCGCCATACCTGGCAGCCCTGCACTGGCGTGCCGAAAGGGCCCGCAGGGCCCGCGGACATCCGGGGGCCCCGCTCAGCCTCAACCTCGACTATATACTCGAGCAAGCTTTTTACATATAGTAATATTTTATGGCAAAATTTGACAACACGGCAACATTGTCGAACGGAGAATCCAAAACGGCTAGAACAAATGGCAACGCTACACTGACGCGACGCATATCGTATCTGTGCCGACCAAATTATTTCTGGGAATCTCAGACTGCCGATGCCGACGTTAATGTGGTTAATCGATGTATAGTCATATTGTATCCAAGGTCTATGAAGTCTTATTGTTGAAAAACTCGAAAGAAAGAAACAAATCAATTGAAATATCACCGTAGATATAGTAGTTTTGTTTTTACCCAGTATAGGCAGAATATTATTTTATTATGTAGCGGTGGGGGGCCCCGTGGAAAAAATTGCGGGAAGTCCCCCGAAGACCTTTGCACGCTACTGCAGCTCTGGGAGCATGTCTTCTGAAATTATTTAGTGTCCCCTTCCATTAGGAAGTAGGAGGGTAGGGGATATTGTGTTCTCTCTTCGACCTGTTGAAATCTGATGGGTCTATATCGGCATTCTAAAGCCCGGCTTAACAATCGTCTATACAATTTACGAAAACAACGATAAATCTCAACTGTAGCTTTGGGGCGCGTCTGGTTTGACGGGGTTTCAAAACACTCACCTAAGATGCGCCATCTGATTGAACATCTTACTGCAAATTTTACACGAAAATCTTTTGACACCCGCATGCGACATCATGTGCCTGGACATCGTGTTCGAGTAGGGAAACAGTTTTCCACAGATCGTGCAAAGGAACGGGGTTTTTCGACTTTTCTCATCATTCGTGTGCTTGCGCATATGCCGAGATCTCGACGACAGCCTTTGGAATGTTTTGCCTAAAAAAAATTGTATGCATATAGATTGTTGTATAGCGATTGATGCCTGGGTGAAAAGGATCGAAAATTGTATAGGGGTTCTCAAAAGAAAGTTGGAAAAAAATAAACGTTTTAAATGAAAAGTTTGATTCATACGGTATTTATCAAAAGCAGTTATATTGCGCCAGGGCATGCCGAATTAAAAAATACTAACAGCAGTGTTACCAGTTTTGCGTTATACGTCATAATTTTGTCATTTCAAACGGAATGCCTATTTAGATGTGTAACGTAAAAGTGGTAAATCTGACAACACTGCTGTTAGCATTTTTGTATTCTGCAAACTCAAAAACCCCTAGTGTTGAATTTTATCTTTCCAGCTGTGGTAATTTTGGAGATATCAAGTATTCCAGTACTTATTACTGAAAAAGCAGTGTTGTCGTATCTCGGTAATAATGAAACCTTACTAAATAAAAAAATTATGACCTGTAACAAGTAACAAAAAAATGGTTGAGTCTCGTAACGTTGCTGTTAGCATTTTTGAATTGTGCATGTTCAAAATTACCCAAGTATTGAATTTTATTGTTCCGGCTTTGGCAGTTTTCGACATATAGTGTTCTGCGACTTTTTATTAACCCAGTATATGATTTTTATTCAAGGTTTCTTCTTTTGCCAAAGATGTTCTTTACATATCCAGCAAACGTTATACTGAACTACTTAACTACATTCGCTAAATATTGATCTGATTGCCACTGCGCTATGGTTGCAAAAACTATATATAGTGAGTAATTTCATATCAGATTTTGCAAGAATCTTCAAGATGTATTTATAGCTCAGGTGAATTTTTGGAAAACATGAAAATACCGTATTGGAGGAACTTTTCTTAAAAAAATTGAGACACTGATTTTGGGATCAATTTGAAAAGAGTTTATAGACAGTACCAAATATGTGTAAGAGATGTCAATCATTAAAGATGTAGAAAATGTCTACGACAAGTGCAAGTGTTATTCAATCCAAAATGACTTGCTGGATGGACTAACAGAATGTTTATTTTTTGTTTGCCTCACAATGCCTGTTCAGAAAAGTCATTGGTTGCTTGATCAAAATTTGTATGCAACCTGAATTGCCTTAAAAAAGTGCTCATTTTTGCAAAATTCCACATATAAGGATTTGTTCAAAACCTCTTCTGTTAATCATATTCACAAAATAAGATGCATTGTGAGTATACAAACACACATTATAGAATAAACACATATCAAATACTGACCACACACATCACAGCAATAGTTGTGTTCTCCAGTATGAACTGAGTAATGTTCTCTCAAGAGTGTTGCATTTCTAAAACTCTTGTCACAGATATTACAAACTTGTCTTGGTTTTTCTACTGCATGCTCATCTTTTTTGTGCCTGTTCAAATCTAATTTTCTCTTGAATACCTTACCACAAGCCGCACAGCCAAAGCAGGCTATAGGTTTGGGCTCTCTTCTGCTTGGCTGAAAAAATTAAAAAGTGTTAAAATATCAGAGGGGAAAGATTAATTTGCGGTGTAGTGCAAAAATTAGGTTGTATAAACACTGCTTGTAATATGTAATTGAAACTACTACTTTGACAAAGAAAGTATGATTTTGAATAATAAAATAAACTAAATTTAAGCATGCATTCCACTATTTACCCACTTCAAGATATTGACATGTTTACTTTAAATTGTAACTGTTTACATAATGTAGTAAAATACAACTACCTGTGGCTTAGGTAGTTTCCTCTTCTGGCTATTGGATTTTCTCTCAATGCAGAAATGGGACATAATCTCAGATAGGTTAGCATAGTAGTAGTTGCATCTACCACAAAACAGGGTCAGCTTATTCTTTGAATCATTGTTTTCCTTTTCCTCCTCTTTTTTTACATCACTGACTTTTTTAATGGTGGCACCAGGGAGATTCCTTATAGATGCTTCAGGTATAACAGAGACTGTCTCTGCAGTTAGATCAATCAAGTCTCCCAGTATTTCACTTTTGGGTTCCTTTTTTGGTACGCTATCAACCTTCACCTTAACATCTGGTGAGTTGGAATCCTTCAACAGACGAGCCTGTAAAAAATATGTGTTGTTTCTATATTTATTTATCTATATATGAGCGTAATACCTTTTTGCAGTCAAGAGGCTCATCATCGCTATCAAAATCCTGGTAACTCTCTCCCATCGGCGTATTATCATCATCATCACTCTCTTCTTCTACTTCAATTTTATCCGTTTTTGGTATGGTGGTGATACTATCCTCACATTTCACTTTCTTTATAGGTGTATCATCAGGTTGAACTTCTGTTGACTCATTTAATTCTGATGATTCTTCATAGCCAAAGTGCTTCTTCCAAAAAATGATTGCCTCAAGGATCTTACCTCGCAGGAGATAAGCTTCATTTACTTCGGTTGCACAGGTGACACATACTGTTTGGTAGCCCAAGACAATCTAAAAGTAGAAAATATATTTGTCAAACATATGTGAATTGTTGCCAAGGTGAATTCTTCCAGAGATTAATCTCAATATGCCTCCATTAGTAGTGATATCTAATAGTTCACATATAGTTTATATAAGGTCGTTATAAATTATTTCCATAACAATATTTTGTACTTGTCAGTCAGCTCATAAATGTTACAAACAAAAAGAAAGTCTAAATGAGGGTATATTGAATTTTGTGCAAAAGAATGACATTTCACAAACTCTGCATTTTAGCAATTCAAAATTTTTGTTTAAGGTACCAAGTATTTATTTATTTACGCCGCCAATAAAAGCCTCTATTGTTATTAAACTATAAATATGTTCCTGACCATGGATTGAATTCCAATTATATTATTTGTAGTTTTCGGTCACTTCTCGAAAAATAACATCACTTTTTTTCATATGTTTTGATATTTTAATAAATATTGAAATGTATTGAAAAAAGTTATTTTATTTTTCGAAAAGTAGCCAAAAACTACAAATAATATTATAATCTATTATTATTGAGTGTACTAACTTATTATGCCACCTGAATGAATATTGGAAATGTAAAGAAAGAACAGTAAAGTAACTATAAAAAAAGGTTCTGGCAATTCATTCTAAAATACCATTATGTAAAGACAGCTTATATCCAAAATGATAGAATAGTACTGCTTCATGTGGGCTTTATGTACTGAAAAGAAATATTTAGTTTGCATGAATGCATTACATTGCTTACATTACATACTGTTATGTTGTTAATAAAGCTACTTGTATAAGCATATTTAGTACCAAAAAAAATCACAAATAAGCTCAACATCTATCATGATTTAAATTCTGGCGCTTATTTTCACTTAAATTTGTTTCCAACACTTATCCATCTCTACTAGCTACTGGAAAAACAGAGAAAAAGCATATTTGATATTTTACATGAATGCTTAGTGTTATAGGACAATACACACAAAGATGAAATCATGAAAATTAAGAAAAATGTTATCCAAACAATATATTTCAAATATATTCATACTTGCAGCAAAACCCTTGTGAGTAGAGCTGGCTTAAAATAAAACACAGCAAATTTACCCACCTCTACATGCATCAGTTCCTGAATTTTGTCCAAGCAGGACTTTTCTCCATCATTGGCTTTTGTGATATCAAGCAGCTTCTTATCTTTGCACTGATGATCGTACTTCAAACATATCGAACAGCTGTTCTGATCGGGTGCTACCTCCGGCAAACGCAGCTTCGGCATCTTTTTCGTCCAATTTTGAAAATTATACTAGGTTTTGAGGTTAGCTGGTAATGGCTATCTGGAAATTTTACACAAATGAACCTTCGGCCTCATCACAAGCCACCCATCTCTAATCAATCACATCGCAAGGAGCGGTTGTCATGCGCTGCCTATCTTATCGATCGGGTAACGTTCATATTTTTGGGGGAAGATGGCGCTGATATTGAAGCGTTGTGGATTTTCTTAAGGTTACGGTCCCCGGGTACAATACAAACATGGAACATGGATCAACAAATAATAGAGATGAGTTATTATGGACATTATGGTGATTTGGCATTCAGTTATTGGGATTCTGCTACGCTGCGTTGATTATGGAAAGTTTTCATCAGAGTTTAACGATAATGGTAATAAACGCTTCTTTATTTGAGTTTTACAGCTTATAATAATAACAGTATAAATATTTGGGAACAAGAAAAGGGTCGAAAAGTTAGATAATGTGCTACTTCCGACAACGCCGTAGGCAGTCGTCAGCTGAATGGTCGCTTGCTCGACTGTGGACCCCCCTCCCTTTTCGCCTCAACCGTCTCTGGCATTCTCTGCCCGGTAGAACAATATAAGACAGATATAACTGCTGTGAGAACATACTGTTTGACTACAAAAGCTGTTGTCCTATGCAATCGCTCAACTAATAGGTATATAAAAAAATATATAAGGTACTAACCTTACTAGTATCAAAAGTGGGTCATTGTCACTCATCAGAGTATCATGATTATCTTTATTATTACCATCACTGCCCTTTAACACTTCAATTTCATTTGATTTTAGTATTGTATCAATTCTGACACTGTTTTGCTCTATAGACATATCACCAGGTAAAATGTAGCTCTCACTTCAATTCTGATGATTCCTTATATCCTAAGTGCTTCTTCCAGTATTTAATTGCATCAATGATTTTTTCTTGCATGAGTTAAGCTTTATTTATTTCAGTTGCACAAGAGATGCAAATATTGTTTTGTATCCTAGGACAATCTAAAAATTAACCAATACTGGTATACATACCTATACATTTATTTTAATCCACCCACAGAGTTAACATCTCCAACCTATTGTAGAAAATGATAGAACAATCTAGCTATCAATGGTTAAAAAATATATAATATAAAGATTCTTAAATATCTCAAAGCTCTTGAATTTTTAATGTTCCTAAACGTCCACGCATAAAGCCCCACTTACACATACCGCACACCAGATTATGTATGTTATAATATGTTATATCAGTATGTTAAAACTTAAAACAGTACTAGATGACAAAAAGTCAGAGGAAAAGCAGTATTTTTCGTTCATTGTTGTTTTAAGCTTATTTTAAAAATTATGTTTAACTTTTTAGTTCGATATTCTCTAAAAGCGTGTTTTTTTAGCTTTTTAAACTATATTTATTCTAATTGTTCGAGTAACAGTTTTTATTCTTTCGGGTAACGCATATTATTTCAGGTATCGGATATTATTTCGGGTAGGTATAGGGTAAAATATTCGGGTATCGGGGTATCGGATACTACAGTAAAAGTTACCCGAACTTAAACTCATTTCGGGTAACCAGGGTGGTCAGATACCCAATGTCATCAGTGATTCAATACTGTGACTAAATTGAAGGTGAGCGTTTCGATTAGATACTTTACACGTCTACACAGAGCTCTAGCATGCAGAGGTTAATATATATCTCGTAAATGTGGAATTCCTCAATGTATATTGACTGTTTGCCATTCTCTCAAACTTCCTGCAGCTCCTTTCGGCTGCACGATTTGTACTGCAGGAAATGGGGCATTCCAGACAAAGGAGGAACTCCAGAGAAATAGTTTAGATGCTTAACTTCCGGAGTTACGATTTTAATTTGCGGAAAGTTTGATTCCTTTTTTACGCATAGGCATAGTCTTCAGACGTGGGCGACTTATGAATGTAGATTCATTTATTAGTACTAAAGCGTCGCTTGAACCATTTGGTAACTTTTCTATACAGCTTTTTCCACTGGCATATGCGAATCTTTTGCGTTTCCACAGATTGATTTATTCATACTAAAGCGTCGCTTGAACCATTTGGTAACTTTTCTATTCAGCTTTTTCCACTGGCATATGCGAATCTTTTACGTTTCCACAGTTTTCGCGAAATATGCCGTTCGATCACTGGCTTAAGAGTTGGTATCGCTCATATCGCTGTTAAGATACAATTATATTTTTATTTAACAAAGAACCGCATCAACCACATAGCGTTAATTGATTTTCTCTTATAATAAAGTTTTCTAGACTATACTTGCTGTTTTACTAACGTTTGAATACTTGCGTTTTAAATGTAAGAATACTGCGCTAATGCTGCCATTATTATATTTTGTGCAAACAAATATCGAACGTTAAATCAAAGCTTACTAAAGTATTTGATTGAAAAGAAAATAATACTTTCGGGTGGACAAGAATCCATTAAAGCTACATTTTAAAAATATTTTCATGTTATACAGGATGTCCCCAAAACACGAAACGTATCGAAGTTATATTTTGTTAAATAGAACTCTCTGTATATGATTGCATATTCAGATTCCTTGGTGAATTCTGATGTGATTTTATGACTCACGCATGGGACATAAAGCTAACCGTTTAGGTGTAAATCACCATTTTCGATATAAGTAGATGTCATAAAAAATTGAAGATCACAGAGATTACAAAATTTAGAAGGCTGTGACTGTGCCGTATTACTAAGCATGAAATGCGTCAGCTTAGGTTAGAGCGTCAAATTTGAATTACGTTTGTACTTGGAGAAATCGGTCGAATAATTAAGGTTATTTCAATCAGAGACAACTTGATTTTTTCAAATGGGAATGCCTAATTTTTATATGATTAAATGTTAAATTTGATAGCCTTGATATAAGGTTATGAATATCAATCTCAATCAAGTCGGTCGGCGTTTTCCAATTTCCCAACCTATAAGCAACCTAGCACACCGTGAAATTTAATATTATATCTACAAATTACAACAAATCAACTCTAACCAGAAACAATGGCGGCAACGTATCTAAGAGATGCTGGAGTACGAACGACAGAACAGATTTAAATGTGGTATCAGAAAGATGGATCATTTAAGGGACTACCAATAAATGTTTTATATCTGTAAAAATATAATAGTTTACTGTCCTAGAACAACACCCTGTACTCTGTACTATTCAAGTCTAGCTTAGGAGTTTTTGATAGCTGTGGACTGATTTTTGCTATGTTAATTTCATTTAAAAATTACCAATCTGACAGTAACAAAATGTGGCTGCCTATTTGTAACATGGCAGAGGCGAGAGAAGAGTGCAATAGTATGATTTTCTCGTTCTAGTAGCTGAGATATGAAGTTAAATATAAAGCTTAAGCTTGTGTTCTAGGTATCTTCGAAGCCTTTTACAATTTTGCAATTTTTGAGGGAGTGCGTTAAGATTTGGGAGGATATGTAAGTATTGAGGAAACTACATACCTCTTTGTATTTTCAAATGACTAAGGCCCAGTTTCACCGCCTCCTGATAATTGTCAGATAGCCTAGCCTAGCCTGTCCCTTTCTGACCTACCTGAAGTGACAAAGACAAAATATGTAGATAAGCTATCTGTCACTTATCAGGACGTGGTAAAACTGGCCTTAACAGTTGCACAGTTGCTCATTTATTATTTATTATTATTGAATTCGAGAACTTCCTCTGTCTGCAAAACTTCCTACCAAGTCTTTTATCCTTCGAAATCGAAGAGTAGAAGGGTGGTAGGTATTTCAAACACGGAACACGGAACGCTTGAGGACTACTTAAGATGCATATTAAACTATCGTTCATACCTACGCACATCTTTGAATTTTAAATTTAGTTTGTTGTAAGTTAAGAATAAAGCCTTTTTGTTCAAGCCATCGCCAATAATTCTTGGAATTTGGAAAAAATGTTTATAACTTACCGGTATCGAACCATATAAATAAAAGTTATACAGCCAATATTGAGGCTCGTGATGATGCGAAGTGAGAATTATTACAAGATAAATACGTAAACTAATGATTCCGTATACAGCGATTCTCAAATAAATACAGTACCTAAGAGAAAGAGGCAAGATAAAATCAAACGACAAATATGTTTGGTATTTGTGTGGTAACTATTACTTAAAGTTACCTAGCATGAAGAAGAAGAAATGCAACAACCTCTAACATGATGCCATTTACCACGTTTGTCAAATTTGGAGTTGGAAAATATGTACTGTTAGCACAATTATTATATCAGCGTTTATATAAGAGCTATAATAAGGCTATCTCTCGTCTAAAAAGGCGTAAGGTAATTTAGCTCGGTGATAGCCGACTGTACTCACTAGTCGGCCATGGCTCGGTTCGAGTTACGTCAAAGTTACTGAATGCCTAAAAGGAGTTACGACGAATCGACAATGGACAAAGAATGAGGTTTAAGAATACTTTGCAAACTTTCTCCGCTCCGATGAACTGTTGGTTATTGGGCTGTTCGTCCGGTGTCGACACGCTCCGCCGCCTTGACCTCGGCGCGCTTAGCTGCTTGACGTTCCGCCAACACGAGTGGTTGGCATCCTCAGCACCTGTTACTTGCTTGGCCTGTTTCGAGAACATGTTTCATACGGACAAGTTTTGCCGTTTTCTAGTTTTTTTTTTTTTTTTTTTTTAGAGTGATCAAAATGAGTCGTGGTAGGATGCGGTCTCGGACAGGATGAGATTGATAGTAGCATTATAACTATTTACGAGAGCTTTTGTGTTCGATGCTTTTTGTGAAGGGCGATGATTTGGTTGCAAGATCTCAGACTCTAGCTTGATGCTATGGAAAAGTAATAAAATGGTATCACTGTTATGTATGGGAATAAGTACGAGTCTCAGAGTAACAACTGAACATAGAGGTAGTAAGCAACTAATTCTAATAGGCCAACATCTCTTCTTACGTTGTCATATTGACCACCATATACGGCAATCATAATTGTTTACTATCGTCTTAATTGTATAGTATCCAGAAATATTCCATTCTACGTTAAAAAAGACGTATTTTGATCGTTCAGAAATGATTACAGCAAAATCAATAGATATGTTGACCTCTACGGCGTTACTGCATGTTTCTCCATCATAAACGCAAATTCTGTCTTACATAAATTTTGAGGAGCTGGCACGCCTATATAATTTTCCTGCGATTTGTTTACGGTAACCTCCAACTGTCAAACGTTTGTTTTGTTTGTGCGTCTTTCATGCTTGGCCAGTAAAATCGAATTTGCTATTTGTTGATAACTGTAGTGAAGCTTTACGGACTTGCTGTGCTATATTCGAGTGTAGTTTAGCAGTTTTGCGAGATGGGACAGTGCAAAGCAGTGTTTGTAACATGGGTTGCATTGGAAGAATTTTCAGGTTAGTTGGCAATGTTTGGAGGCTGAAGTGTCAAAAGATGATGGCTTTGAGCACGCCATGCTGAAGTGGTTTGTTTACTACCTCTATGTTCAGTTGTTACTCTGAGGTACGAGTCAATGAACTCAACCTATTTTTTTTCTATAGCGTGGCAATCATTCAGTGTAAAAATTATTCCATTAACTTTGCTCCTGTACTTTCCTGGTTTTAAATAGCAGCCAAGTATTACCAGACAGATGAGAAACTAACAGACAGACTAACGGAACTGGGTGACATGGTAATATAAACGTCGTAAAATATCAAAAAAAATTTAAATCTCAAATCTAATTTTTAGGTTGGGGTCTGTAAATGAAATTTGAGTTACTTACGGACCTGTAAAGCTGCATTTCCACCAGAGTACTTGGCTGCTAGTAGCTTTTTGCCCGCCTACATCCACAGCACACATCCCTCGCCCACATCCCTAGCACACATCTCTCGAAACACATTCCTAGCACACATTCCTCGCCAACATGCCTTGTTTTGTACGTACAAAAACCTCGCTTCGCTAAGCCGTTACCACCAGAGTTGTGCTGGGCGAGGCGAGGTTATTCAAGCTATCTATTATTGATTATTATTACTATTATTGATTTTATAATGCAATACCAAATAGCACCACCTCAAAGGCTATGCCTTGTGTGAGGTATAGGCGAATATATATACACTACAATTTTACTAGGTATATGCACTCAATTTCTCCAGCGTATCACCTTGTCTGCAGCTACCTTGGTTAACCTTTCTGTTTTGTTATTTCGTGCGTCCTTCTTCGTAGACCATAGACCTGGACTATAACTGAAACTGCGACAGTATATGAGGCTATAATTTCCCATATTCACCAATATGTAAATATTTTTTACTTGAAATTGTGACGTGATCACAGGCGTATACAAGGGTGGGGTAACAGGGGGCAATTAACCCTCCCAAGACTTTCGAAGAAAAACTCAATTCAACTTTGACTTATTTTATTTGACTTATTTATTTAAGCAATTGTCGCATTGAGAAAAACCTTTTTTGCAGTAACTAAATTACAAAAGGGTTTGTTTTGCATTATTACAGTGATGCATATTTAATATATTCCCATTGTTACATAATCAGTTGAATGTCCTATACAACGTGATAGCTTGTCACATAAATTTACCTAACTCATTAATTACCTGTTTTGAAAATTGCACCGATTAGAAAAGTTAAAACTCTAATCAAAACAATGGAGTACGTGTTGTGGTTACTAGGGTACCTGACTGTTGAGTGTTCATGATCGTTTAATTTTGTATGCTGTGTCAATAGAATGTTCACGGATGATACATATCACATATTATTTGTATTCCGTAAAATTAAAATTGACTAATGCATCAATAGATTTTTTATTTCATCTCCCTAAAATACCTGATACTCCACTGTTTCACCTGTTGTTTATATCTTCTTTTTTAATACTATTAACATTTTCCTTTTGCATCAACGTTCTTCACGAAGGTATTACAAAAAAAGGCGAAAGCACACACAACTTCATGTCTCGTTACCCCCCCCCCCCCCCACCCCAAGACTGAGGTCTGTATACGCCCCTGAACGTGATATGACAAACGTTATGACAATGGTTCGTTAAAGGCACATCCTCGCACATCTCTGGTTGAAACGCAACCTAAAAGAAGGAAAACAGCTTGGACATGTATATTTATGATGTGTCTAGTCTCATATGTATCTTCAGTTTCAAGTTACAAACACGTACATAGTATGTAACTTATATTATTTGTGGCCTACGTGTTACGTATGTAAGGGAATACGTTATGCAGACATATCTGATTCCATTTCGCATAGTGAGGATGAAAGGATTTAGATGTATATGGAAGAGAATTCATCCTTCCGTATAGGTTTTTTATTAATGCAACAAACTGATTTAATGTTCTTTGCTCCAACAATGTTTATGTAGACTGTTGAGCTTGAGATTAGCAACGATGCCTTAAGTTTCCTCACAATTTTGAGTTTGGTGGTGAAGTACTGAACAATTGAGAATTAGAGATATGTTTTGGATACTTTTTGAAACATAAAACATATTGCTCAATAAAGCAGATTGATTCATTACCCCATAAATATTTGCCAGAATGTTTTATACCTGATGAAGGTAGAAGGAGAAGAAGAAGAAGAAGAAGAGGTGGAAGATAAAAGCGAAAACCGCTAAGCTAGGTTGCTAATCGTTTTTAGCAGTTTAGCAAAAGCAATTGATTGGGGCACCCGGAGCAAAAAATGTTCATGTCAATAAAATACCATGCAGTCAATCAAAAAATTACCAATTTACCTTAATCAAGTGATAAAATCGTTTTCAATACATCAGAGCAAAATTCAGATTAAAAATAATCTTGATGATAGATTAGTTACTTTTTATTACATGCATAAAGAATAATAATTTGCTTCACCTCTTTTTCATTTTCTTGTAATTCAAATCAAGTTATCGGGATTTTAATGAAAATAGATTTAAGAGCTTCTGAATAGTTTCAATAACTCACGTAAAAAAATTACTACAACAGCAAAGAAACAAGGATAAGACTGGCAAAAAAATATTTATTAAGAATAAACTGAAATTGGCGTCAATTAGATTGAATCGCAGTTCCATAACATTTTAAAGTTACTTCTATAAAATATTTTGCGAACCATGAAAAATGTAGTTAGATTAAGAAAAACTGCTAACTGTAGCAAAAATGAAAATTTGAATGTTAAGAACATTTTGTGACTCTTTTATCCTCGCTTTTATCTAACCACCGTTTTCTAAAATAACCTCGAAAATAACCAAGAACCTCTAAAATGCTACTATGGACACAGAATAACAAACTGTATGTCTATGGCTATGGCTATGGCTAAATTACTATATTAAAGTTCCTACCTAAGGGGGCAATGTTTCAAAAATACCTTCGGGATGTTACAAAAGTCAAATTTTTGGCAAAAAATTAAGCAACGGTAGAATTCTTGAATACATACTTCGTACACTAAAAAATACCCTCCCAATTTTTATATTTTTGAAAAAAATATGAGGACTGCTGAAACGTTTGAATTTAAATAAGATTTTTAAAATTGTTATATTTTCTGTTTTTTGTTAATTTATCTGTAACAACTGAATAAATCTGTCATAAAAAATCAATGGAATCGGAGCAGCGATTTCCAAGTTATAGAGTAGACAAAGTGCGGACAGCCATTCGACAGGCAAACATAATTCGATTACCTATGTTTTTTTTGTGAGATATGTAGTTACTTGTAGGACGTCCAAAACATACTTACTAGTCGTTCGCTACGATGTTTTAAGTTCGATCCTGTCACATGAGTTTTATAGATACCTACAGTTCGAAATTTGCGCCGAAAAACTGAAATCGCAGGTATTTTTTCTTCAATTTGGACCATTCGGAGCTGTTTAGGTCAGCGTGTCCATCATGGTACACAAACATCCTGTGTCTCTAGCTCTCTGCCAGACAAAAGCTCTTGAGTTGGTAACTCTACTTCTGTAGTAAGTCCACACCATAGTAAACAACCATCATAATATCTCTGAGGATTTCCCATATATAAATGGTTCCCACAGAATTTGACCTTGGGATGATTTTACGGATGTGAAGTTTGGGTAGAGATGCGGAAATAAAAATATCGATACAGGTACCCACTCGATATTTTTAGCCAAATAGGCGCGTTTGGTTCGTACAGAGCATTTTGTGCAACTGATTACACCCCTCAATAATTATATAATTATTTTCGATACCGATACAAAAGTATCGATACCAGCTTGCAATGCCTAATTATCGATGACAAAAATACTAGATATTAGTGCAGAAGTATCGAAGTATCGTTAGCATCCCTACAAAAAATTATCCAAAAGGGGAGATGCGCGTGTAATTACCGCCAACCTGAGTTATTGTGCTGGTTGTTTACTATGCTGTGGTAAGTAACATTATGTTATCTAGGGTAATATATGTCGTATTATCTACAAAATACACCATTTTTTTGTGTCACACTAGTATATAATTCTAAAAATAACTATGAATCTCAAGATTAAATACAATATAAAGGTGATCCATTTAGGTCTCTATTAAATGACTCAATAATTATACAACACACTACTGAATGGTTTAATACTTAAACCCAACATGCAGATAAAAACGTACATCTTTTAACTTATAAGCCGATGACGAGTTTAATTAGATCTTCTGAAGATTGTGGTAGCGTGAAGACGACGCCTGGTGCATCGAAATAATATGGCAGTGGAGAGATACAAGTTCAAATGTTTCTAGTTCCAGATTTTTAGCGGAATTTTGTAGCAGGAGAAGGCTTAAGGTAAATTCTTCCAGAATCAATTATTGAAAAAATGGAACTGAGTAAATTCCTTGGTAATTCCCATTTAACAAACATAAATACAACCTTATATGTATACAGGGTGTTCATCTGAAAACTTCCCACCACGGATTTCTTGAAAACCGCTGATTAAAAGAAAAAACGCCCAGGCATGTCATGATATTTGTCAAGGGGGACAAGTGTTTAACCAAAAACTACCTCACCCCCTTGTACCCTCTGCCCCCAGGATCATCCCCTTAAAAGTTTTAAATAACAATGGGCATCGAGTAATATATCGTTTCAAAGGTATGTCGAAGTCCTTTATTTTGACGTTTAATTTTTTTTAAATCGGTCAATTCGTTTTCGAGAAAACTAGAATCTTTATGTATCTTAACTGGAATACAAAAACATACGAAAATATCACTTTTTGTTGCAATCAAATGTTGCCCGTTATTGGCCAAACAATGATTTAAGCAATTTTCAAATTCCTGACGGGCAGTTTGGATGACCTTCGTCTACGCATTATCGAAAGCTGCCATGATGTCCCACAACACGTGTTTGTAACTGTCTGTCATCAGGAATTTGAAAGTCGCCTTCATCATTTTTTGGCCAATAACGGGCAACATTTGAACACTTATTGCAATAAAAAGTGATATTTTCCTGTGTTTTTGTATTATATTTGAACAACTTAAGATACATAAGGATTCTAATTTTCTCAAAAACGAATCGACTGATTTTAAAAATCAATCGTCAAAATAAAGTACTTTGACAAACCTTTAAAACAAGGTATTACTCGATACCCCTTGACATTTAAAACTTTTAAGGAGATATACTGGGAGGGAGAGAGTACAAGATGAGGAAGTAGTTTTTGGTTAGAAAGTTGTCCCCACTGACAATGTTGTCCCCTTTGACAAATCTTTTGACGTGTCTCGGCGTTTTTTCTTTTAGTCGCAGGTTTTCGAGAAATTCGGGATGGGAAGTTTTCAAATGCACAAGTTGTATGTTTTTTGGGTTGATGTATCTGATAATGCTATATATTGTTTATAATCCAAAATAATATCGTACAAACTATGACCTACAGTGATATCAGAGTGTCTTGCACAAACTTACTCAAATCCCATGAAATCTTAACCGTATATGCCTTATTCATACCATTCAATAATACGTTAAACAATGCTAACCTACAACCTCCGAAATACATATGTCATTCAACTTCCTCAACATATGGTTTAGCTGCATCAGGAAAGGTCCGATGATTTTACCCATCAACAAGTTACCGGCATCTATGAAATCAATAAAACTCTTCAGGAAATGCCAAACAAGTGTAAAACGGATTCTACTTGAGAGTACAGCCCCCCAAGCTGCCCTCATAGCATGTTTCAGTTCGTCCAGTGTGGTCGGAGGATTGGGTAAATCGCCTATGTATCGACCCATCCAATCCCTTGCTTTTTCAGTTGGCGATAAATCGGTTGGCGATGGTGGAGGTCAGGGGACTACCCTGAACTCAGTTTCCTGTAGGAACCTCATCGATACCCTTGCAGTATGAGGAGGTGCATTATCTTGCTGGAAGAAACCCTCTTCGGGGCCTCGGACATATGGAACGGCAATTGATTCTAATGCCGCATTCACATAAGGATAACGTTGCGCAGTCATTGTGCCACGAATCACAAGTAAAGATTAAAGGCTGTTAAATGCAATGGCACCTCAAACCATCACACCAATAGAGTGGTGTACGTGGCGCTCAACAGCAAACTGAAGATCACGTCGTTCACCCCGTCGTCGCGTCGTCGCGTTAGCCAGTAGTCGTAGATGACGATCTTGCCGGTCTGTAGTTCTTCTACGTACTTCAGAACCTCTATCTCGCCATGCTGCTATAACTGTAGTCACGCTACGCCTCATGGTTACAGCAATTGCTCTGCAAGAAGCAACACGTTCTCGTTGGCCTACAATCCGACCCCGTTAAAAGGGGCTTAACTGCATAAACTGGGGCTGTCGTCTTCTAGGGGGTATCTTCACACAACCAGTTCATCTCTTTTACACAACCAACTGGTCTCTCGCCACATTTGCAACAGACATCACAGTTTTTGAATCGACAAAAAGCCAAGCTTTGTAGCGCCTGAATGAACAAAAAGTATTACATGTGTACTAGAGATGGTACTGCCAAGCCGTGTACAAATTTTTAATGCAAATATCCCTTTTTTCTAGGTCTTCGGATTTCACTTTCGAGTAGTATATGTATAAACATGAGTTTAAACTAGTCTCTAAAAATATGTGTATTTTCAATTTATGTGCCTAGTTAGATTTCATGATTATACTAATTTTTGATAAAGATAAAGAATAAACAAAGAAATATGGCTAGCAGACGCATAACTTCGGGAGGGGGGGGGCTTAAAGGCGTGACATCCATCTGTTTGTGAGTTGGTACTTTTGTGAAATTTATTTAGAAAAGTCGACACTTTTAATTACTTTTATTTCCCACACCGATAGGGGGAGGGGAGTATTGTAATCGCGAAAATTTTCGATTTCGAGATAATACGTTTTTTGGACGTTTTATGATGTCTCCATAACGAAAATCTACGTCACTCATTTCCGTCGGTCTGTCTATCTGTCGGTCGGTCTGTCTGTCTGTCTGTCTGTTGGCGTTTTTCTAACGTCGTAATCTCAGTAACCGCTACATGGATTGTGATAAAATTTGGGTAGCGATATGTTGTGGGTCGTAGTAGGTAATGTTCCTATAATTTTCAAAATCGCTGTACAGGGGACGGAGTAATTATCAAAAAACAAAAATTTTCAAATATTTGTCAAACTTCGTTTTTAGGCGTTTTAGGGGTTCCTGGTCATTTTCCATTTTTTTAGGGTGGGTTGGGTGTTGGTGAATTTGGGGTGGTGAGGTATGGGAGGTTGTAAAACTGAAAAATTTGTTGTATTCACAATGGGCTGTCCATTGACCTGAGAATAAAAAACCTAGAGGCATAATATACTTTTTTAGGTCCATACAGACATTGCCTTGCTTATTATAGAAACCAAGCGATTTACAATTTATGATGTATTCATACGAGTATTGCTTTAGATCGTCCTATATTGCGTAACGTCAAACATATTGAATTTATTTTAATGAAATTTTAATACAGTATTACTACCGCGACAGGGATGGAAAACGCGTATGTTTTGGAAAAATCGTGTCAGTGGCGGTGCAGCAATAATAAAAAAAATAAAACATAAAAACAGCTCAAACTTTGTTTTTAGGCGTTTCAGGGGTTCCTGATCATTTTCTACCTTCTTTGGGTAGAGGTGGAATCGGGGCGGTTGGGGGGTGGGGCGTTGTAAAACTGAAAAATTTGTTGTAGGTATTCATAATAGTTTGTCCATTGAACTGTGGGAGAAATACCTAGCGGCATATTACATTTTTGTAAGTCCATCTGAACATTGGCTTGCCTATTCTGCAGAAATCAAATGGGAAACTACTGCATTAAAGATCTTTAAGATATCCCAAGAGAAATTCGTAAAATGAGTTTAATGCATTTTTACGAGTTCACAACAAGTCTGTTAAGACATTGTGACTATGATGATGATATTGCGTAAAGCGAAAATTGTTGAATTGATTTTAATGAAATTTTGACACAGAATTTACTGCCGCGGCGAAAATGGAAAAAAACGTTTGTTTCTGAAAAATCGTGTCAGTGGCGGGGCAGCAATAATAAAAAAACTAAGAATATAAAAACAGCTCAAACTTCGTTTTTAGACGTTTTGGAGGCTCCTGATCATTTCGCATCGCCCAGTTGAAGCATGCACAAGAAACTGTGGTGTCCTAGTTCCTAAAGGGGGAGACGCAAGAAACTATTTACGAAAGTTTTTGCTTGGATGTTTTTTTGCGGGCAGGTGGACGATGATTTGGTTGCAAGGGAATTTCAAACTATAGCTTCAGGCAATGGATAAATAATAAAATGGTATGATCATTATGTGTGGGAAGTACTGAGTCAATCAACTTGACTCCATTTTTTATGCAGTAACGGTAATGATTATGCTATGAATATTGATCAAAAACAATTTTTCATCTTCATTGCACAAAGTACTATTAAATGCAGTTCAAAATAACTATACAACACGCTTTAATGACAAAGGAAACACTAATATTTAAAATACGCTTAAAACAATAATGAACAAGAAATATTGTACTAGTTGATTCTGAAAAAAAATGTGTGCGCTTTGTACCATATTGTTCGTAAATCGAGCTCCCCATGCTTTTTTTACAATAATACTAGCATGTTTCGATTATTATTGTTTTAAGCTTATTTTAAACATTATTCGTAAGTTTTCAGTCTGATGTTTCCTAAAAGTGTGGTTTTAGCTTTTGCAAACTATATTTTATAATTTGGTTAGTGTCCACGTTTACTTGCACATGGTGTTCGGAAGATATCACAAATATTTGTTTTGTTAAGTTTAAAGGATGATGCAATAACTAGATGTACTAAACCCGTAAACTCGAACCTGAATCAAAAATCGCTCTAGAGGTGCAATTATGAAACTTGTACGCCTGCTAAATGAAAATGAAGTACAGGGCAGCCTTCCACATTTGTATAAAACCGTAACACCCAGATTCTATAATTATTATCAAGAAAACATAATGTATAAAATTGTGAAACGTTGTTAATTTCCATCAGTTTACATATAGAACCTGCAAGGTTCTGACGTGGGCACCCTATTAGAAGGATTACACTTGTGCTTATGTTGTGTGTGACAATTTGTGAAGGTTCGACACGAGAAACGCCCACTTTCCAAGTCTTTTTGACCATACCAAGGTAATTTATGATATTGCGTATGACTGTTCTGGAATGTTATCGATATCACGATATCATTACTTGTTATGATGATAGTGCGGCAGTGAATTACTACCAGACAAAAATTCATCGCCCTTGTTCTATTAAATAATGATAGTGATTCTAAAATTAGTAACGATGTGCATTTAGATTACTATTTTTAGACGAGGATTCTGCGAGTTGTGTGAATGCTCTTCTATGACGTCGGTTTAAAAGACTAATTTTGCTAAAGCACAATCGTACAAATAAGGGCAACGGGGTGAATGAACTTCTAGCTCAAATATCTGGAGAGACAAGCTATTATTTTCTTCTATGTTGGATTGATTTTTACTGAATACATTTTTTTAGGATATTGTGTGCGCCTCTTCAGAAAGGCATTCTTTTCACTGTTGATTTCTGGTTTAAGATTATACAAATTAATTGTCTTAGTTAATAAAAAACAATTTTTATTTTAGTATTCTGTATCAAAACTTGATGACTAGATAGTGAGACATATATAGATACGTAAACATATGTTGCATAAGTTAGGGATCATTTTAGTGCAGAAAACTAGAACAGGGGCTATTAGAAATTCAGTTTTTTAAATATACACAGGAAATAATTTGACAATGAGTTCAAAAGCGAATTTAGATGACCTAAAATACCTACTTCTAATTCGATCCTTGGAGAATAAAATGATGGGATAATCAGAAATTATATTGACGTAATCCTTGTTTGTTGACGGTTAAAAATATCAAAAACAAAAGAAGATTGAGTACATTATACACTGTAAACGGAAAAATTTGTAATATTTTCGTCATACTGTTGACAATGATCTGCAAAGTTCAAACACCATGCATCATATACTTTTTCCAGTGGCGTAACTACAGGGGCTTGGGATCACTTTGTATGAATACCATAATTTTACCAAATTCCGTGATTTAAATAAATTTTCAGCCAGATTTGGTCAGACAACTATAGCATATTTTTGTGTCATCTCGTTCCAATTAGTGTCCGATGATTTTCTTTTTAACTAAAAAAATGTTGAGATCGTTTTACAGCATCAAAATCATAAAAACGTTATTAATTTCAATGAGCTTTCGTCGCCCAATAAAAGCAGAATTCAGTTATCTCAACCCGCAGAGGTTATTTCGCGTTTCACAAAAACGAATTTGCAGGAATGTAACAGATATCTCGTATAATTGTTACACCTGATGATAGTTAGAGTACAAAAAACCGAAACGACGTGAGGAAGAGTGTAGTTTTATTTCTTGGTCGAAATCCACGAAAAATAGCCATACCATATCTGAGCAAATTAAGATAAAGACATACAGATTTTTCTAATTTTCTTGAAAACGAATTGATCAATTTGAAAAAAATAATCGTTAAAATGAAGGACTTCGACATGCATTTAAAACAAGATATTACTCGATACCGCTGGTCATTTCAAATTTTTAAAGGGATGACCCTGGATGGCAGAGGGCAGAAGGGAGAGATGAAGCTGTGAGCTCGTAGTAGGTAATGCTGCTATATTCTTGAAAATCAGTGTATGGGCGTCAGAATAATCTGCAGAAAACAAACAAAAATCAAATATTCATCAAACTGCGTTTTTAGGCGTTTTAGGGGTTCCTGGTCGTTTTCAACTTTTTTTCTGATGGGGGTGAATTTTTTTTTATGGTCGGCCTCCCGCAAAGGCTGAAAGCCTATGGCGCTGTAGAAGCGCTACAAGGGGATAAGTATCGGTACACGTTAGATTTGAAACGCTGCAGTTTGTAGCCGTATGGAAACAAATTCCCCGGCAACTCATTCCACTGCGTCAAAGTTCTACAAAAAAGAAATGCTGGAGAAGACTGGTTCGGGGAGTAGGAACCGCGACCTAGTAAGGATGAGTTCGCAGAGCCTCTTCCAGTGTTCCTCTTTCGGACGGGCTTTGGTGTTATTATCTGGTAGAGCTTACTCGAATATCTTCCGTGATAGAATATCTAAAACAGGGACAGGTCAGCCACCCTTCTTCGTTGTTCTAGGGTGTGGAGGTCTCTTGTGAGGTTAGGCGTATGGATTAGTCTAATTGCTCTCTTCTGGATAGTGTGCAGAAGTTTTAGAGGGTGCCTCGGAACGCATCCCCACATATGGTTGGATCTATACCTTGTAGGGCAGCATTAGTTGCTCTGTTGTATGTGACTTATATGAGGCTTCTGGGATGCCGTATTAGCAATATGACGACGTGGTCGTGCCAGAACATGTTATATTAATATTGAAGTTGATCCCCAAAAGTTGTTGCTTGAGTTTTCTATGCGTTAAACTTAAACTCAAAATTGAGGTGGTTGGGAGTTGAGGGGGTTGTAAAACTGAAAAATTGGTTGTATTCATAACAGGTTCTCCATTGACCTGTAACAGGGAGACCTAGCGACATAATTAATATACTGTTTTATTTCCATCCGAACAAATGAAATTTTGACTCAGTATTATTACCGTGGCCGGGATGGAAAACGCGTATGGTTTTTAGTGGAGCTGCAGCAATAATAATTAAAAGTCTTAAAATATATAAACAGATCAAATTTCCTTTTTTCAAGTGTTTTAGGGGTTCTTGATCATTTTCTGCTTTTTTGGGACGGGATGAAATTGAGGTGGTTGGGCGTTGGTGAGTTTTAAAACTGAAAAATTTGTCGTATTGATAATAGGCTATTGATAGACCCGTAAAAGAAAGAACTAGCGGCCTAACACACTTTTTTGCGGCGGGTGGGCGATGATTTGGGGACCTCAGATCTTCATGCTATTGGAAAATAAGAAACCGGTATCACTGTAATGTGCGGGAAGTACTGAGTCAATCAACTTGACTTAATTCTTTGAGAACAGATATTGGTTCAAAATAAAAGAAAATATTTATTTGAACAAACCTTTCACAAAAGGCAACCTCCTGGTCTTGCAAGTTTTGAGTTCCGATCCTACAGTAAAAGCAGGCCTAGAGTTATTTATAGACACTTTTGCTAATTATATTCTTGAACATATATTTTTAATCTGCAAGTCGTCCGATAAACTCTTTTCCATTCAACTCGTGAACAGTGGAATTATTCTGGTAATAAACATTCCACTTGCGTTGTATTTGTACACGCAGCTTCACGTGCTTTTGATGTTTATTAAACTATATTGATAAGCTTTAATACTAGAAATAGTCTAGCATATTCAGACATAATCCAAATCCATCAAACGGTTGTTGAAACCACGCTGTCAGAAAATTAGCTACAGGCAGACAGATAGATTGACGGTAATGGGTGACGCTTTTTGAGCTGCACTTTCTACCACGAAAACAAAGACTATCAAAGATTATATCAGTTCTCTCTAGAATGTTCTATATATACAGCTGACTTAACAGCCATTCAAAAAGCCCTACAATATTCTCTCAGCAATACCGACCTTAGAGAATGCAGCTACGAGATTAGCCATGTCATCTCAGACATAATTGACTTAATTAACAGACACAGTGATTCGGGCAAAAGTGAAAAATCGTATGGATTAAAGGACATGCAGGTATACCTCAAAACGACACAGTCGACAAACTATCAAAGACAGCGACTATAGATGGAGGGCTGCTGAGAAATTTCAAAATTCCTTACAGTGACTTAAGCGCTATGTTAATCAACAACCTGAAGAAAAATAGAGCGAACACTACCACAGAAATCCATTCGGAGCGACTTACAAGCAGATCCAGCAGAATATAAGAACAGAGTCGTGGTTTCAGGACTCTGACCTGAATAGAGCACTTGTAAGAACCCTTTGCAGGTTAAGATATTAAGACGTGGGCGTGGCCTAAGCCCCCAGCACAAAACTAGGATAGGCTTAGACGATAACCCTTACTGCAGATCTGGAGATATCAGTACCGCTGAACACAATATATTAGAATGCCAACTGATCGGTGATAAGAAAACAGACCTGTATCAAAGCTTATCACGCCATATTCCGCTACCTGCCAGTATGATCACTATACTAGCTAGTCAATACAGCTGTACTTACAAACTATTGTATTATAACTTTTGAATACAAAAACTAAAAATAACAGTTACTTTCAACTACAATATTAACAGCACTAATGTAAAACAATGTGATTTTGTTAATAATTATTAAGAAAAAATGATGTCTCGTCCACGATACAACTAAAAGCCTAATGCCTGGATATCAAAAATGTTCACGATTACCGGAAATTTAAAAAAATGAAAATTTAAGTGAAACTTTGTGTCCAGTTGCGCCCTTCCGTGTGACTACCCGACGAAATAATTAGGACGCTTATTATCTCCCTTTCTGGTTTCAGGTACCTTTGAAACGTTATAAAGAGGACTTATCATCGTCTTGACAAAAATATAGTATCTTGAAATCCATGTAAATAGCTCATTTATTAAGGAGTCCGACATCTTATTCAAAACCTTAAATTGTGATCATTAAGCTTGTATTCAAGCAAAATGCATGCAAACGTCCTTTGAGTGAAATATAATTTCAGCTCTTTGAGTCTAACAAATATTGCATAGTGGCAATATGAATTTTGGAATATTTTGCGACAGCAGAGGCAGGCGCTGCATTCAAAGGGTCTCAATATAAAAAATTAATTAAATTCAGGATTTTATTAAATAGTTTACGCATGCTTTTACCCCGGGGAATGAAGCTTGGGGTTAATAAGGTGGTTTTAGTATTTTTATTTAACATTTTACGAGCAGATGAGATTAGAGATTATAGGTGAAGCTTTGAAATTACGAAAAACACCATAAGGGTATATTCTGGTATTAGTTGATTCGTTATTATATAGCTGATTACGTAGTCAGTTTCTGAATATTTCACTTTTGGCACTATAGGTGATGGGATTATTGTGTTCGCGAAAATATAGAATTTTTTCGGCAATGATTAATCCCATATCATACTATAGATGAATTATATATTCTTACTGGATTATTCCTCAACAAATGTTTGTTTTGTGCGAATTGTAGGTTATCAAGGTATCTCATAATATAGTACCATTCTACAGTAAAATGATATATTAGCACGCAATACTATATAAGAGTGCTAAGTACAGACTTGCCCCGAACTTTTATCGTATTTTTTGAATAACTGATATTCTGTCTGATGGACATCCTGCATTTATTTTATGTGGATTTTTTTCAGTTCCACTGCTCAAACTAATGAATAGCTGAAAATCTTTAAAGCTCGTAAATTTAAACTTGTAGACTATAAATAGAATACAGAATAATCCCATTTGATATTTAGTAATCTGATCCGGTTTTTTCGGAGTTATAAAATACCCCACTGATAGGAGGAATGTAAGTATATCATGCGATAATTGCCATAAAAAGTAATAGCAATATTTATATAACTATGAACAAATACATGTCATTGGAGGTAATGAACTAATGAACCTATATATCCTGTCTTAAAAATAACAGCAGATAAAAGACGAAATTCCCAGTTAAAGTGTGTATAAATAGGAACAATTGAATTGAGACAGCCACTGATAGCTGAGTAGAAATGTGATACAGATGATTTAACGGAGAAAATATTAGTTCTAAAAATGATCCTGTGATAGTGCAAATTAAAAAAACCTATTCTTGTTTCTGTTGTTGTTACCAATAGAATACCGAATCTAGGGATATGTCCCTGAATCTAGGGACAATTCACGCAAATATGTTGGGGATGTGAGAACATTCTGTAAAATTCTACTACGTATAGTAGTTTGCCTGAATCGCTCAAACTGAAATAATACCACTACCCTTTAAGGGTAGTGGTATATTTTTTGCAAATCGACTCACCCCAAACATGAAACAAGTCATCAACTATCAATTTTTTTCTTGTCCAGAATACATACATGATACAGGATGTCCCACGACAATTAAGACAAGCTATATATCTGAACTGGGCACTAGTAGCGAATTGTAGCTTTGGGGGTGTAAATTAGAGCAAATATAGTATCTTTTCTTATTATTGTGTCACATGAGGTATTTGTTTTTGATTACGTGACGTCCGATTCAAAAATTTTAATGGGACACCCTGCATATTTGCGACTTTTTGTGTTCCTTCCGATAAAACAATTCCAACAAACTAGCACACCTGGCGTCTAAAGTGATAAATTCAAGAGCTACATGTACTTAAAGGATGGTACCACTACCATTGATTATAACGTGTACCCCTACAGTTAAATTATTTTGGTAGTCTTTCATAGTGGTAGTGGTACAGTCCTTCAAATACATGTAGCTTTTGAATTAATCACTTCAGACCCCAAGTGTGCAATTTGTTGGAATTGTTTAATCGGAAGTTACACAAAAAGTCACAAATATAGAAGGTGTCCCATTGCGTCGAACGTCACGTGACCAAAAATAAATACCTCATTGGGTGGCATAATATTAAGAAAAGATACTATATTTTATATTTGCTCTAATTTACACCCCCAAAATTATAATTTGCTACTAATGCCGAGTCCCGATATATTGCTTGTCTTAGTCGTCGTGGGACACCCTGTATATTTTGCCCAGGATAATTTTGTTGGTTGATAAAATCAGGTCTGCTATTCCATAGGCACTGTTTTTATGAAGAAAAAATAAAAAACCGAGAAGCTGAAAATAGAGTAAGATGTTGACTAAAACTATACAGTACGAAAATGCTTTCTCATTTATAAAAGCTTGCTCAATAAATCTGAGGTATCTGATCATATTACAAGATTAGATGGAGATGGAAAAACTGAAACGGTGATTTTAGTATAGTAATGGTCGAATTTGCGCTAAAAAGTGTTTTGCCAGAAATATTTGCCAATGCCAAATCATAAAATAATAAAGGCCCAAAGTTGGACCCCTGTGGGACCCGAAGGACAAATAACCAGATGGCGGTGTACAGGGTTATTTCAAAAATCTTTGGAAGTTTTGTAACATTGAAATTGACCAAACACCACTTTTAATTACAGGGCATATCCTTGCCTCCTAGCATATCTATATGAATAAGTAAGCGAAGCCGTTAAAATATTCTGTAATATTTATTATTATTCCAAATTCACTATGTGGTGAGATTCTATTTACCCTTGCTCCTGTTCAAATACCATAATATAGGAATAATCATATTGGAGATAAAGACTGATGAAAATAGATATTTCTATCCTCATTACTAGGTATTTTCAGTTGAAAACGTGTGAGGACACTGATTTTTTTTCAAATGAGATACATATCTGAAGATCTGCACCCTCTTTTGACGACTTTCTTGATTAATCCTGTACGTTGGAATATTTCTATAGCATGAAAGGTAGCTGACCCATATTACAATTTTTTATAAGCTTATATATCATATAATAGCGTACGGTAACATTGTACAACTTTATGGAAAGCTCAAGGTACTAAAAGAAAAATCTATGAATATATTATGGGACATAAATTATTATAAACGGTGTAGGGCGTTAAAAGCAATAATGAACGCGAATAAAGTGGGAATCCAGGCAATAGCGAAATGGTATAATTTTGATAAGATGAGATATAGGCATACATAGTGATCAACTAATTATTGTTATTTAATGTTTTTAAGTTAAAGGCACAATAAGAGTTCGACATTGTTCCGCAAGATGGTCAGAAAGCTTAGACGTCAATGGTTCTCAGATCAATCAAAATTCACAAAGCATAATCGACCTAACCGCAGTAACGTAACTTCAAATTCGGGGCTCCCCCGCAAGATTCTTCCAGGGCCCCCCCGCAAGAAAATTTCTGTGGCTTTTCTTTTAATAATATATTATGTATATATACAGGGTGAGCCCTGAGTTAAAATAAACATCTTTCTCGAATAACTGTTTTCCCCGAGAACTGAAAAATAAGTGAGATGCAGAATCAAATCACCTAGCCTGTTTATGTTTAGTTTTTCGCTCAAATTTTTGTCTTATTATCAGGCAATTAATGCACTAGTCACATTCAGTTTATCGTTTAGTTAATTTGTTGTTGGTAAATCCTAAAAGTTGCGTTCCTAATAATGTGTCGCTTTTAGTATTTATCAATTTAAAATCAACAGAGATGAACAGAAAGTGACTACTGCACTATCGACAGGTGCAATGCCTAATCGATACGACAAATATCGCAGAAAAAATTAAAGATAAACAAACTAGGTTCCTCGATACACAAGCCCAGATTTACATTTTCTATTTTTTATCTCGTTTATTTTTCAGCCTTCTGAAAAGTTACTTGAAAAAGTAGTTTATTTCAACGACTTCTATGAACAGTTAAAAAAGTTATCAACTCACCCTGTATACATTAAAGAGAAAATATTGAGGTCGTGGCCAAAATTTTGAGAATAAACACGGGTCACTGCATAAAGAAGACTATTGCGTTAACTGTCAAGCTTTCGGCAATTTTTATTGCCAGCTTCAGGGCTTAACGTTGAGGTTTGCTCACAAAAACAGCAATGTGCATTGAGTCGCAGGTTTTAAAATGCCATTCTAGAAACAAAAAACGTCAAAAAAATTTGTGGCTAATTTAAGTCGGTGTCTTCCAAAACACAGGTGACACAAGCAACCAACACATAATATGTAGGTGTAAAATACAAACTAAACAACGACCTGGTATGTTTTAACCACCCGAAAAATTACAAAATTCGTGGTATGAAAACAGATTTGTTGATTTAACTTTTTTTAGAAGGTCGTTGTTTAGTTTGTATTTTACACGTATTGGTTAGTTGTTAATGTGACCTGTGTTGCGGAAGACAGCGAATTAAATTAGCCAACAATTTTTTGACGTATGCTGTCTTCCCGTATTTTTCTATTTACTGCGGATTCTCGGTCGATTTTTAGGATCTATTCAGTACTGTCCCACTTTTTCACTGATGGGTAGGTATGCATCTTGAGGTTCATATGATGAAGTATTATTTGTAAAACAAACTAACATACAAGGAAAGTGACTTTTAATTTAATACTTTTTTGTTGCACGAACGATGGTGGTTGAGGAAGCCTATAGGCCTCGAGAACTACGGAGCCCCCAAAAACCTCAGGGCCCCCCGCAGCTGCGGGCCCTTAGTTACGCCACTGCCTTACTGACGAACACTGCGCACTTACGTCACCGTCACTGGCTTTTTGTGAAAAGAGAGAGTGCTGTGGGTTTGTAAAACAGCGCGCTGTTGCCAGTTTTCAATATGGTACCTTAATTTCCTAAACGTTTTTAACTACCGTGACTAAAATAGTTAATAACTACTTCAACCGGTCGACAACCCTATTAACTTGTCCGACAAAGCAGGGGTAGTTATTGGAATCGGCCCGTTTTCGCAAATCTTACCGAAATCAATGTGTGAGGTTTCATTTCCAAGGTAAAATCACCTCTTGACTTATTTTCTGAAAAGAAAGTGTTATGTTGTATCATTACTTTTCCGAGTAACCCCCACTACCCCCTCACCATTAAATTATAGATTTGCATCAAAAGTGGACCAAAAGAAAGGGAATAAACACCTCTTTATGACAGTGAAGTTTGAAATTATATTATATCATTTTTGTGACAATTTCTGCCATTTTAAGGTTCGACATAAAAAACGTGCTGTTTATTGTGGTAGCTTTAGAATTTCACGTTATGACATTACTTTTTGAGCTACCCCCACCCACACCCCTTTTTTATAATCGCAGCGGAACCAAAAACCACAATTTTGTTTCTCATGATAACCTTTTCATACTGAGAAAGTTTGAGGAAAATTGGAAAACTTTGATTCTTTGATGTCCTGTGCGTGTGACAGCGATTGCTCCCAAATTTGGCCAACTTGAATTAGTAAAAGTCTTTTCGAGTTGAAAAAGTTTTGGTGCCGATCGGACAATGGGGCGTGGAAAAGGGTAGGGGTGCATAAAAAAATGTAATACAACATTATAAATTTGATAGCACCAGTTGAAAGAGAATGTGTCTTAATGGCTAAAAAAATTAAATTGAAATACTCAAATGAACAACACCACTTGAGTCTGGGAAGTTCCTAGAACAAGGTCTACCTTGTTCAACGTCCACTTTTTTTAACGCAATAATATAAACTACATATTTTTAAACATCGTTTATCTTTATATCTCTTAAAATAGGGCCAATGTTAAAATTTTGATCTTTAATCGTTAATAACTTTCTGAAACGATCGATAAGAAGCTTTGAATTTTGAGAGTAAATACCTATATGCTTGAGCTCACCAACACTGGAAAAAAATGAATTTTATCTACCAAAAACTCTCATGAACGAGCGTCCTTAAAGCGTCCCACAGACGCTCCCGAAATCCTCAGAGGAAAAACTGCACAGTCTCAACCTTGCAGTTTGGCCTGATTATACCCTGCTACACAGACGCTCAGGAAATGTTTCAATTCAGTTCAGTTCAGTTCTAGCAGGCATGGCTTCAAAAGACAATAATTGTCTCGCTATTATTTGTTTGGTATTAGCAGTAAATTGTAAAAGTAGCATCAAAAAGCCTATTAATACAGGGTGTCCTACGACAATTAAGACAAGTAATATATCGGAACTGGACAGTAGTAGCGAATTGTAATTTTCAGTGTGTAAATTAGAGCAAATATAGTATATTTTCTTATTATTATGTCACCCAATAATAAGGTATTTGTTTTTGGTCACGTGACGTCCGGTTCAAAAATTTTAATGGGACAACCTCTATATTTGTGATTTTTGTGTTCCGCCCAATAAAACAGTTCCAACAAACTGCACACTTGGGGCCTAAAGTGATTAGTTCAAGAGCTACAGGTACTTAAAGGACTGTACCACTACCATTATGAAACACTACCAAAATAATTTAACTGTAGGGGTACAGGTTATAATCAATGGTAGTGGTACCATCCTCTAAGTACCTGTAGCTCTTGAATTAATCACTTTAGACCCCAAGTATGCAGTTTGTTGGAATTGTTTTACCGTGAAGAATACAAAAAGTCACAAATATACAGGGTGTCCGGTTAAAAATTCTGAATCTGGACATCACGTGATCAAAAAAAATCCTCCTTGGGTGAAACAATAATAAGAAAAGACAGAGCATTTGCTCTAATTTACTCCTCCAAAATTATAATTCGCTACTACCGCCCAGCTCCGATATATTGCTTGTCTTAATCGTCGTGGGACACCCTGTATAAGCATTCGGTGTAAGGCATGGTTGAAAAGAAGAGAACATGTTTTGCATATAAATCTACTATCAGAATTAAGAGTAACGCGAACCCATTCCACTATCAGTCACCCTGCATTCTCACGTATTTACGTATTTCGTCTTCTTACTTCCAGCCATCAGCTTCGGCCGCCCCACCCAGTTGTCTGGCGATCTAGCGATGCCCCGGCCGATGGGCGTGCACCTAGCCTGCACCGCCATATGTTGCTGTCTGATGCTGGCGTCCGCGGCCAGTCCCGCCCCACAGCAGAACCCGCTCGGCAGGCTCCGCCCACTGGACATGTCCGCCGATCCGGAAACGGTGGCCTATCTGCTGCCCCGCCTCGCCGACAAGTACCGCCCCAGCCGGGAGTGGAGCGGGGTCACCGACCCCAGGTTCTATCTGTTGACGGAATACGACGACACTGCGGCCGATACTAATGGGATTGCAGATGAGGAAGGACAGGTAAGGAATTTTTTTGGTGGATCGACGTTTGTAGATTGATCGACACGACAGATTTCATCAAGTTGAGAAAGTAGCATGTCATATTTCTGTATAAAATAGTGTACAGAAAATGCAAGCAGCGTACGTTGCTATCACAGGTCCTATGATATGTCTGAGCTAAATCGATGAATGCAAAATAAAGTATAACATGAAATATTTTCTTATACTTATACAGGGTGTCTCACGACGATTAAGACAAGCAATATATCGGAACTGGGCACTAGTAGCGAATTATAATTTTGGAAGTGTAAATTAGAACAAATATAATATCTTTTCTTATTATAATCATTATCATAATTTTTAATGGGACACCCTGTATATTTGTCACTTTTTATGTTCCTTCCAATAAAACAATTCCAACAAACTAGCAGACTTGGGGTCTAAAGTGATTAGTTCAAGAGCTACAGGTACTTAAAGGATGGTACCACTACCATTGATTATAACATGTACCCCTACAGTTAAATTATTTTGATAGTGTTTCATAATGGTAGAGGTACAGTCCTTTAAGTACCTGTAGCTCTTGAATTAATCACTTTAGACCCCAAGTGTGCGAGTTTGTTGGAATTGTTTTATCGGAAGGAGCACAAAAAGTCACAAATATATAGGGTGTCCCATTAAAATTTTTGAATCGGACGTCACGTGACCAAAAACAAATACCTCATTGGGTGACACAATAATAAAAAAAGATACTACATATATTTGCTCTAACTTACACCCCCAAAGTTATAATTCGCTACTATTGCCCAGTTCCGATATATTGCTTGTCTTAATCGTCGTGGGACACCCTGTATTAGTGAACAGTGAACAATAATATAATAGTTTGCAATTTTGTGTCTGGTCTGTCAAGAAACAAGTTTTGTTTATTTTTTGCAAACTAACTTCCTAAGTGTGATTCCGAGTATTTAAGAGCACTAGGTGTAGCATTTGCATTTTTGATAAATGTCATTCTCACAAAAAACGAAAAAGTAGGTCACCGCGTGTTATACAAAAAAAAAAAGCAAATATTATTATTGAGAGTAAGTCATTCAGTTTTTAGCATTTTGACTGATTCCGATCCAATCCGATCCCCTCCGTTAGCTGTCAATGAAGAATTTGTTTGGTGTATTTGTTGTCCGATCTTTTTGAACTAATTTCATGTGATACCTCTGATCTTGAATAATTATTGCCTAGGGTTGGCTATATTATTGATAAAATTTGAAAAAAGGTTTTCTCAGTCTCAAATGTCCCGTTAACGCATTTAATAAACTGGTAAAGTTTGTTTATAACCGCAGCGCCAAATGGCAGAGCAATACTAGATTAATGTGCCATCCCTATGAACTATTTATTGAGATTTTACTGTGTTTGGAAGACGATTATAATTGCATATTCACATAGAAAATGTACGTAGTAAAGCATACTACTCTCCTCCGTTAACCTATGTAAATGGTCCATTCAAAATAATCACAAACGGACATAATTTGTAATTTACAAAGGATAATTGGGACTCTCTAAGAGCGTATTTGAAGTTAGGTAGAATGTTTAGATTTAGTCAGAATTGTCTTTGAACGAAAAAAATATCCCCTCCGTTAACTCTTGAAGTAACGGAGGGGGAGATAGCTTAACGGTATGTATGCGTAGTGCAAAAGCTAATTAATAATAATGCAATTATAAAAAAAAACTAGTCAGTATTTTCGAAAAAAATATTTTGGAGCTCAACGACTTTTGAAATCGTATGAATTGCATCAATTCAAATCAGCTGATCAAAAAGTATAACACAAAAAAATTCTATAATTCGTTTACCTACTATAGTATTCTGAATTTGGTGAGAATGACTCATATACAAAATGAAGGCTAGTAATATATTAGTCTCTAAAAGATTACAATTACTGTCTGTCTTGTGAGCGACATACTGACAAATATCAAAGAAGAAGCAATACCTGAAAGTGATGCAGTATTGTTTCAACTTGGGGTTGCAGTTTGTGTTTGTTGTGTGACGTAATTCAACCATTTTTTTTTCTCCTTTGAATCGCCAGAACTGCAGCTTTAAAGGCTTGTTGTTCTCTAACTCTCAGAGGGGGGGAGATTCACGGATTCAGTCTGGTCTTCCCTAAGGCCGCCCATCCAAGTGCTAACCGCACATAAAGCTGCTCAGCACTCAGCTACCTGGATTGTGCGTCTCCGCGCAGATATGATCCTGCCTGCGTGTTTTGTGTTCTTTGTAGATTTTGTTACTGTTTCCCGGCGCCACTATAGGAACAGCACTGTTAATTTGAACCCAACAGTGAGTTGACAGATAGTGGAATTTTGCCGAGAGTTATGGAAATTTACTTACTTACTGTATTCAGCCAGAAGACTAGCTCTAATTTTGGCAATACTGTGTTCTTTGAGATTTCAGAATAATTTAGCAGTTATGCCGGTTTTCCACTAAACGGACAGTTGAGTTCATGTTTTGTTTGTTTCTGGAACCTGAAAAACAGAAATAAAACTAAAACAAACTCTTGTTTCCATCAAGCTGACTATATTATGTTCGAGTTTCATTTTTGATTTCCGCGGTTTTCCATTGGTCAGGAACACATATTTTTCAATAATCGTCAAGTTGAGTTTCGATAAGATGAACTCCGTGCTGCGGTCCTATTACTAATACTATTATTTTAGGAGAAAATGACGCCAACACAGAAATTGGATCCGATTGTTGTGATTGTTTTCCACATAGACGAATAACTACTTGCACAACTGATGAATGATTTCCAAAACGATATCATGGGACTGCCTGGAGAGTTGCGTTTGACATTTTATATTTTGTTGGTATGTCTTATCTCCGACTTTGAAGAGCTAATAATATTAATTAGCAAAAAAGTTGGAAAAAAATTACAAACACTAGAGATTCAGTTTCTGTAAAAGATCGATTATCAATCATATTCTGGTTTCTTGTCATTGGGGACAGTTATCAAAGCATAATTTACTTATTCAAAATAAAATATGAGTTTAAAACCCTCAAAAAATACAACTAAACCACCTCCACCAGACAGACTCGAGTTTCAAAACATGTCGAAACCTTTTGGTGTACCGTCTCCGAACGGAACCCGAAAAACAAAACTCGAACTATCGCAAAACTCACCAGTCTTCAAAAAGTTTGCGCATTGTCGCAGTTTGTTTTACTCGACAGGAGTGTGCGTTTAGTTATTGTTTTGTCGTTCAATGGGAAACCGTCATTAGGAAGTTAGTTTGCAAACAAAAAACCGACACCCGTTTCCTATTTCAGCTGCCAAACAATGACGCTTATTCAAAATTAGTAGTCAGTAAAAATTATCTTACGGTGTATGCGGTTCTTGTTGACTGGCCAGTGAAGTGCGCTGGAATGAACATTAATTATTGTACTTTCAAATATAATATTTGTGGTACCTAAAATCTTTGTAATTTCTATTTAGTTACGACTTTGGAGACAAAAATGGGAACAGATGCAGAGATTAGGTATTTTTTATATTTTTGCTAATTACGCCGTCGCTAACGCTCCGGTAATGTAAAGTAACATTACCTTCAGACTTGTAATAGCGGCTACTATCAAAAAGCTATAATTGCACACTGCAAAATAAAAACACTTTGCTAACGATCTCCGAATATCTGCTGGTTAAAACTGATATTATGAAAATGGAAATCAAAATGGGTTAATAATTTTTGTTTGCCTGACATATGGTATGTTTTCAACAAGATATAGGCATGCTACATTTTTTCTTTGGTAATCCTCAAACTCTTGTTATATCTGGTATGTATCAAAAAATAACAATTATGACTGCTAGTTATCTTAGCTTGAGGAACAGTGTCGATCCATTTCACTGGTTTCAAATTGAATATTTCTAGAGATTTATTTATAGATTTTTTTCTGCATATTATGTGTAGATCATGCATAAGTCTATCAAGTTTTCCATGCTCGTCATTTCATTCATATTTTGATATTACCGTTGTTTTTAGATATTCTGTCATCCTTTTTCAGTCCATCCCAGTTTGATTATGCGTTAGACAGTTCAACGTTGTTTTGTCTCAGTATAAATAATTGAATCATAGTCATTATAATATAGCCGTATTAGTATATCTATATTGAGAATTTTGTGGGACTAGAAGCTATATGGGCAGAAACATTTTCAAAATGTAATGTATCTCTAAATCTATGTAATTATACTATTTTTGGAGAGACTATGCGATCCTTTAAAGAGGGGCTCATGCCCAAAGCCTGCCCTCCTACCATTACTTCTCTCCTATTTTCAACAGTTTCAGAGTTATTTAATTTTCTTTCATTATTTGATTTCTAGCGACTAAGGGCCGGTTTCTCAATGTCCAGATAAATATTTATCTGGAGGTTAACGGTTATCTGTCAGATAAATTGTTTAAACAATTGAAGGTGAAACTTACAAATTCACGTAAATCTTATCTGACAGTTGTATCCATAGAGACGCTATCTGGCAGCTACCTATCTGACACTTTTAACTGGACATTGAGAAACCGGCTCTTAGACGCATGTTTGGTAAATTTATGACCGCCCGATGTTATACAGCAAAATACTAAACACTCAGTGTATAAGGACATGACATTTTTTATCAAACGGTACATTTATAGCACTGTAGAGTCGTCTGAGAATCGTATATCGTATTACAAGTTAATGTTTGAAGTGACAAATAACTGCATCTGTAGTTTGAGCCTGATCATTTTTGTAAATGTATATATGCCCGTAAGTTTAAAGCCAAAACTTCAGCAAAATACAGAAAAAATATCTCCAAGTAAAGCGTATTCAGTCGCAAAAGCGGCACTATAAAATTTTCTTGGTAGTTAAACAAGCTCCTTTTTATATGGATACTTGAAGAAGAATGAGTTCTCGTCTGCTGAATCGTTTTCAGTAAAAATATACTTGGCATGTGTGATGTATGTCATGGCTATAATTAATTGTGTAATGAAATATGCATATGTGTGTGCTGTGGTTAAGCTTAATAATTGTAAGGGTTATATTTTTTTAAGTAAAACAGCACTGTAAGCAATCATAAATAAGAAGCGCCTCTTGCAAATGAATAAATAAAATTTAAATATCTCTGAAACAGTTGAAAATCGGACTCTATATGACTATGTGTTGGAAATGAGCTGTGTAGTCTTCTCCTGAAGTATCTTTCACTCATCATAAAACACCCTGTATATGAATGTTTGAACGTTCCTTATAGTGTTATCATAGTTAATTTAAATTAAACTCTGAAAAAGGAGTAAGGTGATAAACCCAATGAAGGTTAAAGAGGCTCAGAAGTCTGTCACTAAAGGGATTTGCATCAATTTAGTACCATCACTGATACTAGATGTTACTGATAGCAGCACTCGTATGCTAGAAGACAGCTGCAAAGATATCTCACTGGCACCCCTATCCCTACATTCGACTTACAGAACCGAAGTACTGTCACTCGATTAGTTAAAACACCAACTGACGAGTCATGGATGTCTTTTTCTCTACCAAGCTTTGGTTATCAACACTATATGAATTAGGATTTTTGAGTAGGTTTAAGAGCACGTGTGTCTATTCCTCCATCAAGTATTGATTTGGAACGATAACACCCCCGCAACTAAGTAAATATTATCATAGTACGCAAACATATCGCAGACAGCATCTATTTCCCCTTTTATTCAAACACATGAAGATCTGATCAAACCCCATTTGACATGTTCCATAATAATGCGTTCCAATCTATTTTCTCCCTTTCCATATTTATCCTGAGTTTTATAGCTCCATCATCAATATACAGGGGTTAATACGTATTCCTGATGGGTAATAGTAAAGCTAAAATGCAACAAAATTAGCCATGTATGGACAAAAATCAATAGTTCTAGAGATTTTTTAATTTTTTAGCGAATTCTAATTCTAACCCAAAATCTTACATGTTTGTCCAAATAATAAAAATTATACGTTAAAAGTCAGCGACATGTTGACTTGTTTTAGTTGATTAAGCATACACAAATTCACACCATCATAAATAAAAGACATTAAGAAAAATAAAATAATACTTCTTATTTCCGCTTTCGTTTCAATGGAATCATATCTAGCTCAAAATATTGTATACAAAAAATGGAAAAAAGTGTCCATAATCAGCTTCTCGAAAAAGTATAAATGTCTAATTGAAAACCTAGATTTAGGAGCTATAGCCAGGATTTAAATTCAGGGAACTGAGTCTTCTAGTGGTCGGGTTATCGACCACCTATTAACCATGTTTACCACACACCCTGTAGGTATAATCAGAGGGGCTTGAGGTGCTTCAGACCCTCAAATTATTTTCGCTACCTTTATGATGTATTACACCGCCTGGAATTGGAAAATCTCAAAAACTATTGATTTTTGTCCGTATCTACATACAGGGTGAGTTTTTAGTACCGGCTCGGTCGATAACTCCGCTACTGTAGAAGATAGCAAAAAAAGTTGTATATAAAAGTTGTAGCCACGGATATGCTCCTTGCTCAGAAAACATATTGATTTATACAGGGTGATCCATAACTACGTGGTGATGCAAACATGCATTTTTTTAAATGAGACACCCTATATATTATTCCATATTCAGATTCTACTAATGATTTCCGTTCTTCCAATATAGGGCATTGTTACATTATACAAGGTTTTTCAAAAGTTATGACCATTTTTATATCCAAATCGCGGACAAATGAACGTACTGTATATCAAAAAGTAATGAATCAAAAATTATTTTTTTTACATGACAAGATTAAAAATATCCTCTAGTTTTAACATCGGCTATAAAAGAAGCCCGAGACGCATATTCGTATACAGGGTGATGTAGACTGCAAAATCTAAATTTTCTCTTTTTTTTCAAATGTAACCCCCAATATTTTATTATCCCAAAGAATTGCTTTTAATATGCTCTTTCATCTTTGTATAGCACTTGTTGTACCTACATCCATCAGTTTCCGAGATATTTCGATTTTTCGGTAAATTTAAAATATAGCCTCTATTTGTGTACTGAAATTTATTTATTTTGAGAAAGTACTATCTGATTTGTTTTTTGTTTAACGAACAACTAAACTATAACGTCTTGATAGTATTTGATGAAGTCAAAATCCTAAATCATCGAGATAATAAGGTCAAGTATGCTGAGGAAACAATTTTTTAGGCGTCATGCATAATTATCAAGTAGTTTTATCAGGTAGGCTTTGAAAAATTGACAGTTTTCATAACCTACTCAATAATTCCGTACTGTGTGAAAAACCAGCTTTGAAAATTAATTTTTCCATTGAGGGTATTTAGGAGAATCTTTGAGAAATTGTCTACTTGCCTCTAGAATATATCAACTATGAATAGCATTATCCAGAACGGAGGCACTCTCAAACTAATGTGTTTGAGAGAATGAAGAATCGTTTTATTTGGACTGTGTCGTTTCATATTTCATAGCCTACCTGATACATCTGCTTGATAATTATGCATGACGTCTATAAAACTGTTTCCTCAGCACACTTGACCTATATTAACTTGTTAGTTCAGTGTTTTGACTTAATCAAGTATTATTATCGCCTTATATTTTAGTTGTTTGTTAAGCAAAAACAAAATTTGGTAGTATTTTCTCAAAATAAATAAATTTTATTAAAGAAATAGAAGGTATATTTAAAATTTGTAGAAAAATCGAAATATCTCAGAAACTAATGAATGCAGCCATAGTAAGTGCTATACAAAGATGAAAGAGCATATTAAAAGCAATTCTTTGGTATAATAAAATATTGGGGGTTACATTTAAAAAAAGAGAGAAAATCTAGATTTTGCTTTCTACATCACCCTGTATACGAATATGCGTCGCGGGATTTTTTTATAACGTATTTTAAAACTAGAGGATATTTCTAATCTTCTCATGTAAACAAAATAATTTATGATTAATTACTTTTTGATATACAGTACGTTCATTTGATCGTGATTTGAATACAAAAATGGTCATAACTTTTGAAACACCCTGTATAATGTAACAATACCCTATATTGTAGGAACGGAAATCATTAGTAGAATTTGAATATGGAATAATATATAGGGTATCTCATTTAAAAAAATGCATGTTTGCATCACCACGTAGTTATGGATCACCCTGTATAAATCAAAATATTTTCTGAGCAAGGAGCATATCCGTGGCTACAATTTTTATATACAATTTTTTTCGCTATCTTCTACAGTAGTGGAGTTATCGACCGAGCCGGTACTAAAAACTCACCCTGTATATTTCGCTAATTTTGTTGCATTTTAGCTCTAGTATCATGCCCTGACAGGAACACATCGAATTAGATTAAACCCTGTATAACAGACCTATTAGCATAAATGCATGAATCATACGCGGGGTAATCAACTAATACATTTCAAAAGCAAACTATTGATCTTGATAAAACATGCACATCGGACATTCTAAATTATTGAGTATTTTTATTTGAACAATTGGCTGCTTTTATTTGTTTGTAGGCGGTACGAAGTAGGTACACCGCCACGATCCAACTTTCCAACTTAGTGCAGTGAAAGTGCTTTTCCTAGGAAATATTAGTTTACTGTGAAGTGATTGTTCTTTACAACCGTGTGTAAGTATCAGAATTTAGAGAAATGTGTAGAAACGCATCTTGTGTTTTGTAGTAGAGTTTATTGGTTACATTTCATTTATAAAGTATGCATGATTCTTTACCTATAGTATATCCAAAAATAAACCGTTATCTGTAATTTTTTTAATACTTTGTCACTAGATTTTCCCTGAGAAAGTATTTTTCTCAAAAGTCGTCCTTGTTTCATTAATCTTGTATATATTGAGAACGGTTATTCTGATGAAATTAAAAATATTCGCACGTACAAGATATTTATACAAAGTTATCCAATAAACCCCAGTATGGTCTGTAGTGGCCTTAACATTTAAATTATAACAAAATGTTCTGAATAAGAAAATCTTTCTTGATTGCGGACACCCGGATATGCCGAAAGTAGTCGTCAATTTCCTTATTTTAAATAGAACACCGTTTATGTTATTACGTCTTTGAATTCAGCATCAATTTTTAAGTCTAGTTTATTAACCATAGGTTATGACTACGAGGCCTATTTTTGGAGTTATTCAGAAAATTTTAGAAAATTTGACGTTTGTAGATCTGTACAAAAAATGCTAATAACTCGCAAACTAAGTAGGTACAACAGAAAGGTGCGGTTTTCGGTTTTGATAAAGGCAAGAAACGTGCTTGTGTTTCAGTAAGACCGTTGTTTCAAAGCACATTAAATCTATAGACTAGCACTTTTCAAGTTTGAAAAATTTAAAACGTAAAAAACTATTTTTTTCATATGGAATTATGGAATAATTACAAACTAGTAAATATCTTGACAACTATCAAAGATAGAACTACATATTCGGAGATAGAAATGAAAGAGAATTTAATTTCGCATTCGCTGACGTGACTCTTGAAAAAAGTTTTTTAAGTTGTAAACTTTTCAAATATGAAAATTGTTGTCTATTGATTCACTGTGTTTTGAAAGAATGACCTTACTGAGAAACAAGTACAGCCTGACAAGTGTAACAAGAGCTGTGAGAAATATGAAATAGACAAGGATAGCAAGAGACGAGACGATATGAAATAACGTGTGCGTGTGAGACATCGGCGAAATTCCCGAATCTCTTGCTACACTTGTCAGGCTGTACATTTCTTCTTAGTTTTAGATATATTAGTAGGTTTTGTAAAGTACTACAAACGTCAAATTTTCTGAAGATTGCTGAATAACTCCGAAAATACGCTTCGTATATAGACATAAACTATGGTTAGCAAACTGGACTTAAAAATCAATGGTGGATGCAGGAACGTAATAATGCATAGGGTGTTCTGTTTATATTTTTTGCAACTAGACTATTTGAAAAGAAACGTTTTTTATCCCAAACATTTTCTCCTAATTTAAACGGTAAAGCCGCTATAGAGCACCGCGCGCTTATTGGTCAACCCTGTATAATAGAATGAATGCATTTTTTGAAGGGTATTCTGATTTTGGCATCTGTATAATTTAAAACATATATTTTTTGTAATACATACTCTTTACGAATGTTTCGATCACCTCTAGCCAAAAACGTTTGTCAAAAGTTATCTTGAAGAAAGTGGCATTACCTAGAAAGTTATTTCTCAAAAAAATTTGCTGCAAAGGTGACCAAAATGTCAGCACAAAGTTGATACTTCAACAGATGTATTTTTATTCAGAGCAGGTGATAAACGATGAATAAGGTTCGATGAGAAAAGTATATTGTATAGAGGCGATCACTTTGTTGGATGTACGCTGAAATTCCTTTAGTCATCTGCTGACCCCTTTATAGACTTCATCATTTTCTAGTCAACAGATAAATGTAACATAGAGTTATACTAACTCCCAAACAAGCTACCAGCTGTCTCTCTTAACTATATATATTCTCAGCACCTCTCGTATACTGTGTCACCACGTTGCTGTAACTCTTAATGATTCTATCCGGTTCTTTCTTTTTATTTATCTATCTCATAAAACTTATAACTACAACCGGCAGCAGCAGATTAGCAGATGGTCACACAGTAGTTAGTACGAGTTTGCGTATTTCTTATACTAGTGTAAGAAAAATTTTGATAATTATGGTTCGTATCGGATAAACTGTTCTCAATATGCCTGCCGATCAACTAAATTACAAATAGGATTGTCCGAAAATCCTTGGGAAATAAGGTAGTGTCACTCCTTGTTAGCTATCCAATTTTTGCAGAAAGCACCACCATCATTTCGCTACTCTTGCAGTAATTATTATTTTGAGTTTATAGACGAATCTAGTCATAGGTATATAGGCATGCTACTAACACACCTAGTTTTACTGCATGTTAAGAAATCGCACTTTACACGTCACAGTATTCTAATGTTTATTAAGAAAAGTTCAATACGTACAACAGAATGACTACTTTTTCTATGGAAAGTGAAGGAGGTTACTAAATAAATATACCTACCTAATAATAGACAACTTTCCTTGCTAATAAACCATCTTGGAATTAGATGTTAAAGTGCTTATGTTTCTGTAAGACAAGATCGCCCTATCCCGGACAAACATTTCAGGTTGCTTCCTTAGATTGTAAGAAATGCGTGAACATGTTTTTATTCGAGGCTAGTTCACTTGCTTTCCTCATATTCGAGATTTCAGTGGTCCTCCTCAAACACCAAGTAATAAAATTGTTCACCACCAATTTTTACTAAAAGCTCGTGAGAAGGAAGGAAAGTCTCACACTATAAGGTTTAGAATATTCGCGTCGTAGCAACAGTTCGTGTGGTTTGCGCAGAAAAGTAAATCTGGGCTTATATGTAGGTTAGTATCCGACCGAACATTCGGTTTCTATTTCGGTTTCGGCCTAGTTTCGGGAAATAAACGGGTTTCGGTATAGTTTCGATTTCGGCTGCCATCCAGCCGAAACTACGACCGAAACTGAAACTAAATTCGATGGATTTCGCGCTGCGATCGGACGCTCTCGGAGCACTGATCTGCAAGCGAAGAAGTGTCATTTTGCTGGGTAGATGATGATAATAACTTATCACAAGTTAAGAAGCCTACTTATCGGAGCCAAGCTCGCAAAGAAACGCAGATATTACTCTTATTAGAATTTCAGTCCATTTCTGTCTTTGAGAAAGGTTCCCCTAAAATTTACGTCTGCCTTACCGACAACTGTTTCCACTGAAAAACTACTTAATGCTACTAGTCAAATTTATGCGGACTGAAGAAGCAATTTGCAAGGAAAGTTCATAAATTATTGTTTCTCGCTTACAATATTACAATATTAGATTGTTCAGTTATGAATACTAGTAATTAACAATAGCTGTAGCTCAATGAAGCTCACAACAGTTTCTTAAATTCAAAGAAAACTCCTTACTTTCAAAAATACTTAGTAGTTGTACTTAGTACGCAGGTACTTCTGAAATTTAGTTTTAAGGCAGCTAATTGATAAGAGTGTCATAAAGAATGACCAAAGTTTGAAATGTTGTTTAGTAGATACAAAATATAATATAAATATAAAATAGTTGATATTTGGTTCAGATTAACTTCTTACTTCAAAAAGTATAAATAATTTTTTGAAATAAGGTGAGATAATGCTGATGATACGTTATTAATTTTTATATGAACGGAAAAATTACTGACGTTATATTGATGTTTCGGTTTCAGTTTCGGCCGAAACTGAGACGGAGGCTGAAATTCGGTTCCGGTTTTGGTTTCGGCCTTGAGAAGTAGTTTCGGTCGGACACTAATGTAGGTATATCAAGACATACCTACTCTGTATGTTTAGTGTTTTGCTCGAGTTTGTGTCTTATCGGTTAGGTATTGTGCCTGTTAGATGAGTGCACTTTCTGTTAATCAATTTTAAATTGGTGAATCCTAAGAGTGGCATATTATTATGAACACAACTTTTATTATTTAGTTCTGATTTTTCAGTTTTCGAAAAAAAAGTTATTAGAAAAAATTCTTCATTGTAACGGCTTCTATACACAGTTAAAGAAGTATTGGCTTAGAAATCACCCTATATATATATATATAATAAAAATTATACATGAATGACTCTTAATGTGCTTCAACAATATTTATTGTGAAAAATATTTCATATAAAAGAATAAGGTATTTACCCCTAACAAAAAAGAACATTATCTGGCGATAAAATCAGTAAAGTTCTAAATAACAGTTGGAAAAAATATTCACAATATTCTTTTTTTTCTAATAATGTCTATATATTGTCCGAAATGACGCTATACATTTCATACTTCCTAGGTTTTTAAAACTTTACGGCTAACATTTCTAGCTTGTTCTTATTTTCTGAGCTTATTGTTTATATTTTTAACCTAATTGTTTAACAGTATATTACCCAGATATGTAATGCAGCTTTCTAAGAAGTTTTTGTTTTATTATACAGTTCTCGCATTTGTCTAAAAGTTCAAAATCTGTTAGCATCAAATGAGTGTCAACTGACTTTTGACAATTATTTACTTATAAGGAATCTGTTTCACACCGTGCTGAAATCAGAATATGGAGTATTTTATTATGAAGTCATTTAAAAACCTAGGCTAGTGGGATATTTCGACTATAAAGAGTATTCATGTCATCTAAAATCATACCTTTTCCAGTACAAAGTGAATTTTGACAAGTCACTCATTTAGTTTTGTTTTTATATCATTTTGCAATATATATCCTCCAATATACAGGGTGGGCCAATAGTGCGTGGACGGAGGATTGTGGGCTTACTAAAAAACATTTCAAAAATCTGTCACTTGATCATGATAGGTACCCTTGAGGGCTATAACGTAAAAATATTTTCACTTAAATTTTGACGTTTATACAGGGTGATTCATATCAAACTTACATTTTTTTGAATGGAATCCCCTATATATTATTGCATATTTGGATTCCTTGGTCAATTCTAGTGTGACTTTATGTATCACACATGGAGCTTTAGAAGAACCGTTTAGGCGCAAATCACCATTTTTGGTATAAGTAGGTATCAGAAAAAAATTGAATATCGCAGCGATTATAAAACTTAGAGGGTCGTGACTTTGCGGTACGACTAAGCATGAAATGCGTCATCTTAGGTCGTAGGGCTAAGTTTGAATTCTTTTTGCACTTGGAGAAATCAGTAGATTAATTAAGGAAACTTCAATCACAGATAACTTGATTTTTTCAAATGGGAATGCCTATTTTGGTTTAAAGAATCAAATGTAAAATTTGACTACCTTTCTAACGATATAGCATTTTCGATATACATCTTTTTTGGTTTCATTTTATTTCAAATTTTCTGTCAAATCGGTGTTTTTCAATTTTCTTGCGTGCAAGCAACCAAGCAGGCCATGAAAAATAAACAAAAGCTAGTTAATTTGGAAGAAACCAACTAACTTAGTAGAAAGATGCAAACTAACTAGAGCAACGAGGCAAGATTAAGAAAATTCCTTACAACATATTAGCTCTAACCGGATACAACAGCCGCAAGATATGTAATATCAATGAGTAGCTGGGGTATGACAGAAGTGTTTGTTTTCCACAGCCTACTAGCTATTGAGGTCTACTAGAGCTTGACAATTTTCCAAAACGATTAAAAAATTTGAAACAAAAGGAAAACTACCAGCAATTTTTGGTTACAGTCTAACATATTTAGAATGAAATTTCCCATTTAATGGGATAAAAAAGAGTGATTTCCGTTTAGTTGAGTCAAAAGTGAAGATATCTCCAACTGGAGCATTCTGAACACCTATTGAAATAATTGCTAGAATTTTTTAATTATGCTATGTTGTAATTGTGTTTATTTCATGTAGTTTTCTGCAAACTAAATTATCTTTTACAATTTAAACAGACTGCAAATCAAGTTTCATTTTCCGCGATTTTGCTAATAAGTAGAAGTACGTACTGAAGAATTTGAAGGGTTCCAGTCAGAGGTATCATTACTTTTGACTTACGGAAATGGCTACTTTTTTATAGCATTAAATATGAAAATTTATTCAGAAGACATAGATATTCTACTGCCAGCAACAATCACTAGCAGTTTTCCTTTGATTAAATATTTTTTCACTGACTTTGGAAATTGGCTAATAGCTAGTAGGCTGTGAAAAATGAGCGTTCTTGTTATCGCTGTTGTATCCAGTTAGAGCTAATAAGTTAGTTGGTTTCTTCCAGATTAACGAGCTTTTGTTTATTTTTCATGGCCTGCTTGATTGCTTGCATGCAGGAAAATTGAAAAACACCGATTTGACTGAAAATTTGAAATAAAATGAAAACCAAAAAAGATTGATATCGAGAATGGTATATCGTTAGAAAGGTAATCAAATTTTACATTTGATTCTATAAACCAAAATTGGCATTCCCATTTGAAAAAATCAAGCTATCTGTGATTGAAGTTTCCTTAATTAATCTACTGATTTCTCCAAGTACAAAAAGAATTCAATTTTAGCCGTCTGACCTAAGGTGACGTATTTCATGCTTAGTCGTACTGCAAAGTCACGGCCTTCTAAGTTTTATAATCGATGCAATATTCAATTTTCTTCTAATACCTAGTTATACCAAAAATGGTGATTTGTGTCTAAACGGTTCGTTTAAAGTTCCATGTGTGATACATCAAGTCACAGTAGAATTGACCAAGGAATCCAAATATGCAATAATATATAGGGGATTCCATTCAAAAAAATGTAAGTTTGATATGAATCACCCTGTATAAACGTCAAAATTTAAGTGAAAATATTTTTACGTTATAGCCCTCAAGGGTACCTACCATGATCAAGTGACAGATTTTTGAAATATTTTTCAGTAAGCCCACAATCCTCCGTCCACGCACTATTGGCCCACCCTGTATATTAGAACTTGAATCGCATTATCTCTCTCTCTCTCTCTCTAAAAAGGAACACATAAACAGGCTATAAAAGAGAATCTTCTCCCATGCAAAAAATCTAAAAGTCCTTGATATGAAAGTCACCAAATTTTAATGATTTTAGTTTTAAAATAGGTACTTAAAAGTTTCTATTTATGCTCATTGTACTGTGGCCCGTAGATAGTGTAGGCCCCTCGCGGACCCATGATCTATAAGAAATGTCCAGTGTCCGATATAGGAACTCTTTTGAGTTTTCTGCGTAATTTATTCTTCGTCCTTCGCTGTTACCTTATGCCCAATTTCTTGTTTTGTTATATTCCACCGCAAGGTCAGGCTGCACCTCGTTAAAACTTATTTCGTTTTCCATAATTGATAGGCCTTTCAATACGGATCAGGAATCATCAATTTCACTTAATGGTTGTTATGAGGAAGATTCATATCGATATCAGTTCTATCATTAGGATAAATCGCAAGGATAAATATTTTATATTCATTTTTGACGATTCTCATTAAGCTTATGCTAGATCTCAGCATCCTTGACAAATATTATTTTCATTTCCATCTCAGTGGCATCGTAGAGGAGTAAATTGCAATAGGTTGTATTTCGCCAATTTAATTATTCCCATTAGTCTTCAGTCGTCTCTGTCTTTAGTTCCATCGCACGAGGTAAATTTTATTTACCCGTTTCTGTATACTAGAGAATAACTTATTTTTTCTTCAAACGTATAGTTATATCCTATTATTTTAGTAGCACAATAATAACTACAGAGTTGTATTACTACAAAATAACGAGAAATGGTAGCAACGCTTTATTACAGCCGTTGTATTTACAAATAGAAAGTAAGAAGCTATGAATATAGAATGGAACTACATGTGCTGTTCATAGACTTAAAAACAAGTATAAGCAGAAAGAGAATGTATGAAGCAATAGTGCAACTAGGAATTCCAGGAAAACCCCTTAGACTAATAAAACTGACATTACAGAAAACCAAGAACAAAATTATATGGATGAAAAGTGAGTCACAAGAATTTGAAGTGAGAAAAGGACTCAGGCAGCGCGACCTCTTATCTCAACGATACTTTTTAATCCGACGCTTGAAGCAATAATTAAAAAAAATCGAAATCAAGACAAATGGAATCATATTTAATAACGAGCGCCAGTGTATAGCATATGCAGATGATTTAACACTAGTATCAAAAAAAACTTGTATAGCATACAACATGAAATATACTTTTGAAAGGACTACGGAATTGATGTACCTAAGGGTAATCATAGAGCAAAAGGGACAGAAGAAACAAAAAATACAGGCAAGGATCTTTAAAGGAAATCAGAAGTATAGAGTCCTGAAAAACCTTATGAAATCCAAATATGTATCCAGAAAGACCAAAGAGAGAATTTACACAACCGTTATAAGACCAACAGCGACATATGCTTGTGAGACGTGGACTATGAACATAGAGGAGGTATAGAAAATTATAAGATGAGAAATAAAAATGTTGAGAGCTATTTATGGGGGCGTGAAGACAAACGACGAATGGAGGAAAAGAACAAACCAGGAACAGGAAGACATGTATAAGAACCAGAGTGGCAAAACTAGTCCTCAGCCAAGAAAAAAGAAAGGGTAGACCAAGGGAGAGATGGCTGAAGAAGGCAGATGATTTAAAGAAAATTAATATTAAACACTGGAAAGAGAAGGCGTCAGACAGAAATAGGTGGCGTAGAATAGCGCAGGACATACTCAGAAATAGGTGGTGAAATAATGGAAATAAGCATTCAAAGACAATTTTATGTTATATAACTTTTAGCGGTATAAGATCAGACTGTATTAATTTTTCCCTAGGCCTTTATGGCCTGTTGAGCAAACTAGTAATAATATCCAATTTGTGCAACGAATTATAATATGTTCAAGCTATGATGATCGTCTATTACTTGTGCAAACGACACGTTACGATAATCACGAAATCTTTAAAAAACTAAAACGAAAAAAACCAAATTTGTTGAGGCTTGACATTTCGCCATCATAAGTGGATGGCATCTTCAGCAGCTATTTAACTTGCGCAACTTCCGAAATACTGGCAACTGACAGTTGGCCGATTTGCGGTTGTATTCACACCGGTTGACGTGGCCCAACTTGGTAGCATTGGAACCGTCCTCTGGCGGTATGGTATAGTGCCTTCAGGTACTTTAGGATGGGTACCTACGTCCGATTGACTTTGTATTTCTTCTTTCCTATTGAAATTGTTGTGATGTTTTTGTATATACAATACTATATTGGTTCATGTATTTTATTATTATCTGAAAACGAGTAATCGTAAGCCGCTGAGAAATATTTAATAATGTTTGTGGTAATGGATCTAAAGCAGAAGCTTTCAACCAGGAGGTGAATTTTTCGTTTTCTACGAGAAAATTTATTACAAAATTCATTTCAATTGTCTGATGAAAAATTGCCTGATGATTTTTAAGATGAATTCCTGAAGCTCCAAAATGATTCAGAAGCCAAAGATTTGTTTGACAAAAAATCAGTTTCAGAATTTTGGCCCTTAATGTGCTAGTCCTATCAAAAAAATAGTAGAAATCGCCACCCGTGCATTACTTCACTTTGTATCGACATATCTTTGCGAATCGGGATTTCCAACCATGCTGCAAATGAAAAAACATGTTGAGGAATGGTCTGCGTTGTTAATTATACAAAACTCTGTTCTTAGTGATCAAATACATTTATTATTATTCAATCTTTATATAATAAAGCTAAAATCATAAGGGGCATGTTTTTTAAGGGGGGAACAACATCAGGAATAATGGGAAAAGAGGTGCACGGAGCGAAAAAGATTAAGAACCACTGATCTAGGAGAATAATATGGATATACCTTAAATCGCAACTGAATACTCTGTGGCAAAGGGTGACATGGAATCAGACAATTACTATAGAAAATATACAACGTAAGTTTCTAAAATTCATAGGTTTTTTTAGTGAAATTTTCCGCTTTAATCTAGATTCTACATTGGCGGCTCTATACTGGCTTGATTCTCTAGCACTAACTAGAACACAATAAACATAGTTTAAAAAGCTTTTTTAGAGCACCGAAAGCTGAAAAATAAATAAATAACAAAGCGTGGGACCCTTTTTGCCATATTTATTGTATATTGAGCAACCTACGCTCTTTCAAAGCAATACTAGTATTTTTCGTTCATTATCATTTTTAGCTTATATTATGAATTATTTTTCGCTTTATATGTACATAGCCCTGACAAGGATCATCAATATTGGCGATAACTTGATGTTCATTCACCATTTCTAAAAAAAAAATTCCTGGCACCTTCACCATTACATTGAATTTTCAAATAAAGTTGATAGTTAAATTATTCAATCCTGGCAATCCTGATCAGTATAGTGAGACAAAAATATTGAATTATTGTATTGCCAAGAGTTTTTGATAAGTGTACAAATCTTAAATTAAATCTGTTCGTTTTGGGTGGGCCAAAATCTAATCCAAAAGAGTCACAGACATACATACAAAAAACAAACAAGCAGATGAAGCTACTGAAAGCGTGTTAATAAGATAGATTAAATTGATTAGAAATTTGATATTTTGGAAGATTTTTCGAATAAATATATTGTTCAATTAGTAATAATTTTAACCCAATAGCTGATCATTCAGATATTAATTTTGATTATATTCATATTTTGTTCCGCAATTTTTTTCTTATTCAGATTTTTTATGTTCCCGTATTTCGAACATTGAAGTATTCCAATATGTAGCAAGTGTCTGGTCGATATATTTGACTGCATTTCTTGAATGCATTCGCAATGATGGTCAAAACAACCGTTTGTAAGGCAGGGAGATGCGACTTCTTAGGAAGTAAAAAGCAACCTTCCCAATAGTTTTTTATTAAGCACGCTTCACACAATTCCCCATAGAAGTACCACATCACTGAAGCGTTTACCTTCTATTTCAGAATCATCAATATTGGCTATAAATTGATGTCCATTCACCATATCTAAAAAAGTGATTTAACTGGCACCTTCGCCATTATATTGAATCTTCAAATAAAGTTGACCCTTGAATTATTCAATTCCGACAGTCACGATCAGTTTTATAATGAGAAAAAATATATTACATTATTATTGTATTACCAAGACTTCTTGATAGGTGTACAAAGCTTAAATTAAATCTGTTCGTGTAAAACGGGTCAAAATCCAGTCCAAAAGAATCGGTTACATAGATACATACAAAAAACAAACAAACAGGTGAAACAACTAAAAGGGTATTAACAAAATAGATGTACTAGGCCTCCCCGAAGATTACAAATTGGTTAGGTTTAATTTGATAGGCTTTTTGGAAAATGTTTCGAACACATTGTTCAATTTGTAATAATTTTTATCCGATAGCTAATGATTCAGATATTAATTTTGATTGTATTTCTAACTTGATCCGCAAATTTTCCTTTATAGTTCATTTCTTTTGTGTTTAGTGCCTGCTCGATACATTTGGCCCCTGTTTGTAAGGCAGGAGATGCGACTTCTTAAGGGCCCCACTCACCTCGTTCTTCTCCGCCGTTTTAAACTGACAGTTAAAAACGGCGGAGGGAAGAACGTTGAGTGATACGTCCACACACAACAGTTTCTTCCGCGCCAGTTTATCACGATGGACCGTACGCATTTATACATTCCGTACATGTATATAGCACCTAGCACAATCCCATTAGTCAGATTTGGATTTTAAACCAATCAAATTTCGAGTGCCGTACGTGTGTACGAAATGTAAATCAGTGCCATATGCACTTACGGAATGTAATATAGTTATACGCAAGTCTAACGTATGGCTATGGCTGGACTCTTGTTCTAATTTTTTCGATTGCAGCGAGAGAGGGTGGTTATATATGTTATACTCGTATATGTTTGAAGTCGCCATGCATGCTGGGGCAAAATTATCTACTAATTATAAATATTTTGAACTGAGTCCTGCAAAATATAGATCAAACCTATTGACTCAGGCCAAAGAAAAAACGTACCTAATCTATCCCAAAATATTAAAACAAATAAACCCAATGCATGGTTCATCCCACTGATTTTATATAACGTTCTTTTTGTTCTGCTATATTCTTTATTGCCTTTATTCTTGTAAGTAATGTATGTTTTCTTTGCCCACTGAAGATTAATACTTAGTTAACTTAATACACCAGATTTTTGCCATTATTACATTTAATATTTCGTAAAGAAGGACAAAAATTATACACCCTACTATAACTTAATTTGTAATAAAGTTTACTGCAGTTTAATACATAGTTCAAAAATGGTTTTCGCTTAAATCGCTTTCTTCTTTGTAAATTTTCAGTTGCATTAAGTGCTACATTCCGTAAGTGCATATAGCACTCATTTAATTCCATACTCGCGTATGGCACTCAGAGCTTGATTGGTTCAAAATTCAAATCTGACCAATAGGATTATGCTAGGTGCCGTATACATGTACGGAATGTATAAATGCGGACCGTACGCGTACGTGCTTGTTAGCAGTGGCAGCGGTTTTGGTAGTCGAAAAAATCGCGAAAAAAGAAAAACTCGAAGAAAGTCGACTAAAGACTGGCTACTTAAACGCAGTGCACTGACACATACAAATTTACTGGAGGAGCTAAGATTGGAGCCTGGCGATTGGCACAATTACTTAAGGATGGACAAGGATATGTATCGGAAACTGTTAAAACTATATATTGACACCGTTAACTGAGAGACGTGATACCCATTTACGTGAATGCATCAGTCCTCACGAACGCCTGACAGCTACTCTGCGATTTCTGGCCACTGGCCGCAGCTACGAGGATCCGAAGTTTTCGGCTATTATCTCACCGCAGGCACTAGGACGCATAATCCATCACCATCCACTTCTTTGTATTTCACCAGTAATGCTTCATACGCCTTGTTTTTTTTTATTCAGTCATGGTATTCCGCTGATTTAACTTTCCACACGCAAGGAAATGATCTATAAAGTTCAATAAACTCTAATAGAAAGTCTCTGTTCCACTGCCTAATATCCAAAATTTTTATTATCACCAGTCACGCTGTTGAGAGCACACACGTTGTTTTTACCCGAAAGATTGGCGCGATAACCGACAGAAATCAAACCTCGCCTGACATTTTGGAACGACGGGCATAAACGACGTTCTTGCTCATACACCTCGTTTTTATGAGATGTTTACCCTGACGTTTTTAACCGTCGGTTAAAAACGGCGGAGAAGAACGAGGTGAGTGGGGCCCTTTAGGAAGTGAAAAGTAACATTCCCAATAGTTTTTATTTAAGCACCCTTCACAGAATAGAGTACCGTTTTAACTAAAGCGTTTATCTTCTATTTCAGAACCAACTTTTGCAATGGCCCTCCCATCAGCAGCCACACCATCGTAACGTCCGCTCCAAGCGCTACAATACCATGGAAGTCCAGCGGAAGACGCGATTCAACTACGAGGAACCAAGTCTCTCCATCAATGCGCCGATTCAAAGCCTCAGGAAGGTCTACGCCAAAGAAAGGCTAAGGCAGAGGCTGGAGGCTAACAGGAGATTCCTGGAAAATCTAGTCGATACACAGTAATTCGGGGAGAAAGGGTGGGGGGCGAAAATTATGGGTGAATGTGGGGGTCTGCCCCAGCTGAATACATAGTCATTACTGCACACAATGCTATTTGTCTGATAGACTAGAGCTATACTTGATTTAAGTGTATTATGTACCGCTAGATGTCAGGGATGTGAACTTGAATTACATGTCGAGTTGACTCCGCCCACCCGCTATGCTGTTGATAAATCCTATCAAAATCCTATAACAATCTTATAAGAGACAATGGTAAATTTACTTTTAGTAATATTTTCTCCAGAAATTAACGTTTTAGATTTTAACTGGATCTTTGAATCCTCCTTAAGTAATTAAAAAGATCTTAAGGGTCTGAAAATTTTTGATTTTCGTCAAACAAGACTGAAACTCAAAACAGCGGCCAGAATTGTAATCAGCACCTTCAAACTACACATGACACGAGTTTTCGTTCTTGTAGGAGGTTGAATTGTATTCAAATTTATAATTTTCAATTTTCAATTTTTTGGGGTGAACTTGGAAATCTAAGGGTCTGAAAATTTTTGATTTTCGTCAAATGAAACAGAAACTCAAAACAGCGGCCAGTTTTGTAATGAGCACCTTCAAACTATACGGACACGAGTTTTCATTCGTGTAGGAAGTTGAATAAGAATTTTCAATTTTTTGGGGTGAACCTGAAGATAAGGGTCTGAAAATTTTTGATTTTCGTCCAACAAGACTGAAACTCAAAACAGCGGCCAGAATTGTAATCAGCACCTTCAAACTACACATGACACGAGTTTTCGCTCTTGTAGGAGGTAGTGTGTATTTACATAACCCATTCAACCTTAAAAAAAGTCTACTGCAGACATTTCCGCTTTTTGTGGAGCACTACAAAAAATCATTACTTAAGAGTTATAAAGTGCTTCATAGGTCTTATATTTCATGGAAAAGGTCTCTGAAGTGTGCTAAATGCTCCTTAAAACAATGTAGAATCCAGACACGCCACATATGCTCCAATAATGAACTCATCAGATTTAGTTGTGGCTGGTGCAGGCGCTTTCTTTATAATTTGCCAGCTATCAAAATCCAGGAAATTTGCATTGAAATCTTGTTATTTTTTACGTTCAGAGTACGTCTTTTTTTCTACAGACTTCAAATATTTTCACCTTTGCCGGTGCCCATACTCTCTTTTCCTTTTGATTTTTCTCTCCTGAAACCGCCTAAGAGGCTTACCATTTTTTTCTTTTTTGCATCAGCGGGTGTACGTCCAATCCATCAAGAGATACTGACACAAGCATCATGCTTTTTGGTTTTATTGTAATATTGTCCATGCCTAAAGTCTATCCAAATAAGAGATAGACCAAAACGTAAACAAATTCGATCGTAATGATTACGTAAACGCAGTGTTGCAGGTTGACAGAACAATTCCTATTGGCCTATTCGGGTGGGTGTAATGGCGCCCACCCCAGTCCACCAATAGGAGCTGTTCTATCTACCTGTACAGCGGCGTTTACGTAAGAGTCACAATTGAATGTGTTTATGTTTTGGTCTGTCTCTTATTTAGATAGACTGTAGGGTTCTACAAAATTGGACATTTTTGATAATCTGTCTGTAAGGGATAGACATTTTTCTTGATTCCAGTTTATACCGATAATTGTGTTATTCTCGCAAAAACAATCCGTAAACACAACATACCTGAGACCTTACAACTGCGAAACTGACGAACATTGCGAACAGACACAAATCCCGTCCACACTGAGCATTCGGCGAACACTTAATTCTTTTGAGCAATCCCATTTTACTAACAGCACTGGGAAAACATTCGGCGCGTTACGTTCTACTCGGATCCACACTAGGCTATAAGTGCGGCCTAAAATGCTCAAATGTGCACGCACCATAAGACGCCGTGGGTTCAAAGCCTATAGAGAGCCTTATAGGCAAGTAACTATATATTTGCACGCACTTTTCCCCTAATAATGTAATAACAACAATATGGAATGGGTTAGACGCATATTATTGTAAGGACGGAGTTTGCTTTTACCCTGCCATTTTTCTTGTGTGATAAAAATGTTGCCGTATAGATTCTAAAATAACTTCCATGAGCTAAAAATGTAAAAGCTTGAACATCCCTCAGATCTGCGTTTCAGTGCAATGCTAGCCGATTTATTGTTTGTATCTTTATTTGGAACAAACTTTTATTCTTTAATATTAACGTAAAATGTATTACCCGTAGTAGTCAAAAATTAGATTATTAGATGTGCTTGTCTTGTTACCAATATCAGTCCTCACACTATTTTATAATGACACGCTAGTGTGGTGTGAATCACACGGTTACACTGACTAATGATAAAATGTCTATTCACATTCACATCGACAACATATTCTACAAGCCTGTATACATAGGAGATATTAATATGATGTTACTCCAGTGTTTGACGACTCATATTATATGTATGTGGCCATTATTAGTTATTAAATATTGATTTTCGCAGCTTAACTCCTGAACATCTAGTGAACAGATAAACCTAGCTCCGTCATATTCAGGCCTTTGACATGCATGTATTTTCACCACATATACAAGTGTATTAGTTCTTGGGCAGACCCCTTAGTATATACAATATATTCATAGGCATTCCGAAAAGGATAGTGATAAGCTGATAAGGATATCACGAATCGAACCCAAAAATCTAGTCATATTTATTTCAAAGCTATACGATCAAACGTGTATTTATTCCTATAACAGTATTCTTAGTTTATAGGTAACTTATTTTTTTACTACCTACAACATTCCTATGTTCCTACAAGAATTATTAAATACTTGCGATGAAAGATGAATATTTTTTATGATTGTATATTTTTAAGATAGGTTCTGATTATGCTCAAATGCATTTCATTTGTGTGTAAAATGTTTATTTGAAAATAAAATTGTGTATAAGTACATTGAATGATTGTTTTTCTTCATGCCTTTGCATTACGTAAAATTTATACAAATGATGCGCATTGTTAAACAATGTCGGCAAAGCAGCGTAACACACATGGTCGCAGTTTTGTATATCTCAGAAGCTTTTCCATGTAAAGTCAGTGTATACCTTTTAACGGTTATATAAATGAGCAAACTAATCTTTTAGGCTCAAAAAGTTGGTGGAGGAGTAACTTTCAGCCAGAAATTCAGTAAATCAGACAAACAAATATGGTATAGACCAATCAGCTATAGGGATGTAAATACTACGTACCTGGAGTAGTACCCTGTTTTGGCTTCAGGCTGTGACTCAGCTAGTTAATGATTGCAGTATCAACATTTCTAAATTTCAAGCTGGCAAGACTTACATGCATAGGCAAATAATAGTTATATTTCTTGCTATCAACAGGTGCTTTGTCATCTCTTAATTCCACGCTCCTAGATTTAACTGCATATTGAGTTAATTTGATATTACAACACAACAAACAAATATTTTAGATATGGATTATTCTGAGGTCTGAGCCTTATTTTTTCCAACCTATCGGCAAGTTTAGATTTTAGCATTTGTTTGAAGCCACTAGCATTACCTTATAGGTGTACGTACCAGGTATTGTAATATTTTCAAAAACATATTTTGTCAATTCTTTCGGGCATGTTGGAAAGATGTGGTTACAATTTAAAAGCTAAAACTGATGAGAATACGAAATAATTATGGTGTATATAAAATAGATGAATATAAAATGTGAAAAATTCAAAGGACTTTGATCAAGAAAAACAGTAAAGTACTATGTTTCTATAGATATCATCAGTATTATATTCATCATCAATTACAGTCTTCAACAATCTCGAAATTGAAATTTTATTTAAATATTTTCAATAAGTTACCATTTCGAGACAAGTAAATTAGCTTATCTGTCCTGTCATTAGTAAATCTAAAAAACTGTGCTCAATCACTTCTGAAGATACTCATATCAACCAAATATGACGTTATTTTTATAATGGAAATTGTACACAAGGGCCTTTGCATCAGGAAACATGGTTGCCCAACTACTTTTCCATAATAAACTATTTCCAAACAATTTGCAGCTTCTATAACGGTACTTAGCTATTTCTTCAATTACTCCTTGATCCTTCATATTACTCATAAGTTTGGTTTTTGTTATGTTAAGTATGCATTCTAGGGGCAACAAGAGTTGTGCCTTATTGAGTTGATTCACATGTGTTTTTCGGCTTGATGTCAAGTTGTTTCTGTCAATGAACTCCACAGATCGTAAACGCGTGATTGACAGCAGGAGGGACACAACCAAAAAACTAAGAACAAGCTCCTTTCATGCCCTAGTTCGTCCAGAACATTCTGGTCTGTAGCTAAGGCTGTTAGTCAGAACTTTTTCTATTCGTCAATACCACCCTTGACCAGAGAGGACAAGTCCATCGCTTCTGCTCCTAAAGAAAAAGCAGACATCTTGGGGAAGCTCTTCGCAGCCAATTCTACAGTAGGCTTTCAAGGTAGTACTCTGACCACCACCATAAGCGTGAACTCGAGTATGGCAGATGTCAAATTTCAACATCGAGATGTTAAAAACATCCTCCAAAAACTGAACACGAATAAATCTACTGGCCCTGACCAAATTCCAGCCATTGTCCTTAAACGCTGTGCCGCTGAGCTTGCACCTATTCTTTGCAAGCTCTTCAAACTTTCGTATCAACGAGGCGTGTTACCCGCTTCATGGAAGATTGGCTGCGTACAACCCATCCCTAAGAAATGCAAAAAAACTGATCCCACCAATTATAGACCTGTGGCTCTTCTTAGCATCATGTCTGAGGTTATGGAGACTGTCATTAACACACAGCTCCTGAAATACCTGGACAACAATAACATCATAAATGATCGCCAGTATGGCTTCCGTAAGCGCAGGTCTACAGGTGACCTCCTTGCCTACGTCACTCACTTGTGGAACAGAGCAGTAGAAAATCATGACGAATCCCGTGTTGCTGCACTTGACATATCGAAAGCTTTCGACAGAGTGTGGCATGAGGGACTTCTGGTCAAGCTTTCTGCTTATGGACTACCACCAGGTCGGCGCCAGTGGCTGAATAGCTTTTTGAACGACCGGTCTCTGTTGTAGTCGAGGGCTGTTCATCAGACGTATTTCCAATAAACGCCGGTGTTCCTCAGGGATCTGTCCTATCTCCTACACTGTTTCTGCTGTACATCAACGAGCTGCTGGAAATAACATCCAATCCAATCTATAGCTTCGCAGATGACAGTACATTAGTGTTGTGCATGGAACCAGGCAAGTCACTATCATCCCAGGAGACGGTACGTCGGCGACAGCAGCTTTTGGGGATCAACCCGATCAACATCAATAATAACATGTCCTGACACGACCACGTCGTCAGTCTTGCTAAAACGGCATCCCAGAAGCTTGGAGTTTTGTTCCGCTGTAGGAAGTTGTATACACCGGAGCAACTGCTGCTGCTGCTCTACAAGGTACAGATCCGACCATCGCTGGAGTATTGCTCCCATGTGTGGGGATGCGCTCCTGAACACTCTCTAAAGTTTCTGAACACTCTCCAGAAGAGAGCAATTAGACTAATCGATACGCTTAACCTTACAAAGGACCTCCACAGCCTGGAACATCATCGAAAGGTGGCTGTCCCTGTTTTACAGATTCTATTAAGATAATAACACTGAAGGCTGTCCCAACGAGGAACACTAGAGAGGCTCTGCGTGCTCATCCCTACCAGGTCGAGGTCCCTAGTCCCCGAACCAGTCTCCTCCACCATTCCTTCTTTTGGAATGCTGTGGCATAGGCTGGGAATTTGTTTCCCGATGGCTACAATCCGCAGCGTTTCAAATCTAACGTGCACCGATACTCATCCTCTCGCAGAGCTTCTACAGCGCCATAGGCTTTCAGGCTTTGCAGGCGGCTAACCAAGTAAAACGATTGTCATATTTTTTTCTGCTGCTTCAATTGCTTTGACTAAGGTATTACAAAAAATGGTGAAAACATACGCAAACCTCATTCTCTGCTACTCCCCCCCCCCCCCCCTAAACTGATGCCTGGATACGCCCTTGTCCACCACACTATGCGTACACCACTAGCTTTGTTCAATATGGCAAGACGAGCAAAACTTACCATATCAAGTAATCATTTAGTAATGCCGTAACTCACTCGATCTCTGCGGCTACAAACTTTGCACATTAACTTATATGCATAACATGATTATACTTTGTGTATAGAGGATGGAAGACGAGTATGTGCCATAACTTCATGAAATAACGTAAATTCATGAGATTGAATAGGATAAACTTTAGATAACATATGTATAGGGAGACAGGTGTAAACTCAAGAAACCTATAGGTACTGCACACGTGAAAATTTTGAATATAATGTTGTTATACTTCTTCTTAAGGTATGAGCTCCATTCAATGAGGATCGGCAAAAATGTTGGTAAATGCCTCTCGATCTTGTGCTCTCCTAAGCAGAGTATAAGAATCCAGTCCCGTCCAGTCTGTGACGTTTTTCAACCATGAGTATTGTCTACCTCCCGGCCCTCTCTTGTTTAGATTTTGCCTTCTATTATTAGTTTCAGAATGGCATATTTATTATTTCTCATGATTTCCAAAATGAGCGGTTTTTCTCTTCTTTATGGTGATTAAGAAATCACGTTCCTTGTTCATTCGGCGCAGGACTTCGATACTTGAAATACAGTCTGTCTAAGTATCCTTAAAATTCGGCGGTACATTCGCCACCCACATCTCATAAGCCTCCATTGTATTTACTGTATTCATTTTCATCGTCTACGCTTGGACTCCGTACAGAACGACCGAAAAAACACAACATTTGACTGAACAGTATCTGATTTGGGTATTCAGGCTTGTATTCTTTAGCAGACTACACATTTTCAAGATTGTTGTTCTGGCCATCTCAATTCTTATTCAACATTCATTTATTTGTCTGTCTACAAACAACCAGAATTGGGAGGGTACCATGACCACCTCCACCACTTGATACGTTTTCCAGTCCATACCTCTTCCGCTCTTTCCAGCAGTTAGTAACAGCATTTCATCCATTTTTATCAGGATCTACATACATTAACAATAACATGTCCTGGCACAACCAGGTCGTCGGTATTGCTAAAACGGCATCCCAGAAGCTTGGGAGTTTTGTTCCGCTGCAGGAAACTGTATACACCGGAGCAACTTCTGCTGCTCTACAAGGCACAGATCCGACCATTATTGGAGTATTGTTCCCATATGGGGGGATGCGCTCCGACGCACTCTCTAAAGCTAGAATCCAGAAGACAGCAATTAGACTAATCGATACGCCTAACCTTACAAAGGACCTCCACAGCCTCGAACATCGAAGAACGGTGGCTGACCTGTCCCCGTTTTACAGATTCTATCATGGAAGATGTTCGAGTGAGCTCTCCCAGATAATAACAACAAAGGCCAGGAACACTAGAGGGGCTCTGAGAGCTCATCCTTACCAGGTCGAGGTTCCTTCTCCCCGAAACAGTCTCCTCCAGCATTCCTTCTTTTGGAGAACTTTGAGGCTGTGGAATGAGCTGCCGGGGAATTTGTTTCTCGACGGCTACACACCCCGCAGTTTTTCAAATCTAACGTGCACCGATACTCATCCTTTCGCAGCGCTTCTACAGCGCCATAGGCTTTCAGCCTTTGCGGGACGCTGACCATAAAAAAATGTCAATGTCTATACTTTTTATCTGCAAGGCAAGAATGAAAAGCTTGTTTTGTGAACATCCATCAAACTTCTGAAATATGAAAGGAACTTACTTTTACGAAGTTTCTTTGGTTGGAAGATGAAAAAGCTTTATTTTTTCGAAAAGCATCCCACAAACGACACAGAAATTGTTGCGGAACCAAAAATATAAAACTTCATGACTTTATATGTTATGAAGCATCTGGCATCTGGTAATCTTTCAAAACATTGTGAGGGGATGAAATTGGTGTGACATGGAAGAGATGTTGATCTAGCTGCAAAAATCTTTGTATTCGTTGTGCAATAATAAATGATTGTAGGACTACTAAATTATCAGTAATGGAATCTTGGCACTTAGCTACTACTGTGATGGAGAAGTGCTGGCAGTCATCAAAAGGTACACAAAAATTTTAAAGAAAAAAGGTATCCGAACTTGGATTTATCAGTTTCTTGTAATCCAGCAGCGTCTAAGATGACAATTTTTGAGGTTGCCAAAATACATATAATAAGCATTTTTTATGACTTCGCAACTATTTTGCTGTAATCAAACACTTTTTTTCGCTAACCAAATCATACTATGCATTGCGGATTAGTTAAATAGTAATTAGGCAAATGAATAAATAAGAAGCATTTTTTATTTTTATTTGTCATTTTCTTTTATAAATCGCGACCAGTATTCAACATACTCAATAACGTTACGTAAAGTAATGAGTCAATCTTCTTGACGAAATTTGGAAAAGTTTGGTTTTCCACTTAGTTATACCTAGTGTTCTAGTAATATTAAAATTGATTTTGGAAATTCGCTGAAGCATTAAATTTATAACATTATCATTATTTTGAAGTAACGTCCACCTAGCTACAATTTTTTTCTTGTATAATGTTTCGTTGCCTATATCCAAATACATAGACTAGAGGAAATTTTTAAGCGAAAATGACATATACCGGTGCCGATATAGAGCAACCCTCGTATATCGACTTTCATAATTTTCATATGCAGCAGCATATAGAACCGCGCCAAGCGGACGCGCCGTGGCGTTCCACCAAGAAGTCTGCTGCTGTTTAGCGCAGCGATTTTCTTTGGTTTGCCGTTACCTTCGGGAACCAGTTGGCGCTCCGGCAGAACCTTTCTGTCGCCAGCTCTCACATGCTTCACATGTCTGATAGACATGAAAAATCTGACGCTCTCTATTTCCGTCAATCGACCTATGGCGCACTGATGATCGCTAATAAGCGTGAAACAGCTGTCTGCGTACTGGTGGATTGACGGAGATATAGAGCAACCCTCGTAGTTTTGCTTTTGTTTTTCCAGGAACCTAATTGTGTAGAATTGCCCCCTCGTAATGCAAAACGCACCGGTGGGGCAACAGGAGGCAACGCGGCGGCAGCAGCAGGGGCCGGTCCTGCAACAGATTTGGCTGGGGGCTCACTGTCGATTGTCAACTCCTTGGACGTGCTGCGCAACAGACTGTTACTGGAGATAGCCCGCAAAAAGGCGAAAGAAGGTGCCCACAGAAACAGGAACATGCTCATGTCACTGGGGAAACGTTGGCCCATGCAATCCGCACGGGACAGAGTTATGGCAAGGTCAGTGGCCGTATTTAGGATTTTGATTTGGGAGGGTTCAACCCGCGGAATTTAAGAAAATTCGGCAAATGTTCGTCAAACCTATTTTTCCTTTATTGTGTATGTAATTTTCATTATATCTTATAAATCTGAATGAGGTTGAAAAATAATATTTTTTTACAAAAATATGCAGCTAGGGCTTCTACACACCAAGCTGCTGTTCCATTATCCAGTGACTACTCCTTACACCGTGAGGTGAGCAATCACTGGGTCTGCTAATCGTGCGCCCTAAGTAGACGAAGGGACCCAAGGATGACTGCCTTCTGCATTCTGCCAGCTAAGATGTGCGCCGCCGCAGGTATACCTTCATTGCGCGCAGTGCAGGCTGCAGAGTGCAACGTATTCCTCATTCTACCTAGCGATCCAATTAACATAACTAGCAGACTTACAGTATAGTCTGGCCAGAGCCTGTGAAGTTGTCCGAGCAACTCCTGATATTTGGTACGCTTTTCCTCCTCAAAGACGATGTTCACCTCGACAGGTGCTGAAAACTCTATAACAAAAATATCGTCTTCTGTTGGTGGACGAGGAGAACCACAGGAGAACTATGTCGGGCTTGTTTTCCTATAAAAGCTAGAGCGTGGGAAACGAGTAGTTCCAGTGAATCCGGCATTTCTCGTTCTCCAAAATGGACTCTATATCCCCTGAAACATATGGCAGCACCAGTGTTGTTATTAGATAAACAAAAACAAAAATGTTGCAACCTAGGCTCCGATATACTGGGCTGCTGCCCATAAACTACTGCTCGCGCTGTGAGTCCCCCGAATCCTGCGACCTAAGTAGACGTAAGGAGCCATTAATGGCTGCCTTCAGCACCGATATTGTGCGCAGTACAGCGTATTCCTACAACATAGAGAGCTAATGACCATATAAGCCAACTAACTAACAGAGCTAGTGCGGCTAAAGCCTTCGTAGTTGTCCAAGAGGCTACTGATATTTGTCCGCTTTTCCTCCTCCTTCAAGACGATGTTCACCTTGACAGGTGCCGAAAGAACACCGTCTTTTGTTAGTAATCGAGAAAGCTCTTCCAATATTACAGTTTAATGTTCGAAAAGGAGGACTATGTCGAGTTTATTTGCTTGTTTTAGACTCGATCGGGAGGACAGAGAAGTGCCAGTAAATGCCGCATATCTCGTTCTCCACAACGCACTTTAAGTCCCCTGGAGCATATAGCAGCATCTGTAACGTGCCTTATGAATAACCGTATAGTTTAAGAGACGTCTTGGGCGTAAGCCATGCCTACACCTCAAACGACCAATGAAGCATGAGGATCTTGGCGCGTCTGTTCCTAAAGGGCCCCACTCACCTCGTTCTTCTCCGCCGTTGTTAACGGACAGTTAAAAACGTTGGAGGGAAGAACGTTGATTGATACGTCCACATACAACAATTTTTTCTGCGCCAGTTTATCACAATGGACCGTACGCGTACGTGCTTGTTAGCAGTGGCAGCGGGTTTGGCAGTCGAACAGAATCGCGAAAAAAGAAAAACTCGAAGAAAGTGGACTAAAGACTGGCTACTTAAACGCAGTGCCCTGTCAAATACAAATTTACTGGAGGAGCTAAGATTGGAGTCTGGCGATTGGCACAATTACTTGAGGACAGACGAGGATACGTATCGGAAACTGCTAAAACTAGTGACACCGTTAATTGAGAGACGTGATACCCATTTACGTGAATGCATTAGTCCTCACGAACACCTAACAGCTACTCTGCGATTTCTGGCCACCGCCGCAGCTACGAGGAACTGAAGTTTTCGGTTATTATCTCACCGCTGGCACTATTAGGACGCATAATCCATGAGCATCCACTTCTTTGTATTTCACCAGTACCTGATGCTTCATATGCCCTGTTCTTTGTATTCGGTCATGGTATTCCGCCGATTTAACTTTCCACATCTATAAAGGTCGATAAACTCTAATAAAAAGTTTCTGTTCCACTACCTAATATCCGACATTTTTATCATCACCAGTTGCAATATTAAACAACAACAAAAATGCTGAACGCCACTGCAGCTGATAAATGCCCGACCAGTCACACTGTTGAGGGCACACACCTCGTTTTTACTCGAAAGATTGGCTCGATAACCGACAGAAATCAAACCTCGCCTGATATTTCGGAACGACGGGCATAAACGACGTTCTTGCCTGTACACCTCGTTTTTGTGACATTTTTACCTTGTCGTTTTTAACCGTCGGTTAAAAACGGCGGACAAGAACGAGGTGAGTGGGGCCCTTAATGGTGCGTTTCCATCCCGGTACATGTTATCGCAGCCGTGGTGCGAGTAGGTATACAACATGGTGTGCTCGTCAGCCGTACGAAATTGCGATCGCTCTGCGCATTGCGTCAGCAACGGAGATTTTTCGCGCGGAGAATTATTAGACGCCGTTATACCACTATTATTATTACTATTATTACTTTATTCGTATAATCGCGTTTTAGATAGAATCGCTAACGATTTTTGTTTAATTTACTTTTTATTCCTTATTTTGAGTCATAGAAGACTGAAATTTGTATACATAATGCCAAATTGTGCAGTTGTCGGTTGTAAAAACCATAGTAAGATGAAAGAGCCAAATGTTAAATTCTATAAGTTCCCGAAAAATTAAAACCTCGCAATGCAGTGGAGCTTGCCGCCGAAAGGACGAAATTAATATGAAAAATGGTAATCATTTCGCAAGTTAGCCTTAAACATTTATTAAAACTGAAATTTTTATGGTACATCCTCGGAAAATATCCACCTGCCGTATTTTCAATGAATAGATATGCAAAAGAAAGCAATGAATCGTGCCTACTTGAACAATTACAAGTCAAAAACTTAGTTTCGAGTAATTTTAACATCGAAGCTGATGACGTGTGCTTTACTCAGGAGTTTTTCAAGAACGTTCTTGTTGACAGCCATATTGTTGGTACAGAGAATGATTCAAATGATGTTAATTTTTCCAACTTTACCTTTCAGAGTCCGGATTATGATCTAGATAAGTTTATTTCTGAAGAACATGACCTTTTGTGTCAATTGGAAAAAAATAAAATGCCAGACACGATTTCCAACGAGAGACTGAAATTTATTGCCGGATAGGTGGCCTACAGATTCAAAAACGAATATCCTAATCTAGCTTTGGGGGCGCAAATCAAATTTCATTCTTCTAATCGGGCCCCAGACTGAATTGAGTTTCTATCTAGTAGCCCGTTTTGGTTGAGATAGAGTTCGATAATTTCCATGGACAGTCGTCTCCTAAACAATCAAACATATTTAAAAAATTATTAGAGATAGATCCCAGTGGAAACCATCAAACAATTTCCTGACAAAATAATATTATATCTAATACGAACGAGAATATACGTCAGACTCGGACATTTAAACAAAAGAATTAGGTAGTTTCGAAAATTGTAGGCGTAAACTTAAGTAATACATTTTTGTAGAAAAAGTCGTTAAATTACCTATTTTACACTTCTCTATAACATAATTGCCAAATAATTGGCTATCGAAGTCCTTTAATCTATCACTTTGAAATTAAAATATAATCCATCGTGTGGTATTCCCGCCAGTTCGCCGACAGAAATACTCGTTGCTGACGTCACCGCGTACCGGCGCTCGGACGGCTGCATGCGCGTGAGCACACCATGTTTATTTACATTACACTATGATCGCAGCATGCGCCGTACATGGCCCATGGTCATATGCCGGGAACTTGTGGGAACAGTGTGCGTGGTAAGCTGAAAATACGCACGACATGCCGCGCGTCATGACATTGCAGCATGTGGTAGTGGAACCGCATCTTAAGCTCTACAACGAGCATCGGGTTCATCTAGATGCATAACCTTCTCCGGTAAAACAAAATGTTGAAGTTGCCGCCTTACCTTTATTACTGTTTATAGAAGAAAACTTTGATTCAATTCGGAAGAAGGTATATTATTTCGATTGGTTTCTTTCTCATAAAATTGAGTGTAACCTAAGGAGTTTCAAAATACTTTATTTCAGCCATATTTGAACACAATTACCTCGACAAGGTCAACGTGCATCATTAATTTATACGTTTATCTTCTTATCACAATGTCGAGTAATCAAGTATTTAGAAACTGGAATTCAGAAACCGAATGTAGTTGTTAGTCGCTATATTGAAGGTTAATCCAGAAAATTGTAATACTGTATTGGGCAATGTTGAATGAAACAAGTTGTGTAGCGCCCTCAAATGATGCAAGCAATGCACTGTTCTTGAGCTTTCTTGCAGCATAACAGCAATTAAGAACATTATTACAATGAGTACCTATATATATTTCGCTTGTCGAGAATGCCGAGCCAGAGAGTTCTTGACATCACACTTAAGAACAATGCAAGCAACTTTAACGACCATTTTTTGTATTTCAGGGGTTTTTTCAAGCACACTTCAAATATTGTTATTATTGCATTGAAAACTCCATTCTAGAGTACTGCAGTTATTTGCAATTTATTCAGCATTTGTAACGACAACTTGTTATAAGACAAGAGCAATTGTTATCTATTATTAGCAATCACCATTAATGTCCGAGTTGCTGTCAAATTAATGAAAATGCACAACGCTTATAGTTATTTTTTGTTTTAATTTTTCCAGATACGGGTAAACTGCAGAGGCATCAGGTGACATGTACCATCGTGGTCAACTTCATGTACCCTCAGCATTCTGGCAACAGTTCTTCGATTATACAAACCAAATATTGTAATAAATATCTATAGCTAACTAATAGAATCAATGCTAATAGTCTGCATAATAAAATGCTCATGTGCAAAAACGCAACAACTTAAATGTTACTAAATCCATAAACTTATGTATCATTTCCTTTCAATCATACTTTAGCAATTTTTTAGATATTTAAAAAAATGTATTATAAGTCTTTCCAATGATACCTCGAAACATTATATATGCATAGTTGCTAATCGGCTTATTATGCAATAGTAATTGAATGTTGTTCCTTCCAGTTGAAAATTTATAGAAGAAAAGAATATATTTTTATTATTATTTCATTTTTCTTCCAGGCTCGGACATTCTATCACAATTACCTTATTGTCTTATTATTAACAACCATCACATGTCAAACCAGCTGTTCATTTTTACCCACTGCAAAATGAATGACATAATCAAGACGCTGCAAACATGGGCGCAGCCTACAGGGCAAAGGGTGGCAGTTGCCCACCCTAGAGAACCTGGAAAGCCTCTTTTGTAACAATTTTCCACCCAATGTATTATAATACAAAACATTTTAATTGCTGAATAACTAGCAAATATGATTTTTTAAATATAATGTTATAAGAAATATGTGTCTACGAAACTCACCTTTCTTAGGGTAGTTATTAAAAAAATCTTAAGATATGAAAAATCTGTTCTCTCAAAGTGATTTTGCAATGAAATAGATCTAATTTTTAATGTCAACATTATGTTTTTCACTGCGTAAAAGTTACTTTTTTGCCGCCCTTTTTGCCCCTTCCTGTGAATGTTTATCTGGCGGCACCCATGATGGCTGCATAAACAAATCGGAACGTCCAATAATTTATATGTGTAGCTACATCCAAATTAAAAATTGAACAATGAGGAAGTACTAGCATTTAAACTTTACTTCTGCAACGAGTTGCTAGGCATTTAAAATATGTTAGATCAACTTAAATCAATAATTAATTTATGTTGTAAATTTCGATCCGCTCAAGTCGATCAGATAGAGTATAGACTCAAACAAACAATGAATAATAGAATGTATAAACAGGAGATAGGAGTTCCTGCTTCCACTCAAGGAAGTACAGTCGAATCGAAGGTAACGTGCTTAGCTGTTTCCTCTGCATCACTTGCCTGCACTTCCTGAATAAAGGATTAGCCACATCAATCCCCAGCTTTTGCGGGTGTGCAGTGAACGTCCAATAGTTCCTTCCTGCTCAATCCAAGAGTATCTGTGGATTAGAACACAAGGGTCCCCTCAGCATCTTCTCAACCAAAACATTCACCACCACTCTGTCCCAGCGCTTCTGGTACTCATTTGACACTCAACTGGTGACAGATGTTTGTACCATGCTGTATGATATACCATACGCTGGTTGTGGCCCGAAGAGGGAGTTATGCATCTTCTTTGCCACATACTTGTTGGCCCTCTCATTTCCTCCTACTCCTATGCGACTAGGCAAGATAATGTTACCTTGTTGGTCTTCGATAGTGTCTTTATTATGGCAGTTCCATACTATTTATAGTATAGTGGTTACTTGCCAAGGCCATCAGAGCCACCCGGCAGTCCATGTTTACGTAGAAATTTGAATCACTTCAGGCCAATTGAGAAATAGCTGTATATGTTAGACTTTGGAAATATCAATCTCCTTGAGGATTCAGATTCTTTAAAAATAAAGGAATGACAAATCCGATTTGAATTCCATATAGATCTCTCAAACTGATGGAGCTTCAACTTCATCCGACGTGAGCCGAGCGGATCGAGATTTGCGACATAAATGAGGTAACTGGACATGTCAAAGAAATTAGCAGCGAGAATCGTAGTGGTAGGGAAGCACTACAATCAGTTCATTTTTGAGTCTCTTCATTGATTAAAGTATTTAGGTACCTTAATCAATGGTCTCTTTTATTTATCCTGTTACATAAGCCGTTGATGACATCTCTATATTTGATTCATGTGTAAAAAATTTCAGGTTTATAGCAGTTAGGCAATTAGGTTTAATGATGTCCCTGATTGTTGCAGTCCAAGAGTCATTAAAAACAGAAGTTTTGCGTACGTTTTACTGACGAGATGTGTATGTATTTTGCGAAAAAAATATTGTATAGTGTATTTATTCAACTGTCATTATTTAATTATTCACTACTTACAACTTATTGGTTTTCTGAAGAAGAAAAAGTAAACACGTATCAAGTACATTTTCCATTTGTTCATGAAGTGTTACTATTTTTCTTCAAAATTCCATACAAGTTATTAACTATCAAGCAACGAATAAATTATTAGAAATTGTATTATAACTTCTGACTTAAGAAGTCACTCTATTTTTCCAGATAGTTTTTCAGCAGATTCTACCGACGAAACAAGTTTTCTACGATAGCTCATACTTTGCTATTCTTAAGCTGTTTATTGGAAGCGAAGAAAAAATATAATTATACAACTAATTCAAGCAGGTGGGCAACTAAAGGATACGCTAATTAAACAACGAAAGAAGCATCTTGGTTGTTCTAAATTATGATCGTAGATTTGGAAATCAATGAATAACAATTTTGTGAATATTTAACTTCGTAAGGATTTATAATCCATCCAAAAGTTAACACTACAGTTTGGACCAATTTTTATCCTTGAGCTCTCCTGGTTTTTTATGGTAATCGACTACTATTGTACCAGCAGGCGACAGAAAGGTTATGCCGGTGCGCCATCTGGTACCCGAAGGTAACGGCAAACCAAGGAAATCGCTGCTGAACAGCAGTAATTTCTTGGTGGGACGCCACGGCGCGTCCGCTTGGCCGCCAGAGAGCCGGCCACCGGCAGAACCTTTCTGTCGCCTGCTACAACATGCTTCACATGTGTGGTAGACATGAAAGAATTGATACTCTCTATTTCCGTCAATCGACCTATGGCGCACTGATGATCGCTAATAAGCGTGAAACAGCTGTCTACGTACTGGTGGATTGACCGAGGTATAGAGCAACCCTCGTATATCGGCTTTCATATGCAGCAGCATATAGAACCCGCGCTCTTGGTGGCCAAGCGGACGCGCCGTGGCGTCACACCAAGAAATCTACTGCTGTTCAGCAGCGATTTCCTTGGTTTGCCGTTACCTTTGGGTACCAGATGGCGCACCGGCAGAACCTTTCTGTCACCTGCTACAACATGCTTCACATATCTGGCAGACATGAAAGAATTGATGCTCTCTATTTCGTCAATCGACCTATGGCGCACTGATGATCGCTAATAAGCGTGAAACAGCTGTCTGCGTACTGGTGGATTGTCGGAGGCATAGAGCTTCCCTCGTACTATTGTACCGATTTTCTAATACAAGGTTACGTTATCTACCATGGATCCATAGCGTATACCTTCTGCTCCACCAATAGTAGTGCTGCAGTTACTGAGATTACGCAGTGACAGGATATATCTTATTCATACACATTATTTAGTGAATTTTGGTTCATTAACCATAATTGGATATGAAGCTATCTGAGTAGTCGTAGAAAACGCATACTTTAGAAACTATCTATTATTTTTGCGATATAAAAATATTTATCTAATGTTTCCATAGCTGCAATATTGGAACTTACTTTAATATGCATCCAAATTGGTGTTTCATCACTTCCCGGGTTAATCATCTTGGCACAACGAAATGCAAAATAGCGATAATAAAAATGCAGAGTACCTCAACATGCCGAGTTCTCCGACATTTTTTCCTATTGATCTCACCCTATAGCAGAGCCTCGAAGGTGATCAAAATAAAACAAAAAAGAATAACAAAATGCTTTGATTCTTGGTCAATACTGATCGTCGTTGTCATTATATTATCTTCCGTACAGCCTTTGTTTTGAAAGAGACATCCTACAGAAGATGATGAATGTGCTCAATAGTCTTGAAGAAGGCGTACAATAAACGCCGAAGCGTCGCCATATCCTCTGCATTTTTAATATCTCTAGATTCAGAGAGCACTTGCTTTGTTTGATAATTATTATCTTTTCCAGAGGTGTTGCATGTGAGGCTAACATCACAAATCAGCACATAAGATTACGCTCATTATTATTTCCATATAACTAGCTGAATGTCTTCAAAATTCAGTTTTTTTCTCTCTACAGCATCTTATGCACCTAGTTGATTGTTGAGTAGGTTTTGTACTATAATTCGGAAGTTGCGATCAAACATCATTTCATGAAAATTGCTTGCTTCTTATACACCGTGTCCCAGGACGAATCCCGAAAAAATAAATCGCACGTAGGTTTCGGAATGTGAAGCCGATATCAAAAGGACTTATTCTTAAATTCGCATTTGTTACAGAGAAATCAACGTTTGATGTTTTGTTTTAAACATGATTGAAACGTGTGTGGTTCACTTTCACTTTCGGGAATTGGGAATTCCTTGCAAAAACAGAGAAGGTCGGATTACGCTAACGGGTATTTTGAATGTTTTTGTCGATTGTTCACAGCAAATATCATCTGTTGTATTGCTTGTAGGATATGAATATGATAATGGGGCCCATTTCGCGATCTAATTAATGGAATTTCAACTTTTTTGTTATCAAAAATGAACATATAATTTTATCTATTAGATCATAAGTCGGTGCATCCCTCTAAGTTTCCGGGATTCCTCCTAGGACACGGTGTATACCTAAGTACGTAGAATATCAAATTAATTTCTGTGGCCCATAAATTATATGAGAACCAGTGTAGGTACCTAAAAATCACGATATTGCCCATCTTATGAGAAATAAACACAAAATAGATAGTGTAAGTCTAAGGTGCATTTAGATTATGCAAAAGGTTCTAAAACGTGATTCAAAATAGTGTTTTTTGAAACAGATTGTAAATCCACCTGATATGTTTTTTGTAACCATGTCTTCATTGCCGCCTTAATTTTTTGCAACACAATATGTTTCAATAAACTTGTCTTAAATCAAAAGTCTATCAAACTTGTTGCATAGTCTAAATGCGTCTTAGACATATAATACAAGTATGCAACATGCATATCGTGTTCGAGATCTAAGAACAAATTATAAAATCCTAGAAACACTTTGGTTTGGAAAACTTTGAATAGATTTTTCCTTAACGCTTATTCAACCACGTTTGCTCACAGTCTACTGACCCCTTTTTACATTTATCTTATATTAGGTAATAACTATTATTTTTATATCCCGAAAAAGTTGTATTTTTTTTGGAAAACTTTGAATAGATTTTTCCTTAACGCTTATTCAACCACGTTTGCTCACAGTCTACTGACCCCTTTTTACATTTATCTTATATTAGGTAATAACTATTATTTTTATATCCCGAAAAAGTTGTATTTTTTTTAGTCATTATGACGTTGTATGTTATATTATTTATATATTTATTATTCCAACGGATATGCGATTTTATTTATAATTTTGAGATACTAAAAAGTGATGGATCAGAGGCAGCAACAGGTCAAGTTTGTGAAGACACATTAAAGGTATAATGTATCTTTTTTTTTTTTGTTCAAATGTAGTGCTCTCTCAAATATCGAAGGTTGTTCCAATTCAATTTGAATATGAATATTCAGATTTCATATTGATAATCAAATCATAAACTGATAATGAAATTTGCATATTAACTGAAATCTTATTCATGCGTAACATTTTTGACTATTTAATATATTGCAGTATAATTTGAATCATATTATTGTACGCGCATATTGGTGCGTAGGTTTGGTTGTAAATCACATGGGTAATTCCTGACCTGAAATATGCAGGGTAAAGTTAGCGTTTTTGGGATTTTTGGATACTTGTTTTCATCAGGATAAACAGGGCCATCTCTGGAGGGAGGAATAACATGACCAAATTTGTTAACCTGATATTAATCGTCCGTAAAAAAAATTGATAATCCCACCTGGTAGTTATTTTTAACAATTTTGCAGCTACTGTATAGGAAAAGTAAGTCAAGAAAAACGCCACTGCGCAATTATCATGACTTATAATATCAAAACCATTCAATACTTGTTTCTGATTTTTATAGCAGCTATAAAGTCCTAAAAATTAATATTAAGGAAATACTAAATAATATCAAATTTAATTCAATAATCTGATGTTGATACATTTATTTCCATCAATAGACCTTACTGAATAAAATGAATTAATCAATATATGCTAACCATATAAATCAATAAATAAAAGCTTAAAAGTATAGAGAAGTATAGGATCGGCTTGCATTTTTTAAGACTGAGATTCACTAGAAGGAAACCGTGCCCAAAAAAGTCAGTTTGCAATGGATTAAATCGAAAATAGTTGTTTTTTGTTTTGTTTTTGTGCATATATAAGGCGGTTTTATAGTTTGCTTTTTTCCTGCAGTTTGTCATATACTAGTACTCTTAACTAAAATCGTTTCACTTCCCTTCATATATAAATATCAGTGTTGGACAACATGCTAAAGAACATGTCAATAGTTATTCAAACAAATTTCAAATGTTATGTGATATACAACTATGCCAACACTACGCGCCACTGCTTTAAGGGTTAGTGACATTTCATTGAAAAGATGTACAAATTATTACAATGGCAAGTAAAAAAATTGTTGCAGTGGTTGTGTCTGTTTTTGTTAAAACCCCCCTTACCCCTCACATCAATAAAGCCACAGCCACACTATTCGCGAAGTTACCCAAAGTTTGTCAAGTCCCAGAAAACACGATGTCGTTATACTAACGTCATTTTGACGACACCCCATTCGTCATTATCACGTCGACAAAGAGAAATATATGACCTGTCTGTGACGGCACAGTGTCACGGCCCAAAGACGTCGCTGAGTGCCGTGCTAGTGACGTCACCTAATTGCCGTCCCAATAACATCACAAACGTGTCGTCTCAGAAATATCGTCAGGTACGTGTCGTTCCGTGTGCACGGTGTGCACCGCACACGGGCGGCAAGCCTGAAAGGGCGGCGGCGCGGCGCCCATGATATTTGGTTTATCTGGATAACTTTTATCTTTTTTAGACTTCATTATTTTCCGATCAGCTCAGTCTCCTGAATGCCCGTTTCCCTCTCGATACGCCTGTTACTGTTAAGTACCAAAGTACCGCCCACTGTGCTGTCAGCTGTCCTTTAAGGGTGTTACAATATACAGGGTGTCCCACGACGATTAAGACAGGCAATATATCGGAACTGTGCAGCAGTAGCGAATCATAATTTTGGGGGTTTAAATTAGAGCAAATATAGTATCTTTTCTGCTTATTGTCACCCAATGAGGTATTCGTTTTTGGTCACGTGACGTCCGATTCAAACATTTTAATGGGACACCCTATATATTTGTGGCCTTTTGTATTCCTCCCGATAAAACAATTCCAACAAACTAGCACACTTTGTGTCCAAGGTTATTTATACAAGAGCTACAGATACTTAAAGGACGGTAGCACTACCATTGATTATAACATGTACCCCCACAGTTAAATTACTTTGGTAGTTTCATAATGGTAGTGATACAGTCCTTTAAGTACCTGTAGCTCTTGCATTAATCATTTTAGATCCCAAGTGTGCTAGTTTGCTGGAATTGTTTTAACGGGAGGAACAGAAAAAGTCAAATATACTGGGTGTCCTATTAAAATTTTTGAATCGGACGCGACGTGACCAAAAGCAAATACCTAATTGGGTGACACAATAATAAGAAAAGATACTATATTTGCTCTAATTTACACCCCCAAAATTATAATTCAATACCTACTACTGCCCAGTTCCGATATAATGCTTGTCTTAATCGTCGTGGGACACCCTGTATATTTAAAAATGATTTATTTGATACATGTTGGCAAGTAATTTCGTGCGACGATTAAATTTGCGTAAGTACCTACTGGCTGAAACTATATTCGGGAAAAAATCACGCAGGACGCGATTCAACATCGTGGAGTTACCGTTGTATAAGCATGAAAATAATTAGAATATATCGTCGCTATGACGTTTTTGCGAATGTAAATTCTGCATGGTTAAAATGGGATAACACGTACCCCTTCTACTTTGAGGTTCGTCAGATCACAATGTTCTACAGGGTTATTCACGTTATTCGACACGGAGCATTCTGGCTAAAGTATTTGATAAAAAAGAAAATAATAATTTCGGATGGATACAGACCCATAAAGGCTACATTTTAAAAATATTTTTATGTTATACAGGGTGTCCCAAAAGCACGAAATGTATCAAAGTTATGTTTTTTTAAATGGAACACCCCATACATTATTGCATATTCAGATTCCCTGGTGAATTCTAGTGTGCCTTTATGTATCATACATGGGACCTAAAGCGAACCGTTTAGGTGTAAATCATCATTTTCGGTATAAGTAGATATCAGGAAAAAATTGAATATCGCAGAGATTATAAAACATGGAAGGTTGTGACTTTGGCGTATTACTAAGCATAAAATGCGTCAGCTTTGATGAGACTGTCAAATTTAAGTTATATTTATGCTTGGAGAAATCGGTCGTAGAATTAAGGAAACTTCGATCAGCGATAACCTGATTTTTTCAAATGGGAATGCCTAATTTTTTTTATACGGTTAAACGTAGAATTTGATAACCTTTCTAATGATATAAGGTTATGAATATCAATCTCTGGTAGTTTTCATTTAATTTTGAATTTTCAAACAAATCGCCGATTTTCAATTTTCCTACCTTTAAGCAACGTAGCAGGCCATGAAATATAAACAAAAACCTGTTCAGGTAGAAGAAAACAACTAACTTAGCTGAAAAATACACACTAACTAGACTAAAGGGACAAGGTTATAAAAATTCCTTACAACAAATCAACTCTCTCAGAAGAAAGTGCTGCGATATCATCTCTAAGGTCAAAGAGAAGCTGGAGTATGGCTGTAATAGATATTTTTTACAGTCTACTGGCTACCGTAATTTACTAGAGGTTAAAAATTTCTAAAACAATTAAAAACCCTGATATGAAACAAAAGCAACCAGCGACTGTTGCTCCAGCACGCAACTATCAATCATATGTAATGGTGTAAAAAAGTACTAATTTGCGTCGAAGTCGATACCTCTGACTGGAGCCCTTCTATTTTTCAATATCTATTAGCAACTCGATTAGCAATATTGCATAAAAGGAATACTGATAAATCAGATTTAATTTTTCTGCCATTTAAGTTATGTTTTATAATTTGAACAAATTTTAATTCATTCTTCATTTTCTGCGACCTTGCTAATAGGTACTGAAGAATTTTCAGAACTCCAGTCAGAGGTACTTTTGACTTGAGTTTTGACAGAATTGCATACTTTTTTATATCGTTAAATGTGAAATTTTATTATGAAAATAATAAACTGCTTATAACATTCTCTAGTAGTTTTTATTTTATTTCAAAATTTTTAATGGTTTTGGAAATTGCCAATCTCTAGTACATTGGAGTAGCTAGTAGGCCGTGAAAAAATCCATTTCTGCCATACTCCAGCATCTCTTTGCCCAATGATATGTTACCGCCGTTGCTTCTGGTTAGACTTTGTTTGTTGTGAGTAATTTTTATAATCTTGTCCCTTTAGACTAGTTCGTGTGTATTTTTCAGCTAGGTTAGTTGTTTTCTTCTACCTGAATAGGTTTTTGTTTATATTTCATAGCCTGCTACGTTGCAACTTATAAGTAGGAAAATTGAAAAACGCCGATTTGTTTGAAAATTTAAAATCTAAATGAAAACTACCAGATAATGATATTGACAACCTTATATCATTAGAAAGGTTATCAGATTCTACGTTTAACCCTATAAAAAAAAATTAGGCATTCCCATTTGAAAAAATCAAGTTATCGCTGATCGAAGTTCTTTAATTCATCGACCGATTTCTCCAAGCATAAACGTAATTTAAATTTGACAGTCTCATCGAAGCTGATGCATTTTATGCTTAGTAATACGGCAAAGTCACAGCCTTCCAAATTTTATAATCTCTGCGATATTCAATTTTTTCCTGATATTTACTTATACCGAAAATGGTGATTTACACCTAAACGGTTCGCTTTAAGTCCCATGTATGATACATAAAGTCACAATAGAATTCACCAAGGAATCTGAATTTGCAATAATATACTGGGTGTTCTATTTAAAAAAACATAACTTTGATATATTTCGTGCTTTTGGGACACCCTGTATAACATAAAAATATTTTTTAAATGTAGCATTTATGGGTCTCTATCCATCCGAAATTATTATTTTCTTTTTTATCAAATACTTTAGCCATAATGCTCCGTGTCGAATAACGTGAATAACCCTGTATATTAAAGCCTCAGCCACACTGCTCGCAAAGTTCCTCGTCGAAGTAAATCAAGTACCTACGAGGAGGGTCACCAGGCTGCTCAGTTAACTTCAGGAGGAGTTTGGCTCAGCAGGCAACCTTGTTTTGATAATAACAAAGTCAGCTCATAACGACGAAATGGATGATGTGCAAGAGGCAGCTGCACTTGCATTGTGCACTTTCATATACCTATGTATTTCAATTATGTGCCTCATTTTCACCACAAAACATTTCCATTCGACAGTATGCCTGAGCAGTCTCGACAGTCACTTCGCCTCGCGACTTCGATCCTTTGGCTCGGCGCAGAGACCGACAACGACTGGAACTATAGGGTGCCCCAATAGAAGTGATAGGTCTTCTAATAGGGATACCTAGACAACTGTTAAAGGTACAAACGTTATCCAGCAGTTAAGATATTCAGTAAGGTTTGACAATTCATACTACGGAAATTCCCGCTCAAAATACGAAAATACGAAACGCGCATTTCGTCGTGAACTCGGCCCTCACCATGGCTTCAGTGTCCAGCCAATTCGTCGCACCGTGGAAAAGTTTGAGCGTGAGTACACTCTGTTGGACCAAAGGAAACCTACCCGAATGCGAACTGGTCGACGTGAAGGAAATATCGCCACCGTAGCGGCCAGTGTTCACGACGACCCAAATTTGTTGTATCGACACCGAGCCGCGGAATTAGGCCTCTCCCAAGAGAGAACTCGACGAATTTTGCGTTTGGATTTGGGACTGCACCCGTATGAGATCGTGCTGACGCAACAATTGAAGCCGGACGACCATAGGCCGTCGCCGAGAATTCGCAAATTGGGCGCTACAAATGTTGGACGAGGTCCTCATTTTGGCCAAAAAATCATCTTCTCAGACGAAGCCAAATTTTACCTCAGTGGCTGTGTAAATATGCAGAATTGTCGTTACTGGCTGTGAACAATCCACAAATGACCGAAGAAGTAGTCCAGTATCCGAAAAAATTGAATGTGTGGTGCGGATTGTGGCATGGCGGCATCATCGGTCCTTATTTCTTTCGAAATGACCTTACAATCAGTGGGCCACGCCATCGAGCGACGTTGGAAGAATTTTTGTGGCCAGAGATCGACAACATCGATATTATCGACATGTGGTTCCAACAGGATGAAGCCAAGAGCCACACAAGCGACGCAACGCTCGAAGTTGTTCGACAGAATTTTGGTGACTGGATCATCACCAGACGATCGTTCATTGATTGGCCACCGCGTTCGTGTGATTTGACATCTCTCGATTATTTTCTTTGGGGGTACGTCAAATCATTGGTCTACTCCAACAAACCAGCCACTTTGGATGCCCACGAAAACAATATTCGAGTAGCCATCAACGCCATAACGCCGCAAATGCTCCAAAATGTCATCCGAAATGGGACCAACAACTTAAAGCACTGCCAGCGAGCCAGAGTCAGACATTTGACTGATGTTCTATTCCATACATAATGTCATGGATGTAGCTTCAAAATAAAGCCAAAACCAATTTGATAGCTCAAACCGTTGTTGTTTTATTTAATTTTTATTTCCTATCGTTCTTATTGGGGCACCCTATACTAAGAAGTAGAGCGAAGTAGTCCGAAGCCTCCATCCACACTCTCGTACTTGACTAACTTAGGGTAACTTCGCGAATTGTGTGGCTGCGTATCTTAAGAGGTTCAATTTGGGCTTCGATATGAACTCAAGAAAAATATTTAAGGCTGACAACGTGCATTCGGGTCTGGTGATCTGGTTCACAACTGGATTACAGAATGCTCTAGTGACTATTACTGGAGTGGGTGAGTGCGAGTTGCTGAGGAAAATAAACTATTCAAACGTGCCGACTATATTTTATTTAAACTAGCAGGCTAAGCGGATGTTTCAAGATATTGTGATTTATTTACAAAGTCCATACTCAATGAGTTTGTTTTAAAAAATATTAAAATATCACATGAACACTTATAGCGACTGATACACTAACTAAAAACTCAGCAAAGGTTCGGACCCAAGATCACAGAAGTTAATGTAATATCAATAGTGGATTGTAATCGTACATAACATTTTTTAACCACATATAGGTATAGGTATACAGTTATATACAAAGGAACAAAGTAAACATCATAGACCATTTTAAATACAGCACATAATAAAGGTAATTATTTTGCTAAGTGATCAAGATTCAAAATTAAACTGTTACAGATATATCAGGCCTCAAAAGATGAAGGATAAGATCAATTTTTATTAGCATCACTGTTCTTCGTTGATATACTGTTAATTCTTAAGATTTTTGTTTCTAATGGCTCAAAGAAACATAAACAGTACCTTATTTAAAAAGAAACATCTGATACTGTTTCACTAAACTAACTAATCAAACATGGTTGAATTCTAGATAAATGCATTAGTTGCCTCTTTCCAACATACAATACTTAGAATTGTGCTTTTTATACTTAAAGTGTAGTACATAAAAATCATAGAATAATAACACCCGTATGCACCGTAAGTCAATTGCGCGATTAGTTACGTAAACCTGGATTAGGTTACTTGTTTACTATGCACCGCAAACTGACAATTTTGACACTGTCACTGTCAAAACAATCTTGCGAACACAACCTTGCCGTATCTCCAATCTGGATTAGATAATCTCTTGACGGTGCATGGCTAGATGCCAAAGATTAGCAAAACGCGATTAGGGAACTAGGATTAGAATCGCCAAACGGTGCATACGGGTGTAAGTCATTAAATCAAAGAACTTCTGTTTTTTTTCAGAAAAGGAATAGTTTGGAAATTCAAATAGAATGTGTCCGGTCATCGGTGTCGGAGCCTTTAGGGGGATAAAATACGTTAATTTTTTATGAAAAAAATCACCCCTCAAAGGTAGTTTTTCTCCCACAATAATAAGATGGCCGCCATTTTGTTTTTTGTTTGGTTGATGCACGAGTCTGATCATTCGATAGCGAAACATGTAGACCATAAAATAATGGTAAACATTTTCCAAATTTCATATCATATCCGGGCAAAAAAATGTTAAAAGAAAATATTTATGTAATTTTTTGCGTTTTTTTTTACATTAGGTTTTTCAAGAAATCTAAGCTGTGAACCTACACATTTTTTATTTATAAACGATAGTACGTGGTGTTTCGTAAAAAATATAACTTACATCTTAGCCCTAAGTAAAGTAGTTTAGAAGCTATGATGCTTTGAATATGACCCTTTATTGTCTGATCCGGCAGTAGAGAAGGCAATTAAACAAAATACTTAAAGGTCAAGAAATTGATTTTGGGGAAAAAAAGAAACAAATGTTACAACCATTGTTCGAAATGTCCTCCTCGGTGTTGCAGACATGCTGTTGCTCTTACTGGCACATGATGCGCAAAGCGACTGATCATCGCTTTGTCATTCCGTAATTTACTTCCGACTTGAATAATTTTGCTAATAAGCTCCTCGCGTGTATTTGGCACGTCAACATAAACTTTCTGTTCAGTGTACCTCACAAGCAAAAATCAAGTGGGGTCAAGTCCGGTGAACCACATTTAAATGAACGATCTTCGCCATGGATTGGACCGGGACCATCGAGAGCTACCGGGCCAGATGGTGCTGCGTGTGACGTCATACCAGACGCCGCACTTATCTGAGAAATTCCGGCGCTACGAGGATTTTCTTCAAATACCAAGAAAACGGTCAACAATACAAAAGTAATATATAGGAATGAATTTATAGGAAATTGAATTTGTGATGAGTGGAGGCAGTTGATATCTATTTAACTAGAGTCGTTTGGACGTGACAAGGTTAAAACTTGGACTTAGACGCACCCAAATGATATAAAATTATCTATTATTCACCAAATAATATACATAGTCATATTATAGCTGTCATGATTGTAGTAGCAGTAGTAGCAAAAGAGGATATAGGAGCTGTAGTATACAGGGTGTGCCAGAATTTTCCTTGACACGTGATACGATTCTCCTAACAGAAAAAGTTCAAACTAAAACTGAGTGGAAGTACTATAGGGTCAATTATACTATGCTTTAAACACATTTTCTTTGTACTTCAACCGTTAAAACTCCCACAATTTTCTTTTCATGTCACTCAATAGTGCTACACAAAAAAGTCTTTTATTTTATTTAAAATCTTATATATAGTGTCTTTGATTTTATACACAAATCTAGTTTTTGCGTAGTCATTATATGAATAAAATAAGGATTTGTTTGAGGCTTAATATTTATTTTTAATAAAACACATAAAAATAAAAACTAAGTGGGCGTTTCAAGGGTACTGAAGGACATATAGGACATATCATACTTTGAAAACAAATTTTTGTACTTGAACCCCTAAAACTCACCCCCAAAATTTTTTTTCAAATAGCTGTTCACATCTTTTCCTACATAAATGAGGTCATTGTTTGTAGTGCCTCTGATTTAATACACAAAACAGTTTTTTTCGTAAAGTCAAGGCATAAGATAAATAAAATAAGGGTTTTTTTCAGGTGTAATATTTTCGTAATAAAAAATGATGAAACGACATTAGTTTTCGAAAGCATGTATAATAGGTCATTCAGTACCATTAAAAACCCCTTAGTTTCCCTTTTCATCGGTTTTTCGTGTTTTATTTATATTATGCTTATGATTTTACGAAAAAAAATAGGTTTGCGTATAAAATCAAAGCACCACAAGATTTTAAATAAAATAGGAATATCATTTATGTAGGAAAACTTATGGGGTGCTATTTGAAAACAAAAAGTTGGCTGGCGATTTTTCGGGGTTAACGTGCAAAAAAAATGTTTTGAATGCATACACTTTACAGTAATTGTTAAGCAGTATTTCACAAAATCTGTGAAGACCATTTATTATTAGCTCGAAGTACTATTAAAGTGGTACCATCGAACCTTATAGCAGTATCAGTACGAATTACAAATCTCCCTTCGAAGTGTTTGGTGAATATTACAGAAGAATCCTTTATCGTGAAGATATCTCGATGTATAGCGCGTAACAACTGATTCCGTTTCATTACATCTTTTGGAAATTACAACACAGTATGCGCTCTGTATCTATACATATAATTACTATTGCAGAAGGGTGCACCGCAACTATAGACGATATTCTTGGCTAGATACACGCAAAACCCAAAAATTTAATGAAAAATCCCTGCGGGTATTCGCGATTACAAACGCGACCGGATGGTCGCTCGGCGCCTCGCGTGACGTAAACGCTGTGGTGGGGATACACCATCAGGCCCGGTAGCTCTCGATGGTCCCGATTGGACACGGTGGCACAATCGCTTGGCCACCGCGTTCACCGGACTTGACCCCACCTGATTTTTTCTTGTGGGGTACAATAAAACAGAAAGTTTATGTCGACGTGCCAAATCACGCAAGGAGCTTATTAGAAAAATTATTCAAGTCGGAAATGAACTACGGAATGACAAAGCGATGATCAATCGGTTTACGCAACATGTGTCAGTACAACAGCATGTCCGCAACACCAAGGAGGACATTTTGAACAATGGTTATAACATTTATCTCTTTTTTCCCAAAATAAATGTCGTGACCACTAAGTATTTTGTTTAATTGCCTTCTCAACTGTCGGATTAGACAATAAAGCATCATAGGTAGGTTAACAGCTTAGATTTTTTGAAAAAACTGATACTGTAAAAAAACGCAAAAAGTTACATAATTATTTCCTTTATACAATTGTTTTTGCCCTGACATGAAATGAAATTTGGAAAATGTTTACCATTAGTTTATGGTCTACATGTTCCGCTATCAAATGAGACTTATTTTGTGTTTGTAGGACCTCTACTTAGGAAACTATGCCTAAACTAGTAGAGCACTCATGCATCAACTAAAAATTAAACAAAAAACAAAATGGCTGCCATTTTATTATGGTGGTAGAAAAACTACTTTTGAGGGGTTATCTGTCGATAAAAATTAACATATTTTATCCTCCCTAAAGGCTCTGATACTGATGACCAGACACATTGTATATACAGGGTGTCCCACGACGATTAAGACAAGCAATATATCGGAACTGGGCACTAGTAGCAAATTATAATTTTGGAGGTGTGAATTAGAGCAAATGTCGTATCTGTCCCTATTATTGTGTCACCCAATGAAGTATTTGTTTTTGATCACGTGACGTCCGATTCAAAATTTTTAATGGGAGTCTTTGTGTTCCACCTGGTAAAACAATTCCAACAAATTAGCACACTTGGGGTCTAAAGTGATTCATTCAAGAGTTACAGGTACTTAAAGGATGGTACCACTACCATTGATTATAACATGTACCCCTACAGTTAAATTATTTTGGTAGTGTTTCATAATGGTAGTGGTACAGTACCTATAGCTCTTTAATTAATCACTTTGGACCCCAAGTGTGCTAGGTTGTTGAAATTGTTTTATCGGGAGGAACAGAAAAAGTCGCAAATATACAGGGTGTCCCATTAAAATTTTTGAATCGGACGTCACGTGACTGGAAACAAATACCTCATTGGGTGACACAATAATAAGAGAAGACACTGTATTTTCTCTAATTTACACCCCCAAAATTATAATTCGCTACTACTGCCTAGTTCCGATATATTGCTTGTCTTAATCATCGTGGGACATCCTGTATTTGAGTAGTTTTTCCAGCTACATTTAAAAGGGGAAACAATATTCCATTACTCTAGCAAAATAACTGTTATTGATCAACAAATTTTAAAATCCAGCTTCTGTAAAACTTTGCCTATTTAAAGTGCAATATTTCCCAACTGGACAACATTTAAGTGGACTACAACCAACTGAAGAAAACGAGTGGATTTAAATTTCATAATATACATCAAATTGTATAGACAATGATCTGAAATGGGCTTCTCAACTTCTAACACATATCCCTGATATACTCTAATTTGCCCTCAAAATTTGTATGAGGAATTGCCCTTATTTTCAGATAATCAGTTTTTCACATTTATAAAAACAAATGAAATATTTATATTCAAAACAAATGGCTGGTTGAATGTGTCAACTATAGATTATATATGGTAGAATACTGGAAGAGTAGTTGTGTACCATTAACTCACAAATATTTTAAACAAAACCGGAAACAAGAACATAGTACATACTTAGACTGAGACATACAGTAAATTGTATCTTTAGATTTACAGAGAAGTTATAAGAATATGTAAATTTACAGTTATTCAGCACTAATTCACTTATAAACATCTCAATAACAATTACTCTAATTCTATATGTGTTTTCCAAGACAAATAACAGTTCCACACTATAGCCACAGTCTGTACTAACAACACTTGATGCCTCAGTGGTACAAAAGAGAAATTAAACAACTGAACTGCTGGCCATATTGTCAAATTGGTGAGATAAATGTCAGAGTATTTTTGAGTAAGCTGCTTCTTTGTTTCATTCCAGCTTTTTCCATCAACAGTGCTCACAGTTGCAACAAATATTGCCAAGAAACTGGGAGCAAATATTAACTGATCCAGAGCTACTTTTTTCACTGCTATAGTAGTAGTTCCTACATCACCCAAACGATGGGAAAGGATTCTGTACCATGTACCTATTGTAGGGCCCTAAAACACAAATTAGGTTAATCCCATTTTTTTTTTACTGAAATTTTTATGTTCTCATAATTGATACTCATTATTGAGCATAAGCAAACATTCTTCATGGTCTCCTTATATTTGATGTAACTCAACAATGTGTTGGAAGTATAGAGTCCTGCTACTTAACAGTCTTAACACCATAGTAGTCAATGTGTCAGAATTTGGTTGTAGTATAACCACCGGTTTATAGTCGGTGAGTATAACCAATGCTTTTCAGATGATATGATTATCAAATTATCTAATGTATGTCATACAAACTTAACTGTAAAGGTACTCCAAATGAATTATTAATGAGAGCATATCCCACTGGTATCGGAAAGTACTGGATTCTACCAGGATAGCAGACAGTTCTTTTTTTTAAGCAGTCTAGAGGTGATGGAGTGGTCATGAAGAGTAAAGTATTGAACTGGTCCGGTTTTAACTGAATCGAATACTGCAAAATATTGATACATGTTTACTTTCATACATTTTGTCTTGCATCATATAGTTTTTTTACCTCTGCGCAATTTTTGCTGAGCTACAGTTTCTGATATGTCTTCCATCTACACCTTTTCCAGCTGTAGTTTCTAAAGAGTCAAGTGATAATTCAAAACGGTCAAGTTAATTTTCCAACTCATCAATTGTAAATTCAAACTGACAGGTATAAATTGAACCTGCCAGTTTGAAATTATAAGTGACGAGTTGGAAAATTAATTTGACCATTTTCTATGACCATTTTGAACTATCTCTTGACGCTTTAGAAACTACAGCTGGAAAAGGTATAGAATTTCAAATGAAACTGTCCATCTTACATTACAAAAAATTAAATAAGCAGAATAATAATTACCTAATTTTATCTAGCTAATGAAAAAAGCTTATTATCCACCTATATGCTATTTGTATGACAGACTTGACCATAAACTACTGAGCACTGGGCACACAGGCACTAGTTATGGGCCTTTGAATTTTAGCACATGGCATAAGCAATATTCTATCAAAGATGCCATTATAATAATAATATAGAATATATAGGTATAATATATAACCCACCACAAATGCGACTCCCAAAAGAAAAAACTTGGCTGTCCTCTTGGCATCGAATTTCTTTGCACGTGTTTTCTCTTCAATTACTGTTTGGGCAAGTGTATCTCCAACTGCCATCAACACGCCAGTCTGCAGCGCTTGTATCACTGTTAAACGACCATTTCTTATAAATTTTGAAAGCATATTGCAAGACGTACGATGTACGTTTATGTGCGAAAATTATAGGAAAAATACCGGCATGAACACAAAAAGTAAAATTTTCCAAGAATGACTGGAATGCCCTCTACAGTGATCAAATTGCGACAAATACAAACGGACGTGACATATGGATTACTATGTAGTAGAAAGAAACGGAAAACACAATAGTAAGCTTATTGTTTGTAAGGACATTATAACCTAAAATTGTCAAGAGACGAGGCACATTAGAATTAACTCAACACCTAGTCACAATCTATATAGTGTGGATTTTTCAACCTAAATAATAAACCTTCCGTTTAGTATCAAATAAAACACAAATCAACTTTTATTTAACCATGTCTGAGATCATTAAAGTTGGTAAATAAAAATCAAAACAATAAACACACGTGGTCACTGACAGTATAGTAAAGCGACTGACAGTGACAGTTGACAGTGACAATACCTACGTTGTCTGCTGGTCCCAAGACCCAAACTGTGATTAATTCACTGCTAATGAAAAATAACATTTGAGAAATAATATTGGAAACACGAAACGGTGACCGCCACTGGGAGATTATTGGTAACCGCAGCCCATGCAGTATGCAGTAACGCCAGTCACTAACCAAAAAAGGTAACTTCAGATTATTATGACATCCCATCCAAATTTTACGTTCAAATTACGAAATCATCAAACAATCATAGAAGAGAATGCCCTGCTGCTGCTGCTGCTGCTGCTGCTGCTGAGAATGGATCCATAGAAGGTCAAGTCGAAGACGGAGAAGCAAATGATTGAGAAGCGAACAAATATAATGGTCCAAAGAGAGACAGCAGTGAAATTAGGTTAGACAAAATTTTAGTGTATATTTTCAATACCAATACCTCACACAAGGCATAGCCTTCGAGGTGGTAATATTTGTATTCTTCAGTACAAATAAATGAATGAATGAATGAATCGTACCTCTTTTATGGTGGAAATTCCTCCACGATAAATAGCATAAACTGATGGGAATTGCTAAACTATAAGTTGTTAAAGCATGAGCGCGTCTACTGGAGAAGAGATACGCCGTTCACATTCATCGATTCTTTTATTCTTTTCAGTTTTATATCCAGCGTTGCTATACATACTTTGAAAATAAATATAAATATTCCTATGCGATTGGATTTTATTATTCTCATACTGGGCTGTCTAAAATAATTGAATATTTATAATTTATATATTTTTATTTCGGTACAATGTGATATACTCGACAAATAACTATTTGATGGGACTGAGATAACATACGGTGATGATAAAGTTTATGGCCCCACTGATTTCCACGCGCTTTTATTTTTACGGTATAGGTAGAGGACAGTCTAATATGTCACTTCAAACAAAGGAATTTACGGATAAAGCACATTTCATAAACTTTACCATCACCTATAATATACATTTGATAGCATCCTCACGGGTAGACTTTTATACGTGTTACCTCTAAAAAAATCCTACAGACCTTGAGACCTATCACATCATGGCAGATCACATACATAATTCGCCCTAGAATACTGCTTTGAATAGAAACAAAAATTTCATACTGTCCGAAAACCGCAACCATATTTACATCGAGCGACTGATTTAGCAGCTAGCAAAAGCAAAGTAGCTTCATCTTCATTTTCACTTATTGGAGACGGTGTTGTTCCATAACAATCCTCGAGATCACATTCCAAGCGACCATGCATTTAAGATTTACAATCACAGCTAATGAAAAATCACGGTTTTAACTGTGATCGCTCGATAGTTACAAATTAGCTCAACTCTAACTGAAGTGTAAAGCTAAATTCAGATGCACACGACATCCGACGATACGATGGTACAAAACTGTTCCTATAGGTTGAAATATGGTGATTTGACATCATTTTGAATATTTCAACCAATAGGAACAGTTTTGTACCATCGTATCGTCCATGGCCGACTCTACACTAGGCCAGAGCCTTAGATGTGGCAACGTGGCTTAGCTATCAAATAGTGGGCCTATAGTTTCAGTATAATAAATTATTACATTTTATATGTATTAGAGTTCATTTCGGTTAATAAATTAAGAAAAATACTTTTTAGAACTACTACTACTAATACCACTTACATCTGATGTCTGGTTCATCGTAGTCAAACACTACAAAATAAAAATAAACGCAACCTGTTTCCTGCTGCCACTTCCATTTCCACTTAAGTGAACACTCAATTTACTTTGTAAATTATCACTTGAGCTAGAAAAATTCACTATTAGGTCACTGTGAGGCCATTCTTGCTGGTCTTGATTTCCCTTTCACTATCAAATGCTTTCGTAGGTATGCCCCAGGCCAACAAAACAGGTACGGTTAGTGAGTAGAGTCGGCCATGTATCGTCGGATGTCGTCTGCATCTGAATTAAGCTTAAAGCACAAAATAGGTACGGTGTAAAGTGTGGTGTGAAGTGCCTCGAATCTCGAATCACAGTTATAAACTTATAAATCACAGATCACTCCCTCCGAAGCTAAGACATACATACCGCGTTTATAATAGGGCTGTTCCAAATTACGGTTCTATCACCGTGCCAGAACTGTTTTCATCATGCCCCGCCCATTCTGTGATTCTAGAATCGATGATTGATTGGTAGGCTGGTGGACCAACCAATCACCGTTTTCAGAACTGTAAAATAGGCGGGGCATGATAAAAACAGTTCTGGTACGGTGATAGAACCGTAATTTGGAACAACCCTATAAATTAAATAATTATTGGTTGTGTTATTGGAGATAACCGGTGGAGATAACCATGGTTTAACCCTTGTGATATGTTTTGTGCTTGTGATTATATAGGTAAGAGTAAATTTTTATATTGTGAAACAATTCTGTTAAATAATCGTGCCACAGTTCATCACGTCCAGTTCCTTTATTATTTGTGACATCTATAAATGTACCAAATAAATCATTACATTTTTTAACCTCACACTTTGTCAAGCAATGCGATAATTTTATTAAATGTAATGCTCCGAATTCTGTATCACAGACTCCTCAAGATTCCTCAACACTGTGTATTACAGAAGCTAAATTCATACGTAAATAACAGAATACAGAAGCTCAACATAATCACAAGTCCCAACATTGCCATATTGAGCATAGGTTGTGCAGCTATAAGTGCAATGTCTAGTGACACATCAAAAATAGATGTTAATGAAGACTTGAATAAGGCACTGGTTGAAGGAGATGCAGCTCTATTGAAACTGATTGAACAGTTGAAAGAATTTGTGAGTGTGGTCAGTGCAGAATATAGAGCATGTCTTACAAAGCAAATGGAAATCACTGACAAAGCACTGAATGTAGGTCCATTATCCGATGCCTGGGATGAAATTCCTCACTATAGAACATTGGCTGGCCAGTTGCTTAAAGAATTGCGTGAATATCAGCTACTGTTTGACACAATAGGTCAGATGGCTTCTGATAGGTCATTGGATGATCTGGTGTCAGGAAGTAGTGAAAATATGAATGAAGTGAGCGCTAGATATAAGGAGCTAGAGGTTATTGTGAGAAAAGAATTTCAAGAAAACAAAAAGGTTGAAATGGCTCTACTAGAGAAGCATCGGGATAGCATACTATATGATGCTGTAACTGAATCTGATTTGTAAATGTATCTGTGGATGTTTTTGTAAATATATAATAAAGGCTATACAGAACAATTTGGATTTATTTCTTTACAGACATCCTGAGCTATGAGCCTACAAAAAGGAAATGTGCAAAGAACAAGGCCACAAAAACATAGGAATCATACTGTATTTAAAAATAGTCTTCATGATACCAGTAATCGCACAAAGTTGATCAACTCTATACAGGTCAGTAATGTTGAGTATTTGAGGTAATGAATAGCTAGTGCCATGACTTACATAAAAAAATTGTCAGTGGTTATCTTATCCCCTTCATATGGGTTTTACATGCATGATTTGATAAAAGACTTTCTATGAAACTTATAAATTATTAAGTACCTAGCAGATTTCATAGCACCTACCTAGCACAAAATATATTCATTTTTTTTTTTTTTGTAGGTGAGTGATGTATGTATGAGATGCAAAGATATCATAGATTGGAAGATCAAATATAAAAAGTACAAGCCATTGAGTCAACCTAAGACATGTGTGAAGTGTGGGCAAAAATCAGTCAAACAAGCATACCATGTAATGTGTAGTGACTGTTCGAAAAAATTAGGAGTTTGCACAAAGTGCTGTCAAAAAAAGGAGATTGTACCTGGACCACCAACTAAAAATGAACAGGTATAGGAAGATTAGTTTTACTTTTTTTCATGGATTGATACACCCCTTTGTTTGATTATACTTATAGAATATCAACAGATAGGTCACACTCAAGTACATTGATTATGGCAGCCAACATATATTTATCTTTTTAGAAAATTATCATTATTACTTGAGCAATGACCTTTTTTAAAATAATGGTAGAAATATTTGTATCAGTTAATACATATGAAAAATATTTATAGATAAAGTTAGACAATGAAATGAAAGCCCTCTTACAAAGTTTACCAGAGCGAAGAAGAAGAACATTCCTTAGGTACATGGATAAGTTAGCAAAACAAAAAAAGCAAGAAGGTGATGAATTAAAAGACAAGGACTCTGAGAAAAATGATCTAATGGACAAACTTAAAGAGTTAAAGATATCAGAAGATGATGATGATGATGATTTTGATGACAGTGAAGATGGACAGAGTAGTAACAGTGATAATGATGAAAAACAAGATTGAAAGTTCATAGAATTCACTGTTCCGCTTTTTATAATATTTACTCTTCATGAGTGGAATGTATTTGCTATGTTAGAATAAATGATTATAAATTATGTATACTCACTTTTCTCCATGACTCTCTCTCTCTCCATCTCTAAATGACCTAAATTCCTGATCATTGTAGGCATATACCAATGATTTCGAATAGGTTATAAGAAGTAAACAAGCTTTTTGTTTGTGCCCACAATTGTAACGCGGCAGCTGGCACACTGACCACTGAATCACTGATAAACCCAAACCCTTTGTATGTTATAGCAGGTAAATAATCCTAAAAATATCATCAGCACTCATGTAGATATATAATATAAATAGCTACTTTGTTTTGGTGGATCATTTCAGGTTAATTGTTATAGTTTTGGATCAATTTTGGGTTTTAACAGTGCATAAGTGTTAAAAGACTATTTTAAACAATTCCATAAAATTTAAATCCCGCAGATTTCTGTAAAAAATTACATCGTGTTTGTAAGCAGTAAATAATAACAACAGGATCTTGGGCACACTCACATGCCTGTTAGTGTATGGGTGTTGCTTTTTCTAACCTATTCGAATTCGTTGGCATATACATACATACTTCCTAGTTCAGGTTTATATCATTTAAACAAGACAAAATTAATGTTCCACATCTAACATTAACAAACAAAAAAAGGAAGTGTGCCATATGATTATTGTCAAGAATGATTGATAATATTCCTTGTTAATTTTTGATATTGTTTTTGTGTCCATTACAGCAAAATTGATCTACTTTTAATAAGTGGGAAATAGCTAGTAAATCTATAAATAAGAATCAATTGAATAATGATGCTGATGTTTGGCATTAGCTGATGCATATAGAAAAATAACCAATAAATTATTTGCAAAATGAAACAAAAATCTGAATCAACAAACTTTATTTCCTAAGACTACTATGAAACAAGTTATATAAGGTTAACTTTCATTATGCATTATAGATGGTTCTACAAATGAATGAATAGACTCGTCATAAATATCTTCAGGAAGATTATCTGTTGGTTCTATGAATGTTGGAAACGGCAATGGCTTCTCTGGTTTCCTGAGAGGCAGTTTAGTATCATAAATATACACAATAGAGTTGGTCTCACCAGGAATGGCTTGTCCTGACACCCAAAGCACATTATGTTTTGTATTTATCCTGAGTATCTTCAGACCTTTAGCCACACGAGATCTACCAAAAAATGAAATATACAATAAAATATGAATTCTTATTTTTTGTGAAAATTAACTTCTAGCAATTATGTATACAGGGTGTCCCACGACGTTTAAGACAAGCAATATATCTGAACTGGGCACTAGTAGCAAATTATAATTTTGGGGGTGTAAATTAGAACAGATATAGTATCTTTTCTTAGTATTGTGTCACTCAATGAGGTATTTGTTTTTAATCACGTGACGTCCGATTCAAAAATTTTAATGGGACACCCTGTATATTGGTGACTTTTTGTGTTCCTTCTGATGAAACAATTCCAACAAACTAGCACACTTGTGGTCTAAAGTGATTAGTTCAAGAGCTACAGTTCTTAAAGGATGGTATCACTACCATTGATTATAACATGTACCCCTACAGTTAAATTATTTTGATAGTGTTTCATAATGGTAGTGGTACAGTCCTTTAAGTACCTGTAGCTCTTGAATCAATCACTTTAGACCCCAAGTGTGCTAGTTTGTTGGAATTGTCTTATCAGGTGGAACACAAAAAGTCACAAATATACAGGGTGTCCCATTAATAATTTTGAATCGGACGTCACGTGACCAAAAACAAATACCTCATTGGGCGATACAATAATAAGAAAAGATACCAGATCTACTCTAATTTATACCCCCAAAATTAAAATTCGCTACTACTGCCCAGTTCCGATATATTGCTTGTCTTAATCGTGTGGGACACCCTGTATATTATGATTCTCCTAGTAATGTGTGTTTTAAAGTTTGTCTTGTAGTTTGACAGTGCTGAATAAAAAAAAATGACTGAACATTGGCTGCTGGTAGTGCTGGTACAGAATGCCTTATGAGTAAAATGGAAGAATTTCACCAGTCACCACAGTCTTCTGTGTTATATTTTTGTATATTGTGCCTGACCCACTTTATAACTTTTTTTATGTAACTGAACTAACTTAAAATATATGTAAACCCAGTGGTGTAGGATGACATCAATACAAGGGGATGTCATAAGTAACTGCAATTAATAGTTTACCAACACAAAGATTTTTTTTTCTTTTTTTTTTCATTAGAGTCGTTAATTTTGAAGTTACAAAAATAAAATATACAAAAAATGTAACAGGTGGAAAAAAAATCAAAACAATTAAAAAAGTGGTAAAGCTGAGTTAAAAAACAAAGCTGGAAATGTATCTAATAAATCTAAAAATTAAGATCAATTCTAGTCACATTCAGAATCGTCATAATCGCGACGCGCAACGATATACCGCGAACGAGGTGCATTTAGGAAATCACATCATGCACCAATATAAAACAGTGAACTAGAGACACTAGTGAAAAGTTGGCCCTTAAGTTCATTGATCTCAAACCATGTTCAAGATCTGACCAGGACAGTTGCACCATCACAGTGTCAAGATACTTCAATATTTAGCATTTACGATAGCCCTTACAATCATCTATAAAGCTCGAACCAATACACACATTCAATAATTGCAACTGAATTTAATTATTTGAATGAATTTCCATAGAATTTTAATTTATTATTGTATATCTTAGTCGCTGTATTACATAAAGACATATTACAATATTTGGAAGGGATGAGACACATCACCCGCATCAATGGAAGCTACACAGCTACTTACACCATTATAGTCTGGTGGAAAAAATTACCTATTTCCCATATGTCCAGGCATCTTGGTGCCTGGCCAAACCCTGCCTTTTTCACCACCTCCTCCAATATTACCACCTCTTCTATGTGTTTTTGTTACCCCATGGGAAGCAGGCATTCCTTTAAAACCATGTCTTTTCATAACTCCTTGAAAACCACGATCTATCCTAAAAGTATTAGATACAAATTTCTCACCATACCCGAACCTTCTAAGGTTATAATATTTTACATTTAATTAAATACAACCATTGATTAAAATATTACCTTTCTAATATAAGAATGACTTTTAATGTGTGGAAATAGGAACAAAATCAAATCTGTTTCAGTAACGAATTGGAAAAAGTTGGTAAAGATAGACTGTTTCTTACGTTTTCCCTCTAACATCCACAACATTGCCAACTTGGAAATGCATAGCAGATATTAGAGTTCCAATAGGTAGTCTAGCATTGGGACTGATGAAAAATCTACCCAAGGTCTTCTTGGGGATAACACCAGAATCCTTAAAAAGACCACAATACTCCCTAGTAAATGTTGAAGGATCCTGAGCCTCAGCTCCCAGCAGGAGGCATCCTTTCTTGTTTTTAATTCTTCCTACTCTTTTTCTTGGAGGATCAAACTCTTCTGGAGCATAGTATTTGATGACATGATTATCTAACACTTGCAATAAAGTTGTTGTGATCTTTTTGCCATCTTTAAACCAAAGTGGATATATGCCTATCTTTCTTGCTATAACCCCAGTTCTTTGCAGATCTGGTGTCCATTCAATTTGTGTTATTTCCTCATGTGGGACTTTATCATGAAATCTGTCTTGTACTACTTCTTTCAAAAAGTCTTTGTTTTCATGGGTTATCAGTTCTGTACTAGGCTAAAAAATAACAAGTTACAGATTTGGAATGTCATTTCCACTATTTTATAGATACTTACAGCCCTAAGCTTTTTGGTGAACCAAGTAGGGTTTCTTAGCCTAGGTGGAGGATTTATCTTATGCTTCTCACGGATTTGTCCTAAATTGCCACTTATACTAGAACAATAAGTAATTATTTTCAGTTTCAGTGGAGAGTAGTAGCAACTAATAACCAGAGGAGTTGATACCGCGTATCAGAGCGAAAAAATAAGAGTAGTAACCTCACCTTAAAAACACAAATTTATCTTCTAAAGATCTTAAGCAACATTTGCTGACTACACTAGAAAAATTAATAGACATTGCTGGGTTCAGCAGAATCGACTATAAATGCAAGAAGCCAAGAAAGTTACACTTTACACTAAAAGAAAATAAGAAAAATCCTAGTATTCTAAAATTATTCACTTCCCATAACCTCAAAACGCCTCAAAATATCATAACCATAAAATAGGACACCACAAAACAATATTTTCACAGATTGCTTAAAGCACAGATTTCAACACCACATGAAATTCTGTGCTTGGCAGTGACTACAAATCAGAAATCAGGTAGAGATACACGGCTAGAGATATCCTGAAGTACATGCTTACCTTGTTGCCTGTGGTCAGATGGCGCTATTATCAAAGCTGAAATGCAGCGTACCATGGCCGACTCTACACTAGGCCGGAGCCTTAGATGTGGCAACGCGGCTTAGCTGTCAAATAGGTGTCCTATGGTTTCATAATAATTAACCTTACCTATTCTGTGATAATAATTATTACATTTTATTAGAGTTCATCTGGGTTAATAAATTAAGAAAAATACTTTTTAGAACTACTACTACTAATACCACTTACATCTGATGTCTGCTTCATCACAGTCAGACACTACAAAATAAAAATAAACGCAACCTGTTTCCTTCTGCCACTTCCACTTAAATGAACACTCAATTTACTTTGTAAATTGTTACTTGAGCTAGAAAAATTCACTATTAGGTCACTGTGAAGCCATTCTTGCCGGTCTTGATTCTCTTTCACTATCAAAGCTCTTCGTAGGTATGCCCAGATGCATGCCCTCGTTGGCATGCCCAGAGGAGTTCTATTAACTGTCTTTTTCTGTGATATTTGGGAGGTCCAGAAAACATTGTAGGTACCACATTGTGATTTAAAATAGGTCTTATCCTTTGAAATGTTTGTAAATTATTGTATTTATCCTTATAAATATAACCAGTCCTTCCGAGGAATATCTTTCACCCACTTCTGTTTATGTCCCTTATTGGACGCACAATTGCTAGTGCAACCTGGTACTACACACTTTGCAGGCATCTTTTTAACTTTATAGTTTCATTTGTGCAGGTAAATCAGTAGAAACCCATTAAAAATCACCTTCCACTCCTCGTTGTTACTCTGGAAGGTTATGTTGGTAAGTCCTTGTTTGGAAGCCCCAATTGCTATTGCAACCTGGTACTACACACTTTGCAGGCATCTTTTTCTCTTTATAGTTTCATTTGTGCAGGTAAATCAGTAGAAACCCATTAAAAATCACCTTCCAGTCTTCGTTGTTACTCTGGAAAGTTATGTTGGTATGTCCTTGTTTGGAAGCCCCAATTGCACTTTGCAGGCATCTTTTTATCTTTATAGTTTCGTTTGTGCAGGTAAATAATTAGAAATACATTAATAATCACCTTCCAACCATATTTTTTGCTCTGAAAGAATACACTAATGACAACAACAAATAAAAGCTCGGCCCGCGAACAGTGTTGCCATATTTCAATGCTCCGGCCTAGTGAGTAAAGGGGGCCATGAGCGTACAAAGCCAAGACCGTTTAATGTATTTACGTCTAAGCATTATATTAGCAATCTAATTGTGCTGATTTTCATGTCATATAAGATAAATAATTTATTGCTATAAGCAGCTGTGTTCCTTAATTTATTGTATATATAGTGAATTGGATAATTTAAAACTTAAATTAATCCTCGAAGAAAAAATGCTGGTTTAATTGGGATGTATGAGCAAGTTTGAGCATCCAGAATGCACTTTGTAGCTTTGTGTTGACGGTTAATCTTTTGTATTTGTTAAGATATTGTAATACTAACAAACAAATGTCCGAATTCTATTTATCATTAAAGTCGTGCTAGCCTCGACTATAGGTCCTCAAGAACCACTTTCTTATAAAATAGCGAATTATTTGACGGTTGCACTTAACTTCCTACTATATATAAAAACAGTTTTTGCTATATTGAAGAGGGAACTCATGATTCATGGGGATGTTAGGCTACAATTCTTTTGAAACTAGCCCATTTCTGACGGGGAAATCAAAACCATTCTAGTTTCCATTCCACTGTTTCCATGGGTTTGCAAGGTAAATGCCTGATACAGATGCCTTAAAATTCTAATGGGTGGATTTCTCCAATAAAGTCTATCTGTTTATTAACGCTCATAAGGTCTTTTTGGTGAAGATAGTGGTTTTTTAAACTTCTCTCACATTCAGTTAGATCCACCGACTATTTAGACCTGCGTTGGTGTGATAAATATATACTGGTAGCCCGTAGGTTAGGTTAAGTTGAAAGTGAGTGGGGCAGCGCTGCCTCCTTCCACTGCGACTCAATTGTGTCTATTGTGGCTCACACCTTTTTAGAGTTCACCGTACAGTCCGCACCTCTTTACGAAGGCGATCAACGTGAAAGGTGAAACTTCCTTGAAGTCATGAGGTTCCAGTTGGGCAAATCCGACTGGTCCGGTTTTAACTGAATCGAATACTGCAAAATATTGATACATGTTTACTTTCATACATTTTGTCTTGCATCATATAGTTTTTTTACCTCTGCGCAATTTTTGCTGAGCTACAGTTTCTGATATGTCTTCCATCTACACCTTTTCCAGCTGTAGTTTCTAAAGAGTCAAGTGATAATTCAAAACGGTCAAGTTAATTTTCCAACTCATCAATTGTAAATTCAAACTGACAGGTATAAATTGAACCTGCCAGTTTGAAATTATAAGTGACGAGTTGGAAAATTAATTTGACCATTTTCTATGACCATTTTGAACTATCTCTTGACGCTTTAGAAACTACAGCTGGAAAAGGTATAGAATTTCAAATGAAACTGTCCATCTTACATTACAAAAAATTAAATAAGCAGAATAATAATTACCTAATTTTATCTAGCTAATGAAAAAAGCTTATTATCCACCTATATGCTATTTGTATGACAGACTTGACCATAAACTACTGAGCACTGGGCACACAGGCACTAGTTATGGGCCTTTGAATTTTAGCACATGGCATAAGCAATATTCTATCAAAGATGCCATTATAATAATAATATAGAATATATAGGTATAATATATAACCCACCACAAATGCGACTCCCAAAAGAAAAAACTTGGCTGTCCTCTTGGCATCGAATTTCTTTGCACGTGTTTTCTCTTCAATTACTGTTTGGGCAAGTGTATCTCCAACTGCCATCAACACGCCAGTCTGCAGCGCTTGTATCACTGTTAAACGACCATTTCTTATAAATTTTGAAAGCATATTGCAAGACGTACGATGTACGTTTATGTGCGAAAATTATAGGAAAAATACCGGCATGAACACAAAAAGTAAAATTTTCCAAGAATGACTGGAATGCCCTCTACAGTGATCAAATTGCGACAAATACAAACGGACGTGACATATGAGGCCTTTACGGAAACACTGATCTGGATCCGGATAGATCAGTTATACGTCAAACAGCTGTTGAGGGCTGTTCCAAATTACGGTTCTATCACTGTCCCAGAACAGATTTCATCATGCCCCGCCCATTTTACAGTTCTAAAAACACACAAAATGGGCGGAGGATGATGAAAACAGTTCTGGGACGGTGATAGTACCGTAATTTGGGACAGCCCTCAACAGCTGTTTGACGTATAACTGATCTATCCGGATCCAGATCAGTGTTTCCGTAAAGGCCTATAGATTACTATGTAGTAGAAAGAAACGGAAAACACAATAGTAAGCTTATTGTTTGTAAGGACATTATAACCTAAAATTGTCAAGAGACGAGGCACATTAGAATTAACTCAACACCTAGTCACAATCTATATAGTGTGGATTTTTCAACCTAAATAATAAACCTTCCGTTTAGTATCAAATAAAACACAAATCAACTTTTATTTAACCATGTCTGAGATCATTAAAGTTGGTAAATAAAAATCAAAACAATAAACACACGTGGTCACTGACAGTATAGTAAAGCGACTGACAGTGACAGTTGACAGTGACAATACCTACGTTGTCTGCTGGTCCCAAGACCCAAACTGTGATTAATTCACTGCTAATGAAAAATAACATTTGAGAAATAATATTGGAAACACGAAACGGTGACCGCCACTGGGAGATTATTGGTAACCGCAGCCCATGCAGTATGCAGTAACGCCAGTCACTAACCAAAAAAGGTAACTTCAGATTATTATGACATCCCATCCAAATTTTACGTTCAAATTACGAAATCATCAAACAATCATAGAAGAGAATGCCCTGCTGCTGCTGCTGCTGCTGCTGCTGCTGAGAATGGATCCATAGAAGGTCAAGTCGAAGACGGAGAAGCAAATGATTGAGAAGCGAACAAATATAATGGTCCAAAGAGAGACAGCAGTGAAATTAGGTTAGACAAAATTTTAGTGTATATTTTCAATACCAATACCTCACACAAGGCATAGCCTTCGAGGTGGTAATATTTGTATTCTTCAGTACAAATAAATGAATGAATGAATGAATCGTACCTCTTTTATGGTGGAAATTCCTCCACGATAAATAGCATAAACTGATGGGAATTGCTAAACTATAAGTTGTTAAAGCATGAGCGCGTCTACTGGAGAAGAGATACGCCGTTCACATTCATCGATTCTTTTATTCTTTTCAGTTTTATATCCAGCGTTGCTATACATACTTTGAAAATAAATATAAATATTCCTATGCGATTGGATTTTATTATTCTCATACTGGGCTGTCTAAAATAATTGAATATTTATAATTTATATATTTTTATTTCGGTACAATGTGATATACTCGACAAATAACTATTTGATGGGACTGAGATAACATACGGTGATGATAAAGTTTATGGCCCCACTGATTTCCACGCGCTTTTATTTTTACGGTATAGGTAGAGGACAGTCTAATATGTCACTTCAAACAAAGGAATTTACGGATAAAGCACATTTCATAAACTTTACCATCACCTATAATATACATTTGATAGCATCCTCACGGGTAGACTTTTATACGTGTTACCTCTAAAAAAATCCTACAGACCTTGAGACCTATCACATCATGGCAGATCACATACATAATTCGCCCTAGAATACTGCTTTGAATAGAAACAAAAATTTCATACTGTCCGAAAACCGCAACCATATTTACATCGAGCGACTGATTTAGCAGCTAGCAAAAGCAAAGTAGCTTCATCTTCATTTTCACTTATTGGAGACGGTGTTGTTCCATAACAATCCTCGAGATCACATTCCAAGCGACCATGCATTTAAGATTTACAATCACAGCTAATGAAAAATCACGGTTTTAACTGTGATCGCTCGATAGTTACAAATTAGCTCAACTCTAACTGAAGTGTAAAGCTAAATTCAGATGCACACGACATCCGACGATACGATGGTACAAAACTGTTCCTATAGGTTGAAATATGGTGATTTGACATCATTTTGAATATTTCAACCAATAGGAACAGTTTTGTACCATCGTATCGTCCATGGCCGACTCTACACTAGGCCAGAGCCTTAGATGTGGCAACGTGGCTTAGCTATCAAATAGTGGGCCTATAGTTTCAGTATAATAAATTATTACATTTTATATGTATTAGAGTTCATTTCGGTTAATAAATTAAGAAAAATACTTTTTAGAACTACTACTACTAATACCACTTACATCTGATGTCTGGTTCATCGTAGTCAAACACTACAAAATAAAAATAAACGCAACCTGTTTCCTGCTGCCACTTCCATTTCCACTTAAGTGAACACTCAATTTACTTTGTAAATTATCACTTGAGCTAGAAAAATTCACTATTAGGTCACTGTGAGGCCATTCTTGCTGGTCTTGATTTCCCTTTCACTATCAAATGCTTTCGTAGGTATGCCCCAGGCCAACAAAACAGGTACGGTTAGTGAGTAGAGTCGGCCATGTATCGTCGGATGTCGTCTGCATCTGAATTAAGCTTAAAGCACAAAATAGGTACGGTGTAAAGTGTGGTGTGAAGTGCCTCGAATCTCGAATCACAGTTATAAACTTATAAATCACAGATCACTCCCTCCGAAGCTAAGACATACATACCGCGTTTATAATAGGGCTGTTCCAAATTACGGTTCTATCACCGTGCCAGAACTGTTTTCATCATGCCCCGCCCATTCTGTGATTCTAGAATCGATGATTGATTGGTAGGCTGGTGGACCAACCAATCACCGTTTTCAGAACTGTAAAATAGGCGGGGCATGATAAAAACAGTTCTGGTACGGTGATAGAACCGTAATTTGGAACAACCCTATAAATTAAATAATTATTGGTTGTGTTATTGGAGATAACCGGTGGAGATAACCATGGTTTAACCCTTGTGATATGTTTTGTGCTTGTGATTATATAGGTAAGAGTAAATTTTTATATTGTGAAACAATTCTGTTAAATAATCGTGCCACAGTTCATCACGTCCAGTTCCTTTATTATTTGTGACATCTATAAATGTACCAAATAAATCATTACATTTTTTAACCTCACACTTTGTCAAGCAATGCGATAATTTTATTAAATGTAATGCTCCGAATTCTGTATCACAGACTCCTCAAGATTCCTCAACACTGTGTATTACAGAAGCTAAATTCATACGTAAATAACAGAATACAGAAGCTCAACATAATCACAAGTCCCAACATTGCCATATTGAGCATAGGTTGTGCAGCTATAAGTGCAATGTCTAGTGACACATCAAAAATAGATGTTAATGAAGACTTGAATAAGGCACTGGTTGAAGGAGATGCAGCTCTATTGAAACTGATTGAACAGTTGAAAGAATTTGTGAGTGTGGTCAGTGCAGAATATAGAGCATGTCTTACAAAGCAAATGGAAATCACTGACAAAGCACTGAATGTAGGTCCATTATCCGATGCCTGGGATGAAATTCCTCACTATAGAACATTGGCTGGCCAGTTGCTTAAAGAATTGCGTGAATATCAGCTACTGTTTGACACAATAGGTCAGATGGCTTCTGATAGGTCATTGGATGATCTGGTGTCAGGAAGTAGTGAAAATATGAATGAAGTGAGCGCTAGATATAAGGAGCTAGAGGTTATTGTGAGAAAAGAATTTCAAGAAAACAAAAAGGTTGAAATGGCTCTACTAGAGAAGCATCGGGATAGCATACTATATGATGCTGTAACTGAATCTGATTTGTAAATGTATCTGTGGATGTTTTTGTAAATATATAATAAAGGCTATACAGAACAATTTGGATTTATTTCTTTACAGACATCCTGAGCTATGAGCCTACAAAAAGGAAATGTGCAAAGAACAAGGCCACAAAAACATAGGAATCATACTGTATTTAAAAATAGTCTTCATGATACCAGTAATCGCACAAAGTTGATCAACTCTATACAGGTCAGTAATGTTGAGTATTTGAGGTAATGAATAGCTAGTGCCATGACTTACATAAAAAAATTGTCAGTGGTTATCTTATCCCCTTCATATGGGTTTTACATGCATGATTTGATAAAAGACTTTCTATGAAACTTATAAATTATTAAGTACCTAGCAGATTTCATAGCACCTACCTAGCACAAAATATATTCATTTTTTTTTTTTTTTGTAGGTGAGTGATGTATGTATGAGATGCAAAGATATCATAGATTGGAAGATCAAATATAAAAAGTACAAGCCATTGAGTCAACCTAAGACATGTGTGAAGTGTGGGCAAAAATCAGTCAAACAAGCATACCATGTAATGTGTAGTGACTGTTCGAAAAAATTAGGAGTTTGCACAAAGTGCTGTCAAAAAAAGGAGATTGTACCTGGACCACCAACTAAAAATGAACAGGTATAGGAAGATTAGTTTTACTTTTTTTCATGGATTGATACACCCCTTTGTTTGATTATACTTATAGAATATCAACAGATAGGTCACACTCAAGTACATTGATTATGGCAGCCAACATATATTTATCTTTTTAGAAAATTATCATTATTACTTGAGCAATGACCTTTTTTAAAATAATGGTAGAAATATTTGTATCAGTTAATACATATGAAAAATATTTATAGATAAAGTTAGACAATGAAATGAAAGCCCTCTTACAAAGTTTACCAGAGCGAAGAAGAAGAACATTCCTTAGGTACATGGATAAGTTAGCAAAACAAAAAAAGCAAGAAGGTGATGAATTAAAAGACAAGGACTCTGAGAAAAATGATCTAATGGACAAACTTAAAGAGTTAAAGATATCAGAAGATGATGATGATGATGATTTTGATGACAGTGAAGATGGACAGAGTAGTAACAGTGATAATGATGAAAAACAAGATTGAAAGTTCATAGAATTCACTGTTCCGCTTTTTATAATATTTACTCTTCATGAGTGGAATGTATTTGCTATGTTAGAATAAATGATTATAAATTATGTATACTCACTTTTCTCCATGACTCTCTCTCTCTCCATCTCTAAATGACCTAAATTCCTGATCATTGTAGGCATATACCAATGATTTCGAATAGGTTATAAGAAGTAAACAAGCTTTTTGTTTGTGCCCACAATTGTAACGCGGCAGCTGGCACACTGACCACTGAATCACTGATAAACCCAAACCCTTTGTATGTTATAGCAGGTAAATAATCCTAAAAATATCATCAGCACTCATGTAGATATATAATATAAATAGCTACTTTGTTTTGGTGGATCATTTCAGGTTAATTGTTATAGTTTTGGATCAATTTTGGGTTTTAACAGTGCATAAGTGTTAAAAGACTATTTTAAACAATTCCATAAAATTTAAATCCCGCAGATTTCTGTAAAAAATTACATCGTGTTTGTAAGCAGTAAATAATAACAACAGGATCTTGGGCACACTCACATGCCTGTTAGTGTATGGGTGTTGCTTTTTCTAACCTATTCGAATTCGTTGGCATATACATACATACTTCCTAGTTCAGGTTTATATCATTTAAACAAGACAAAATTAATGTTCCACATCTAACATTAACAAACAAAAAAAGGAAGTGTGCCATATGATTATTGTCAAGAATGATTGATAATATTCCTTGTTAATTTTTGATATTGTTTTTGTGTCCATTACAGCAAAATTGATCTACTTTTAATAAGTGGGAAATAGCTAGTAAATCTATAAATAAGAATCAATTGAATAATGATGCTGATGTTTGGCATTAGCTGATGCATATAGAAAAATAACCAATAAATTATTTGCAAAATGAAACAAAAATCTGAATCAACAAACTTTATTTCCTAAGACTACTATGAAACAAGTTATATAAGGTTAACTTTCATTATGCATTATAGATGGTTCTACAAATGAATGAATAGACTCGTCATAAATATCTTCAGGAAGATTATCTGTTGGTTCTATGAATGTTGGAAACGGCAATGGCTTCTCTGGTTTCCTGAGAGGCAGTTTAGTATCATAAATATACACAATAGAGTTGGTCTCACCAGGAATGGCTTGTCCTGACACCCAAAGCACATTATGTTTTGTATTTATCCTGAGTATCTTCAGACCTTTAGCCACACGAGATCTACCAAAAAATGAAATATACAATAAAATATGAATTCTTATTTTTTGTGAAAATTAACTTCTAGCAATTATGTATACAGGGTGTCCCACGACGTTTAAGACAAGCAATATATCTGAACTGGGCACTAGTAGCAAATTATAATTTTGGGGGTGTAAATTAGAACAGATATAGTATCTTTTCTTAGTATTGTGTCACTCAATGAGGTATTTGTTTTTAATCACGTGACGTCCGATTCAAAAATTTTAATGGGACACCCTGTATATTGGTGACTTTTTGTGTTCCTTCTGATGAAACAATTCCAACAAACTAGCACACTTGTGGTCTAAAGTGATTAGTTCAAGAGCTACAGTTCTTAAAGGATGGTATCACTACCATTGATTATAACATGTACCCCTACAGTTAAATTATTTTGATAGTGTTTCATAATGGTAGTGGTACAGTCCTTTAAGTACCTGTAGCTCTTGAATCAATCACTTTAGACCCCAAGTGTGCTAGTTTGTTGGAATTGTCTTATCAGGTGGAACACAAAAAGTCACAAATATACAGGGTGTCCCATTAATAATTTTGAATCGGACGTCACGTGACCAAAAACAAATACCTCATTGGGCGATACAATAATAAGAAAAGATACCAGATCTACTCTAATTTATACCCCCAAAATTAAAATTCGCTACTACTGCCCAGTTCCGATATATTGCTTGTCTTAATCGTGTGGGACACCCTGTATATTATGATTCTCCTAGTAATGTGTGTTTTAAAGTTTGTCTTGTAGTTTGACAGTGCTGAATAAAAAAAAATGACTGAACATTGGCTGCTGGTAGTGCTGGTACAGAATGCCTTATGAGTAAAATGGAAGAATTTCACCAGTCACCACAGTCTTCTGTGTTATATTTTTGTATATTGTGCCTGACCCACTTTATAACTTTTTTTATGTAACTGAACTAACTTAAAATATATGTAAACCCAGTGGTGTAGGATGACATCAATACAAGGGGATGTCATAAGTAACTGCAATTAATAGTTTACCAACACAAAGATTTTTTTTTCTTTTTTTTTTCATTAGAGTCGTTAATTTTGAAGTTACAAAAATAAAATATACAAAAAATGTAACAGGTGGAAAAAAAATCAAAACAATTAAAAAAGTGGTAAAGCTGAGTTAAAAAACAAAGCTGGAAATGTATCTAATAAATCTAAAAATTAAGATCAATTCTAGTCACATTCAGAATCGTCATAATCGCGACGCGCAACGATATACCGCGAACGAGGTGCATTTAGGAAATCACATCATGCACCAATATAAAACAGTGAACTAGAGACACTAGTGAAAAGTTGGCCCTTAAGTTCATTGATCTCAAACCATGTTCAAGATCTGACCAGGACAGTTGCACCATCACAGTGTCAAGATACTTCAATATTTAGCATTTACGATAGCCCTTACAATCATCTATAAAGCTCGAACCAATACACACATTCAATAATTGCAACTGAATTTAATTATTTGAATGAATTTCCATAGAATTTTAATTTATTATTGTATATCTTAGTCGCTGTATTACATAAAGACATATTACAATATTTGGAAGGGATGAGACACATCACCCGCATCAATGGAAGCTACACAGCTACTTACACCATTATAGTCTGGTGGAAAAAATTACCTATTTCCCATATGTCCAGGCATCTTGGTGCCTGGCCAAACCCTGCCTTTTTCACCACCTCCTCCAATATTACCACCTCTTCTATGTGTTTTTGTTACCCCATGGGAAGCAGGCATTCCTTTAAAACCATGTCTTTTCATAACTCCTTGAAAACCACGATCTATCCTAAAAGTATTAGATACAAATTTCTCACCATACCCGAACCTTCTAAGGTTATAATATTTTACATTTAATTAAATACAACCATTGATTAAAATATTACCTTTCTAATATAAGAATGACTTTTAATGTGTGGAAATAGGAACAAAATCAAATCTGTTTCAGTAACGAATTGGAAAAAGTTGGTAAAGATAGACTGTTTCTTACGTTTTCCCTCTAACATCCACAACATTGCCAACTTGGAAATGCATAGCAGATATTAGAGTTCCAATAGGTAGTCTAGCATTGGGACTGATGAAAAATCTACCCAAGGTCTTCTTGGGGATAACACCAGAATCCTTAAAAAGACCACAATACTCCCTAGTAAATGTTGAAGGATCCTGAGCCTCAGCTCCCAGCAGGAGGCATCCTTTCTTGTTTTTAATTCTTCCTACTCTTTTTCTTGGAGGATCAAACTCTTCTGGAGCATAGTATTTGATGACATGATTATCTAACACTTGCAATAAAGTTGTTGTGATCTTTTTGCCATCTTTAAACCAAAGTGGATATATGCCTATCTTTCTTGCTATAACCCCAGTTCTTTGCAGATCTGGTGTCCATTCAATTTGTGTTATTTCCTCATGTGGGACTTTATCATGAAATCTGTCTTGTACTACTTCTTTCAAAAAGTCTTTGTTTTCATGGGTTATCAGTTCTGTACTAGGCTAAAAAATAACAAGTTACAGATTTGGAATGTCATTTCCACTATTTTATAGATACTTACAGCCCTAAGCTTTTTGGTGAACCAAGTAGGGTTTCTTAGCCTAGGTGGAGGATTTATCTTATGCTTCTCACGGATTTGTCCTAAATTGCCACTTATACTAGAACAATAAGTAATTATTTTCAGTTTCAGTGGAGAGTAGTAGCAACTAATAACCAGAGGAGTTGATACCGCGTATCAGAGCGAAAAAATAAGAGTAGTAACCTCACCTTAAAAACACAAATTTATCTTCTAAAGATCTTAAGCAACATTTGCTGACTACACTAGAAAAATTAATAGACATTGCTGGGTTCAGCAGAATCGACTATAAATGCAAGAAGCCAAGAAAGTTACACTTTACACTAAAAGAAAATAAGAAAAATCCTAGTATTCTAAAATTATTCACTTCCCATAACCTCAAAACGCCTCAAAATATCATAACCATAAAATAGGACACCACAAAACAATATTTTCACAGATTGCTTAAAGCACAGATTTCAACACCACATGAAATTCTGTGCTTGGCAGTGACTACAAATCAGAAATCAGGTAGAGATACACGGCTAGAGATATCCTGAAGTACATGCTTACCTTGTTGCCTGTGGTCAGATGGCGCTATTATCAAAGCTGAAATGCAGCGTACCATGGCCGACTCTACACTAGGCCGGAGCCTTAGATGTGGCAACGCGGCTTAGCTGTCAAATAGGTGTCCTATGGTTTCATAATAATTAACCTTACCTATTCTGTGATAATAATTATTACATTTTATTAGAGTTCATCTGGGTTAATAAATTAAGAAAAATACTTTTTAGAACTACTACTACTAATACCACTTACATCTGATGTCTGCTTCATCACAGTCAGACACTACAAAATAAAAATAAACGCAACCTGTTTCCTTCTGCCACTTCCACTTAAATGAACACTCAATTTACTTTGTAAATTGTTACTTGAGCTAGAAAAATTCACTATTAGGTCACTGTGAAGCCATTCTTGCCGGTCTTGATTCTCTTTCACTATCAAAGCTCTTCGTAGGTATGCCCAGATGCATGCCCTCGTTGGCATGCCCAGAGGAGTTCTATTAACTGTCTTTTTCTGTGATATTTGGGAGGTCCAGAAAACATTGTAGGTACCACATTGTGATTTAAAATAGGTCTTATCCTTTGAAATGTTTGTAAATTATTGTATTTATCCTTATAAATATAACCAGTCCTTCCGAGGAATATCTTTCACCCACTTCTGTTTATGTCCCTTATTGGACGCACAATTGCTAGTGCAACCTGGTACTACACACTTTGCAGGCATCTTTTTAACTTTATAGTTTCATTTGTGCAGGTAAATCAGTAGAAACCCATTAAAAATCACCTTCCACTCCTCGTTGTTACTCTGGAAGGTTATGTTGGTAAGTCCTTGTTTGGAAGCCCCAATTGCTATTGCAACCTGGTACTACACACTTTGCAGGCATCTTTTTCTCTTTATAGTTTCATTTGTGCAGGTAAATCAGTAGAAACCCATTAAAAATCACCTTCCAGTCTTCGTTGTTACTCTGGAAAGTTATGTTGGTATGTCCTTGTTTGGAAGCCCCAATTGCACTTTGCAGGCATCTTTTTATCTTTATAGTTTCGTTTGTGCAGGTAAATAATTAGAAATACATTAATAATCACCTTCCAACCATATTTTTTGCTCTGAAAGAATACACTAATGACAACAACAAATAAAAGCTCGGCCCGCGAACAGTGTTGCCATATTTCAATGCTCCGGCCTAGTGAGTAAAGGGGGCCATGAGCGTACAAAGCCAAGACCGTTTAATGTATTTACGTCTAAGCATTATATTAGCAATCTAATTGTGCTGATTTTCATGTCATATAAGATAAATAATTTATTGCTATAAGCAGCTGTGTTCCTTAATTTATTGTATATATAGTGAATTGGATAATTTAAAACTTAAATTAATCCTCGAAGAAAAAATGCTGGTTTAATTGGGATGTATGAGCAAGTTTGAGCATCCAGAATGCACTTTGTAGCTTTGTGTTGACGGTTAATCTTTTGTATTTGTTAAGATATTGTAATACTAACAAACAAATGTCCGAATTCTATTTATCATTAAAGTCGTGCTAGCCTCGACTATAGGTCCTCAAGAACCACTTTCTTATAAAATAGCGAATTATTTGACGGTTGCACTTAACTTCCTACTATATATAAAAACAGTTTTTGCTATATTGAAGAGGGAACTCATGATTCATGGGGATGTTAGGCTACAATTCTTTTGAAACTAGCCCATTTCTGACGGGGAAATCAAAACCATTCTAGTTTCCATTCCACTGTTTCCATGGGTTTGCAAGGTAAATGCCTGATACAGATGCCTTAAAATTCTAATGGGTGGATTTCTCCAATAAAGTCTATCTGTTTATTAACGCTCATAAGGTCTTTTTGGTGAAGATAGTGGTTTTTTAAACTTCTCTCACATTCAGTTAGATCCACCGACTATTTAGACCTGCGTTGGTGTGATAAATATATACTGGTAGCCCGTAGGTTAGGTTAAGTTGAAAGTGAGTGGGGCAGCGCTGCCTCCTTCCACTGCGACTCAATTGTGTCTATTGTGGCTCACACCTTTTTAGAGTTCACCGTACAGTCCGCACCTCTTTACGAAGGCGATCAACGTGAAAGGTGAAACTTCCTTGAAGTCATGAGGTTCCAGTTGGGCAAATCCGAATGTCTGGAACCTAGCATTATCCAGTACTGGACAGGAGCAAAGAATATGCTCCGCTGTTTCGTCCTCCACGTAGCAGAAGCGATAGTCTGAAGTTTGTTCAAGACCCAACTTCCGCATATGGTACCTTAGACGACCATGTCCCGTCAGCGGTCAGCAGACCGACCAGAATGCGGAGATCGTACCTGTTACATTCCATGATCCTCGGGGGGGCCTGACTCGAGGGGTATCTTATAAACGCTTTCGAGTGCAGGAGCCCTGGTGTATCTCGCCAGTTCAGGAGTGCTTTCCTCACTGCCCAGTCCGAGATGGTCTTTTTAGCGGTGCTTTTTGCAATGCCCGCAAATGGTTCTGGTCCTATGAACACAGATTCAGTTCCTCCTTTTGCTAACGCGTCGGCCAATACATTGCCTTCCACTCCGCTGTGACCCGGGACCCAAATCAAGGTTACCCTGTTTCCCGTTCCGAGTTTGTTGAGGAGGTGCATGCTGTTCCACACCAGTCTTGAATCAACCCGACTAGAGCACAGTGCTTTCAATGCAGTCTGGCTGTGTGGTAGCCCGTAAGTGAAAGTAGAATATACCACTCCCATAATTCCTAGCTTTTAGTGACTATTTTTTATATTTCATAATAGTCATTGAATTTGCGCAAATGTACATAAGTGTGTCCAGCAGTGAATTTTAGCTCTCTTTGACAGGAAGGCGATTCCTGAAACATTGTAGCCAGTCATTTTTTATGAGAAGAAATAATAGATCGTTCAACGACAATTGTTGTTTATTCTTTTCAATTACAAAATCCAACAAAACCTAATTTTTTTAGAAGGGTTTATTCATGTCTATCATATTATATCACAGGAAAACAATACATACTCATACGACTTGTACTTAAATATAAAAATCTATGGTTATATACAAATAAATATACATAAACCTATTGGTATAATAAGAAATAAACTCTGCGTATGGTCACAGCACAATATTCAAGCAAATAGTCACAGCAGGTATGGATTGAGAACTTCACATTTGTTTTACAGATGTTTTTACTCATTTATGTTCAAATTCCTATGTTTCTAATGCTTTATTCTAGCGGAATGAACATAGTTACAAATTCTTGGGTGATAGTGAATTCATATTTTTCTTTGATGATACAGTCAATCAGACTCAAAATCAACATCTCAGAGTTTATAAATCATATTTTGGCAATTCAGCATTTTAATTTAGTAATGGTTGACGACCGTTTTGCCATCTAGCATTCGTTTAGGGGCATTATTAGATTAATCCAATAAATAATTAACACAATCGATAGCTCTGTCGACAAAGATTTTCTCCAAAGAAAAAAAAGTGCTGAATCAAATTTCAACCTGCATCAAAAGATGCAGATTTTATCCATTTATTTACTCATACTTTGAAATATTTCATGAACAAGAGGTAGGTATATTCTTGCTGAGAAGAAGCAAATGTTTCGTACATTTGTCTTGCTACTAAACTGAGTAAAATGATGGATAGTGTCAACACTGTCAGCGTTACTCAAGTGAAAGTTATAATAATAATTAGATTACTGATATTTTGGATATTAATTATTAATTATCGTTAGCCCGACGAAGAATATTTGTATTATGGACAGTAAGCAATAATAAAATATATTTTGACAACACAAGAAACTTCGATTCCCTGTACACAGATCAAACTAAATCAACGTCAAAGATGTATGTTACCTGTTATGCCACCATATACCACCTGTTGGTTGAGCAATTTTTTGATACCGCACATTTATACACTGTCACTTAGACATCACATCCAAATTTTTAGTATGATTAGATCATCGATAAAATTGAAGAAGAATGAATGCTGCTGCTTGGGGTAGATCCACTGAAGGTGAACTCATTGAAAGGCGTACGAACAGCAGTACAAAGAGAGGCAGCAGCATAGTTATAGGTTAGCAAAATTTCATATGTACATTTTCAAGTTTCCAAAGCCGATACCTCACACAAGGCATAGCCTTCGAGGTGGTAGTTATTTGTAATGAATAGTACAAATAAATAACAATAACAACAATAACAATAACAATTCCTTATGGAACATGACTTCTCGTCAAATTGTCTCCATGCCGCAAGGTTTTTAATATATTCCTTGACACACTATCGAATGCTGTGTTAACAAAGGCTTATACAGGCATTTAACATTCGTTGCACGATTTGAAACGTTTTATAATTTCAAAAAACGCAAAAAACGTATACGAAGGACATCTGCTCTTGGAAGATGATTCTTTGTATCATTGATGAGATTCACTCTACATAGACACCGATTTAGATTATTAGACTTGTCAAACACAATTACCTAAAACTTCAGCCAATTCCAATTCTTGTTTGCTGTACTTTCAAGTATAATTAGGTTTGGCAAATTTAACAGATATATTGACTTATAATTATCTATAGAAAAGTGTGTAGGTACCTATAACAATTACTACTATCTTTTTACCTTTGGAAAATATTTTTTGGTACTTGTTATACCACATTGGTAGGTATGGCCATTATAAAAAAAATCCAGCCAGTAGACTGAATAACGCGATTGACGTATATTCTACATAGTAACAAGCTGCTACTGAAAATATTTTTACTAACAGTCTATTCTATGTAAGCACTATGCAAATCTGTATATATATGAAATCAGCCTTCAGGAATTACATGAAAAATGGCACAAATAAGGAGAGTGGCTTTCTACTTCCCATGTTCATTAAATGTAAAGGATTGACATCCTGCATCGCAAGATAGGCATAAAAAGGGGAGAGAAAGAACTTTTCAATGATTAAATGGTCTTCGAAATCTTTACAAAATGTATGATCTATCAAAAATGGTGGGTTGTAGTTATAAGGCCAACTCCAACTTATACTAATTCTGCATTTTTGTCTGTTTGGAGTTTTCGTATTGTCCCTTTCATAATAATACGGCACCTAAGGAGCAACCAGACAAAACGCAATGAATCCAAAATTAGTTTGCATAGCTTCAATGCATTTAAAAATAGACGAGAAAAAGAACTAGAAAGCAATGCTACTAGAATTATAACAATACATAACCTACTTAAATTAACACGTTTAAACGCAACAATAGCTTCCTCGGTTGGATTTCAAGATTACATCTTATTTAAAATCAGATTTACAACGATACAATGAAAACTCAAACAATCTAAATATTCAAAGCAATTATGTTTTCCTAGTTTATGGATATGTAAAAGACTACATAACAACAGGTAGGTATAACATTTTTACATTTTTAGATTATAACAGTGGATTGCCTATTAGCTAACTTGGTTTCCTCTTCACTGATACATGAGAAGTTAAAGCCACTCTTTATAAAACGCTAGGTAAATGTAACGATGGATTACAATATTATCGTATAAAGTATTATCTAAATAATGTATTACGTATACGTAGACGAATACGGTAAACAGAAAAATAATCACTGATTATTACAATACTTAACAAGTACTTAATAAGGTAGAAAAACTGTTAAATATCTCCAACTCGAGATTGAAATTGTGCGAAGTCTTAAACAAACTAATGTTAATCGTTAGGAACGAAAAATCGGTTCAATTTTCGAAACCTTCACCCCACTTTCTCTATAGGATCCGGATCCATTATGCTTTTAAGGACCGTGCGTATTACATGAACTTATGGAATACCTCATTTTGGCGTCCATTTAACGAAAAGTTAGTGTAACAATGTCAAAATAATCTTGGCAAAAGTGTTGGTCATGTTTATAGTGTAATTTTTATTTCTTCGCGTAGTCATTATTAATCCACTAATTACCCAGGAAGGCCTAAAAATGGAAGACTGGTATTCATCGTACTTAAAGATTTATTGATATATTCTAAACTGGTAGTACCTATTAGCTAATGTAGCACCTTCACGCTCATTTACATGATTATTTGTGCAAATTTTCTTCTACTCCAGAAAATATACATGTAACACTATTTGTAAATATTATAAATATGCCGTTTTAATAACTCACCTTTGCTGCCTATGGAAGGGTTGTTTAAGCATCGTGCGAGTATTGATCCTATTCTTACACATACTTTCGGAAAGTCCTGTCAACTTGAAAGCTTTATATATAATATCTGTATTGTAAAGAAAACCGTGCCATAAACAAGGCTAAGAAAAGTATAAAGAGAGACGTAAGATTGGGATGATTTGAACTATATAGATCGTAGATTGACATAATCAGGTAAATTTGGTTTCGAATCTAGCTAGAGCCATTGTTCTGTTATTTTTTTGCACAACACTTTGGTTATTAAAATATGCAAGTAGATCCAGATTACCTAGAACCATCAAACTGGAACTCGTCCATTTTTACGATTTAACACAACCAATAAAGGGCAATCTACCTATCTATACTTATATCGATCAGTCAACTGGAGCATTGTATATTTTTGACTTTTTGTATGGTTATGTGGTATTCCCTACATTTGTATTATTTATGTGGCTCTTTGGGTTTCGCTAGTAAGGTCCATGCATAAAGTTATGTAGCTGTCTTTCTATTACTCAGATATTTCTATTTGGAATATCTTATGCTTGTACATGAATTAGGAAACATTTTGACGTATCTATGATTAGAGATCATTCCACTTCTCGAAATAATTACTGACTGTTTACCGCTGGTTATTCACTATGATTACGAATGCTTCAGGCTCTTTTCTATTCGTTATTCTGAGAGCTCACAGAAATTGCGGCATACAAAAAAAAAACTAAAATATTTCAACATATTCTAACAATAGTCAAATATTTCAGGCCTAAGTCATTCTCCTTACCGCCAACAGGCTACAAATCCTGTTTTCAGGGCTCGATGTCTTTTTGCTACCACAATTACTTTAAGCAGTACAATTTTAAATGAAAATCGATGATACAGGCACTTTGCATCCCATACAAATTTAGTCTACTTATGGAACCAATTACAGAGTACTTACGAGCATCTTCGGAATATCTCACCGTAACTTCAAAAATTGCTTCTCCAGGTACTGCGTTGATAGTAATCATATAGTCTTTAATGTTGTTCGCTCCTTCGAATGTGACATCAATCGAGCGCTCAAAATTTCCATCAAGATGAGATTCACGTATTGAGCAGATCCTTGGAGTTCCATATTAATAAATTCAACAGCGAACGACGCAACTTCAAAAACCTCAGAAGAGTTTGTGTCCAACTATTTGTTTTGTTGACAGGCACACCAGTGGCTAGCGATGGCCGCATCCTCGCAGGTTCTATATTTGGTAATTTCTCTAAACTTATACCTCGAGGTTTGTTTGTGGTTTTCAAATGTTACCAGTTAAATTATAAGGATCTAGGAAATCGTACAAAGTTTCTTGTGAAACAAATGGTGTTGTTGTTGTAAAATTGATTTGTGTACCATTTTGTTAATCGTACAAACATGAAAGGCAACCTTTCTTCCATTCTTGTTTGGTAGGTGGTAGGTTTGCCGTATATCTCCCCATCGAATACCATGATCACTCATGAACACTGAGGCAGTGTTATTCAAGTGACGTCCGTCTTCCAACTCTTGAAAAAACTTCTGTTAATCTGGATCACCTCGTTTGGGTTGGTTAAGGTGATCGCGAGACAATTCAGCGCCCCAGAAAAAACCAAAGAACGGAAGACTAATTCTCATTCCAATGACGTATTTCTTGTAGTGTTCCAAAACGTCTTTGTAAACTAATCTAGCATCTTCACGCTGGTCCCAGTTCATTTCATGATCGTTTCCAATAAGATTTTTCGAATACTTATCGTTATATGCCTAATTGGCAGTTTCTGCGCCTCTTTAGGCTCTTTTGTATTGTATTCGTTTTTCTGATCCCTCAAAGGTACAGCTACATGAAAAAAACATAACACTTTCAACTTGTTCTGACAAAAGTGGAAACGGCACAATGCTACTCCTTCAAATTTTTTAAATGTCTTAGAACTTACGTCATTCTCTAGACCTCGATCAAGCCGGTGAGATTGTTTTGAGAGGTCTTTATCCGTTTGTTGATAGAATTTTCCAATCTAGATAATCAAGACAATAAGCTTTTACAGTAGCAGTACAATTTTAAATGAAAATCGGTGATACAGGCACTTTGCTTCCCATACAAATTCAATCTACTTATAGAACCAATCACAGAATATTTACGCTCATCTTCGGAGTATCTCACCGTAACTTCAAAAATTGCTTCTCCAGGTACTGTCTTGATAGTAATCATATAGTCCTTAATGTTGCTCACTCCTTCAATATCACTACCTGAATGTGACATCAATCGAGCGTTCAAAATTTCCATTAAGGTGAGATTTGCGCATTGTGCATATCCTTGAAGTTCCATATTAATAAATTCAACAGCGAACGAAGCAACTTCAAAAACCTCAGAAGAGTTTGTGTCCAACTCTTTGCTTTGCTGACAGGCACACCAGTGGCTAGCGATGGCCGCATCCTCGCAGGTTCTATATTTGGTAATTTCTCTGAAGAAGCTTATACCTCGAGATTTATTTGTGGTTTTCAAATATTCACCAGTTAAATTGTAAGGATCTAGCAAATCGTACAAAGTTTCATGCAGATCAAATGGTGTTGTCAGCCTTCGAGTATTTCTTTTAAGATTGCTGTATGCTTTGTAAAATTGATTTGTGTACCATTTCGGTAACCGTACAAACACAAAAGGCAACCTTTCTTCCATGCGTCCTTGGTAGGTTTGTCGGATATCACCCCATCGAATACCATGATCACTCATGAAAACTAAGGCAGTGTTATTCAGGTGACCTCCTTCTTCAAGTTCTTGGAAGAACTTCTGGTAATCAGGATCACCCAGTCTGGGTTGGTTCAGGTAATCGTGAGACAAACTAGCACCCCAGAAAAAACCAAAGAACGGAAGACTACTGTTGTTCATTCTAACAACAAATTTCTTGATGTATTCCAAAAGATCTTTGTACACTAATCTAGCACCTTCGCATTGGTCTACGTTCATTTTATGCTCATTTCCAATAAGATTTTCTGAATATCTATTGAAATAGTTGTAAGCGTAATCCGTTGTTTGTTTTTTAAATCCGCGCCTCATATAGTTGAAAAGGCCCATCCAAGAGGCGTCCTCACCATATACAGTCATAAAACCTTTACTTTTGAAATGGTGCCAAATAAATGTACAGTTGTCAAAATATGACGACTGTGTGGGCCAACACGTTTTGTTGAGTTCTTCTTCAAACAAACCGGTTAGCACTGGGATCAGGTTTGGAAAAGTATTGTCACCCACTTTATTATATCCTAGCATTTCTACTGCTCCTAGTTTTTGGAGATATTTAACAGTAATGGGCATTTGTCTATGGAGATTCAATCTAGACACTGCATCTAAACCTACTACTAGCACATTTAAAGGCTTACGGTATATCACTTTGCTTTTGGTGGTATTTTTAATAGGTACAAAACTGAAAGTATCTGTATATATCGTGGTATTATCCACAAAGCATTGAACTTTGATGAATTCGTCGTTTATTATTATTGTACTACCGTTAATGTATGAACATTTCTCATTATTCGAGAAGAAATTATCGGGCAGCTTTTTTTTGGGTTCGACTCTTCGGATCACCGAATAGCAGCAGTGGAGGTCAGAAAAGTCAGACACGTTGTAGGCAGGCAAGGAAGATTTTAAAATGTAAATGGAAGTAAGGTTTGCCTCAAATAAGGCAGGAACACCTTTGTTACACTTTACTCGAGTTGGAGGCAAGATGAATGGCTGCACAGCTGGATCGAAGGGGTCCATTTCTGGGATCCTGCATCCTGGGGTGTTGATAGCAAAACCTTTAAAAATAATAACGGAGTTAATAACACAAAAGAACCCGTATAGAACGTGGAGTCTTTATCAAAAGCTGTGATTTCCTCATAAAAGTTTATGTACGCTGCCGCCGTAGCATTTGCGGAACTACTTAATTTAAACATTTTGCACAATTTAGAAAAAGAAAAATAGTGAACGCGTATCTAGTTTAGGTTTAAAATGAGTGGATTGTTAAATCCACCCTCCACCGCGATCTACTGAATAGAATGGTTTTATATAGATTGAGCGTGATCACCAACTGCACGTCGCCGTCGGTGGGATAGAGACTGGGGGTGAGACTTGTGTTCCTCCCGATAAAACAGTTCCAACAAGATGAGACAAGATAACATTTTTGATAAAAAAAATAAAAAAAAAGTTGGAAGGCCTGGGTTTCGATCCAACGACCTCAAAGACCCTGAGATCCACTATCGGACTCTCTAACCACTGGGCCATCCTCCGATTGAGGAGATCTTATCAACAAAACATATTTGATTATAGGTACTTACTTACTGGTATCAACTTCAAACATTCAAAAACATATTTATTTCGATCGTAGACTTCGTCTCGAGCTGCCAACTTCATTCATCAACTGTGTTGCAACAAATATACACTAGTTACCAGTTTAGCAGTACGTATTTTCGCGATTGGCTGGGAATCTAGAATCTAGTATCGAAGTAGGATGTCGTTGGTCAAAGGAGCATCGTTATCGCCATCGTAACGTCACACGGGTTCGAGAGCCGTCGGCGTGTTTTCGGTACTCGATTCAAAAACCCATTTTTATCTTGATATAACTTTTGAATTATTGCGAAAAAAAAGAAAACAAAAACAGTTTTATTATAAAACTTATGTATGATCTTTCCATTTATGACAAAAAAAATTTTATTCAAAACCTCAATTAGGGCTACAATGGACAATACACCGAACATATTGAAAGTCATGTCCTTAAGAATAATAAATATACATAAATAGTAAATCGACTCTCGATACTTTGGCGTAGCTCTAATAAACACTCAAGATTTAGATTAAATCTTTCCCTAAAGATGCTGACGTAGTTAGTTGGAAAGTGGGAGCATTTATTTTGTCTACAAAAAAAAATTAAATCAAAATGTTGCTCATTCATCTAGTAACCAAATTTTATTAATTATTGTTTATCGAAAAAAAGATAGCTTTTCTAAATTTTAAGTCAAAGCTGTCAGTTATTCACGCTGTCGTCTCTCAAATCGTGTTTGGGTATAGGTGAAAATGGCGTGAGTACATATTTACAGCAAACAATAAGGTTTGTGGTAGATATTACCTTATATCAAACATATCGTCGTTATTCTCTCAAAAAGACTCAATTTAGATTCAATTCCAAATTTCTTTTATGGTCTATGGCGTTGGTTAGTTTTTTTATTAAAAATAATTAAAACAACCATGATTATTGGTTTTGCTAGTTGTTACGAGTTTTTTAAATCATTTTGGAAATTCGTCAATTATCACCTTTTTACCTTACGTACGGTGCCCCAATAAGTGCTATTTTTTCATTAATTTAATTTTATTTTAAAAGTGCTGGTCTCCTGACTAAAAACAGTGATTTCAAACTTTGGGCTCGAAATGTACTTAATTATTGGTCGCATGTACAGGTTTCCTTTATTGGATATCGAAATAGGTTTAATACTGGGTATAATTACAGAAAAAGTAAAAGTCAAAAAGCATTTCTGTTTTTGTTTTTGACGATTTCTTGAAAACACTGGAAAATCTCTAATTTTTTCAAAAATAAATCATAACTCGAAAACTATCAATAATCGCTGCACATACATGGGAGGTGTTTTGGATAAATCTCGGTACGGGCTATCTAGAGAAAAAATTAATAACGTCACCCGATTGGCCACCCTGTATAGTAACGAGCGACAAGAATTGCCAAACGGGGGTTCTCGATTCTTATCAGCCCCCCGACGGTGAAATCCTAAAATGTCGGTGCTGGAGGTTGCTAGCTGGTTCCTAAACTAAACATTCCTAGTGTGATACACGATATACTCACCTTTGTTGCTGTCGTACGTGAAATCCTTGATGCTCTCTATGGTGGGCTGCAAGGATAAAAACTCTATCTCGAAAATGTCGACAAAGTACAGCAACGCTCCGAATATAAATACGGGGATCCATAGTAGTGAGGGCAGTCTGACTCGCCAAGAATCATCCACTACGTCCATGCCATCCGAGCCAAGCCTTCTGTAATGCAAGTTGCGGTATTTAAACAACTTCATGGTTTCTTTAGCTGTTAGATATATATTGCATCTCAATTTGCGCACGATTTAAAAAATGACTTCCGAAAATTTCAGCTGTCAATGTTACGTTATAACCAGTTATAACATAACCAAAATTACATGATGTGTCAATATGAATCTCTCAGAAAGAGTGACGTATTAAGGGGCTTCGTCGGGACGTTTTCTTCAGTTGCCTGGTACATTAAAATTCCTTCAAAAAATGAAGTTAAGGGATTAAATAGAGTGCGGTAAGGTAAGAGGTAACGTAAGACGTAAGGTAATAAACCTGTGGAATCAGATGAGAGTGTTGCGTTACCTCTTACGTTACGACTATAAACACTCTCATCTGATTCCACAGGTTTATTTTCTTACGTCTTACGTTACCTCTTACCTTACCGCACTCTAGTTAATACTTAAGCGATACGGTGACTTACTTCTAACATGTTTATTTATTTATTGACGGTTAAACGTCTAACAATTAAATCAAAATATCAGAAGACATATATAAATAAAGAAAAGAATATAAACAAAAACAAAAAATCACAACTTCAGCTAAAGTGTGCAATAGAATATTACAAATTTATGGCTACAATTTAAAATATCAGAATATTCATAGAAACCATGGTCAAACCTTAATTTATATGCACAAATCCTCAAAAGCTTATTCTGAACTCTTTCCAACAGCAATATTTCCACATGATATGTAGGAGACCAAATGACTGAGTTGTACTCCAATACTGATCACTAGAGCACAGAAAATAGATTAATAGATTTCCGGGGTCCCAACATTTTATAGGGCTTTGCTATACCATCATTTATTGTATTCTGTTTGAAATTCAAACTTTCCAACAGCGAAAGTTGGCATTTTCGCATATACATAATAGAATATTACAAATATATGGCTACAATTTAAAAGATCAGAATATTCATAGAAACCATGGCCAAACCTTAATTTATATGCACAAATCCTTAAAAGCTTATTCTGAACTCTTCCCAACAGCAATATTTCCAGATGATATGTAGGACGTCAAATGACTGAGTTGTACTCCAATACTGATCACTATAGCACAGAAAATAGATTAATAGATTTCCGGGATCCCAACATTTTATAGGGCTTTGCTATACCATCATTTATTGTATACCGTTTGAAATTCAAACTTTCGTCAAACGTTATCCCCAAATCCTTCACATGACTTCTTTTTAACAAATTTATGTTTGTTTATGTTTTATGCATATTTTACAGGCCCTGTTAGGCTTACAACAATTTATTAATATTCAGTTTGTATTTGCATCTTTTCTATCTTTAACTATTCCAAACAACTTTAGGTCATCTGCAAATATTGAAAAATTTCGTCTTGACAAAAAATGAGCAATATCGTTCACAAATAAATTGAAAAGTACAGGTCCTATATGAGATCCCTGGTGAAGACCCGAAGTTACAGGAATCATGATCATAGTCACAATATCTTAACAGACATGTTGTAAACTCGTAAAATGCATTTACGAGTTTCTCTTGGGATATCTTTAAGATCTTTAATGCAGTAGTTTCCCGTTTGCTTTCTGCATCCTCATGCCGTTGACCAGATGGTATCTATTGGTTCATCCGCCTTTAGGGGCAATTTCTCACCCCAAGGACAAGAAGGTGTCCACTCTTCTCAACTCGTCCACCCAAAGCTGTTGGTTGAGAAGAGGTTACTGCTTATACCGACAGTAGTTCGATTCCTTTTAGTCGCCTTTTACGACACGCAGGATATACGATGGGAGATATTCTAACCCGCCTTCACACGGGGAAGTTACAGGAATACTATTTGGTTAATAGCTCCTGCGCACTTTACAAAGTGCGTTCTCTCTGCTAAATATTTCTGCAGCCTTTACGTTGGTAGTGCCGAAAGATTTGACAAAAATTTGAGAGTTTACAGACTAAATTCTCTACAACCCTACAACAAGAGTTGAACACTTTGTGTTCTGGTTTAAAGCAGGCATAGGCCTCATTTGAACAGATATCTACATACAGGGTGGGCCAATAGTGCGTGGACGAAGGATTGTGGGTTTACTAAAAAATATTTCAAAAATCTGTCACTTCATCATGGTGGGGACCCTCGAGGGCCATAACGTAAAAATATTTTCACTTAAATTTTGACGTTTATACAGGGTGATTCATATCAAACTTACATTTTTTTGAATGGAATCCCCTATATATTATTGCATATTTGGATTCCTTGGTCAATTCTAGTGTGACTTTCTGTACCACACATGGAACTTTAAACGAACCGTTTAGGCGCAAATCACCATTTTTGGTATAAGTAGGTATCAGAAAAAAATGAATATCGCAGCGATTATAAAAGCTAGAAGGCCATGACTTTGCGGTACGACTAAGAATGAAATGCTTCACCTTAGGTCAGACGGCTAAATTTGAATTCTTTTTGTGCTTGGAGAAATCAGAGGATAAATTTAGGAAACTTCAATCACAGATAACTTGATTTTTTCAAATCAGAATGCCTATTTTAGTTTCAAGAATCAAATGTAAAATTTGATTACCTTCCTAACGATATAGCATTCTTGATATCAATCTCTTTTGGTTTTCATTTTATTTCAAATTTTCAGTCAAATCAGTGTTGTTCAATTTTCCTGCGTGCAAGCAACCTAGCAGGCCATGAAAAATAAACAAAAGCTCATTAATATGGAAGAAACCAACTTACTTAGTAGAAAGATGCAAACTAACTAGAGCAACGAGGCAAGATTATGAAAATTCCTTATAACATATTGGCTCTAACCGGATACAACAGCGGCAAGATATCTAATGTCAATGAGTAGCTGGGGTATGACAGAAGTGTTTGTTTTTCACAGCCTACTAGCTATTGAGGTCTACTAGAGCTTGACAACTTTCCAAAACGATTAAAAATTTTGAAGCAAAAGGAAAACTACCGGCGATTTTTGCTTACAAAAGTGAAGATATCCTCAACTGGAGCATTCTGAACATCTATTGAAATAATTGCTAGAAAATTTTAATTCGCTATGTTGTAATTGTGATTATTTCATGTAGTTTTCTGCACACTAAATTATGTTTTACAATTCAAACAGACTGCAATTCAAATTTCATTTTCCGCGATTTTGCTAATAAGTAAAAGTACCTACTGAAGAATTTGAAGGGTTGCAGTCAGGAGTATCATTACTTTTGACTTACGGAAATGGCTACTTTTTTATGGCATTAAATGTGGAATTTTATTCAAATTTATTCAGAAGAAATATATATTCTACTGCCAGTAACAATCACTGGTAGTTTTCCTTTGATTAAGTATTTTTTTACTGACTTTGGAAATTGGCTAATAACTAGTAGGCTATGAAAAATGAGCGTTCCTGTTACCGCTATTGTTTCTGGTTAGAGCTAATATGTTGTAAGGAATTTTCATAATCTTGCCTCGCTGCTCTAGTTAGTTTGGATCTTTCTACTAAGTTAGTTGCTTTCTTCCATATTAACGAGCTTTTGTTTATTTTTCATGGCTTGCTATGTTGCTTGCATGCAGGAAAATTGAAAAACACCGATTTGACTGAAAATTTGAAATAAAATGAAAACCAAAAAAGATTGGTATCAAGAATGCTATATCGTTAGAAAGGTAATCAAATTTTACATTTGATTCTTTGAATCAACATAGGCATTCCCATTTGAAAAAATCAAGTTATCTGTGATTAAAGTTTCCTAAATTTATCGTCTAATTTCTCCAAGTACAAAAAGAATTCAAATTTAGCCGTCTGACCTAAGATGACGCATTTCATGCTTAGTCGTACCGCAAAGTCAAGGCCTTCTAAGTTTTGTAATCGCTGCGATATTCAATTTTTTGCTGATACCTACTTATACCAAAAATGGTGATTTGCGCCTAAACGGTTCGTTTAAAGTTCCATGTGTGATACATAAAGTCAAACTAGAATTGACCAAGGAGTCCAAATATGCATTAATATATAGGGAGTTCCATTAAAAAAATGGAGGTTTGATATGAATCACCCTGTATAAACGTCAAAATTCAAGTGAAAATATTTTTACGTTATAACCCTCAAGGGTCCCTACCATGATCAAGCGACAGATTTTTGAAATATTTTTTAGTAAGCCCACAATCCTCCGTCCACGCACTATTGGCCCACCCTGTATCGAAGAGTTGGATCATTTATGACGGCAGTACATGTTTATTAAAAAAAAGTAGATGTCTAAGGCTGGTAACAGGAAGTGAAGAGTTTACAGGAAATATTCCATGAAATGGCAGAAGTTTCGAGCAAGAAACAAACACAATACCTGTAGGCGTACGTCATTTCTCCTCGATCTGCCAGTACACTAGCACTGTCGAATGTATGCCTGATACTATCAGCTAAAACTGAAATTCTCAATATAAGCACGTTTTGTGCATTTTTATGCACATTCTTCTCGAGTTGGAGAATGTTACGACGATTTTCACTAAAAAAAGTGTCGTAACTATGTAGATTGCACGTTAAATAATCGTAAGGCTTCAAATCTATTTTTTACATACTCTTATCAACAGATTTGCATTTGTTTCATAATGCATTCAGACGTGTCAGTCATTATTTGATTATTTTTATGGTTTCATTATTCCGTACGTACATATATGTCAAAATCGATAAACTGCATTGTTCATTAATCAACATAATAACCATTGAATGGTGACTGAATAATCAACATCATCGACCTGCATAATAACATTTGAATGAAAGGTCTGATTCTACATTTACGCTCTTCCAATTCCAAAAGGCTTTCGAATGAGACCTATGACTATCGTTACGTCGTAAAAAAGACTTTTGACAGCAAAAGGTCGGAAATAAATTAAATTTGGTGGCATGGTAGACATTGGTCCCCTGAACCTACACCTAAAGCTAAGCGCGCACTGGGTCCTACGGAATGGTACGCACCTTCAGCACTTTTTTTAGGTGACTGCGCTCACTGGGTCGGTCGGTACGGACGGAACGGACGGACGGACGGAAGGTCGGACAATAGAGACAAGCAGTCTCGTAATAGGTTTTGTCCTGTTATGTATTGTGAAAACCAAAACGATATGTTGAGTGAAGAAGAAATAATTGTAAGTCTAATGTTGGTAGCAGAAGAAGAAGAAGAAAGGTCAAGAACTCGAGGATAAGATTACAGCACCACCGTAGTTAATTTGGGAATATCCATCCTCGCTTTGCAACCAGTATTGCTCAACTGAAACGGCCGAATGTCTGTACCGAAGTACGTGCAGGCACGCCAGGAATATTTGAGAACGGTGAAGGATAAAAGAGACCCACTCACAACACCGGGGGTTTGTCGCATACCATGCACCTGTGGGAGTGTATACATAGGAAAAACGAAGCGATCTATAATCGCAAGAATTGCAGAACATAAGGCAAGCTGTCGACTAGGCTAGACGGACAAATCATCGGCAGCCGAACATGCGATTAAGGAGGGAAGTCACAGGATCAAGTTTGAAGAAACTCAGGTTCTTGCCGCAACGTCTGCATACCATGCCAGACTTCACACAGAAGCCATCGAAATACAAAAACATCATAATAATTTCAATAGGAAAGAAGAAACACAGAAAGTTAACCGGACATGGGTACCCATCCTAAAGGACCTGAAGACACTACCATATCGCGAAGGGGCGGGGCTACCAACGCTACCTGGTTGGGCCACGTCACCATTAGCAGGTCTAAATACAGGTGCAGATCCACCAGCCGTCAGTATTTTGGAAGTTGCCGAAGTGAAATAGCTTCTGAAGATGCCATCCACTTGTGGTGGCGAAACGTCAAGCTTTAACGCTAAACGACGCCGGCCTAAAAACCCAAGAACCACAAATTCATCAGATAAGCGAGTCTCCTCAATTCTATAATTATTTACAGCTAATGCAATTTGTTGTTCGATTACATATTATAGTATCTTAGTGTTTCCATCAAAAGAATAATTTGCTATTTGGTGTTTCAGTCTTTTCATATATATTGCTCCTAGATTCAAAAATTAACAGCTGACTATGGGTATCGTCAAGAAGGACGTATTTACCAATCACTGCTAACGCTCAACTTGATTCCATACTAACATGCCAATCAAAAGAATCACTGATAATGGGAATCAGCTGCAAATACCTATGAGCTTTGCGAAGAGACAGCACTCACGAATTTTCTATGATAAGACACGACAAGATTGTTAAGTTTGTCGTTATGTGTGAGTCTTTCCAATTCTCTACTTGTTTATAGCTCATGCAATATATTTTTCAATTACATCCTGTACTGTCTTGGTGTTTTCATCAAAATAATAATTTGCTATTTGGTGTTTCAATCTTGTCATATCTATTGCCGCTAGATTTAGAAACCAACAGCTGACGATGGGTACAAAATAAACAAGTAGAATGTATGTATCTACCAATCACTGCTAATCCTCAACTTCGCTCTATTCTAACATGCCAATCAAAAGAATCACTGATAATGGTAATCAGCTGCAAATACCTATCAGCTGTGGTAGACAGTACTCACGAATTTTCTGTGATAAGGCACGACAAGATTGTTAGGTTTGTCGTTATGTGTGAGTCTTTCCAATTCTCTAATTGAGCTCATGCAATATATTTTTCAATTACATCTTATAGTGTCTTAGTGTCTTAGTGAGCTGTCGGAAGAGATAGCACTCACGAATTTTCTATGATAAGACACGACAAGATTGTTAGGTTTGTCGTTATGTGTGAGTCTTTCCAATTCTCTAATTGTTTATAGCTCATGCGATATATTTTTCAATGCATCTTATAGTGTCTTAGTGTTTTCATCAAAATGATAATGTGCTGTTTGGTGTTTCAATCTTGACATATATCTATTGCCCTTAGATTTAGAAATCAACAGCTGACGATCGGTATAAAATAAACAAGTAGAACGTATTTACCAATCACTGCTAATCCTCAACTTCACTCCATTCTAACATGCCAATCAAAAGAACCACTGATAACGATATTTAGCTGCATAAATTCCAATGAGCTGTTGGAAAGGATGCCACTTACGAATTTTCGATGATAAGACACGACAAAATTGTTAGGTTTGTCATTATGTGTGAGTCTTTCCAATTCTCTAATTGTTTATAGCTCACGCAATATATTTTTCAATTACATCTTACAGTGTCTTAATATTTTCATGAAAATAATAATTTGCTATTTGGTGTTTCAATCTTGTCATATCTATTGCCCCTAGATTTAGAAACCAACAGCTGACGATGGGTACAAAATAAACAAGTAGAATTTATTTACCAATCACTGCTAATCCTCAACTTCGCTCCATTCTAACATGCCAATCAAAAGAATCACTGATAATGGTAATCAGCTGCAAATACCTATGAGCTCTCGGAAGAGACAGCACTAACGAATTTTCTATGACAAGACACGACAAGATTGTTAGGTTTGTCGTTATGTGTGAGTCTTTTCAATTCTCTAATTGTTTATAGCTCATGCAATATATTTTTCAATTACATATTATAGAATCTTAGTGTTTTCATCAAAAAGATAATTTGCTATTTGGTGTTTCAATCTTGTCATATCTATTGCCCCTAGATTTAGAAATCAACAGCTGAAGAAGGGTATAAAATAAACAAGTAGAACGTATTTACCAATCACTGCTAATCCTCAACTTCATTTCATTCTAACATGCCAATCAAAAGAATCACTGATAACAATAGTCTGCCGCATAATTCCAATGAGCTGTCGGAAGAGATAGCACTCACGAATGTTCTATGATAAGACACGTCAAGATTGTTAGGTTTGTCGTTATGTGTGAGTCTTTCCAATTCTCTAATTGTTTATAGCTCATGCAGTATATTTTTCAGTTACACCTTATAGAGTCTTAGTGTTTTCCTCAAAATAAAAATTTTGCTATTTGGTGTTTAAATCTTGACATATATCTATTTCCCCTAGATCTAGAAATCAACAGCTGACGATGGGTAATTGGGTATAAAATAAACAAGTAGAACGTATTTACCAATCACTGCTAATCCTCAACTTCACTCCATTCTAACATGCCAATCAAAAGAATCACTGATAACGATATTCAGCTGCATAATTCCAATGAGCTGTCGGAAGAGATAGCACTCACGAATTTTCTATGACAAGACACGACGAAATTGTTAGGTTTGTCGGCATGTGTGCAAGAGAGATAAAAGATGCTCAAAGTGGACCGTGCCAAACCCCTCCCTCCCGCGTTCTATCTCCGTGCCGGTTCGATAGCTGAAATAGAGCGCAGACGTTGAAAGACGTCGCGACGACTGGGCGTCGTTACCGGCGTATCCAGGGGGGCGGAAGGGGGTAAACACACGGACGAAGGAAGATTAATAAAAATGAACATGAACTCAACATTTTTATCATAATAATAAGGTCTTTTATTATTGATAAAAAATAATTCAAAAAATTTAAGTATGTTGAGGATGGATGAAGTCTAGGCACAGGTTGCCGCCTAAATGGACTATAAAATACTAGTTGCAAATAGAATCTGAACACCGAGAAAAAAAGGGATAGTGCTGCATCACATGCGGTAGGACTAAAGACTAAAAGAGGGAACCCACGTGGCTCCGCGATGAACAGCGTCTGCATTCGATAGTAGGGCAGCAGCAGCCTTGTGCGCGGTTAGCGCTTGGGTGGGTGACTGAATGTACACAGGGCATTCAGTTTCGACCGTGTTGCTGTGTCGCTCACACGAGCGCTGAGCGGAGCATTTTACGCGGCCGGCACATTGGATGATCGACCGGAAGGCCCGGACGGAGGACCCCCGTCGGACCGTCCGGGATGATGGTGTAATCATTCCAACGGTGCTGGCCGTGCACCGTCCCCCCTCTGGGAAAGTTATAGTACAATAGGCCTTAAAGGCTTAAGTGCTGACGGCTCCGAGAGGAAAAAAAGACTAAAAGAACCTATTTTTCATAATTAGTTTATAAAGAATACAACACTCAATAATGGGTGAATTCTCTGTGTTGACGAAAGCACACCTCTAGCCTAAACGACATGCTCGTAATCTGTTTGTCAATAAACTCTAGAGGTACAGCCTCCCAAGCTGCCCTCACGGCATGTTCCAGTTCATCCAGCGTGGTTGGAGGATTGGGAAAATCGCGATTAATTCAATCCCATAAATCGGGCCTGACCTCAACTTCCTGTCGGAACTTAATCGACCCCCTTGCAATATGAGGACACGTAGTATCTTGGTGGAAGGAGCCCTCTTCGAGGGCTCGGACATGTGGAACGGCGACTGGTTTTAAAGACTCATTCACAAAACTTTGGGCCGTCATTGTGCCGCTAATCACAAGTAAAGGTGATTTGCTGTTAAATGCAGCAGTATCCCAAACCATCAGACAATAGGACAGCATACAGGCGCTCAACAGCAAACAGAAGATTACGTCGTTCATCTCGTCGTCGTCTAAGATGTTGACATCCGTCGTGTGCCCCCAGGCAAAACCTGGACTAGTTGGCACCGATCTAACCGTTGACGATGATTTGCTGTGAGTGGAAGCACTAGATGCGGAAGATATTCGAAGGGGCCTCCCTTTAGCTGCATACCAAGCCTCAGCAACAGCTGGAGTGGATCGCATTCGGTATAGAAGGGCCAGTAGTCATTGATGACAATCATCTTGCCGGTGTGTAGTTTTCCTACGTGCTCCAGAGCCTGTAGCTCGCTGCATCCGCCCTATTCGATTCATGCGTGCCATGTTGCTACAGCTGTTGCCACACTCGCCTCATGGCTACAGCAATTGCTTTGAAAGAAGCACCACGTTCCCATTGGCCTACAATCCGCACCCGGTCAAAGGATATTAACTGCGTAAGCTCGTCTTCTTGGGGGCATCTTTACACAACCAACCAGTCTCTCGCCACATTTGCAACAGATATAACTTTTGGATCGACAAAGAGCCGTGCTTTGTTTTTCCACGTATAGAGCTTTTTGGAAGTCCCATGTAGGTAAATAGCGTCAGAATGAACAACAAGTGTATAATTATGTACTAGAGAGGGAGATATTTTATTAATAGACTTATTGTCCTCTAAACCTCCCCAACTTTTTTATACCATTGCTTTTGTACATATTATCAAGAGGTCACAAAAATGGACATTTTCAATTCTGTATTTTTTTTAAAATATTTCTTATTCTTAATTTTGCTGTGCTTTTGATCTGTAAAGTACCATTTTCAAGTGAATTGATAATTAGTCAAAAATACTACCGATATAATTAGTTGATGTGAGCTGATATTGCCACCAAGTAAAGCAGATAAACAAAATCAAAGCTGGCAGCAAGGTCTGTGGAAAAAACATCATGGAATTTATTCGTACCTGATGAGAGGAAGCTAGCATTCAAAAGTACCTGAATAACATGATTGTATTTAGCTTATTTTGTAACACATCTGACAGCAATATAAAACGAGTTATTTACTTATTTCGATAGTATTCATTTTGGCTAATTATTACTTTATTAGAACAAATATATCCTAGAGACCAAAGACACAAAAAAATAAATTCAAAAAACATATAAAAAATTACAGAACTACAAGGTTTCGACGCCAGTGATACATCGTGCTTTATCGGCATCTTTTTCGTAATAATAATTGGTGGGCTATTAATTGCTAACATTGCGTGTAGTTGATAAATAATTGTTTTGCAATGTGATGTCTGCTTTTCATCTTATATAGTAAACAAGTCAGTCAATGACCGTTGCCAGATATCAAGCATATGTCAGCAATTATTTACGCTGACTGAACTAATCTCAGTAAAGAAACAGCAGTTGCACTAATAGCGAGATAAAGTGATGCGATGCAATAAAACAAAAATAAATAATAAAATGCATATATGCGAATTGACAAAGATGTTGCAACAGAAAGGTGAGGTACCTGTTCCTTAAGTTTTTTTTTGGGGAAGTTTAGATCTAGATTTGTTCTACAATAGGAAACCCTAATGAACGACCTAGCCTAAAGTTGCAGTCAAGTACATTAAAGGCCATTTTGGATAATATGTAGAGGCAATCGAATTTATTTATGATTTTATGAGCAGCACATATTATGTAAGTCAGACTCAGACATTAGTCTCTAGGACCCTTATGTCATTACACTACATTTTTTTCGGATACACCGATAGTCACCATTTGATACCGGTGCTCCATTTTGTAGCTTAACGATTTTAAAGAATATTCAATTTTCCTTGTATAAGTAATAAATATATTAAGGATTCTAGATCACTGAGACAAAAGACAATTTACTTGACATGAAGGCATGATAGAGAGTGATCAAAGCTTAAGTATTTTTAATTTCCCTACATTTTCTGTTTATAAATCCCAGCATCTTATTCGACTGGCCTACAATGGTGTTACAATGATAGTGAAAAGAAGTTTCTTATTTAGGAAAACCTCCAGGCCATTGACTATATTAGGCTACTTTATATAAGAGTCATAAAGCTTATAAGCATACTTAATCATGTAAGTGTTTGTTGAGAAAATAGCATAAATGCTAAAACTATATTTATAAAGAGATCATTATCATTACAAAATTTCCAGAAGCTGTTTAGATCATTTTAAATCATTTCACACTCGTCAGGCCCTTTAACAGTGTCATACATCTTCATGTCGTCCGCATACGATACAAATTTCACATATTTCAGTACATTGGTTATACCGTTAATGTATATTAAAAATAGCAATGGATCCAGGTGACTTCCCTGCGGCACCTTAGTGAAGTCAGTATAGATGGAATCAACCTGAGCCTTATTGTCTATAGACTCCGTTATGTAATCAATGTAACACATTAGGTTAGTTTCAGTGATCGGCCTGTAGCTTACAACATTTTGTTTGTCACCAGATTTGAACACTGGAAATCTATGAGCTACTTTCCACCCACTTGGGGATTTTGTTTTACTTATCGACCTTTGAAAGATCATACAAAGAGAGACTCAAACTAGTCGTGCACTTCTTCACAAATCTAGGAGGATCTGCTTAAGGGTCTAGGGTATAGCGCGCGAAATTGAGAACCAAGAAAAGACGTATTCCCGTGTTAGCGAGGAGGCGTGGCCGCGTGTTCCCTTTCTCCAGTGTGTGTGTCTAAGATGAGGGGCGATAAGTCCAAAAATCCAAAGGTAAGGTCAAAAGGTCCAAAGGTAAGGTCCAAAGGTCATCATAAAAATGAATTTCGCATTTCCAAGCTCCTGACGTTACCTTTAAACTTACAGTGATGACTCAAAGAGCAAATTGAAGGAGAAAGCTTGCGCTTGTGCAACTATTTAGCCTTTTTTTGATATCGTGTTTGGTTATTAAATTACAGGCATTTATAGAATGTATGATTTTGCATTGCGAGTTTTTTTGCACATTAAAAAACTTTTTTGAGAAAATCGAAAATAGTGTCATTCATTAAGGTCTTAACTATCGCCTTCTGAAATATTATATATGTAGTTTGAAAATAGAGTGAGTTATGCGAGAAATTGTGAGTCCGTGTTTTACATGGGAAATACGTATGTATAAATGTGTGTATCCAGGCCGCTTAAGGACCAGCTGATTTTTAAATGCGAGTTGTAGCTACAACACGTGTAATTGTCATGTGCTTACTTTTTTACTTCCTGTTTTGGTTAATTTGGGGGTACTGATTACAAATCCGTTCGCAGTTTTAAGTTTGAGTCTCGTTTGACGAAAATCAAAAATTTCAGATCATCAGGTTTTCCTAAAAAATCGAAAATCCTTAGTTGGCTTTCGATTAAGGTGAAAATTCGTGTTTTAGATAACTTAAGGGTGCTGACTAAGAATACGGTCGCAGTTTTGAGCTTCAGTCTCGTTCGGCGAAAATAAAAAATTTTAGATGTTCAAGTTTTCCTAAAAAATCGAATATCTTTAGTTGGCTTTCTACTAAGATTAAAATTCGTGTTTTGGAAATTTTGAGGGTGGTGACTACAAATTCTATCGTAGTTTTGAGTTTTAGTCTCATTTGGCGAAAATAAAAATATTCAGATCTTTGAGATCGACATGTTTATCTAAAACATCGAAAATCTTTATTCGGCTTTCTATTGACGAGAAACCTCCTGCTTTGGATAATTTGAGGGTGCTGCCCTAACGTGAAAATTCGAAGAAGACAAGCTAAACGATACATAAGACATTATGTGTTGTAATATTGTTTTATGCCATTCGTTTTTACTAAACTGAAACATCCCTTCTGCATAGATAGGACCAATTTGCTTAGTAAATCATGATAGGACGAGTCTCCTTAGTAATATTGTGATTTTTGTAGATAGGACGGAATTGAATGCACGAAAAGACTAATATCTGATATAGTTTGGTGTTTTAGGGTAGGAAAATTGCTCGAGATGTATGTCTCGACCACACATAAGCCTTTAACATAAAACGTGAAATTTTGTCAGATGGGACGTTCCAGCTCAGCAGGGCAGAATACCCCGGTATTACACTAACCTCCATACCCACATAAAGCAGAATATTAGAATATTCAGAAATATTTGTTACAGATACAGCATCATAACTGGCAGGCAGTATATACAAATTTCTAATTCAACAAAAATTCAAAATGAAATATTGAGTGTATATGTTGAGAACTATGTAGAGATATATGAAAAGTAGGCAAGCCTAAGTCGTTCGCCGACTTATTAGGAAACAAAATTATGCTATAGCTGGGAAGCGGCAAAAAACATATTAAAGCGAAGTGTACTCTTTAAACCGAATTCCAAGCTTTCGGAGAACTATGCCTCCATCATCAGGGAATGTTTGCTGTTGGCAAGCCAGAGGCATAGTTCTCCGAAAGTTTGTTTAAAGAGTACACTTTGCTTTAATATATTTTTGCCGCTTCCCAGCTATAGCATAATTTTGTTATATCAAAAGTGTATAATGAGAATGTGGCAAAAAGGATCATTATTGTAAAGGAAGTCAGACAGCAATCTAGATCCTAATTTTGTTGTTCGAAAGTATCAGTGACTTATCACAATCGTCGGGCTTTCAGATCAATATCATTTTTAATCCAGATCCGAAACTTCAAAGTTTCGATAAATGTGGCTTTAGTTATTGACTATTTGAAAAGCAATAAATCAGAGAGACAGCCAATAAATAATTTTTAAAATTTGCAAGCACATTGCACACAATGTGTAGCATTACATGATCTGTAGGTACAAGTTTCCGAATTCATTGAGGGTAACACCACCAGTTTAACATTTACACTGAATGGAAATACCTCTCAATAAAGATAGCAAATTTTATTAAACTTTGTGTAAAAATAACCAGCTAGATGCACTTTCATCATCAAACTTCAATTGAATGTGAAATTTAATAATCGGTCTCACCTAAACGAGCGTCCCTTTTGATTTGGCTGCAATTTCAGCCTTTTTAACATATCGGTAAGTATAACTAGTCACCTTCGCTGTATTTTGGTTAGTGCATACATGCCACATATGCATAGTTTTCCGAATATTAATAGGACTAGTCGTTATCTTATCAATTTCTTTTTAAATATTATATCAAGATAGATGTATATCAAGCAGATTGTTTTTAGTGCATCACATACAGGATGGTTGTGATTTGAATATTGTAAGTTTTGATACATACTTTCTGTATAATGTGATCTTCTAAATCAAGGATCATTATTTCTAGTAGCTTTGTGGTTATTGTTTTGAAATTTAGTATCCCTTATCATACGTTAAGCGACCAAATGTTCTCTTTTGTTCCTCCCGAACCCAACATGGTTTAACGGTTGAATAGTCATCCATCTTATGGCGGTAACTGCTCCATACTACAAAAAGTTTCATACGAAACATTATTTTTGATATAATATATTTGTTGCCGCTTAACCTGTGCACCCCCGGTCAAAGGGATCAGACAGAGTCGCACCCTAAGTTCTTTATGAACCTTTAGATGCATTGGACGATGCTTTCCAGTCTTCCCTCCTGGCTTACATTCGAATTAGGAGTTTTTGCTTTCACTCAAGGTAGGACAGTCGAAAATAACGTGCTTAGCACATCCTGCATAAAGGATTTGACACATCGATCCCCAACTTTTGCAAGTGTGCACTGAACGTCCAATGGCCAGTTATAAATTCAACCACCTTTCGTAGTTCTCTCTTGCTCAATCTGAGTAGAGATATGTTGATCCGGCCGGATGGAATCCAAATGATTGAATCCGAACAAGGACTGTTTAGAACCAATCCGCCGTTGCGGATTGCGGATTCGATCTTTTGGATCGGTTTTGTAGCGAACGCTCGGGATCTCGGTAGTACGTCGCCGGAGCCATGATTGGTTTGGTCTGGTGGGTCGGTTCGGTTCGTTTGTATACCTGCACATCGGTTCCTTGTGAACGTGTATTTTCGAAAACAGGTTATACTATATCTGAAAGGCGAAGTAGACTATCACCAAACAAAGTAGAGAAATTAATTTTCATTAATCATAATTTAAAAAGTTTGTAACATTTATAGGTAGTAGATTTGTATGTCATTAGAACCTAGTGTTGGCTTGGGTACTTCTTGTTTTATAGCGTACAATACTGGGTCTTGGAAGCATTGAATTTTACCATACTCTTGAGCCCCCAAGCGGTAATGGTATCGATATTCTTTGAAAGTGAAGCTGCCACTGCCAGTCTTCTGCATTCCAGCTCGACCACAGAGATTGGTCTATTGCTCATGATGCCTGCATGCAGCGTACTGTCATCTGCAAAACTGTGGATTGGATTCGTAGTGCTGGAGAGTAGATCGTCAATGTGAAGCAGAGACAATGTCGTCACCAATATCGATCCCTGGGGAACCCCAGCATTGATGCTATGAAAAGAAGAGGAAAAGCCATCTACCACGACAGAAATTTTCCGACCTAAGAGGAAGTCTGCGAGCCAACCGCAGAGCTTAACAGGGAGCCCGTAAGAGGGGAGCTTGTTTAGGAGAGCTGCATGCCACAGTTGATCGAATGCCTTTGAAATATCGAGAGCAACGACATGAGCCTCGCCAAATGACTGGATGAGTTTACTCCACACATGTGTGACGTAAACCAGGAGATCTCCAATTGATCTTTTGTGGCGGAATCCATATTGTCTGTCGTTGATTAAGTAATGGAGCTCTAGGTATTTCATGAGCTCTTGGTTGACGCATTTCTCCATCACTTCACTGATTACAGAGGGCAGAGCTATAGGTCTGTAGTTAATCGGATCAGTTTTGGATCTGTTTTTTGGCACGGGCTGGATGCTAGCTGTTTTCCAGTCTTCCGGGAAAATGCCGGAATCGTAAGACATCCGAGAGGGGCGGGTAAATAAGGGGTGAGCTCCGGTGCGCACTTCTTCACAACAATGGAGGGGATCATGTCGGGCCCATTCGACTTATTAGTATCAAGTGACTGCAGCACCTTCCGAACTATTTTTGTTCTGGACGTTATTTCGGCGTCCAAGATAATGTTACCCTGTTGATCTTCGCCAGTGCCTTTAGGCTATTATGGCAGCCCTACACCATTTCTGAAGTACTGTTGTTAGCCGCCCGGCTGTGATGGCCTTGTGTTTACATAGATGGTCTTTTTACTGTAATTTTTGGAACTGACCCCGATTGCTTCAATCATTACAAAAGTTTATTATCCGTTCGAAACGGTGCTCTTGAAGCTTTTGATAGAATTCTATATGAAATGGATGATATTTGTATTTCCTCTCCTTCCGACTTTGAAAAGATTGGGAGGCATCACATAAATAACGTGGAGTAAAATTTCCAGTTATTTACCTTCATTGAATGTCACTTGGGATTACCACTTACCGCTTTGCGTAATCAAGGTTATCACTACCATCAAACCGGAAGAGAGCAGTACAAAAATAGCAGATGTACAGGAAAAAGGTTGTGGGATTATAAACGACGATGGCCAAGAGAATAGTAAGAGCCTACAGAATTGCATCAACAAGTTCAGCATTGGTAATAGCTAGAGTACCTCCGGCAGACCTTTTGATTGCAGAGAAAGAAGAAGAAAAGTGTGTAGGAAAAAGCACAGCAAAAGAAAACATGATTAAAGGTTGGCAGGACTCTTGGCAAAATGACAATATTGGTATCTGGACCAGGAGGCTAATACCGGCAATCAAACCATGATGGTTGGAAAGGCAACATGGAGATTGACCTATTTTCTCACTCAGATGATAAGTGGACATGGATGTTTCCAAGAATATGGGAAACACTGAAAAAGAGCAGTGCATTTACTGCTATCAGGTAGACCTGGTAGAGCATATCTTTTTTGAGTGTATACAATGGAAACCTGAGAGAGACACAGTAGATCAAAGTCTAGGAAAGGTGACACCTGAAAATTTGATATCAAAAATGTTAAATTCAGAGGAGAACTGGGAGATTGTTGCTAATTTTACACAGTGTAGCAGGCGAAAGGAGAAAGATGTAACGGAGATGGAAAGAAGAAAAATAGAAGAGAAGTAATGGAGCACTAAAAATATCAAACAGCCGTATTACCTCTTGAAGCAATGCTACATTTAATTTCAGGAAGTTCCACCTAGCGAAGACAAGGGGTTTTATTCAGAGTACCATGAAACCGATCGGTCAAGCACTAAAAAACTTTTGTACATGGCAGATATCTGCCAGGGTGCTCCGTAAAACCCAATTGCCAATTCAATTAATACATTTAACGAAAAATACAAAATATATATCTATAATACACACCCCTTTCAACAATAAATTAAAGCTGTTTTTACTCGCTTAATAGAGATGTCAAAACATAAAAATATCTCCTTTTTTTTGTTTTATTATGCAACATTATTGTTGCGAAACAAATTTAACCACGTTGATTAAATAAAAAATGAAAGAAGTAGAAATAAATCTAATAAATAAAAGCTTTTAAAAATATCAAAAATAGGTATATATGTCATAAAAAGATGTTCTTTTTTTATTTAAAGATTTTAAAATATAAAGTCTTTTTGAAAACCATAGATATACAATGCTACTACCGGCATTTATCAAGACATTGAAGTTTTTTAAAGATAACGAAATGTTAGTTAAACTATATAATACCCAAAATATAATAATATACTTCTATATCGTTTGATTATTTATATTTGATATAGTTTATTTATAATAGCCAGCAAAAAATATATCGAGCTCAAGCCTCCCCAGGTGCTTGGGGGGTATGTAGATAAAAACAGGCTTTGAATATTTAGAATATTCAACAGGTCCCCGCTAGGTAGGGCGGTTACCGGTTTTTTCATATCATAGCGGATAAGAGCCACAAAACCTTTTTTTGCTTTAATAGCGACGTTTCTTTACTACTCCTCCAGAGCGTTTGAGAAAGAGAACCCTAACCACCTCCATTTTTTGCTCGCCAAAAATGGTGATACCCAATGACGTCCTACTCCTGATACTCAAGACGTCCTCCAGTAGGACGTTGTTGATGATACCTGACTGCCACCGGTATCTAACCCCCTCCCCCTCCGCAGGTCAGATGATTAAGCCATTAAGCCACTGAGATCCCCCCACCAAAGCGAAATCCTGGCTACGGGCCTGGTCGTGGTGTAGGGACATCGTGCCTGATGCGATTTAAGACATATATTCCAAACAAGGATTATTATATCCTTGAGCTTACTTTGGGTAAGGTGAAAATCATTTTCTTCAAGTTTCCCCAAAGGAAGCACTCTTGCCAATAATATAATTCACTGCTGGTAGGGCTATTTTTCTTGGGCGCCAGCAGAGGGGTACAGGGGGGGTGCCCCCCCCTGGAGCAGCGAAGATAAAAAAACCATGGGCGCCAGCAGAGGGTTGCAGGGGGGGCCGTTCCCCCCCTGGAGCAGCGAAGATAAAAAACTTGTATAAGCAAAAACCAAATTCATCGCCCCTGCTTGATTTGAGCACGCAATTTAAGTCGCCCCCCCCCTGTACAAATTTCTGGCGGCGCCCTTGCTATTTTCCCTCGGAGTGGATGTTTCTGTTGGTTCACTGCTTTCAATAATATAATTAACTTCAATCTATTGTTAATTCATTCTGTAAAGGGCTGAGCTTAGACCATCTTTGTTATACTTGTGCTACTCACATATGAAGAAGCTCTGTCAGAACTTTCCTAGTAGGTACTCTGTATACTAACACTAAGAGCCATCAAAATGACAAGCATTGGATAAGCTCAACGGCACCATGATCACAAGGTGGAATTTTTGCCCCCACTAACAAGCTTCTTCCAAAAGTCGCTAATGATCTGTCAAGATACTTATTCTCAGTTTAGTTATAAAGTATAATTTACCGTATTTTAAAGTTACTGTTGATAGACACTCTTATCAACTGGGGATACTTTTTCGCTTTATAAGACAATAAACAGGAGTTCATCTACTTGGCTCCATGTTTCCTTTTGTTATCCGACATTCTACTGAACCATTTGTTTAAGCTTCTTGAAGTTGTTTGCTTACCTTGGACAGAAATTTCTACACACAACACAACACTAATAAAATAAAGTAGCATTTAATTGACTTATCTCATTAAACGTTTATATTTTCAGTAATTTGATAAGTCTGCCCACTAGCAAATTTTATCAAACTAATGAAAGTGGTATGTTTATCCTTGTTTTGTTATCGGGGGAGCAATTGGTTGCGGTTATTTTACATTATTTTTTCTGCAAATGTTTATACGGCTGCTGTATTGCTTGTCTGCTGTGATTTAATTCCATAGGCCATAGGCGGGGAATTTTTTCAATTGTGTTAAAAAATCCCTAATGTACATTATAGCATATAAACTGCTCAACTTAATTAAAGGAACACTTTTTGGATATTTTTTTCTCCACCTGTTCTCAATGAAATTCCAGTTTGAACGTGAATGTAGCCCTGAGTTGTCTAATGGTAGTGATCACGTAAAATGTGCCGCTGCTAAGACATGTAGTAGGGTGGAACGAAAATGACCGAAAAATTTTTTATCGTATTGTAATACTGCGGAAAAGTTGCGTTTCGGAATTCTCTATTATGCAGCAAAAAATACTCCCCTCACCTATCGGTGTGGGAGTAAAATAGACGAAATTGCATAAAAACTTCTACTGCCCCACGCTGTCTGAAATTTCTGAAAATATAACTTGATTTTAGTTTGAGTTTGATGTTATGCAACTCTTCGCATATTATGTTTTTGAAATAGCTAAAGTGCTATTTAAAAAACACAATATCCCAGAGCTCACCGCGAGGAAGTAGTTGCATATCGAGCTCCACCCGCCCCTACCTACCTTCGGAAAATAAACTTTTTTCGAGACTCCAACCTGGCGCGAATGAATCCCTGGAAACCTGACCACAAACTGCTGAAGATGCCTCCGTTACTAGCTTAACGGAGCTCTCAATAGCCTGCGTATGACAGAGAAACTTTTGAAACTCCATAATGGTTTCATCTTTTTTCACACATCCGGAATTTACCTTACTTTTCAATTCATCTGTTGGGTATTCAAAAGTTAGTGGTAGCTCTGTTAAATTACAGTTTTGCCGGGATATTAAATCTAGGTAGTCTTTGGCTTCAAAATTTAATTTTGGTATTTGGAATTGTCTAATTGTCCTAATATGTTTCCGGTCGTCACATAACATCGTTGAAAGAATGTTTTCCGGATGAGCAAAGTACCCATTTCTCTGGATTACAGGATCTATAATGTTTTTAAGGTTTAAACTTAAATAAAGAGAGCGTCCAATCAGCTCAAAAAAGTTTTGAGAGCCGTCCTTGCAAGACGAATTGTACTTGATTTTAAACCAAACTGGAGTATAAACTTTTACTCCTACTCGCTGTTGTTAACCACCGAGAATGAGATTGCCCGGATCTCTTCGAGCTAAACTATTACTGCAACATTCTGTAATAATGGCACGGCATATTTCTAACAAATATTTTTGGTCTGTCCTTAGCTGTGTCTCATCAATTTCGGGTAAATCGGATTCAATTGGAATAAAATACATTGTCCTTTAATTCGCTCGGTGCACCAAAAACAACGCAGTTTGCAGTCTGTCTAGTCTTTAAAATCGATGTAGCCATATTTGGAGAAAATTTTAAGCACTCAAGAGCACAACAAATATGTCACTTAATCGCACCACGTCTTACTTAGTCGAACATTCAACACAAAATTAACAAAAGCCAACAACAGACATAAAACAGCAGCGCAAGCGCAAGCGTCCTATTACAGCGGTTACGATTGCCGACGTAAAATTAAAATACATGTCGTTTGTAGAAAAATGGGTAATGTTCAAAAGCCTAAGGCACCGGAAAGGTCCTTTGGATTTTAAGGGTTTTATATGAGACCCAAATAGCAACTTTTGTGCACTATTACATTTTAACAAAATCTGTTTTTAAATTTATAAAATTTTGGGGTTTAATTAAAAATTTTCTAATTTTTAATGCCATTGGGGCACTGGAAAGCATTAACCTATATTCTCCAGATTTTAAGGTTTACTTATGTGACCCAAAAGGCAACTTTCACTGGCTACTACGTTTTGAAATTTAAAACTAAAAAATGTCGTTTGGCCATCAAATTCACTGAGTTTCGAGCCACTTTCATTACTCTTTTGTGATGCTTATATTGTATAAAGTCCACCTCAGCGGTTCGTATCATCGATACGACGCCGGCGCCGTTTATGACCTCCAGGACTCCGACCCACCTCTACCCCCGCACCATTTTGAAATTTTAACCAAGGGCGAGAAGTCTCGCGTCGTGAGTGAGTGGAAAGAAACATTATCCAGTCTGAAACTCAGAATCAGACCTAGAGGAAGCAGCTTATTTGACTATGTTAAGACATACCACAGTTTCTTGTCATTCCGATGTTTTGGAGAGGAAAGTTGTGCTATTTATTATGCACCATGAATTTCGACTCCGTCTGAGCTCCAGCAAAAACGTTACAGTATTGTAAAGTTCGTGCTGGAAGTTTTACCGCATTATTAAAATGAGCCCACTTAAAGTTCAATACTCGCGAAGCTTGTCAAGTGGCTATCCTCAGTCAAAATAAAGATAAACGCACATATTACGTCACGGAGTTATTGCAAACTTTTTCTCAGAGAAGACGTATGTAACAATGGAGTGAAGAGGAAAGGTGAACGCTGATACAAAGATATTGGGCTAGACAATAACATTCATTATACAGGGTGACCAACTTAAACTCCGAAGTTTTATACCTCCGTTATAATGAGCGATACAAAAAAAACTTTCCAATAAAAGTTGTAGGTAAAGCTAAGATCAACATTTTAAAATTAATTTGCAATATACGGGGTTATTGATAAAGTCACGCCATACCAAAGTTGTGTTTTTTCAAATAGAACACCCTATATATTATCACGAATTTGAATTGTGCTCATTTTCCTTATTCCGCAAATATAGGGTTTTATCGGATTATACAGGGTATTTTCATAGATATGGCCACTTTTGTGTAAAAATCTTAATGAATTTATTCATCACCGTGTATCTTAAAAAATAAATAACTGGAGGCTTGATTTCCAATGCTAAAATAATTTCCTGGTTGTCTAGTTTTGTCTAAAATTATCAATTATCTATCTTCAAAATCTTTGATTTTGTACACAGGGTGAACCAGAACTCACGACCGTAATTTTTATTGTTATTTTAAATGGAACACCCTGTATTTTATAGCATCTTCAGAAAGTTCTTACAATATACTTCCACATTTATAAGCATGCCTCATACCTAAATTTATAACAGTTATGGAGGTATTTTGATTTGAAGTAGTAAAACAATATTTCTGCCAAATACTGGTTTTTGTTAGAGTTGGCCATTGATGCTGTGCTTGTTATATTTGTTAAGTAATTGAAATTAATATTTTAGTTTTGATTCGGTTTCAATTGGCTATTACATTTGGCAATTAACAAATTGAAAAGCACATGTCAATTACAAAAATTATCTGAAAATAAAACTACAGAATCTTTAACAAGACTATATTAGTTATTACAAGGAGGTTTATGTGTGAATGTGTCAAAAACCAGAAAAAAGATTTTGGTTAAGCATGCAAAAGTGTGATTGACTCTTGTCTTATGAACTGAAGATTTTTCTAGCGAAAGCTACAAATGTTTAATTGATTTCCTGATACGACTTCCATAATAACGAAGGTACCTAACTTCGTTGTTTAAATTAATTACCCTCTATGCCAGTTTCAGCCTATTAAGACAATCACGGGAGATTCCAATTGTGAGCAACCATAGGGGAGTCGTAGTGACGCGTGAAGTTCACCCACTTCGCTGATGGTGGTGAATACTTTTGACATCGAAATGTAAAGTGTCATCTTTTACAATCTCTTCGTCTGGATAACGTTCCTTTCCACACTCACGATAATGCGAAATTTCTCGATTAAAATTTGAAAATGCAGGGCGTGGGGATAGAGATGGAGCCCTGGGATCACATACGGCCCTAAGATGATGCGAACCGTTATGGGGGGCTTAATACCATCTGAGCATTACAAAAAAATAATGAAAGTGCCTCGTAAGAACGTAATTTCATTGAAAACATACAGGTGGTGGAGAAAGAAGTATCCAAAAAAAGTGTTCCCTTAATTAAATTGAGCAGTTAGTGTTATTCCTTGTGGATTTCCCACATGTACATACATACATACATACATACATACATACATACATACATACATACATTACTAACCTGTATCCAGATTACCTAACTATAATACGAGTTTCAATTTTTATACTTTTTAGATCGATCTTCTTTAGTATTACTTCTAGTAGTATTAATTCTACTTTCTGCACTTTCTTCGTTTTTTTTATATTCTGTGTTGGTTTTTGTAACTGTTTTACTTTCGCTAAAAAGCAATTGCTCATAGTAGGTAATTGCTTGATGTTTATTCATTAGGCTATTTGTTCTGCTTTTCCTCATCTTTCAAGACAATATTCACTTTGGTACTTTCGTTAGAGGCTTAGGAAGACTTTTCTATAAGTCCTACTTGAGAGATTAGGATGACTAAATGTTATCCGTCGGAGTTGCACCAGACGCCAGATCACTCAGCAAGCACCTTTTTGTATAAATAATAAATTTTGCCAATATTTAACCTTCTTATGAGAAATTAGTGTTTCTACATTGCTGCTTAGTGCGTGCGGCTACTCTTACAGAAGCAAAACGAATCATCGCATCATGCGATTCGCCTGCCATGAATTTTTAGACTATACGTCCTACTCAGTCACCAACTCAACAGTCTGAGTAGTTACTAAGTAACCGGTTACTTCGACGGGAGCGTGACACTAGAAATACCGCGACAAAGTAAGTAAGTTCCACAGCAAACACCTCTACTCGCAGAAAGGCTGTTTCCGTTGAAATTTGGCAACACCGAAGGCGCGCGGGCGTCTCGACGCTCTGTCACCTGTCAACAGTCTCCGTCGCGGCGCCCCAGGCGGAAAACAAATCGCCAATCGCTCACGCACCCCGCCAAACAGGGGGCCCGAAGGTCAGAAAAGCAATGATGTCAGCACCCGCGGAAAGGGAAGTCGAGGGTCAAGGGTGTAGGAAAGGGGCGATGCGAAACGGGCTCGTAGGGTGACACGTCAAGGCTAAAAATACGGGATTCGGCCAGCTGGCAGCTAATATTTATATAAAGCGGACAACAGTCAGACGAAAATAGAACGCGGTGAGTTCGAGATGCTTTAGATGATGATGCCATTAAAGCTTCCACTGATATAATCTTTATTAATCGAGGAAATAAATTATTCTATGTCTAAGGTAATGCAAAATAGCTTTGTTTTCCTCAAATCTTCCTTGGCTGGAGTTTATTCTTTTTGCTTTCTTCTGAAAATCTGAAACCTCGCTTAAATGCAACAGATTGAGGCTCTTGCCATCTTATATTTGATATCTTATCAAGATAGGTATTAAAGGGTTGCTGTTGCTTATAGGGGATCGAAGGGCATGCAGATCCTTTTGCTATAATTTTTGTATTTTTTCTTTTATTAATCGCGTAAATAAGTAAATAGTACTATTTCTAAGGTAATGCTGCATCTCTGTTTTCTCCAAACCTTCCTTTAGCTCAGGCTTATATGGTATGCTTTGGTTATAAACCTCGCTCGAACTGATTTATTTACTTCTACGATATTTAACTTGAAATCATATCAAACTAAGTATTAAAGGGTTGCTGATGCTGAGCGGTGAGTTCTAGATGCTTTGGATGATGATGCCATTAAAGCTTCCACTGATATAATCTTTATTAATCCAGGAAATACATTATTTTATGTCTAAGATAATTCAGAATAGCTTTGTTTTCCTCAAATCTTTCTTGGCTCGAGTTTATTCTTTTTGCTTTCTTCTGAAACCTCGCTCAAAAGCAACAGATTGAGGCGCTTGCCATCATATATTTGAAATCTTATCAGAACAGGTATTGCTTATAGGAGATCTAATAGCATGCAGATACCTGTGCTATAATTGTATGTTTTCCTTATCTGTAGAGTCAGTGGTCTCACTGCATTTAGGCCACAACTGGCCCATTGTGCGTCCTCCCAGCGAGTTGTTTTCTTAGGTCATCGTCCATCCTGCCAATTGTAGGAAGGTGAACAAGTCGCTAGGAGACATCTCCCTTATGTGGGCAGGTGTAGGCCAAGACTCGCCGAACGTACACTCTCTGATAGAAGATACCTCTGGGCACTCACATATATGATGTGTTCCATAGTTTCGTCTTCGCTTTCACACATTCTACATATCGGGGTGTCACTTAACCCCAGTAGTGTGGAGGTGTTTTCTGAGTTGACAGGCCAGTCAGGAATCCTACTATGAGACGTAGGTTTGGTCTGGTCATGGTTGGGTAGAACGCGGTGAGTTCGAGGTGCTTTGGATGATGATGCCATTAAAGCTTCTACTGATATAATCTTTATTAATCGAGGAAATGAATTCTATGTCTCAGGTAATGCAGTAGCTTTGTTTTCCTCAAATCTTTATCTTGGCTCGAGTTTATTCTTTTCGCTTCTGAAACCTCGCAGAAATGCAACAGATTGAGGCTCTTGCCATCTTATATTTGAAATCTTAGGTATTGAATTGTTGGTGTAGCTTATAGGGGATCGAAGGGCATGCAGATCCCTTTGCTATAATTGTTGTATTTTTTCTTTTATTGATCGCGTAAATGAATAGTAATATTTCTAAGGCCATGCTGCATCTTTGTTTTCTTCAAACCTTCCTTTAGCTCAGGGTTATATGCTATGCTTTGATTATAAACCTCGCTCGAACTGACTGATTCACTTGCGTAAGAAATCAAAGAGTATATAGGCTCAATTGCTACAATTATTATTATTTATTCCCCTTTCATATTCATAGTCGAGAAAACAAATGTGATAAGTTTTCCTCAAAACTTAATTGTCTCAAGCTTATTTGATATGCTTTCCTTAGAAGCCTCGCTCAAATGCAATAGATTTACATTCTTTTCATCTTATTACTGAAATCATATCAAAATAGATATCAGAGTTGCTTTTAATTGTAAAAAATCCAAGAGCAAGTAGGGGCACTATAATATAACTGTTGTATTTTGTTCCTCTACTAATCGGAGAAATACATTGTTTTATCCGCTAGGTAATGCGGCAGTTTTGTTTTTATAAAACCTTCCTTTGTTCAAATTTATTAGATTTGCTTTCCTCTGAAACCTCTTTCAAATGCAACTTACCATCTTATTTGAAATCATATCAAAACAGCTTAAATGTGGCCTGCGCTTGCTATAGGTGTTTCATTTTTTCCTTTATGAATCAAGGAGTCCTATCTTTCGCCTACTTCTTTGACACAATAAAATAACTTGTTGCTTCTGCTTTTGATAAAATAAGGGGCATATAAGACCCTTTATACAGGGTGTTCTAAAAGTTGGGACTTTCCTCTTTATATAGAAGCAACGGCCCTTGGAACAGCAAAGCTAATGCACAGTGAACCAGCAGCAAAGCAGTAAAAAAATTCAAGCAAGTACTCACTATTTGGCTGCTACGAAGTTGTAAGTGCGGTCCTATCGCAGGCGTCTTACAGGTAAAAGTACGGTTTACGATGACTTCTCCAATTTGGACCATACGAGGTTATCTAGGTCTTCCAGCGTGTCCACCACGATGTGGCTTCAGGCATTCTGTGTCTCTAGCTGTTTGCACGAGTGAGACAAATCGACGAGGTGCAGGGTGAATACGGTTAGGGAAACGATCGGCATACACTCACGAAGCCGCAGCGGTATTTTGACCACATTCACCGTACATTAAAATCATGTCCATCAGCTCATTACTGTTATAAGTATGCGGCGTTGTTGTTGTTTTTGAAGTCCGATCGTCAGATGTAGCAACAGCAACGCGACGTATGACGTACTGCCTGTTTTAGTGTTTTCTGTCCGGCACCGCTAGCGCTGCCTTGTTTGTTGTGATATTATGACATTTTGAGCCATTTCCCAGGGACGGACTTAGAATTGAGAATTTCTTTAATGGTCAGTATCTTGTTTTCTCTAAATATTTCGTTTATATATTACTAGGAAAAAACACTCATTTTGGCGAGTACTATCCGCTGTATGAAAAAAAGTCCCAACTTATGAAACACCCTGTACCTATTGCTTTTTTTCTTTGTTAAGAAATAAATAGTTTTATGACTATAAGGTAGTAGAGCAAACGGCGTCAAGTGGATTAATTCAGTACTTCTCATACATTTTCGATACTAACCAAAATACTGGTTGTCCGAAGCACCATTGGGGTGGTGGAAAGAGTGAGCATAACAAGAAAGCGGTTATTGAAATTACGCTGTTAGAAAAACTGCAACAGGCAGACAGACAGACCGACAAAATAAGTGACACATATTTTCGTCAACTTGATATCATAAAAATCGGGTTTTGTCTTTTTAGAAGGGGACGTTTTGCTTTTCTACGGCAAAGTGAGTCTTAAGTATGAAACGCCTCATTTATCTCGGAAACGATTTCAATGAATTCTGGGGTATGGGGGTTTTTACGATATTGTCATATTTACCGTTTTTCCGGAAATATAATAAACTTTGTTGTTTCAAATTGATCACCCTGGATATTTCTTTCTTTTTGAAATCCTTAAAAAATACTGATTATTTTTTGTATAGAATAGAATAGAATTTATATTTTCTATACCTAAACGTCATAATTTCCAAGTTACAACTCAATTTACATTGCATCAGCCCAAGTTAATATAATTTATTATAAAGGGATCGCATGGTTTGTTGTATTGAAGTAAATGGATAGTATTTTGAGCATTTGGAATAACAAAGTTCATTAATTTTCAGAAAAACGGAAGATTTGACAATAACATAAAAACTGTCATGAGATCGGCCGTATTCTAGATCCCCCATATCCCAAAATTCATGAGATCATGCAAACCGAGGTAATTGAGGCTTTTTATACTAAAGACTGACTCTGTATACACAATATGTGCAATCAATCGTAACATGCTCTATTAGATTCTATTACTTGTCGGAAGGAAAGGTCAAATAACCACATAAGAAACTAAAGAGAATAATCTCTATCTAAGGGCCCTACCAATGCCCTTTGAATATTTTGAAGTGCATGTTCCTGTTCCTGGCTTAGTTGAGGTCTCCCATATTTGGTAATAAACCAGGATTAGGGCTGGGACAGTACTATGAACGCGCTTGTTGGTTAACTACAATACATCCGATTGGATATTGGGTCGGAGTGGTTTAAGCCGATACCCAATCCCAATTAAGATCTAATCTAATATAATCTCTGATAAAGCTGTCACGTGGAAATTACACTGTAATACAATTTTCACATATTGTAGCTAGTGTGATGGGAACAGAATGTATACATTGGCTTTGGAGACGCGCTCCAGTAGCAATTGAGAAGAAAGTACAAAGTGTATGTACATACAGGGCATTTGACGGAAAAACTTCGTGGACGTAGACGTATAGATAGGCCTATTTTATTGATGCATCCTAAATGTCTGTGATTTTTTGTCATAGCTTTTCTAAGTACCTGTACAACGCCTTCCTCCTTCCCCCACTCGTGGATCGGAAGAGTTAGTCCCTTCGCATGGCCCAACAATCCCCTGACTTGACACCACTTGATTTTCATGTGTTTTCATAAGTAGAAATTAGCAATATGGAGCCCTTGGTTCAAAGAACTGGTGCAGCTTTTGTGACAACGAGAGAAGAGTTGCAGCTCCGTATCACCAAGGTCGAAATCCGACGACGATGGAGGGAATGTGTTAGAATCAGAGGAGCGCACTTTAAACAAAATGTATAACTTTGTAATAAAAAATAAATTCTTGTCTTCACTGCATTTATCCTTAATGTCATTAATTTTTACAAGTTACTTGAGATTGGTAAAGCATGTACATGTGGCCGGGGTCTTAGAAACATTTAAAATATACTACCAAATTGAAAATGCCCATTTCTGTAAATTCTTGAAAACATTTCAAAGGTAATAGTATAAAAAATCAGGAATGCTTAGGGCACAGCTCTGTTGATAAAATATCTTCGAATTGGTATTATCTATACTCCCTTGAAGTTTGGCTAACCCTCTGCCAAACGTCATGAATATTATTAGTATTTTAAATGTTTTCCAAGAGGAGGGTAGAGAAATATAGGAGGATGAATATTGGGAGCTGGAACTGCTTATATCTCCTCACATGCCTTTTCTTCCATTTTATCTCTGACCGTCACTGAAGAGAGCTTATGCAGAGCCTCTATCTGTCTGTCCGTCTGTCCGTATACAAAAGATTTTCTTTTTTTGGGTGGGGGTGAAATTGAGGTGGTTGCAAAACTGAAAAAGTGTTTGTATGCATAATAGGCTTTCCATTGACTTGCGAAAAAAGGAGCTAGCGACATAATACACTTTTTTAGGTCCATTATTACAGATACTAAGGATTTTTTTCTGTTATATGTTACGAGTATTGCTTCACATCGTTGTGTATTGTGTAATCTAGAAATTTGGACACAGTATTATTACCGTGGCGAGGATGAAAAATGCGTATTGTTTTTAAAAATCAAATCAGTGGCGGCGCAGCAATAATAAAAAAACTAAAAATATAAAAATACCTCAAACCTTGTTTTTAAGCAATTTGGGAGTTTTTGATCGGTCCGTTTCGTCCAGTTGAATATCGCAGAATAAAAGTTGTGCCGTTCCAGTTCCTAGGGAGAGGTTTAAGAAACTATTTACTAGAGTTTTTGTCTTGGATGTTTTTTGAGGACGGGCGGGTGATGATTTGGTTGTAAGGGGTTCTCAGATTATAGCTTCATGCAAAGAGAAAATAATAGAATGATATCATCGTTATGTGTGGGAAGTCCTGAGTCAATCAACTTGACTCCATTTTTTCAACTAATATGTTGTATGGTTTTTACAATCTACAGTCCTTTTATGTTATAGGGAAAACTTCTCGTGATATTAACTTCTTTCGTAATCTGAAAATTGATAAAAGGTATCGAATCAATCTACTTAAAGCAATTCTTTTAAATGAGGAATCAACTTTTCCAATACATAATAGATTGTAGGAGAAATAACAGTCGGTCTTTGGAACTTGAACCAAAATCTGAACAATCGATTCCAACTATTAAAACGAGGCCCTAATGTGACAGAACATATGTTTTATTGCGAAGTAAAATATCTCACCTTATCTTTCAGCAAACCTTCTACTCTACTCTCCAACAGAAAAATGGCACTCGTGATGCTTCCCAGCGACCTTCCATGGTGGGATTCTGTCAAGAAGCAACTGAAAAAAATTGCTAACACCAGAAATACGACGGAACTTATAGAAGGCATGCAGAAAATCTACGAGATGTGCAAGTAAAATTAAAGATTCATTACACGTTTACGAAGTTTAATACGTAGTTTTTGGAGTTTTGATCTCTGTGGTTTCTTTAACACTAAAACTGTGTTTGTAGCCCTATTTAGCTAGAATGGCCACCAGTATTATTATTTTAGAGTGATTTTGATAACAATTCATATTGATGTGCTAATTCTAGTATAGCTGAAAGTTAGTTATACAAGTTGTCCTCTAAATAATGATGGATTATTATTAAGCATAAACGAAATTAACGATATTAAATTTTTGACACCTTGTATTTCTGTTATTATCATCTTTTACACTGAGGTAAGTTCGTTAAATCTCAATGTTTTTACCAAAAAAGTATGCAGTTTTGATGTGTACCATTTATAGAAAACAAAACAGTAGTAAACTTTGAAATCTAAGAACACTAATTACACAGATAATAGTTTTCGGGTATGTAAACATGTTTATTTGGAAGACAGGAGAACGTATTATAAAAGCTAACTGTAGTATAAACAAAAATATATTTGAAGTGACTTATACGAAAGTTGTTCACGGAAAGATTTTTGACTGGCAGTTTATTATAAAGGGTAACATAATTTATACGTGAAACCCATAGTCTGTGTTAAATTGTTACTTATATTAACACTATGATTGCTACTCCTGAATAAGAGCTTCTCATAATACAGATCCGAAGGAGTTGAGTAATAAGTTAGTTTGGGAAGAAGAGCAATGGAATCATACTTTAAGTATTCAGTAATAAAATCTTGGTATAGTTTCAAACATCATATTTAAAAGAAATTATCTTTTGAAGTTCAAAAAATGTTTAAAAAACGGCCACGGACGGTAAATTTTAATCGCGAAAAATTTCGAATTTGAAATAAATATTTTTCAGACGTTTTATGACATTCACATAGTGGAAAACCATGTAACTTAGTTCCATCAGACTATCTGTCTGTCCGGTAAACCCTGGCCTCTCTATAACTTGGAAAATACTAAAGCAATGTCGATGAAATTTTCTCATTGTTTTACTGTTGCATCACGGACGAAAAACCATTTGGTTTTCTAAGATTGGCAGCGGAGACATGAAAAATGCTAATATTTCTTGGCCTCTCCATAAGTTAGAAATGAGTACTTTGCTATTAGTGATATGATTATGATACATTACTACCACAGCAAGAAAGTAAAGTATTTACTTATTATGAAAATTGTCGCGGTAAAAAAATAATTATAGCAAAATATATAAAAAATACATGCAACTTCTTCTTTTAATTATGAGAGGACGTAAACTCGTGGTAGGCGATTTGAGTTACTTCAAAAAAATATTAATAAACGGCTTTCTATTTTCGGAAGGGTCAGGCTACAAAATTAAGATAAAAGTGGAATTGAAGGATATTGAACACAAAAATTAAATATATGAAGTTCAACTACTTTAAAAGAGTTTCAGCCTGGCTGTCTGAGAGCAGCTTGACCCGCCCGTGATACCTGGGCAGTAAGACGGCTGGAGGTTGCAGTTATGCGTTTTCAAACTGCCAACATTATTGGTCTTTCTGAAATAAATGTTTGTGGAATGTACCGAAGCAATCTTCTTGGATCCAATACTGTTTCTGCTTTACATCAAGGAGCTGCTGGAAATAAAATCCAATCCAATCTACAGCTTTACAGACGACAGTAGATTAATATCCTGCATGGAACTAGACAAGCCACTATCGTTCCAGGAGACGGTACATCGGCGACAGCAACATGCCTCGTAGATGAACGTAGATATCAAAACAATTGTCGAGTGGGGATTAGTAAATAAAGTACAGTTTAACGTACAGAAAACTCAGGCAACAACACTGACAAACAAGTATCACGTTGGCTTACAAACTGTGGAAATTGAGGGTCACCCAGTAGTCGAGTCACCTTCCCCCAAGCTTTTGGGAATCAACATCAGCAATAACATGTCCTGGCATAACCACGTCGTCAGTATTACTAAAACGGCATCCCAGAGAGTTTTGTTCTCCTACTGCTACTACTACTGCCGCTCTACAAGGCACAGATCCCACCATCGCCATCGTTGGAGTATTGCTCCGATGTGTGGGGATCCGCTCCGAAGCACTCTCTAAAGCTTCTCGACCCTATCGAGAAAAGAGCAGTTAGAATGGTGGCTGACCTGTCGCTATTTTACAGATTCTATCACGGAAGATGTTCGAGTGAGCGCTTCCAGATAATAATATCGAAGGCCGTTGGAATGAGGAACACTAGAGAGGCTCATCCTTAACAGGTGGAGGTCCCTACTCCCTGGACCAGTCTACTCCAGCACGGCTACAACCTGCAGCGTTTCACATCTAATGTGCACGACACTTATCCTCTCGCAGCGCCATAGGCTTTCAGCGTTTGCGGAAGGCTGACCATAAACAAATTTAACGTATTCACATTCCGGAACTTTTTTGTTACGCATTAATGTCAGATCTGACCGCTTTTGCAAAAAAACTTCAAAAACCACTATTTTCATTATATGTCGGCTAGAAAAATAATCTGGCAAAATTTTCAGTATTAGCCTGGATCCGGATGAAGAAGAGGTAGATCCCCAGCAATTTATCGGTCTGTTGAACTTCTTAGACAATGATTTGGACATAGAAGAAAGAAGTACCTTCTTGAACCGGATACTACCTGCCATAGTGAAACGCGCTTTAAAAGTTAAGGATTTGAGGCCCAAAGGAGGACTGCGGTTCAGTTTACAACAGCAGCGTAAGTAAATGGGTAGATATTTTGCTTTTCATTTTAATTCACCAATTCTTGTTCCATTTAAAATCCGTTCAAACTATCATGTATACTACTTGCAAGTAAGTTCCGAACACTGGGGAAAAAGGATGCGGCATGACTAAAGATAATAATAAACGATCCCATTTGCTATAATTAGTTTATAATAAATAAACAGATCAATAATGCATGGGCCCGCCATGTTGACGAATTCACTCCTCCAGCCTACGTGGCATGCTCGTAATCTGGTTATTTATTAATAAACTCTGAAGGTACAGCCTTCCAAGCTGCCCATCCAATCCGATACTTTTTCAGATGGCGATAAATCGGGTGATCATAGAAGCCAGGGAAGCACCCTGATCTAAACTTTTTGTAGGAACCTAATCAAAACCCTTGCAGTATGAGGTCGCGCATTATCTTGCTGGAACTAGGTCTTCGAGGCCTCAGACAATTCAAAGGGCAAATGGTTCTAACACCTTATTCACATAACTTTTGGACCGTCATTGTGCCAAAAATCACAGCTAAAGGTGACTTGATGTTAAATGTCATGGCATCTCAAGCGGACGGTGTACATGGCGCTCAACAGCAAGCTGAAGATCATGTCGTTCACACCGTCGGCGTCGTCGTGTAGCGCGTTGGCGCCCATCAAGTGCTCCCAGACGAAGCATGGACTGGTCGGAGAAGGCTGTGTCATGCCACTGAATATGCCATTGTCGGTGTTTTTGGTAGCAATATGACGATGATTTGCTGTGAGTGGAAGCACTAAATGCGGATGAAGCCCATTTCACGCAACCTGTGGTACACCCCTACACCGTGCATATTCGAAAGGGCCACCTCCTTATAGCTGCATACAAAGTGCCAGCAATAGCTCGAATAGATCGTATTCTGTCTCGAATGGCCACATAGAAGACAAACCAAATATCGCTTTCTCCAGTCCGAGAATTTTATCTCCTTTCAGATGACAGTAATTCGGAAAGTCATATGTACTAACACAGCGATTTAAATACATCCGAGTAAGCAACCAGTTCGCATTGCAGGGTGTTTCAAAAGAAATGCGAAAAGCTGAAGGGAGGGAATCCTTGGTCAAAATAAAGGATAGCTTGTTATAATGTTGTATAAACGTTGGATCAAATGTCAACCATTAGGTTAATATCGTGCCACAAACGTGGCAGAAAAATAATGTTTTAATTTTTGTATAATAAAAACAAAAAGAGCTAAAATATTATGGAAGCATTACTATTATAAGGACATGCTTATTTTTTATGTTGTACTCTTTGTGTCTTGCTATCCGAGGCTATGACAACACTGTTAAGAATACGCGCCCACAAAACCTTTAAGTCCGCTTAGGACGATACTTCTGGATGTTCAACTGCTAAAGAATTCCTAGTGAGACTGTAGCGAAATACTTCCTGTCCGTGCCCAGGTAATACCCCCTCATTATGACTTTTGCTAGGGGGCATCTTTACACAACCAACTGGAATCTCGCCACATTTGCAACAGTTATCATAGTTTTCGGATCGACTAACAACCATGCTTTGTTTTTAAATGTATATAGTTTTAGGAGGTGCCATGTAGGTAAATAGCATCTGAATGGACAACAATTGTTGAATATCCTTTTTTGGTGTTTGGAATTCACTAGCGAGTAGTATATATGTATATCAATATTGGCTTCTGATGATACATGACGACATAATATTGCCTTGAAATATTGTTTTCCACTACAGATATTTTGCTAGTACAGCTACTAATCTAACCCTTAAGCTATTATTAGCTTTTTCCTTCATCTGAAAGTCATAATTATGAGCATTAAATTGAAAGCGAAACGGTACTGTCTACGACTGGATTAGGATGAATAAATAAAATAGTTCATCAATAAAAGTAAGATCAACAAAATTACAAATTTAAGATATACTTGCCGTAAGCAACGTGGCTAAAGTGGGATCGACCTAAAAATATATTTTGGTGATAAATGCTGAAGAATTGCTTTACTCAAAAGTAAATATCTTGTAGCTGAAATGTTCTTACTTGGTAGAAGTACTAAATAACCTTCTATAATGTATATATCGCAATTTTTGTTATAAATAGGACCTTGTACGCATCATCTGCAAACTTACCAGCTTTCTGCTTTCTAGCCGACACGACAGAACTTCAATACTCCTTCATATCTTCATTGATAGCCAACGCATTTTTCTCAACGTTTCCTCTGAGAACTGAGAAAACTCATCCCACCCTTCAGAACTTCAACTTTGCCAATTTTTTCAAAAGCCTGAATAACAATGTACAGAAATCTAAACTGAAGAGCATCTTGTATTACTTCGAATGGTTGGAGAATAACGAGAATGTTCAGGGATCACTCAGGATACACAGACAGGTGAATTCTTTGGATAGCACGTACATATTATTAATGACAGCATTCTTCTTCATATGCGAGTTAGTGGATTTGCAGTCAACAATTTTGTCTCTGCTATGGAAATAAATAATTTTTTTTCCGAATATAAAGAGCGCTTTGGTTTCTTCCACATTAAATCATATACAAGTTGTTAAATTGCTTTTTTAGTAAACAGTTATTCATTCTATCAATCTGGAAATTTGTTTTCTTACTGAGTAGTTCACAAAAGTATTACCTTTTCGGAAGTACTTCATTCGCTCAGTGAACGACTTCATTTCAATACGTGCTATCCTATATTTGACTCGGGCAGCTATGCAATTGATTGAAAAGCAATATTTAGTGATGGTTTTTTGAAATACCTCTAGGTGATGCATAGTAAAGAATGGTTAACCATAGAAGACTGGTTGGAATGCAATCTACCCCTTTGTCCATTGAAGATAAAACACGATACTAAGTTAGAACGATGCCAAGAAGAGTCTTTACATGTTTGTTTTTGTACTGCAAAAATAGGTGGGAATGTTTTGAGGAATGGATGTACCCAGGTATTTATTCTTACTCTAGGCATGTGCATGAAAAGTATACCGCACATTTCATCGATTCCGGTAAATTCGGATGAAATTTCCAGTTTTGGCCAGGGACAATATGACTATCTCATCGATGAGATATGAAAAGTTAAAACTGCATAAATGAAAGATTTTATGGGTCTCCACCATTTATTGGGCTACTTTACTGTTTGTATATAAAATTAAAAAATGGTGAAAGCGCGTATGAACTTTTATAGGAGATTCCTGTAATAATATTAGAGACTGGGGTATATACTTAGATGCAACAAGCAAAAGTTTCGCTAAAGAAGCTTTCACTGTACAAACACCTGTCCTTTGGCAAATTGTCTATCGTTATTATAACACTATTGAAGCATTATTCCTATATGCCGGAATAAAATAACATATTGGTTTTAACTTTTTCATATATCAGCCGCAACAAAGCAATTCAACATTGTAGTTCCTTATCTAGGCTAGAACAGGTGTAATCAATTCTAGCCTTAGGAAGTTCAGTGAAAAGTCAGTGCACTGATATCGACTGATACATTTTTTTTATTTTGTACATTATGGATGTCACAGCTTATAATATAAGAACAAGATATAACTACTGGATAGATAGATATCGCTTCAAATCAATGGAAAAGTCGTTTATGGAAGGTCTGAAATTGTATAATAAACTGCCTCTGATTATAAAAAATTTTCCAAATGTACAGACATCCAATAAAGGTTGAGAGGAGTGCATTTTAATATCCGGTACTGTGACACTACATTATGTATTTTACTAATTTTTTTTGTGTGTCAACTAGCTATGCTAAATAAAGTTCTTTCATTCATCATCTTATCTAAAACGTCATACAAATCTATTGCCACTAGTCATCAGACTGCACGACTTATCGGATCAACTGCGTTGTGTTTATTTTGCAATGCATTGATACTTGATAGATAACGGACGGCACTTCCACCATTATTAAAACTCGTACTGAGTAAATTAATAGTCTAGTGTCCGACCGAAACTACTTTTTACGGCCGAAACCGAAACCGAATTTCGGCCTCCGTCTCAGTTTCGGCCGAAACCGAAACCGCAACATCAACATACCGTCAATCATTTTTTTGTGAATATAAAAATGAATAACGTATCATCAGCATTATCACACCTTATTTAAAATAAATTATTTATACTTTTTGAAGTAAGAAGTTAATCTGAACCAAGTATCAACTATTTTATATTTATATTTTAGTTTGTATCTACTAAATAACATTCCAAGCTTTGGTCATTCTTTATGACACTCTTATCAATTAGCTGGCTAAAAACTAAATTTCAAAAGTACCTACGTACTAAGTACAACTACTAAGTATTTTTGAAAGTAAGGAGTTTTCTCTGAATTTAAGAAACTGTTGTGAGCTTCATTGAGCTACAGCTATTGTTGATTATGAGTATTCATAACTGAACAATCTAATATTGTAATATTCTAAGCGAGAAACAATAATCTATCAACTTTCAAATTGCTTCTTCAGTCTGAATAAATTTGACTAATAGCATTAAGTAGTTGTTCAGTGGAAACAGTCGTCGGTAAGGCAGACGTGAATTTTAGGGGAACCTTTCTCAAAGACAGAAATGGACTGAAATTCTAGCAAGCTTCGCTCCGATAAGGCTTCTTAACTTGTGATAAGTTATTACCATCATCTACTTAGCAAAATGACACTGCTTCGCTTGCAGATTAGTGCTCCGAGGGCGTCCGATCGCAGCGCGAAATTCATCGAATTTAGTTTCGGTTTCGGCTGGATGGCAGCCGAAACCGAAACTAAACCGAAATCCGTTTTTTGGCTGAAACTAGGCCGAAACAGAAACAGAATGTCCGGTCGGACACTAGTAAATACACTAGAAACCTTGATAAATGCATATTATTGCATATCCTTCAAAACGTTATTAAATATATACTGCTAGTATATTAACCTCGACCGAATATACGATAAGATGTAGTAGTAGTAGTTTGGGCTAATCAATGAATTAGGTGGTTTCACCGTTTGACGAACATTTTAAACCCTCGCTTGCTTCATGTCAAAAGCTACGAACAAAAACTTTACCTTTATTAATTCGTATACATATCAGACTCTGTTGATATTATATAAATATACGAGGTATAGCAGAAATCGATGTTCTTTCAATTTTCAGGAATGTATCAATTTAGTAACTATGCCAGAGCTGTTGACTGTACTATTGAATGTAGAAACACTAGAAGATAATGAAGTTCTAACTATTGAAAGAGTGAGGCATATATCTAGGATATTAGATCCTAAGCACAGGGCAACCTTGGAGAAAATGGAAACACCGCAAGAGGTAAAAAATGTGTTTGAAGAAGCTCCTATTTCCAGTAGTACATCAGGTCCCTTTCAAAACATTATACACTTTGACAAACGCTTTAGAGGAAACAGAAAGTGTTATTTCTTTTTCAAACCAATGTTGTGTTAAAAATTGACTAAATAAAGCGCTAGGTCTAGAGTACATTGAAAAAAGCTATTTTTGGTGGGATTAGAATTCACAGACTACTGTAGCATGGAAATCTAGATGAGACATTTCTTGAAACTGCACATAATATGACGAGAAATTCAATCACCCTATTTTGATTTCTTCATCTTGGACATCGGCGAAATCTGTTTAGCAACATTTGAACTAACTCAGTTCCTCTTATGCATGAGTCTATTTGACAAACCTTAAATCTTAAATATGAGTATACGTATAGTGATGTTTTGTCACCAAGATGTACACGATTGGCAAGCCGGAAGCTAGAATGCCTATATAAACAGGTTAAACAGCGAACACAATATCCCCTACTTCTCACCTTCCTTTCTCCACGCCTTCACGCGCAGGGATGCCAGTTGTGCCGATTTTCGGCCAACATGGCGATTTCAAAACCGAGTTGGTGACTTTTGGTGGCGCAAAACATACAGTGAATTGGTGACTTTTCCCTATTTCTAACTTCCATTAGGCAGTTGTGGCATTCAACAGGCATGGGTGGCCATGACAAAGCTTACTAAAATATGGCGTGACCATAACATCACTAAAGCTACCAAAATGTCGCTGGTTCAGTCTCTTGTGTTCTCCATATTTTTGTATGCCTCGGAAACTTGGACTGCTAAAAAGGCAGATCGAGCTCGCATAGATGCTTTTGAAATGTGGACGTGGAGGAGAATGCTGAGAATTCTTTATACCACCCATCGAACTAATGTTTCCTTACTGGATGAGCTCGGTAATCCAAAGAGACTATCCTCCATTGTGTCGACGAGAATGCTTACATTCTTCGGACATATTCTTAGAAGAGCTATTGATAATATGCGTGTCGGCAATATTCTAGCTCCGACTTAATGCATCTTACGAGTTTACAACATGTCTGTTAAGATATTGTGACTATGATGATGATGATGATGATGATGATGAACTTCCATTTATTTGAGTTTCCCTTCAAAAATAAAGACTAGCCGCATGAAGCGCAATTATTGCCGGTTGTTTTACAATAGTAACACTTCAAGTAAAATTGGTCGACCTTCATTATCGTTAGTGGGCATCATTTACCTATTTCTTATTACTGCGCGTGCTCAAAATAACGATAGCCACGAAATTCGTTATATCGAGCCTGGTTGTCCGAAAACGGCACAATGTCTCAAAATAAAAATTAATTGAAAAGCTGGAGTTGTACCGAGTTGCATGAAGCTATAGTAAGCTGAGAGCGTTGAAACAGCCCATACCAGTTTTGATGTAATCTCTTAGGAGTCCAAAGCCTTTTAAGCCGCCTGGGAGTCAGAGAGAATCACAATAGTCCTTAGTTTCTACAATAAATGTGACCTTGTTCCCTAGGTCAAAGTTCACACTCACTCACAGAATATGTCATACACGGCGTTTCGGTTTTGACATTCATAACCGCGAAGTCACTATTTATGACTATTTTCTGTTATGCATGCCAAAGCCCCCCCCCCCCCCGAAAGGTCAATCAAAATTAAAAGGTGACACCCAGAATCTGTACCACCCTGGATACGTGTACTACCATTTGATTAAATATCTTGCAACAAACATATATGCAAAAACTAACATACATTCCCAAGTGTTGATTAGAGACAAAAGCTGGCGTTGCAAAAGTAAAGTTGATTATTTCGCATACTACATCAGTACACTAAACGTATGGACTAATGAATTTGTGGTTCTTGGGTTTTTAGGCCGGCGTCGTTTAGCGTTAAAGCTTGACGTTTCGCCACCACGAGTGGATGGCATCTTCAGAAGCTATTTCACTTCGGCGACTTCCAAAAGCTTGACGTTTCGCCACCACGAGTGGATGGCATCTTCAGAAGCTATTTCACTTCGGCGACTTCCAAAATACTGTATTTTGGAAGTCGCCGAAGTGAAATAGCTTCTGAAGATGCCATCCACTCGTGGTGGCGAAACGTCAAGCTTTAACGCTAAACGACGCCGGCCTAAAAACCCAAGAACCACAAATTCATTGGACGATGGCCGCGAAAGCCTTACACAGTATAAACGTATGGACTGCTCTGGTTATCGCAGGTTTAGGTTTACACTCCTATCATAAAGGCTGTTTTACATCCAAAATGCAGCTAAATAGATAGTGGTAGATACAACTTGCTTGCTTAAATTGTTAAATTTTGATACATAGCCGGTCGCAAAAAATGGCGAACCGCTGCAGTTTAGTTATTAGCACAATAAGGGTCGAATTTTTCAACATCTAAATGTGATTTAGTTTATTGGAACAAATTAGAGAGGTATAATACGATCAAAGACCAAACTGTTTCAAATTTAGTTGAAATGGAAGTTTTTTCCACCTTACGAATGAGTTTTTCTTCGTACGTAAAGCTTTTGTTACGTTTACTGTTTGATGAACTAGTGGTTCTTGGGCTGTTCGGCCGCAGTCGATATACTACGCCGCCTTGTCTTTGGCGTCCGTCGGAGCGTGACGTGTCTCGAACACAAGTGGATGGCAACATCCTCAGTAGCTGTTATCTGTTCAGCGACTCCCAAAAGATACAGGTTCGAAAGCCTATCACAATACATGCACATACAATTTGACCCTTCAATAAGTATTTGCTGATACAATGCTTTCGAACAAATAAGATTTGCTATTTTCAGGTGACTGTCTGCTGTATAGACGCCGATGACTACACAAAACTGCCAATTGGACAATACGAAGAAGACAATATTCTTAGGGAATTGAACAAATGTCTATTAGGATTCCAACAAAAACAAACTAAGACTGATGATGAGAGCCAAAATACTACTAGTACATACAATTTGAAGAGAAGGTTATCGCCCATTGGAGAATCTATGAGTTAGTACCTAAATCATAGTTTTCAAAAATTTTGTTATATGAATATGGCGATAGGTCATCTAAAAATGTGGTTTCATATCGCTGCGTACTTTATATCTTTATAATAATTTGCTTGCCGTTGATAAAACGTTGTTGATTCGAAACAATGTTTTGTCAATTGATCAAGCTGACTGATTGATAGGCACTACTTTTTACCTATTATTGTGATCACGCATCACGGTATGTGAATTATTGTGAATACGTGGCAAGAATGACTGAAAAACAATTTCCGGACAGACCATGTATCGGTATGTGCTATATACATAATGTACATATGTATGTACCTAGTTTCCACCATGTTTCTGTTTTTAAATTTTTGCTAGGTTTTAAAAAAATGTTGGTAGGTATTCATTTCTGGATATAACTTCTAATTTGAACGGCTTTCGATTAACCACGAACTCGTATTTTGCTCAAGTTGATACTCAGAATCATTCCTAACTCGTTACAAAGACAGTACCACAAAATTATGGCAAGTCTTGATTTTTTTTAAAAATCTTGTAATATGTACTTGAAATGTTTTCTGTTTTTTGAAATTTTGATGAATTTTCTTGAATTTTGCTAACGTCAATTTTTTAAAGAATTTGCATCCTTGAAGAAGACCGAATTGCCTCAGGACCATTCTCGATTTCATTCTAAAAGTACGAGGGCTTGGTTTTGATGCACAAACTTCATTACTGACAAAAAATAGAGTCTTGTTGGTTGAATCAGTACTTCCCACATATTACGGTGATACCATTTTATTATTTCCCATTGCATGATGCTATAGTCTGAGATTCCCTTGCAGCCAAATCATCGCCGGTCCTCTCTCTCTCTCTTCAGTCGTAGTTCGCTCCCGAACGTCATGACTCATACATGGTTATGGTGTGTCAGTGATCGCCATATTTCTCGGTCTTCCACGGCACACATTACTTCTGGGACCGACATGTGCGTAAGGTCCCTTATTTGGTCCATGAACCTTATAGGGGATCTGCCCCTCGTTCTTTTGCCGTCCACCTTCACTTGGACCATGAGGCACTCCATCCCGTCCCTGCGCATAACGTGTCCGAAAAATTTGAGCATCCCACGTTGTATGGTTGGTAAAAGCCGGTCATGATCTTTGATTTTGAGCTCCCTGAGGATGGAGACGTTCGGTCTGTGTGCTGTCCAGGGTATTCTTAGCATCCTTCGATAACACGTCATTTCAAACGCCTCTATTCTTCTACGACAGGAGGAGTTTAGAGTCCAGGATTCTTACCCATAAGTTGCTATGGGGAAAACCAGCGCTTTCATTAGTCTGGTTTTCGTTACTTTGTGGATGTTGTGGTCCTTCCATATTCTGCCCAGTCTACTCAACGCCTCCTTCGCCATTCCGAATCTACGCTTTATTTCGGATTCAAAACCTCCTTTGTTTTGTAAACGTGCGCCTAGATAGATAACGTGATCGCTCGTTTCAATATCGTTGATGAGCCGTAAAGGTGGTAATGTCTTGGCTCTGTCCACTATCATGAGGCAGCATTTTGACCTGTTTAGACGTAGGCCCGATTCTATACTTGCTTCCTCCACGCGCTACAGAAGTTCGCCGGTCCACCCGCCCGCAAAAACACATCCAACACAAAAACTTTTTCTTTATGGTCAGCCTCCCGCAAAGGCTGAAAGCCTATGGCGCTATGGAAGCGCTGCGAGAGGATAAGTATTGGTGCACGTTAGTTTCTTGCATCTCTCTTCGTAAGAACAAGGACGACACAGATTCATTCTGCAATCTTCAACTGAATTGTTATCCTAATCACATGGCATGTCGACTTCCCGTTATTTAAATACAGAATATAAAATATTATCAGTATCGATCTTGAAAGAGCAATGAAAAGTATTCTGGGGTTTCCTTTCCGAGACCCCATTCTACTTTGATTCATTTCAATCACAAAAAAAAGTGTAGTAATTGATCTGATATGCCTAAAGTATCCAAAAGTAGGTTTTAACGGCTTTTTCATTTTATCACTACGAATACAACAAATTTTTCAGTTTCACAACCCCATTCTTAAACTACACTAATGTTACCCCTTCTAAAAGAATCTAGAAAATGATCAGGAACCCCCAAATCGCCTAAAAAGGAAGTTTGAGCTGTTTCTCTTATTTTTGCTGCGCCGCCACTGACATGATTTCTAAAAGTCACAAGCTTTTCATTGGCCTTTGAAAACAAATTCTAGCGGCATAATACACTTTTTAGACCCATCTGAACATTGCCTTGCCTATTATAGAAACCAAGGGATTTTCAGATGTAAACATTCGCGTATTGCTTTAGATCGTTCTGTATTGTGTAATGTGGAAACTAATAAATTGTTTTCAATGAAATTTCGACACAGTATTATTCTCATGGCGAGAAAACGCGTATGGTTTTTAGAAATCGTGTCAGTGGCGACGCAGGAGTGATAATAAATCTAAAAATGTAAAAACAGCTCTAACTTCCTTTTTAGGCGTTTCAGGGGATCCTGATCATTTCAAATTAATTTTTTTGGGTGGGGGTGAAATTGGGGTGGTTGTGGGGTGAAGGGTTGTAAAACTGAAAAATTTGTTGTATTCATTCACTGACCTGTGAAGGAAAGACCTAGCGGAATAACATACTTTTTTTCGTGGCCAGGTGAACGATGATTTGGAAGGGAATCTCAGACTATAGCTTCATGCTATGGGAAAATAATAAACTGGTGGGAAGTACCAAGTCACTCAACTTGACTTCATTTTTTGTACCAAGCATAGTTTTGCCAGTAAAATCGTAAAAAGATTGATTTTCCACTCCCCACTTCCATTTCCACGAACTTTAAGCGAGGCCTTTTCTTCCTTAAACCATGTTTATCGCCTGTTTTTACCATTCTTGTTTGTCAACCTGTCCATAATTGTATTGAATTTAGGCCTGTATCTTGTATTTAAGGTTCCACGTCTTCCGACCCAAAAAAGTTCCCAGTGATCACACAGACATCCGCCAGCACCACTTACAGCGACTCCGACTCTCCAATCAGCGACAACAATAACACTGCATCAGCCAATAAGCTACGGATGATGCACTTGGAGATAGAGAATGCTCTACCATTGAAGAAAAGTCAAAGCGAGGCATTCGTGCACAATCGCAGGGGGCGGTTCATCGTTTTGGGGTCTTCTGGGGAATGTCTTCCCGTTAACAGATTTCCTCTAGATGACGCGAAAGAAGATAAAAGTAATTATTCCAGCTGCGAGTCTTCGTCTGAAAGCGAGTTTCACAGTGCCAAGGACAGCACGGAAGGTAAGAACAAGCATTTAGCAATTTTAGCATTAACATGGCTTCATTTTAATTCAGACTGTGGCTGACAACCCAGCTGGTTTGACACAATTGGTTTTATCAAGTTCAGAGGGTCACAAAAGTAACTATTTCTACTTTGCCGTCTGAACAACATACGGGCGTGAAAACGGAGAAGATCTTACAGCACTTTTGGAATTACAAGATGTTAATTTAAATACAAGATTTTTATCACCACTGTATTCTCCCTGAACTTGTTGATAGCAGAAATGCTAGAGAGGTGGAGATAGTACGGAGGACATAATATTATCAATCAATATTTATTTGTTGAGTATACAAATAAATATTAGTCATAGTTCGCAGAAAGCTAGGTGTGCGCGAATACCGACTAGAAGATACAGACTAGAATATTTCATAACCTTCCTTAGCTCCAAAGTCCGATCATCTCTTCTGCTCCATATCGTTGTTAGTTCTTCTTATCTTCAATAGCTCAACTGGATGGGGGTTTCAAACAGCATTCTGGAGGTCCCACCAAGACATACGATCACCAAAAATAATTAAATTACTTTCGACAGAATCATATTCAAATTTTGACCACCGTTGACATGAAATAAATGGAATTAGTATCTAGGTTTGGTCATATAGATTTCACTACGTGGTGTAATGATTTCAAATATCATATTATGTAAATATGTTTACATTCACCATTTATGATGTTACAAAGTATAAAATATCGGGTAGGATGTGTTTTTCATTCCCGTCGCAAAATAGAGTGTGAGCCCAAGACTGTAAAGTTTGCGGCCTGGGCCTGCTAGCAATTGAAATTTGAAGTACATCCAAATTTGGTTCTCAGTAACCCTGAGAACGGTAGCTCCTCAACAACAATCACCGCGATTTATTTTACTTTTAATAGTTCTTAACTTTTGGCCTGCAGTGTATACAAATAAATCACCCAAAACCACCGCCTATCAATTTATTCTGTGTGCAAAACAAAATCTATCTCATTCCAGAAATGAATGAGCCTCATCTCATATACAAACTGTAGTTTACATATTTTTGTATAGGTTCTCGATTCTTTAATGCAAGGCTCTAGCTGAACCTGTTTCTGATCTTACGTATTAATAATTTTCGCACAAAAATATGATTTTCGTTTTTTAAACTTCAATCTTGATCAATGTCGATACAGATTTTAAAATAAGTTTATACAGGGTGATTACCAGGACCGTGAATTTAGTCGAAAAATGCCAAACTTAGCATATTTTTAATAATTGTTTACTAGGAAATTTAAAAAAATTAAGGCGATGTTTCTCTAAAACTGCTCATTTTCTTCATGCTCATTTTGTTTCAATTTAAAAATCTCGGAATCAATAAGTCAAAAAACGGGTACAGCTGATCCATTCCAAACGGTTTTCACTTCGTACTGTAACGCCCTCTTAAGAAGATTTTGTTATACGCAAGTATCAATACCGGAGTGCTTGGAATCAAACGATGGGCTATACAATGTACAAGTAATTTCAAAAGCTTTAAAAGTAGTTTTTTTAATACACTGATATTCAAAAAAAAATATGAATATTTCTCTATAACTGATTACATTGTTCAAAAATTTGTGAATGAATTTAGGAGTTTGCTTACATTCATCCCTGCACATATTTTTCCTATGAGTATGCTATGTCAAAAATTTCTCAAAATCTAAAAAGTCAATGCTGCTGTGTATGAAAAAATTGTATTTCTTATTAATTCCATAAATACAAATCCAGCCGAGCTCATGAAGTGAAGTAAAATTATGAGACCTATATAGGTATTTTCCGCTTGAGAGCCATTTAAATGCTATATATCTGTTTTAGAATATTGGCATTGAAAAAACTATATGCTTTGATACCTGCATTCTGGTGGCTGACTATGGTCACCGTACAAGTAGGGTCACACTAAGCTCCGCCCCCAATGTGATCTTTCCAGCTGTGCTCTCGGATACTACGCAACCCGGCGATCTCGAGCAGTAGTCGAACGCTAACAGCTGTGGTTTACAGGGTCAGTCCACCTAATACGCGACACGGTGCACGGGATACAATCGGTCGGATCTACCCGGGGTGCCTAAATAAGTAGTGTTTGTGTGTTATTGAGCGTTTTGCGCGTATTTCACAAAAAAAATGCCGGTGACATGCTCTGTATATGGCCCCATTGTTTTTTTATATTTGTGCCTACTTATTCCCATTGATTTTTAAAATATCTGTTTTTAATACTTTAATTTTATTATTGACTTGATTCTTAAGTTTTAATTTATTTTCGAAATTCGTGTTTCCCGGTTCTTTAACTTTTTGTTTATAAATTTTGACTCAGTTTTCAATCATTTCGAGAATTTATTGATTTATCCAGTCGTTATTTTCACATATATTATATGTCTTTTTGAATTCCGAATCTTTTTTACAAGTGATTAAGTCAATTAGTTCCTGAAATGATTGAACTTCTGTAGTTTGAATATTCTTTTCAACTTTTGAGATGAATTTTTTATGATCTATTCTGTTTACTTCTTTTCTATATTTTGTCGCAAGTACTTTTATGTTTATACCTAAGGTTATTGACAACAAATTATGAATCGTACATTTCAAATTACTACATCTATCTGACAAAACATGATCTATAATACTCCTTGAGCTATTTGCCACCCCAGTAGCTGCATCTGCAGTTATTGTGTGTATTGTGTTGTGGTTTATTGAATAATAAATTATATTCTATCTATACTATAAAATTCATTTCTATTGACCCCCGTATAAGTGAAGTGAACGTCGACTGTTGACGTCGACAATATCGCACAGTCGGATTCCCTGTAAGAAAACGAGATCGCACGAAGGGAACCCCTCTGAATTCGTGGCGGCTCGCTTTTGTGAGACTCACATCAAAGTCGGCACGGCGAGTGACCCTACTTGTCTTTGTTAATGTACGGTGCTATGGTGCAGTTGTTTTTCTGAGTGCATTTGCGGAGATTACAATTTTCCCTAATACGTGACATACGTCTATCTTCTTCTCTATGAAAGAATTGTCACCTCCATTATATTCAAAGAAACGGTGGTAAGCTACATACAATGATAATAATCGATTGAATAATTAATTTATCTTAGAAATCGTATTTCATAAGGAAATTGAACAGCTACTAAATCCAAAACAAGAAAATCATTACATCTACTTTCGAAATTCACTCTCATTTCAAGAAACATCGAATCCGTTAAACTATTGCAACGAAATTTAAGTACACTTCTTCATTGGACATGTTATGAATATTTCTGAAACAAAATGTCTGCGTAGTTTCTTTCATGATACATGTATATACGTGCTGGCTACTGGTTGACCAAGTAACTGACTTAGTTACTTTGATTGTGATTGTAGTATTGTACCTACTAATCAAGTTACTAAGGAACTAGGAAAATAACTCATGTTATTTCGAGTAACTTAACTGGTCTCTCGACTTGAAATACCGATAATACTATACTAACTATAATATTCATATTTTCTTAAAAAAACACATTTTGATTTTAGATAGTGAAGAGGAACGAAACTACCACAAAAGGTACAGCATAGAACTGGAAACAGATGAAACACGCAATAACTTTGCTGAAAGACTAAAGGAAGCTTTGAAGAAGGAAATATCATCTAGTACAGAGGTCAGTTCTAGTATAGAGGAAAGCTATGCAGTCGGTATCACCATTACTGGGTCTGAGCTACAGGATCGGAATATCAGGTACGTATATTTTAATTTTGGATGGGTTCAAAAAACTACTGTGAACATATTCCCATAAAGCTTAAATAGTATTTATGCGCATAAAAGTTCATATTCAAGTATCTCAGAAGAAATAAATAACAAGGAAAACCTGTTAATAATAATAATACTTTTACAAGTATCGGCTTATAGTCAAAAATCCAGTAATCAAAAAAGAAAATACAAATATCTAATAAATGCCGTCGACATTTACGGCCATACATCGTGTAAAACATGTTATAATATATACCTAATATTAAAAAAGCAACACTAAGATATGTTAAAAAGGACGAATTGAAACTGTTAAATACATATAATTGAGTTTCACAAATTGGAAGATAAGTATCCATCCACACTAGAAAAAGGCTTTTCTAATACAATATTTTTTACGGTCTGTTGGAAGTTACTGTAATCCTGAGTGGTCCTAATACTCATTGGTAGTTTATTAACCCTCAACTGGTATAGCGAAAAAAAAAATTACACTCAACGTATGACGGGGTCTGATTAGGCCTATAGAATTTTTGTGCCAAAAAATGAAAACAACAGGTATGAATGTAAAAAAAGTTGTATTGTATTCTAATATTGCTGCTATGAAAACAAAAAAAATCCATTCCAGACATCCGCTTGGAAAAAATACGGGGTACATTTGAAAAGTAGTTGAAGGACAAACCTTCCAATAATAAAAGCTAAAAAGTGTGTTTTTGTATAAAAAATGAACAAGCCTTGTTTAAATATACAAAATCAGTTGAGACATAAAAGAAAACAAACCTTTTTCAAGAAAATAAAAATTCTGACAAACAAGTTTGGCAGCATAGATTTTTAGTCGTTACGTCTGCTACAAATGCTTGTTTTTATACAATGATTTCTACAAATATGTTTATGACATTTGTAACACATGAGTCATTGTTTATTATCGTTTCGTGGGTAAATATAACACCTAGTACACTTAGGGGCTCTTCCAATACGCCTGTTTTCGTTTTCGTTCTGTTCAGGAATGTTATCAACTCAACAAATACGAGCTCTCACTTCAGTAGTGGGCGCATCAGAAATGTCATCTTCACTAACAAATGAATCAACAATCTGTTGTAACTCAGAGGTCTTTTATCACTGTCTGGATTAGCCATTTCTTCTCGCAAATAAGACATACAAAATTACGTTTAAGGTATGACGGTGTCAGTTTTGACCCAAGGGACGTGGATGACTTGACTGGGCGAAAAGTTGACAGCAACTCCAATAAATAGGTGCTTTAGTTGTCGTTTTAAGGGAATAGCTAGACGGTGGGGTTGCCAGGTCGTTCTGCTTTTCTGTAATTTCATAAATTATTTCGGCTGGGGTCAGAATTGGCCCCGCCATACCAGTTATATCTTAATAGACATTATAAGAGGACCCTTTGCCGATAGGGAAAGATTGTGGTGAGAAATCCGCAAGCAGCCAGACTTACGAAGACTATAACCATCACTTTTTGTATTGGAATGGCTACGATGAGATACGTAATTTGCAAAGTGTTTCTTTTACGTATAACATACACAGTTAAAAATATAAAGTAAAAAAGCAGTCGTAATACGAAATACTTTAAGTGTTAGATGATACCTAGAGAGATTTTTAAGGGGCATGGCTAAGATTTTCTTTTCTTTCATTACCCCCCTCATTGCACATAGGGGGTGGGTGGTGATCGCATTTCTACGTACGTTTTTTGTTGCGGAAGCATGTCTAAGTCTTAAATAAATTATTAAATAGTTTAAATGTTTAGGTTGAAAAGAGGAGATTCGACGGGTTTTGCGCTGAGAGAAGACTCTCTGGATGAAGACTTCTTAGCAACCTCTCTAGATCAAGGAAGGCAGTGGGTGGACAAGTTCAAGGATAAGCAATCTGCACTAACCAAAAAAGATTCAAACAAGTCGTCAGATTATAGTTTCAGTACAGATTACAGGTGACTATACGCAGTATCAAACCACAAATTTTTGACAAACCTTTGGAATCTTCAAGGACTCGGTATTAATATCAAGAATTTTTTTTCTGAAAAAATAATATTTTGGGTGGTAGTAAGTTATCTGGAAAAAATATAATAGCGTAATCATCTCATCAAATGCGATACAATACCTACTTATATTCCAAATACATATCCAAAGAGTGCAACCACTCTCGAAATAACATATATTCAATTCTTCCACAAAAATCACATCAGATGCAGTAAGCAAACTTTACAGTTTTAAATACGAAACCGAAAGCTACTACATGTGACATGCAAAAACATTTTGGTTATAATGCATTCACATTAAGTAATCTATCGAAGGTTACCTACTCTTATATCTTCAAGAGTTGAGAAGATATTGAAAACTAATATTATTAGCCCCTCTTCGGAGGATTGTTTCTTCTTTTATGAGTTCTTTACACGATTTTTAATTCAAATAAGTTATTAAATTTTTTATTTATAATTAATTTTTTATCATTAGGTGGCTACCGCCGATCGATTTATGTTTGGCAATTAAGTTATTGGACCGCTCTGTAATAAACGTATAGATGAGGTTGCTTTTCAGTACCTGAAGTGTAATCTTCATAAATAATCCAAATTGGTTTTTGAAATAGAATTTCGTTAGGTAAGTTTGTTATTTTTCTAGTTCTGAAATGGAAGAAGTATATGATCAATTCTCCAAATGGCTGCAGCATCCTCTCTTAGAGACTGAAGAAGGCACAAAAAGAGAATTGGATGCTAGAGAATTGGCTGTTGTGAGATTTGCAGGTGAGTTAACATAGTACATAATAAACGTACTTTTATTTTTTGGCAATGAAACAAAACTATTTTGACTTCTTCTATAAGGTTCCGGACTTCGCTAGCTATTATGTAACTTTTCTTCATATGAAAATTACTAAAACCATTGATTAAGGTATTAACTTACTTTAATCAATGCTAAAACCTTTCTTCGGATTTTGGGATAAATTAATGCAAGAGATTTTAACTCAAAGAGCCGACGTTTCGGCGTTTATTTTACGCCTTCTTCAGGGCCAAAATTCATAGGAAGACGAAAAATATATAAGTAAAAGATATAAATTGCCAAAACGGTGAGTGGTAAGCATTGACAATTCACTCTAACAAACGAATTTAAAAAATTGTTTACACATAAAGTTACAATTAAAATTTAAAAGATTTTAACATTTTTTTAAAAAAAGTAACTCGGCAAGCCTTAGCGTCTTACGATTTCAGTACAATAAGCATTTTAAATTCGATTTTGTCAGTATACCTGACTACGAGGTTAATAATTATAAGAAACGACTGATCAGCGAAATGATTCAAGCATGATGAGACTGTCAATAAGAAAACTGACACTCTTGATCTGAGTCAGATTTATAATTTATTGATTACCAATTACATTAAACTCAAAAGAACGTAATCTATTAATTGTTTGACTTTGACTGAACCTGGTATATCCATTAAATAATATAATGTAAGTATAAAGTATTCATATTTTTCTCACATTGGCTTCACTGTACCGCAGCATATATACCAATAAAAGTTATATCTTCTGGAATGTTTTTTTTATTTTTTATTGACAATGGGATATGTAATTCCTTGTTGCTATAGGGGTGTGCTCGATAGGTAAGGATGTATACTTGAATGGGAAATTGTATTATATTTTTAACTTGTTTATATTTCAATGCAATGTGTCGGCTTTTCATTTTTGGTTATTTTGCAGTTACTTTTTTTTTAAATGTTAAAAATCTTTCAAATTTTAATTGTAACTTTATGTGTAATTTTTTTTAGATTTGTTTGTTAGACTGAATTGTCAACGTATAACTCACCATTTTGGCACTTTATATTTTTTACTTCGTCATCGTATTAATTTTAGCCGTGAAGAAGGTGTAAAATAAATGCCGTAACGTCGAAACCTTTTCTACTAAAAAAATTGGGATACGAATTACTTTCAACTGGATTACTACTAAAACCAGTTGGAGTCTCTCGTCAATCAACTCTCATACACGGTTGAATGCTCAAGGGGCAATTCTTTCATATACCCGCAATTTAATCCCAACTAACTTATTACATATGCGCACTCAAAGTTCCTCAACCATAATTACTCGTTTCTGTATCATCCTGATATAATAGGCCATGGGTGTCAGATCTGGGCATCTTGCTGGCTATGGAACGAGGCTTCCTCTACCAATTAATCCATAAGAAACGCCATAATGTTTTGCAAATGCATAACTACAGGAAGGTCAAAGCACTACTTCTTTAATCGATGAGGATTCAGCGACTCTATGCCCGAAATATTTTTCTTGGTATGCGGGCTAAACACCCAATTCTATAACTCCCTGCTTTTCAATTCAACCTCTAACCTTACTAAACTTCTCTGTTCTTATCTACTTATAGGATCTTTATTGAAAAGGACACTGAGTGAATCTTTTGCTGGCGTACCGGTACCGATGGCAGAAGGTTGTGTCACAAATACGGGATGTACTGAAGATTTCGGCATACGTAAAAATAAACTAGTACTAAATGCTAAGTCATTAAGTTTAGAACTGGCAAGGCAAAAACACAGGCTTGCTGCTCAACTGGTATGTATCAAACTACAAGGCTACACAGGTCACCTCTTCCAAAACTCTTCGTTTTACTAATGGGTTGCAGATAAGCTTTTTTAGTATAATTTTGAGAATTAATCGAAGAGAATAACCTACTTGATTCAATCGTTCTTGCCAGTTCAATATTGCATAAATGTCATTGTTGTCCTATTTCAGTTATCTCAAATAGCGCAATGCCCAAAAGATGGTCCAAAACCTGTTTCAACAGGCAACTGGGGCTGTGGATCTTCAAGAAAAGGTGACGTTCAACTGAAGGCGATGGTCCAATGGTTAGCTGCTAGCGTTGCAGGTGTTCCTTACCTTTCTTACTACACTTATGGACATCAACAACTTGTCAAACTTGACACGGTGGGTAGTTGAACTAATAAAAACATAATTTCGATGATGTCATATGGAAGAAACGTTTTCTCAGTTCACTCTTCCATAATAAAAACCTCATCTGTTGAAATATAAACCACTTATTGAAGTTTGTACCCTTTAATAAAGTACAATAAATGTTTGAAAAAGAAATTGAATAGGTGACATTTAAACTACACAAAGGGAATGATATTTAAAATAAGAAAAAGTAAAAGAATCAATGTAAACAGACTCTGTACTTTACAAAAACTGAAAACTGCTTTCATTCGTCAAAGAATCGCGAGTACCAGATGACATGATTTTACGTGTGATGCTCTTCACTAACATTATTTTCAATTATTAATTTAGAAGTGTACTAGTATTACTTCATTTAGCTGTAATTAAAACATGAATAGCTTTAGTACCTATTCCCTTGCGTGAAAAGCATGCGTCTCTCAGTTCTACCCCTAACCGGTACATAAAGTTCTTCAGTGGACAGTGACCCAGTGTGGTTGGATATAACGCAGAAAAAATCTGTTATCAAAGAGCAGGCCATAACCTTCACCAGATGTTCTTATGATTTGTTCTTTGATCCCGATTTTGTTTCGTTAAAGCAACCTACGTTGTGGTTCTACAAGACCATTAATAACAGCAGTGTCTTTACCTTGCATTATATGTTTCAGGTTCGTAGAATATTGGTCGACAGAAAATGGACAGTCAAAGATCTAGCAGAAGCAATTTTAAGATACTCCAAGAACGTTTTGCATGGAAGAGAACTTAGTGGCACACTGTTCGAAGACTTGATAGGATCGAATGGTGATAGGACTACATAGTTTTTCTAACACATTTTTATTCCACTTGTTATAAGAATGGAGAATCGTTGATGCATCAAATGGTTGCTAATATCTCTAAGTGCCAAATAATATTATTTTCATTTAGTAATAAATTGCTATGACGTATCTTTTCACTTCTGCTGGTTACTGTAGTGAACCCATAAATTAGTGAATGCCTTGACGTTGGTAGTGCAACCTTTACAAAAACAATGAACGAAAATTACTGATCAACAGGAAAAAAGGAGTTCTAAATAAGCGTCCTCTTCATTATACATCAATTAATGTCCGGTCAAACAGAGAGCGTTCTAGAACGCGGCGTTACAGAGTTCTCTAGCGCCGCGTCACAGCATTCCGTTGTTGGTACCAAACCAATCAGGCCTGTTTGATGGGTTGCGCAAAAGTGCTACGCAATTTTTTGTCCAGATGTCTAAATGTGAAGTAATTCAGACATAGACGAACTTGAGGCCCGGCCAAAGGGCTTTCTAGAACGCGGCGTTACGGCGTTTTCTAACGCCGCGTTACAGGGTCTCGTTATATTGATAGAGAACGCCGTAACGCCGCGTTCTAGATCTAGAACGCCCTCTGTTTGACAGGACCTTTAGGTGCCACGTTTTAGCCGCAGACGTTATGGCAACTAAACTAAAAATATGTACTTTAGATACGTGCTTATTTTGAAATTATTACATATCTCTTGTTTTTGTTAACGAGAATTAGTAACGGGACCTGAATTTTGTACAAAAATAGCAAATGCAATAGCATCAACGTTTCTCTGTATCTCTTCCATTTTGTGATTACTTCCGTGTTGAACAAATAATCACCTTTTTTATCCGTAGATCCAATGTACCGTAAATATAACATTGTTTTAGTTGAAAAATGTTATAGATACTATATACAAACGTCGCATTACAATATCATGAAACCTACATCTGAACATTATTCTGTTTATAGTCATGATATTAAATAATTATAGCAAGAGAAAAATTGTAAGGTAAGATGTCGTCACCTTAGAGTTACACTGTTGGAAGTAAGATTTCTTCCGATTTTGAGTTTTCAACTTTACACTGTATTGTATTTACACCGGAGTATGATCATACAGACTTCCAACGTTCTATCTCAAATCACCTATGTTTTGTGATTTGAGATAGAATGTTGTAAGTCTGTGGTAAGTCTATCTCAAATCAACTATGTTTTGTGATTTGATGAGATAGAATGTTGAAGTCTGTGGGATCATACTCGGGTGTAGATACAACAGTGTAAAGTTTGAAACTCAAAATCGAAAGAAATGTTACTTACAACAGTATAACTCTAAAGTAACGAAGTCACAACAAATCGTCATACATTTTTTGGTCCGACCTAAGCGTGAGGCGACTCAAAATGACCAATCAGAGCATTTTTTTATTGTGATTCCGTACTTCATAACAAAATTAAACATAGCAACCCAATAACTTTTTTCACATTGATATGAATAGTATCTTGACCAAACAAAGCTCAATTAAATGTTTAATATTTTATGTAGAAAATAGGTTAGGATGTCCCCAAGTCATTTCCGTCATGACATACTAATATACCGGGTGGGGAATTAATCTTGAGACAAAAAAATATCTCGGTTGGAATCAATTATCTTGAAAATAGTTTTAGACAAGGGTTGTAGGACACCAAGAGAGCCGTTACATATTACGACTTCCGGTTTAGATTGAAATACCGTTTTTTGAAAGGAAATAATTTGTTTCAAATGGAAACACCCATTTTTTCATGGATATCAAAGAAAATGGCAAACACCTTTTGATTGCAATAGAATTATATCGAACGAAGTTTCAGACAAAAGTTGTAGGACACCGAGGGGGCCGTTGCATAATAAATATAATACGACTTACGGTTCAGATCGGAAGTACTGTTCTTTGACCGGAAGTGATTTTTTTATTAGAAACATCCATTTTTATCATGGATGTCGATGAAAAATGTCAAAATAAACACGTTTTTTTCTTATCAGTTTTTCGATTAACCCCATATTTTGGCCATAAAATGGACACCAACTTTGGTGAGGCATTTACCTTATACAACATCTACCACCGTTGGAATCGATTATATCCAGTCCAGAACCGAAACAAAACGAAAACTGTTTGTCTAACCATTTTGCATCCCACGATAAAAAATGGCTATTTCTATTAAAAAAAAACTATTTCTGGTCGCTTACGTAAGTCGTAATATCGTCACCCTACAACTGAAACTTTTTCGATATAATCGATCCCAACCGAGTCCCCCTACCCCCACCCGGTATGAGGGTGTTTTCAAAGTTGGGACTTTATTCCTTTTCAGAAATAACTACCTCTGAAATGACAAAGCCAATGTATGGTGAATCAGCGGCAGAATAAAAAATGGTAAGAAAATACCGTTCGCAACAAAGTTTTAAGTGCGGTTCTGTCACATATGAGTCATCTTAGGACTTTCACAGACTGGCGCGAACTATTCGTGCCTATCGCGGATTCGCCTTAGTTGCGGAAGTTTCGCATTAGCTGCGGTAGCTACAGTCGCTTACCTGTTCACACTCAGGCGTCATAACGCAAACGATCTCGCGTGTTAAAAATATATATAAAACACAGAAATGACACTTCTACTAGTTAAGACTGACCCAAGGAGGGCAGCAAGAATTTTACCCGACACAAATCCACGGAAAAAATAATGTTTTATTTCATTTGATTCCGTTTCGGTGGAGCTACTAACCTGTGAATTTTATTTTTGGTAAATATGGCTAGAAGAAAGTGGCAAGCAAAACACGGGTATAAATATTGCAATGAAGCGAAATAATCTCCAGTTGCAAAATATCCTTCCATTTCAATTGGGGTGTTAAAGTTAAAGCGCCTCTCATTTGTCAGTCTAATTTTTTTAGTACCTTACGTAATAATCAAGAATTTGAAAATAGTTTTTGTCATTATAAGTATATAAAATATTACTATATAATATATTTTTCTCATATATTTCATCCGTTTTTGAAAGCTTTTAAAATACCACGTGAGCATTATATAACTCTGTTTCTGGTTTAGTGTCATTTTATATTAAATTATAGGTATTCACCGCTTACACCAAGTTCTTTTGGTATTTGGTCCCATATTTGACCTTGTTTTTGTACATTCCTATAATCTTCGTGGGATAAGTAGAATTATATAGATAATTTTTAACCAGTCCGATTAGTTTCTCTTGTTTTGCCATGGCGAATCGGGAGCGGCAGCGACCAAAACGCAGTCGGAGGCGAAATGGAATTCGCGGCGAAATAAACGCTGTCAGATCCGCAGTCGACGCGGAAAAAATCGTACAGGTCTGAACAAGCACGTATGCCGCTACGTAAACAATATGGTGCAATTTTCACCGACGCGAATTATTCGCAGCCGTCGCGAAACATTCGCGCCAGTCTGTGAAAGTCTTTATAGATATGATCCAAAGTTCGCGCCGCGAGGCTGAAAAGCCGAGTATTTCTTCTTCAATTTGGACCATTCGAGCTTGTCTAGGTCCTCCAGCGTGTCCACTGTGATGTGAATACAAATATCATGTGTCTCTAGCTTTTTGTTCGAGATGGAGAAATCGACGGGGCAGGGTGAATACGAAAGGGAAACGAGCAGCATACACTCGCGAAGTCCGAGAGGCAGTTTCACCACATTCACCGTACACTAAACTCATATCCACCAGTTCGTTGTAGTTATACCGATTGCTCCATTTTTGTTGTTTTTAAAGTCCGATGTACCACATCAACAACTCGACAGACGTCAAAAATGCGCTGCTACCTACATCTATGCTCCGTAGTAAACTAGGTTTTTTTCGTTTTTTGCCTCTGTTTTGATCTAATCACACAGAGACGGAATTAGAAATGAGGATTTCATTATTGGTCAATACTTTGATATCCCTTAACATTTCGGTTATGTTACTGAGAAAAATCACTCCTTTTGGCGAGTACACTATATGCCCTATGAAAATTCCCAACTTAGGAATCACCCTGTATAATGCCAGGTGTCGAGCCTAGTATTCTTTTGATAATAAGAAACGGATAAAAGATGGTGAAAAGAGTATTAAAAAGTTAATCAGTACTTGTTGCCGTAAACATAAGTCTGGATGGAATATTTCCATCAATCATAACAAATTTTTGACTTTCGGTGGAACTTTTCGCAATACTAACAAGAAAATTTGAAGCACCAAATATTGCTGCCAATATTGTACAATGTACTTTTTTATTGACTCGGCTGCATTTATCTTTTACAGGGCACATAGCCTGTAAGTAATTTTATTCTGGTTGGACTAAAATATTGTAAAGTTCCACCTTTATTTAAGTCTTCCCAATTTAAGTCAAGTAAATTGTGCAAAGAATTTTAAACCAACTTTTAATCACACAATAAGATGAACACTTTGTATTGAAGGATTGTTTATTTCAAACTTAAATACAGATCTATACAACTACTTAAAAGAAAATTCCTCTCATTCTCCTACCCAGTCCTTGTCTATCATACAAGATGTTGAATTTGTTTACAAACTGATTCAAATCGTTGCAGCCTTTTGTTAAGGTTCCTAAATAGGTCATAAGGCCCACATCATTACATTGCTGGAATATAAATATCAAATTATAGCCAAACTGGCACCTTATTAAAGCTACTTTACATTAGTTAAGGATGGTCAAACACAAATAATTTGACTTATTTGTTCTTCTACTTCAAATTAATAGTGTATTTACATTTCTCTATTGACACCCTGTCTTCCTTTTAACTCATTAGAGCTATCTATAGTCTTTCTAGAGTTCAGTGTGATTTATTGTTGAAATTACACATATGTATATGCATTGATTAAGGTATTAACGTTAATACCTTAATCAATGGTATATGCTATTTATGGGATTGGTTTATGGTGAATTTAATGAATAATAAAGTTGAAATTTGTTTCTTCAATTTTTTTGTGGAACTTTTGAAATGAGTGTCAAAATATATAAATAAATATAGGTGGGTGACAACATTTCACACACTTACCTTCTTTTTGCTATCAATATTGATTTGTACAGTATTTTGTTAAATATCCAATTCATTACATAGACGAGTATCCCAGGTGTTTCACCCCATATTTAACTTTCAAACTCGAATAACATGGAATATGAAGATTGGGTAAAACGATTGGGACACTCCTCGATGTAATGAATTGGATAAAAGATAACTCAACAGAACAAATAACAATAGAAGTGAACTTACATTATAGAAGTCTTGACGGAATCTAGCACCATCTATTACAGGCAGTCTGTGACATAAGGAATAGGCTTCTCTAAGGATCTCATGGTTCTTGGGTAGCTGACCTTTTTGGACTGCTTTCATGTACTCAAGCACAAGTCGCACACGAGAATGCAGCATTTTGATTGCACTATGTTGTGCGGTCAGATGCTCTGCAACTAGAACAAAAATGTTAAAAAATATATATATTATTCTACACATTTTATTTGCAGCATCACTAACATCTATCACACTCCTAAAGTTTTCTGAAGATTCTTATAAAGTGTCATTTTGATAGCTGCAACAACTAGATTCTTTAAAAACAGTACTTAATATACAGAAATGCAAAATGCTTGTTTGTGTTCAAGAATTATCTTCAAAAATACATTTACTATAAATAATAATGTATAGACCATTTTTTATGAATGTTTGATAAATTTTATGGGAGAAAGGATGGACACCTATGCAAGAATCTGCATGGCACTCTAGGAAGAAGTAGGCTTTGTTATAGTCTCCCAGCACCCTTTAAGAACAGCACATTTAATTTGAAACCAACTGTGAATGGTCAGGTGGGGAATTCTTACTAAGGATTATGGAAATTTATATCTGATTGAAAAAATCAGAAAATAAATGTCTACCTCTGCCAAGATTGGGACCTGGGACCTTTTGGCCCTTAACCTCAACAACTAAGCCACCTACTGGTCTATGTAGTACATGAACCACATACTAAATTTTTGAACTGCCTCTTGTGGAAGATTTATCTAACTTCATCTTCAAACTGTATATTTGATCTTTTTTTTATGATAACTATTTACCCAGAGAACTTTCACCAGAATCAGCTGATGACATTCTAGCTACATGATCCACACCAATGCGTTCTGCTTCCTCAGTGGCTAAAGTATAAGTAAGTGGGACAAAGAGCATTGTTGCTTCTCCATTCACCAAGTCTATCACAGATTCATAGAGGTTGACTGGGAGATGCTAAAATATAATAAGTTGGTAATTAATCAAACATACAAATGGGCAAATAAAATGATTGTTGTTACTAGTTCAAATCTATGTTGAAACATATATTAATATTACTAATGTAATAAAATGGAAAAATAGCCAGAACACAATTTTTTATGTTTTACAGATCAGGATGAAGTCCTAAAAAGTAAGTAACTATCAGAATTTAAGTAAGCAATAAAAAATGACCACCTGATCACTAATTGTAAACAATTACATTACTATTTATGATACCTTAACTCACCTCAATGTTTTTATCAAATGGATTCAACTTCAACATTATAGGAGATTCGTTTATCTCACACATCTGTTTATGAATTTTAATATCCATAGAATTAGGTGCATCACCAGTAGTATACCAACCAATAAAGTCCATGTCACTGAACACCTGTTTAACTGCAAATATTCAAAAGTTTTAACATTTATATGCGAGGCCTAAATACATACTTACATTGCTCCTCTTTCATATTATAATAATCTCTGTCTATGTGTATATCGCCACTTATCACACTGAATACAAGCTCAAAAGAATTCATCACCTCAACATCACGACCTTTCTGTTTACCAATCAGTGCACCTATCACTGAAAATAATAGAGTATTTTGGACTTATTAAGGAGAACAAGCACAGTAGAAACATTTTGTTAATATATTAGTAAAAAAGACTAATTAACTGCTCCCTGATGAAAAGACATAATAGTGTATGAGGGACTTATACTAGTAGCCAACCTGATGCTCACTTCTGAGTTATAATTAATTTACAAAAATTAACAATTATGTCTAAGGTAATGCAGCATACTTATTTACTCAAACCCCCTCCATATGAATTGCTTTCCTTACTTTGCTCAAAAATTGGAATGACTCTCTAGTCATGGGGATGCCAACCCCATGGAACCAACTAGTTATAATAGTATTAACAATAAAAGCCATATCATTTCTATTAACAACAGGCATGATAATAACAGAAACTGTGTTTTCTCCTAAACTTCACAAATTTGATTTTCTATAAGCATTATTTATATGCAATTGTAATAAAATAGGGGTTCCGTTTATTATCAATAATACCCAAGCTAGAACACTGCTGGAGAAACTCGGTTCTATATAGATTGATACTAACCTTGTTGTGCGGCCCCTTCCTGCGCTCTTTCTCTAGTCCAATGTTCGGAAATGTTCATGATAACGAGAGGATGCAATGAACAGGTAACTGATCCTACGGCCCCTTGAGCCATCACATTCTTGTCTGCCTCAGACGTATCCATTGACGTCTTCGCGCTATCCCCGCCGGTCTCCACTTCCATTTCAGTGTTCTCTTTTGAAGAGCTCATTCCAGCTGTTATGTTATACTTATACTTGCGTCTATTCGGTGAAATCGAATTAGGCAAAATTATTTACGTTTCCCAAAAATTAAAACTTTATAGGCCTTTATAGTTAAATTTCACATTGCATGATACCTCCGCTAGCGGTAAATCGGCGCAAACAATGTTGTCACGCGCTTATATAACAAAATCGTAAGATCCCTTAGATGCTCAGCTAACGAATAGATATTACTGTATGCTTGATTGTATGCATAATCTGTGCGCAAATATTCAACAGTGTTTCTCAATTTTCTATTATTTGGAGTCAAACATTAATTGCAATCCTTAATTTCTAATATGCCTAATCCACGTCCAATCATACCAACGGTAGCACGACTGCTGAAACATACGTACACTTGGCAACAGCGCTTGAAATGGCGGCATGCGAGCTCTCGGCGTTGCCCCTTTGTGCAGGTCCTTTAGCCATAGCTTAGAGATCGGTACAGGCATGCACACGCATACTGTGGGAAGCTATAGATGTGCGAGTGTACTCAATATATTCGCACTCAGAACGTTCATCGCAGACTTGTACTGTCGCATATCTGTGCGAACTCAAGTCGCTTGATCCATTCGGTATCGTGATAAAAATTTCTGAGGAGCAAAAAAACCGTAAATTAGAGCACCAACGCACATGTATGTTTCTTTCATGTTAATCAAAAAACCGACACCAGTTTTAGGCTCACACCATGTCGCTTATCTATTTTGCGCGATGTGACGCATTGTGAGAGGGGCCATGAAATCACAGCAGTTTCGCAGCAATTACGCACGGTTTGACAATGCCGCAAGATCCGCCGAGGGTCCGGCTTGCCGCTTCGCGGTGGCCGCCCGTTTAGATTTGACGCGCCAGTCTTAGTCAGGTGCGTAGCGATATAGCAGGTGTGGTAAGTTATTCTTGAAGTTTGCGCGGGAAATTAGACGATACAATTAATAACAATGCAGCAAGGCACATCGGTTAGCAATACAGCATCCAAACGACATGTTTTATCAACCGGTGAACGCAATATAGTGAAGAATGTTTACGATGGTGTACGTACACGATTTCCTGAAAGGCCGGTGAAGGAAATCGTTAAACTTTGCAGCGATCTGACTAAGGTCTCAGTTGCAACAATTTTCAGAATTTTGAAGGAAAAGAAGCGCGACGTAGTATTTGTGGTAAAATCACTTAAACAAAAAAGAGGAGTTAAAAAGATTGTTTTGGATGGTGACGTGAAAAATGCGATTCGTCGAAAAGTCCATTCATTTTATCTCCGTAATGAACTTCCAACGATAAAAAAACTACAACAGGAATTACAAAATGATGAAAGTCTGCCAAAGATATCTCGTCGGGTATTATTGAGAACATTACGCGAAATAAATATCAGATATTTGAAAAGAAAGCGGAACAGCGCATTGATTGAAAGAGACGATATAGTATTATGGCGTAGAGAATATTTAAGAAAAATACGTAGTATTCGTAACGCCGGGGGAATAAAAATCTATTACTTGGACGAAACTTGGTTGAATGAAGGGCACACGGTTACTAGGTGTTGGCAGGATTTGAATATAGCGAGTCGTAGACAAGCCCATCTTGAAGGCCTAAGTACGGGATTAAAATGCCCTTCAGGCAAAGGCCGTCGGCTAATAATAACGCATATTGGCAGCGAATCTGGGTTTGTGGATGGGGGATTGAACGTCTTTGAATCTCGGAAAACTGGTGATTATCATGAGGATATGGACGCTGTAGTTTTTGAATCTTGGTTTAAATCCATATTGACAAAATTAGAACCCGGTTCGGTTATTGTATTAGATAACGCGTCCTACCATAGTCGGCGTTTAGAAGCTCTTCCGACTTCTAATTGGAAAAAAGCGGATATCTATGACTGGCTCGTGTCAAAAAATATAGAATGCGATATGACTATGCTCAAAGCACAGCTGTCACAACTCGCGCGTCACCACAAAGAAAGGTATATAAAATTAGCAGTAGACGAAATGGCTAGGGAAAAGGGTTTTACAGTTTTAAGACTGCCTCCGTATCACTGCGAGTTAAACCCAATCGAGTTAGTATGGGCACAAGTAAAAAATGAAGTAGCGCGTAGGAATACAACTTTTAAGTTGGCCGATATACGTATCCTTTTAGAAGAAGCAATCGGTGCGGTAACTGCAGATAACTGGCAGAAATGCGTATCACACGTAAAAGCAGAGGAAGAAAAGTTTTGGAAATTAGATCCCCATATAGATTCCGTAATAGAGCCAGTCATAGTTAACCTTGGCAGTGATACAACCAGTGACAGTGACGAGTCCTTTGACTGTAGTTCTGCTAGTGATGACGAATTTCCACCGCACACGTCCGCAACTGACTGAGATTCAGAACAAGTATATTTATTTACTTTTTATTTGTTTTTGTTGTTTTTTTGTTGTTTATTTTTTTAATTTATTTTAATTTATATATTTACTTTTTTATTCGTTGTTTATTTTTAAGACGTTCATAGACAATTTAGTCAATCACTTTTGTTGCTGTTGCTCCAGTTTCTTAAGCAGAATATATTTTTTGTTCATTGTAACTTTTAAGACTTTACTTCTTACTCTGAATTTAATTTGTTGGATTCTAAGTTCTCCTTTGAAGTTTAGAGAGTTTATTTATTGTTTCATTTTCGTATTCATGCACCTTTTCAGTTTCCTATTCATTTTGTTAAACATAAAAGAAGGGTGGGAGGAGTGGTGGGACTCGATATGCAGCCACCTCCTCGTGGTGAGTCCTGGGTAGTCCGCATAAAGACTAGCTGAGAGCTGCATTACTGTTGTAGATTATTTCAATTCCACTTCCAGTATGACCGAATGTGAGAACTTTACTATTTGAAATCTTTGGCTGACGTCTAACGTAATATAATGTTTCCATTGAAACTGTACCTGTGGTTGCCTGCCCCTACCAAGCCGCTGTGCTGATGGCCAATAATTAAGCCCATAGCTATTTGACAATATCATACTTGCATTTTTGAGAAAGACTGCACATTTATGTAAACGAAACATTAGCAACTACTCAACTAGTTATAACTTCCAATATCTAGTAGCATATATCTAGCTTTGATTCGGATAAGTAATATTTTATCATTAAAATATATCTTTACATTTCAAAATAAAATCGGGTACACCTATTTGTAAAAAATGAATACAGAACGTATAGAATTTTATGATAGCTTTAAATTGTATATTGGCTCTGAATCCCTATCTAGACCTTCAAAGAAATCGAGCGCGCCACTGCTACCCGGCGTGACCAGGCGTGACGCAGGTATCATCGAATGTGGAACTTAACTATACGGAAACACTGATCTGGATCCGGATAGATCAGTTATACGTCAAACAGCTGTTGAGGGCTGTCCCAAATTACGGTACTATCACCGTCCCAGAACTGTTTTCATCATCCTCCGCCCATTTTGTGTGTTTTTAGAACTGTAAAATGGGCGGGGCATGATGAAATCTGTTCTGGGACAGTGATAGAACCGTAATTTGGAACAGCCCTCAACAGCTGTTTGACGTATAACTGATCTATCCGGATCCAGATCAGTGTTTCCGTAAAGGCCTTATGAAACGTCACTTTGACATTTTCAGGTTAGTGCCTGAAAACCACAAAACATTTACACTGAACACTGACTGAAAACCACAAATTGAAAACTGACAAATCTGTCACTGACTTACTAATAGAGATGGTGTAAGTTCAAAGACGTGGTTCATTTGGAGCGAGTTTTCAAAATAAAGTCCTGCAGTGGGACTGTTTTGTGGTGGGACTCATTAGTGTGGTATAATTCTACAAATCGACTGTACTTTATGCAATTTTTGGGAGAAAGTGGGGCGCAATGGTTCAGTTTTTTACTTTTTACTACAGAAGCTGTAGTTTTTTCAATTTTGGGCTTAAAATATGTCATCTAGTCAGATAGATATCGAGAGTACGGGCTTACCTTTGAGAAATATTGTAATCTATAACCCCTGTGCAATCGAGATGCGAAAAAATAAACTTTTTTCCAAAAATGGAATTTGATTCACCCATGGATGGGTTACAATGGAGGCCATGAATGGAACAAATACTACTACCACTAAAATAGTGAAGAAGTGAAGAAATATGTGCAAAATTTAAAAAATCTATTTTTATTATTTTATAAATCAAGAATTTGTATTTATTCTTTATATTGCTAAACATAAAATAACAGTTGAAATATTTTCAAGGAACATCATCATCATCATCATAGTCACAATGTCTTAACAGACATGTTGTGAACTCGTAAAATGCATTTACACATTTTACGCGTTTCTCTTGGGATGTCTTTAAGATCTCTAATGCACTAGTTTCCCATTTGCTTTCTGCATCCTCATGCCGTTGACCAGATGGTATCTACTGATTCATCCGCCTTTAGGGGCAATTTCTCACCCCAAGGACAAGAAGGTGTCCTGACTCTTCTCAACTCGTCCACCCGAAGCTGTTGGTTGAGAAGAGGTTACTGATTATACGGACAGTGGTTCGGTGTTTCTTTTAGTCGCCTTTTACGACACGCAGGACATACGATGGGAGATATTATAACCCGCCCCCACACGGGCATCAAAAAACATAGGTAATATTAAAATAAAATCTCATACAAACTTTAGTACAGCATAAAATAATTTTATTCAACATAAAAATGTATATTTGTAGTATTTGTCGTAGCTGTACGTAAATCTATTTTATATAAATATCAGAGATAATAGCCTCCGAGCTCTCTTTGTGCTGCCACTCTGAAGTTCTGAACCATAAATTAATTTAACATCATGCCATGGAACTGTCGAAAGGTCTATCTTGAACATCAGGGAAATGGTATGTGTATTTTGAACAGATTTTCTAAGAAAAGTGACTTCTGTATCCTGGGTTTTATTTTCAATAGCTTCTGCTATATAATGTTCTTACATCTGACTTCAAACTCAACTGAGATGAGATTTCCTTCTTCTGGTAAGCTCTGCAATGGACTGGAATGGATAGGATCAATAGGAAAAACCTCATCCTCTTCCTCAAGTATAAGCTCTTCTTCTGAATAAAACATTCATATTATCTTCCTCTTCATTAGAACTGTCACTATATCAATAAACACCTTTCGTTTTGTGTAGTTTTAGCAGATTTTTTTCTAATTTCTCTCTTGTTTTTTTTTGCCAACTTTGCTCGATGTCTTTCTTATTTGGTTTGTCAGTTGCAATCATACTTTCATCCTTACGTCTTGATGATTTTCCCTTTTGCCTTGGTCCAGAGCTTTTGGTAATACGCGAAACTCGAATGGGCTGATAAAGGTCTTTGCTTGTACAACTATGTTTGAATACGTAGATGGTACACTTAGTTCATCAGGCGTTTGACTTTGAACAATGTTTTGCTTAGATGGTATAGGCGGCGACTCCATATTCAGCACATTCGTGAATGAGAAGGGCAAGCATTATGAGTTTCGTGTAACGTTTCAAGAATCAAATTCTTATTTAATACGTTCTTCGTGGTGTAGAAAGCACAAGATTTCTAGAGCACTGTCGATGGCACTGTGATGAGGTCACGACTATCTATACAAAGTTATGAAAAGACTATTCGTAGGCCAATATATTGTTTTTCCTCTTCCCATCATCTCGCGGCATATTTTATCTATACAAATATTTTCTTGTATCGCCATGCAGTAACTGCTGTAAAAAAATACTCTTGAAGTTAATAGTAGACAATCATCTCAAAATATGCATTCCCTCCTGACACCGCAAATAATACGATACCTTTACCTGAATTACCATAATGAAACTTGGCATACCTATATTTGGAACATGTAGGTAATTCGACAAAAATAACTGTTGGATAATCTTACCTACAAAAGCATTAGATGACAAAAGTTCTCCCACACAGACATAGTTCGAGTTTTATTTGGACATCTAGTCTTGTTCTGATGGTTATACTTTTACAGGGATCAGAGCATAGCCCAAAAGTAATCAAACAATAGACCTGTTGGATCAGTTTTTGTCGAATAATCATCTATTAATGTTGATCTGAAGCTAAAAATGTTAGGCACCACTGGCAACAGGATATCACGAACCACTACCACTTATGTGCTTTAAACGCCAAGACGAAAAATCACCGAACAATAACCGGTTATTCGTATACCCTGTGCTGCGACCCTGTGCCGCAGGCCATATGCTGTCTGATTTTTGCCATCCCTCTTCTCTGTCAAATCGTCAAAACGGACAAAACGTCAAATATCAAATGGTCAATTTTATTCACTGACATTATAGAATTTTTATAATTAATACTTTTTAGATTATAGATTTTGACTTGACAGCATTAGCATTTCAGCTTTCAGAATTGTTGTGATTTCGTGATTTGATCACAAATTCATAAATATCATAATTATTGATCATAATTACAAATTTTCACCTCGATCTTCAGTAGCGGAGCAGTGCATACGCTTGAGAAAGCAAATATCCCAATGAAATGAATGTAAATAGTCCTTATTAAGGATATCCAAAGAATTTTGGAGGTTGATAAAAATGCCGCCGAAAAAGAAGAAGCCCCCAGTGAACATCGTCGTGGGAACGGTATCGACTCGCTCTACCCGACGACAGAGTATCGTCAACATAGAGATCCCCAAATCGAAGCGGAGCTCGACAAAGAAACCAACTGCAAAAGATGAAAAAGATAGCCTAACTACTACACCAAATATCCAAACAGCGCCTATCGAAGATAAAAACCTACCAACAAAAATACAACATTCAAGAACTTCTGCTCCAGAAAGAAAAGTAACTAAAAAATCAAGTACCCAAGTACCTCGCAGGGGTAGAAGTTCTGGTTCATTACCTGATAGCAATAAAGAATTGTTAAGAATATTGGGTAAGTAGAAGCTTGAACCAGCTACCAAGTTTGAGTTGTGGAGAGTTAACATTATTCGTTTATTTCCTCCAAAGAAATGTTATGTACTATAGAATTATTCCTCGAGACTTTCCAAATATCTATAGAAAAGAGCAGATGTCCATTCATTTCTAATTCTCTCATTTGTTTTTTGTATTCTAGAATACTTTTCTGAAACATACTTGTATGTTTGTGGTATTATCTTTCCTAGAATTTTGAATGTAGCAAATATAATTTTGAATTTCAAAATTAAAATTGCTGAAAGGTTACACAAATTTATAAACATAATAATTGTTGTTTATCTTGTATACAGGGTGTCCCACGACAATTAAGACAAGCAATATATTGGAACTGGGCAGTAGTAGCGAATTATGATTTTGGGGATTTAAATTAGAGCAAATATAGTATCTCTTCTTATTACTTTATCACCCGATGAAGTACTTGTTTTTATTCATGTGATGTCTGATTCAAGATTTTCAGTGGGACACCCTGTATATTTGTATATTTGTGACTTTTTGTGTTCCTCCCAATAAAACAATTCCAACAAACTAGGATGCTTGGGGTCTAAACTTATTTATTCAAGAGCTACAGGTACTTAAAGGATGGTACCACTACCATTCATAATGGTAGTGGTACAGTCCTTTTAAGTACCTGCAGCTCTTGAATTAATCACTTTAGACCCCAAGTGTGCTAGTTTGTTGGAATTGTATACAAAAAGTCACAAATATATAGGGTGTCCCATTAAAAATTTTGAATCGGACGTCAAGAGACCAAAAAAAATAACCTCATTGGGTGACACAATGATAAGAAAATATACTATATTTGCTCCAATTTACATCCCCAAAGCCATAATTCGCTACTACTGCCCAGGTCCAATATATTGCTAGTCTTAATTGTGGGACACCCTATATAAATATAAATGTGATATTAATAAAATTTCTTGTATTTACCAATTTAGTTTGCTCAACATCTGCCAGCATTTAAGATTATTTCTGTGGCTTTATTTTGAAGTAATTTAGATGAGGTTTTATTACCAAGGTTCTTTAGTATGGTGGAACAGTAAATAAAATATATAAAATAAGATATAAACCAAACTAAAAAAAGCATATAGGTATTTCACAGTCGCACCTTAGTCCAATAACATTAATATTTACTTACAAGCCAATAAAATTAGAGCAGAGAAATAAATAAAAATCTTCTAGATGACTGGACAGATGAAGAAGGCCAAGATAGAACTGATACCTCATCCTTGGGCTATACTGAATCAGAATCATCCATAGGACCTGTAAATCTCAACTCTGGCACTGATGGATTAAAAACCACATTCGAAAATCAATTTGAAAACTTATCCCAAGATAGTACAGTTGAAGCCACTAATGAAGAAGTTGGCATAGTTGAGGGCATAAAAGAATTTTTGGAAGGTAAGTCAAGATAACAGAAAATCTAAAAAAAGAAAAAACAGGATCAAACGCTTCTATAAATTTCTTTGTCTACCAAAGCAACCATTTTAAATAAAATACATAATTTTTCCATCTATGTTGTGCTAAGGTCAAGATATTCAAATTTCATAATATTCAATAAGTAGTTTCTATATTACATATTATGATTATTAAAGATAAGTCTAGAGATATTGAAAATGAATATGAATAAATTAATATTTTGATTTGAATGCTTGAATATATCCGAGAAGTATAGGATACAATCTTATAAGCCAAAGGAAGGTCTTGTAAATATAAATATATTGTCCTCCTAACCTTTCAGTCTTACCATTGCCCAAATAACAGGAGAAGTTATAGATTACTAATTCTTAAATCCTTGTTATCAGATACCTTAAATGAGGCTTTAACTCTAATAGGTCAGTTGGTTTCAGTTATTTATTATTTATTATAGTCTTAAATGCAAATTTCAATCTCTAAATCATACTTTCAAAGTTGAAGCTGGTAAAACAGAAGGAACTCTCCATGAATGCCAGGATTCAACATCTGCTGATGAGGAAGTAATAGAAAAAATTAGTTCAGGTGTGGAAAATGAAGATGTTGTAATTGAAAATACAAATTCATCATCTGGTATGTATGTACCTGAAGTTGAAGAACCGTGTATAGTAGAACAGAATGTCATCATTGAGGATTCTCAAGAGGCTAAAGATGACATCCAGATTGAATGTGTGACTGATGATGTCATTCCTACAGAACTTATGATTGATGAAGAATCAACTGAAGTCAGTCAGGTAAGTCCAATACAGTCATTACCTTGAATATCGCTTATATAATTTTGTCACTCAAGGATGGTAAGAGTATTGAAGCAATTTGATTGAGCAATGTTGAATCTACAGGGTGAGTCAAGCTCAACACTTCAGAGTTTTGTGTTCAAAAGTGTGACATATCAAAGCTGTTTTTTTAAGTGGAACACCCTGTATATCATTGCATATTTAGATTTTGGGGTCAATTTGAGTGTGAGTGTGAGCTCAGAGGAAATATCTACTGTCACACCAAAGGTACCTGCAACCAAAAATGCATATAAGAGCAGACCATGGTTGCACCCAGAAACTAGAACTTGTTCAAATAGCAGTTTGGTAGTGAATAGTCTAGAAAAGCAAAGAGGACAGCAACAAGTCATAACAAGCTAACCCAGAAGTATATACCTCCCCAGAAAACGATACATCTGAGCAGAATGATGGAACATGTTGGACAGTGGTGAGGAGGAAATCTGACAAGAAGAGGTACCCTGAACAAAGCCGACCTAAGCCAGTTTATGGTCAAAATACAGACTTCAAACTAACCACAGCTGTTAAAATGTCATATCTGTTTGTGACTGGAGGGGATGTGAAAACAACTGAGGAAGAACTTGAGAAATACACGTACAGAACACCCTGGAGATTACTTGCAAGGCTTCTAAAATAATAACTCGTAAGGATAAGTTTAAAAGTAGCTTCAAGTTGGAAATTCCAACAGAAGCTAGGGATGCTGTATTGTCACCAAACCTGTGGGGTAAAGGGATTGCGGTGAACCATTTTCTCTATCTGCGACGACGCCCGTCATTCAGGGAAGATCGAAAGGAGTCGAACAAAAACCAGAATTGAATATTATCCATTAGAATGTATGTTCAATTCGAAACAAAATTGGAGAAATTGAGAGAAATTTGAAGAGCACTGAGGAGAAGTATGATATCCTTTGTCTATCGGAGCACTTCTTATCAGAGGATGAAACAGAATCACTATCAATAAGTGGTTATACCTTGATATCAAGTTTCTCAAGAAACAACATATTCATGGAGGAGCATTGATCATGGTAAGGAACCACATCATATTATGTTCTCCAAGAGCAGCCATGGTTGAAGCATCAGTGGAAATGACATGTGAGTGTGCCGCAGTTGAAGTAAAACATTTGAATCTCATTATTTTAACTGTATATAGGCCACCAGGTGGTGATTTTAATGTATTTTTAGATACTATGAATCCTATATTGGATATTTTAACTGTTCGCTCTATATATGTGGTTATTGTGTTTAAATATAAACAAAAAACTGTTCAGATGGTAGAAAACAACTAACTTAGCAGATAGATAAGGACGAACTAGAGTAAAGCGACAAAATTATAAAAATGACTTTCAACAAATCAATTCTAACCAGAAATAACAAAGGTCTAACGTCAAAAAGCAACTGGAGTACGACAGAAATGGATATTTTTCACAGCATACCAGCTATTACAATATTCTAAAGAATGACAGTCCACAATACCATTATGAATTTTGAAATGAAAGGAAATCTACCACCGAATGTTGCTGGCAGCTTAATAACTTCAGAATAAAATTTCACATTTAATGATTTAAAAAGTAGTAAACAGTACCTTTGAGTGGAGTTTTGTAAATTCTTCAGTACCCATAAGCAAGATCGCCGAAAATGAAGAATGAATTAAAAATCTGCTCAAATTATTACACATAATTTACCTGGCAGAAAATTGAAATATGATTTGTCAGTATTCCTTTTTTTTGCGATCTTGCTAATAGATACTGAAAAATTTAAAGGACTACAGTCAGAGTCATTGTTACTTTTGACTTTGATGGAAATGACTACTGTTTTATACCTTTAAATGTGAAATTGGGTTCTGAAGATATTAGACTGAAGGCAACAATCGCTGAAGGTTTTGCTTTCATTTCAAAGCTTTTAGAGATTTTGGGAATTTTTGATCTCTAGTACATTGCACTAGCTAGTAGGCTGTAAAAAATATCCATTTCTGTCATACTCCAGTTTCTGTTTGACCTTAGACATGTTACCGTCGTTGTTTCTGGTTAGAGTTGATTTGTTGTAGGGAATTTTTATAATCTTGTTCTTTTACTTTAGTTCTTTTGGATCTTTTTGCTAAGTTAGTCGTTTTCTTCCATCTGAACACGTTTTTGTTCATGTTTCATGGCCTGCTAGTTTGTTTATAGGTAGGAAATTGGAAAACACTGATTTGATTAAAATGTCGAAATTAAATGAAAACTACCAGAGATTGATATTCACAACCTGATATTAGAAAGCCTGTCAAATTGCACATTTGATCGTATAAAAAAAGTAAGCATTCCCATTTGAAAAAATCAAGCTACCAGTGATTGAAGTTTCCTTAATTAATCTACCTAATTCTTCAAGTACAAATATAATTCAATCTTGACCGCCTAACCTAAGCTGACGCATTCCATGCTTAGTGACAAGGCAAAGTCACAGCTCTCTAAGTTTTATAATCGCTGCGATATTCAAATTTTATCTGATATCTACTTTTACCAAAAATTGTGATTTGTACCTAACCGGTTCGCTTAAAGTCCCATGTGTGATACATGAAGTACTAAACTTCAGTCGGGAATCTAATTATGCAATAATATATAGGGTGTGTCATTTAAAAAACAACTTTAATATGTCACGCTTTTATTAGAGTAGTTTATTAGTATAAAAGTCATTATTTTTTAAATGTAGTCCACATTCACTCGAAAAGTTGATTTTTCGAAAAGTGGTATCGTTTGGTGACAAGCGTCAGAGGCGTTGAGCTTGACTCAACCTGTATATTTGAGTAGATATTAATGAAATTGTAAATACTTTTATAATTAAAAAATCTTTGGAAAACGTTTTTCACAGGCAGTGCACAATGAGATGCCTCAAACTGACGAGGATGTCCAAATGAATACTTCTGAGGTTGTGTTGGAAGATACTGTGGAAGACACTGAACAGTTACAAGAAGAGACTGGAGATGTCTACGAAATTCCTTCCAAAGAAGGTTATAATCAGCTAGAAGAGACAGAACCAGTAAAAGAATGTTCTACAAATCTAGATAATGACTGTACTGTAGACCCTGCAGAAGTAGAGTATGAAGAAATCAACCAAGGTCTGCCTGAAGAAACCAGTGAAACAATGTGTCCAGTGCAGCAAAAAGATTCTGAATCCATGGGTGACTTTCCTCAAGAAAATTATGAAGTACTGGAAGAAATTCAACAAGAAGAGGGTGAAGCGTTTCAAACTGCTCCTGAGGATACTCCTAGAGATGATACTGATGTTGTTGAAGGAGCTCCTCTGCAAGACAGTGATGAAATATATACTGGGCAAATGGAAGATGAGTCATTTCAAGAACAACCTGAACAAAATGATGAAAATTATCCAAGAGGTAAATAATTGTATAATTTAAGACATTCCTACCCATCAGTTTAGTTAACTAACTACTTTAAATAGTGAAGTAACAACATTTCAGTGGCTAAATAAAATTAAATTGTAATAACAGTACATCTGTTTGGAATGAGAATATAAAAGTTGTTATGGCACTACAGCAACTTTTTTGGGACTCTCAAAATAAGAGTTACATTTTCATTACATTAATTCAACTAGATGTGACCAACAAAAATTTGTTTCCTTAGGCTATTGTTATAGTTTTGTTGCAAGAGTTTATCGATATATTTTATATTTGATCTCATTTCAATCTCAACTCAAGATGATGAAGAAATAGATGCCAACCAAATTGATGAATCCTCCCAAGATCACCCCGGTCAATCTGATGAAACTCCCCAAGAATATAATGAAGAAATTATCCAAGAAGTTGAGAAGGTGCCAAATGAAACTACTCAAGAAGCTTTTGAGGTTGCAGATGAAAATAATCAAGAAACCTTTGAAGTTCTTCAAGGAGATATAGAAATTCAAAGTGAAAATCAACACGATTATAATCAGATGGAATCTGCAGATGGCATAACAGTTGAAAACATCCAAATAGTTCATGAAGTGAACAGCCAGTTGGTATCCAATGATGATTCAAATTATGTTGAAGAGCAGGAAGATGAGACGATTGTTACAGGTGAGACTGGCATTTTGTTTCAAAATTGTGGATATCTAGAGTATATTCAATCCCAAGATAGACTCCATATAAACAGTCGCATGCAGCATTAGCGTGGTTACTGTCCGCTGCCATCTGCGAACGCGACAGCTATAGTCCAGTGCAATTATGGAATTTTATATTACTATTTAAAAGAGTTGCCCTATTAACCCACTGCAACTTAAAAGTAGCCAGTTTGAAATGATCATTTAGGCAATGAACACTTGACATCGCATATTTGGATCTGATTTCCAGTCAGTCTTAGTGGTTTTTACTTGCCGGATTATAATATACAATTCACACATAGTGTACTGGACTATTAGGGACCCTACCGACATGAGCCGATCACGCACGCGGGCTTGTTTTCATTTGGTCTAGCTTGGCTGTGAATACAGTATAGGTCTTTCTATTTCTGCTCAGGATGCGAAATTTCAAAATAAAAGGTGTTGATGCATGAACATGCACTTTTATTACCCCCATACCTCTATAATCGGTGGTAGACCTGGGCGGAAAGTAAGCATCCGCCTGGGTAAACTGGCTACCGTTTTCCAGGCAGTAATAGCCGCAATTATGGAATGCGGGATATTAAACAAAGATAAAGGATACTGCAAAAAGACTATCTATGTAAACACAGACAGTCAGGTGGCTTTGATGGCCTTGGCAAATCACCACTGTACTTCAAAAAATGTGTGGGACTGCCACAGTACCCTAAAGACACTACCAAAGACCAACAAGGTAACATTATCTTAGATGCCTAGTCACATAGGCCCTCCCATTACCCCCCCCCCCCCCCACTGGAGTGAGCGGTAATGAGAGGGCCGACAGGAGTGTCAAGGAAGGCGCTGAACTCCCTCTCATCGGGCCAGAACCAGTATGTGGTATGTCATACAACATGGTTCGTACAGCTGTTACCAGTTGTGTGTCAAATGAACACCAAAAGCACTGGGACAGAATGATGGAAATTGTTCGATCTCAGAGGATGCTGAGGGAATGCTCGTGTTCTAATACCGCAGACGCTCTTAGACTGAGCAGGAAGGAACTACGAAAGATGGTTGGATTTATAACTGGCCATTGGACGTTCAGTGCACACCTGCAAAAGCTGGCGATTGAAGTGGCAAACCCATTATGCAGGAAGTGCGGTGAGGCAGAGGAAACAGCTAAGCATGTTATCTTCGACTGTCCTGTCTTGAGTTAAAGCAGGAACTCCTATCTGAATATAGGCCAGAAGAGAACACAGAAGAGCAGAGTCCAATGCATCTCAAAGTTCACAAAGAAAGGAGGACGCTGTTTGATCCCTTTGTCTGGCGGTGCATAATAAGCCTTAAGGCTGCACAGCAACTATTAGGGCAACTGACCCCTAACCTCCTCACTACAAAAAAAATACCTCTATAATTCTTCTTTCATTGTTCAAAGGTGAAGAAGTGCCGCAGGAAGAGGGTGTGGAAGTTACACAGTATGGCGAAAACCGCCAAGAACAGTTTTTGCAAGAAGGGGATAAATCAGGATCAGCTTTCAGTACTGCAGAGCTAGAAAGAACTCTTTCAGAAGGTATGACACAAGATACGTATGAAGTCGTGGATACAAATGAACAGAAACAACATGGATGTATTTCAAATGAAAATACATTCCAAAGCACTCCAGATGATAGTCTATTGAATTCAAAGATGGCGTTTCTCCACCTGCAGGGTACGAACAATGAAGCTAAAGGTAAATTTTATCTTTCATACTTGTTTGTCAAATTTTATCGACTTGTTTTGACGTGTTGATAAAACCTATGTAAGGTTAAAGAATAAAGACTATCTTGTTCAAAGCCGCCTAAATATGATATTGAGTGCGCTCGTAACTAACTGTGGACGCCAAAAATAAATCCAATTTTAATTTTTTAAAATAGATGCTATGTTTTCTTATAGGTATGGATCAGGAAATGGCAGAACTTAGCTTGGATCCTAAAGAGCATATGTCCAGCAAATCGCTGGTTGCTAGCAAAAAGAAGGACGAAAAAGCGAAACCTAGACCAAGACCCTCCAAAAGCGCCGACCCCAAACCAAAATCACCAAAGCAGCAGAAGCCTAAAGAGAAACTGCCCAAACCAAAAGCGATTAAAGAAAAAATAGCGAAAGAAAAAGTTGCGAAACCCAAACTTATTAAAGACAAAGAATCTAAAGGAGAAAAGAAAAGCAGTACGAAAAAAACTACTAAGGAAAATGGCGGTAAGATATCTGAAAAATCCTCTGTAAAAACCGAAGAAGAGAAAAAGTCCGAGGAAGATCAAGAGGTCAGGCGATCGTCCAGGATCAAATCAATCAGCGTGCAGAAAAGGAGAACTACAGGACACGGTCTGGTGAAGTATAAGTCGGAAACTAGTCTGATGGATGTTGATCTTTTTGATGCAAACTTGTCAAATGCTGATTCAGATAAAGGAACTCCTTCTGCTTCTCCTAAGGTAAGATATTTCCCAAATTATACTACATTATACTTTACTATTGGCAAGGTTGGATCTAGAGTGCGAAATCTCCAATGCAACTTAGAGAGAAGGTTCATACGGGCAAAGCCATCAATTAAAAAAAGACACCTAACCACTGGTACATCTTACGTTCCCATCCAGGCGCAGTAAGAAAGCAGTTTCTGTGGAGGGCATTGATGTCTTGCTCGAAGCAAGTATCATTAGTTACCGGGTTATCAGTATGCTTGCAGCTAGCTTTTGGCATGAAAATCGCCAGAAATCGGCAATCTTTGGCGTGAGTGAATGAAAATCGGCAGAACCGACTTCACGGTTGTGAATATCAAAATTGAGGTTTTGAATTAAGAAAAAAAGTACTTTTTTGTGATAAATGGAAAGATCATATATAAGTTTTATAACAAAACTGTTTCTGTTTTCTTTTTTTTTTCGCAATAATTTAAAAGTTATATCAAAATAAAAATGGGTTTTTGAATCGAGTACCGAAAACACGCCGACGGCTCCCGAACACGTGTGACGTCACCATGGCGGTAAGGATTTTCCTTTGACCAACGACATCCTACTCCGATACTAGATTCTAGATTCCCAGCCAATCACGAAAATACGTACTGCTAAACTGGTAACTAGTGTATATTTGTTGCAACACAGTCGATGAATGAAGTTTGCAGCCCGAGACGAAGTCTACGATCGAAATAAATATGTTTTTGAATGTTTGAAGTTGAAGACAGATTACTGATTCCAGTAAGTAAGTATCTAATCAAATATGTTTCGTTGAAAAGATCTCCTCAATCGAAGGATGGCTCAGTGGTTAGAGAGTCCGATAGTGGATCTCAGGGTCTTTGGATCGAAACCCAGGCCTTCCAACTTTTTTTTAATTTTCTTATCAAAAATTTTATTGAGTGCTTTTTGCACTTCTTACGCACATTTTTTCTACGATCAAAACAAACATGTGTTTGAATCAAATTTTGTTAGACATATTACTTGCACTGCACAGTGCCAAAACTAAGTACAGCAGGCGGTGGACAATTCAAAAAATCAGTGGAAATGAGGTTTGTCCGTCAATATCAATCGCCATTATTTTTTTTAATGTAATAGTTGGTTAATAAAACAAAATCCCTTCATCCATTCAATTCATTCATTTTTAAGTTTTTTAATTTAAAAAAAGTAACTCAAACTCGTAATCACATTCTGTTTACCACTTGGTATTATTATTTTGTTTAACTTTGGGCAATGAAGCTTAACAATATTAAATTTTCATAAAAATTTAACAAGCACTGTGCAGTGCAAGTAATATGTCTAACAAAATTTGATTCAAACACATATTTATGTTGATCGTAGAAAAAACGTGCGTAACAAGTGCAAAAAGCACATCAATAAATTTTTTGATAAAAAAAACTAAAAAAAAAGTTGGAAGGCCTTGGTTTCGATCCAAAGACCCTGAGATCCACTATCGGACTCTCTAACCACTGAGCCATCCTTCGATTGAGGAGATCTTTTCAACGAAACATATTTGATTAGGCACTTACTTACTGGAATCTGTAATCTGACTTCAACTTCAAACATTCAAGAACATATTTATTTCCATCGTAGAGTTCGTCTCGAGCTGCAAACTTCATTCATCGACTGTGTTGCAACAAATATACACTAGTTACCAGTTTAGCAGTACGTATTTTCGCGATTGGCTGGGAATCTAGGATCTAGTATCGGAGTAGGACGTCGTTGGCCAAAGGAGCATCCTTACCGCCATGGTGACGTCACACGCGTTCGGGAGCCGTCGGCGTGTTTTCGGTACTCGATTCAAAAACCCATTTTTGTTTTGATACAACTTTTGTATTATTGCGAAAAAAAAGAAAACAAAAACAGTTTCGTTATAAAACTTATGTATGATCTTTCCATTTATGATAAAAAAGACCTCAATTGTCAAAACCAAAACGTCCAGTATAACATATTCTGTGAGTGAGGGTGACCTCTGACCTGAAATTATCCTATAATTAAACTGTGCTCAAGGTCATAATTATTGTAAAAACTAAGGGGTATAGTAAAGCAGGCCACTTAAAAGGCGGGGGAGATTACAAAAAATTGGTATGGAAGCTGTTTCAACATCTCAGCTTTACGCAACTCGATACAATTCAGTTGGGTACCAGGTCTCAAAGGTATTGGTGGCAATGGTATTTGTTTTTTTTACTTCAGGAAAAAATATTTCAGTATTAACTCTCTGTCTGATCAATTTTACATGCTTACTCTCTCTCCTTGAAGAGTCACTATGGTCAAAGTGTCGGTTGTAAAACAACCGGCAATGTTAGCACTTTGTGCGGCTGGCCCTTATTTTTCAGGGGAAAATCAATGAAATGGAAGTTAGAAAAAACCAAAACTGCGCCATCAAAAGTCCGCAATCGACTAGCCACGATTTTTGGTTGCCAACTCTGAGAATCGGCACACTTCGCAACCCTGTGAGCGCACGTTCTAGAGAATGGAAGGTGGGAGGTAGGGGATATTGCGTTCTCTGTTCAACCTGTTAAAGGCTAAGTTATCTTCTTGGCTATCTACGTCCGATGCGTCTGAACCGGCATTCTAGATTCGGGCTTGCCAACCATATACATTCAATGTAGATCGACGTGTTTTCAGTAAAATATTTCACTATTATGTAGTTTTTGCAGGTAAAAGAACGTAAATCTCGCTGGTCTAAATCTGTGGACACTGTCCAACACACGCAACAGTTAGGTTCAACAGAAAACATGGTGTCGAACGATTCCAAAATGGTGTTGGATGAAAAACCGAACATTGCATCGGGCGACGATCCAGTCGTTCAGGCGAGGTTGAGGAGCTTTGTACACCTCAAAGAAAATATGTACAAAACGGAAAGGTTGACATGCAAAGAAGCCAAAAAGATGACTTGCGATTGTTTCTTGACAGATGAGGAAGTTACGGCCAATGAATATGGCTGTGGAGAGGATTGTTTGAACAGGCTGTTGCTGATTGAATGGTGAGTGTTAGAGTGCAGTGGCGTCCCAGCACCATACACTCTGACCTGGGGGGGGGGGTGCTAGAACGACCTGGGATAGGGATGCTCTCTTTTTAATAACCGAAAATTGTCAACATTTTTAATGGCCATAAAATGTTTATGCAATCATATTTTTCTCTTTGATAGACTGTTAGTTCTTGGGTTGTTCGGCCGGCGTCGACGCGTTTCGCTGCTTGACGTTTCGCCAACATGAGTGGTTGACACCCTCAGAAGATGTTACCTGTTCGGCGTGTTCCGAGAATCTAAGACCGCGTCATCGAGTTATCGAGTTGAGCACTTATATATCCCGGATTAGGAGTGGGGGCGGCTGCGCTGTACCCCTCCGATCCCTGTGCATTTCTTGCGCATCTTAGAATCTATGCGTGTCTTAGGGCGGGTAATCGGGTATATCCATATTCTGTTTAGCTTGTATGCTTCTTCTTTGTGATTGAAGTTGTTCTTATGTTTATAAGCAGTAGCAAAACCCCGTGTCTTGTCAAACTTTACCTTGTGGCTAGCGCTTTCCTGGAGTGCGTGGTGCATACTTAGCTACTGCAGAATTTGATGTCTGACATAATCAGCAACTTGATTTGTGTTCCAAAATTCTGATCTCTTTGTTGTTCCGATGGGTACACTTCCTCGGAACATGCCGAACAGGTAACAGCTTCTGAGGATGCCAACCACTAGTGTTGGCGAAACGTCAAGCAGTGAGGCGTGCTGACGCCAAGGCGGCGGAGCGTGTTGACGCCAGGCTATTTGTTTTCCGGTTCTCAAATGTCCGGATGGGGCAAGAAGTCGACTATTTGTCTTCCGTGTTATAAAATTGTTAAAATTCTCGAAGATTCCCGTCAGAGGCGGAAATCATAAGTGAATTTACATAAAAATTTACACTAGAGTGGCGCCGGGAAACAGTAACAAAGCATACACAAAACGCAATGCTAGAAGGGGTGATACACGTACGAGCAAGTACGCGTACTTATTGCTCGACGACCTTTTTCGCCTGTGTGTCACCGTAAGTACGCGTACTTTAAAACCGTCGCGCAAACCGCCGGCGATCCAACTGGTTTGAAATCTTGCTCGTAGCTTGTCTCGGCTCGTACTGCAAGCCGCGAGCCACCATTTTGTTTCGGCAGGCCATCGATGCGCAACGCTTGTTGTGTTTGGCGTTTGTTAAAAGTTTTGTTTATTTAGGAAAATTATCAAAATGAGTGATTTCAGCTTCACGTGTGTCACCGACGCCGAGCCGAGTAAGTTCGCGAACTTAAAAACCGCGTACTTAAAGTTCGTACGTGTATCACCTCTTTATTAATGACCACAGCAGTCGATGCCGTTGACATCAAATTAAAAAATCGCGACGATAGCTAATTGTTGAAATTAATGGTCTCTGTAACTGAATTGTAGTGATACAACAATATCTTTTTCAGTGGCAATTTGTGTCAGGTTGGGGACAGATGTACAAACAAAAGGTTTCAAAAAAGTCAGTTCGCACCAGTGGAAGTGTTCAATACAGATAAAAAGGGGCTTGGTTTGAGAGCTGCAGCAAATATTCCATTGTGAGTATATGAAAATAAAAGTTCAATTTGTATCAATAATTTCTCTTCAATCCTAAGCTTGATTATTAATTTTATTTCGCATACATATGTAGTGTTAACTAGAGAGAAGCAAAACATAATATTTCTGTGTAATTTTTTTCCAATATGTAGTTTCTTTTTGTATGATTTTCAACTCCTGTATAAGTTTTTATCTTATTAAAAAATGTCTCTTCTTGTTTATTTAACTTGCTGATACCTTGCAGCGGAGAATTTATACTTGAGTATGTTGGAGAAGTATTAAATACCGATGAATTTGACAAAAGAGCTGAAGTCTACTCTCAAGATAAAAATATACACTATTATTTTATGGCTCTGAGAGCAGATGCCATTATTGATGCTACAATGAAAGGTATGGTACCCGTCTACTTTTCTTTTTTGCAGAATAAATATCTGTTGCTAAGAATCACGCAGCTAGTATGGTTGCTATGAAACATTTCAAGGTTCTGCAATGCATATAATTTCAATATTTGCTTTTTATTATTATACAGGGTGTTTACGATCTTAATGCCGTTATGTAAAGTACGAATATTACACCACAAATTTAATACGAATATCCTAAATTTGAAGTTTCAAAAAAATCGCAACATTTTCTGATAACACAGAATATGCGGCAACAAGTCTAGAGATAATAGCATTTGTTTACGTGAATATCCCAAAAACACCGGACAGAAACTAGGGCGAATACGGGGCAATATTGTCGGATTGTGATTTTGCAGTCATACTTTTTTAATTTTTTTCTGTTTAACTATGCGTTAACTAATGAAATGGTACTGGGGTTTCAGGTTCGAAATATCATGATCTATCGTTCCTCCAAATTAATGCACTAAGATCGTAAACACCCTGTATATGCTCTTTTACAGCCAAAATTGTACATTATATTGAATTTTCAGGTAACATATCGAGGTTCATAAACCACTCATGCGATCCGAATGCGGAAACGCAAAAATGGACGGTGAACGGCGAACTGCGAATAGGATTCTTCAGTACAAGAACTATACTGGCCGGAGAAGAAATAACCTTCGATTACAGATTTCAAAGATACGGGAAAGAGGCTCAGAAATGTTATTGTGGGGCGGCAATATGTCGAGGTTGGCTGGGTGAACAACCGGACTCTGACGAAGAAGAGGAGGAAGTGGTGTGTACAGATATTTTTTCTATAATCACTTCATCAATTCATCTCCATTTTAAATGCGAAGCGCATCCGGAAAGTAAGTTCCCCGATGTTCTCCCCTTTGAAGTAAACGTAATTAACCGTGTAAATTGCGCATGCGTAACAGATCCATGACGTGTCAATCGTATGTCAGCCGAACAGGTCCCACCTCGTCCCAGTGGGGCACACTGGTGACACTTGACGTGCAAAATGCCTTTAACATGGCGTCGTGGGACATCATAATGGAGGAGTTGAACAAACGTAACATACCAAGCTATATACGGAATCTGATCGGCAGATATTTTAGTGGAAGAGCTATAAAAATAGCAAACGTAGAGGTGGAGATGTTTACAGGAGTCCACAGGGATCGGCGTTGGGTCCGCTCTAGTACGTGCTGTATGATGGGATTTTAAGGATAGCTCTTCCTCGAAACACAAAGACTGTTGCGTTCGCGGATGACCTTGCTCTGGTAGCCTCCACTAAAGACGAGAAAACTTTGATGCAAATGACAAACGAGGCGCAGAGAAGGATAAATGAATGGATGTCCAAGCACCAACTTCAGCTGGCATCGAGCAAAGCTAAGGCGGTCATTCTCCGGGGTTCTAGGACCACTAGGAATCAAGTGAGCTTCCGTCTTAGAGGGGTGCAAAGAGTACCCAGCAAATCGATAATGTACTTGGGGATTACCGTAGATAACGAGCGATGTTTCAACGAACATATAAAGAGAACTGCGGTGAAAGCAGAAAGAAAGGTGGCATTACTGACGTATAATGCAAAACGTAGGCGGCCCAAGTATGAGAAAAAGACAGATCTTGAACGGAGTTATCCACTCAGTTATGTTATACGGAGCTCCAGTATGGTATCAAGCGATGGAGAGGAAAAAATACCAGTAAACCGTAGACAGTGTGCAAAGCGCTGCAAGTTATATCAGCGATACCGCCACTGCATTTGTTGGCCAAGGAGAGGAGATACATGTATATCGCGGAGGGTACCAGAGCGGCGGAAGACTACCAGGTAGAAAACAATTGACGAGTGGCAGGGGATCTGGTTCAGGACTAAGCGCCTGATCCCAAATATACGAAAGTGGGCAGAGTATAAACACAGGACAATCTGCTATTACCTAACACATGCGTTGTCGGGCCACGGTCCTTTTGGGTATATAAAACAAAATGGGCGAGCGATGGACGATCGTTGCCGACATTGCAGCCAGAGTGGCACAGTCGAGCAGACCCTATTTGAGTGCGACAGATGGTCCTATTACACGAAGGAAGCAAGAACGAATCTGTCTGGGCACCTGATCCTAGAGAACATGGTGGAAAAAGGCTGGGGGATACTTAACTCATCTTGCATTGTGAAGAGTATCATTCATGCCCGGTGCAGATGGAGCAGAGGTAACTGGTTTTAGCTGGTCGGGCCGCGGTGACATGTAGGATGGTCGTGTTTGCGTCCTTTGGATATGACATCAGTGGACTCAAGCTGGTTCCACGTCGGGCGGGCAGACTCTCACACTTTCGGGTGTACGAGTGTTTCTGTCCTTGAGATCAAGCGAATTTCCTAAACCCTCTATGCCTCTAGCTTACTAGCAGTGGTCCGAAATGGCAGCTCATTCCCTCTGCTGCCGCCTGCGAGGTTTGGATAGTGATACAGTTATTAAATACACAAAGCATCGCGCTAATTGAAATTAATCGTCAGCTCTCAGCAATGCAATGCATCGTCAGCAATGGCGAAGAGCTGAAGACGTCTGTCATGTTCTATTCACAGGTAGCAGAGTTCTACGACAGAGGGATACAAAAGTTCATCCCTCGATATGGCAAGTGTCTCAATTCTGATGGCGGCTATTTTGAAAAATAGCTAAAACATTGCCATTAAATATGTATTTGAAAGTGTATGTTCTTCATCTTTTTTAAATAGGGAAACTTACTTTCTGCGCCTTGTATTTATCCCTTTTTACATAATGTTTTACTTACCTTCATGTTGCAGGTGGAGGAGGAAATGGTGGCAGTGGCTGAAGCAGAACCTCTTAAGGAAGCGATCCTTCTAAGTACTGATGCCTCCAAGGAAGCCATGGCGGACGTAAAGGCGGAACTACCAATGGAAGAAGCTGCAGTACCCAAGATCGAAATTCAAGGAGCTGTGAAAGAGGAGGTCGCTAAAGAAACGATTCCAGCTGCTGCCTTGGATGCTGCACCTATTGTCATCAGGAAAAAGGTTATCAAGAAGAAGCCCAGGATCGAAATGTTCGAGGAGATCGATGTGAGTCCCTTTACTCTCATAATAATCAAGAATATTTTGCTTGTAATCTGTAATTATGATTTCAGTATTGCATTTGAATAGACATCTGTAGTATCAGTCATTAATAATTATTAATTTTTTATTTCAGCAACTGAATGAAGAAATTGATATGCTAGTCACCACAGGTCTAAAGAATCAAGCGCATACTCTTAAACTCAGTAGGCTGATGGTGAGAGCTAAGGAACCTCAACAGAGAGCTAAATTGCTCAGAGTTTTGAGAAAAGGTGAACTGCCTTGCAGAAGGCTTTTCTTGGACTATCACGGCCTACGGTTGATGCACGGCTATATGATTGACGCTCAGCATCTAGTCATGGCTGACAAGAAATTTGAATCTCAAAGGTATGTTCTCCACCAATCTTTGATAACACTAATTGAAATAATCAAAAATCATATTACATTATTTTTGATGAAGTGTCCGAGAATAAAAAAAATATTTTATTCCAGGCTAGAAATGCTACAAACTTTAGCAGTGTTGCCGATACCTAACAAGACAATGCTCCAGGACAGCAAAGTTTTGCCCACTGTTGAACTTTGGTCCACTGCTAAAGAGCTTACCTCGCCATTGGATTCAGACAGCAATTCCCCACAGTCCGAACAATTTGACAAAAGGACCACTGTGCCAAAGAAAGAAGGTGATTTTTTTTTAATATACAAGTTCTTAAAGACTATCCAAAGTTGATCAATATAGTTCTAGAATATATGACATAGTGTTGATAATAGCGAATATACAGGGTGCTCTATGACGAGTGGAAGATGGAAGATACCTTAAGAGAAGACTGTACAGCTCATAAGTCTATAATAGGCTCCAATTTTCAACTGTTACAGGGATATTTAGTTTTTATTTATTTTTTGATTTCCAACGATTTTGGCACATGGTTGGTAAATTCACGACCGCGACCGTCCGATGTTATGTAGCAGAATGCTAAATACACGGTGTGTAAAGTCATAAAGTTTGTCATCAAACAGTACTTTCATGGCACTGTAGCATCGTCTGAGAATCGTATCACAAGAGTTTGAAGTGACGAATAACTGCTTCTGGTAGTTTGTGTCTGATAATTTTTACGAATATATGCAGGTGACTTTGAAGCCAAAATTTCAGCAAAATATTTCCAAGTAAAGCGTACTCAGGCTTAAAAAAGGCACTGTAAGATTTTGTTCGAAGATATTTTGTCTGTTATTTGGATTTAAGCTTACGGGCATATATTCACGTAAAGCGTTAGCAACAAACCATGGGAAAGATTTATTCGTCACTTTAAACTCTTGTAATCCAATTATCAACCGACGCTACAGTACTGTAAAAGCACCTTCTGATATGAAATTTCATGCCCACAATGTGTATTTGTTATTTTGCTGCATGAAATCTGTGGGATTTAAATTTTGCAAGTTTGCGCCGAGGTGTTGAAAATCAAAAAATTAATCAAAATTAAATATCTCTGAAACAGTTGAAAATCGGATCCTACTTTATATGACTTTTTTGTTGGAAATGTCTTCAGTCTTCTCTTAAAGTATCTTTCGCCATAGACCACCCTATATAATTACAAACAACACAGATCACTCTAATGATTCCTGTATTATTAGCCGCTGATTGTCATTACTGTTTGGGCTTTGTTATCAGATTCGTTTTCTATTAAACTGATTATTTTTCCTAGATACTGACAAAACGAAGATCGATCCCATTTCCGGCAGAAGCATAGAAGATCAAGAAGAAGAGATAAGATTTTTGGCCACCAAGTTGTTGGAGGAATGGCGTAATTTAAAAGAGGTAGGCACTGAACAATAATTCAATGGACCTGTATTCCTTAAATATCATTAATTTTTCAGGTCTTCAAAATTCCTAAGAAAGAGAGGATAGAGCAGATGAAAGAGCATGAAAGAGAGGCGAATAAAAAGTTCATGCAAAGCAGTTACGGCCAGGAACCAGAAAAAGATAGGAAGAGTGAAAGGTAATCCTGTTCAATAAAAACACTAAGTACCTATCATCATCTATAATTTTTAATCGCTAAGTCCACTTCCATTCAGATATACAGAGTGTCCCAAAAGTCATTTTTCAAATTTTGTTGACAGCTCAACAAAACTGCCACCGAAACGCACTTACTACTTAAGGAAGTTTACGGGGATACATACATGCGGGGGGGGGGGGGGGGTGTACTTTTTAATTAGATTAGATGTTTACGGAATTATATAACATTTTTTCGGAAATTCTGGATTACTATTTAATAATTTTTATTACTATCTATTAGTTTGATACCCTAAGCAGTGGCATATACCATACTAGAAATAATGAAATGCTGGAGGTACCATCACTTAGGTTAGCAAGAATGGAAGAGAGCCCAAAATACACGGCTGTAAGGCTTTTCAATAAGCTGCCCAATGACTTGAAAAAATTCCCACTAACCAAATTAAAAAAAAAATGGAGTCAAGTTGATTGACTCAGTACTTCCCACACATTACTGTGATATCAGTTTATTATTTTCCCATAGCATGAAGCTTTAGTCTGAGATCCCCTTGCAACTAAATCATCGGCAGCCTCCCCTCCACTAAAATTGTCTTATGCCGCTAAGTCTTTGGACAGCCTAAAACATCTAAAAACGAAGTTTGAGTTGTTTTCATACTTTTAGTTTTTTGATTATTGCTATATACGCTGCCACTGACACGATATTTAACAAACATACGCGTTTTCCATCCTCACCACGGTAATAATACTGTGTCAAAATTTAATTAGAATCAATTTAATAGTGTCCACGTTACAAAATAAAAAAAGATCTGAAGCAATAAATACTCGTATGTATGTATACAGAAAATTCTAAGTCCCTTAGTTTCCGTAATACGCTAGGCAATGTTCGGATGGACCTAAAAAGTTGATTTATGTCGCTAGGTCTTCCTTCACAGGTTAGTGGACAGCCTATTATGAATAGGTACAAGAAATTTCTCAGTTTTTCAACCCCCCACCCCCTAACCACCCCAATTTCACCCCACCCAAAAAAAACGCAGAAAATGATCAGGAACCTCTAAAACGCTTAAAAACGAAGTTTGGGCTGTTTTTATATTTTTACTTTTTTTTATTATTTCTGCGCCGCCACTGGCACGATTTATAAAAACCATACGCGTTTTCCATCCTCGCCACGGTAGTAATACTGTGTCAAAATTTCATTAACATCAATTCAACAGTTTCCTTGTAACACAATATAGAAGGATCTAAAGCAATACTCTCGTATGTTTACACCAGAAAAAATTCTAAGTCCTTTGGTTTCTGTAATAGGCAAGGCAATGTTCGGATGGACCTAAATACGTTATTTATGTTGCTAGGTCTTCCTTCATGGGTCAGTGGACAGTCTATTATGAAAGCAACAAATTTTTCAATTTTACAACCCCCCACCCCCCAACCACCCCAATTTCACCCCCACCCAAAAAAAAGTAAAAAATGATCAGGAACCTCTAAAATGCCTAAAAACGAAGTTTGAGGAATATTTAATTTTTTTTGTTTTTTCCTAATTACTCCGCCGCCCCTGCACCGATTTTCAAAATTATAAGAACATTACCTTCTACGACCCCCCAGCATATCGCTGCCCAAATTTCATCACAATCCATGCAGCGGTTACTGAGATTACGAGGACAGAAAAACGCGTACAGACAGACCGACAGACAGACCGACGGAAATGAGTGACGTGGATTTTCGTTATGTAGACATCAGGAAACGCCCAAAAAGTGTATTATCTCAAAATCGAAAATTTTCGCGATCACAATACTCCCCTCACCTATCGGTGTGGGAAGTAAAAATATGAGAACTTTATCAGTAAAAGCCTTCTATTCTATATCGGATTGTTTAATGTGTGATTGTTTTATATGACTTTATATACTTATAATTTTATCTAGGTTTTCTGTTGTATATGAGTATATACAGTGTGTCCCAGCTAAAACTTGCCACCCACCTTATCTCTCAAATGATAAAAATATATAAATCGCCGTGACATGTCGATTTTTATTTCGAGGGGAACTCTTCCACCGAGTATGTCATTATTGTGCCATCAACCCCCTAACCCCCAGCAACCCCTACTCGAAAATTTTAAATGAGATCACCATACTTGTGATACATCAGTTTGAAGAGAATTCATTGACAAATACAACAGTGTAATCGAATTGAAGATTGATTCACTATCATGGAAGATTATCAAAATGAAGTGTTGTTTTCATTATCCGAAATATTATCGTAAGCAAGGTTCCAAATGGGAGCCATTTTATTTCATACAGACGTAGAGGCGATATTCAAAACGCCTTCGACTTTTTTCATGGGGACATTTGAAATTCAAAGTTTATATTACGCAGACCAGTCCTATAGACGATCTCCACAGTGACCCCAGAGAGAAATGTACAAAGATATAATATATAATATTTCAGGTAATGAATATAATACTTCATTTTGATAATCACCATATTTTTTATTAACTTCCATAATAGTAAATCAATCTTCAATCCGATTATTTGTCAATGAATTCTCTTCAAAAGGGAACAGCGACAAGTATGGTGGTCTCATTTAAGATTCTCAAGTAGGGGTTTGCTGGGAATGAGAGGGTTGATGGTACAATGATGACGTATTCGGTAGAAAAGTTTCCCCTCGAAATAGAAATCGCCGCCCGCCCTGTAGTGTTGCTCTCGCTCCGCCCGACTTCATTCTTTTTCCGAAAATCACGATTGAACTCAAAGGAAACCATTTTGACAGCATTCAGTATATCCGAAAAGCTGTAACAATGACTTTAAACAAGGTTCCCGTTGAGGTTTTCTAGGGGCCTTACCATTGGGCATTGGAAAGCCGGTGTAGAAAATGTGTAGATGCTAAAGCTGTATATTTCAACATGTTTTAATCCCCCTTTTTTGGTGCTCTTATAACAGGTACCGCAACATCGCGAAAATTAAAGAACGCGATCCTGGAGTTCCAGCCAAACGACCTCAGAAAGGCGAGAAGTTGAGCGCCGAATTTATCCGTCTGACAAAGGTGGAGCGAAGAAAACTATTCGCTCTACAACACGAGCTGAAAGAAGAAGAAAGGAGATTGAAGCAGCGCGAGCTGTGGAGACAACACGAAATGAATTGCATGATGATGGGAACAGATCCCAGGTTCACGGCACCTTTCGATCCCAGCAGGCCGTATCAGTGCATTTGGAACCCACAGATCGGTATGAGGGTTTTATAAAATTATTTAGGAGTAGATTTAGATTTAGCCTCCAATCCCAGCTTAACAAGAAAGGGTAACCTTAAAATTGCTTGTCATTTTATTAGATTATAGTTTATATTGGAACGATTTGTGTCTAATTTTAGAACGTTCGTTTGCTAAGCTAGAGTCAAACGTCAAATGAGTACAAACTTTCTATGAAATTCTTTCGGGACTTGCAAAGTATAATAATCTTGCAGTCATTTATCTTTATATAAACCAGTTATTTACAAGGTCTCTATTTTGAAGTATCAGTTAATCTAATTTAGTTATTATTGTGACTCCACTAATCAATTTGTCAACAGCGCGTCTTTCAGCATTGACGTCTTTAGACGTTCTGAGATAAATCAAACGATAACCAACAAAGCAATCTAACCTAACCGTCGAACACTGCACACCTACGTCACTGTCACTATGCCTGTTTATGCATTGTACATTATCGGCATCGACTGCTCTGGTCTTCTGTGTAGGCTTTGTCATTGTTTCCCGGCGCCACTCTAGGAACAGCACTGTTAATTAGAAGCCAACAGGCACCTCTAACGAGAATCGAACCCGGAACACACTGTTAATTAGAAGCCAACAGGCACCTCTAACGAGAATCGAACCCGGAACCTTTCGGTCACGAGCCCCCGACCCTAATCACTGAGCCAACCCACCCCCCATTAGTGTCTACTTATTTTCATCTTTGTAATTTTATTTATAGTTTCCTTAATTTTTATTTTGTGCTCTAAGGAAAGTCGGCCAAAGGTCATCTTAAGCAACGCGTTCGCCGGTTATCCATTTTAAATAATAGGTTAATAGGTTAGAATCACCGATGTAAACAACGCGTAGCGACTCAAGAGAAGATTGCCGAGACGCGCCAGCAGGAGCGGCCTCTGTTCATATGTCACCGGTAACCTTTTGGTTTTCATTACTCATTTTCAAAGTCGATTGATGTGTGATTGACCATTAGGAGCGCTAATAATGTGCGATTGACCAATAGGAGCGATTTCAGTCCGCTATCCGCAGTAAGGAGGAACCGCTCCTGCCAACAACTCTCCTGACCAAACGTCTTTAACAATGTCCGAATTTGAGACAAAGTATCACAAGTGACAAACCCGTAAAGGTTATTTTTTAGAGCATTATGGCAGTGCCACCAAGTTTAACTAAACCACCGATGATTTCCGCTGGTACAACTGATGAGAACTTTAGGCCTAGGCTCAGCAAACCTCAGGTTAATAAAGCTTGTGTTGAACCGGCATTTGTTCAAACGGCATAGTAGGAAAAAATTGGCTAAAAATCCACTTTTTTTCAAAACATGGCAGTAATGATTGACGTCATTTCGTTAATACCCGAATAATTGTTTTAAAAAAATTAAACTCCATGAAATAATCAAAGTTTAATAACTTAACTCAATTTTGCAGTAAATAAAAAATAATTTTCATTATGTATATTGTATAATGGTTTTTTATCTCTAAAATAAAATGATTCATTTTAACATAAAATAAATTATATCATACCTCCACAATTCATTTGTTTAAACAAATATTACTATGCTACATTATTACTAAATTCCTTTCACGTATTGGTAGTATTATGCCACCGACGCCTTGATACCCGTGCTGTATTGTAGGGTTGAACTGGTAACCCAAAAGAAGTGAATATTGTATTACTGACAAGAGTACGTTTTTTATTGTGTTGAGTTACACCAAAATTGATGCTGTCCTGCAAGGATTATTGACCTTATTGCATTACAGGTCAATGGCAGAACTACCCTCTTCCTCCAGGCACAATATTACCACCAGCACCAACCGCATCGTTACCAAACTTACCTCAACCCAACATGAGCATGGCCCAACACAACATGAACATGCCTCAACACAACCTGAATATGCCACAAGCGAATTTGAACATGAACATTCAACAAACTCCAGGCATGAACGTGCAGCACATGAACATGCCACATCAACATCAGGTCTCTAAAAGTATGGCTACCTATCCATACGGGACGAATATGGGTGGAATGATGGGAACAACTTCGAGGCAGCCTATGCCACCTCTGCCGCCTACCTCGATGGGTCAGATGAATCCAATGCAGGGATTACCTCAGGTACTACACGATTATAAAAGATCTATTTCGGACTTCCATTGTCTATTCAATATTTTAGCATCACAACGCTTCGATTTATTTACTATCACCAATCGTCTTCAGGTCAGAACTAGTGAACATGTTTCTTTCATGGTTATTCTCGTCTTGCTGACTTGTCATCAGGGATGTTAATATACAGGTATATTTTGTTTTATACATTACATGTATGTTATGTATGTATAAAACGTATTAATACACTGTAGCGATCGAGTATAGGTTATGTTATTATGGCTGACAATGATGGCTGACTGTTTTTGCTAGATTATTATTGTGTTTGAACTGCAGATTCTGCAAAAATCTGATCTCTAAATTCCCAACACAAGATATTGACATAGAGATAATGATCAATACCATAACAGTATAAATGATTCATTAAGGTGACAGTAAAGTTCCTGTAAAGTACAGCTTTCAAATACATGTGTAATTTATGTGTTGGTTGATGTTTTATACGTTACTGAAGGATACGGTACTATACGTGCGTAAATTACTATTTTATACAAAGTGTATTATACTTTGTCATCCCTGCTTGTCATTCTTCGTGACGTCTTCCTATTGCTATTGTATAGTGAGTAGACTCTGTACTTTTCTGTACGTGAAACAACTATAATAATAATGAGGGCAGGCGACAAAAAAGATCTGTGCGCCATCTGGCACCCGAAGATAACAGCAAACCAAAGAAATTCGCTGTTAAACAGCAGCAGACTTCTTGGTGGAACGCCACGGCGCGTTCGCTTGGCCACCAGAAGAGCAACCCTCGTACATCGGCTCTCACATGCAGCACCTATAGAACCGCGCTCTTCTGGTGGCCAAGCGAACGCGCCGTGGCGTTCCACCAAGAAGTCTGCTGCTGTTTAGCAGAGATTTTCTTTGGTTTGCCGTTACCTTTGGATGTCAGATGGCGCACAGGCAGATCTTTTCTGTCGCCTGCCCTAACATGCTTCACATGTCTGGTAGACATGAAAATTCTGATGTTCTCCATCTCCGTCAATCGACCTATGGCGCACTGATGATCGCTAATAAGCGTGAATCAGCTGTCTGCGTACTGGTGGATTGACGGAGATATAGAGCAATCCTCATATAATAATAATACTCGGAATGTTAAGATAGACCACAGGTAAGTCCAGACACAACGAACACAAGAGTTTAGAAACCGCATTATCAGACTACTAAAAACAAAATTGAATTCTAGAAATTTTACAAAAGCCATTAACACATTTGCGATACCGGTCTTCACATACTTCTTTGATATCATCAAGTGATCGCACTCTGACAACATCCAAAAACTCATACACAGAATGTCACATCCAAAGGCATGCAAGGATTACCATAGAGAAAAAACAAGGAGGCAGAGGAATTATAGACATTCAGTCACATCGCACAAGACTAAAAATACTCGGACATTTCTTCCAAAGTAAACAAACATCCACAGGGCAGTAGTAAAAGCAGACAAAAACTATACACCACCCACAGTCTTGTGTCCAGACCACGCTGCAGACATCACTATCACATACAATCACAACAAGAAAAATAATAATAAAAATAAAGGATATAGGTACCATCTATCAAAATGGCCAAATGCAATAAGCACTAGTTGCAGTTACTTTAGATATTACTTGTACAAATATTGGCAGATGGCATCAAATGTAAAACTGCATAGTTTATAAATTACAATTTATAGATTCAAGTATAATATGCATAAAAAGCCACAGGTATATCTTTGAATGCAATATTTGGATAGGTCTGAAAAGTATAGAATATCACTAGGAGCAATCTTATTCGGAGCAATCGAATCTATTTTTATGGATACAAGATCGTTGAGTTAAACAAATTGTTTTCGCAAAAAAATTTAAAAACATCAACTAATGTGATTCCAACGGGATATGGCATCCCACATATCGTCAAAATTGGTACAGCGGTCACCAAGATTGCAAGCGATAGTTTTTCATGATGTATAACGTAAGAAACGCCCAAAAATAAGTTCATATGAGCGAAAACCTTTTTTTCGATTCATGGTATTTCAAATTCCGTGACTCATGATAGAAGTAGTTCAGAACAAGCTGATTTACTGGATAAAAACATGTATTCTATTTTAAAGGTACCAACATCAAACGTACAAATGCTGCAGTACCAAGAGCAAAAACCTAAAGAAGAGGATCCGTCCCAAGTGAAGTTTATGGGCCCTATACCACCTCCGGCAAAACTGCCACCAAAATGGAAATGCGCAAAGGATAAGTATGGCAGACCATACTACTACCACATCAAAATCAGAAAAAGTCAATGGGAACCGCCCCCTTTGCCACCGCCACCGCCCCCCGTCGAGGACGTAGAAGAATGTAAGTATTTAATTCGATCACAGACGTTTTCTTCTTTGGTTTGATATAATAATAATAATAATAATAATTTATTTCATCCTGTTAAACCACAAATCTTACATGGTATAGGACATGTCTGGAGTCTTGTATATCTATGTACAACATTTTTTTGTATATCACATGCGTTAACAATAGGTATATCACAATTTCACGAACATTTTTTACAAACAAATTTATACATACATACACATTCATAACATAGAACAATTAAAATAGTCAGTTACACTGTAGAAACAATGCTCTAACAGAAACTGTTTCACACTGTTTTTGAAACTACTTTTACTGCGTATACTTATATTCTCGGGTAACGCGTTATACAATTTGATTCCCATGAAGTATGGATTATTTTCAAAAAAAGAAGTATTATGTTTTGGCGGTCTTAAGAAATTTCTTTTTCTAGTGGGGTATGAATGGAAGTCGGAGTTTGTGTGATAATCATCCATATGCTCTTTCACTCTGATGATTGATTTTAAAATGTATATACAAGGAAGAGTAAGAATGTTATGCTTTTTAAATACATCTCTACAGGATTCTCTGGGATTCAAATTAAAAATTAACCTCATGACCTTTTTTTGCGCCACGAATAGCCTTTTCGAGCCAGAAAGATTACCCCATAATATAATATTATAGGAAAGATGTGAATATACTATCGCAAAGTACACACTGATGAGTTGTGAAGTGTTAAAAGTTGATCTTAATTGCAAGAGCACATAAAAGCTTTTATTTATTTTTTTACTGATGTTGTTGATGTTGCTAGAAAAACTCATATCGCTGTCTAATAGTAAACCTAGAAATTTGGTAGTGGTCGATGGATAAATATTATTGCCATCTACGGTGACATTCATTTGTGGTGCAAATTGATTTTTTGTATGGAACAGCATACATACAGTTTTATCAGGATTAACTATCAGACTATTACGTCTGCACCAGTGAACAAATTCTGATGCAACGAGATTTAATTTGCTTTTAACTTCTGAAGGATCATTTGCATGTACGGCAACTGTCGTATCATCCGCATACAGTACTAAATTATCAGTACTTATATGAGCTGGCATATCATTGACAAAACGGAGGAAAATTAGAGGTCCCATGATAGAACCCTGGGGCACACCTGATGCAATATCATATAGATCAGAATGTTTATCTTCAACACTGACAGTAATTCGTCTACTATTCAGATAAGACTTTAGAAAATTCAAAAAATTTCCTCTGAAACCTAGTCCTTCTAGTTTGCTAACAATTATGGAGGTGTCAATAACATCAAACGCTTTAGATAGATCGAAGAAAACTACTCCAACATATTCGCCCCTATCAAGCGAATCATAGATATACTTGCAAAGCGAATATGTCGCATCCTCTGTCGATCTACCTGGATAAAATCCATTTTGACAGGGAGTGATTAGCTTATATCATTGATTAAAGTATTTAGGGGAAGATGAACAACCACACAGTAAAATCGCGCGCTCGCAGTCTATCTCACTCACTCTAGTCTATCTCACTCACTCTCATAGAAACCACGACACCGTCACCTGGCGCCCTCTGGGCAAATCTCAGAAGCTTCAAAAATTCCTGAATCCTTTATAATAAATATGCCCAATAGATGGAGCAAAGGAGCATCCAGCTATAAAAATACGACCTTGAAGTGCCAATGACCATGGCTGACCCATACCTAACCACAGACGGGTCGGTCGGGATCGTCGGTGAACCTAACATTCGAAAATATGCTTTGTGTTCCAATTCCAAACGATCAGCTGACAGCGGTTGATAACCTTGTTGTCGGTATACCGCCATATGAAATTGAGGACTTTTATTTGTTTTTTACAATTTCTTGGACATTTTCACCATAATTGTTGTTGTGATGTGTTTTTTAAGGAACCTTTTTTGTCAGGTAAGCACATCTGTCAATTAAAATGATGTAATTCATGAGATAATGCATGATGAAAACTTGAATGCATATTGAAAACAGCAAAAAAAAAACGTTTATTCGCCAATTACAGTTATCCCATGAGTTATAACATTCACTAGAGCGATAGTTGTTATAGTCATACTGCATTTTTAACACTTGATACTCCAAAATAATGCATTTCTTACTTGGAAGTTTTATCTGTGAAGTATATAGAAGTAATGAAGTTGTAGTGGCCAACCTTTGGTGGATTATGTTAAAGTAGCAAAAACATCCATCCGTAGGTAATAATTGCTAGTTGTATACCTATGTACATATAGGCAAGTTCAAAAAATGGATCATTTAATACATTCATTTTTTGACATAACCTAAAAGTTGAGTTTCTGGAATAGGTACATTATGACTATTCACTTCTCTATTCGAATAATTTGCGCACTATTTCAAAATGCTTCCTTTTTGTCATTATAGGTGTGGAAAAAATTCTCCAGCTTCCCAAGCATTCGAGACAGAAGAGGCAGACCGATACCAGGAGGCGAAGAGTGTGCTGACTTTACTCCACGTACTGTGTATACTAACAGCACCAATAAATGCTCATGTTATCTATCCATATATTTTTTAATAAATGGTGGAGTTAAAATGAATTATTTATTATTATAGGGTATGCTTCTCACACAATCAAAATGAAAATACTTCATATCAATAGCTTATACCCACATTCATACTTTTTTTCCAAATATGTAACATGAAATGGTGTCTAGCTACAGAGAGGTGAAAATATGTATTTCAAATGGCACTTTGCTTAACATAGTGTGATTAATTTGTATCTTATCAAACAGGGTGACTATCTCAAAAACACTCATTGGATGATTGTTAAGTTGCACCATTGATTGTTGCACACACCAGAAGCTAAAGGATTATTGAATGAAAAACTATTAGTTATATTTTCCTATGTATTTATTATATATATATATATTTCTTCGATGTATTAAGGCTTGTTCTGAACAGTATATAATTCAGTGTATCGAAGGGCAATGAGTGAAACACCATTCAGTGATGTCAAAATCCCTCTATAATTTACATAAGAGTAATTGTCTGTGCACATATTATAGTTATGTTTATTCAAAACAAATTTCATGTCTGATGTTGCTAACAAATTTGATTTTAAATGATGTTCTTAATAATCACATTACTTCATAATTTTAAACGTTATTATTATAATTAACCATAAACGTATCGATGAGGTAATGAAACAGGATACATTTCAAAAATTTTATTATTCTAAATGATAAACAGTTGCATCTTTCTTTACAATTTTTGTTTCATTTTTAACAACCACAGATAATACATCTCGGGACTGACATGCTGAGTTCAACATTTGCTTTAAAAGCTGTCTTAGTCCAGTGCCGAAGCCTTCAAAAATAATAAAAAGTGAAAAAAAATTACAGTAGGATGAAACTCATTAGAAAAGGAGGAGAATATGATAAGAATAAAAGGAAAAATAAATTACGGTCGATTCGAGATCGGGAAGTGGGAGGGGGTGAGCTTTTAAGGGTAGAAAATGGTTTATCTTGATTTCTGGCAAAACTACAAGTCCTATGGAAAAAAGTTGAATGGCAAAGATGTAGGTAATAAAAAGATCTACAACTCTTGTGTTATCAATTTTTTCACATAACCTCAAAATTTTGGTGAAAAATTCAAAAATCCAAGTTTTTGGTCCTTTATTTTTATCTTTTTCAAAAAAAATATTTTTTTTACGAAATTTGGTGAATACTTCCCTTATTATGTCCCAAATACACTGTAATTTATTTGATTTAAAATATTTATTTTTTCGCCTTATTTGACCTTAAGATAAAAAATGCACCCCATTTTTCAATCACAAATTCTCGCGTCAAAATATCAGCTTTTTTCAAAAAGTTTGGGAGCCTTTCGTTCGTTGAAATCTCTATTTTCTGATGGTGTAAAAAAAATATACATTACTATAGAAAATCTTCTCAGAAAATGCAAAAAACTGAAAAAAAAACTCAAATTCGAAAAATTTGTTTACTCACCATGTACAATTTTGAGCTATTTATTAAAATTTACACTTATTTACTTAAAAAACGTGAGATTTCATGTTACATTGATAAACTAAAAAATTGCAAATTGGAATATCCTACTATAATTAACAAATAAATAAGTTAATATTTAATAAGACATCCACAATATTTTGAAAAAGTTGTAGAATCTTCTTTAAATAATATTTGTACCTGAGTGACATATGGTGAATGTTAGCCCATTGTAAGGTATTTCATGGAGAAGTGGGGGAATTACATTTTCGATGGTTATGGTGGAAGGACAAGTGACAAGCATCTAACAGAAAATTGTGGCTTTTTAAATTTAATTATACCTGGTGACATAATATTAGCAGATAGAGGTTTTTTAATTAGAGACTCAGTTGAAGTTCTAGGAGGTCACTTACATATTCCAGCATTTACAAAAGAAGACGCAACTTCACCCAGTAGAGATAGAAACCACTCGTAGTATTGCTAGAGTTAGTCCATCTCAAATTCCCCTTGATTAGTCTCAATATTTTTTACACAACTGTACATCATATTCAAATGCATTTATATTGTTCACATAAGTTTATACTAGATATATGTAAATTATATCCTCACAATTACTAGGAATTCTGTGAAACTAACAATGCCTAAACAAAAAATGCAGTTTTTGATAGATGATTCTCATATAATGTAGCTAAATCATACAATAGTGTCCCTAATTATATTAGAAGTAGCTATAAACTATAACAATGTTTTTAATGTCTCAGAAATTCTTGTCATTTTGTTATGTATAACAATATGATACTTCAACTCTGTGTATGCCAACTTTTTTTTTAGAATATGTATATATAGCTTTCTTGTTGGCCGACACTTTTAGGACGTGCTTTAAGGAAGAAAAGAACTGCTGCTATGTGGCTGCAAACTTCACTTAATCCTGCCATACAAGTGCAATGAGCACATGATATAGCACCATCTGACAGTACGATAATCCATACCTGTAGTGGTTTATCATTTCTTCTTTGTGAGTGCATAACCTGTAACAAAATAAGGGCTGTTTTAGTAGGTATAGTTTGCTTTTATGGGCGAAAACAGGATGGATGGTTCTTTCTAATCTCTAAAACTATTTTTTTTTGATAGATTGTTCTCGCTTCACATAACAACATGGAAAAATTGACTTGACATAAATATCATGTAACAAGGATATTCTACATTACACATGCTTGTTCTTTTGTATTAATTTTACATAAAATAAAATTATAAAAAAATGTTCAGGCCAATTATTTGTATCACCCAGTAATTTTTGAGTGAAATAAAGAAGTAGACATGTTTTTTACTTTTTCTGACAAGAAAAAAAAGGAAGGTGTATTCACTCGTGATTCAGCCACTTGAAATTAAGAATACAACAAGCAGTTTTTTCTGCATTTTTCTCACCAACTTTTTTTAAACTGAAATTTAGTGAGACCATACGGTTTGTCATGTTCTAAATAGCTGTAATTGCGAGCATCTAGTTTAGTGATCATTGGAATGCTCCATTGATACCTTGGACTGTCAACAAAACAGAACGAAATACCAGAAGTATGGCAGATTTATGCTGTTACTCACACTAATAAACCCACACATTAGCTTGAGCGTTAATACCTTAATCAATGCTTGAGCATAGTATACCTAAAGTGACCATTAATCAGCCACTCGTACATCTTTATAATGATTATGCCATGCCTTGGAACCACTCTTGTCTGTTTGTTGCCAAATTCTTGGGATCAGTAATTCTCAAAAGAAATTCATTTTGCTGCTCAGTTTGCCATAATATTTAGCAAGCTTAAATTGTAACATGAAATTGGAGTTACTGCATTGAGAAATGTTACTGGCATTGGTTTATTGAAAAGTGCTCACAAAGTTTTTGTTTTATTTATTGAAAAATACCTAGTTATTTTGATGCAGTTGGTCAGCTGGTGCTGATTTTGAGTAGGAATAACATTTTTAGAAGGTGTTTTCAATATCCATTTTAGGTATCAACATCGTCCTAATAACCAGAATGAATCACTGGGTTTTTTGAGGCATTCAACATTAGACCATTGAAGAAAAGACTCTTTCTGCTGATGCATTGGTGCTGGGCAGTATATAAGTTCAGTCAAGATGCAAAAGCGTTATGTTTGAAATTGTTGTGGTGGAATGCCCCATAGGCTTAAGAAAATGGCAGAGTATGGTAAATTTGCGTATTGCTTCAAGTTTTTAGTGATGTAGATGAGTAATAGAAGGCAATAGTTTGGTTTCAATGGTATAGGCACTTACCTGAATTATACTCATACATACGGTACTGCGTGTCTGACCAAGAATTTCTTTGTATCTGATCTCTGGATATAGTTCTGTTTGAAGTGTTGTTCGCAGACACCTAATTGCTTTGGCAGTGGGTCAGACTTTCCAACATATTGGAACAAATTCACATTGCCACTATTCTTGATCCAAATATCACGTATAGCTGTTGCTTTTGGGAAAGCAAAGAACATCTCTGGATTACGAGTTTTGTTGTTTGGACAGTTATAGTAATAACATCTGTAAACCATTTTGCTTCCCGAAATCGCGAAAAATTCAATACAAACGATGATAATAAATCGAAATCAATCAATCAATATTTTTTGATCGTGGTTGACCCAAATTTTCCAAATAACATCGGAATATTAAACAATTGAAATATGACACTGCCATCACTATGTCAAATGTCAAATTGCCAATGTCAGCGACACCTGGCGGAGATAATAGTAAGTAGCGTTGATAGATAGTTGGAAGTAGGGTACTTTATTCGTATCAAAGTCGATGGTTGTTATATTGTCAAAGTTGTATCAGTAGAGGTACATTTGTGCTCATATAGGTGGCGACACTCCAGGAGGAACAAAAATTAGGCGCGTGATCTTAGCATCTAGTGGCCCATCTTCCCCTAAATACTTTAATCAATGCTTATATTTAATTATGAAACACATCATCTTATTATATACTGCTCTTTCAATGATCTTGCTAATAACTGTGGGTATAGTGATAGGTCTATAGTTATTCATATCTTTGTGGTCGCGTTGCTTAAAAATTGGAATCACTTTTCCAATTTTAAGGTCATGAGGAAAAACACCTTGCTCTACAGCCCCGTTGATTATATGTGCAAGTGGTGTAGCAATGTAGTTAGCAATATATTTTATTAATTTTACTGGGATGTTGTCCACCCCAACTGTATTGGTGTTCTTTAAAGAATTTATAACGCTAACTATATCACAATTATCGACGGGATAAAAATAGAATGTGCTGGATGTGGATGGATGTGCTATTGTGAAGTCATTGAAAGATGTATCATTGAAATAGGAAGTTCTGATATTTTTAGCGATCTCTGAAAAGTATTTACCAAAATGATTTGCAATATCTGTACTCTCCTTGTATATTTCGTCACCCACTCGTATACTAAGCTGAGTTTTATTACCACGTTTACTACTTTTTTGTTTAACGATATTCCAGATAACTTTTTGTTTCTGTACAGCGTCCTTACTTTCTAACATGTGGCTATAATAAGAAGATTTAGCGTTTTTTACTCTTTTTGCATATTCTCGTTTCAACGAATTATATTTGATGTTAATTTCTGGATCCTCTAGATTTGAATTTAACCAAAAAAGATTCTTCAACTCTATACCCATGCTAGTTATTTCTGGGTCTATCCAAAACTTATTATTTACACAATCTCTAACTATTTTTGTAGTTAAAGGACAGGTCGTGTCAATGTGGTATTTTAATATATTTAGGAAATGAGAAAAACAGGTGTCAACATCCTTCGTTTCAAAAACAGTAGAAAAGTCTTCGTTACACAATGAGCTGCATAGATTATTCAAATTTTCATGGTTCGTGTTTCTATACGTAATTTTACGTGTCGTTGGTTTATCAATACAACATGTATCAAAGTCAAATTCAAACATGAGTGCTAAATGGTCACCCAGATGTAAATTAAGTACTTTTTCTGAGCAGACATTGTTTACGTTACTTAAAAAATAATCAATTTTAGTCTTTGTTACATAACCATTAATATTTTTAAATACTCTAGTTGGTTCCAAGTTTACAATTTTCAGGTTGAAACTATCTATTAAATCACTTAGGAGATTTAGATCATCTGAGGGTTTTAAATAGTTGATATTGAAATCTCCGCAAACTACAACTTGATGAAATTTTTTTATACAATATGTTAGTGCCATTGAGATTTTTTCAATAAATAACTCAACATCAGCATTTGGTGATCTATATATAGCTAACACACATACATCTTTTTCGCTATTATTTAGTTGTATCGCACAAACTTCTAGTTCAAATTCTACTGACAGATTATCTACATAAGCAACTCTAGAATATACTAAGTTTTGTTTTGTATATATCGTTACACCACCGTGTTGGTGATTACGTCTTATAAAGTAGTTAGCTATTTGATAGTTACGTACATTTGTTGTATTTATACTATGCTCATTGCACCATGATTCAGATACACAAAAAATATCGGGTTTGTAGGTATCTAAAATAACTTCAATTTGATCGATCTTATTTGTGACTGACTGAGAATTTACATGAATTATTTTAAAACTATGGACATTATTGGTGAGCGTACTAAAAGGGTCGGTCTTCATTTCTTTCATCACTTCGAAATTTTCTACGAAAAATAAACCTTTTCACAATTACACCCTCAGGCCAATACGAAGGTGCATACAGTAAATCGTGCAATGACATGTCTGCCTCAACTCTATATGATTTACGGGTACCTACTGAGTTTAGCTTCACTACATTAAATTCATATCCTGGTGATCGGTTCTGCAAATACTTCTTGACGTCGTCCTCTGTGGAGTCAGGCTTGCATCTGCCCACGTAAATCCATAATTTCCTTGGAGCTCCAGCAAACTGACTAGCTCCGTCGACAGCCGATGTTCCAATAACCACATCGCTCCTATCGCGGTGCCTCTGTGACC